>OY979699.1:3630627-4937637 GCA_963855945.1 Thereva nobilitata
TAAATTTTCCACGAAATTTCATCGAAAATTAATGAAATTAAGTTTACATTCATCGGGTTTCATCGAAAACTAACTTAATTTTCCACTAAATTCAGCGAAATTGATGAAATTAAGTTACATTCATCGGGTTCATCCAAATTAACTTAATTTCACTAAATTCAGCGAAATTAATGAAATTAAGTTACATTCATCGGGTTCATCGAAACTAACTTAATTTCACGAAATTCAGCGAAATTAATGAAATTAAGTTACATTCATCGGGTTCATCGAAACTAACTTAATTTCACGAAATTCATCGAAATTAATGAAATTAAGTTACATTCATCGGGTTCATCGAAACTAACTTAATTTCACTAAATTCAGCGAGATTAATGAAATTAAGTTACATTCATCGGGTTCATCGAAACTAACTTAATTTCACGAAATTCATCGAAATTAATGAAATTAAGTTACATTCATCGGGTTTCATCGAAACTAACTTAATTTCACTAAATTCAGCGAGATTAATGAAATTAAGTTACATTCATCGGGTTCATCGAAACTAACTTAATTTCACGAAATTCAGCGAAATTGATGAAATTAAGTTACATTCATCGGGTTCATCGAAACTAACTTAATTTCACGAAATTCAGCGAAATTAATGAAATTAAGTTACATTCATCGGGTTCATCGAAACTAACTTAATTTCACGAAATTCAGCGAAATTAATGAAATTAAGTTACATTCATCGGGTTCATCGAAACTAACTTAATTTCACGAAATTCAGCGAAATTAATGAAATTAAGTTACATTCATCGGGTTCATCGAAACTAACTTAATTTCACTAAATTCAGCGAAATTGATGAAATTAAGTTACATTCATCGGGTTCATCCAAATTAACTTAATTTCACTAAATTCAGCGAAGTTAATGAAATTAAGTTACATTCATCGGGTTCATCCAAACTAACTTAATTTCACTAAATTCAGCGAGATTAATGAAATTAAGTTACATTCATCGGGTTCATCCAAATTAACTTAATTTCACTAAATTCAGCGAAATTAATGAAATTAAGTTACATTCATCGGGTTCATCCAAACTAACTTAATTTCACTAAATTCAGCGAGATTAATGAAATTAAGTTACATTCATCGGGTTCATCGAAACTAACTTAATTTCACGAAATTCAGCGAAATTAATGAAATTAAGTTACATTCATCGGGTTCATCCAAACTAACTTAATTTCACTAAATTCAGCGAAATTGATGAAATTAAGTTACATTCATCGGGTTCATCGAAACTAACTTAATTTCACGAAATTCAGCGAAATTAATGAAATTAAGTTACATTCATCGGGTTCATCGAAACTAACTTAATTTCACTAAATTCAGCGAAATTGATGAAATTAAGTACATTCATCGGGTTCATCGAAACTAACTTAATTTCACTAAATTCAGCGAGATTAATGAAATTAAGTTACATTCATCGGGTTCATCGAAACTAACTTAATTTCACGAAATTCAGCGAAATTAATGAAATTAAGTTACATTCATCGGGTTCATCGAAACTAACTTAATTTCACGAAATTCATCGAAATTAATGAAATTAAGTTACATTCATCGGGTTCAACGAAACTAAACTTAATTTCACGAAATTCAGTGAAATTAATGAAATTAAGTTACATTCATCGGGTTCATCGAACTAACTTAATTTCACTAAATTCAGCGAAATTGATGAAATTAAGTTACATTCATCGGGTTCATCCAAATTAACTTAATTTCACTAAATTCAGCGAAATTAATGAAATTAAGTTACATTCATCGGGTTCATCGAAACTAACTTAATTTCACTAAATTCATCGAAATTAATGAAATTAAGTTACATTCATCGGGTTCATCGAAACTAACTTAATGTCACTAAATTCAGCGAGATTAATGAAATTAAGTTACATTCATCGGGTTCATCGAAACTAACTTAATTTCACGAAATTCAGCGAAATTAATGAAATTAAGTTACATTCATCGGGTTCATCGAAACTAACTTAATTTCACTAAATTCAGCGAAATTGATGAAATTAAGTTACATTCATCGGGTTCATCCAAATTAACTTAATTTCACTAAATTCAGCGAAATTAATGAAATTAAGTTACATTCATCGGGTTCATCCAAACTAACTTAATTTCACTAAATTCAGCGAGATTAATGAAATTAAGTTACATTCATCGGGTTCATCGAAACTAACTTAATTTCACGAAATTCATCGAAATTAATGAAATTAAGTTACATTCATCGGGTTCATCCAAACTAACTTAATTTCACTAAATTCAGCGAGATTAATGAAATTAAGTTACATTCATCGGGTTCATCGAAACTAACTTAATTTCACTAAATTCAGCGAGATTAATGAAATTAAGTTACATTCATCGGGTTCATCGAAACTAACTTAATTTCACGAAATTCATCGAAATTAATGAAATAAGTTACATTCATCGGGTTCATCGAAACTAACTTAATTTCACGAAATTCATCGAAATTAATGAAATTAAGTTACATTCATCGGGTTCATCGAAACTAACTTAATTTCACTAAATTCAGCGAGATTAATGAAATTAAGTTACATTCATCGGGTTCATCCAAATTAACTTAATTTCACTAAATTCAGCGAAATTAATGAAATTAAGTTACATTCATCGGGTTCATCCAAAATTAACTTAATTTCACGAAATTCATCGAAATTAATGAAATTAAGTTACATTCATCGGGTTCATCGAAACTAACTTAATTTCACTAAATTCAGCGAGATTAATGAAATTAAGTTACATTCATCGGGTTCATCGAAACTAACTTAATTTCACGAAATTCATCGAAATTAATGAAATTAAGTTACATTCATCGGGTTCATCGAAACTAACTTAATTTCACTAAATTCAGCGAAATTAATGAAATTAAGTTACATTCATCGGGTTCATCCAAATTAACTTAATTTCACTAAATTCAGCGAAATTAATGAAATTAAGTTACATTCATCGGGTTCATCCAAATTAACTTAATTTCACTAAATTCAGCGAAATTAATGAAATTAAGTTACATTCATCGGGTTCATCCAAATTAACTTAATTTCACGAAATTCATCGAAATTAATGAAATTAAGTTACATTCATCGGGTTCATCGAAACTAACTTAATTTCACTAAATTCAGCGAGATTAATGAAATTAAGTTACATTCATCGGGTTCATCGAAACTAACTTAATTTCACGAAATTCATCGAAATTAATGAAATTAAGTTACATTCATCGGGTTCATCGAAACTAACTTAATTTCACTAAATTCAGCGAAATTAATGAAATTAAGTTACATTCATCGGGTTCATCGAAACTAACTTAATTTCACGAAATTCATCGAAATTAATGAAATTAAGTTACATTCATCGGGTTCATCGAAACTAACTTAATTTCACTAAATTCAGCGAAATTAATGAAATTAAGTTACATTCATCGGGTTCATCGAAACTAACTTAATTTCACGAAATTCAGCGAAATTAATGAAATTAAGTTACATTCATCGGGTTCATCGAAACTAACTTAATTTCACTAAATTCATCGAAATTAATGAAATTAAGTTACATTCATCGGGTTCATCGAAACAACTAACTTAATTTCACGAAATTCATCGAAATTAATGAAATTAAGTTACATTCATCGGGTTCATCGAAACTAACTTAATTTCACTAAATTCAGCGAAATTAATGAAATTAAGTTACATTCATCGGGTTCATCGAAACTAACTTAATTTCACGAAATTCAGCGAAATTAATGAAATTAAGTTACATTCATCGGGTTCATCGAAACTAACTTAATTTCACGAAATTCATCGAAATTAATGAAATTAAGTTACATTCATCGGGTTCATCGAAACTAACTTAATTTCACGAAATTCAGCGAAATTAATGAAATTAAGTTACATTCATCGGGTTCATCGAAACTAACTTAATTTCACTAAATTCAGAGAAATTAATGAAATTAAGTTACATTCATCGGGTTCATCGAAACTAACTTAATTTCACGAAATTCATCGAAATTAATGAAATTAAGTTACATTCATCGGGTTCATCGAAACTAACTTAATTTCACTAAATTCATCGAAATTAATGAAATTAAGTTACATTCATCGGGTTTATCGAAACTAACTTAATTTCACTAAATTCAGCGAGATTAATGAAATTAAGTTACATTCATCGGGTTCATCGAAACTAACTTAATTTCACGAAATTCAGCGAAATTAATGAAATTAAGTTACATTCATCGGGTTCATCGAAACTAACTTAATTTCACGAAATTCATCGAAATTAATGAAATTAAGTTACATTCATCGGGTTCATCGAAACTAACTTAATTTCACTAAATTCATCGAAATTAATGAAATTAAGTTACATTCATCGGGTTCATCGAAACTAACTTAATTTCACGAAATTCATCGAAATTAATGAAATTAAGTTACATTCATCGGGTTCATCGAAACTAACTTAATTTCACTAAATTCAGCGAAATTAATGAAATTAAGTTACATTCATCGGGTTCATCGAAACTAACTTAATTTCACGAAATTCAGCGAAATTAATGAAATTAAGTTACATTCATCGGGTTCATCGAAACTAACTTAATTTCACGAAATTCATCGAAATTAATGAAATTAAGTTTACATTCATCGGGTTCATCGAAACTAACTTAATTTCACGAAATTCAGCGAAATTAATGAAATTAAGTTACATTCATCGGGTTCATCGAAACTAACTTAATTTCACTAAATTCAGCGAAATTAATGAAATTAAGTTACATTCATCGGGTTCATCGAAACTAACTTAATTTCACGAAATTCATCGAAATTAATGAAATTAAGTTACATTCATCGGGTTCATCGAAACTAACTTAATTTCACTAAATTCATCGAAATTAATGAAATTAAGTTTACATTCATCGGGTTCATCGAAACTAACTTAATTTCACGAAATTAATCGAAATTAATGAAATTAAGTTACATTCATCGGGTTCATCGAAACTAACTTAATTTCACTAAATTCAGCGAAATTGATGAAATTAAGTTACATTCATCGGGTTCATCCAAATTAACTTAATTTCACTAAATTCAGCGAAATTAATGAAATTAAGTTACATTCATCGGGTTCATTCCAAACTAACTTAATTTCACTAAATTCAGCGAAATTGATGAAATTAAGTTACATTCATCGGGTTCATCGAAACTAACTTAATTTCACGAAATTCATCGAAATTAATGAAATTAAGTTACATTCATCGGGTTCATCGAAACTAACTTAATTTCACTAAATTCAGCGAAATTAATGAAATTAAGTTACATTCATCGGGTTCATCGAAACTAACTTAATTTCACGAAATTCAGCGAAATTAATGAAATTAAGTTACATTCATCGGGTTCATCGAAACTAACTTAATTTCACGAAATTCATCGAAATTAATGAAATTAAGTTACATTCATCGGGTTCATCGAAACTAACTTAATTTCACGAAATTCAGCGAAATTAATGAAATTAAGTTACATTCATCGGGTTCATCGAAACTAACTTAATTTCACTAAATTCATCGAAATTAATGAAATTAAGTTACATTCATCGGGTTCATCGAAACTAACTTAATTTCACGAAATTCATCGAAATTAATGAAATTAAGTTACATTCATCGGGTTCATCGAACTAACTTAATTTCACTAAATTCATCGAAATTAATGAAATTAAGTTACATTCATCGGGTTCATCGAAACTAACTTAATTTCACTAAATTCAGCGAGATTAATGAAATTAAGTTACATTCATCGGGTTCATCGAAACTAACTTAATTTCACTAAATTCAGCGAAATTAATGAAATTAAGTTACATTCATCGGGTTCATCGAAACTAACTTAATTTCACGAAATTCATCGAAATTAATGAAATTAAGTTACATTCATCGGGTTCATCGAAACTAACTTAATTTCACTAAATTCAGCGAAATTGATGAAATTAAGTTTACATTCATCGGGTTCATCCAAAATTAACTTAATTTCACTAAATTCAGCGAAATTAATGAAATTAAGTTACATTCATCGGGTTCATCCCAAACTAACTTAATTTCACTAAATTCAGCGAAATTAATGAAATTAAGTTACATTCATCGGGTTCATCGAAACTAACTTAATTTCACGAAATTCAGCGAAATTAATGAAATTAAGTTACATTCATCGGGTTCATCGAAACTAACTTAATTTCACGAAATTCAGCGAAATTAATGAAATTAAGTTACATTCATCGGGTTCATCGAAACTAACTTAATTTCACTAAATTCAGCGAAAGTGATGAAATTAAGTTACATTCATCGGGTTCATCCAAATTAACTTAATTTCACTAAATTCAGCGAAATTAATGAAATTAAGTTACATTCATCGGGTTCATCCAAAACTAACTTAATTTCACTAAATTCAGCGAGATTAATGAAATTAAGTTACATTCATCGGGTTCATCCAAATTAACTTAATTTCACTAAATTCAGCGAAATTAATGAAATTAAGTTACATTCATCGGGTTCATCCAAAACTAACTTAATTTCACTAAATTCAGCGAGATTAATGAAATTAAGTTACATTCATCGGGTTTCATCGAAACTAACTTAATTTCACGAAATTCATCGAAATTAATGAAATTAAGTTACATGCATCGGGTTCATCCAAACTAACTTAATTTCACTAAATTCAGCGACATTGATGAAATTAAGTTACATTCATCGGGTTCATCGAAACTAACTTAATTTCACTAAATTCAGCGAAATTGATGAAATTAAGTTACATTCATCGGGTTCATCGAAACTAACTTAATTTCACGAAATTCTTCGAAATTAATGAAATTAAGTTACATTCATCGGGTTCATCGAAACTAACTTAATTTCACGAAATTCAGCGAAATTAATGAAATTAAGTTACATTCATCGGGTTCATCGAAACTAACTTAATTTCACTAAATTCAGCGAAAAGTGATGAAATTAAGTTACATTCATCGGGTTCATCCAAATTAACTTAATTTCACTAAATTCAGCGAAATTAATGAAATTAAGTTACATTCATCGGGTTCATCCAAACTAACTTAATTTCACTAAATTCAGCGAGATTAATGAAATTAAGTTACATTCATCGGGTTCATCCAAATTAACTTAATTTCACTAAATTCAGCGAAATTAATGAAATTAAGTTACATTCATCGGGTTCATCCAAACTAACTTAATTTCACTAAATTCAGCGAGATTAATGAAATTAAGTTACATTCATCGGGTTCATCGAAACTAACTTAATTTCACGAAATTCATCGAAATTAATGAAATTAAGTTACATGCATCGGGTTCATCCAAACTAACTTAATTTCACTAAATTCAGCGACATTGATGAAATTAAGTTACATTCATCGGGTTCATCGAAACTAACTTAATTTCACTAAATTCAGCGAAATTGATGAAATTAAGTTACATTCATCGGGTTCATCGAAACTAACTTAATTTCACGAAATTCTTCGAAATTAATGAAATTAAGTTACATTCATCGGGTTCATCGAAACTAACTTAATTTCACTAAATTCAGCGAGATTAATGAAATTAAGTTACATTCATCGGGTTCATCGAAACTAACTTAATTTCACTAAATTCAGCGAAATTGATGAAATTAAGTTACATTCATCGGGTTCATCCAAATTAAACTTAATTTCACTAAATTCAGCGAAATTAATGAAATTAAGTTACATTCATCGGGTTCATCGAAACTAACTTAATTTCACGAAATTCAGCGAAATTAATGAAATTAAGTTACATTCATCGGGTTCATCGAAACTAAACTTAATTTCACGAAATTCAGCGAAATTAATGAAATTAAGTTACATTCATCGGGTTCATCGAAACTAACTTAATTTCACTAAATTCAGCGAAATTGATGAAATTAAGTTACATTCATCGGGTTCATCCAAATTAACTTAATTTCACTAAATTAAGCGAAATTAATGAAATTAAGTTACATTCATCGGGTTCATCCAAACTAACTTAATTTTCACTAAATTCAGCGAGATTAATGAAATTAAGTTACATTCATCGGGTTCATCCAAATTAACTTAATTTCACTAAATTCAGCGAAATTAATGAAATTAAGTTACATTCATCGGGTTCATCCAAACTAACTTAATTTCACTAAATTCAGCGAGATTAATGAAATTAAGTTACATTCATCGGGTTCATCGAAAACTAACTTAATTTCACGAAAATTCAGCGAAATTAATGAAATTAAGTTACATTCATCGGGTTCATCCAACTAACTTAATTTCACTAAATTCAGCGAAATTGATGAAATTAAGTTACATTCATCGGGTTCATCGAAACTAACTTAATTTCACGAAATTCAGCGAAATTAATGAAATTAAGTTACATTCATCGGGTTCATCGAAACTAACTTAATTTCACTAAATTCAGCGAAATTGATGAAATTAAGTTACAATCATCGGGTTCATCGAAACTAACTTAATTTCACTAAATTCATCGAAATTAATGAAATTAAGTTACATTCATCGGGTTCATCCAAATTAACTTAATTTCACTAAATTCAGCGAAATTAATGAAATTAAGTTACATTCATCGGGTTCATCGAAACTAACTTAATTTCACTAAATTCAGCGAAATTAATGAAATTAAGTTACATTCATCGGGTTCATCGAAACTAACTTAATTTCACGAAATTCATCGAAATTAATGAAATTAAGTTACATTCATCGGGTTCATCCAAAATTAACTTAATTTCACTAAATTCAGCGAGATTAATGAAATTAAGTTACATTCATCGGGTTCATCCAAATTAACTTAATTTCACTAAATTCAGCGAGATTAATGAAATTAAGTTACATTCATCGGGTTCATCCAAATTAACTTAATTTCACTAAATTCAGCGAAATTAATGAAATTAAGTTACATTCATCGGGTTCATCGAAACTAACTTAATTTCACTAAATTCATCGAAATTAATGAAATTAAGTTACATTCATCGGGTTCATCGAAACTAACTTAATTTCACGAAATTCATCGAAATTAATGAAATTAAGTTACATTCATCGGGTTCATCGAAACTAACTTAATTTCATGAAATTCATCGAAATTAATGAAATTAAGTTACATTCATCGGGTTCATCGAAACTAACTTAATTTCACGAAATTCAGCGAAATTAATGAAATTAAGTTACATTCATCGGGTTCATCGAAACTAACTTAATTTCACTAAATTCATCGAAATTAATGAAATTAAGTTACATTCATCGGGTTCATCCAAATTAACTTAATTTCACTAAATTCAGCGAGATTAATGAAATTAAGTTACATTCATCGGGTTCATCCAAATTAACTTAATTTCACTAAATTCAGCGAAATTAATGAAATTAAGTTACATTCATCGGGTTCATCCAAATTAACTTAATTTCACGAAATTCAGCGAAATTAATGAAATTAAGTTACATTCATCGGGTTCATCGAAACTAACTTAATTTCACTAAATTCATCGAAATTAATGAAATTAAGTTACATTCATCGGGTTCATCCAAATTAACTTAATTTCACTAAATTCAGCGAAATTAATGAAATTAAGTTACATTCATCGGGTTCATCCAAATTAACTTAATTTCACGAAATTCAGCGAGATTAATGAAATTAAGTTACATTCATCGGGTTCATCGAAACTAACTTAATTTCACGAAATTCTTCGAAATTAATGAAATTAAGTTACATTCATCGGGTTCATCGAAACTAACTTAATTTCACTAAAATTCAGCGAGATTAATGGAAATTAAGTTACATTCATCGGGTTCATCGAAACTAACTTAATTTCACTAAATTCAGCGAAATTGATGAACTTAAGTTACATTCATCGGGTTCATCCAAATTAACTTAATTTCACTAAATTCAGCGAAATTAATGAAATTAAGTTACATTCATCGGGTTCATCGAAACTAACTTAATTTCACGAAATTCAGCGAAATTAATGAAATTAAGTTACATTCATCGGGTTCATCGAAACTAACTTAATTTCACGAAATTCAGCGAAATTAATGAAATTAAGTTACATTCATCGGGTTCATCGAAAACTAACTTAATTTCACTAAATTCAGCGAAATTGATGAAATTAAGTTACATTCATCGGGTTCATCCAAATTAACTTAATTTCACTAAATTAAGCGAAATTAATGAAATTAAGTTACATTCATCGGGTTCATCCAAACTAACTTAATTTCACTAAATTCAGCGAGATTAATGAAATTAAGTTACATTCATCGGGTTCATCCAAATTAACTTAATTTCACTAATTCAGCGAAATTAATGAAATTAAGTTACATTCATCGGGTTCATCCAAACTAACTTAATTTCACTAAATTCAGCGAGATTAATGAAATTAAGTTACATTCATCGGGTTCATCGAAACTAACTTAATTTCACGAAATTCAGCGAAATTAATGAAATTAAGTTACATTCATCGGGTTCATCCAAACTAACTTAATTTCACTAAATTCAGCGAAATTGACGAAATTAAGTTACATTCATCGGGTTCATCGAAACTAACTTAATTTCACGAAATTCAGCGAAATTAATGAAATTAAGTTACATTCATCGGGTTCATCGAAACTAACTTAATTTCACTAAATTCAGCGAAATTGATGAAATTAAGTTACAATCATCGGGTTCATCGAAACTAACTTATTTCACTAAATTCATCGAAATTAATGAAATTAAGTTACATTCATCGGGTTCATCCAAATTAACTTAATTTCACTAAATTCAGCGAAATTAATGAAATTAAGTTACATTCATCGGGTTCATCGAAACTAACTTAATTTCACTAAATTCAGCGAAATTAATGAAATTAAGTTACATTCATCGGGTTCATCGAAACTAACTTAATTTTCACGAAATTCATCGAAATTAATGAAATTAAGTTACATTCATCGGGTTCATCCAATTAACTTAATTTCACTAAATTCAGCGAGATTAATGAAATTAAGTTACATTCATCGGGTTTCATCCAAATTAACTTAATTTCACTAAATTCAGCGAGATTAATGAAATTAAGTTACATTCATCGGGTTCATCCGAATTAACTTAATTTCACTAAATTCAGCGAAATTAATGAAATTAAGTTACATTCATCGGGTTCATCGAAACTAACTTAATTTCACTAAATTCATCGAAATTAATGAAATTAAGTTACATTCATCGGGTTCATCGAAACTAACTTAATTTTCACGAAATTCATCGAAATTAATGAAATTAAGTTACATTCATCGGGTTCATCGAAACTAACTTAATTTCATGAAATTCATCGAAATTAATGAAATTAAGTTACATTCATCGGGTTCATCGAAACTAACTTAATTTCACGAAATTCAGCGAAATTAATGAAATTAAGTTACATTCATCGGGTTCATCGAAACTAACTTAATTTCACTAAATTCAGCGAAATTAATGAAATTAAGTTACATTCATCGGGTTCATCGAAACTAACTTAATTTCACTAAATTCATCGAAATTAATGAAATTAAGTTACATTCATCGGGTTCATCCAAATTAACTTAATTTCACTAAATTCAGCGAGATTAATGAAATTAAGTTACATTCATCGGGTTCATCCAAATTAACTTAATTTCACTAAATTCAGCGAAATTAATGAAATTAAGTTACATTCATCGGGTTCATCCAAATTAACTTAATTTCACGAAATTCAGCGAAATTAATGAAATTAAGTTACATTCATCGGGTTCATCGAAACTAACTTAATTTCACTAAATTCATCGAAATTAATGAAATTAAGTTACATTCATCGGGTTCATCCAAATTAACTTAATTTCACTAAATTCAGCGAGATTAATGAAATTAAGTTACATTCATCGGGTTCATCCAAATTAACTTAATTTCACTAAATTCAGCGAAATTAATGAAATTAAGTTACATTCATCGGGTTCATCCAAATTAACTTAATTTCACGAAATTCAGCGAAATTAATGAAATTAAGTTACATTCATCGGGTTCATCCAAACTAACTTAATTTCACTAAATTCAGCGAAATTAATGAAATTAAGTTACATTCATCGGGTTCATCCAAATTAACTTAATTTCACTAAATTCAGCGAAATTAATGAAATTAAGTTACATTCATCGGGTTCATCCAAATTAACTTAATTTCACTAAATTCAGCGAAATTAATGAAATTAAGTTACATTCATCGGGTTCTTCCAAACTAACTTAATTTCACTAAATTCAGAGAAATTAATGAAATTAAGTTACATTCATCGGGTTCATCGAAACTAACTTAATTTCACTAAATTCAGCGAGATTAATGAAATTAAGTTTCATTAATCGGGTTCATCCAAATTAACTTAATTTCACTAAATTCAGCGAAATTAATGAAATTAAGTTACATTCATCGGGTTCATCCAAACTAACTTAATTTCACTAAATTCAGCGAGATTAATGAAATTAAGTTACATTCATCGGGTTCATCGAAACTAACTTAATTTCACGAAATTCAGCGAAATTAATGAAATTAAGTTTCATTCATCGGGTTCATCGAAACTAACTTAATTTCACTAAATTCAGCGAAATTGATGAAATTAAGTTACATTCATCGGGTTCATCGAAACTAACTTAATTTCACGAAATTCAGCGAAATTAATGAAATTAAGTTACATTCATCGGGTTCATCCAAACTAACTTAATTTCACTAAATTCAGCGAGATTAATGAAATTAAGTTACATTCATCGGGTTCATCGAAACTAACTTAATTTCACGAAATTCATCGAAATTAATGAAATTAAGTTACATTCATCGGGTTCATCGAAACTAACTTAATTTCACGAAATTCAGCGAAATTAATGAAATTAAGTTACATTCATCGGGTTCATCGAAACTAACTTAATTTCACGAAATTCATCGAAATTAATGAAATTAAGTTACATTCATCGGGTTCATCGAAACTAACTTAATTTCATGAAATTCATCGAAATTAATGAAATTAAGTTACATTCATCGGGTTCATCCAAATTAACTTAATTTCACTAAATTCAGCGAAATTAATGAAATTAAGTTACATTCATCGGGTTTATCCAAATTAACTTAATTTCACGAAATTCAGCGAGATTAATGAAATTAAGTTACATTCATCGGGTTCATCGAAACTAACTTAATTTCACGAAATTCAGCGAAATTAATGAAATTAAGTTTCATTCATCGGGTTCATCGAAACTAACTTAATTTCACTAAATTCAGCGAAATTGATGAAATTAAGTTACATTCATCGGGTTCATCGAAACTAACTTAATTTCACGAAATTCAGCGAAATTAATGAAATTAAGTTACATTCATCGGGTTCATCCAAACTAACTTAATTTCACTAAATTCAGCGAGATTAATGAAATTAAGTTACATTCATCGGGTTCATCGAAACTAACTTAATTTCACGAAATTCATCGAAATTAATGAAATTAAGTTACATTCATCGGGTTCATCGAAACTAACTTAATTTCACGAAATTCAGCGAAATTAATGAAATTAAGTTACATTCATCGGGTTCATCGAAACTAACTTAATTTCACGAAATTCATCGAAATTAATGAAATTAAGTTACATTCATCGGGTTCATCGAAACTAACTTAATTTCATGAAATTCATCGAAATTAATGAAATTAAGTTACATTCATCGGGTTCATCGAAACTAACTTAATTTCACGAAATTCAGCGAAATTAATGAAATTAAGTTACATTCATCGGGTTCATCGAAACTAACTTAATTTCACGAAATTCAGCGAAATTAATGAAATTAAGTTACATTCATCGGGTTCATCGAAACTAACTTAATTTCACGAAATTCATCGAAATTAATGAAATTAAGTTACATTCATCGGGTTCATCGAAACTAACTTAATTTCACTAAATTCAGCGAGACTAATGAAATTAAGTTACATTCATCGGGTTCATCCAAATTAACTTAATTTCACTAAATTCAGCGAAATTAATGAAATTAAGTTACATTCATCGGGTTTATCCAAATTAACTTAATTTCACGAAATTCAGCGAAATTAATGAAATTAAGTTACATTCATCGGGTTCTTCGAAACTAACTTAATTTCACGAAATTCATCGAAATTAATGAAATTAAGTTACATTCATCGGGTTCATCGAAACTAACTTAATTTCACTAAATTCATCGAAATTAATGAAATTAAGTTACATTCATCGGGTTCATCGAAACTAACTTAATTTCACTAAATTCATCGAAATTAATGAAATTAAGTTACATTCATCGGGTTCATCCAAATTAACTTAATTTCACGAAATTCATCGAAATTAATGAAATTAAGTTACATTCATCGGGTTCATCCAAATTAACTTAATTTCACTAAATTCAGCGAGATTAATGAAATTAAGTTACATTCATCGGGTTCATCCAAATTAACTTAATTTCACTAAATTCAGCGAAATTAATGAAATTAAGTTACATTCATCGGGTTCATCGAAACTAACTTAATTTCACTAAATTCATCGAAATTAATGAAATTAAGTTACATTCATCGGGTTCATCGAAACTAACTTAATTTCACGAAATTCATCGAAATTAATGAAATTAAGTTACATTCATCGGGTTCATCGAAACTAACTTAATTTCATGAAATTCATCGAAATTAATGAAATTAAGTTACATTCATCGGGTTCATCGAAACTAACTTAATTTCACGAAATTCAGCGAAATTAATGAAATTAAGTTACATTCATCGGGTTCATCGAAACTAACTTAATTTCACTAAATTCAGCGAAATTAATGAAATTAAGTTACATTCATCGGGTTCATCGAAACTAACTTAATTTCACGAAATTCATCGAAATTAATGAAATTAAGTTACATTCATCGGGTTCATCGAAACTAACTTAATTTCACTAAATTCATCGAAATTAATGAAATTAAGTTACATTCATCGGGTTCATCCAAATTAACTTAATTTCACTAAATTCAGCGAGATTAATGAAATTAAATTACATTCATCGGGTTCATCCAAATTAACTTAATTTCACTAAATTCAGCGAAATTAATGAAATTAAGTTACATTCATCGGGTTCATCCAAATTAACTTAATTTCACGAAATTCAGCGAAATTAATGAAATTAAGTTACATTCATCGGGTTCATCCAAACTAACTTAATTTCACTAAATTCAGCGAAATTAATGAAATTAAGTTACATTCATCGGGTTCATCCAAATTAACTTAATTTCACTAAATTCAGCGAAATTAATGAAATTAAGTTACATTCATCGGGTTCATCCAAATTAACTTAATTTCACTAAATTCAGCGAGATTAATGAAATTAAGTTTCATTCATCGGGTTCATCCAAATTAACTTAATTTCACTAAATTCAGCGAAATTAATGAAATTAAGTTACATTCATCGGGTTCATCCAAACTAACTTAATTTCACTAAATTCAGCGAGATTAATGAAATTAAGTTACATTCATCGGGTTCATCGAAACTAACTTAATTTCACGAAATTCAGCGAAATTAATGAAATTAAGTTTCATTCATCGGCTTCATCGAAACTAACTTAATTTCACTAAATTCAGCGAAATTGATGAAATTAAGTTACATTCATCGGGTTCATCGAAACTAACTTAATTTCACGAAATTCAGCGAAATTAATGAAATTAAGTTACATTCATCGGGTTCATCCAAACTAACTTAATTTCACTAAATTCAGCGAGATTAATGAAATTAAGTTACATTCATCGGGTTCATCGAAACTAACTTAATTTCACGAAATTCATCGAAATTAATGAAATTAAGTTACATTAATCGGGTTCATCGAAACTAACTTAATTTCACGAAATTCAGCGAAATTAATGAAATTAAGTTACATTCATCGGGTTCATCGAAACTAACTTAATTTCACGAAATTCATCGAAATTAATGAAATTAAGTTACATTCATCGGGTTCATCGAAACTAACTTAATTTCACTAAATTCAGCGAGACTAATGAAATTAAGTTACATTCATCGGGTTCATCCAAATTAACTTAATTTCACTAAATTCAGCGAAATTAAGGAAATTAAGTTACATTCATCGGGTTTATCCAAATTAACTTAATTTCACGAAATTCAGCGAAATTAATGAAATTAAGTTACATTCATCGGGTTCTTCGAAACTAACTTAATTTCACGAAATTCATCGAAATTAATGAAATTAAGTTACATTCATCGGGTTCATCGAAACTAACTTAATTTCACTAAATTCATCGAAATTAATGAAATTAAGTTACATTCATCGGGTTCATCGAAACTAACTTAATTTCACGAAATTCATCGAAATTAATGAAATTAAGTTACATTCATCGGGTTCATCCAAATTAACTTAATTTCACGAAATTCATCGAAATTAATGAAATTAAGTTACATTCATCGGGTTCATCGAAACTAACTTAATTTCACTAAATTCAGCGAGATTAATGAAATTAAGTTACATTCATCGGGTTCATCGAAACTAACTTAATTTCACGAAATTCATCGAAATTAATGAAATTAAGTTACATTCATCGGGTTCATCGAAACTAACTTAATTTCACTAAATTCAGCGAAATTGATGAAATTAAGTTACATTCATCGGGTTCATCGAAACTAACTTAATTTCACGAAATTCATCGAAATTAATGAAATTAAGTTACATTCATCGGGTTCATCCAAACTAACTTAATTTCACTAAATTCAGCGAAATTAATGAAATTAAGTTACATTCATCGGGTTCATCCAAATTAACTTAATTTCACTAAATTCAGCGAAATTAATGAAATTAAGTTACATTCATCGGGTTCATCCAAATTAACTTAATTTCACTAAATTCAGCGAAATTAATGAAATTAAGTTACATTCATCGGGTTCATCGAAACTAACTTAATTTCACGAAATTCATCGAAATTAATGAAATTAAGTTACATTCATCGGGTTCATCGAAACTAACTTAATTTCACTAAATTCAGCGAGACTAATGAAATTAAGTTACATTCATCGGGTTCATCCAAATTAACTTAATTTCACTAAATTCAGCGAAATTAATGAAATTAAGTTACATTCATCGGGTTCATCCAAATTAACTTAATTTCACGAAATTCAGCAAAATTAATGAAATTAAGTTACATTCATCGGGTTCATCGAAACTAACTTAATTTCACGAAATTCATCGAAATTAATGAAATTAAGTTACATTCATCGGGTTCATCGAAACTAACTTAATTTCACTAAATTCATCGAAATTAATGAAATTAAGTTACATTCATCGGGTTCATCGAAACTAACTTAATTTCACGAAATTCATCGAAATTAATGAAATTATGTTACATTCATCGGGTTCATCCAAATTAACTTAATTTCACGAAATTCATCGAAATTAATGAAATTAAGTTACATTCATCGGGTTCATCGAAACTAACTTAATTTCACTAAATTCAGCGAGATTAATGAAATTAAGTTACATTCATCGGGTTCATCGAAACTAACTTAATTTCACGAAATTCATCGAAATTAATGAAATTAAGTTACATTCATCGGGTTCATCGAAACTAACTTAATTTCACTAAATTCAGCGAAATTGATGAAATTAAGTTACATTCATCGGGTTCATCGAAACTAACTTAATTTCACGAAATTCATCGAAATTAATGAAATTAAGTTACATTCATCGGGTTCATCGAAACTAACTTAATTTCACTAAATTCAGCGAAATTAATGAAATTAAGTTACATTCATCGGGTTCATCCAAATTAACTTAATTTCACGAAATTCAGCGAAATTAATGAAATTAAGTTACATTCATCGGGTTCATCCAAATTAACTTAATTTCACTAAATTCAGCGAAATTAATGAAATTAAGTTACATTCATCGGGTTCATCCAAATTAACTTAATTTCACGAAATTCATCGAAATTAATGAAATTAAGTTACATTCATCGGGTTCATCGAAACTAACTTAATTTCACTAAATTCATCGAAATTAATGAAATTAAGTTACATTCATCGGGTTCATCGAAACTAACTTAATTTCACGAAATTCATCGAAATTAATGAAATTAAGTTACATTCATCGGGTTCATCGAAACTAACTTAATTTCACTAAATTCAGCGAAATTAATGAAATTAAGTTACATTCATCGGGTTCATCCAAATTAACTTAATTTCACTAAATTCAGCGAAATTAATGAAATTAAGTTACATTCATCGGGTTCATCCAAATTAACTTAATTTCACTAAATTCAGCGAAATTAATGAAATTAAGTTACATTCATCGGGTTCATCCAAATTAACTTAATTTCACGAAATTCATCGAAATTAATGAAATTAAGTTACATTCATCGGGTTCATCGAAACTAACTTAATTTCACTAAATTCATCGAAATTAATGAAATTAAGTTACATTCATCGGGTTCATCGAAACTAACTTAATTTCACGAAATTCATCGAAATTAATGAAATTAAGTTACATTCATCGGGTTCATCGAAACTAACTTAATTTCACTAAATTCAGCGAAATTGATGAAATTAAGTTACACTCATCGGGTTCATCGAAACTAACTTAATTTCACTAAATTCATCGAAATTAATGAAATTAAGTTGCATTCATCGGGTTCATCGAAACTAACTTAATTTCACTAAATTCAGCGAGATTAATGAAATTAAGTTACATTCATCGGGTTCATCGAAACTAACTTAATTTCACTAAATTCAGCGAAATTGATGAAATTAAGTTACATTCATCGGGTTCATCCAAACTAACTTAATTTCACTAAATTCAGCGAAATTGATGAAATTAAGTTACATTCATCGGGTTCATCGAAACTAACTTAATTTCACGAAATTCATCGAAATTAATGAAATTAAGTTACATTCATCGGGTTCATCGAAACTAACTTAATTTCACTAAATTCAGCGAAATTGATGAAATTAAGTTACATTCATCGGGTTCATCCAAATTAACTTAATTTCACTAAATTCAGCGAAATTAATGAAATTAAGTTACATTCATCGGGTTCATCCAAACTAACTTAATTTCACTAAATTCAGCGAAATTGATGAAATTAAGTTACATTCATCGGGTTCATCGAAACTAACTTAATTTCACGAAATTCATCGAAATTAATGAAATTAAGTTACATTCATCGGGTTCATCGAAACTAACTTAATTTCACTAAATTCAGCGAAATTAATGAAATTAAGTTACATTCATCGGGTTCATCCAAATTAACTTAATTTCACTAAATTCAGCGAAATTAATGAAATTAAGTTACATTCATCGGGTTCATCCAAATTAACTTAATTTCACTAAATTCAGCGAAATTAATGAAATTAAGTTACATTCATCGGGTTCATCCAAACTAACTTAATTTCACTAAATTCAGCGAGATTAATGAAATTAAGTTACATTCATCGGGTTCATCGAAACTAACTTAATTTCACGAAATTCAGCGAAATTAATGAAATTAAGTTACATTCATCGGGTTCATCCAAACTAACTTAATTTCACTAAATTCAGCGAAATTGATGAAATTAAGTTACATTCATCGGGTTCATCGAAACTAACTTAATTTCACGAAATTCAGCGAAATTAATGAAATTAAGTTACATTCATCGGGTTCATCGAAACTAACTTAATTTCACTAAATTCAGCGAAATTGATGAAATTAAGTTACATTCATCGGGTTCATCGAAACTAACTTAATTTCACGAAATTCATCGAAATTAATGAAATTAAGTTACATTCATCGGGTTCATCCAAATTAACTTAATTTCACTAAATTCAGCGAAATTAATGAAATTAAGTTACATTCATCGGGTTCATCCAAATTAACTTAATTTCACTAAATTCAGCGAGATTAATGAAATTAAGTTACATTCATCGGGTTCATCCAAATTAACTTAATTTCACTAAATTCAGCGAAATTGATGAAATTAAGTTACATTCATCGGGTTCATCGAAACTAACTTAATTTCACTAAATTCAGCGAAATTGATGAAATTAAGTTACATTCATCGGGTTCATCCAAACTAACTTAATTTCACGAAATTCAGCGAGATTAATGAAATTAAGTTACATTCATCGGGTTCATCCAAATTAACTTAATTTCACTAAATTCAGCGAAATTAATGAAATTAAGTTACATTCATCGGGTCCATCCAAATTAACTTAATTTCACTAAATTCAGCGAGATTAATGAAATTAAGTTACATTCATCGGGTTCATCGAAACTAACTTAATTTCACTAAATTCAGCGAAATTGATGAAATTAAGTTACATTCATCGGGTTCATCCAAATTAACTTAATTTCACTAAATTCAGCGAAATTAATGAAATTAAGTTACATTCATCGGGTTCATCCAAACTAACTTAATTTCACTAAATTCAGCGAAATTGATGAAATTAAGTTACATTCATCGGGTTCATCGAAACTAACTTAATTTCACTAAATTCAGCGAGATTAATGAAATTAAGTTACATTCATCGGGTTCATCCAAATTAACTTAATTTCACTAAATTCAGCGAAATTAATGAAATTAAGTTACATTCATCGGGTTCATCCAAACTAACTTAATTTCACTAAATTCAGCGAGATTAATGAAATTAAGTTACATTCATCGGGTTCATCGAAACTAACTTAATTTCACGAAATTCAGCGAAATTAATGAAATTAAGTTACATTCATCGGGTTCATCGAAACTAACTTAATTTCACTAAATTCAGCGAAATTGATGAAATTAAGTTACATTCATCGGGTTCATCGAAACTAACTTAATTTCACGAAATTCAGCGAAATTAATGAAATTAAGTTACATTCATCGGGTTCATCCAAACTAACTTAATTTCACTAAATTCAGCGAGATTAATGAAATTAAGTTACATTCATCGGGTTCATCGAAACTAACTTAATTTCACGAAATTCATCGAAATTAATGAAATTAAGTTACATTCATCGGGTTCATCGAAACTAACTTAATTTCACGAAATTCAGCGAAATTAATGAAATTAAGTTACATTCATCGGGTTCATCGAAACTAACTTAATTTCACGAAATTCATCGAAATTAATGAAATTAAGTTACATTCATCGGGTTCATCGAAACTAACTTAATTTCACTAAATTCAGCGAGACTAATGAAATTAAGTTACATTCATCGGGTTCATCCAAATTAACTTAATTTCACTAAATTCAGCGAAATTAATGAAATTAAGTTACATTCATCGGGTTCATCCAAATTAACTTAATTTCACGAAATTCAGCGAAATTAATGAAATTAAGTTACATTCATCGGGTTCATCGAAACTAACTTAATTTCACGAAATTCATCGAAATTAATGAAATTAAGTTACATTCATCGGGTTCATCGAAACTAACTTAATTTCACTAAATTCATCGAAATTAATGAAATTAAGTTACATTCATCGGGTTCATCGAAACTAACTTAATTTCACGAAATTCATCGAAATTAATGAAATTAAGTTACATTCATCGGGTTCATCCAAATTAACTTAATTTCACGAAATTCATCGAAATTAATGAAATTAAGTTACATTCATCGGGTTCATCGAAACTAACTTAATTTCACTAAATTCAGCGAGATTAATGAAATTAAGTTACATTCATCGGGTTCATCGAAACTAACTTAATTTCACGAAATTCATCGAAATTAATGAAATTAAGTTACATTCATCGGGTTCATCGAAACTAACTTAATTTCACTAAATTCAGCGAAATTGATGAAATTAAGTTACATTCATCGGGTTCATCGAAACTAACTTAATTTCACGAAATTCATCGAAATTAATGAAATTAAGTTACATTCATCGGGTTCATCGAAACTAACTTAATTTCACTAAATTCAGCGAAATTAATGAAATTAAGTTACATTCATCGGGTTCATCCAAATTAACTTAATTTCACTAAATTCAGCGAAATTAATGAAATTAAGTTACATTCATCGGGTTCATCCAAATTAACTTAATTTCACTAAATTCAGCGAAATTAATGAAATTAAGTTACATTCATCGGGTTCATCCAAATTAACTTAATTTCACGAAATTCATCGAAATTAATGAAATTAAGTTACATTCATCGGGTTCATCGAAACTAACTTAATTTCACTAAATTCATCGAAATTAATGAAATTAAGTTACATTCATCGGGTTCATCGAAACTAACTTAATTTCACGAAATTCATCGAAATTAATGAAATTAAGTTACATTCATCGGGTTCATCGAAACTAACTTAATTTCACTAAATTCAGCGAAATTGATGAAATTAAGTTACATTCATCGGGTTCATCGAAACTAACTTAATTTCACTAAATTCATCGAAATTAATGAAATTAAGTTACATTCATCGGGTTCATCGAAACTAACTTAATTTCACTAAATTCAGCGAGATTAATGAAATTAAGTTACATTCATCGGGTTCATCGAAACTAACTTAATTTCACTAAATTCAGCGAAATTGATGAAATTAAGTTACATTCATCGGGTTCATCCAAACTAACTTAATTTCACTAAATTCAGCGAAATTGATGAAATTAAGTTACATTCATCGGGTTCATCGAAACTAACTTAATTTCACGAAATTCATCGAAATTAATGAAATTAAGTTACATTCATCGGGTTCATCGAAACTAACTTAATTTCACTAAATTCAGCGAAATTGATGAAATTAAGTTACATTCATCGGGTTCATCCAAATTAACTTAATTTCACTAAATTCAGCGAAATTAATGAAATTAAGTTACTTACATTCATCGGGTTCATCCAAACTAACTTAATTTCACGAAATTCATCGAAATTAATGAAATTAAGTTACATTCATCGGGTTCATCGAAACTAACTTAATTTCACTAAATTCAGCGAAATTAATGAAATTAAGTTACATTCATCGGGTTCATCCAAATTAACTTAATTTCACTAAATTCAACGAAATTAATGAAATTAAGTTACATTCATCGGGTTCATCCAAATTAACTTAATTTCACTAAATTCAGCGAAATTAATGAAATTAAGTTACATTCATCGGGTTTATCCAAACTAACTTAATTTCACTAAATTCAGCGAGATTAATGAAATTAAGTTACATTCATCGGGTTCATCGAAACTAACTTAATTTCACGAAATTCAGCGAAATTAATGAAATTAAGTTACATTCATCGGGTTCATCCAAACTAACTTAATTTCACTAAATTCAGCGAAATTGATGAAATTAAGTTACATTCATCGGGTTCATCGAAACTAACTTAATTTCACGAAATTCAGCGAAATTAATGAAATTAAGTTACATTCATCGGGTTCATCGAAACTAACTTAATTTCACTAAATTCAGCGAAATTGATGAAATTAAGTTACATTCATCGGGTTCATCGAAACTAACTTAATTTCACGAAATTCATCGAAATTAATGAAATTAAGTTACATTCATCGGGTTCATCCAAATTAACTTAATTTCACTAAATTCAGCGAAATTAATGAAATTAAGTTACATTCATCGGGTTCATCCAAATTAACTTAATTTCACTAAATTCAGCGAGATTAATGAAATTAAGTTACATTCATCGGGTTCATCCAAATTAACTTAATTTCACTAAATTCAGCGAAATTGATGAAATTAAGTTACATTCATCGGGTTCATCGAAACTAACTTAATTTCACTAAATTCAGCGAAATTGATGAAATTAAGTTACATTCATCGGGTTCATCCAAACTAACTTAATTTCACGAAATTCAGCGAGATTAATGAAATTAAGTTACATTCATCGGGTTCATCCAAATTAACATAATTTCACTAAATTCAGCGAAATTAATGAAATTAAGTTACATTCATCGGGTTCATCCAAATTAACTTAATTTCACTAAATTCAGCGAGATTAATGAAATTAAGTTACATTCATCGGGTTCATCGAAACTAACTTGATTTCACTAAATTCAGCGAAATTGATGAAATTAAGTTACATTCATCGGGTTCATCCAAATTAACTTAATTTCACTAAATTCAGCGAAATTAATGAAATTAAGTTACATTCATCGGGTTCATCCAAACTAACTTAATTTCACTAAATTCAGCGAAATTGATGAAATTAAGTTACATTCATCGGGTTCATCGAAACTAACTTAATTTCACGATATTCAGCGAAATTAATGAAATTAAGTTACATTCATCGGGTTCATCCAAATTAACTTAATTTCACTAAATTCAGCGAAATTAATGAAATTAAGTTACATTCATCGGGTTCATCCAAATTAACTTAATTTCACTAAATTCAGCGAAATTGATGAAATTAAGTTACATTCATCGGGTTCATCGAAACTAACTTAATTTCACTAAATTCAGCGAAATTGATGAAATTAAGTTACATTCATCGGGTTCATCCAAACTAACTTAATTTCACGAAATTCAGCGAGATTAATGAAATTAAGTTACATTCATCGGGTTCATCCAAATTAACTTAATTTCACTAAATTCAGCGAAATTAATGAAATTAAGTTACATTCATCGGGTTCATCCAAATTAACTTAATTTCACTAAATTCAGCGAGATTAATGAAATTAAGTTACATTCATCGGGTTCATCGAAACTAACTTAATTTCACTAAATTCAGCGAAATTGATGAAATTAAGTTACATTCATCGCGTTCATCGAAACTAACTTAATTTCACGAAATTCAGCGAAATTAATGAAATTAAGTTACATTCATCGGGTTCATCCAAATTAACTTAATTTCACTAAATTCAGCGAAATTAATGAAATTAAGTTACATTCATCGGATTCATCCAAACTAACTTAATTTCACTAAATTCAGCGAAATTAATGAAATTAAGTTACATTCATCGGGTTCATCGAAACTAACTTAATTTCACTAAATTCAGCGAAATTAATGAAATTAAGTTACATTCATCGGGTTCATCCAAACTAACTTAATTTCACGAAATTCAGCGAGATTAATGAAATTAAGTTACATTCATCGGGTTCATCCAAATTAACTTAATTTCACTAAATTCAGCGAAATTAATGAAATTAAGTTACATTCATCGGGTTCATCCAAATTAACTTAATTTCACTAAATTCAGCGAGATTAATGAAATTAAGTTACATTCATCGGGTTCATCGAAACTAACTTAATTTCACTAAATTCAGCGAAATTGATGAAATTAAGTTACATTCATCGCGTTCATCGAAACTAACTTAATTTCACGAAATTCAGCGAAATTAATGAAATTAAGTTACATTCATCGGGTTCATCCAAATTAACTTAATTTCACTAAATTCAGCGAAATTAATGAAATTAAGTTACATTCATCGGATTCATCCAAACTAACTTAATTTCACTAAATTCAGCGAAATTAATGAAATTAAGTTACATTCATCGGGTTCATCGAAACTAACTTAATTTCACTAAATTCAGCGAAATTAATGAAATTAAGTTACATTCATCGGGTTCATCCAAATTAACTTAATTTCACTAAATTCAGCGAAATTAATGAAATTAAGTTACATTCATCGGGTTCATCCAAATTAACTTAATTTCACTAAATTCAGCGAAATTAATGAAATTAAGTTACATTCATCGGGTTCATCCAAATTAACTTAATTTCACGAAATTCATCGAAATTAATGAAATTAAGTTACATTCATCGGGTTCATCGAAACTAACTTAATTTCACTAAATTCAGCGAGATTAATGAAATTAAGTTACATTCATCGAGTTCATCGAAACTAACTGAATTTCACGAAATTCATCGAAATTAATGAAATTAAGTTACATTCATCGGGTTCATCGAAACTAACTTAATTTCACTAAATTCAGCGAGATTAATGAAATTAAGTTACATTCATCGGGTTCATCGAAACTAACTTAATTTCACGAAATTCAGCGAAATTAATGAAATTAAGTTACATTCATCGGGTTCATCCAAACTAACTTAATTTCACTAAATTCAGCGAGATTAATGAAATTAAGTTACATTCATCGGGTTCATCGAAACTAACTTAATTTCACGAAATTCATCGAAATTAATGAAATTAAGTTACATTCATCGGGTTCATCGAAACTAACTTAATTTCACGAAATTCAGCGAAATTAATGAAATTAAGTTACATTCATCGGGTTCATCGAAACTAACTTAATTTCACGAAATTCAGCGAAATTAATGAAATTAAGTTACATTCATCGGGTTCATCGAAACTAACTTAATTTCACGAAATTCATCGAAATTAATGAAATTAAGTTACATTCATCGGGTTCATCGAAACTAACTTAATTTCACTAAATTCATCGAAATTAATGAAATTAAGTTACATTCATCGGGTTCATCGAAACTAACTTAATTTCACGAAATTCAGCGAAATTAATGAAATTAAGTTACATTCATCGGGTTCATCGAAACTAACTTAATTTCACGAAATTCATCGAAATTAATGAAATTAAGTTACATTCATCGGGTTCATCGAAACTAACTTAATTTCACGAAATTCAGCGAAATTAATGAAATTAAGTTACATTCATCGGGTTCATCGAAACTAACTTAATTTCACTAAATTCAGCGAAATTAATGAAATTAAGTTACATTCATCGGGTTCATCGAAACTAACTTAATTTCACGAAATTCATCGAAATTAATGAAATTAAGTTACATTCATCGGGTTCATCGAAACTAACTTAATTTCACTAAATTCATCGAAATTAATGAAATTAAGTTACATTCATCGGGTTCATCGAAACTAACTTAATTTCACGAAATTCAGCGAAATTAATGAAATTAAGTTACATTCATCGGGTTCATCCAAACTAACTTAATTTCACTAAATTCAGCGAAATTGATGAAATTAAGTTACATTCATCGGGTTCATCGAAACTAACTTAATTTCACGAAATTCAGCGAAATTAATGAAATTAAGTTACATTCATCGGGTTCATCCAAACTAACTTAATTTCACTAAATTCAGCGAAATTGATGAAATTAAGTTACATTCATCGGGTTCATCGAAACTAACTTAATTTCACGAAATTCAGCGAAATTAATGAAATTAAGTTACATTCATCGGGTTCATCCAAACTAACTTAATTTCACTAAATTCAGCGAGATTAATGAAATTAAGTTACATTCATCGGGTTCATCCAAACTAACTTAATTTCACTAAATTCAGCGAAATTAATGAAATTAAGTTACATTCATCGGGTTCATCCAAACTAACTTAATTTCACTAAATTCAGCGAAATTAATGAAATTAAGTTACATTCATCGGGTTCATCGAAACTAACTTAATTTCACGAAATTCAGCGAAATTAATGAAATTAAGTTACATTCATCGGGTTCATCGAAACTAACTTAATTTCACTAAATTCAGCGAAATTGATGAAATTAAGTTACATTCATCGGGTTCATCGAAACTAACTTAATTTCACTAAATTCATCGAAATTAATGAAATTAAGTTACATTCATCGGGTTCATCGAAACTAACTTAATTTCACTAAATTCAGCGAGATTAATGAAATTAAGTTACATTCATCGGGTTCATCGAAACTAACTTAATTTCACTAAATTCAGCGAAATTGATGAAATTAAGTTACATTCATCGGGTTCATCGAAACTAACTTAATTTCACGAAATTCATCGAAATTAATGAAATTAAGTTACATTCATCGGGTTCATCCAAACTAACTTAATTTCACTAAATTCAGCGAGATTAATGAAATTAAGTTACATTCATCGGGTTCATCCAAATTAACTTAATTTCACTAAATTCAGCGAAATTAATGAAATTAAGTTACATTCATCGGGTTCATCCAAACTAACTTAATTTCACTAAATTCAGCGAGATTAATGAAATTAAGTTACATTCATCGGGTTCATCGAAACTAACTTAATTTCACGAAATTCAGCGAAATTAATGAAATTAAGTTACATTCATCGGGTTCATCCAAACTAACTTAATTTCACTAAATTCAGCGAGATTAATGAAATTAAGTTACATTCATCGGGTTCATCGAAACTAACTTAATTTCACGAAATTCATCGAAATTAATGAAATTAAGTTACATTCATCGGGTTCATCGAAACTAACTTAATTTCACGAAATTCAGCGAAATTAATGAAATTAAGTTACATTCATCGGGTTCATCGAAACTAACTTAATTTCACGAAATTCAGCGAAATTAATGAAATTAAGTTACATTCATCGGGTTCATCGAAACTAACTTAATTTCACGAAATTCATCGAAATTAATGAAATTAAGTTACATTCATCGGGTTCATCGAAACTAACTTAATTTCACTAAATTCATCGAAATTAATGAAATTAAGTTACATTCATCGGGTTCATCGAAACTAACTTAATTTCACGAAATTCAGCGAAATTAATGAAATTAAGTTACATTCATCGGGTTCATCGAAACTAACTTAATTTCACGAAATTCATCGAAATTAATGAAATTAAGTTACATTCATCGAGTTCATCGAAACTAACTTAATTTCACGAAATTCAGCGAAATTAATGAAATTAAGTTACATTCATCGGGTTCATCGAAACTAACTTAATTTCACTAAATTCAGCGAAATTAATGAAATTAAGTTACATTCATCGGGTTCATCGAAACTAACTTAATTTCACGAAATTCATCGAAATTAATGAAATTAAGTTACATTCATCGGGTTCATCGAAACTAACTTAATTTCACTAAATTCATCGAAATTAATGAAATTAAGTTACATTCATCGGGTTCATCGAAACTAATTTAATTTCACGAAATTCAGCGAAATTAATGAAATTAAGTTACATTCATCGGGTTCATCCAAACTAACTTAATTTCACTAAATTCAGCGAAATTGATGAAATTAAGTTACATTCATCGGGTTCATCGAAACTAACTTAATTTCACGAAATTCAGCGAAATTAATGAAATTAAGTTACATTCATCGGGTTCATCCAAACTAACTTAATTTCACTAAATTCAGCGAAATTGATGAAATTAAGTTACATTCATCGGGTTCATCGAAACTAACTTAATTTCACGAAATTCAGCGAAATTAATGAAATTAAGTTACATTCATCGGGTTCATCCAAACTAACTTAATTTCACTAAATTCAGCGAGATTAATGAAATTAAGTTACATTCATCGGGTTCATCCAAACTAACTTAATTTCACTAAATTCAGCGAAATTAATGAAATTAAGTTACATTCATCGGGTTCATCGAAACTAACTTAATTTCACGAAATTCAGCGAAATTAATGAAATTAAGTTACATTCATCGGGTTCATCGAAACTAACTTAATTTCACGAAATTCATCGAAATTAATGAAATTAAGTTACATTCATCGGGTTCATCGAAACTAACTTAATTTCACTAAATTCATCGAAATTAATGAAATTAAGTTACATTCATCGGGTTCATCGAAACTAACTTAATTTCACGAAATTCAGCGAAATTAATGAAATTAAGTTACATTCATCGGGTTCATCGAAACTAACTTAATTTCACGAAATTCATCGAAATTAATGAAATTAAGTTACATTCATCGAGTTCATCGAAACTAACTTAATTTCACGAAATTCAGCGAAATTAATGAAATTAAGTTACATTCATCGGGTTCATCGAAACTAACTTAATTTCACTAAATTCAGCGAAATTAATGAAATTAAGTTACATTCATCGGGTTCATCGAAACTAACTTAATTTCACGAAATTCATCGAAATTAATGAAATTAAGTTACATTCATCGGGTTCATCGAAACTAACTTAATTTCACTAAATTCATCGAAATTAATGAAATTAAGTTACATTCATCGGGTTCATCGAAACTAATTTAATTTCACGAAATTCAGCGAAATTAATGAAATTAAGTTACATTCATCGGGTTCATCCAAACTAACTTAATTTCACTAAATTCAGCGAAATTGATGAAATTAAGTTACATTCATCGGGTTCATCGAAACTAACTTAATTTCACGAAATTCAGCGAAATTAATGAAATTAAGTTACATTCATCGGGTTCATCCAAACTAACTTAATTTCACTAAATTCAGCGAAATTGATGAAATTAAGTTACATTCATCGGGTTCATCGAAACTAACTTAATTTCACGAAATTCAGCGAAATTAATGAAATTAAGTTACATTCATCGGGTTCATCCAAACTAACTTAATTTCACTAAATTCAGCGAGATTAATGAAATTAAGTTACATTCATCGGGTTCATCCAAACTAACTTAATTTCACTAAATTCAGCGAAATTAATGAAATTAAGTTACATTCATCGGGTTCATCCAAACTAACTTAATTTCACTAAATTCAGCGAGATTAATGAAATTAAGTTACATTCATCGGGTTCATCGAAACTAACTTAATTTCACGAAATTCATCGAAATTAATGAAATTAAGTTACATTCATCGGGTTCATCGAAACTAACTTAATTTCACTAAATTCATCGAAATTAATGAAATTAAGTTACATTCATCGGGTTCATCGAAACTAACTTAATTTCACTAAATTCAGCGAAATTGATGAAATTAAGTTACATTCATCGGGTTCATCGAAACTAACTTAATTTCACGAAATTCATCGAAATTAATGAAATTAAGTTACATTCATCGGGTTCATCGAAACTAACTTAATTTCACGAAATTCAGCGAAATTAATGAAATTAAGTTACATTCATCGGGTTCATCGAAACTAACTTAATTTCACTAAATTCAGCGAAATTAATGAAATTAAGTTACATTCATCGGGTTCATCGAAACTAACTTAATTTCACGAAATTCATCGAAATTAATGAAATTAAGTTACATTCATCGGGTTCATCGAAACTAACTTAATTTCACTAAATTCATCGAAATTAATGAAATTAAGTTACATTCATCGGTTTCATCGAAACTAACTTAATTTCACGAAATTCAGCGAAATTAATGAAATTAAGTTACATTCATCGGGTTCATCCAAACTAACTTAATTTCACTAAATTCAGCGAAATTGATGAAATTAAGTTACATTCATCGGGTTCATCGAAACTAACTTAATTTCACGAAATTCAGCGAAATTAATGAAATTAAGTTACATTCATCGGGTTCATCGAAACTAACTTAATTTCACTAAATTCATCGAAATTAATGAAATTAAGTTACATTCATCGGGTTCATCGAAACTAATTTAATTTCACGAAATTCAGCGAAATTAATGAAATTAAGTTACATTCATCGGGTTCATCCAAACTAACTTAATTTCACTAAATTCAGCGAAATTGATGAAATTAAGTTACATTCATCGGGTTCATCGAAACTAACTTAATTTCACGAAATTCAGCGAAATTAATGAAATTAAGTTACATTCATCGGGTTCATCCAAACTAACTTAATTTCACTAAATTCAGCGAAATTGATGAAATTAAGTTACATTCATCGGGTTCATCGAAACTAACTTAATTTCACGAAATTCAGCGAAATTAATGAAATTAAGTTACATTCATCGGGTTCATCCAAACTAACTTAATTTCACTAAATTCAGCGAGATTAATGAAATTAAGTTACATTCATCGGGTTCATCCAAACTAACTTAATTTCACTAAATTCAGCGAAATTAATGAAATTAAGTTACATTCATCGGGTTCATCCAAACTAACTTAATTTCACTAAATTCAGCGAGATTAATGAAATTAAGTTACATTCATCGGGTTCATCGAAACTAACTTAATTTCACGAAATTCATCGAAATTAATGAAATTAAGTTACATTCATCGGGTTCATCGAAACTAACTTAATTTCACTAAATTCATCGAAATTAATGAAATTAAGTTACATTCATCGGGTTCATCGAAACTAACTTAATTTCACTAAATTCAGCGAAATTGATGAAATTAAGTTACATTCATCGGGTTCATCGAAACTAACTTAATTTCACGAAATTCATCGAAATTAATGAAATTAAGTTACATTCATCGGGTTCATCGAAACTAACTTAATTTCACGAAATTCAGCGAAATTAATGAAATTAAGTTACATTCATCGGGTTCATCGAAACTAACTTAATTTCACTAAATTCAGCGAAATTAATGAAATTAAGTTACATTCATCGGGTTCATCGAAACTAACTTAATTTCACGAAATTCATCGAAATTAATGAAATTAAGTTACATTCATCGGGTTCATCGAAACTAACTTAATTTCACTAAATTCATCGAAATTAATGAAATTAAGTTACATTCATCGGGTTCACCGAAACTAACTTAATTTCACGAAATTCAGCGAAATTAATGAAATTAAGTTACATTCATCGGGTTCATCCAAACTAACTTAATTTCACTAAATTCAGCGAAATTGATGAAATTAAGTTACATTCATCGGGTTCATCGAAACTAACTTAATTTCACGAAATTCAGCGAAATTAATGAAATTAAGTTACATTCATCGGGTTCATCCAAACTAACTTAATTGCACTAAATTCAGCGAAATTGATGAAATTAAGTTACATTCATCGGGTTCATCGAAACTAACTTAATTTCACGAAATTCAGCGAAATTAATGAAATTAAGTTACATTCATCGGGTTCATCCAAACTAACTTAATTTCACTAAATTCAGCGAGATTAATGAAATTAAGTTACATTCATCGGGTTCATCCAAATTAACTTAATTTCACTAAATTCAGCGAAATTAATGAAATTAAGTTACATTCATCGGGTTCATCCAAACTAACTTAATTTCACTAAATTCAGCGAGATTAATGAAATTAAGTTACATTCATCGGGTTCATCGAAACTAACTTAATTTCACTAAATTCAGCGAGATTAATGAAATTAAGTTACATTCATCGTGTTCATCGAAACTAACTTAATTTCACTAAATTCAGCGAAATTGATGAAATTAAGTTACATTCATCGGGTTCATCGAAACTAACTTAATTTCACGAAATTCATCGAAATTAATGAAATTAAGTTACATTCATCGGGTTCATCCAAACTAACTTAATTTCACTAAATTCAGCGAGATTAATGAAATTAAGTTACATTCATCGGGTTCATCGAAACTAACTTAATTTCACGAAATTCATCGAAATTAATGAAATTAAGTTACATTCATCGGGTTCATCCAAACTAACTTAATTTCACTAAATTCAGCGAAATTGATGAAATTAAGTTACATTCATCGGGTTCATCGAAACTAACTTAATTTCACTAAATTCAGCGAGATTAATGAAATTAAGTTACATTCATCGGGTTCATCCAAATTAACTTAATTTCACTAAATTCAGCGAAATTAATGAAATTAAGTTACATTCATCGGGTTCATCCAAATTAACTTAATTTCACTAAATTCAGCGAGATTAATGAAATTAAGTTACATTCATCGGGTTCATCCAAATTAACTTAATTTCACGAAATTCATCGAAATTAATGAAATTAAGTTACATTCATCGGGTTCATCCAAACTAACTTAATTTCACTAAATTCAGCGAGATTAATGAAATTAAGTTACATTCATCGGGTTCATCGAAACTAACTTAATTTCACTAAATTCAGCGAAATTGATGAAATTAAGTTACATTCATCGGGTTCATCGAAACTAACTTAATTTCACGAAATTCATCGAAATTAATGAAATTAAGTTACATTCATCGGGTTCATCCAAACTAACTTAATTTCACTAAATTCAGCGAGATTAATGAAATTAAGTTACATTCATCGGGTTCATCCAAATTAACTTAATTTCACTAAATTCAGCGAAATTAATGAAATTAAGTTACATTCATCGGGTTCATCCAAACTAACTTAATTTCACTAAATTCAGCGAGATTAATGAAATTAAGTTACATTCATCGGGTTCATCGAAACTAACTTAATTTGACGAACTTCAGCGAAATTAATGAAATTAGGTTACATTCATCGGGTTCATCCAAACTAACTTAATTTCACTAAATTCAGCGAGATTAATGCAATTAAGTTACATTCATCGGGTTCATCGAAACTAACTTAATTTCACGAAATTCATCGAAATTAATGAAATTAAGTTACATTCATCGGGTTCATCGAAACTAACTTAATTTCACGAAATTCAGCGAAATTAATGAAATTAAGTTACATTCATCGGGTTCATCGAAACTAACTTAATTTCACGAAATTCAGCGAAATTAATGAAATTAAGTTACATTCATCGGGTTCATCGAAACTAACTTAATTTCACGAAATTCATCGAAATTAATGAAATTAAGTTACATTCATCGGGTTCATCGAAACTAACTTAATTTCACTAAATTCATCGAAATTAATGAAATTAAGTTACATTCATCGGGTTCATCGAAACTAACTTAATTTCACGAAATTCAGCGAAATTAATGAAATTAAGTTACATTCATCGGGTTCATCGAAACTAACTTAATTTCACGAAATTCAGCGAAATTAATGAAATTAAGTTACATTCATCGGGTTCATCCAAATTAACTTAATTTCACTAAATTCAGCGAAATTAATGAAATTAAGTTACACTCATCGGGTTCATCGAAACTAACTTAATTTCACGAAATTCATCGAAATTAATGAAATTAAGTTACATTCATCGGGTTCATCGAAACTAACTTAATTTCACTAAATTCATCGAAATTAATGAAATTAAGTTACATTCATCGGGTTCATCGAAACTAACTTAATTTCACGAAATTCAGCGAAATTTATGACATTAAGTTACATTAATCGGGTTCATCGAAACTAACTTAATTTCACTAAATTCAGCGAAATTGATGAAATTAAGTTACATTCATCGGGTTCATCGTAACTAACTTAATTTCACGAAATTCATCGAAATTAATGAAATTAAGTTACATTCATCGGGTTCATCCAAACTAACTTAATTTCACTAAATTCAGCGAGATTAATGAAATTAAGTTACATTCATCGGGTTCATCCAAATTAACTTAATTTCACTAAATTCAGCGAAATTAATGAAATTAAGTTACATTCATCGGGTTCATCCAAATTAACTTAATTTCACTAAATTCAGCGAAATTAATGAAATTAAGTTACATTCATCGGGTTCATCCAAACTAACTTAATTTCACTAAATTCAGCGAGATTAATGAAATTAAGTTACATTCATCGGGTTCATCGAAACTAACTTAATTTCACGAAATTCAGCGAAATTAATGAAATTAAGTTAGTTTCGATGAACCCGATGAATGTAACTTAATTTCATTAATTTCGATGAATTTCGTGAAATTAAGTTAGTTTCGATGAACCCGATGAATGTAACTTAATTTCATTAATCTCGCTGAATTTAGTGAAATTAAGTTAGTTTGGATGAACCCGATGAATGTAACTTAATTTCATTAATTTCGCTGAATTTAGTGAAATTAAGTTAATTTGGATGAACCCGATGAATGTAACTTAATTTCATTAATCTCGCTGAATTTAGTGAAATTAAGTTAGTTTGGATGAACCCGATGAATGTAACTTAATTTCATTAATTTCGATGAATTTCGTGAAATTAAGTTAGTTACGATGAACCCGATGAATGTAACTTAATTTCATCAATTTCGCTGAATTTAGTGAAATTAAGTTAGTTTCGATGAACCCGATGAATGTAACTTAATGTCATAAATTTCGCTGAATTTCGTGAAATTAAGTTAGTTTCGATGAACCCGATGAATGTAACTTAATTTCATTAATTTCGATGAATTTAGTGAAATTAAGTTAGTTTCGATGAACCCGATGAATGTAACTTAATTTCATTAATTTCGATGAATTTCGTGAAATTAAGTTAGTTTCGATGAACCCGATGAGTGTAACTTAATTTCATTAATTTCGCTGAATTTAGTGTAATTAAGTTAATTTGGATGAACCCGATGAATGTAACTTAATTTCATTAATTTCGCTGAATTTCGTGAAATTAAGTTAGTTTCGATGAACCCGATGAATGTAACTTAATTTCATTAATTTCGCTGAATTTCGTGAAATTAAGTTAGTTTCGATGAACCCGATGAATGTAACTTAATTTCATTAATTTCGATGAATTTAGTGAAATTAAGTTAGTTTCGATGAACCCGATGAATGTAACTTAATTTCATTAATTTCGATGAATTTCGTGAAATTAAGTTACTTTCGATGAACCCGATGAATGTAACTTAATTTCATTAATTTCGCTGAATTTCGTGAAATTAAGTTAGTTTCGATGAACCCGATGAATGTAACTTAATTTCATTAATTTCGCTGAATTTCGTGAAATTAAGTTAGTTTCGATGAACCCGATGAATGTAACTTAATTTCATTAATTTCGATGAATTTCGTGAAATTAAATTAGTTTCGATGAACCCGATGAATGTAACTTAATTTCATTAATCTCGCTGAATTTAGTGAAATTAAGTTAGTTTGGATGAACCCGATGAATGTAACTTAATTTCATTAATTTCGCTGAAGTTCGTGAAATTAAGTTAGTTTCGATGAACCCGATGAATGTAACTTAATTTCATTAATCTCGCTGAATTTAGTGAAATTAAGTTAGTTTGGATGAACCCGATGAATGTAACTTAATTTCATTAATTTCGCTGAATTTAGTGAAATTAAGTTAATTTGGATGAACCCGATGAATGTAACTTAATTTCATTAATCTCGCTGAATTTAGTGAAATTAAGTTAGTTTGGATGAACCCGATGAATGTAACTTAATTTCATTAATTTCGATGAATTTCGTGAAATTAAGTTAGTTTCGATGAACCCGATGAATGTAACTTAATTTCATCAATTTCGCTGAATTTAGTGAAATTAAGTTAGTTTCGATGAACCCGATGAATGTAACTTAATTTCATTAATCTCGCTGAATTTAGTGAAATTAAGTTAGTTTGGATGAACCCGATGAATGTAACTTAATTTCATTAATTTCGATGAATTTCGTGAAATTAAGTTAATTTGGATGAACCCGATGAATGTAACTTAATTTCATTAATCTCGCTGAATTTAGTGAAATTAAGTTAATTTGGATGAACCCGATGAATGTAACTTAATTCCATTAATTTCGCTGAATTTAGTGAAATTAAGTTAATTTGGATGAACCCGATGAATGTAACTTAATTTCATTAATCTCGCTGAATTTAGTGAAATTAAGTTAGTTTCGATGAACCCGATGAATGTAACTTAATTTCATCAATTTCGCTGAATTTAGTGAAATTAAGTTAGTTTGGATGAACCCGATGAATGTAACTTAATTTCATTAATTTCGATGAATTTCGTGAAATTAAGTTAGTTTCGATGAACCCGATGAATGTAACTTAATTTCATTAATCTCGCTGAATTTAGTGAAATTAAGTTAGTTTGGATGAACCCGATGAATGTAACTTAATTTCATTAATCTCGCTGAATTTCGTGAAATTAAGTTAGTTTCGATGAACCCGATGAATGTAACTTAATTTCATTAATCTCGCTGAATTTAGTGAAATTAAGTTAGTTTGGATGAACCCGATGAATGTAACTTAATTTCATTAATTTCGATGAATTTCGTGAAATTAAGTTAGTTTCGATGAACCCGATGAATGTAACTTAATTTCATCAATTTCGCTGAATTTAGTGAAATTAAGTTAGTTTCGATGAACCCGATGAATGTAACTTAATTTCATTAATCTCGCTGAATTTAGTGAAATTAAGTTAATTTGGATGAACCCGATGAATGTAACTTAATTTCATTAATTTCGATGAATTTCGTGAAATTAAGTTAGTTTCGATGAACCCGATGAATGTAACTTAATTTCATCAATTTCGCTGAATTTAGTGAAATTAAGTTAGTTTCGATGAACCCGATGAATGTAACTTAATTTCATTAATCTCGCTGAATTTAGTGAAATTAAGTTAGTTTGGATGAACCCGATGAATGTAACTTAATTTCATTAATCTCGCTGAATTTAGTGAAATTAAGTTAGTTTGGATGAACCCGATGAATGTAACTTAATTTCATCAATTTCGCTGAATTTAGTGAAATTAAGTTAGTTTCGATGAACCCGATGAATGTAACTTAATTTCATTAATCTCGCTGAATTTAGTGAAATTAAGTTAGTTTCGATGAACCCGATGAATGTAACTTAATTTCATCAATTTCGCTGAATTTAGTGAAATTAAGTTAGTTTGGATGAACCCGATGAATGTAACTTAATTTCATTAATTTCGATGAATTTCGTGAAATTAAGTTAGTTTCGATGAACCCGATGAATGTAACTTAATTTCATTAATCTCGCTGAATTTAGTGAAATTAAGTTAGTTTGGATGAACCCGATGAATGTAACTTAATTTCATTAATTTCGATGAATTTCGTGAAATTAAGTTAGTTTCGATGAACCCGATGAATGTAACTTAATTTCATCAATTTCGCTGAATTTAGTGAAATTAAGTTAGTTTCGATGAACCCGATGAATGTAACTTAATTTCATTAATCTCGCTGAATTTAGTGAAATTAAGTTAGTTTGGATGAACCCGATGAATGTAACTTAATTTCATTAATTTCGATGAATTTCGTGAAATTAAGTTAGTTTCGATGAACCCGATGAATGTAACTTAATTTCATCAATTTCGCTGAATTTAGTGAAATTAAGTTAGTTTGGATGAACCCGATGAATGTAACTTAATTTCATTAATCTCGCTGAATTTAGTGAAATTAAGTTAGTTTGGATGAACCCGATGAATGTAACTTAATTTCATTAATTTCGATGAATTTCGTGAAATTAAGTTAGTTTCGATGAACCCGATGAATGTAACTTAATTTCATCAATTTCGCTGAATTTAGTGAAATTAAGTTAGTTTCGATGAACCCGATGAATGTAACTTAATTTCATTAATCTCGCTGAATTTAGTGAAATTAAGTTAGTTTGGATGAACCCGATGAATGTAACTTAATTTCATTAATTTCGCTGAATTTAGTGAAATTAAGTTAATTTGGATGAACCCGATGAATGTAACTTAATTTCATTAATCTCGCTGAATTTAGTGAAATTAAGTTAGTTTGGATGAACCAGATGAATGTAACTTAATTTCATTAATTTCGATGAATTTCGTGAAATTAAGTTAGTTTCGATGAACCCGATGAATGTAACTTAATTTCATCAATTTCGCTGAATTTAGTGAAATTAAGTTAGTTTCGATGAACCCGATGAATGAAACTTAATTTCATTAATCTCGCTGAATTTAGTGAAATTAAGTTAGTTTGGATGAACCCGATGAATGTAACTTAATTTCATTAATTTCGCTGAATTTAGTGAAATTAAGTTAATTTGGATGAACCCGATGAATGTAACTTAATTTCATTAATCTCGCTGAATTTAGTGAAATTAAGTTAGTTTGGATGAACCCGATGAATGTAACTTAATTTCATTAATTTCGCTGAATTTCGTGAAATTAAGTTAGTTTCGATGAACCCGATGAATGTAACTTAATTTCATCAATTTCGCTGAATTTAGTGCAATTAAGTTAGTTTGGATGAACCCGATGAATGTAACTTAATTTCATTAATTTCGCTGAATTTCGTGAAATTAAGTTAGTTTCGATGAACCCGATGAATGTAACTTAATTTCATCAATTTCGCTGAATTTAGTGAAATTAAGTTAGTTTGGATGAACCCGATGAATGTAACTTAATTTCATTAATTTCGCTGAATTTCGTGAAATTAAGTTAGTTTCGATGAACCCGATGAATGTAACTTAATTTCATTAATTTCGATGAATTTAGTGAAATTAAGTTAGTTTCGATGTACCCGATGAATGTAACTTAATTTCATTAATTTCGATGAATTTCGTGAAATTAAGTTAGTTTCGATGAACCCGATGAATGTAACTTAATTTCATTAATTTCGCTGAATTTAGTGAAATTAAGTTAGTTTCGATGAACCCGATGAATGTAACTTAATTTCATTAATTTCGCTGAATTTCGTGAAATTAAGTTAGTTTCGATGAACCCGATGAATGTAACTTAATTTCATTAATTTCGATGAATTTCGTGAAATTAAGTTAGTTTCGATGAACCCGATGAATGTAACTTAATTTCATCAATTTCGCTGAATTTCGTGAAATTAAGTTAGTTTCGATGAACCCGATGAATGTAACTTAATTTCATTAATTTCGATGAATTTAGTGAAATTAAGTTAGTTTCGATGAACCCGATGAATGTAACTTAATTTCATTAATTTCGATGAATTTCGTGAAATTAAGTTAGTTTCGATGAACCCGATGAATGTAACTTAATTTCATTAATCTCGCTGAATTTAGTGAAATTAAGTTAGTTTGGATGAACCCGATGAATGTAACTTAATTTCATTAATTTCGCTGAATTTAGTGAAATTAAGTTAGTTTGGATGAACCCGATGAATGTAACTTAATTTCATTAATCTCGCTGAATTTAGTGAAATTAAGTTAGTTTGGATGAACCCGATGAATGTAACTTAATTTCATTAATTTCGCTGAATTTCGTGAAATTAAGTTAGTTTCGATGAACCCGATGAATGTAACTTAATTTCATCAATTTCGCTGAATTTAGTGAAATTAAGTTAGTTTGGATGAACCCGATGAATGTAACTTAATTTCATTAATTTCGCTGAATTTTGTGAAATTAAGTTAGTTTCGATGAACCCGATGAATGTAACTTAATTTCATCAATTTCGCTGAATTTAGTGAAATTAAGTTAGTTTGGATGAACCCGATGAATGTAACTTAATTTCATTAATTTCGCTGAATTTCGTGAAATTAAGTTAGTTTCGATGAACCCGATGAATGTAACTTAATTTCATTAATTTCGATGAATTTAGTGAAATTAAGTTAGTTTCGATGAACCCGATGAATGTAACTTAATTTCATTAATTTCGATGAATTTCGTGAAATTAAGTTAGTTTCGATGAACCCGATGAATGTAACTTAATTTCATTAATTTCGCTGAATTTAGTGAAATTAAGTTAGTTTCGATGAACCCGATGAATGTAACTTAATTTCATTAATTTCGCTGAATTTCGTGAAATTAAGTTAGTTTCGATGAACCCGATGAATGTAACTTAATTTCATTAATTTCGATGAATTTCGTGAAATTAAGTTAGTTTCGATGAACCCGATGAATGTAACTTAATTTCATTAATTTCGCTGAATTTCGTGAAATTAAGTTAGTTTCGATGAACCCGATGAATGTAACTTAATTTCATTAATTTCGATCATTCATCGGGTTCATCGAAACTAACTTAATTTCACGAAATTCATCGAAATTAATGAAATTAAGTTACATTCATCGGGTTCATCCAAACTAACTTAATTTCACTAAATTCAGCGAAATTGATGAAATTAAGTTACATTCATCGGGTTCATCGAAACTAACTTAATTTCACTAAATTCAGCGAAATTGATGAAATTAAGTTACATTCATCGGGTTCATCGAAACTAACTTAATTTCACGAAATTCATCGAAATTAATGAAATTAAGTTACATTCATCGGGTTCATCGAAACTAACTTAATTTCACGAAATTCATCGAAATTAATGAAATTAAGTTACATTCATCGGGTTCATCGAAACCAACTTAATTTCACGAAATTCAGCGAAATTAATGAAATTAAGTTACATTCATCGGGTTCATCGAAACTAACTTAATTTCACGAAATTCAGCGAAATTAATGAAATTAAGTTACATTCATCGGGTTCATCGAAACTAACTTAATTTCACTAAATTCAGCGAGATTAATGAAATTAAGTTACATTCATCGGGTTCATCGAAACTAACTTAATTTCACGAAATTCATCGAAATTAATGAAATTAAGTTACATTCATCGGGTTCATCCAAACTAACTTAATTTCACTAAATTCAGCGAAATTGATGAAATTAAGTTACATTCATCGGGTTCATCGAAACTAACTTAATTTCACTAAATTCAGCGAAATTGATGAAATTAAGTTACATTCATCGGGTTCATCGAAACTAACTTAATTTCACGAAATTCATCGAAATTAATGAAATTAAGTTACATTCATCGGGTTCATCGAAACTAACTTAATTTCACGAAATTCAGCGAAATTAATGAAATTAAGTTACATTCATCGGGTTCATCGAAACTAACTTAATTTCACGAAATTCAGCGAAATTAATGAAATTAAGTTACATTCATCGGGTTCATCGAAACTAACTTAATTTCACGAAATTCATCGAAATTAATGAAATTAAGTTACATTCATCGGGTTCATCGAAACTAACTTAATTTCACTAAATTCATCGAAATTAATGAAATTAAGTTACATTCATCGGGTTCATCGAAACTAACTTAATTTCACGAAATTCAGCGAAATTAATGAAATTAAGTTACATTCATCGGGTTCATCCAAACTAACTTAATTTCACTAAATTCAGCGAGATTAATGAAATTAAGTTACATTCATCGGGTTCATCGAAACTAACTTAATTTCACGAAATTCAGCGAAATTAATGAAATTAAGTTACATTCATCGGGTTCATCCAAACTAACTTAATTTCACTAAATTCAGCGAGATTAATGAAATTAAGTTACATTCATCGGGTTCATCGAAACTAACTTAATTTCACGAAATTCAGCGAAATTAATGAAATTAAGTTACATTCATCGGGTTCATAGAAACTAACTTAATTTCACGAAATTCATCGAAATTAATGAAATTAAGTTACATTCATCGGGTTCATCGAAACTAACTTAATTTCACTAAATTCATCGAAATTAATGAAATTAAGTTACATTCATCGGGTTCATCGAAACTAACTTAATTTCACGAAATTCAGCGAAATTAATGAAATTAAGTTACATTCATCGGGTTCATCGAAACTAACTTAATTTCACGAAATTCATCGAAATTAATGAAATTAAGTTACATTCATCGGGTTCATCCAAATTAACTTAATTTCACTAAATTCAGCGAAATTAATGAAATTAAGTTACATTCATCGGGTTCATCGAAACTAACTTAATTTCACGAAATTCATCGAAATTAATGAAATTAAGTTACATTCATCGGGTTCATCGAAACTAACTAAATTTCACGAAATTCAGCGAAATTAATGAAATTAAGTTACATTCATCGGGTTCATCCAAACTAACTTAATTTCACTAAATTCAGCGAGATTAATGAAATTAAGTTACATTCATCGGGTTCATCGAAACTAACTTAATTTCACGAAATTCATCGAAATTAATGAAATTAAGTTACATTCATCGGGTTCATCGAAACTAACTTAATTTCACGAAATTTAGCGAAATTAATGAAATTAAGTTACTTTCATCGGGTTCATCGAAACTAACTTAATTTCACGAAATTCATCGAAATTAATGAAATTAAGTTACATTCATCGGGTTCATCGAAACTAACTTAATTTCACTAAATTCAGCGAGACTAATGAAATTAAGTTACATTCATCGGGTTCATCCAAATTAACTTAATTTCACTAAATTCAGCGAAATTAATGAAATTAAGTTACATTCATCGGGTTCATCCAAATTAACTTAATTTCACTAAATTCAGCGAAATTAATGAAATTAAGTTACATTCATCGGGTTCATCCAAACTAACTTAATTTCACTAAATTCAGCGAAATTGATGAAATTAAGTTACATTCATCGGGTTCATCGAAACTAACTTAATTTCACGAAATTCAGCGAAATTAATGAAATTAAGTTACATTCATCGGGTTCATCCAAACTAACTTAATTTCACTAAATTCAGCGAGATTAATGAAATTAAGTTACATTCATCGGGTTCATCCAAATTAACTTAATTTCACTAAATTCAGCGAAATTAATGAAATTAAGTTACATTCATCGGGTTCATCCAAACTAACTTAATTTCACTAAATTCAGCGAAATTAATGAAATTAAGTTACATTCATCGGGTTCATCGAAACTAACTTAATTTCACGAAATTCATCGAAATTAATGAAATTAAGTTACATTCATCGGGTTCATCGAAACTAACTTAATTTCACGAAATTCAGCGAAATTAATGAAATTAAGTTACATTCATCGGGTTCATCGAAACTAACTTAATTTCACGAAATTCATCGAAATTAATGAAATTAAGTTACATTCATCGGGTTCATCCAAACTAACTTAATTTCACTAAATTCAGCGAAATTGATGAAATTAAGTTACATTCATCGGGTTCATCGAAACTAACTTAATTTCACTAAATTCAGCGAAATTGATGAAATTAAGTTACATTCATCGGGTTCATCGAAACTAACTTAATTTCACTAAATTCATCGAAATTAATGAAATTAAGTTACATTCATCGGGTTCATCGAAACTAACTTAATTTCACGAAATTCAGCGAAATTAATGAAATTAAGTTACATTCATCGGGTTCATCGAAACTAACTTAATTTCACGAAATTCATCGAAATTAATGAAATTAAGTTACATTCATCGGGTTCATCGAAACTAACTTAATTTCACGAAATTCATCGAAATTAATGAAATTAAGTTACATTCATCGGGTTCATCGAAACTAACTTAATTTCACTAAATTCAGCGAAATTAATGAAATTAAGTTACATTCATCGGGTTCATCGAAACTAACTTAATTTCACGAAATTCATCGAAATTAATGAAATTAAGTTACATTCATCGGGTTCATCGAAACTAACTTAATTTCACTAAATTCATCGAAATTAATGAAATTAAGTAATATCCTAGACACACAGAGGTTGAAATCTAGTAGATTTTATTTTAATTTCGAGTTGAAATTACAAAAGTGACACACAGAGATTTTGAACATTTGGGTAATTTCAGGTGTCAAAATGGATGTGCATGCGTGTGTTATTATCAAATCTTTTACAAAATAATTTAGTGAAACTATTAAGTTTTGAAGAAATATATATAACAGCCAGAAGCGTGCTTTGAATAAAGAAAAGCAAGAACATTTAATGAGAGAAAAGCTAAAACATTTATTTTTTTTTTGGTTTTCAACAGAAAAATGAAATGTCAATGAACATTTTTTGCTTAACTTTTTTTTAATAGATGTCTCTGTTCTAGGTAAAGAGCGAAACTTTAGTAGATTTCGTACGATTATTACGTATTTTTTATGTAATTTCGCCAACTAGATTTCAGCTCAAATCGGTCGTTTTTTCCGGATTTCGAAGCTGAAATTAGCAAAACACTTAATTTCAAGCTCTGTATGTCTAGGGTATTACATTCATCGGGTTCATCGAAACTAACTTAATTTCACGAAATTCATCGAAATTAATGAAATTAAGTTACATTCATCGGGTTCATCGAAACTAACTTAATTTCACTAAATTCAGCGAAATTGATGAAATTAAGTTACATTCATCGGGTTCATCGAAACTAACTTAATTTCACGAAATTCAGCGAAATTAATGAAATTAAATTACATTCATCGGGTTCATCCAAACTAACTTAATTTCACTAAATTCAGCGAGATTAATGAAATTAAGTTACATTCATCGGGTTCATCCAAATTAACTTAATTTCACTAAATTCAGCGAAATTAATGAAATTAAGTTACATTCATCGGGTTCATCCAAACTAACTTAATTTCACTAAATTCAGCGAGATTAATGAAATTAAGTTACATTCATCGGGTTCATCGAAACTAACTTAATTTCACGAAATTCAGCGAAATTAATGAAATTAAGTTACATTCATCGGGTTCATCGAAACTAACTTAATTTCACTAAATTCAGCGAAATTAATGAAATTAAGTTACATTCATCGGGTTCATCGAAACTAACTTAATTTCACGAAATTCATCGAAATTAATGAAATTAAGTTACATTCATCGGGTTCATCGAAACTAACTTAATTTCACTAAATTCATCGAAATTAATGAAATTAAGTTACATTCATCGGGTTCATCGAAACTAACTTAATTTCACGAAATTCATCGAAATTAATGAAATTAAGTTACATTCATCGGGTTCATCGAAACTAACTTAATTTCACTAAATTCAGCGAAATTAATGAAATTAAGTTACATTCATCGGGTTCATCGAAACTAACTTAATTTCACGAAATTCATCGAAATTAATGAAATTAAGTTACATTCATCGGGTTCATCGAAACTAACTTAATTTCACTAAATTCATCGAAATTAATGAAATTAAGTTACATTCATCGGGTTCATCGAAACTAACTTAATTTCACGAAATTCATCGAAATTAATGAAATTAAGTTACATTCATCGGGTTCATCGAAACTAACTTAATTTCACTAAATTCAGCGAAATTGATGAAATTAAGTTACATTCATCGGGTTCATCGAAACTAACTTAATTTCACGAAATTCATCGAAATTAATGAAATTAAGTTACATTCATCGGGTTCATCGAAACTAACTTAATTTCACTAAATTCATCGAAATTAATGAAATTAAGTTACATTCATCGGGTTCATCGAAACTAACTTAATTTCACGAAATTCATCGAAATTAATGAAATTAAGTTACATTCATCGGGTTCATCGAAACTAACTTAATTTTACTAAATTCAGCGAAATTGATGAAATTAAGTTACATTCATCGGGTTCATCGAAACTAACTTAATTTCACGAAATTCAGCGAAATTAATGAAATTAAGTTACATTCATCGGGTTCATCCAAACTAACTTAATTTCACTAAATTCAGCGAGATTAATGAAATTAAGTTACATTCATCGGGTTCATCCAAATTAACTTAATTTCACTAAATTCAGCGAAATTAATGAAATTAAGTTACATTCATCGGGTTCATCCAAACTAACTTAATTTCACTAAATTCAGCGAGATTAATGAAATTAAGTTACATTCATCGGGTTCATCGAAACTAACTTAATTTCACGAAATTCAGCGAAATTAATGAAATTAAGTTACATTCATCGGGTTCATCGAAACTAACTTAATTTCACTAAATTCAGCGAAATTAATGAAATTAAGTTACATTCATCGGGTTCATCGAAACTAACTTAATTTCACGAAATTCATCGAAATTAATGAAATTAAGTTACATTCATCGGGTTCATCGAAACTAACTTAATTTCACTAAATTCATCGAAATTAATGAAATTAAGTTACATTCATCGGGTTCATCGAAACTAACTTAATTTCACGAAATTCATCGAAATTAATGAAATTAAGTTACATTCATCGGGTTCATCGAAACTAACTTAATTTCACTAAATTCAGCGAAATTAATGAAATTAAGTTACATTCATCGGGTTCATCGAAACTAACTTAATTTCACGAAATTCAGCGAAATTAATGAAATTAAGTTACATTCATCGGGTTCATCGAAACTAACTTAATTTCACTAAATTCAGCGAAATTAATGAAATTAAGTTACATTCATCGGGTTCATCGAAACTAACTTAATTTCACGAAATTCATCGAAATTAATGAAATTAAGTTACATTCATCGGGTTCATCGAAACTAACTTAATTTCACTAAATTCATCGAAATTAATGAAATTAAGTTACATTCATCGGGTTCATCGAAACTAACTTAATTTCACGAAATTCATCGAAATTAATGAAATTAAGTTACATTCATCGGGTTCATCGAAACTAACTTAATTTCACTAAATTCAGCGAAATTAATGAAATTAAGTTACATTCATCGGGTTCATCGAAACTAACTTAATTTCACGAAATTCATCGAAATTAATGAAATTAAGTTACATTCATCGGGTTCATCGAAACTAACTTAATTTCACTAAATTCATCGAAATTAATGAAATTAAGTTACATTCATCGGGTTCATCGAAACTAACTTAATTTCACGAAATTCATCGAAATTAATGAAATTAAGTTACATTCATCGGGTTCATCGAAACTAACTTAATTTCACTAAATTCAGCGAAATTGATGAAATTAAGTTACATTCATCGGGTTCATCGAAACTAACTTAATTTCACGAAATTCATCGAAATTAATGAAATTAAGTTACATTCATCGGGTTCATCGAAACTAACTTAATTTCACTAAATTCATCGAAATTAATGAAATTAAGTTACATTCATCGGGTTCATCGAAACTAACTTAATTTCACGAAATTCATCGAAATTAATGAAATTAAGTTACATTCATCGGGTTCATCGAAACTAACTTAATTTTACTAAATTCAGCGAAATTGATGAAATTAAGTTACATTCATCGGGTTCATCGAAACTAACTTAATTTCACGAAATTCAGCGAAATTAATGAAATTAAGTTACATTCATCGGGTTCATCCAAACTAACTTAATTTCACTAAATTCAGCGAGATTAATGAAATTAAGTTACATTCATCGGGTTCATCCAAATTAACTTAATTTCACTAAATTCAGCGAAATTAATGAAATTAAGTTACATTCATCGGGTTCATCCAAACTAACTTAATTTCACTAAATTCAGCGAGATTAATGAAATTAAGTTACATTCATCGGGTTCATCGAAACTAACTTAATTTCACGAAATTCAGCGAAATTAATGAAATTAAGTTACATTCATCGGGTTCATCGAAACTAACTTAATTTCACTAAATTCAGCGAAATTAATGAAATTAAGTTACATTCATCGGGTTCATCGAAACTAACTTAATTTCACGAAATTCATCGAAATTAATGAAATTAAGTTACATTCATCGGGTTCATCGAAACTAACTTAATTTCACTAAATTCATCGAAATTAATGAAATTAAGTTACATTCATCGGGTTCATCGAAACTAACTTAATTTCACGAAATTCATCGAAATTAATGAAATTAAGTTACATTCATCGGGTTCATCGAAACTAACTTAATTTCACTAAATTCAGCGAAATTAATGAAATTAAGTTACATTCATCGGGTTCATCGAAACTAACTTAATTTCACGAAATTCATCGAAATTAATGAAATTAAGTTACATTCATCGGGTTCATCGAAACTAACTTAATTTCACTAAATTCATCGAAATTAATGAAATTAAGTTACATTCATCGGGTTCATCGAAACTAACTTAATTTCACGAAATTCATCGAAATTAATGAAATTAAGTTACATTCATCGGGTTCATCGAAACTAACTTAATTTCACTAAATTCAGCGAAATTAATGAAATTAAGTTACATTCATCGGGTTCATCGAAACTAACTTAATTTCACGAAATTCATCGAAATTAATGAAATTAAGTTACATTCATCGGGTTCATCGAAACTAACTTAATTTCACTAAATTCATCGAAATTAATGAAATTAAGTTACATTCATCGGGTTCATCGAAACTAACTTAATTTCACGAAATTCATCGAAATTAATGAAATTAAGTTACATTCATCGGGTTCATCGAAACTAACTTAATTTTACTAAATTCAGCGAAATTGATGAAATTAAGTTACATTCATCGGGTTCATCGAAACTAACTTAATTTCACGAAATTCAGCGAAATTAATGAAATTAAGTTACATTCATCGGGTTCATCCAAACTAACTTAATTTCACTAAATTCAGCGAGATTAATGAAATTAAGTTACATTCATCGGGTTCATCCAAATTAACTTAATTTCACTAAATTCAGCGAAATTAATGAAATTAAGTTACATTCATCGGGTTCATCCAAACTAACTTAATTTCACTAAATTCAGCGAGATTAATGAAATTAAGTTACATTCATCGGGTTCATCGAAACTAACTTAATTTCACGAAATTCATCGAAATTAATGAAATTAAGTTACATTCATCGGGTTCATCCAAACTAACTTAATTTCACGAAATTCATCGAAATTAATGAAATTAAGTTACATTCATCGGGTTCATCGAAACTAACTTAATTTCACTAAATTCAGCGAAATTGATGAAATTAAGTTACATTCATCGGGTTCATCGAAACTAACTTAATTTCACGAAATTCATCGAAATTAATGAAATTAAGTTACATTCATCGGGTTCATCGAAACTAACTTAATTTCACTAAATTCAGCGAGATTAATGAAATTAAGTTACATTCATCGGGTTCATCGAAACTAACTTAATTTCACGAAATTCAGCGAAATTAATGAAATTAAGTTACATTCATCGGGTTCATCGAAACTAACTTAATTTCACGAAATTCATCGAAATTAATGAAATTAAGTTACATTCATCGGGTTCATCCAAATTAACTTAATTTCACTAAATTCAGCGAGATTAATGAAATTAAGTTACATTCATCGGGTTCATCCAATTTAACTTAATTTCACTAAATTCAGCGAAATTAATGAAATTAAGTTACATTCATCGGGTTCATCGAAACTCACTTAATTTCACGAAATTCAGCGAAATTAATGAAATTAAGTTACATTCATCGGGTTCATCGAAACTAACTTAATTTCACGAAATTCATCGAAATTAATGAAATTAAGTTACATTCATCGGGTTCATCCAAATTAACTTAATTTCACTAAATTCAGCGAAATTGATGAAATTAAGTTACATTCATCGGGTTCATCGAAACTAACTTAATTTCACTAAATTCATCGAAATTAATGAAATTAAGTTACATTCATCGGGTTCATCGAAACTAACTTAATTTCACTAAATTCAGCGAAATTAATGAAATTAAGTTACATTCATCGGGTTCATCGAAACTAACTTAATTTCACTAAATTCATCGAAATTAATGAAATTAAGTTACATTCATCGGGTTCATCCAAATTAACTTAATTTCACTAAATTCAGCGAAATTGATGAAATTAAGTTACATTCATCGGGTTCATCGAAACTAACTTAATTTCACTAAATTCATCGAAATTAATGAAATTAAGTTACATTCATCGGGTTCATCCAAATTAACTTAATTTCACTAAATTCAGCGAAATTGATGAAATTAAGTTACATTCATCGGGTTCATCGAAACTAACTTAATTTCACTAAATTCATCGAAATTAATGAAATTAAGTTACATTCATCGGGTTCATCGAAACTAACTTAATTTCACGAAATTCAGCGAAATTAATGAAATTAAGTTACATTCATCGGGTTCATCGAAACTAACTTAATTTCACTAAATTCAGCGAAATTGATGAAATTAAGTTACATTCATCGGGTTCATCGAAACTAACTTAATTTCACGAAATTCATCGAAATTAATGAAATTAAGTTACATTCATCGGGTTCATCCAAACTAACTTAATTTCACTAAATTCAGCGAGATTAATGAAATTAAGTTACATTCATCGGGTTCATCCAAATTAACTTAATTTCACTAAATTCAGCGAAATTAATGAAATTAAGTTACATTCATCGGGTTCATCGAAACTAACTTAATTTCACGAAATTCATCGAAATTAATGAAATTAAGTTACATTCATCGGGTTCATCCAAATTAACTTAATTTCACTAAATTCAGCGAAATTGATGAAATTAAGTTACATTCATCGGGTTCATCGAAACTAACTTAATTTCACTAAATTCATCAAAATTAATGAAATTAAGTTACATTCATCGGGTTCATCCAAATTAACTTAATTTCACTAAATTCAGCGAAATTGATGAAATTAAGTTACATTCATCGGGTTCATCGAAACTAACTTAATTTCACTAAATTCATCGAAATTAATGAAATTAAGTTACATTCATCGGGTTCATCCAAATTAACTTAATTTCACTAAATTCAGCGAAATTGATGATATTAAGTTACATTCATCGGGTTCATCGAAACTAACTTAATTTCACTAAATTCATCGAAATTAATGAAATTAAGTTACATTCATCGGGTTCATCGAAACTAACTTAATTTCACGAAATTCAGCGAAATTAATGAAATTAAGTTACATTCATCGGGTTCATCGAAACTAACTTAATTTCACTAAATTCAGCGAAATTGATGAAATTAAGTTACATTCATCGGGTTCATCGAAACTAACTTAATTTCACGAAATTCATCGAAATTAATGAAATTAAGTTACATTCATCGGGTTCATCCAAATTAACTTAATTTCACGAAATTCAGCGAAATTGATGAAATTAAGTTACATTCATCGGGTTCATCGAAACTAACTTAATTTCACTAAATTCATCGAAATTAATGAAATTAAGTTACATTCATCGGGTTCATCGAAACTAACTTAATTTCACTAAATTCAGCGAAATTAATGAAATTAAGTTACATTCATCGGGTTCATCGAAACTAACTTAATTTCACTAAATTCATCGAAATTAATGAAATTAAGTTACATTCATCGGGTTCATCCAAATTAACTTAATTTCACTAAATTCAGCGAAATTGATGAAATTAAGTTACATTCATCGGGTTCATCGAAACTAACTTAATTTCACTAAATTCATCGAAATTAATGAAATTAAGTTACATTCATCGGGTTCATCCAAATTAACTTAATTTCACTAAATTCAGCGAAATTGATGAAATTAAGTTACATTTATCGGGTTCATCGAAACTAACTTAATTTCACGAAATTCAGCGAAATTAATGAAATTAAGTTACATTCATCGGGTTCATCGAAACTAACTTAATTTCACTAAATTCAGCGAAATTGATGAAATTAAGTTACATTCATCGGGTTCATCGAAACTAACTTAATTTCACGAAATTCATCGAAATTAATGAAATTAAGTTACATTCATCGGGTTCATCCAAATTAACTTAATTTCACTAAATTCAGCGAAATTGATGAAATTAAGTTACATTCATCGGGTTCATCGAAACTAACTTAATTTCACTAAATTCATCGAAATTAATGAAATTAAGTTACATTCATCGGGTTCATCGAAACTAACTTAATTTCACTAAATTCAGCGAAATTAATGAAATTAAGTTACATTCATCGGGTTCATCGAAACTAACTTAATTTCACTAAATTCATCGAAATTAATGAAATTAAGTTACATTCATCGGGTTCATCCAAATTAACTTAATTTCACTAAATTCAGCGAAATTGATGAAATTAAGTTACATTCATCGGGTTCATCGAAACTAACTTAATTTCACGAAATTCATCGAAATTAATGAAATTAAGTTACATTCATCGGGTTCATCGAAACTAACTTAATTTCACTAAATTCATCGAAATTAATGAAATTAAGTTACATTCATCGGGTTCATCGAAACTAACTTAATTTCACGAAATTCATCGAAATTAATGAAATTAAGTTACATTCATCGGGTTCATCGAAACTAACTTAATTTCACTAAATTCAGCGAAATTAATGAAATTAAGTTACATTCATCGGGTTCATCGAAACTAACTTAATTTCACGAAATTCATCGAAATTAATGAAATTAAGTTACATTCATCGGGTTCATCGAAACTAACTTAATTTCACTAAATTCATCGAAATTAATGAAATTAAGTTACATTCATCGGGTTCATCGAAACTAACTTAATTTCACGAAATTCATCGAAATTAATGAAATTAAGTTACATTCATCGGGTTCATCGAAACTAACTTAATTTCACTAAATTCAGCGAAATTAATGAAATTAAGTTACATTCATCGGGTTCATCGAAACTAACTTAATTTCACGAAATTCATCGAAATTAATGAAATTAAGTTACATTTATCGGGTTCATCGAAACTAACTTAATTTCACTAAATTCATCGAAATTAATGAAATTAAGTTACATTCATCGGGTTCATCGAAACTAACTTAATTTCACGAAATTCATCGAAATTAATGAAATTAAGTTACATTCATCGGGTTCATCGAAACTAACTTAATTTCACTAAATTCAGCGAAATTGATGAAATTAAGTTACATTCATCGGGTTCATCGAAACTAACTTATTTTCACGAAATTCAGCGAAATTAATGAAATTAAGTTACATTCATCGGGTTCATCCAAACTAACTTAATTTCATTAAATTCAGCGAGATTAATGAAATTAAGTTACATTCATCGGGTTCATCCAAATTAACTTAATTTCACTAAATTCAGCGAAATTAATGAAATTAAGTTACATTCATCGGGTTCATCCAAACTAACTTAATTTCACTAAATTCAGCGAGATTAATGAAATTAAGTTACATTCATCGGGTTCATCGAAACTAACTTAATTTCACGAAATTCATCGAAATTAATGAAATTAAGTTACATTCATCGGGTTCATCCAAACTAACTTAATTTCACTAAATTCAGCGAAATTGATGAAATTAAGTTACATTCATCGGGTTCATCGAAACTAACTTAATTTCACTAAATTCAGCGAAATTGATGAAATTAAGTTACATTCATCGGGTTCATCGAAACTAACTTAATTTCACGAAATTCATCGAAATTAATGAAATTAAGTTACATTCATCGGGTTCATCGAAACTAACTTAATTTCACTAAATTCAGCGAGATTAATGAAATTAAGTTACATTCATCGGGTTCATCGAAACTAACTTAATTTCACGAAATTCAGCGAAATTAATGAAATTAAGTTACATTCATCGGGTTCATCGAAACTAACTTAATTTCACGAAATTCATCGAAATTAATGAAATTAAGTTACATTCATCGGGTTCATCCAAATTAACTTAATTTCACTAAATTCAGCGAGATTAATGAAATTAAGTTACATTCATCGGGTTCATCCAAATTAACTTAATTTCACTAAATTCAGCGAAATTAATGAAATTAAGTTACATTCATCGGGTTCATCGAAACTCACTTAATTTCACGAAATTCAGCGAAATTAATGAAATTAAGTTACATTCATCGGGTTCATCGAAACTAACTTAATTTCACGAAATTCATCGAAATTAATGAAATTAAGTTACATTCATCGGGTTCATCCAAATTAACTTAATTTCACTAAATTCAGCGAAATTGATGAAATTAAGTTACATTCATCGGGTTCATCGAAACTAACTTAATTTCACTAAATTCATCGAAATTAATGAAATTAAGTTACATTCATCGGGTTCATCGAAACTAACTTAATTTCACTAAATTCAGCGAAATTAATGAAATTAAGTTACATTCATCGGGTTCATCGAAACTAACTTAATTTCACTAAATTCATCGAAATTAATGAAATTAAGTTACATTCATCGGGTTCATCCAAATTAACTTAATTTCACTAAATTCAGCGAAATTGATGAAATTAAGTTACATTCATCGGGTTCATCGAAACTAACTTAATTTCACTAAATTCATCGAAATTAATGAAATTAAGTTACATTCATCGGGTTCATCGAAACTAACTTAATTTCACGAAATTCAGCGAAATTAATGAAATTAAGTTACATTCATCGGGTTCATCGAAACTAACTTAATTTCACTAAATTCAGCGAAATTGATGAAATTAAGTTACATTCATCGGGTTCATCGAAACTAACTTAATTTCACGAAATTCATCGAAATTAATGAAATTAAGTTACATTCATCGGGTTCATCCAAACTAACTTAATTTCACTAAATTCAGCGAGATTAATGAAATTAAGTTACATTCATCGGGTTCATCCAAATTAACTTAATTTCACTAAATTCAGCGAAATTAATGAAATTAAGTTACATTCATCGGGTTCATCGAAACTAACTTAATTTCACGAAATTCATCGAAATTAATGAAATTAAGTTACATTCATCGGGTTCATCCAAATTAACTTAATTTCACTAAATTCAGCGAAATTGATGAAATTAAGTTACATTCATCGGGTTCATCGAAACTAACTTAATTTCACTAAATTCATCGAAATTAATGAAATTAAGTTACATTCATCGGGTTCATCCAAATTAACTTAATTTCACTAAATTCAGCGAAATTGATGAAATTAAGTTACATTCATCGGGTTCATCGAAACTAACTTAATTTCACTAAATTCATCGAAATTAATGAAATTAAGTTACATTCATCGGGTTCATCCAAATTAACTTAATTTCACTAAATTCAGCGAAATTGATGAAATTAAGTTACATTCATCGGGTTCATCGAAACTAACTTAATTTCACTAAATTCATCGAAATTAATGAAATTAAGTTACATTCATCGGGTTCATCGAAACTAACTTAATTTCACGAAATTCAGCGAAATTAATGAAATTAAGTTACATTCATCGGGTTCATCGAAACTAACTTAATTTCACTAAATTCAGCGAAATTGATGAAATTAAGTTACATTCATCGGGTTCATCGAAACTAACTTAATTTCACGAAATTCATCGAAATTAATGAAATTAAGTTACATTCATCGGGTTCATCCAAATTAACTTAATTTCACGAAATTCAGCGAAATTGATGAAATTAAGTTACATTCATCGGGTTCATCGAAACTAACTTAATTTCACTAAATTCATCGAAATTAATGAAATTAAGTTACATTCATCGGGTTCATCGAAACTAACTTAATTTCACTAAATTCAGCGAAATTAATGAAATTAAGTTACATTCATCGGGTTCATCGAAACTAACTTAATTTCACTAAATTCATCGAAATTAATGAAATTAAGTTACATTCATCGGGTTCATCCAAATTAACTTAATTTCACTAAATTCAGCGAAATTGATGAAATTAAGTTACATTCATCGGGTTCATCGAAACTAACTTAATTTCACTAAATTCATCGAAATTAATGAAATTAAGTTACATTCATCGGGTTCATCCAAATTAACTTAATTTCACTAAATTCAGCGAAATTGATGAAATTAAGTTACATTCATCGGGTTCATCGAAACTAACTTAATTTCACTAAATTCATCGAAATTAATGAAATTAAGTTACATTCATCGGGTTCATCGAAACTAACTTAATTTCACGAAATTCAGCGAAATTAATGAAATTAAGTTACATTCATCGGGTTCATCGAAACTAACTTAATTTCACTAAATTCAGCGAAATTGATGAAATTAAGTTACATTCATCGGGTTCATCGAAACTAACTTAATTTCACGAAATTCATCGAAATTAATGAAATTAAGTTACATTCATCGGGTTCATCCAAATAAACTTAATTTCACTAAATTCAGCGAAATTGATGAAATTAAGTTACATTCATCGGGTTCATCGAAACTAACTTAATTTCACTAAATTCATCGAAATTAATGAAATTAAGTTACATTCATCGGGTTCATCGAAACTAACTTAATTTCACTAAATTCAGCGAAATTAATGAAATTAAGTTACATTCATCGGGTTCATCGAAACTAACTTAATTTCACTAAATTCATCGAAATTAATGAAATTAAGTTACATTCATCGGGTTCATCCAAATTAACTTAATTTCACTAAATTCAGCGAAATTGATGGAATTAAGTTACATTCATCGGGTTCATAGAAACTAACTTAATTTCACTAAATTCATCGAAATTAATGAAATTAAGTTACATTCATCGGGTTCATCCAAATTAACTTAATTTCACTAAATTCAGCGAAATTGATGAAATTAAGTTACATTCATCGGGTTCATCGAAACTAACTTAATTTCACTAAATTCATCGAAATTAATGAAATTAAGTTACATTCATCGGGTTCATCGAAACTAACTTAATTTCACGAAATTCAGCGAAATTAATGAAATTAAGTTACATTCATCGGGTTCATCGAAACTAACTTAATTTCACTAAATTCAGCGAAATTGATGAAATTAAGTTACATTCATCGGGTTCATCGAAACTAACTTAATTTCACGAAATTCATCGAAATTAATGAAATTAAGTTACATTCATCGGGTTCATCCAAATTAACTTAATTTCACGAAATTCAGCGAAATTGATGAAATTAAGTTACATTCATTGGGTTCATCGAAACTAACTTAATTTCACTAAATTCATCGAAATTAATGAAATTAAGTTACATTCATCGGGTTCATCGAAACTAACTTAATTTCACTAAATTCAGCGAAATTAATGAAATTAAGTTACATTCATCGGGTTCATCGAAACTAACTTAATTTCACTAAATTCATCGAAATTAATGAAATTAAGTTACATTCATCGGGTTCATCCAAATTAACTTAATTTCACTAAATTCAGCGAAATTGATGAAATTAAGTTACATTCATCGGGTTCATCGAAACTAACTTAATTTCACTAAATTCATCGAAATTAATGAAATTAAGTTACATTCATCGGGTTCATCCAAATTAACTTAATTTCACTAAATTCAGCGAAATTGATGAAATTAAGTTACATTCATCGGGTTCATCGAAACTAACTTAATTTCACTAAATTCATCGAAATTAATGAAATTAAGTTACATTCATCGGGTTCATCGAAACTAACTTAATTTCACGAAATTCAGCGAAATTAATGAAATTAAGTTACATTCATCGGGTTCATCGAAACTAACTTAATTTCACTAAATTCAGCGAAATTGATGAAATTAAGTTACATTCATCGGGTTCATCGAAACTAACTTAATTTCACGAAATTCATCGAAATTAATGAAATTAAGTTACATTCATCGGGTTCATCCAAATTAACTTAATTTCACTAAATTCAGCAAAATTGATGAAATTAAGTTACATTCATCGGGTTCATCGAAACTAACTTAATTTCACTAAATTCATCGAAATTAATGAAATTAAGTTACATTCATCGGGTTCATCGAAACTAACTTAATTTCACTAAATTCAGCGAAATTGATGAAATTAAGTTACATTCATCGGGTTCATCGAAACTAACTTAATTTCACTAAATTCATCGAAATTAATGAAATTAAGTTACATTCATCGGGTTCATCCAAATTAACTTAATTTCACTAAATTCAGCGAAATTGATGAAATTAAGTTACATTCATCGGGTTCATCGAAACTAACTTAATTTCACTAAATTCATCGAAATTAATGAAATTAAGTTACATTCATCGGGTTCATCCAAATTAACTTAATTTCACTAAATTCAGCGAAATTGATGAAATTAAGTTACATTCATCGGGTTCATCGAAACTAACTTAATTTCACTAAATTCATCGAAATTAATGAAATTAAGTTACATTCATCGGGTTCATCGAAACTAACATAATTTCACGAAATTCAGCGAAATTAATGAAATTAAGTTACATTCATCGGGTTCATCCAAACTAACTTAATTTCACTAAATTCAGCGAAATTGATGAAATTAAGTTACATTCATCGGGTTCATCGAAACTAACTTAATTTCACGAAATTCATCGAAATTAATGAAATTAAGTTACATTCATCGGGTTCATCCAAACTAACTTAATTTCACTAAATTCAGCGAGATTAATGAAATTAAGTTACATTCATCGGGTTCATCCAAATTAACTTAATTTCACTAAATTCAGCGAAATTAATGAAATTAAGTTACATTCATCGGGTTCATCGAAACTAACTTAATTTCACGAAATTCATCGAAATTAATGAAATTAAGTTACATTCATCGGGTTCATCCAAATTAACTTAATTTCACTAAATTCAGCGAAATTGATGAAATTAAGTTACATTCATCGGGTTCATCGAAACTAACTTAATTTCACTAAATTCATCGAAATTAATGAAATTAAGTTACATTCATCGGGTTCATCGAAACTAACTTAATTTCACTAAATTCAGCGAAATTAATGAAATTAAGTTACATTCATCGGGTTCATCGAAACTAACTTAATTTCACTAAATTCATCGAAATTAATGAAATTAAGTTACATTCATCGGGTTCATCCAAATTAACTTAATTTCACTAAATTCAGCGAAATTGATGAAATTAAGTTACATTCATCGGGTTCATCGAAACTAACTTAATTTCACTAAATTCATCGAAATTAATGAAATTAAGTTACATTCATCGGGTTCATCCAAATTAACTTAATTTCACTAAATTCAGCGAAATTGATGAAATTAAGTTACATTCATCGGGTTCATCGAAACTAACTTAATTTCACTAAATTCATCGAAATTAATGAAATTAAGTTACATTCATCGGGTTCATCGAAACTAACTTAATTTCACGAAATTCAGCGAAATTAATGAAATTAAGTTACATTCATCGGGTTCATCGAAACTAACTTAATTTCACTAAATTCAGCGTAATTGATGAAATTAAGTTACATTCATCGGGTTCATCGAAACTAACTTAATTTCACGAAATTCATCGAAATTAATGAAATTAAGTTACATTCATCGGGTTCATCCAAACTAACTTAATTTCACTAAATTCAGCGAGATTAATGAAATTAAGTTACATTCATCGGGTTCATCCAAATTAACTTAATTTCACTAAATTCAGCGAAATTAATGAAATTAAGTTACATTCATCGGGTTCATCGAAACTAACTTAATTTCACGAAATTCATCGAAATTAATGAAATTAAGTTACATTCATCGGGTTCATCCAAATTAACTTAATTTCACTAAATTCAGCGAAATTAATGAAATTAAGTTACATTCATCGGGTTCATCGAAACTAACTTAATTTCACGAAATTCATCGAAATTAATGAAATTAAGTTACATTCATCGGGTTCATCGAAACTAACTTAATTTCACTAAATTCATCGAAATTAATGAAATTAAGTTACATTCATCGGGTTCATCGAAACTAACTTAATTTCACGAAATTCAGCGAAATTAATGAAATTAAGTTACATTCATCGGGTTCATCCAAATTAACTTAATTTCACTAAATTCAGCGAGATTAATGAAATTAAGTTACATTCATCGGGTTCATCCAAATTAACTTAATTTCACTAAATTCAGCGAAATTAATCAAATTAAGTTACATTCATCGGTTTCATCGAAACTAACTTAATTTCACTAAATTCATCGAAATTAATGAAATTAAGTTACATTCATCGGGTTCATCCAAATTAACTTAATTTCACTAAATTCAGCGAAATTAATGAAATTAAGTTACATTCATCGGGTTCATCGAAACTAACTTAATTTCACGAAATTCATCGAAATTAATGAAATTAAGTTACATTCATCGGGTTCATCGAAACTAACTTAATTTCACTAAATTCATCGAAATTAATGAAATTAAGTTACATTCATCGGGTTCATCGAAACTAACTTAATTTCACGAAATTCAGCGAAATTAATGAAATTAAGTTACATTCATCGGGTTCATCGAAACTAACTTAATTTCACTAAATTCAGCGAAATTGATGAAATTAAGTTACATTCATCGGGTTCATCGAAACTAACTTAATTTCACTAAATTCAGCGAAATTAATGAAATTAAGTTACATTCATCGGGTTCATCCAAACTAACTTAATTTCACTAAATTCAGCGAGATTAATGAAATTAAGTTACATTCATCGGGTTCATCCAAATTAACTTAATTTCACTAAATTCAGCGAAATTAATGAAATTAAGTTACATTCATCGGGTTCATCGAAACTAACTTAATTTCACTAAATTCATCGAAATTAATGAAATTAAGTTACATTCATCGGGTTCATCCAAATTAACTTAATTTCACTAAATTCAGCGAAATTAATGAAATTAAGTTACATTCATCGGGTTCATCGAAACTAACTTAATTTCACGAAATTCATCGAAATTAATGAAATTAAGTTACATTCATCGGGTTCATCGAAACTAACTTAATTTCACTAAATTCATCGAAATTAATGAAATTAAGTTACATTCATCGGGTTCATCGAAACTAACTTAATTTCACGAAATTCAGCGAAATTAATGAAATTAAGTTACATTCATCGGGTTCATCGAAACTAATTTAATTTCACTAAATTCAGCGAAATTGATGAAATTAAGTTACATTCATCGGGTTCATCGAAACTAACTTAATTTCACTAAATTCAACGAAATTAATGAAATTAAGTTACATTCATCGGGTTCATCCAAACTAACTTAATTTCACTAAATTCAGCGAAATTAATGAAATTAAGTTACATTCATCGGGTTCATCGAAACTAACTTAATTTCACTAAATTCATCGAAATTAATGAAATTAAGTTACATTCATCGGGTTCATCGAAACTAACCTAATTTCACTAAATTCAGCGAAATTAATGAAATTAAGTTACATTCATCGGGTTCATCGAAACTAACTTAATTTCACGAAATTCATCGAAATTAATGAAATTAAGTTACATTCATCGGGTTCATCGAAACTAACTTAATTTCACGAAATTCAGCGAAATTAATGAAATTAAGTTACATTAATCGGGTTCATCGAAACTAACTTAATTTCACTAAATTCAGCGAAATTAATGAAATTAAGTTACATTCATCGGGTTCATCCAAACTAACTTAATTTCACTAAATTCAGCGAGATTAATGAAATTAAGTTACATTCATCGGGTTCATCCAAATTAACTTAATTTCACGAAATTCAGCGAAATTAATGAAATTAAGTTACATTCATCGGGTTCATCCAAACTAACTTAATTTCACTAAATTCAGCGAAATTGATGAAATTAAGTTACATTCATCGGGTTCATCGAAACTAACTTAATTTCACGAAATTCAGCGAAATTAATGAAATTAAGTTACATTCATCGGGTTCATCCAAACTAACTTAATTTCACTAAATTCAGCGAGATTAATGAAATTAAGTTACATTCATCGGGTTCATCGAAACTAACTTAATTTCACGAAATTAAGCGAAATTAATGAAATTAAGTTACATTCATCGGGTTCATCCAAATTAACTTAATTTCACTAAATTCAGCGAGATTAATGAAATTAAGTTACATTCATCGGGTTCATCCAAATTAACTTAATTTCACTAAATTCAGCGAAATTAATGAAATTAAGTTACATTCATCGGGTTCATCGAAACTAACTTAATTTCACGAAATTCAGCGAAATTAATGAAATTAAGTTACATTCATCGGGTACATCGAAACTAACTTAATTTCACGAAATTCATCGAAATTAATGAAATTAAGTTACATTCATCGGGTTCATCCAAATTAACTTAATTTCACTAAATTCAGCGAAATTAATGAAATTAAGTTACATTCATCGGGTTCATCGAAACTAACTTAATTTCACGAAATTCATCGAAATTAATGAAATTAAGTTACATTCATCGGGTTCATCGAAACTAACTTAATTTCACTAAATTCATCGAAATTAATGAAATTAAGTTACATTCATCGGGTTCATCGAAACTAACTTAATTTCACGAAATTCAGCGAAATTAATGAAATTAAGTTACATTCATCGGGTTCATCGAAACTAACTTAATTTCACTAAATTCAGCGAAATTGATGAAATTAAGTTACATTCATCGGGTTCATCGAAACTAACTTAATTTCACTAAATTCATCGAAATTAATGAAATTAAGTTACATTCATCGGGTTCATCCAAACTAACTTAATTTCACTAAATTCAGCGAAATTAATGAAATTAAGTTACATTCATCGGGTTCATCGAAACTAACTTAATTTCACTAAATTCATCGAAATTAATGAAATTAAGTTACATTCATCGGGTTCATCGAAACTAACTTAATTTCACGAAATTCAGCGAAATTAATGAAATTAAGTTACATTCATCGGGTTCATCTAAACTAACTTAATTTCACGAAATTCATCGAAATTAATGAAATTAAGTTACATTCATCGGGTTCATCGAAACTAACTTAATTTCACGAAATTCAGCGAAATTAATGAAATTAAGTTACATTCATCGGGTTCATCGAAACTAACTTAATTTCACTAAATTCAGCGAAATTAATGAAATTAAGTTACATTCATCGGGTTCATCGAAACTAACTTAATTTCACGAAATTAATCGAAATTAATGAAATTAAGTTACATTCATCGGGTTCATCGAAACTAACTTAATTTCACTAAATTCATCGAAATTAATGAAATTAAGTTACATTCATCGGGTTCATCGAAACTAACTTAATTTCACGAAATTCAGCGAAATTAATGAAATTAAGTTACATTCATCGGGTTCATCGAAACTAACTTAATTTCACTAAATTCAGCGAAATTGATGAAATTAAGTTACATTCATCGGGTTCATCGAAACTAACTTAATTTCACTAAATTCATCGAAATTAATGAAATTAAGTTACATTCATCGGGTTCATCCAAACTAACTTAATTTCACTAAATTCAGCGAAATTAATGAAATTAAGTTACATTCATCGGGTTCATCGAAACTAACTTAATTTCACTAAATTCATCGAAATTAATGAAATTAAGTTACATTCATCGGGTTCATCGAAACTAACTTAATTTCACGAAATTCAGCGAAATTAATGAAATTAAGTTACATTCATCGGGTTCATCGAAACTAACTTAATTTCACGAAATTCATCGAAATTAATGAAATTAAGTTACATTCATCGGGTTCATCGAAACTAACTTAATTTCACGAAATTCAGCGAAATTAATGAAATTAAGTTACATTCATCGGGTTCATCGAAACTAACTTAATTTCACTAAATTCAGCGAAATTAATGAAATTAAGTTACATTCATCGGGTTCATCGAAACTAACTTAATTTCACGAAATTCATCGAAATTAATGAAATTAAGTTACATTCATCGGGTTCATCGAAACTAACTTAATTTCACTAAATTCATCGAAATTAATGAAATTAAGTTACATTCATCGGGTTCATCGAAACTAACTTAATTTCACGAAATTCAGCGAGATTAATGAATTTAAGTTACATTCATCGGGTTCATCCAAATTAACTTAATTTCACGAAATTCAGCGAAATTAATGAAATTAAGTTACATTCATCGGGTTCATCCAAACTAACTTAATTTCACTAAATTCAGCGAAATTGATGAAATTAAGTTACATTCATCGGGTTCATCGAAACTAACTTAATTTCACGAAATTCAGCGAAATTAATGAAATTAAGTTACATTCATCGGGTTCATCCAAACTAACTTAATTTCACTAAATTCAGCGAGATTAATGAAATTAAGTTACATTCATCGGGTTCATCGAAACTAACTTAATTTCACGAAATTCAGCGAAATTAATGAAATTAAGTTACATTCATCGGGTTCATCCAAACTAACTTAATTTCACTAAATTCAGCGAGATTAATGAAATTAAGTTACATTCATCGGGTTCATCGAAACTAACTTAATTTCACGAAATTCATCGAAATTAATGAAATTAAGTTACATTCATCGGGTTCATCGAAACTAACTTAATTTCACGAAATTCAGCGAAATTAATGAAATTAAGTTACATTCATCGGGTTCATCGAAACTAACTTAATTTCACTAAATTCAGCGAAATTGATGAAATTAAGTTACATTCATCGGGTTCATCGAAACTAACTTAATTTCACTAAATTCATCGAAATTAATGAAATTAAGTTACATTCATCGGGTTCATCGAAACTAACTTAATTTCTCGAAATTCAGCGAAATTAATGAAATTAAGTTACATTCATCGGGTTCATCCAAATTAACTTAATTTCACTAAATTCAGCGAGATTAATGAAATTAAGTTACATTCATCGGGTTCATCCAAATTAACTTAATTTCACTAAATTCAGCGAAATTAATGAAATTAAGTTACATTCATCGGGTTCATCGAAACTAACTTAATTTCACGAAATTCAGCGAAATTAATGAAATTAAGTTACATTCATCGGGTTCATCGAAACTAACTTAATTTCACGAAATTCATCGAAATTAATGAAATTAAGTTACATTCATCGGGTTCATCCAAATTAACTTAATTTCACTAAATTCAGCGAAATTAATGAAATTAAGTTACATTCATCGGGTTCATCGAAACTAACTTAATTTCACGAAATTCATCGAAATTAATGAAATTAAGTTACATTCATCGGGTTCATCGAAACTAACTTAATTTCACTAAATTCATCGAAATTAATGAAATTAAGTTACATTCATCGGGTTCATCGAAACTAACTTAATTTCACGAAATTCAGCGAAATTAATGAAATTAAGTTACATTCATCGGGTTCATCGAAACTAACTTAATTTCACTAAATTCAGCGAAATTGATGAAATTAAGTTACATTCATCGGGTTCATCGAAACTAACTTAATTTCACTAAATTCATCGAAATTAATGAAATTAAGTTACATTCATCGGGTTCATCCAAACTAACTTAATTTCACTAAATTCAGCGAAATTAATGAAATTAAGTTACATTCATCGGGTTCATCGAAACTAACTTAATTTCACTAAATTCATCGAAATTAATGAAATTAAGTTACATTCATCGGGTTCATCGAAACTAACTTAATTTCACGAAATTCAGCGAAATTAATGAAATTAAGTTACATTCATCGGGTTCATCAAAACTAACTTAATTTCACGAAATTCATCGAAATTAATGAAATTAAGTTACATTCATCGGGTTCATCGAAACTAACTTAATTTCACGAAATTCAGCGAAATTAATGAAATTAAGTTACATTCATCGGGTTCATCGAAACTAACTTAATTTCACTAAATTCAGCGAAATTAATGAAATTAAGTTACATTCATCGGGTTCATCCAAACTAACTTAATTTCACTAAATTCAGCGAGATTAATGAAATTAAGTTACATTCATCGGGTTCATCCAAATTAATTTAATTTCACGAAATTCAGCGAAATTAATGAAATTAAGTTACATTCATCGGGTTCATCCAAACTAACTTAATTTCACTAAATTCAGCGAAATTGATGAAATTAAGTTACATTCATCGGGTTCATCGAAACTAACTTAATTTCACGAAATTCAGCGAAATTAATGAAATTAAGTTACATTCATCGGGTTCATCCAAACTAACTTAATTTCACTAAATTCAGCGAGATTAATGAAATTAAGTTACATTCATCGGGTTCATCGAAACTAACTTAATTTCACGAAATTCAGCGAAATTAATGAAATTAAGTTACATTCATCGGGTTCATCGAAACTAACTTAATTTCACGAAATTCATCGAAATTAATGAAATTAAGTTACATTCATCGGGTTCATCGAAACTAACTTAATTTCACGAAATTCAGCGAAATTAATGAAATTAAGTTACATTCATCGGGTTCATCGAAACTAACTTAATTTTAACGTATGCTATTTGAATGCTAGGAGTCTGAGAAACAAATTTGAATTCTTTTATGATGTGTTTTCCAAATCTGATGTTCATGTGATTGTGGTAAGTGAAACTTGGCTTACTAAGAATGTGAATTCAAAACTTCTGTCCATTCCCAACTATAGCCTCTTTAGAAATGACCGTATATCTCGTAGGGGAGGCGGAGTTGGAATTTATGTTCACAACGCCTTGAGATGTTCCATTATTTATTCGTCAACAAGTATTGAAATTACCCAATCTTTGGCTGTTGAAGTGGATTCCGGATTTGAAAAATGCGTTGTCGTTGGTATCTACCGGCCGCCTGGTACCTTCTGTTTAGATGACGTTACTCAATTAAAAGTGGCTCTCTCACCTATTATTTTTAAATATCATAATATCATTACTTGTGGTGACTTAAATATTAATGCGCTTAAACCTAGTACCTCTTTAAACAACTTGTTTTATCTCTGTCAAATCCTCAATCTAGAAATTCTCAATTGTTTGCCCACCTTTTATAATGCTTCCATACCATCTCAACTTGATTACTTGCTTGTGGGTGACATTGCGAAAGTGGTATTTCATAACCAACTAACTCCTCCTAGTAATTTCGATCATGATTGTCTCTTTCTCTCCTATAAGATGCAGCTCCTTCCCATTCCCCAGTTTCGCTCTATTTCGTTTAGAGACTTTAAGAGCATCAATTTACAGCTACTTGGAAATGAATGCATTGCGACTTCCTGGGACAGCGTATTCACTTCTAATACTGTGGATGAAAAACTTCAAAATTTTTATGAAGTAATAACTGATCTTTTTGAGCAATTTGTCCCATTACGTACAATTAAAATCTATCCCAATCGCTGTCCCTGGTTAACTCCTGAAATACATTCTTCATTGGCTGAACGCGATTTTCTTTACCATCAATACAAAAGGACGCGCAATGTAGCAGTTCGTAATATGTATAAAAAAGTACGTAATAAAACGGTTGCTCTTCTACGAGCTGCTAAACGTTCATATGTTATGAATCAGCTCGACACTAATCTACCCCCAAAAAAATTATGGCGCAATATTCGTCATCTAGGTACATATGGGCATGAATCTCAACAAGTGTTCTTAGAGCCCAATACTTTAAACGAGTACTTTTCATCCGTCTCTGAAAGTAACTCTACTCCAGTTGAAGGCAACCCTATCTATCTGTGCCCACCTGATGGCTTTTCCTTTCACTGTATCGACAACCACGAACTTCTTTCTGCGTTGTTCTCTATAAAATCAAACGCAGTGGGTGTTGACAACATCTCTCCTAAGTTCATGAAATTGATTGCCCCATTTGTATCTAACGTTCTTACTCATATTTTCAACGCCTGCCTTACCGTTTCTCAGTTTCCTAGCCAATGGAAACAGGCTCTTGTTGTACCCATTCCAAAAAAGGTATCTCCATCGCTACCATCTGACTTCCGTCCAATCGGTCTCCTTTGCTTCCTTTCAAAAGTTTTTGAAAAAATTATCTCTAAGCAGCTCACATCCTATCTAGATCAAAGTGGTCTTCTCTCTATATGGCAATCTGGTTTCAGGTCTGGGCACAGCTGCGAAACCGCACTCTTAAAAGTCTCAACTGATATTCTTGAGTCTCTTGATAACAATAAAATTGCAATATTAGTCCTACTCGATTTCTCTAAAGCATTTGACTCAGTTGACCATCTGATGTTACTTAAAAAATTAGGCAGAAATTTTGGACTTGGCCCTACTGCAGTCAAACTTTTTGAAAGCTATCTCCAGGAGCGTTCCCAAATTGTCAAGGTACAAGAATCTTTCTCCGAACCTGCGCTTCTTCATTGCGGTGTACCTCAAGGCTCTATCCTGGGCCCCTTGCTTTTCAGCCTTTACATAAACGACCTTCCAAACGTAGTCAAACATTCCTCTATTCATTTATATGCCGATGACGTGCAGATCTATCTAAGCAAACCCTTTGAATTTATCGAGGATTGTACTGCTCAGTTAAACAGTGATCTGATACGCGTGAATGAATGGTCAGTTCAGTATAAATTACTGCTGAACCCTATGAAGTCGTCCTGCCTTGTCGTCAGCAAAACTCCTATTGATTCTGTAAATTTGTTCCCCATTAAACTTAATGGTAATGTTTTACCCTATGTTGACTCTGTAAGAAATCTGGGAGTCGAGCTCAACTCCAAATTCAGCTGCTGTAATCAAACCAGAATTGTGCTTCGTAAAGTTTATGCCTGCCTTCGCCAACTCTGGGTATCCTCTAATCTACTGCCTCTTGCCTTACGTATACGACTGGTGAAGGCCCTGGTGATGCCTTATTTCACTTATGGTAGCCTAATTTTTTCAAAACTTGATGCTGATTGTTCAAGAAAAATACAAGTTGCGTTCAACGATACCCTTCGATTAGTCTTTAAATTGCGTCGTTTTGATCATATCACGCCCTATGCTTCCGCTCTACTAGGTATGACGCTTGAAAACTACCTAATTTATCATCGATTAAAGTTCACCTTTAAACTTATATACACCCGGTGCCCTGGATATCTATTTGAAAAACTTACCTTCTTGCAACTAAGCAGACATTCTAGCAAACTTCTGGTGCCTCGTAGAAGAACATTATATGGTGAACGCTCTTACTTGTTCCAAATTGCTCGCATATGGAACAGACTACCCCTGTGTATGCGGGGCGCGTCCTCTTGTCGAATATTCAACAAACTCCTGAAGGAACATTTGATAAGTAATAATTTGTAGGGTCACTCACATTTTGAATTTATTTATTTATTTTTATTTTTTTCTGAACTTTTGTCTTTATTTCTTTTCATTCTTCCTCGTTTTGAATATTTTTTTTTCCTTTATTTTCTTAATTTTTCTTGTTCTTTTCTTTAATATTATTTTTTATTGTTAGCTTTTAGTCTATAATTTTAATTTTTGCTTATGTTTTACCGATTAATTTTTAGTTGTACGCTTATAAGAATTATTTTCTTTTGTACAATGTTTATGCAATAAATTATTATTATTATTATTATTATTATTATTATTATTAATTTCACTAAATTCAGCGAAATTGATGAAATTAAGTTACATTCATCGGGTTCATCGAAACTAACTTAATTTCACTAAATTCATCGAAATTAATGAAATTAAGTTACATTCATCGGGTTCATCCAAACTAACTTAATTTCACTAAATTCAGCGAAATTAATGAAATTAAGTTACATTCATCGGGTTCATCGAAACTAACTTAATTTCACTAAATTCATCGAAATTAATGAATTTAAGTTACATTCATCGGGTTCATCGAAACTAACTTAATTTCACGAAATTCAGCGAAATTAATGAAATTAAGTTACATTCATCGGGTTCATCGAAACTAACTTAATTTCACGAAATTCATCGAAATTAATGAAATTAAGTTACATTCATCGGGTTCATCGAAACTAACTTAATTACACGAAATTCAGCGAAATTAATGAAATTAAGTTACATTCATCGGGTTCATCGAAACTAACTTAATTTCACTAAATTCAGCGAAATTAATGAAATTAAGTTACATTCATCGGGTTCATCCAAACTAACTTAATTTCACTAAATTCAGCGAGATTAATGAAATTAAGTTACATTCATCGGGTTCATCCAAATTAACTTAATTTCACGAAATTCAGCGAAATTAATGAAATTAAGTTACATTCATCGGGTTCATCCAAACTAACTTAATTTCACTAAATTCAGCGAAATTGATGAAATTAAGTTAGATTCATCGGGTTCATCGAAACTAACTTAATTTCACGAAATTCAGCGAAATTAATGAAATTAAGTTACATTCATCGGGTTCATCCAAACTAACTTAATTTCACTAAATTCAGCGAGATTAATGAAATTAAGTTACATTCATCGGGTTCATCGAAACTAACTTAATTTCACGAAATTCAGCGAAATTAATGAAATTAAGTTACATTCATCGGGTTCATCGAAACTAACTTAATTTCACTAAATTCAGCGAAATTGATGAAATTAAGTTACATTCATCGGGTTCATCGAAACTAACTTAATTTCACTAAATTCATCGAAATTAATGAAATTAAGTTACATTCATCGGGTTCATCGAAACTAACTTAATTTCACGAAATTCAGCGAAATTAATGAAATTAAGTTACATTCATCGGGTTCATCGAAACTAACTTAATTTCACTAAATTCAGCGAAATTGATGAAATTAAGTTACATTCATCGGGTTCATCGAAACTAACTTAATTTCACTAAATTCATCGAAATTAATGAAATTAAGTTACATTCATCGGGTTCATCCAAACTAACTTAATTTCACTAAATTCAGCGAAATTAATGAAATTAAGTTACATTCATCGGGTTCATCGAAACTAACTTAATTTCACTAAATTCATCGAAATTAATGAATTTAAGTTACATTCATCGGGTTCATCGAAACTAACTTAATTTCACGAAATTCAGCGAAATTAATGAAATTAAGTTACATTCATCGGGTTCATCGAAACTAACTTAATTTCACGAAATTCATCGAAATTAATGAAATTAAGTTACATTCATCGGGTTCATCGAAACTAACTTAATTACACGAAATTCAGCGAAATTAATGAAATTAAGTTACATTCATCGGGTTCATCGAAACTAACTTAATTTCACTAAATTCAGCGAAATTAATGAAATTAAGTTACATTCATCGGGTTCATCCAAACTAACTTAATTTCACTAAATTCAGCGAGATTAATGAAATTAAGTTACATTCATCGGGTTCATCCAAATTAACTTAATTTCACGAAATTCAGCGAAATTAATGAAATTAAGTTACATTCATCGGGTTCATCCAAACTAACTTAATTTCACTAAATTCAGCGAAATTGATGAAATTAAGTTAGATTCATCGGGTTCATCGAAACTAACTTAATTTCACGAAATTCAGCGAAATTAATGAAATTAAGTTACATTCATCGGGTTCATCCAAACTAACTTAATTTCACTAAATTCAGCGAGATTAATGAAATTAAGTTACATTCATCGGGTTCATCGAAACTAACTTAATTTCACGAAATTCAGCGAAATTAATGAAATTAAGTTACATTCATCGGGTTCATCGAAACTAACTTAATTTCACTAAATTCAGCGAAATTGATGAAATTAAGTTACATTCATCGGGTTCATCGAAACTAACTTAATTTCACTAAATTCATCGAAATTAATGAAATTAAGTTACATTCATCGGGTTCATCGAAACTAACTTAATTTCACGAAATTCAGCGAAATTAATGAAATTAAGTTACATTCATCGGGTTCATCGAAACTAACTTAATTTCACTAAATTCAGCGAAATTGATGAAATTAAGTTACATTCATCGGGTTCATCGAAACTAACTTAATTTCACTAAATTCATCGAAATTAATGAAATTAAGTTACATTCATCGGGTTCATCCAAACTAACTTAATTTCACTAAATTCAGCGAAATTAATGAAATTAAGTTACATTCATCGGGTTCATCGAAACTAACTTAATTTCACTAAATTCATCGAAATTAATGAAATTAAGTTACATTCATCGGGTTCATCGAAACTAACTTAATTTCACGAAATTCAGCGAAATTAATGAAATTAAGTTACATTCATCGGGTTCATCAAAACTAACTTAATTTCACGAAATTCATCGAAATTAATGAAATTAAGTTACATTCATCGGGTTCATCGAAACTAACTTAATTTCACGAAATTCAGCGAAATTAATGAAATTAAGTTACATTCATCGGGTTCATCGAAACTAACTTAATTTCACTAAATTCAGCGAAATTAATGAAATTAAGTTACATTCATCGGGTTCATCCAAACTAACTTAATTTCACTAAATTCAGCGAGATTAATGAAATTAAGTTACATTCATCGGGTTCATCCAAATTAACTTAATTTCACGAAATTCAGCGAAATTAATGAAATTAAGTTACATTCATCGGGTTCATCCAAACTAACTTAATTTCACTAAATTCAGCGAGATTAATGAAATTAAGTTACATTCATCGGGTTCATCGAAACTAACTTAATTTCACTAAATTCATCGAAATTAATGAAATTAAGTTACATTCATCGGGTTCATCGAAACTAACTTAATTTCACGAAATTCAGCGAAATTAATGAAATTAAGTTACATTCATCGGGTTCATCAAAACTAACTTAATTTCACGAAATTCATCGAAATTAATGAAATTAAGTTACATTCATCGGGTTCATCGAAACTAACTTAATTTCACGAAATTCAGCGAAATTAATGAAATTAAGTTACATTCATCGGGTTCATCGAAACTAACTTAATTTCACTAAATTCAGCGAAATTAATGAAATTAAGTTACATTCATCGGGTTCATCCAAACTAACTTAATTTCACTAAATTCAGCGAGATTAATGAAATTAAGTTACATTCATCGGGTTCATCCAAATTAACTTAATTTCACGAAATTCAGCGAAATTAATGAAATTAAGTTACATTCATCGGGTTCATCCAAACTAACTTAATTTCACTAAATTCAGCGAAATTGATGAAATTAAGTTACATTCATCGGGTTCATCGAAACTAACTTAATTTCACTAAATTCAGCGAAATTGATGAAATTAAGTTACATTCATCGGGTTCATCGAAACTAACTTAATTTCACGAAATTCAGCGAAATTAATGAAATTAAGTTACATTCATCGGGTTCATCGAAACTAACTTAATTTCACGAAATTCATCGAAATTAATGAAATTAAGTTACATTCATCGGGTTCATCGAAACTAACTTAATTTCACTAAATTCAGCGAAATTGATGAAATTAAGTTACATTCATCGGGTTCATCGAAACTAACTTAATTTCACGAAATTCAGCGAAATTAATGAAATTAAGTTACATTCATCGGGTTCATCGAAACTAACTTAATTTCACTAAATTCAGCGAAATTGATGAAATTAAGTTACATTCATCGGGTTCATCGAAACTAACTTAATTTCACGAAATTCAGCGAAATTAATGAAATTAAGTTACATTCATCGGGTTCATCGAAACTAACTTAATTTCACTAAATTCAGCGAAATTGATGAAATTAAGTTACATTCATCGGGTTCATCGAAACTAACTTAATTTCACGAAATTCAGCGAAATTAATGAAATTAAGTTACATTCATCGGGTTCATCGAAACTAACTTAATTTCACTAAATTCAGCGAAATTGATGAAATTAAGTTACATTCATCGGGTTCATCGAAACTAACTTAATTTCACGAAATTCATCGAAATTAATGAAATTAAGTTACATTCATCGGGTTCATCGAAACTAACTTAATTTCACTAAATTCAGCGAAATTGATGAAATTAAGTTACATTCATCGGGTTCATCGAAACTAACTTAATTTCACTAAATTCAGCGAAATTGATGAAATTAAGTTACATTCATCGGGTTCATCGAAACTAACTTAATTTCACGAAATTCAGCGAAATTAATGAAATTAAGTTACATTCATCGGGTTCATCGAAACTAACTTAATTTCACTAAATTCAGCGAAATTGATGAAATTAAGTTACATTCATCGGGTTCATCGAAACTAACTTAATTTCACGAAATTCAGCGAAATTAATGAAATTAAGTTACATTCATCGGGTTCATCGAAACTAACTTAATTTCACTAAATTCAGCGAAATTGATGAAATTAAGTTACATTCATCGGGTTCATCGAAACTAACTTAATTTCACGAAATTCAGCGAAATTAATGAAATTAAGTTACATTCATCGGGTTCATCGAAACTAACTTAATTTCACTAAATTCAGCGAAATTGATGAAATTAAGTTACATTCATCGGGTTCATCGAAACTAACTTAATTTCACGAAATTCATCGAAATTAATGAAATTAAGTTACATTCATCGGGTTCATCGAAACTAACTTAATTTCACTAAATTCAGCGAAATTGATGAAATTAAGTTACATTCATCGGGTTCATCGAAACTAACTTAATTTCACGAAATTCAGCGAAATTAATGAAATTAAGTTACATTCATCGGGTTCATCGAAACTAACTTAATTTCACTAAATTCAGCGAAATTGATGAAATTAAGTTACATTCATCGGGTTCATCGAAACTAACTTAATTTCACGAAATTCAGCGAAATTAATGAAATTAAGTTACATTCATCGGGTTCATCGAAACTAACTTAATTTCACGAAATTCATCGAAATTAATGAAATTAAGTTACATTCATCGGGTTCATCGAAACTAACTTAATTTCACTAAATTCAGCGAAATTGATGAAATTAAGTTACATTCATCGGGTTCATCGAAACTAACTTAATTTCACGAAATTCAGCGAAATTAATGAAATTAAGTTACATTCATCGGGTTCATCGAAACTAACTTAATTTCACTAAATTCAGCGAAATTGATGAAATTAAGTTACATTCATCGGGTTCATCGAAACTAACTTAATTTCACGAAATTCAGCGAAATTAATGAAATTAAGTTACATTCATCGGGTTCATCGAAACTAACTTAATTTCACTAAATTCAGCGAAATTGATGAAATTAAGTTACATTCATCGGGTTCATCGAAACTAACTTAATTTCACGAAATTCATCGAAATTAATGAAATTAAGTTACATTCATCGGGTTCATCGAAACTAACTTAATTTCACTAAATTCAGCGAAATTGATGAAATTAAGTTACATTCATCGGGTTCATCGAAACTAACTTAATTTCACGAAATTCAGCGAAATTAATGAAATTAAGTTACATTCATCGGGTTCATCGAAACTAACTTAATTTCACGAAATTCATCGAAATTAATGAAATTAAGTTACATTCATCGGGTTCATCGAAACTAACTTAATTTCACGAAATTCATCGAAATTAATGAAATTAAGTTACATTCATCGGGTTCATCGAAACTAACTTAATTTCACTAAATTCAGCGAAATTGATGAAATTAAGTTACATTCATCGGGTTCATCGAAACTAACTTAATTTCACGAAATTCAGCGAAATTAATGAAATTAAGTTACATTCATCGGGTTCATCGAAACTAACTTAATTTCACGAAATTCATCGAAATTAATGAAATTAAGTTACATTCATCGGGTTCATCGAAACTAACTTAATTTCACTAAATTCAGCGAAATTGATGAAATTAAGTTACATTCATCGGGTTCATCGAAACTAACTTAATTTCACGAAATTCAGCGAAATTAATGAAATTAAGTTACATTCATCGGGTTCATCGAAACTAACTTAATTTCACGAAATTCATCGAAATTAATGAAATTAAGTTACATTCATCGGGTTCATCGAAACTAACTTAATTTCACTAAATTCAGCGAAATTGATGAAATTAAGTTACATTCATCGGGTTCATCGAAACTAACTTAATTTCACGAAATTCAGCGAGATTAATGAAATTAAGTTACATTCATCGGGTTCATCCAAATTAACTTAATTTCACGAAATTCAGCGAAATTAATGAAATTAAGTTACATTCATCGGGTTCATCCAAACTAACTTAATTTCACTAAATTCAGCGAAATTGATGAAATTAAGTTACATTCATCGGGTTCATCGAAACTAACTTAATTTCACGAAATTCAGCGAAATTAATGAAATTAAGTTACATTCATCGGGTTCATCGAAACTAACTTAATTTCACGAAATTCATCGAAATTAATGAACTTAAGTTACATTCATCGGGTTCATCGAAACTAACTTAATTTCACTAAATTCATCGAAATTAATGAAATTAAGTTACATTCATCGGGTTCATCGAAACTAACTTAATTTCACGAAATTCAGCGAAATTAATGAAATTAAGTTACATTCATCGGGTTCATCGAAACTAACTTAATTTCACTAAATTCAGCGAAATTGATGAAATTAAGTTACATTCATCGGGTTCATCGAAACTAACTTAATTTCACTAAATTCATCGAAATTAATGAAATTAAGTTACATTCATCGGGTTCATCCAAACTAACTTAATTTCACTAAATTCAGCGAAATTAATGAAATTAAGTTACATTCATCGGGTTCATCGAAACTAACTTAATTTCACTAAATTCATCGAAATTAATGAATTTAAGTTACATTCATCGGGTTCATCGAAACTAACTTAATTTCACGAAATTCAGCGAAATTAATGAAATTAAGTTACATTCATCGGGTTCATCGAAACTAACTTAATTTCACGAAATTCATCGAAATTAATGAAATTAAGTTACATTCATCGGGTTCATCGAAACTAACTTAATTTCACGAAATTCAGCGAAATTAATGAAATTAAGTTACATTCATCGGGTTCATCCAAACTAACTTAATTTCACTAAATTCAGCGAGATTAATGAAATTAAGTTACATTCATCGGGTTCATCCAAATTAACTTAATTTCACGAAATTCAGCGAAATTAATGAAATTAAGTTACATTCATCGGGTTCATCCAAACTAACTTAATTTCACTAAATTCAGCGAAATTGATGAAATTAAGTTACATTCATCGGGTTCATCGAAACTAACTTAATTTCACGAAATTCAGCGAAATTAATGAAATTAAGTTACATTCATCGGGTTCATCCAAACTAGGGAATCCAATCCCGCATCAAAATCTCAATCCCGCAAGCCCGCGGGATCGAGGTCATCAATCCCGCGGATCCGCGGGATTTGCGGGACTGCAAAAAAATCATAGATTTTGCTCAAGTAGTTATGTTCATGAATTTATGAAGTATTATATGAAATAAGAGTGTGTTGTATGTCAAACAAACTATACTTTAGTCAGTCAAACAAAATATTCAGGCTAATTCTGAACTATACTGGAATTGATTCCGCTGAAATTTTATTACATAGTAGCATAAATTGTAATTCCGAAATTACTTTCCGTTATCGGGGCCGTATCTGGTTTCTCGAGTCGATGAATCGACTCGACATAAAAAGCTGGTGGATTTTCTCTAAGTTTTATATTTGGCATTACGACCGAATCGACAGATAAGTGCGGCCATACAAAACATCAAATTGTGTGATAATACTCCAAGTTCAGAAAACCACTTATATTTAATTAAAATAAAAACTTTTTGTATGCCGAAATTGGGCATTTTAGGCCCGTATTCACCGGCCTGGATATATCCACGCATATAAATATCATGGATATTTCGTATTCACCGACCGCGATTTTCAGGGCTTGGATAAAGTTAATAACAGTTCGACCTGGTAATAAGTTTATCCGCCGATTTCTAACCTCTGAAGTTTCGAAATTTCAAAATTGAACAAAGCTGTGAGTGAAAATTAAAAAAATGAAATAAAGTATCAAGCCGTTTTCTTTGAAAGTGGTGTAAGTCCATTTTTGATAAAAAGTTAGTTAACATTAAATGCTATCTGCTATAAACTATTTATTTATAAACGGTTCCCAAAAAAATCCTTCAACATTTTCATCATTTTGTCAATATAAATTTAGCTAGTTAATGAAATTACAAATAAAATTACTTTGAAAGTGGTGTAAGGCCACTTTCCGCAAAGACATAACTTTCTGGACATTCTTAACTTTCAAAATATGCCGATTTTGGAACTATCGAGACTTCCATAAGACAAAAATTACTGTTTATTCCTACAGATTATTATACCATCTTACAACAATGCCGAAAACGTAAAAAGTTTATTTTACATAAAATGAAACGATATGATTTTGTTTCGACGAAACTACTAGTTTAGTAGTTAGTTCTAAAAAAACGGAAAAAGTAGCGGTAACTTGGCTGAAGATATGTTGGATAAGGTTTTCAAAAAACAAACCATATACAATGCTGTATAAAACTTCATTTGATGAAAATGGGGAGTTTAAAACATTAGATTTATCCCCCAGGCTTGGAAGACCATGAACATTTTAAAATATAATACTACCACTTATATATACATCCATCGCATTCAACTTAAATAAAAATTAATAAAAATTTCTTAAAAAAAATTGCTTTGATTCAATTGACATCCCATATTTAATATTTCATCAATGTATGATTTTCATATTTTGTTTACTTTGAAAGTGGTGTAAGTCCATTTGAGATCATCAAAAGAATAAATTTCTTTTAATTAATACTTTAAAAACGATCTCATTATAAAATTAAATAAATTTAATATTTAAAAAACATAAAATGAGCGTATTAACATATACCAATATTTTTCAATCGCAAACCCGTAAATATCTCCATATCATATAAAGTGGACTTACACCACTTTCAAAGAAAACGGCTCAAATATTGAATCAATATGAATGAATTTTAATTCTGTAAAAATTTTAAATTAATATATTTGCTTTCCGTGAATAGCAAAAAATATCAATAGAATTGTACGGGATAAGAAATAACCGAGAATATATCCAGGTCGATGAATTCGGGCCTTAATAAACGTCAAACGACTTGATTCACACATATAGACACGATAAGGTTGTCGATATCGGCTTGCCAAATGCCTATTTTTATTTATCGACAGAAATCGATATCGACTCGAAACCAAATATGGCCCCAACAGAGTTTATGCTACCGATGTAAGAAAATTCCAGCCTAATCAATTCCAGCGTAGTTCAGTAGTGGGATGCCGTATCAATTTAGAGTTTTGATTTTAGAGTAAAATCTCTAAATTTAGAGTAAATGGTATTCTCTAACCGAAAATACTCTAAATTTAGAGTTGGTTTGAGCACTCTAGTTAGAAAGAATGTGCATTATGCGCCATCTAGCAGAAAATACGATTCTCTGTAATAGATTTTTTTAAGTGTTTGTACCAGAGTTCCCTAAATTTAGAGTAAATAAGTGATTCTGTAGCGCTTTTTTCCTCTAACTTAGAGTTTGATTTTATTCACAAGTGAAATCTTATGTGAGCCAAATAAAAAAGCGGCAAATCTCTCTTGAGAAAAATGAGAAAGTGGGAAATCTCATGTCAAAATAATAACAAAGTGGGAAAATAGTTAAAAATACGTTACAACTGTTACTTAGAACCTGTGTAGAGTGGCAAATTATTAGAAATATAAGTACGAATATTTTATTTAATAATATGACATTGATATATTTCAATGTTCGTTTTTTAGTATTCAAAATATTGCTTTTTTGTTTCTTTACTAATTTTCTAAGGAGTCTAAAACCTTCTTTCTTCTTATTATTCTCCTTCTCAATTCGAAAATAATAATTATATTTTCATTATTCATAATTTTATTACTTGTAAAAAATTTTAACTAATATATTTTCCAACCCTCCAATGTCAACTGAACTTTAGAGATCGTTAACGAATGTGTTTTCATAAAAATGTATTAAATTTCCACGAAGATCTAGTACTTCGCTCTAAGTTGCTTACAGAATACCAAAAACTCTAACTTAGAGAAACACTTTCGTTTTAGAGTTTCTCTAAGCTCTAAACTCTAAATCGATACGGAATCCCACTACAGAATTGGCCGGAATGCTTTGTTTGACTGACTCAGTAGTTTGTTTTGACAAACAATACAATTAACCGCAAAGGTAATCCCCGTACGCCCAATTCATATGGAGAATCTCCTGTCGTAGCGTAGTGTAACTTGACATTGATCACGTTCATATACACGCACAGCATATAAATTGTTAATACTTTGCAATATTGTTAGTATTTCTCTTAGTCCCGTTTCTTTTAACAGGTCATTCTACTGCTCAAATCCCGCAGATCCCGCGGATCCCGCATGTCTAGTCCCGCATTTCTGATCCCGCAAAAATAGTGCGGGATCCCGCATTTGCGGGATCCCGCGTTCGCGGGATTGGATTCCCTAATCCAAACTAACTTAATTTCACTAAATTCAGCGAAATTAATGAAATTAAGTTACATTCATCGGGTTCATCGAAACTAACTTAATTTCACTAAATTCAGCGAAATTGATGAAATTAAGTTACATTCATCGGGTTCATCGAAACTAACTTAATTTCACTAAATTCATCGAAATTAATGAAATTAAGTTACATTCATCGGGTTCATCCAAACTAACTTAATTTCACTAAATTCAGCGAAATTAATGAAATTAAGTTACATTCATCGGGTTCATCGAAACTAACTTAATTTCACTAAATTCATCGAAATTAATGAATTTAAGTTACATTCATCGGGTTCATCGAAACTAACTTAATTTCACGAAATTCAGCGAAATTAATGAAATTAAGTTACATTCATCGGGTTCATCGAAACTAACTTAATTTCACGAAATTCATCGAAATTAATGAAATTAAGTTACATTCATCGGGTTCATCGAAACTAACTTAATTTCACGAAATTCAGCGAAATTAATGAAATTAAGTTACATTCATCGGGTTCATCGAAACTAACTTAATTTCACTAAATTCAGCGAAATTAATGAAATTAAGTTACATTCATCGGGTTCATCCAAACTAACTTAATTTCACTAAATTCAGCGAGATTAATGAAATTAAGTTACATTCATCGGGTTCATCCAAATTAACTTAATTTCACGAAATTCAGCGAAATTAATGAAATTAAGTTACATTCATCGGGTTCATCCAAACTAACTTAATTTCACTAAATTCAGCGAAATTGATGAAATTAAGTTACATTCATCGGGTTCATCGAAACTAACTTAATTTCACGAAATTCAGCGAAATTAATGAAATTAAGTTACATTCATCGGGTTCATCCAAACTAGGGAATCCAATCCCGCATCAAAATCTCAATCCCGCAAGCCCGCGGGATCGAGGTCATCAATCCCGCGGATCCGCGGGATTTGCGGGACTGCAAAAAAATCATAGATTTTGCTCAAGTAGTTATGTTCATGAATTTATGAAGTATTATATGAAATAAGAGTGTGTTGTATGTCAAACAAACTATACTTTAGTCAGTCAAACAAAATATTCAGGCTAATTCTGAACTATACTGGAATTGATTCCGCTGAAATTTTATTACATAGTAGCATAAATTGTAATTCCGAAATTACTTTCCGTTATCGGGGCCGTATCTGGTTTCTCGAGTCGATGAATCGACTCGACATAAAAAGCTGGTGGATTTTCTCTAAGTTTTATATTTGGCATTACGACCGAATCGACAGATAAGTGCGGCCATACAAAACATCAAATTGTGTGATAATACTCCAAGTTCAGAAAACCACTTATATTTAATTAAAATAAAAACTTTTTGTATGCCGAAATTGGGCATTTTAGGCCCGTATTCACCGGCCTGGATATATCCACGCATATAAATATCATGGATATTTCGTATTCACCGACCGCGATTTTCAGGGCTTGGATAAAGTTAATAACAGTTCGACCTGGTAATAAGTTTATCCGCCGATTTCTAACCTCTGAAGTTTCGAAATTTCAAAATTGAACAAAGCTGTGAGTGAAAATTAAAAAAATGAAATAAAGTATCAAGCCGTTTTCTTTGAAAGTGGTGTAAGTCCATTTTTGATAAAAAGTTAGTTAACATTAAATGCTATCTGCTATAAACTATTTATTTATAAACGGTTCCCAAAAAAATCCTTCAACATTTTCATCATTTTGTCAATATAAATTTAGCTAGTTAATGAAATTACAAATAAAATTACTTTGAAAGTGGTGTAAGGCCACTTTCCGCAAAGACATAACTTTCTGGACATTCTTAACTTTCAAAATATGCCGATTTTGGAACTATCGAGACTTCCATAAGACAAAAATTACTGTTTATTCCTACAGATTATTATACCATCTTACAACAATGCCGAAAACGTAAAAAGTTTATTTTACATAAAATGAAACGATATGATTTTGTTTCGACGAAACTACTAGTTTAGTAGTTAGTTCTAAAAAAACGGAAAAAGTAGCGGTAACTTGGCTGAAGATATGTTGGATAAGGTTTTCAAAAAACAAACCATATACAATGCTGTATAAAACTTCATTTGATGAAAATGGGGAGTTTAAAACATTAGATTTATCCCCCAGGCTTGGAAGACCATGAACATTTTAAAATATAATACTACCACTTATATATACATCCATCGCATTCAACTTAAATAAAAATTAATAAAAATTTCTTAAAAAAAATTGCTTTGATTCAATTGACATCCCATATTTAATATTTCATCAATGTATGATTTTCATATTTTGTTTACTTTGAAAGTGGTGTAAGTCCATTTGAGATCATCAAAAGAATAAATTTCTTTTAATTAATACTTTAAAAACGATCTCATTATAAAATTAAATAAATTTAATATTTAAAAAACATAAAATGAGCGTATTAACATATACCAATATTTTTCAATCGCAAACCCGTAAATATCTCCATATCATATAAAGTGGACTTACACCACTTTCAAAGAAAACGGCTCAAATATTGAATCAATATGAATGAATTTTAATTCTGTAAAAATTTTAAATTAATATATTTGCTTTCCGTGAATAGCAAAAAATATCAATAGAATTGTACGGGATAAGAAATAACCGAGAATATATCCAGGTCGATGAATTCGGGCCTTAATAAACGTCAAACGACTTGATCCACACATATAGACACGATAAGGTTGTCGATATCGGCTTGCCAAATGCCTATTTTTATTTATCGACAGAAATCGATATCGACTCGAAACCAAATATGGCCCCAACAGAGTTTATGCTACCGATGTAAGAAAATTCCAGCCTAATCAATTCCAGCGTAGTTCAGTAGTGGGATGCCGTATCAATTTAGAGTTTTGATTTTAGAGTAAAATCTCTAAATTTAGAGTAAATGGTATTCTCTAACCGAAAATACTCTAAATTTAGAGTTGGTTTGAGCACTCTAGTTAGAAAGAATGTGCATTATGCGCCATCTAGCAGAAAATACGATTCTCTGTAATAGATTTTTTTAAGTGTTTGTACCAGAGTTCCCTAAATTTAGAGTAAATAAGTGATTCTGTAGCGCTTTTTTCCTCTAACTTAGAGTTTGATTTTATTCACAAGTGAAATCTTATGTGAGCCAAATAAAAAAGCGGCAAATCTCACTTGAGAAAAATGAGAAAGTGGGAAATCTCATGTCAAAATAATAACAAAGTGGGAAAATAGTTAAAAATACGTTACAACTGTTACTTAGAACCTGTGTAGAGTGGCAAATTATTAGAAATATAAGTACGAATATTTTATTTAATAATATGACATTGATATATTTCAATGTTCGTTTTTTAGTATTCAAAATATTGCTTTTTTGTTTCTTTACTAATTTTCTAAGGAGTCTAAAACCTTCTTTCTTCTTATTATTCTCCTTCTCAATTCGAAAATAATAATTATATTTTCATTATTCATAATTTTATTACTTGTAAAAAATTTTAACTAATATATTTTCCAACCCTCCAATGTCAACTGAACTTTAGAGATCGTTAACGAATGTGTTTTCATAAAAATGTATTAAATTTCCACGAAGATCTAGTACTTCGCTCTAAGTTGCTTACAGAATACCAAAAACTCTAACTTAGAGAAACACTTTCGTTTTAGAGTTTCTCTAAGCTCTAAACTCTAAATCGATACGGAATCCCACTACAGAATTGGCCGGAATGCTTTGTTTGACTGACTCAGTAGTTTGTTTTGACAAACAATACAATTAACCGCAAAGGTAATCCCCGTACGCCCAATTCATATGGAGAATCTCCTGTCGTAGCGTAGTGTAACTTGACATTGATCACGTTCATATACACGCACAGCATATAAATTGTTAATACTTTGCAATATTGTTAGTATTTCTCTTAGTCCCGTTTCTTTTAACAGGTCATTCTACTGCTCAAATCCCGCAGATCCCGCGGATCCCGCATGTCTAGTCCCGCATTTCTGATCCCGCAAAAATAGTGCGGGATCCCGCATTTGCGGGATCCCGCGTTCGCGGGATTGGATTCCCTAATCCAAACTAACTTAATTTCACTAAATTCAGCGAGATTAATGAAATTAAGTTACATTCATCGGGTTCATCGAAACTAACTTAATTTCACGAAATTCAGCGAAATTAATGAAATTAAGTTACATTCATCGGGTTCATCCAAACTAACTTAATTTCACTAAATTCAGCGAGATTAATGAAATTAAGTTACATTCATCGGGTTCATCGAAACTAACTTAATTTCACGAAATTCATCGAAATTAATGAAATTAAGTTACATTCATCGGGTTCATCGAAACTAACTTAATTTCACGAAATTCAGCGAAATTAATGAAATTAAGTTACATTCATCGGGTTCATCGAAACTAACTTAATTTCACTAAATTCAGCGAAATTGATGAAATTAAGTTACATTCATCGGGTTCATCGAAACTAACTTAATTTCACTAAATTCATCGAAATTAATGAAATTGAGTTACATTCATCGGGTTCATCGAAACTAACTTAATTTCACGAAATTCAGCGAAATTAATGAAATTAAGTTACATTCATCGGGTTCATCCAAATTAACTTAATTTCACTAAATTCAGCGAGATTAATGAAATTAAGTTACATTCATCGGGTTCATCCAAATTAACTTAATTTCACTAAATTCAGCGAAATTAATGAAATTAAGTTACATTCATCGGGTTCATCGAAACTAACTTAATTTCACGAAATTCAGCGAAATTAATGAAATTAAGTTACATTCATCGGGTTCATCGAAACTAACTTAATTTCACGAAATTCATCGAAATTAATGAAATTAAGTTACATTCATCGGGTTCATCCAAATTAACTTAATTTCACTAAATTCAGCGAAATTAATGAAATTAAGTTACATTCATCGGGTTCATCGAAACTAACTTAATTTCACGAAATTCATCGAAATTAATGAAATTAAGTTACATTCATCGGGTTCATCGAAACTAACTTAATTTCACTAAATTCATCGAAATTAATGAAATTAAGTTACATTCATCGGGTTCATCGAAACTAACTTAATTTCACGAAATTCAGCGAAATTAATGAAATTAAGTTACATTCATCGGGTTCATCGAAACTAACTTAATTTCACTAAATTCAGCGAAATTGATGAAATTAAGTTACATTCATCGGGTTCATCGAAACTAACTTAATTTCACTAAATTCATCGAAATTAATGAAATTAGGTTACATTCATCGGGTTCATCCAAACTAACTTAATTTCACTAAATTCAGCGAAATTAATGAAATTAAGTTACATTCATCGGGTTCATCGAAACTAACTTAATTTCACTAAATTCATCGAAATTAATGAAATTAAGTTACATTCATCGGGTTCATCGAAACTAACTTAATTTCACGAAATTCAGCGAAATTAATGATATTAAGTTACATTCATCGGGTTCATCGAAACTAACTTAATTTCACGAAATTCATCGAAATTAATGAAATTAAGTTACATTCATCGGGTTCATCGAAACTAACTTAATTTCACGAAATTCAGCGAAATTAATGAAATTAAGTTACATTCATCGGGTTCATCGAAACTAACTTAATTTCACTAAATTCAGCGAAATTAATGAAATTAAGTTACATTCATCGGGTTCATCCAAACTAACTTAATTTCACTAAATTCAGCGAGATTAATGAAATTAAGTTACATTCATCGGGTTCATCCAAATTAACTTAATTTCACGAAATTCAGCGAAATTAATGAAATTAAGTTACATTCATCTGGTTCATCCAAACTAACTTAATTTCACTAAATTCAGCGAAATTGATGAAATTAAGTTACATTAATCGGGTTCATCGAAACTAACTTAATTTCACGAAATTCAGCGAAATTAATGAAATTAAGTTACATTCATCGGGTTCATCCAAACTAACTTAATTTCACTAAATTCAGCGAGATTAATGAAATTAAGTTACATTCATCGGGTTCATCGAAACTAACTTAATTTCACGAAATTCAGCGAAATTAAAGAAATTAAGTTACATTCATCGGGTTCATCCAAACTAACTTAATTTCACTAAATTCAGCGAGATTAATGAAATTAAGTTACATTCATCGGGTTCATCGAAACTAACTTAATTTCACGAAATTCATCGAAATTAATGAAATTAAGTTACATTCATCGGGTTCATCGAAACTAACTTAATTTCACGAAATTCAGCGAAATTAATGAAATTAAGTTACATTCATCGGGTTCATCGAAACTAACTTAATTTCACTAAATTCAGCGAAATTGATGAAATTAAGTTACATTCATCGGGTTCATCGAAACTAACTTAATTTCACTAAATTCATCGAAATTAATGAAATTAAGTTACATTCATCGGGTTCATCGAAACTAACTTAATTTCACGAAATTCAGCGAAATTAATGAAATTAAGTTACATTCATCGGGTTCATCGAAACTAACTTAATTTCACGAAATTCATCGAAATTAATGAAATTAAGTTACATTCATCGGGTACATCCAAATTAACTTAATTTCACTAAATTCAGCGAAATTAATGAAATTAAGTTACATTCATCGGGTTCATCGAAACTAACTTAATTTCACGAAATTCATCGAAATTAATGAAATTAAGTTACATTCATCGGGTTCATCGAAACTAACTTAATTTCACTAAATTCATCGAAATTAATGAAATTAAGTTACATTCATCGGGTTCATCGAAACTAACTTAATTTCACGAAATTCAGCGAAATTAATGAAATTAAGTTACATTCATCGGGTTCATCGAAACTAACTTAATTTCACTAAATTCAGCGAAATTGATGAAATTAAGTTACATTCATCGGGTTCATCGAAACTAACTTAATTTCACGAAATTCATCGAAATTAATGAAATTAAGTTACATTCATCGGGTTCATCCAAACTAACTTAATTTCACTAAATTCAGCGAGATTAATGAAATTAAGTTACATTCATCGGGTTCATCCAAATTAACTTAATTTCACTAAATTCAGCGAAATTAATGAAATTAAGTTACATTCATCGGGTTCATCGAAACTAACTTAATTTCACGAAATTCATCGAAATTAATGAAATTAAGTTACATTCATCGGGTTCATCCAAATTAACTTAATTTCACTAAATTCAGCGAAATTAATGAAATTAAGTTACATTCATCGGGTTCATCGAAACTAACTTAATTTCACGAAATTCATCGAAATTAATGAAATTAAGTTACATTCATCGGGTTCATCGAAACTAACTTAATTTCACTAAATTCATCGAAATTAATGAAATTAAGTTACATTCATCGGGTTCATCGAAACTAACTTAATTTCACGAAATTCAGCGAAATTAATGAAATTAAGTTACATTCATCGGGTTCATCCAAATTAACTTAATTTCACTAAATTCAGCGAGATTAATGAAATTAAGTTACATTCATCGGGTTCATCCAAATTAACTTAATTTCACTAAATTCAGCGAAATTAATGAAATTAAGTTACATTCATCGGGTTCATCGAAACTAACTTAATTTCACGAAATTCAGCGAAATTAATGAAATTAAGTTACATTCATCGGGTTCATCGAAACTAACTTAATTTCACGAAATTCATCGAAATTAATGAAATTAAGTTACATTCATCGGGTTCATCCAAATTAACTTAATTTCACTAAATTCAGCGAAATTAATGAAATTAAGTTACATTCATCGGGTTCATCGAAACTAATTTAATTTCACGAAATTCATCGAAATTAATGAAATTAAGTTACATTCATCGGGTTCATCGAAACTAACTTAATTTCACTAAATTCATCGAAATTAATGAAATTAAGTTACATTCATCGGGTTCATCGAAACTAACTTAATTTCACGAAATTCAGCGAAATTAATGAAATTAAGTTACATTCATCGGGTTCATCGAAACTAACTTAATTTCACTAAATTCAGCGAGATTAATGAAATTAAGTTACATTCATCGGGTTCATCGAAACTAACTTAATTTCACGAAATTCAGCGAAATTAATGAAATTAAGTTACATTCATCGGGTTCATCCAAACTAACTTAATTTCACTAAATTCAGCGAGATTAATGAAATTAAGTTACATTCATCGGGTTCATCGAAACTAACTTAATTTCACGAAATTCATCGAAATTAATGAAATTAAGTTACATTCATCGGGTTCATCGAAACTAACTTAATTTCACGAAATTCAGCGAAATTAATGAAATTAAGTTACATTCATCGGGTTCATCGAAACTAACTTAATTTCACTAAATTCAGCGAAATTGATGAAATTAAGTTACATTCATCGGGTTCATCGAAACTAACTTAATTTCACTAAATTCATCGAAATTAATGAAATTAAGTTACATTCATCGGGTTCATCGAAACTAACTTAATTTCACGAAATTCAGCGAAATTAATGAAATTAAGTTACATTCATCGGGTTCATCCAAATTAACTTAATTTCACTAAATTCAGCGAGATTAATGAAATTAAGTTACATTCATCGGGTTCATCCAAATTAACTTAATTTCACTAAATTCAGCGAAATTAATGAAATTAAGTTACATTCATCGGGTTCATCGAAACTAACTTAATTTCACGAAATTCAGCGAAATTAATGAAATTAAGTTACATTCATCGGGTTCATCGAAACTAACTTAATTTCACGAAATTCATCGAAATTAATGAAATTAAGTTACATTCATCGGGTTCATCCAAATTAACTTAATTTCACTAAATTCAGCGAAATTAATGAAATTAAGTTACATTCATCGGGTTCATCGAAACTAACTTAATTTCACGAAATTCATCGAAATTAATGAAATTAAGTTACATTCATCGGGTTCATCGAAACTAACTTAATTTCACTAAATTCATCGAAATTAATGAAATTAAGTTACATTCATCGGGTTCATCGAAACTAACTTAATTTCACGAAATTCAGCGAAATTAATGAAATTAAGTTACATTCATCGGGTTCATCGAAACTAACTTAATTTCACTAAATTCAGCGAAATTGATGAAATTAAGTTACATTCATCGGGTTCATCGAAACTAACTTAATTTCACTAAATTCATCGAAATTAATGAAATTAAGTTACATTCATCGGGTTCATCCAAACTAACTTAATTTCACTAAATTCAGCGAAATTAATGAAATTAAGTTACATTCATCGGGTTCATCGAAACTAACTTAATTTCACTAAATTCATCGAAATTAATGAAATTAAGTTACATTCATCGGGTTCATCGAAACTAACTTAATTTCACGAAATTCAGCGAAATTAATGAAATTAAGTTACATTCATCGGGTTCATCGAAACTAACTTAATTTCACGAAATTCATCGAAATTAATGAAATTAAGTTACATTCATCGGGTTCATCGAAACTAACTTAATTTCACGAAATTCAGCGAAATTAATGAAATTAAGTTACATTCATCGGGTTCATCGAAACTAACTTAATTTCACTAAATTCAGCGAAATTAATGAAATTAAGTTACATTCATCGGGTTCATCCAAACTAACTTAATTTCACTAAATTCAGCGAGATTAATGAAATTAAGTTACATTCATCGGGTTCATCCAAATTAACTTAATTTCACGAAATTCAGCGAAATTAATGAAATTAAGTTACATTCATCGGGTTCATCCAAACTAACTTAATTTCACTAAATTCAGCGAAATTGATGAAATTAAGTTACATTCATCGGGTTCATCGAAACTAACTTAATTTCACGAAATTCAGCGAAATTAATGAAATTAAGTTACATTCATCGGGTTCATCCAAACTAACTTAATTTCACTAAATTCAGCGAGATTAATGAAATTAAGTTACATTCATCGGGTTCATCGAAACTAACTTAATTTCACGAAATTCAGCGAAATTAAAGAAATTAAGTTACATTCATCGGGTTCATCCAAACTAACTTAATTTCACTAAATTCAGCGAGATTAATGAAATTAAGTTACATTCATCGGGTTCATCGAAACTAACTTAATTTCACGAAATTCATCGAAATTAATGAAATTAAGTTACATTCATCGGGTTCATCGAAACTAACTTAATTTCACGAAATTCAGCGAAATTAATGAAATTAAGTTACATTCATCGGGTTCATCGAAACTAACTTAATTTCACTAAATTCAGCGAAATTGATGAAATTAAGTTACATTCATCGGGTTCATCGAAACTAACTTAATTTCACTAAATTCATCGAAATTAATGAAATTAAGTTACATTCATCGGGTTCATCGAAACTAACTTAATTTCACGAAATTCAGCGAAATTAATGAAATTAAGTTACATTCATCGGGTTCATCGAAACTAACTTAATTTCACGAAATTCATCGAAATTAATGAAATTAAGTTACATTCATCGGGTACATCCAAATTAACTTAATTTCACTAAATTCAGCGAAATTAATGAAATTAAGTTACATTCATCGGGTTCATCGAAACTAACTTAATTTCACGAAATTCATCGAAATTAATGAAATTAAGTTACATTCATCGGGTTCATCGAAACTAACTTAATTTCACTAAATTCATCGAAATTAATGAAATTAAGTTACATTCATCGGGTTCATCGAAACTAACTTAATTTCACGAAATTCAGCGAAATTAATGAAATTAAGTTACATTCATCGGGTTCATCGAAACTAACTTAATTTCACTAAATTCAGCGAAATTGATGAAATTAAGTTACATTCATCGGGTTCATCGAAACTAACTTAATTTCACGAAATTCATCGAAATTAATGAAATTAAGTTACATTCATCGGGTTCATCCAAACTAACTTAATTTCACTAAATTCAGCGAGATTAATGAAATTAAGTTACATTCATCGGGTTCATCCAAATTAACTTAATTTCACTAAATTCAGCGAAATTAATGAAATTAAGTTACATTCATCGGGTTCATCGAAACTAACTTAATTTCACGAAATTCATCGAAATTAATGAAATTAAGTTACATTCATCGGGTTCATCCAAATTAACTTAATTTCACTAAATTCAGCGAAATTAATGAAATTAAGTTACATTCATCGGGTTCATCGAAACTAACTTAATTTCACGAAATTCATCGAAATTAATGAAATTAAGTTACATTCATCGGGTTCATCGAAACTAACTTAATTTCACTAAATTCATCGAAATTAATGAAATTAAGTTACATTCATCGGGTTCATCGAAACTAACTTAATTTCACGAAATTCAGCGAAATTAATGAAATTAAGTTACATTCATCGGGTTCATCCAAATTAACTTAATTTCACTAAATTCAGCGAGATTAATGAAATTAAGTTACATTCATCGGGTTCATCCAAATTAACTTAATTTCACTAAATTCAGCGAAATTAATGAAATTAAGTTACATTCATCGGGTTCATCGAAACTAACTTAATTTCACGAAATTCAGCGAAATTAATGAAATTAAGTTACATTCATCGGGTTCATCGAAACTAACTTAATTTCACGAAATTCATCGAAATTAATGAAATTAAGTTACATTCATCGGGTTCATCCAAATTAACTTAATTTCACTAAATTCAGCGAAATTAATGAAATTAAGTTACATTCATCGGGTTCATCGAAACTAACTTAATTTCACGAAATTCAGCGAAATTAATGAAATTAAGTTACATTCATCGGGTTCATCGAAACTAACTTAATTTCACTAAATTCATCGAAATTAATGAAATTAAGTTACATTCATCGGGTTCATCGAAACTAACTTAATTTCACGAAATTCAGCGAAATTAATGAAATTAAGTTACATTCATCGGGTTCATCGAAACTAACTTAATTTCACTAAATTCAGCGAAATTGATGAAATTAAGTTACATTCATCGGGTTCATCGAAACTAACTTAATTTCACGAAATTCATCGAAATTAATGAAATTAAGTTACATTCATCGGGTTCATCCAAACTAACTTAATTTCACTAAATTCAGCGAGATTAATGAAATTAAGTTACATTCATCGGGTTCATCCAAATTAACTTAATTTCACTAAATTCAGCGAAATTAATGAAATTAAGTTACATTCATCGGGTTCATCGAAACTAACTTAATTTCACGAAATTCATCGAAATTAATGAAATTAAGTTACATTCATCGGGTTCATCCAAATTAACTTAATTTCACTAAATTCAGCGAAATTAATGAAATTAAGTTACATTCATCGGGTTCATCGAAACTAACTTAATTTCACGAAATTCATCAGAATTAATGAAATTAAGTTACATTCATCGGGTTCATCGAAACTAACTTAATTTCACTAAATTCATCGAAATTAATGAAATTAAGTTACATTCATCGGGTTCATCGAAACTAACTTAATTTCACGAAATTCAGCGAAATTAATGAAATTAAGTTACATTCATCGGGTTCATCCAAATTAACTTAATTTCACTAAATTCAGCGAGATTAATGAAATTAAGTTGCATTCATCGGGTTCATCCAAATTAACTTAATTTCACTAAATTCAGCGAAATTAATGAAACTAAGTTACATTCATCGGGTTCATCGAAACTAACTTAATTTCACGAAATTCAGCGAAATTAATGAAATTAAGTTACATTCATCGGGTTCATCGAAACTAACTTAATTTCACGAAATTCATCGAAATTAATGAAATTAAGTTACATTCATCGGGTTCATCCAAATTAACTTAATTTCACTAAATTCAGCGAAATTAATGAAATTAAGTTACATTCATCGGGTACATCGAAACTAACTTAATTTCACGAAATTCATCGAAATTAATGAAATTAAGTTACATTCATCGGGTTCATCGAAACTAACTTAATTTCACTAAATTCATCGAAATTAATGAAATTAAGTTACATTCATCGGGTTCATCGAAACTAACTTAATTTCACGAAATTCAGCGAAATTAATGAAATTAAGTTACATTCATCGGGTTCATCGAAACTAACTTAATTTCACTAAATTCAGCGAAATTGATGAAATTAAGTTACATTCATCGGGTTCATCGAAACTAACTTAATTTCACGAAATTCATCGAAATTAATGAAATTAAGTTACATTCATCGGGTTCATCCAAACTAACTTAATTTCACTAAATTCATCGAAATTAATGAAATTAAGTTACATTCATCGGGTTCATCGAAACTAACTTAATTTCACTAAATTCATCGAAATTAATGAAATTAAGTTACATTCATCGGGTTCATCCAAACTAACTTAATTTCACTAAATTCAGCGAAATTAATGAAATTAAGTTACATTCATCGGGTTCATCGAAACTAACTTAATTTCACTAAATTCATCGAAATTAATGAAATTAAGTTACATTCATCGGGTTCATCGAAACTAACTTAATTTTACGAAATTCAGCGAAATTAATGAAATTAAGTTACATTCATCGGGTTCATCGAAACTAACTTAATTTCACGAAATTCATCGAAATTAATGAAATTAAGTTACATTCATCGGGTTCATCAAAACTAACTTAATTTCACGAAATTCAGCGAAATTAATGAAATTAAGTTACATTCATCGGGTTCATCGAATCTAACTTAATTTCACTAAATTCAGCGAAATTAATGAAATTAAGTTACATTCATCGGGTTCATCCAAACTAACTTAATTTCACTAAATTCAGCGAGATTAATGAAATTAAGTTACATTCATCGGGTTCATCCAAATTAACTTAATTTCACGAAATTCAGCGAAATTAATGAAATTAAGTTACATTCATCGGGTTCATCCAAACTAACTTAATTTCACTAAATTCAGCGAAATTGATGAAATTAAGTTACATTCATCGGGTTCATCGAAACTAACTTAATTTCACGAAATTCAGCGAAATTAATGAAATTAAGTTACATTCATCGGGTTCATCCAAACTAACTTAATTTCACTAAATTCAGCGAGATTAATGAAATTAAGTTACATTCATCGGGTTCATCGAAACTAACTTAATTTCACGAAATTCAGCGAAATTAATGAAATTAAGTTACATTCATCGGGTTCATCCAAACTAACTTAATTTCACTAAATTCAGCGAGATTAATGAAATTAAGTTACATTCATCGGGTTCATCGAAACTAACTTAATTTCACGAAATTCATCGAAATTAATGAAATTAAGTTACATTCATCGGGTTCATCGAAACTAACTTAATTTCACGAAATTCAGCGAAATTAATGAAATTAAGTTACATTCATCGGGTTCATCGAAACTAACTTAATTTCACTAAATTCAGCGAAATTGATGAAATTAAGTTACATTCATCGGGTTCATCGAAACTAACTTAATTTCACTAAATTCAGCGAAATTGATGAAATTAAGTTACATTCATCGGGTTCATCGAAACTAACTTAATTTCACTAAATTCATCGAAATTAATGAAATTAAGTTACATTCATCGGGTTCATCTAAACTAACTTAATTTCACGAAATTCAGCGAAATTAATGAAATTAAGTTACATTCATCGGGTTCATCGAAACTAACTTAATTTCACGAAATTCATGGAAATTAATGAAATTAAGTTACATTCATCGGGTTCATCCAAATTAACTTAATTTCACTAAATTCAGCGAAATTAATGAAATTAAGTTACATTCATCGGGTTCATCGAAACTAACTTAATTTCACGAAATTCATCGAAATTAATGAAATTAAGTTACATTCATCGGGTTCATCGAAACTAACTTAATTTCACTAAATTCATCGAAATTAATGAAATTAAGTTACATTCATCGGGTTCATCGAAACTAACTTAATTTCACGAAATTCAGCGAAATTAATGAAATTAAGTTACATTCATCGGGTTCATCGAAACTAACTTAATTTCACTAAATTCAGCGAAATTGATGAAATTAAGTTACATTCATCGGGTTCATCGAAACTAACTTAATTTCACGAAATTCATCGAAATTAATGAAATTAAGTTACATTCATCGGGTTCATCCAAACTAACTTAATTTCACTAAATTCAGCGAGATTAATGAAATTAAGTTACATTCATCGGGTTCATCCAAATTAACTTAATTTCACTAAATTCAGCGAAATTAATGAAATTAAGTTACATTCATCGGGTTCATCCAAACTAACTTAATTTCACTAAATTCAGCGAGATTAATGAAATTAAGTTACATTCATCGGGTTCATCGAAACTAACTTAATTTCACGAAATTCAGCGAAATTAATGAAATTAAGTTACATTCATCGGGTTCATCCAAACTAACTTAATTTCACTAAATTCAGCGAGATTAATGAAATTAAGTTACATTCATCGGGTTCATCGAAACTAACTTAATTTCACGAAATTCAGCGAAATTAATGAAATTGGGTCATCGGGTTCATCCAAATTAACTTAATTTCACTAAATTCAGCGAGATTAATGAAATTAAGTTACATTCATCGGGTTCATCGAAACTAACTTAATTTCACGAAATTCATCGAAATTAATGAAATTAAGTTACATTCATCGGGTTCATCGAAACTAACTTAATTTCACGAAATTCAGCGAAATTAATGAAATTAAGTTACATTCATCGGGTTCATCGAAACTAACTTAATTTCACTAAATTCAGCGAAATTGATGAAATTAAGTTACATTCATCGGGTTCATCGAAACTAACTTAATTTCACTAAATTCAGCGAAATTGATGAAATTAAGTTACATTCATCGGGTTCATCGAAACTAACTTAATTTCACTAAATTCAGCGAAATTAATGAAATTAAGTTACATTCATCGGGTTCATCCAAACTAACTTAATTTCACTAAATTCAGCGAGATTAATGAAATTAAGTTACATTCATCGGGTTCATCGAAACTAACTTAATTTCACGAAATTCAGCGAAATTAATGAAATTAAGTTACATTCATCGGGTTCATCCAAACTAACTTAATTTCACTAAATTCAGCGAGATTAATGAAATTAAGTTACATTCATCGGGTTCATCGAAACTAACTTAATTTCACGAAATTCAGCGAAATTAATGAAATTAAGTTACATTCATCGGGTTCATCCAAATTAACTTAATTTCACTAAATTCAGCGAGATTAATGAAATTAAGTTACATTCATCGGGTTCATCGAAACTAACTTAATTTCACGAAATTCATCGAAATTAATGAAATTAAGTTACATTCATCGGGTTCATCGAAACTAACTTAATTTCACGAAATTCAGCGAAATTAATGAAATTAAGTTACATTCATCGGGTTCATCGAAACTAACTTAATTTCACGAAATTCATCGAAATTAATGAAATTAAGTTACATTCATCGGGTTCATCCAAACTAACTTAATTTCACTAAATTCAGCGAAATTGATGAAATTAAGTTACATTCATCGGGTTCATCGAAACTAACTTAACTTCACTAAATTCAGCGAAATTGATGAAATTAAGTTACATTCATCGGGTTCATCGAAACTAACTTAATTTCACGAAATTCATCGAAATTAATGAAATTAAGTTACATTCATCGGGTTCATCGAAACTAGGGAATCCAATCCCGCGAACGCGGGATCCCGCAAATGCGGGATCCCGCACCATTTTTGCGGGATCAGAAATGCGGGACTAGACATGCGGGATCCGCGGGATTCGCGGGATTTGAGCAGTAGAATGACCTGTTAAAGAAACCGGGACTAAGAGAAATACTAACAGTGTTGCAAAGTATTAACAATTTATATGCTGTGCGTGTATATGAACGTGATCAATGTCAAGTAACACTACGACTACGACCGGGGATGCTCCACGTGAATTGAGCGTACCTTTGCGGCTAATTGTATTGTTTGTCAAACAAAGTACTGAATCAGTCAAACAAAGTATTCAGGCCAATTCTCAACTACGCTGGAATTGAATAGGCTGGAATTTTCTTACATCGGTAGCATAAACTCTGTTGGGACCGTATTTGGTTTCTGATTTATGTCGATAAATAAAAATTGGCATTTGGCAACACGATATCGACAACCTCATCGTGCTTTATACGTGTGGATCAAGTCGTTTGACGTTTATTAAGGCTAGAATTCATCGACATGGATATATTCTCGGTTATTTCTTATCCCGTACAATTCTACGGATATATTTTGCTATTCACGGAAAGCAAATATACCAATTTAAAATTTTTATAGAATTACAAATGCATTCATATTGTTTCAGTATTTGAGCCGTTTTCTTTGAAAGTGGTGTAAGTCCACTTTATATGATATGGAGATATTTAAGGGTTTGCGTTTGAATGGATTAAAAAATATTGGTATATGTTAATACGCTCATTTTATGTTTTTTAAATATTAAATTGATTCAATTTTATAATGGGATCGTTTTTAAAGAATTACTTAAAAGAAATTTATACTTTTGATAATCTCAAATGGACTTTCACTACTTTCAAAGTCAACAAAATATGAAAACCGTGCATTGATGAAATATTAAATATGGGATTTCAATTGAATCAAAGCAATTTTTCTTATGAAATTTTTATTAAATATGTTAAAAAAACAAAGTAAAAAGGTTTTATTCCAATATTTCTTCAGGTAATGCCATTTATATTATATTAATTACAACTTTATATTAATATGTTTCATTTTCAATTTTTTCATTATGAGAAAGTAGCCAAGATATAGGTACTGAAGGAATATAAGGTAATAGATCCATTATATCGTTGAATTTTTGGGGTACGATGGATGGATATGAACGTGGTAGTATTTTATTTTCAAATTTTCTTGGTCTTCCAAGTGTGGGGGATAAATCTAATTTTTTAAACTCCCCATTTTCATCAAATGAAGTTTTATACAGCATTGTATATGGTTTGTTTTTTAAAAACCTTATCCAACATATCTTCAGCCAAGTTACCTCTTCACATTAACTATTTTTTCTGTCTTTTTAGAACTAACTACTAAACTATTAGTATCGTCGAAACAAATATCGTTCCATTTCATGTAAAATAAACTTTTTACGTTTTCGGCATTGTTGTGTGATGGTATAATAATCTGTAGGAATATACAGCAATTTTTTTCTTATGGACGTCTCGATAGTTCCAAACTCGGCATATTTTGAAAGTTAAGAATGTCCAGAAAGTTATGTCTTTGCGGAAAGTGGCCTTACACCACTTTCAAAGTAATTTTATTTGTAATTTCATTAACTAGCTAAATTTATATTGACAAAATGATGAAAATGTTGAAGGATTTTTTTGGGAACTGTTTATAGATAAAAAGTTCATATCAGATAGCATTGAATGTTATCATTAACTAACTTTTTGTCAAAAATGGACTCATTTTTTTAATTTTCACTCACAGCTTTATTCAATTTTGAAATTTCGAAATTTCAGAGGTCAGAAATTGGCGGATAAACTTATTACCAGGTTGAACTGGTATTAACTTTATCCAAGCCCCGAAAATCGCGGTCGGTGAAAACGAAATATCCATGATATTTATATACGTGGATATATCCAAGTATTCACCGGCCTAAAATGCCCAATTTAGGCATACAAAAAGTTTCTATTTTAATTAAATATAAGTGGTTTGCTGAACTTGGAGTATTATCACACAATTTGATGCTTTTGTTTGGCCGCACTTATCTGTCGATTCGGTCGTAATGCCAAATATAAAACTTCCACAAGCTTTTTTTGTCGAGTCGATTCATCGACTCGAGAAACCAAATACGGCCCCTGTAACGGAGAGTAATTTCGAAATTACAATTCATGCTACTATGTAAGAAAATTCCAGCTGATCAATTCCAGCATAGTTCAGAATTGGCCTGAATATTTTGTTTGACAGACTAAAGTATAGTTTGTTTGCACTTTTCTTTCATGCAATACTTCATAAATTCATGAATATTACTACTTAGAACAAAATCTATGATTTTTTCGCAGTCCCGCAAATCCCGCGGATCCGCGGGATTGATGACCTCGATCCCGCGGGCTTGCGGGATTGAGATTTTGATGCGGGATTGGATTCCCTAATCGAAACTAACTTAATCTCACGAAATTCAGCGAAATTAATGAAATTAAGTTACATTCATCGGGTTCATCGAAACTAACTTAATTTCACGAAATTCATCGAAATTAATGAAATTAAGTTACATTCATCGGGTTCATCGAAACTAACTTAATTTCACGAAATTCAGCGAAATTAATGAAATTAAGTTAAATTCATCGGGTTCATCGAAACTAACTTAATTTCACTAAATTCAGCGAAATTGATGAAATTAAGTTACATTCATCGGGTTCATCGAAACTAACTTAATTTCACTAAATTCATCGAAATTAATGAAATTAAGTTACATTCATCGGGTTCATCGAAACTAACTTAATTTCACGAAATTCAGCGAAATTAATGAAATTAAGTTACATTCATCGGGTTCATCGAAACTAACTTAATTTCACGAAATTCATCGAAATTAATGAAATTAAGTTACATTCATCGGGTTCATCCAAATTAACTTAATTTCACTAAATTCAGCGAAATTAATGAAATTAAGTTACATTCATCGGGTTCATCGAAACTAACTTAATTTCACGAAATTCATCGAAATTAATGAAATTAAGTTACATTCATCGGGTTCATCGAAACTAACTTAATTTCACTAAATTCATCGAAATTAATGAAATTAAGTTACATTCATCGGGTTCATCGAAACTAACTTAATTTCACGAAATTCAGCGAAATTAATGAAATTAAGTTACATTCATCGGGTTCATCGAAACTAACTTAATTTCACTAAATTCAGCGAAATTAATGAAATTAAGTTACATTCATCGGGTTCATCGAAACTAACTTAATTTCACGAAATTCATCGAAATTAATGAAATTAAGTTACATTCATCGGGTTCATCGAAACTAACTTAATTTCACTAAATTCATCGAAATTAATGAAATTAAGTTACATTCATCGGGTTCATCGAAACTAACTTAATTTCACGAAATTCAGCGAAATTAATGAAATTAAGTTACATTCATCGGGTTCATCGAAACTAACTTAATTTCACTAAATTCAGCGAAATTGATGAAATTAAGTTACATTCATCGGGTTCATCGAAACTAACTTAATTTCACGAAATTCATCGAAATTAATGAAATTAAGTTACATTCATCGGGTTCATCCAAACTAACTTAATTTCACTAAATTCAGCGAGATTAATGAAATTAAGTTACATTCATCGGGTTCATACAAATTAACTTAATTTCACAAAATTCAGCGAAATTAATGAAATTAAGTTACATTCATCGGGTTCATCGAAACTAACTTAATTTCACGAAATTCAGCGAAATTAATGAAATTAAGTTACATTCATCGGGTTCATCCAAACTAACTTAATTTCACTAAATTCAGCGAGATTAATGAAATTAAGTTACATTCATCGGGTTCATCGAAACTAACTTAATTTCACTAAATTCAGCGAAATTGATGAAATTAAGTTACATTCATCGGGTTCATCGAAACTAACTTAATTTCACGAAATTCATCGAAATTAATGAAATTAAGTTACATTCATCGGGTTCATCCAAACTAACTTAATTTCACTAAATTCAGCGAGATTAATGAAATTAAGTTACATTCATCGGGTTCATCCAAATTAACTTAATTTCACTAAATTCAGCGAAATTAATGAAATTAAGTTACATTCATCGGGTTCATCCAAACTAACTTAATTTCACTAAATTCAGCGAGATTAATGAAATTAAGTTACATTCATCGGGTTCATCGAAACTAACTTAATTTCACGAAATTCAGCGAAATTAATGAAATTAAGTTACATTCATCGGGTTCATCCAAATTAACTTAATTTCACTAAATTCAGCGAGATTAATGAAATTAAGTTACATTCATCGGGTTCATCGAAACTAACTTAATTTCACGAAATTCATCGAAATTAATGAAATTAAGTTACATTCATCGGGTTCATCGAAACTAACTTAATTTCACGAAATTCAGCGAAATTAATGAAATTAAGTTACATTCATCGGGTTCATCGAAACTAACTTAATTTCACTAAATTCAGCGAAATTGATGAAATTAAGTTACATTCATCGGGTTCATCGAAACTAACTTAATTTCACTAAATTCAGCGAAATTGATGAAATTAAGTTACATTCATCGGGTTCATCGAAACTAACTTAATTTCACTAAATTCATCGAAATTAATGAAATTAAGTTACATTCATCGGGTTCATCTAAACTAACTTAATTTCACGAAATTCAGCGAAATTAATGAAATTAAGTTACATTCATCGGGTTCATCGAAACTAACTTAATTTCACTAAATTCAGCGAAATTGATGAAATTAAGTTACATTCATCGGGTTCATCGAAACTAACTTAATTTCACGAAATTCATCGAAATTAATGAAATTAAGTTACATTCATCGGGTTCATCCAAACTAACTTAATTTCACTAAATTCAGCGAGATTAATGAAATTAAGTTACATTCATCGGGTTCATCCAAATTAACTTAATTTCACTAAATTCAGCGAAATTAATGAAATTAAGTTACATTCATCGGGTTCATCCAAACTAACTTAATTTCACTAAATTCAGCGAGATTAATGAAATTAAGTTACATTCATCGGGTTCATCGAAACTAACTTAATTTCACGAAATTCAGCGAAATTAATGAAATTAAGTTACATTCATCGGGTTCATCCAAACTAACTTAATTTCACTAAATTCAGCGAGATTAATGAAATTAAGTTACATTCATCGGGTTCATCGAAACTAACTTAATTTCACGAAATTCAGCGAAATTAATGAAATTAAGTTACATTCATCGGGTTCATCCAAATTAACTTAATTTCACTAAATTCAGCGAGATTAATGAAATTAAGTTACATTCATCGGGTTCATCGAAACTAACTTAATTTCACGAAATTCATCGAAATTAATGAAATTAAGTTACATTCATCGGGTTCATCGAAACTAACTTAATTTCACGAAATTCAGCGAAATTAATGAAATTAAGTTACATTCATCGGGTTCATCGAAACTAACTTAATTTCACGAAATTCATCGAAATTAATGAAATTAAGTTACATTCATCGGGTTCATCCAAACTAACTTAATTTCACTAAATTCAGCGAAATTGATGAAATTAAGTTACATTCATCGGGTTCATCGAAACTAACTTAACTTCACTAAATTCAGCGAAATTGATGAAATTAAGTTACATTCATCGGGTTCATCGAAACTAACTTAATTTCACGAAATTCATCGAAATTAATGAAATTAAGTTACATTCATCGGGTTCATCGAAACTAACTTAATCTCACGAAATTCAGCGAAATTAATGAAATTAAGTTACATTCATCGGGTTCATCGAAACTAACTTAATTTCACGAAATTCATCGAAATTAATGAAATTAAGTTACATTCATCGGGTTCATCGAAACTAACTTAATTTCACGAAATTCAGCGAAATTAATGAAATTAAGTTACATTCATCGGGTTCATCGAAACTAACTTAATTTCACTAAATTCAGCGAGATTAATGAAATTAAGTTACATTCATCGGGTTCATCGAAACTAACTTAATTTCACGAAATTCATCGAAATTAATGAAATTAAGCTACATTCATCGGGTTCATCCAAACTAACTTAATTTCACTAAATTCAGCGAAATTGATGAAATTAAGTTACATTCATCGGGTTCATCGAAACTAACTTAATTTCACTAAATTCAGCGAAATTAATGAAATTAAGTTACATTCATCGGGTTCATCGAAACTAACTTAATTTCACTAAATTCAGCGAGATTAATGAAATTAAGTTACATTCATCGGGTTCATCGAAACTAACTTAATTTCACGAAATTCATCGAAATTAATGAAATTAAGTTACATTCATCGGGTTCATCCAAACTAACTTAATTTCACTAAATTCAGCGAAATTGATGAAATTAAGTTACATTCATCGGGTTCATCGAAACTAACTTAATTTCACTAAATTCAGCGAAATTGATGAAATTAAGTTACATTCATCGGGTTCATCGAAACTAACTTAATTTCACTAAATTCATCGAAATTAATGAAATTAAGTTACATTCATCGGGTTCATCGAAACTAACTTAATTTCACGAAATTCAGCGAAATTAATGAAATTAAGTTACATTCATCGGGTTCATCGAAACTAACTTAATTTCACGAAATTCATCGAAATTAATGAAATTAAGTTACATTCATCGGGTTCATCCAAATTAACTTAATTTCACTAAATTCAGCGAAATTAATGAAATTAAGTTACATTCATCGGGTTCATCGAAACTAACTTAATTTCACGAAATTCATCGAAATTAATGAAATTAAGTTACATTCATCGGGTTCATCGAAACTAACTTAATTTCACTAAATTCATCGAAATTAATGAAATTAAGTTACATTCATCGGGTTCATCGAAACTAACTTAATTTCACGAAATTCAGCGAAATTAATGAAATTAAGTTACATTCATCGGGTTCATCGAAACTAACTTAATTTCACGAAATTCATCGAAATTAATGAAATTAAGTTACATTCATCGGGTTCATCCAAATTAACTTAATTTCACTAAATTCAGCGAAATTAATGAAATTAAGTTACATTCATCGGGTTCATCGAAACTAACTTAATTTCACGAAATTCATCGAAATTAATGAAATTAAGTTACATTCATCGGGTTCATCGAAACTAACTTAATTTCACTAAATTCATCGAAATTAATGAAATTAAGTTACATTCATCGGGTTCATCGAAACTAACTTAATTTCACGAAATTCATCGAAATTAATGAAATTAAGTTACATTCATCGGGTTCATCCAAACTAACTTAATTTCACTAAATTCAGCGAGATTAATGAAATTAAGTTACATTCATCGGGTTCATCCAAATTAACTTAATTTCACTAAATTCAGCGAAATTAATGAAATTAAGTTACATTCATCGGGTTCATCCAAACTAACTTAATTTCACTAAATTCAGCGAGATTAATGAAATTAAGTTACATTCATCGGGTTCATCGAAACTAACTTAATTTCACGAAATTCAGCGAAATTAATGAAATTAAGTTACATTCATCGGGTTCATCCAAACTAACTTAATTTCACTAAATTCAGCGAGATTAATGAAATTAAGTTACATTCATCGGGTTCATCGAAACTAACTTAATTTCACGAAATTCAGCGAAATTAATGAAATTAAGTTACATTCATCGGGTTCATCGAAACTAACTTAATTTCACGAAATTCATCGAAATTAATGAAATTAAGTTACATTCATCGGGTTCATCGAAACTAACTTAATTTCACTAAATTCATCGAAATTAATGAAATTAAGTTACATTCATCGGGTTCATCGAAACTAACTTAATTTCACGAAATTCAGCGAAATTAATGAAATTAAGTTACATTCATCGGGTTTATCGAAACTAACTTAATTTCACGAAATTCATCGAAATTAATGAAATTACGTTACATTCATCTGGTTCATCCAAATTAACTTAATTTCACTAAATTCAGCGAAATTAATGAAATTAAGTTACATTCATCGGGTTCATCGAAACTAACTTAATTTCACGAAATTCATCGAAATTAATGAAATTAAGTTACATTCATCGGGTTCATCGAAACTAACTTAATTTCACTAAATTCATCGAAATTAATGAAATTAAGTTACATTCATCGGGTTCATCCAAACTAACTTAATTTCACGAAATTCAGCGAAATTAATGAAATTAAGTTACATTCATCGGGTTCATCGAAACTAACTTAATTTCACTAAATTCAGCGAAATTGATGAAATTAAGTTACATTCATCGGGTTCATCGAAACTAACTTAATTTCACGAAATTCATCGAAATTAATGAAATTAAGTTACATTCATCGGGTTCATCCAAACTAACTTAATTTCACTAAATTCAGCGAGATTAATGAAATTAAGTTACATTCATCGGGTTCATCCAAACTAACTTAATTTCACTAAATTCAGCGAGATTAATGAAATTAAGTTACATTCATCGGGTTCATCCAAACTAACTTAATTTCACTAAATTCAGCGAAATTAATGAAATTAAGTTACATTCATCGGGTTCATCGAAACTAACTTAATTTCACGAAATTCATCGAAATTAATGAAATTAAGTTACATTCATCGGGTTCATCGAAACTAACTTAATTTCACGAAATTCAGCAAAATTAATGAAATTAAGTTACATTCATCGGGTTCATCGAAACTAACTTAATTTCACGAAATTCATCGAAATTAATGAAATTAAGTTACATTCATCGGGTTCATCGAAACTAACTTAATTTCACTAAATTCAGCGAAATTAATGAAATTAAGTTACATTCATCGGGTTCATCGAAACTAACTTAATTTCACTAAATTCAGCGAAATTAATGAAATTAAGTTACATTCATCGGGTTCATCGAAACTAACTTAATTTCACGAAATTCATCGAAATTAATGAAATTAAGTTACATTCATCGGGTTCATCGAAACTAACTTAATTTCACTAAATTCATCGAAATTAATGAAATTAAGTTACATTCATCGGGTTCATCCAAATTAACTTAATTTCACTAAATTCAGCGAGATTAATGAAATTAAGTTACATTCATCGGGTTCATCCAAACTAACTTAATTTCACTAAATTCAGCGAGATTAATGAAATTAAGTTACATTCATCGGGTTCATCCAAATTAACTTAATTTCACTAAATTCAGCGAAATTAATGAAATTAAGTTACATTCATCGGGTTCATCGAAACTAACTTAATTTCACTAAATTCAGCGAAATTGATGAAATTAAGTTACATTCATCGGGTTCATCGAAACTAACTTAATTTCACGAAATTCATCGAAATTAATGAAATTAAGTTACATTCATCGGGTTCATCCAAACTAACTTAATTTCACTAAATTCATCGAAATTAATGAAATTAAGTTACATTCATCGGGTTCATCGAAACTAACTTAATTTCACTAAATTCATCGAAATTAATGAAATTAAGTTACATTCATCGGGTTCATCGAAACTAACTTAATTTCACGAAATTCATCGAAATTAATGAAATTAAGTTACATTCATCGGGTTCATCCAAATTAACTTAATTTCACTAAATTCAGCGAGATTAATGAAATTAAGTTACATTCATCGGGTTCATCCAAACTAACTTAATTTCACTAAATTCAGCGAGATTAATGAAATTAAGTTACATTCATCGGGTTCATCCAAACTAACTTAATTTCACTAAATTCAGCGAAATTAATGAAATTAAGTTACATTCATCGGGTTCATCGAAACTAACTTAATTTCACGAAATTCATCGAAATTAATGAAATTAAGTTACATTCATCGGGTTCATCGAAACTAACTTAATTTCACGAAATTCAGCGAAATTAATGAAATTAAGTTACATTCATCGGGTTCATCGAAACTAACTTAATTTCACTAAATTCAGCGAAATTAATGAAATTAAGTTACATTCATCGGGTTCATCGAAACTAACTTAATTTCACGAAATTCATCGAAATTAATGAAATTAAGTTACATTCATCGGGTTCATCGAAACTAACTTAATTTCACTAAATTCATCGAAATTAATGAAATTAAGTTACATTCATCGGGTTCATCCAAATTAACTTAATTTCACTAAATTCAGCGAGATTAATGAAATTAAGTTACATTCATCGGGTTCATCCAAACTAACTTAATTTCACTAAATTCAGCGAGATTAATGAAATTAAGTTACATTCATCGGGTTCATCCAAATTAACTTAATTTCACTAAATTCAGCGAAATTAATGAAATTAAGTTACATTCATCGGGTTCATCGAAACTAACTTAATTTCACTAAATTCAGCGAAATTGATGAAATTAAGTTACATTCATCGGGTTCATCGAAACTAACTTAATTTCACGAAATTCATCGAAATTAATGAAATTAAGTTACATTCATCGGGTTCATCCAAACTAACTTAATTTCACTAAATTCATCGAAATTAATGAAATTAAGTTACATTCATCGGGTTCATCGAAACTAACTTAATTTCACTAAATTCATCGAAATTAATGAAATTAAGTTACATTCATCGGGTTCATCGAAACTAACTTAATTTCACGAAATTCATCGAAATTAATGAAATTAAGTTACATTCATCGGGTTCATCCAAATTAACTTAATTTCACTAAATTCAGCGAGATTAATGAAATTAAGTTACATTCATCGGGTTCATCCAAACTAACTTAATTTCACTAAATTCAGCGAGATTAATGAAATTAAGTTACATTCATCGGGTTCATCCAAACTAACTTAATTTCACTAAATTCAGCGAAATTAATGAAATTAAGTTACATTCATCGGGTTCATCGAAACTAACTTAATTTCACGAAATTCATCGAAATTAATGAAATTAAGTTACATTCATCGGGTTCATCGAAACTAACTTAATTTCACGAAATTCAGCGAAATTAATGAAATTAAGTTACATTCATCGGGTTCATCGAAACTAACTTAATTTCACGAAATTCATCGAAATTAATGAAATTAAGTTACATTCATCGGGTTCATCGAAACTAACTTAATTTCACGAAATTCAGCGAAATTAATGAAATTAAGTTACATTCATCGGGTTCATCGAAACTAACTTAATTTCACTAAATTCAGCGAAATTAATGAAATTAAGTTACATTCATCAGGTTCATCGAAACTAACTTAATTTCACGAAATTTATCGAAATTAATGAAATTAAGTTACATTCATCGGGTTCATCGAAACTAACTTAATTTCACTAAATTCATCGAAATTAATGAAATTAAGTTACATTCATCGGGTTCATCCAAATTAACTTAATTTCACTAAATTCAGCGAGATTAATGAAATTAAGTTACATTCATCGGGTTCATCCAAACTAACTTAATTTCACTAAATTCAGCGAGATTAATGAAATTAAGTTACATTCATCGGGTTCATCGAAACTAACTTAATTTCACTAAATTCATCGAAATTAATGAAATTAAGTTACATTCATCGGGTTCATCGAAACTAACTTAATTTCACGAAATTCATCGAAATTAATGAAATTAAGTTACATTCATCGGGTTCATCGAAACTAACTTAATTTCACTAAATTCAGCGAAATTAATGAAATTAAGTTACATTCATCGGGTTCATCGAAACTAACTTAATTTCACGAAATTCATCGAAATTAATGAAATTAAGTTACATTCATCGGGTTCATCCAAACTAACTTAATTTCACTAAATTCAGCGAGATTAATGAAATTAAGTTACATTCATCGGGTTCATCGAAACTAACTTAATTTCACTAAATTCATCGAAATTAATGAAATTAAGTTACATTCATCGGGTTCATCGAAACTAACTTAATTTCACTAAATTCAGCGAAATTGATGAAATTAAGTTACATTCATCGGGTTCATCGAAACTAACTTAATTTCACGAAATTCAGCGAAATTAATGAAATTAAGTTACATTCATCGGGTTCATCCAAACTAACTTAATTTCACTAAATTCAGCGAGATTAATGAAATTAAGTTACATTCATCGGGTTCATCGAAACTAACTTAATTTCACTAAATTCAGCGAAATTGATGAAATTAAGTTACATTCATCGGGTTCATCCAAATTAACTTAATTTCACTAAATTCAGCGAAATTAATGAAATTAAGTTACATTCATCGGGTTCATCCAAACTAACTTAATTTCACTAAATTCAGCGAAGTTAATGAAATTAAGTTACATTCATCGGGTTCATCGAAACTAACTTAATTTCACTAAATTCATCGAAATTAATGAAATTAAGTTACATTCATCGGGTTCATCGAAACTAACTTAATTTCACGAAATTCAGCGAAATTAATGAAATTAAGTTACATTCATCGGGTTCATCGAAACTAACTTAATTTCACGAAATTCATCGAAATTAATGAAATTAAGTTACATTCATCGGGTTCATCGAAACAAACTTAATTTCACGAAATTCAGCGAAATTAATGAAATTAAGTTACATTCATCGGGTTCATCGAAACTAACTTAATTTCACGAAATTCATCGAAATTAATGAAATTAAGTTACATTCATCGGGTTCATCGAAACTAACTTAATTTCACTAAATTCAGCGAAATTAATGAAATTAAGTTACATTCATCGGGTTCATCGAAACTAACTTAATTTCACTAAATTCAGCGAAATTAATGAAATTAAGTTACATTCATCGGGTTCATCGAAACTAACTTAATTTCACGAAATTCATCGAAATTAATGAAATTAAGTTACATTCATCGGGTTCATCGAAACTAACTTAATTTCACGAAATTCAGCGAAATTAATGAAATTAAGTTACATTCATCGGGTTCATCGAAACTAACTTAATTTCACGAAATTCATCGAAATTAATGAAATTAAGTTACATTCATCGGGTTCATCGAAACTAACTTAATTTCACTAAATTCATCGAAATTAATGAAATTAAGTTACATTCATCGGGTTCATCCAAATTAACTTAATTTCACTAAATTCAGCGAGATTAATGAAATTAAGTTACATTCATCGGGTTCATCCAAATTAACTTAATTTCACTAAATTCAGCGAAATTAATGAAATTAAGTTACATTCATCGGGTTCATCCAAATTACTTTATTTCACGAAATTCAGCGAAATTAATGAAATTAAGTTACATTCATCGGGTTCATCCAAACTAACTTAATTTCACTAAATTCAGCGAAATTGATGAAATTAAGTTACATTCATCGGGTTCATCCAAATTAACTTAATTTCTCTAAATTCAGCGAAATTAATGAAATTAAGTTACATTCATCGGGTTCATCCAAACTAACTTAATTTCACTAAATTCAGCGAAATTAATGAAATTAAGTTACATTCATCGGGTTCATCGAAACTAACTTAATTTCACTAAATTCATCGAAATTAATGAAATTAAGTTACATTCATCGGGTTCATCGAAACTAACTTAATTTCACGAAATTCAGCGAAATTAATGAAATTAAGTTACATTCATCGGGTTCATCGAAACTAACTTAATTTCACGAAATTCATCGAAATTAATGAAATTAAGTTACATTCATCGGGTTCATCGAAACTAACTTAATTTCACGAAATTCAGCGAAATTAATGAAATTAAGTTACATTCATCGGGTTCATCCAAACTAACTTAATTTCACTAAATTCAGCGAAATTAATGAAATTAAGTTACATTCATCGGGTTCATCCAAATTAACTTAATTTCACTAAATTCAGCGAAATTAATGAAATTAAGTTACATTCATCGGGTTCATCCAAATTAACTTAATTTCACTAAATTCAGCGAAATTAATGAAATTAAGTTACATTCATCGGGTTCATCCAAACTAACTTAATTTCACTAAATTCAGCGAAATTAATGAAATTAAGTTACATTCATCGGGTTCATCCAAACTAACTTAATTTCACTAAATTCAGCGAAATTGATGAAATTAAGTTACATTCATCGGGTTCATCGAAACTAACTTAATTTCACTAAATTCAGCGAAATTGATGAAATTAAGTTACATTAATCGGGTTCATCGAAACTAACTTAATTTCACGAAATTCAGCGAGATTAATGAAATTAAGTTACATTCATCGGGTTCATCCAAATTAACTTAATTTCACTAAATTCAGCGAAATTAATGAAATTAAGTTACATTCATCGGGTTCATCCAAATTAACTTAATTTCACTAAATTCAGCGAAATTAATGAAATTAAGTTACATTCATCGGGTTCATCCAAATTAACTTAATTTCACTAAATTCAGCGAAATTAATGAAATTAAGTTACATTCATCGGGTTCATCCAAACTAACTTAATTTCACTAAATTCAGCGAGATTAATGAAATTAAGTTACATTCATCGGGTTCATCGAAACTAACTTAATTTCACTAAATTCAGCGAAATTGATGAAATTAAGTTACATTCATCGGGTTCATCGAAACTAACTTAATTTCACTAAATTCAGCGAAATTGATGAAATTAAGTTACATTCATCGGGTTCATCGAAACTAACTTAATTTCACGAAATTCAGCGAAATTAATGAAATTAAGTTACATTCTTCGGGTTCATCCAAACTAACTTAATTTCACTAAATTCAGCGAGATTAATGAAATTAAGTTACATTCATCGGGTTCATCCAAATTAACTTAATTTCACGAAATTCATCGAAATTAATGAAATTAAGTTACATTCATCGGGTTCATCCAAACTAACTTAATTTCACTAAATTCAGCGAGATTAATGAAATTAAGTTACATTCATCGGGTTCATCCAAATTAACTTAATTTCACTAAATCCAGCGAAATTAATGAAATTAAGTTACATTCATCGGGTTCATCGAAACTAACTTAATTTCACTAAATTCAGCGAGATTAATGAAATTAAGTTACATTCATCGGGTTCATCCAAATTAACTTAATTTCACTATATTCAGCGAAATTAATGAAATTAAGTTACATTCATCGGGTTCATCCAAACTAACTTAATTTCACTAAATTCAGCGAGATTAATGAAATTAAGTTACATTCATCGGGTTCATCGAAACTAACTTAATTTCACGAAATTCATCGAAATTAATGAAATTAAGTTACATTCATCGGGTTCATCCAAACTAACTTAATTTCACTAAATTGAGCGAAATTGATGAAATTAAGTTACATTCATCGGGTTCATCGAAACTAACTTAATTTCACTAAATTCAGCGAAATTGATGAAATTAAGTTACATTCATCGGGTTCATCGAAACTAACTTAATTTCACGAAATTCAGCGAGATTAATGAAATTAAGTTACATTCATCGGGTTCATCCAAATTAACTTAATTTCACTAAATTCAGCGAAATTAATGAAATTAAGTTACATTCATCGGGTTCATCCAAATTAACTTAATTTCACTAAATTCAGCGAAATTAATGAAATTAAGTTACATTCATCGGGTTCATCCAAATTAACTTAATTTCACTAAATTCAGCGAAATTAATGAAATTAAGTTACATTCATCGGGTTCATCCAAACTAACTTAATTTCACTAAATTCAGCGAGATTAATGAAATTAAGTTACATTCATCGGGTTCATCGAAACTAACTTAATTTCACTAAATTCAGCGAAATTGATGAAATTAAGTTACATTCATCGGGTTCATCGAAACTAACTTAATTTCACTAAATTCAGCGAAATTGATGAAATTAAGTTACATTCATCGGGTTCATCGAAACTAACTTAATTTCACGAAATTCAGCGAAATTAATGAAATTAAGTTACATTCATCGGGTTCATCCAAACTAAATTAATTTCACTAAATTCAGCGAGATTAATGAAATTAAGTTACATTCATCGGGTTCATCCAAATTAACTTAATTTCACGAAATTCATCGAAATTAATGAAATTAAGTTACATTCATCGGGTTCATCCAAACTAACTTAATTTCACTAAATTCAGCGAGATTAATGAAATTAAGTTACATTCATCGGGTTCATCCAAATTAACTTAATTTCACGAAATTCATCGAAATTAATGAAATTAAGTTACATTCATCGGGTTCATCCAAACTAACTTAATTTCACTAAATTCAGCGAGATTAATGAAATTAAGTTACATTCATCGGGTTCATCCAAATTAACTTAATTTCACTAAATTCAGCGAAATTAATGAAATTAAGTTACATTCATCGGGTTCATCCAAATTAACTTAATTTCACTAAATTCAGCGAAATTAATGAAATTAAGTTACATTCATCGGGTTCATCCAAACTAACTTAATTTCACTAAATTCAGCGAAATTAATGAAATTAAGTTACATTCATCGGGTTCATCGAAACTAACTTAATTTCACGAAATTCATCGAAATTAATGAAATTAAGTTACATTCATCGGGTTCATCGAAACTAACTTAAATTCACTAACTTCATCGAAATTAATGAAATTAAGTTACATTCATCGGGTTCATCGAAACTAACTTAATTTCACGAAATTCAGCGAAATTAATGAAATTAAGTTACATTCATCGGGTTCATCGAAACTAACTTAATTTCACGAAATTCAGCGAAATTAATGAAATTAAGTTACATTCATCGGGTTCATCCAAACTAACTTAATTTCACTAAATTCAGCGAGATTAATGAAATTAAGTTACATTCATCGGGTTCATCCAAATTAACTTAATTTCACGAAATTCATCGAAATTAATGAAATTAAGTTACATTCATCGGGTTCATCCAAACTAACTTAATTTCACTAAATTCAGCGAGATTAATGAAATTAAGTTACATTCATCGGGTTCATCCAAATTAACTTAATTTCACGAAATTCATCGAAATTAATGAAATTAAGTTACATTCATCGGGTTCATCCAAATTAACTTAATTTCACTAAATTCAGCGAAATTAATGAAATTAAGTTACATTCATCGGGTTCATCCAAATTAACTTAATTTCACTAAATTCAGCGAAATTAATGAAATTAAGTTACATTCATCGGGTTCATCCAAACTAACTTAATTTCACTAAATTCAGCGAGATTAATGAAATTAAGTTACATTCATCGGGTTCATCGAAACTAACTTAATTTCACTAAATTCAGCGAAATTGATGAAATTAAGTTACATTCATCGGGTTCATCGAAACTAACTTAATTTCACTAAATTCAGCGAAATTGATGAAATTAAGTTACATTCATCGGGTTCATCGAAACTAAATTAATTTCACGAAATTCAGCGAAATTAATGAAATTAAGTTACATTCATCGGGTTCATCGAAACTAACTTAAATTCACTAACTTCATCGAAATTAATGAAATTAAGTTACATTCATCGGGTTCATCGAAACTAACTTAATTTCACGAAATTCATCGAAATTAATGAAATTAAGTTACATTCATCGGGTTCATCGAAACTAACTTAAATTCACTAACTTCATCGAAATTAATGAAATTAAGTTACATTCATCGGGTTCATCGAAACTAACTTAATTTCACGAAATTCAGCGAAATTAATGAAATTAAGTTACATTCATCGGGTTCATCGAAACTAACTTAATTTCACGAAATTCAGCGAAATTAATGAAATTAAGTTACATTCATCGGGTTCATCCAAACTAACTTAATTTCACTAAATTCAGCGAGATTAATGAAATTAAGTTACATTCATCGGGTTCATCCAAATTAACTTAATTTCACGAAATTCATCGAAATTAATGAAATTAAGTTACATTCATCGGGTTCATCCAAACTAACTTAATTTCACTAAATTCAGCGAGATTAATGAAATTAAGTTACATTCATCGGGTTCATCCAAATTAACTTAATTTCACGAAATTCATCGAAATTAATGAAATTAAGTTACATTCATCGGGTTCATCCAAATTAACTTAATTTCACTAAATTCAGCGAAATTAATGAAATTAAGTTACATTCATCGGGTTCATCCAAATTAACTTAATTTCACTAAATTCAGCGAAATTAATGAAATTAAGTTACATTCATCGGGTTCATCCAAACTAACTTAATTTCACTAAATTCAGCGAGATTAATGAAATTAAGTTACATTCATCGGGTTCATCGAAACTAACTTAATTTCACTAAATTCAGCGAAATTGATGAAATTAAGTTACATTCATCGGGTTCATCGAAACTAACTTAATTTCACTAAATTCAGCGAAATTGATGAAATTAAGTTACATTCATCGGGTTCATCGAAACTAACTTAATTTCACGAAATTCAGCGAAATTAATGAAATTAAGTTACATTCATCGGGTTCATCCAAACTAACTTAATTTCACTAAATTCAGCGAGATTAATGAAATTAAGTTACATTCATCGGGTTCATCCAAATTAACTTAATTTCACGAAATTCATCGAAATTAATGAAATTAAGTTACATTCATCGGGTTCATCCAAATTAACTTAATTTCACTAAATCCAGCGAAATTAATGAAATTAAGTTACATTCATCGGGTTCATCGAAACTAACTTAATTTCACTAAATTCAGCGAGATTAATGAAATTAAGTTACATTCATCGGGTTCATCCAAATTAACTTAATTTCACTATATTCAGCGAAATTAATGAAATTAAGTTACATTCATCGGGTTCATCCAAACTAACTTAATTTCACTAAATTCAGCGAGATTAATGAAATTAAGTTACATTCATCGGGTTCATCGAAACTAACTTAATTTCACGAAATTCATCGAAATTAATGAAATTAAGTTACATTCATCGGGTTCATCCAAACTAACTTAATTTCACTAAATTGAGCGAAATTGATGAAATTAAGTTACATTCATCGGGTTCATCGAAACTAACTTAATTTCACTAAATTCAGCGAAATTGATGAAATTAAGTTACATTCATCGGGTTCATCGAAACTAACTTAATTTCACGAAATTCAGCGAGATTAATGAAATTAAGTTACATTCATCGGGTTCATCCAAATTAACTTAATTTCACTAAATTCAGCGAAATTAATGAAATTAAGTTACATTCATCGGGTTCATCCAAATTAACTTAATTTCACTAAATTCAGCGAAATTAATGAAATTAAGTTACATTCATCGGGTTCATCCAAATTAACTTAATTTCACTAAATTCAGCGAAATTAATGAAATTAAGTTACATTCATCGGGTTCATCCAAACTAACTTAATTTCACTAAATTCAGCGAGATTAATGAAATTAAGTTACATTCATCGGGTTCATCGAAACTAACTTAATTTCACTAAATTCAGCGAAATTGATGAAATTAAGTTACATTCATCGGGTTCATCGAAACTAACTTAATTTCACTAAATTCAGCGAAATTGATGAAATTAAGTTACATTCATCGGGTTCATCGAAACTAACTTAATTTCACGAAATTCAGCGAAATTAATGAAATTAAGTTACATTCATCGGGTTCATCCAAACTAAATTAATTTCACTAAATTCAGCGAGATTAATGAAATTAAGTTACATTCATCGGGTTCATCCAAATTAACTTAATTTCACGAAATTCATCGAAATTAATGAAATTAAGTTACATTCATCGGGTTCATCCAAACTAACTTAATTTCACTAAATTCAGCGAGATTAATGAAATTAAGTTACATTCATCGGGTTCATCCAAATTAACTTAATTTCACGAAATTCATCGAAATTAATGAAATTAAGTTACATTCATCGGGTTCATCCAAACTAACTTAATTTCACTAAATTCAGCGAGATTAATGAAATTAAGTTACATTCATCGGGTTCATCCAAATTAACTTAATTTCACTAAATTCAGCGAAATTAATGAAATTAAGTTACATTCATCGGGTTCATCCAAATTAACTTAATTTCACTAAATTCAGCGAAATTAATGAAATTAAGTTACATTCATCGGGTTCATCCAAACTAACTTAATTTCACTAAATTCAGCGAAATTAATGAAATTAAGTTACATTCATCGGGTTCATCGAAACTAACTTAATTTCACGAAATTCATCGAAATTAATGAAATTAAGTTACATTCATCGGGTTCATCGAAACTAACTTAAATTCACTAACTTCATCGAAATTAATGAAATTAAGTTACATTCATCGGGTTCATCGAAACTAACTTAATTTCACGAAATTCAGCGAAATTAATGAAATTAAGTTACATTCATCGGGTTCATCGAAACTAACTTAATTTCACGAAATTCAGCGAAATTAATGAAATTAAGTTACATTCATCGGGTTCATCCAAACTAACTTAATTTCACTAAATTCAGCGAGATTAATGAAATTAAGTTACATTCATCGGGTTCATCCAAATTAACTTAATTTCACGAAATTCATCGAAATTAATGAAATTAAGTTACATTCATCGGGTTCATCCAAACTAACTTAATTTCACTAAATTCAGCGAGATTAATGAAATTAAGTTACATTCATCGGGTTCATCCAAATTAACTTAATTTCACGAAATTCATCGAAATTAATGAAATTAAGTTACATTCATCGGGTTCATCCAAATTAACTTAATTTCACTAAATTCAGCGAAATTAATGAAATTAAGTTACATTCATCGGGTTCATCCAAATTAACTTAATTTCACTAAATTCAGCGAAATTAATGAAATTAAGTTACATTCATCGGGTTCATCCAAACTAACTTAATTTCACTAAATTCAGCGAGATTAATGAAATTAAGTTACATTCATCGGGTTCATCGAAACTAACTTAATTTCACTAAATTCAGCGAAATTGATGAAATTAAGTTACATTCATCGGGTTCATCGAAACTAACTTAATTTCACTAAATTCAGCGAAATTGATGAAATTAAGTTACATTCATCGGGTTCATCGAAACTAAATTAATTTCACGAAATTCAGCGAAATTAATGAAATTAAGTTACATTCATCGGGTTCATCGAAACTAACTTAAATTCACTAACTTCATCGAAATTAATGAAATTAAGTTACATTCATCGGGTTCATCGAAACTAACTTAATTTCACGAAATTCATCGAAATTAATGAAATTAAGTTACATTCATCGGGTTCATCGAAACTAACTTAAATTCACTAACTTCATCGAAATTAATGAAATTAAGTTACATTCATCGGGTTCATCGAAACTAACTTAATTTCACGAAATTCAGCGAAATTAATGAAATTAAGTTACATTCATCGGGTTCATCGAAACTAACTTAATTTCACGAAATTCAGCGAAATTAATGAAATTAAGTTACATTCATCGGGTTCATCCAAACTAACTTAATTTCACTAAATTCAGCGAGATTAATGAAATTAAGTTACATTCATCGGGTTCATCCAAATTAACTTAATTTCACGAAATTCATCGAAATTAATGAAATTAAGTTACATTCATCGGGTTCATCCAAACTAACTTAATTTCACTAAATTCAGCGAGATTAATGAAATTAAGTTACATTCATCGGGTTCATCCAAATTAACTTAATTTCACGAAATTCATCGAAATTAATGAAATTAAGTTACATTCATCGGGTTCATCCAAATTAACTTAATTTCACTAAATTCAGCGAAATTAATGAAATTAAGTTACATTCATCGGGTTCATCCAAATTAACTTAATTTCACTAAATTCAGCGAAATTAATGAAATTAAGTTACATTCATCGGGTTCATCCAAACTAACTTAATTTCACTAAATTCAGCGAGATTAATGAAATTAAGTTACATTCATCGGGTTCATCGAAACTAACTTAATTTCACTAAATTCAGCGAAATTGATGAAATTAAGTTACATTCATCGGGTTCATCGAAACTAACTTAATTTCACTAAATTCAGCGAAATTGATGAAATTAAGTTACATTCATCGGGTTCATCGAAACTAACTTAATTTCACGAAATTCAGCGAAATTAATGAAATTAAGTTACATTCATCGGGTTCATCCAAACTAACTTAATTTCACTAAATTCAGCGAGATTAATGAAATTAAGTTACATTCATCGGGTTCATCCAAATTAACTTAATTTCACGAAATTCATCGAAATTAATGAAATTAAGTTACATTCATCGGGTTCATCCAAACTAACTTAATTTCACTAAATTCAGCGAGATTAATGAAATTAAGTTACATTCATCGGGTTCATCCAAATTAACTTAATTTCACTAAATTCAGCGAAATTAATGAAATTAAGTTACATTCATCGGGTTCATCCAAATTAACTTAATTTCACTAAATTCAGCGAAATTAATGAAATTAAGTTACATTCATCGGGTTCATCCCAACTAACTTAATTTCACTAAATTCAGCGCAATTAATGAAATTAAGTTACATTCATCGGGTTCATCGAAACTAACTTAATTTCACGAAATTCATCGAAATTAATGAAATTAAGTTACATTCATCGGGTTCATCGAAACTAACTTAAATTCACTAACTTCATCGAAATTAATGAAATTAAGTTACATTCATCGGGTTCATCGAAACTAACTTAATTTCACGAAATTCAGCGAAATTAATGAAATTAAGTTACATTCATCGGGTTCATCGAAACTAACTTAATTTCACGAAATTCATCGAAATTAATGAAATTAAGTTACATTCATCGGGTTCATCGAAACTAACCTAATTTCACGAAATTCAGCGAAATTAATGAAATTAAGTTACATTCATCGGGTTCATCGAAACTAACTTAATTTCACTAAATTCAGCGAAATTAATGAAATTAAGTTACATTCATCGGGTTCATCGAAACTAACTTAATTTCACGAAATTCAGCGAAATTAATGAAATTAAGTTACATTCATCGGGTTCATCGAAACTAACTTAATTTCACTAAATTCAGCGAAATTAATGAAATTAAGTTACATTCATCGGGTTCATCCAAACTAACTTAATTTCACTAAACACAGCGAAATTAATGAAATTAAGTTACATTCATCGGGTTCATCGAAACTAACTTAATTTCACGAAATTCATCGAAATTAATGAAATTAAGTTACATTCATCGGGTTCATCGAAACTAACTTAATTTCACTAAATTCATCGAAATTAATGAAATTAAGTTACATTCATCGGGTTCATCGAAACTAACTTAATTTCACGAAATTCATCGAAATTAATGAAATTAAGTTACATTCATCGGGTTCATCCAAACTAACTTAATTTCACTAAATTCAGCGAAATTGATGAAATTAAGTTACATTCATCGGGTTCATCGAAACTAACTTAATTTCACGAAATTCAGCGAAATTAATGAAATTAAGTTACATTCATCGGGTTCATCCAAACTAACTTAATTTCACTAAATTCAGCGAGATTAATGAAATTAAGTTACATTCATCGGGTTCATCCAAATTAACCTAATTTCACTAAATTCAGCGAAATTAATGAAATTAAGTTACATTCATCGGGTTCATCCAAACTAACTTAATTTCACTAAATTCAGCGAGATTAATGAAATTAAGTTACATTCATCGGGTTCATCGAAACTAACTTAATTTCACGAAATTCAGCGAAATTAATGAAATTAAGTTACATTCATCGGGTTCATCGAAACTAACTTAATTTCACTAAATTCAGCGAGATTAATGAAATTAAGTTACATTCATCGGGTTCATCGAAACTAACTTAATTTCACGAAATTCATCGAAATTAATGAAATTAAGTTACATTCATCGGGTTCATCCAAACTAACTTAATTTCACTAAATTCAGCGAAAGTAGATGTATAGTGGGTACTCCAGCCCACTTTTGTATGGAAATTTGTTCAGAGGACTTTTTTCTCAAAATGGTATATTATTCGAGTCCACTTTCTTATGGGATTTTGTTAAGGCCTCTGGATTCTCAAACTCATCCAATTTTCGGTTGAGTATGGAAATTTGTTCAGAGGATTTTTTTCTAAAAATGTGAAGTTTACGAGTCCACTTTCTTATGGGATTTTGTTAAGGCCTCTGGATTCTCAAACTCATCCAATTTTCAATTTTTAGTAAACTTTAAATTTTTAATTCTTAGCAAACTCTAAATGAGAATCCAGAAAAATCCAGAAAAATCTCATATAAAATTGGGCTCGAAGTTAACCTCGACAGAAGCAAACTTTAAATGAGAATCCAGAAAAATCCAGAAAAATCCCATATAAAATTGGGCTCGAAGTTAACTGATGCACTTTGTATGGGGAGCATGATGATGATGATGATGATGAACATTCTAGAACATTCTAGAATATTCTAGAACATTTTAGAACATTCTCGGTTTGATTGATTGATTGATAGGGGTTTAGTTTGGATTCACATGAACTTGATATCAGTTTTATGTTGAGTAGTATTTTTGCTGCGATGTATTTTTAGCTTTGCTATAGAGCTTATCAGTAAAACAAAAATATTAGAATATTTTCGAGGTGCGGTTTTGCTATGATAATATAAATTAAGTTGAATTTAGTTAGTATTCTATCAAATTGTGGTTTAAGAATTCAACCCTTCCGTGAGAAATATGATACCGTTTTAAATTTTAAGCTATCAGTTTAGCATATAAACGAATACAGATTTCAATTATGGAAAAGATTGCAAACAATCTCAGGTTGTATGGGAGCATGATGAACATTCTAGAACATTTTCGGTTTGATTGATTGATTGATTGATTGATTGATAGGTTCGGTTTGATTGAATCCAAACAGGATTACCAATTTGGTTTGCTAATAAGTTTTTGAGTTAACTAAAACCACAGAAATTGTTAACAACATATTTCCATCCGTTTTCAGTGATAAGGATGAGATTAAAAACCACATTTCCTGCTATATTCAAAGATAACCTAAACAGCATGTGAAAGTAAATTATCAGTTTAATTGCAAATCTAGGTGAAGAAGCGTTAAAGTGTTATAATAATAAATAATGTCATTTCTAAATTTAGTTGACAATATGAGTGAAGATTTTGTTACATTAGAGGAATTAAATTCCTTTAATGCTAAACCAATTTTACTTATAAAAAATATGGAGTTGTATAATGCGTACAAGATTTTAAATTGTAAAAAAATGCAAACAAAATATGTTGAAAAAGTGCGCTTGAATTTGGAGGATTATTATTTGTTTCTCCCCGAAAGATATAGTGGGATGTCGCTTAAAGCTATGGAGAAAATTAATGCAGGAGGATATCACATTTCATATCAAGGTTCTATAGGGAATTTATCGAAATTACTATTTTCTAAGACTATTCAAAATCCTAATTTATATACTGATTTGTAATTTTTAAAAAGAAAATTATTATTTCAATAAAATGTTTTATTATGAAATCCTTTTATGTTTTATATCTGCTGAAAATAAAATAAAGATAAGGTACTTATATAAAAAACACACAAGTTGTTTGTTTAACATAACATTTATTGAATCCACTTCTTATGTACTAGAAATTTTCTAATAGTAAATACATTTTGAAGAGCACACTGGCCTTTATGATTGAGGCAAGAGAACTCTTTATGCACAAATCCTAACCATGATAGCTTCGGGCATTGTAGTTCATGTTCAATATCCAAAATGGTTGCTCCATCTCCAAGAAAATCTTTTAGCCATACTGTTTTTTCTAAGCCTTTGACATAAATGGTTTTTTTCAGCAAGTAAAGGTGGCACAGCAGTGTACAGGTAATGATATGGAATATATCCGTCATACCATCCGAATCCATGAAGATTGTGTTTCAACCAAAAGACTTGTTTTTTTATTTTGGATGTTAAGTTTTCAAATTTAAACGGTGGTTGGTAAAGTGTTGCAGCTTATCCTCCGAAGAAAGAATTGCTAGCTCTTTAACAATAAACTTATTTAGATGGTCCTTGAATCCTTGGATATCAACTATTGCAACCATAGTTTTAAATAACCTTCTTGACTTCACTAGTCAGCGGATTATACTCGACTATTCGATCATGGATAAGTAAGCAGTAAGCTGTTGTTTTCGGTGGAATATTAGTGGAAGTTTTGAACTCTAATTTTATGTCTACAGGACCCGTTTTAATGATCTCATTTTGATAAGAACAATCGATAACTGCAATTGGAGCATTTTCGAGAAATTCTTTAGCTGAGAGGAGAGGTTGCGGTTGACGTCCGTAATAAGATTGTTGAAATTTTGCATACATGTTGTACAGTAGGGCATATCGATCTCGATCAAATCTCAAATTTAAATCATCGTATGGGTAGGAATCTGAATTTAGATGTACTTTAACATTAGTAAGGTTGCAGTGATCAAACTTGCTTACATCCTTTTTTCTATCATCTTTACGAGCAGTTTGTAGGGCTAATATAACATATCTTGGTTTTTCTAACTGTGCGGATATTTTAACTGACCATGTGTGATCAGTTGCTATAGGTAAAAGCGGATATTCATATACATTCCAGCTGCGGAATGGAGCTTGAATTGGACGTCCACTTTCAACAGTTTTCAGTAATGTTAGTTTCTCATTATCTGCTACGGATATATGTGGTATTTTCCATTGCAACTTAAAGATGTTAATAATAGCTTCTTCATCGGTGGAAGCTATGAGAGCGTTATCATTGGTCCTGCTTCGAATTAGTATTAATTCATGTTTGGCGTTTAAAATGATTTTCTTGTAGTCTTCAGCAAATCCTAACAGCATATTAAGCGGAACACAAAAATTGAAGAACAACTTTTTAGACTTGATGGTTTCTGAGTGTGACCAACCAGCATTGTGAAGCATTTTGCTTTCATTTTCATTTAATGAGATATAGTTTTTCAATGTTGATACAATTCCGAGGTTTCTTGTTCGATCGATTTCCACTCCATTTAATTCGTAACGAATTTCATCGAAAAGAAATGGGAAAGCATTATTTGTTAGACTTGTATCAGCAGATTTTGTCCCATCAGTCTTAGCTACAGAGCCTTCAATATAAATTAGACTTTCACTAGGTAGAATGTACAAATCTTGATGTTGCACTACAATTCGAATCTCATCACTGTTTTTAAATGAAGATAAAAATGGTGAATAGCTGTGGTATTCTACTTTTGCTACACTGTTATCATAAGACACACCTATACCAATATTCAATATTTCACTCATTTTTTAACTTTAGTCCAAGAGATATTAAAAATTGTCTGTTAGCTAACGTTAATTTCGGTCTTATCCTTGATACAGTCATTAAAGTACTGGAGGGCTGGATAACTTTTTCTAATCTTTTATCATTATCACTTTCCCTGTTATATATCAGCATATTGAGGCTTTAAGTGTAATCTGACTGTAATTGTTTCTCCTCTAAAGTTTATCTGATCACCGTCCTGATCAACTAATTTTAATACAAGTGAGCTTATCCTTTTAACGTTCACAGGCAAATAAATAACGTTTCTAGGCACTTCAATTATTTTATACCCTGGGCTCACTTTGGGGGAAAATTCATGAAGCGTGTGAACAGGTGTATTATTTACAAATGAACCTGATACAATGTTGCATTCAACACGAATTACATTAATTTTTATTATATTCACTGGTAAATCTGACACATTTAATTCATTAGACTTCAATTCACGTTTACTAAACCCTAGTAATGGACCAATCGAGTGTGGGTTATTAAAATTTATTTTTTGAGTGCTCTTTATTTCAGTTTTCAAAGTATTATTGTTAGCTACAATAACTACTGATGGTTTGCTTTGAGTTTTAGTTAAATCCCTTTTAATAATTGCTGCAATATCATCAATTTCATATGAACCTTCTGGAATTTGTATGACTTCATTTCCCACATGAAATAAGTTGTTTCTTCCATCTACATTCGGTATCGAATTATAAGTTTGTAAATCAATCAATCCGCAAACGTAGTCTGTATTAAGATCTAAAGGTGGAAAATATTCAGCTGTTAATGTAGATGAACTTCCAGTCAATGTTAGCGTTAACGACATAGTAAATGGCGAGGTCTAAATGAAATGCTGTTGTAAAAGGATTTAACGCTTTATTTATACCTTTATCTAATAATATATTTATAAAGAACGACTATATAGAAACCTTAAACATAGGTGACCACAATTTACAGAATTATAATTTTGATAAGTTTCATAATTATACATAATTTTATTTCCTAAATAATTTAAAATTTCTTTTGGCGGTTGCAAGTTTCCAAAACTGTCAAAGTATTCGATGTTAGATTCCTTTTTATGGTACGCTACCCAGTGTGTTCCCGAACCCGATGAATAATCCAAATTGATGATTCCACATTCATTTCTCCTAGGTCTTTTGGGAAGGTCATCAAGCATAAAGACTCCTCTGAAGTGCGGTATGTATTGAGCGTGCTTATATAAATCGTATTCGTTTAATGGGCCATTGGGTAGCGTTCTCAGTAGTTTTTTGTCTGTGGATTTAAGTAAAGTCCTAACCCCTTTCTATATGGTTTTAAATATAGACCCTTTCCGCTTTTCCCTAAAGCTATTGCTTCTATTGTCTGATTATGACGTTTATTTTCCTCCAATTGTTGTTTAGCCTTACTTGCATCGTTAACGGCTTTTGCAATTCCAGATACGCCACCTGTCAATGCGCCTAAAGCAGAAAGTCCAGCAAAAATGGGAATGAGAGGTAAAATTCCTCCAACTCTTGGTATGGGAATAATACGAGGTGTTCTTATGCATTTTTTCTTTCCTCTAAACACATTTCTGGTAGCGCCAAGAGCAAGCTGAATAGCTTCCTTTAAAGAACCTGGCTTCTTTTTTTTCAAGATATTTCGTGCTTCCCGAACTCCTTTTTGTAATGTTAATTTAGTTTTAGACCTTTCAATTGAACTTTTTGCTTTTTTTAAGCCCATCCCAAGTTTAAGCTTTGTCTTCATAGCTTTTGTTACAAGCCAGGCATTAAGTCGTTCACCAAATAATGCGTCACTAGATTTCACTCGCGCCCACGCTTTATCTGCTAATATACGATCAGCGATATGTCGATCTTCAATATTTTTATGTTTGTTATACGCGATATCGTGCTCTTTGCAGGCAGCGTCAAGAGGATTTATACCAGGATCACCTCTAGCTACTCTTTCTAACAGTTTAGTACCAGGACCACAATACTGATAACCAGGCAAATGCAATTCAACAGGTAAACTGCTTATTGCCGTATTAAAAAAACCTTTCCCTTTATATATTTTATGTTGAGATCGGTTTTTGTTAATTGCTTTATGTTCTATCATTCAGTAGAGCTTTTGTGACGTGTATATTCTAGCTTAGATATCTTAAAACTAATATATAAATATATGGATTCTGGTATATATATATATTAGTTTTCACTATGAAATTCGTTAAGCAACAAGTGTCTTTACCAATTAGAAATATAGACATAAAATCAGAGGAGCTTAAACAAAAAAAACATGGATCGTTATTACCCAACACTATAAGAGCTATCGTTGCAGGACCTTCTAATTGTGGTAAAACCAATCTTATGATTAGTCTTATCGAACAACCCAACGGACTCAAGTTTGAAAATATTTATATCTATTCAAAGTCATTATATCAACCAAAGTATGAGTATTTGAAGCAAGTAATAAAACCCATATCTGGAATGGGGCTCTATACATTTTCTGAAAATTCTGATGTAATTTCACCAGAGAAAGCAAAATCAAATTCTATTTTCATCTTTGATGATGTTGCTTGCGGCAAGCAAAACAGTATACGATCATATTTTTGTATGGGGCGACATAATGACATTGACAGTTTTTATCTTTGTCAAACATATACACATATACCTAAGCACTTAATTCGAGACAACGCGAATCTTCTTATTCTATTTAAGCAAGATGAAATTAACCTTAAGCATGTATATTATGATCATGTAAACACAGACATATCCTTTAATACTTTCAGAAATGTTTGTGCAGAGTGTTGGTGGGATAAATATAGCTTTCTTGTAATCGATAAAGATAGCCCAATAAACAATGGACGTTACCGTAAAGGATTTGATTTGTATATTATCATATAAATACAATAGCTTACTAAAATAATCATTAGACCAGTTGAATCAGTTAACAGAACCGTTAAAGCAGTTAAGAGACTCCGTTGAAGCTGTTAAAATACCTGTTGAATCAGTTAACAGACCTGTTAAAGCAGTTAATATACCAGTTACAGACTTGTTGAAGCAGTTAATATATCAATTACAGACAGCTGAGGTGGGTTGGTAAAGTAGTTTAAGATTAACTAAAATGGAATACAAAGGAAGATCTGAAGACAAAAAGAAGGAAATATTAAGGAATATTATAAAAATTAGAAATACCATACGAAAGAAATTTCAGGCTATTAAAAGCGGAAGAGTTGATACTGAAGCTCAACTAGAAGCATCATTTGAACCTATAACAAAACCATTAAAAGAACTCATAACAAAAGTGAAGCAAGAACCAAAACATGATATTAAATTTGAACCTAAAGAAGAAGAAGAATATCATGGTTATGATAATGATGATGATAATTTGAAATCAACTCCCAAACCCACGTTTCCAAAATTGGAGCCTACAAGTACGCCACTAAAGTATAAAGAATTTTCTTTAATGTCGGAAGATGAATTTATAACACCTACTCATTCAAGAACATTGATTGAAAGACCAGATAATACTCTTAATTTATCCACTGGATTAGCTGATAAATATTTCCAATTATACATTGAAAATAATCCTAAAATTTATTACACTTATGGAGTTTACTTTGATAGTAATGAATGGAAAATTGGTGACTCAAAAGTTGAGTATAATGAAGATATTTTCATTATTAAAGGAAAATCTTACACAATAACACTAGGCTTACTCGAACTCATTTTTATGAAAAAGCCGTCAAAAAGTTTATATACTGAAGCAGATTTATCAAATTATAGGTCTATTCTAAACGATACGAATGCTCATAGACGAGGATATTCGATGGAAGAACAAATAAAAGGCAATCGAGGGTCTAAGTACAAGGAAATTATTAGCAAACTTTTATATAGTAAAGGAATGGGTTTAATGTATTTACCTAAGAATAATATAGATCATATTTATTGGGATGATCCCAATGAACTCGTAGACCGATTGCGTCTCCTTATTGCCTCTGAGCAAGCAGGCAACAATAGTCATCATAACGAAATCATGTCGATAATTGAAGAATTAAGAGAAGCCAACTTTATAGTATAAATATCATACATCCATCATTCTCAATTTACTTAAACAATGAGCGTTGACAAGTTCGGACGATTTTCTCAACAAGCAAAATTAGGACCAACTGGTGAGAGAGGTCCAAGAGCCTGGTGAGCGGGGTCCACAAGGTCCACTTGGTATAGGTTTTCAACTTACTTCTGATGGTGATTATGATCTTAATGACAAGTGTATTAAAAATCTTAAAAATCCTGTGGAAAATAGAGATGGTGTAAATAAATTATATGTTGATGAATGGATAGACTTAGTCAACTCTTCTATGAGAGCTCTAGAAGAATTATTTCATAAAACTCTTATTGATGAATTACAGAAGGAAAGAAATAATTTAGAATAGAACCTGAAGGAAATAAAAAATATAATAGAAAAGCAGCTAGAAAGCATATATGAAAAAGGAAAAGTAGAAAACCAATTAGTGGTAAGCAAAACGGTGGAAGAGTTACATAATAAGCTGAAAAGTTATGTTGATAAGGAAGTTAAATTAGAAAATCAACAGTTCACAAATAAATCAGTAGAGGTTTTGCAAAATGAGTTAAAAGCTTATATTGATGATGGATTTAGTAAGATTTGGGGTGCCTTAAAAGGGTTAATAGATGTAGAATCAATAACAATTTCAAAGGAAACACCTCGAGAAGAAGAACTTTATGATGAGTAAAAGGCAAGTTGTAGACGAATTACATAAATTAGCACGGAAAAATTTTAAAAGACGACGTGTTATTATTAAAGGTCTTGATGATCTCTGGCAAGCTGATTTGGTGGAAATGGGTGTCTACTCTCAACAAAATAATGGATATAATTTCGTGTTGACCGTCATTGATACATTTTCCAAATATGCATGGGCCGTTCCTATTAAAAAAAAGACTGGTATTGAAGTTGCTGGGGCAATGAAAACTATTTTTGAAGACGGTAGAATACCAAGAAATATACAGACTGATGATGGAAAGGAATTCTTCAATAGTAATTTTCAAAACTTGATGAAGAAATATAAAGTTAATCATTATTCAACATATAGCCCGTTAAAGGCTTCAATAGTAGAGCGATTTAATAGAACATTGAAAGGAATGATGTGGAAAGAGTTTAGCATGCGAGGAACATATCAGTGGATTGATATAATAAAGGATTTGATGTTTAGTTATAATCGTAAAAAGCATCGCACAACAAAAATGAAACCAATCGATATCAACAAATCAAACGAGAAGCAAATACTTTTAACAGCATATAATCATATAAAAGTTACCCATCCATCTAAATATAAAGTTGGAGATTTTGTTCGAATAAGCAAATATAAGCATGTTTTCGAAAAAGGTTATACACCCAATTGGACTACTGAAGTATTTAAAATTCGGAAAATTCAGCTTACAAACCCAGTAACATATCTTTTGGAAGACCATCAAGGGCACCCCATCAAAGGAGGATTCTATGAGTTGGAATTGCAAAAGACGAAAAATCCAAATGTTTACCTAGTTGAAAAAATCTTGAAAAGAAGTGGTGATAGGGTTTACGTCAAATGGTTAGGGTTTTCATCAAAAGATAATTCATGGATTGATAAAAAAGATGTATTGTAATACATATATAATACAAAAATAAATTCATAATTTTATAAAAGTTTTTGCTTTTTCTTATTTAATATCGGATTTAAAATTTCAGCAGTTTCTCTATTTCTTCGGTTGAAGCGAAATCGATCAACAGCATACTCTTCCCATGACCCCTTTCTAGCAGTATGGTAAGCATACCTCCAAACATACATGGTGTGTACTTCCAGTGTTAGATTAAATTGCACTTTTTTAGGCATAATCCGCAGTTAAGTTTGGTAAATCTCTGATAAAATTTCATAAGTTTTTGAACTTCTTGTTTACGTCTCCGAACAAAATAACATTCACATGTATCCGGTCCCTCTATTGTATTATTATTAGACCAAGGACAACTTATGTAGTGCTTCCCAAATTGAGATTCTATTTGTTTCATATTTTTGTATGGTTTTAAAAAATCATTATATTTTTCAATTTTTTCTTTATGCTCGTCCCAAAGTATGTCATCATATTCTTCTAAAAACTGATCAATATCCATCTTTACTCTTTCACTTCCAAAACCGAACTAAATTGTTCTATTACTTAAGAAATGTTCATATTATATGTTTGCTTCATTTGCTTCAAATCGACAAGTTCAATGGCACTTTTATGGGTAGGATCATGCTGTCTTATTAACTCCACTTCACCATTACTTAGAACTCTCTCAGTTTCAAACTCATGGTATTCATAACATGATATTTTCAATGTACGTTTTTCATAATTGCTATCATATGTACAACGAATGGTAATCGACTTATCTTCATCAAATTCAAGTTTGAAGTGTCTAAAAAAAATGTCTTTACTTTCTAAAATTCCGCCAATTTCTGCTTCTTTTCTTATGAGATCTTGCCTAAAACCTTCGATAGCCTCTTCAACACTCACAAACTTCTTTTTACTGCGGTCTGTAATAATAGTAGTTGGATCTGATGTAGTTATATATTCATTTTCAGTATTTAGAATATTTGTACTAGTAGTCGTTCGTTCACTATCATTACTAATATTACTGTAGGTTAACAACCGAAAAGACAATCCAATTTGTACTGTTTGATTGTGGGGGAGATTTAATGCGAAATCTAAATTACTATTATTTTCACCAATAAGATTAACATCTATTGGTATTGACTGACGATGATTACTATTATTATTATTTATTGGTAAAGGCTGACAATGATTGCATAAAGCAATAAGTACGAGTATAATAATATATTTGATCATTATTATCTCTAACGTCTAAACACTTCAGTTCAATAATTATAAATGAAGAAATATTCAGATTTAAGTCTTAATTTATATATTGTTTTATGCAACCCCCTGCTTCTCTATTCTAGCATGTTCATCCCAGTAATTCTTACCAAAGGGGCAGTTTACCGGAAAGAAATTGTATGATATTCCTCGTTTTAAATGCATAGAATTTATGGATTCTCCAACGATGGTTATTTCCCCTATAAACACCTCTATTTTCACATGCTCATAATTTTGAAATTTAAAATCAAAGTTGAATCTCTTTGGAAGGTTTTCATCACTTTTCAGATCTAACAAAAGTATTGGTTCTCCATACTGTGGAGTCACTATTAAATTAAAAATAGGACCATTTACTTCAACATTAATAATTCTAAACCATTTCCAACCAACTGCACATGTGCAGTATTTTTGACCTTGAGTGAGAGTCTCAGTCCAAAACATAGTAGATGTTGGTGCGATGAAATTATACATAGAAATGAAGATATTGCCTTACTTGTATAGTAATTTATATACCAGTTTCTGGTCTTCTTTTATTATTATCTATCCATTCAGCTTCATTATCACGAGCAAAAGGGCAATCGTCTGGATAACCTTGAGTTTTATGTTCATTTCTAGCTGTATCAACAACTTGTCCAATCAACGTTATCTTTCCTGAAGTGATCTCAATTTTAACATGTTGAAAAGGTTCAAATATAAAATCATATTCTAATTTTTCAGGAAAAGGTTCTCCGTTTTTCAGGTGACAGATGGTAGTCCTATTACCATTTTCTGATGTCATGTATACACTTGATAGTATATCATATGCAACAAACCTTATGATTCTAAAACGAAGCCATTTCGCAGAACAAATGCAATACTTTTGATTACTTTGAATATTTTCTACCCAAAACATCTTCTCCTCTAACCACTTTTCATACAACTGATGTTTTTCTAATAAACCTAAAGATATATAGAAAAATAAAAGCTAAAGAATGAGTGAGAAGATGAAAGTAGCTGTATAGCAGAATGGGTAGCGTTCTCGATTAGGAATATGTCTAAATCCTATACATAGTAGATATGAGTTCGAAACCTACTCGCTCTGCTACGTGCAAAATATCTGAATGAAATTTGTCATCAAATTATATCTAAGGTAATGTATTCTCTAACCATTTAAGCTAAGTTCATAAATGTAAGCATAAAACTGCAAAGTTATCAATTCTGCTATACAGCTACTTTTTAAAAAAATTAATTTTTAAGTTTTATCAATCGCTAAAACTACATTCAAGCAAGCAACAGCATAGCGTAAAATTTAAAACAGTACCTACATTACTCGCAGAATTCTAAGCGTTAAATTCGTAAAATCACATTTCTCACAAATTAAAGCTAAATTCTTAAACCGCAATTTGATTGAATTTTTAACAAAATTCAACTTAATTTATATTATCATAGCAAACCGCATCCTGAAGTTGTTGTTTGCAATCTTTTCCGCTTGCATACTACTCGATATCAAACAGATATCAAGTTCATCTGAATCCAAACTCTCCTTAACAGAAAACCCCAGACCTACCTCAACATTCGTTTTCATTCTATACAACAGCAAAAGCTTTTCCCTTCTCTTTAGCCCGCTCATTCACACACCAGAATTTTCATACAAATTCTAATATTTTTACTGATAAGCTCTATAGCAAAGCTAAAAAAATACATCGCAGCAAAACTACTACTCGATATAAAACTGATATCAAGTTCATGTGAATCCAAACTAAACCCCTATCAATCAATCAATCAATCAAACCGAGAATGTTCTAAAATGTTCTAGAATATTCTATAATGTTCTAGAATGTTCATCATCATCATCATCATCATCATCATCATCATGCTCCCCATACAAAGTGCATCAGTTAACTTCGAGCCCAATTTTATATGGGATTTTTCTAGATTTTTCTGGATTCTCATTTAAAGTTTGCTTCTGTCGAGGTTAACTTCGAGCCCAATTTTATATGAGATTTTTCTGGATTTTTCTGGATTCTCATTTAGAGTTTGCTAAGAATTAAAAATTTAAAGTTTACTAAAAATTGAAAATTGGATGAGTTTGAGAATCCAGAGGCCTTAACAAAATCCCATAAGAAAGTGGACTCGAATAATATACCATTTTGAGAAAAAAGTCCTCTGAACAAATTTCCATACAAAAGTGGGCTGGAGTACCCACTATACATCTACTAGCGAAATTGATGAAATTAAGTTACATTCATCGGGTTCATCGAAACTAACTTAATTTCACGAAATTCATCGAAATTAATGAAATTAAGTTACATTCATCGGGTTCATCCAAATTAACTTAATTTCACTAAATTCAGCGAAATTAATGAAATTAAGTTACATTCATCGGGTTCATCCAAATTAACTTAATTTCACGAAATTCAGCGAAATTAATGAAATTAAGTTACATTCATCGGGTTCATCCAAACTAACTTAATTTCACTAAATTCAGCGAGATTAATGAAATTAAGTTACATTCATCGGGTTCATCGAAACTAACTTAATTTCACGAAATTCATCGAAATTAATGAAATTAAGTTACATTCATCGGGTTCATCGAAACTAACTTAATTTCACGAAATTCAGCGAGATTAATGAAATTAAGTTACATTCATCGGGTTCATCCAAACTAACTTAATTTCACTAAATTCAGCGAGATTAATGAAATTAAGTTACATTCATCGGGTTCATCGAAACTAACTTAATTTCACGAAATTCATCGAAATTAATGAAATTAAGTTACATTCATCGGGTTCATCGAAACTAACTTAATTTCACGAAATTCAGCCAAATTAATGAAATTAAGTTACATTCATCGGGTTCATCGAAACTAACTTAATTTCACGAAATTCATCGAAATTAATGAAATTAAGTTACATTCATCGGGTTCATCCAAACTAACTTAATTTCACTAAATTCAGCGAAATTGATGAAATTAAGTTACATTCATCGGGTTCATCGAAACTAACTTAATTTCACTAAATTCAGCGAAATTGATGAAATTAAGTTACATTCATCGGGTTCATCGAAACTAACTTAATTTCACGAAATTCATCGAAATTAATGAAATTAAGTTACATTCATCGGGTTCATCCAAATTAACTTAATTTCACTAAATTCAGCGAAATTAATGAAATTAAGTTACATTCATCGGGTTCATCCAAATTAACTTAATTTCACTAAATTCAGCGAAATTAATGAAATTAAGTTACATTCATCGGGTTCATCCTAATTAACTTAATTTCACGAAATTCAGCGAAATTAATGAAATTAAGTTACATTCATCGGGTTCATCCAAATTAACTTAATTTCACTAAATTCAGCGAGATTAATGAAATTAAGTTACATTCATCGGGTTCATCCAAACTAACTTAATTTCACTAAATTCAGCGATATTAATGAAATTAAGTTACATTCATCGGGTTCATCGAAACTAACTTAATTTCACGAAATTCATCGAAATTAATGAAATTAAGTTACATTCATCGGGTTCATCGAAACTAACTTAATTTCACGAAATTCAGCGAAATTAATGAAATTAAGTTACATTCATCGGGTTCATCCAAATTAACTTAATTTCACTAAATTCAGCGAGATTAATGAAATTAAGTTACATTCATCGGGTTCATCCAAACTAACTTAATTTTACTAAATTCAGCGATATTAATGAAATTAAGTTACATTCATCGGGTTCATCCAAACTAACTTAATTTCACTAAATTCAGCGATATTAATGAAATTAAGTTACATTCATCGGGTTCATCCAAATTAACTTAATTTCACTAAATTCAGCGAAATTAATGAAATTAAGTTACATTCATCGGGTTCATCCAAATTAACTTAATTTCACGAAATTCAGCGAAATTAATGAAATTAAGTTACATTCATCGGGTTCATCCAAATTAACTTAATTTCACTAAATTCAGCGAGATTAATGAAATTAAGTTACATTCATCGGGTTCATCCAAACTAACTTAATTTCACTAAATTCAGCGATATTAATGAAATTAAGTTACATTCATCGGGTTCATCCAAATTAACTTAATTTCACTAAATTCAGCGAAATTAATGAAATTAAGTTACATTCATCGGGTTCATCCAAATTAACTTAATTTCACGAAATTCAGCGAAATTAATGAAATTAAGTTACATTCATCGGGTTCATCCAAATTAACTTAATTTCACTAAATTCAGCGAGATTAATGAAATTAAGTTACATTCATCGGGTTCATCCAAACTAACTTAATTTCACTAAATTCAGCGATATTAATGAAATTAAGTTACATTCATCGGGTTCATCGAAACTAACTTAATTTCACGAAATTCATCGAAATTAATGAAATTAAGTTACATTCATCGGGTTCATCGAAACTAACTTAATTTCACTAAATTCAGCGAGACTAATGAAATTAAGTTACATTCATCGGGTTCATCCAAATTAACTTAATTTCACTAAATTCAGCGAAATTAATGAAATTAAGTTACATTCATCGGGTTCATCCAAATTAACTTAATTTCACTAAATTCAGCGAAATTAATGAAATTAAGTTACATTCATCGGGTTCATCGAAACTAACTTAATTTCACTAAATTCAGCGAAATTGATGAAATTAAGTTACATTCATCGGGTTCATCGAAACTAACTTAATTTCACGAAATTCAGCGAAATTAATGAAATTAAGTTACATTCATCGGGTTCATCCAAACTAACTTAATTTCACTAAATTCAGCGAGATTAATGAAATTAAGTTACATTCATCGGGTTCATCCAAATTAACTTAATTTCACTAAATTCAGCGAGATTAATGAAATTAAGTTACATTCATCGGGTTCATCCAAACTAACTTAATTTCACTAAATTCAGCGATATTAATGAAATTAAGTTACATTCATCGGGTTCATCCAAATTAACTTAATTTCACGAAATTCATCGAAATTAATGAAATTAAGTTACATTCATCGGGTTCATCGAAACTAACTTAATTTCACTAAATTCAGCGAGACTAATGAAATTAAGTTACATTCATCGGGTTCATCCAAATTAACTTAATTTCACTAAATTCAGCGAAATTAATGAAATTAAGTTACATTCATCGGGTTCATCCAAATTAACTTAATTTCACTAAATTCAGCGAAATTAATGAAATTAAGTTACATTCATCGGGTTCATCGAAACTAACTTAATTTCACGAAATTCATCGAAATTAATGAAATTAAGTTACATTCATCGGGTTCATCGAAACTAACTTAATTTCACTAAATTCAGCGAGACTAATGAAATTAAGTTACATTCATCGGGTTCATCCAAATTAACTTAATTTCACTAAATTCAGCGAAATTAATGAAATTAAGTTACATTCATCGGGTTCATCGAAACTAACTTAATTTCACTAAATTCAGCGATATTAATGAAATTAAGTTACATTCATCGGGTTCATCCAAATTAACTTAATTTCACGAAATTCATCGAAATTAATGAAATTAAGTTACATTCATCGGGTTCATCGAAACTAACTTAATTTCACTAAATTCAGCGAGACTAATGAAATTAAGTTACATTCATCGGGTTCATCCAAATTAACTTAATTTCACTAAATTCAGCGAAATTAATGAAATTAAGTTACATTCATCGGGTTCATCCAAATTAACTTAATTTCACTAAATTCAGCGAAATTAATGAAATTAAGTTACATTCATCGGGTTCATCCAAACTAACTTAATTTCACTAAATTCAGCGATATTAATGAAATTAAGTTACATTCATCGGGTTCATCGAAACTAACTTAATTTCACGAAATTCATCGAAATTAATGAAATTAAGTTACATTCATCGGGTTCATCGAAACTAACTTAATTTCACTAAATTCAGCGAGACTAATGAAATTAAGTTACATTCATCGGGTTCATCCAAATTAACTTAATTTCATTAAATTCAGCGAAATTAATGAAATTAAGCTACATTCATCGGGTTCATCCAAATTAACTTAATTTCACTAAATTCAGCGAAATTAATGAAATTAAGTTACATTCATCGGGTTCATCCAAACTAACTTAATTTCACTAAATTCAGCGAGATTAATGAAATTAAGTTACATTCATCGGGTTCATCCAAACTAACTTAATTTCACTAAATTCAGCGATATTAATGAAATTAAGTTACATTCATCGGGTTCATCCAAATTAACTTAATTTCACTAAATTCAGCGAAATTAATGAAATTAAGTTACATTCATCGGGTTCATCCAAATTAACTTAATTTCACTAAATTCAGCGAAATTAATGAAATTAAGTTACATTCATCGGGTTCATCGAAACTAACTTAATTTCACTAAATTCAGCGAAATTGATGAAATTAAGTTACATTCATCGGGTTCATCGAAACTAACTTAATTTCACGAAATTCAGCGAAATTAATGAAATTAAGTTACATTCATCGGGTTCATCCAAATTAACTTAATTTCACTAAATTCAGCGAGATTAATGAAATTAAGTTACATTCATCGGGTTCATCCAAACTAACTTAATTTCACTAAATTCAGCGATATTAATGAAATTAAGTTACATTCATCGGGTTCATCCAAATTAACTTAATTTCACGAAATTCATCGAAATTAATGAAATTAAGTTACATTCATCGGGTTCATCGAAACTAACTTAATTTCACTAAATTCAGCGAGACTAATGAAATTAAGTTACATTCATCGGGTTCATCCAAATTAACTTAATTTCACTAAATTCAGCGAAATTAATGAAATTAAGTTACATTCATCGGGTTCATCCAAATTAACTTAATTTCACTAAATTCAGCGAAATTAATGAAATTAAGTTACATTCATCGGGTTCATCGAAACTAACTTAATTTCACGAAATTCATCGAAATTAATGAAATTAAGTTACATTCATCGGGTTCATCGAAACTAACTTAATTTCACTAAATTCAGCGAGACTAATGAAATTAAGTTACATTCATCGGGTTCATCCAAATTAACTTAATTTCACTAAATTCAGCGAAATTAATGAAATTAAGTTACATTCATCGGGTTCATCGAAACTAACTTAATTTCACTAAATTCAGCGATATTAATGAAATTAAGTTACATTCATCGGGTTCATCCAAATTAACTTAATTTCACGAAATTCATCGAAATTAATGAAATTAAGTTACATTCATCGGGTTCATCGAAACTAACTTAATTTCACTAAATTCAGCGAGACTAATGAAATTAAGTTACATTCATCGGGTTCATCCAAATTAACTTAATTTCACTAAATTCAGCGAAATTAATGAAATTAAGTTACATTCATCGGGTTCATCCAAATTAACTTAATTTCACTAAATTCAGCGAAATTAATGAAATTAAGTTACATTCATCGGGTTCATCGAAACTAACTTAATTTCACTAAATTCAGCGAAATTGATGAAATTAAGTTACATTCATCGGGTTCATCGAAACTAACTTAATTTCACGAAATTCAGCGAAATTAATGAAATTAAGTTACATTCATCGGGTTCATCCAAATTAACTTAATTTCACTAAATTCAGCGAGATTAATGAAATTAAGTTACATTCATCGGGTTCATCCAAACTAACTTAATTTCACTAAATTCAGCGATATTAATGAAATTAAGTTACATTCATCGGGTTCATCCAAATTAACTTAATTTCACTAAATTCAGCGAAATTAATGAAATTAAGTTACATTCATCGGGTTCATCCAAATTAACTTAATTTCACGAAATTCAGCGAAATTAATGAAATTAAGTTACATTCATCGGGTTCATCCAAATTAACTTAATTTCACTAAATTCAGCGAGATTAATGAAATTAAGTTACATTCATCGGGTTCATCCAAACTAACTTAATTTCACTAAATTCAGCGATATTAATGAAATTAAGTTACATTCATCGGGTTCATCGAAACTAACTTAATTTCACGAAATTCATCGAAATTAATGAAATTAAGTTACATTCATCGGGTTCATCGAAACTAACTTAATTTCACTAAATTCAGCGAGACTAATGAAATTAAGTTACATTCATCGGGTTCATCCAAATTAACTTAATTTCACTAAATTCAGCGAAATTAATGAAATTAAGTTACATTCATCGGGTTCATCCAAATTAACTTAATTTCACTAAATTCAGCGAAATTAATGAAATTAAGTTACATTCATCGGGTTCATCGAAACTAACTTAATTTCACTAAATTCAGCGAAATTGATGAAATTAAGTTACATTCATCGGGTTCATCGAAACTAACTTAATTTCACGAAATTCAGCGAAATTAATGAAATTAAGTTACATTCATCGGGTTCATCCAAACTAACTTAATTTCACTAAATTCAGCGAGATTAATGAAATTAAGTTACATTCATCGGGTTCATCCAAATTAACTTAATTTCACTAAATTCAGCGAAATTAATGAAATTAAGTTACATTCATCGGGTTCATCCAAACTAACTTAATTTCACTAAATTCAGCGAAATTAATGAAATTAAGTTACATTCATCGGGTTCATCGAAACTAACTTAATTTCACGAAATTCATCGAAATTAATGAAATTAAGTTACATTCATCGGGTTCATCGAAACTAACTTAATTTCACTAAATTCAGCGAGACTAATGAAATTAAGTTACATTCATCGGGTTCATCCAAATTAACTTAATTTCACTAAATTCAGCGAAATTAATGAAATTAAGTTACATTCATCGGGTTCATCCAAATTAACTTAATTTCACTAAATTCAGCGAAATTAATGAAATTAAGTTACATTCATCGGGTTCATCGAAACTAACTTAATTTCACTAAATTCAGCGAAATTGATGAAATTAAGTTACATTCATCGGGTTCATCGAAACTAACTTAATTTCACGAATTCAGCGAAATTAATGAAATTAAGTTACATTCATCGGGTTCATCCAAACTAACTTAATTTCACTAATTTCAGCGAGATTAATGAAATTAAGTTACATTCATCGGGTTCATCCAAATTAACTTAATTTCACTAAATTCAGCGAAATTAATGAAATTAAGTTACATTCATCGGGTTCATCCAAACTAACTTAATTTCACTAAATTCAGCGAAATTAATGAAATTAAGTTACATTCATCGGGTTCATCGAAACTAACTTAATTTCACGAAATTCATCGAAATTAATGAAATTAAGTTACATTCATCGGGTTCATCGAAACTAACTTAATTTCACTAAATTCATCGAAATTAATGAAATTAAGTTACATTCATCGGGTTCATCGAAACTAACTTAATTTCACTAAATTCAGCAAGATTAATGAAATTAAGTTACATTCATCGGGTTCATCCAAATTAACTTAATTTCACTAAATTCAGCGAAATTAATGAAATTAAGTTACATTCATCGGGTTCATCCAAATTAACTTAATTTCACTAAATTCAGCGAGATTAATGAAATTAAGTTACATTCATCGGGTTCATCCAAATTAACTTAATTTCACGAAATTCATCGAAATTAATGAAATTAAGTTACATTCATCGGGTTCATCCAAACTAACTTAATTTCACTAAATTCAGCGAGATTAATGAAATTAAGTTACATTCATCGGGTTCATCGAAACTAACTTAATTTCACTAAATTCAGCGAAATTGATGAAATTAAGTTACATTCATCGGGTTCATCGAAACTAACTTAATTTCACGAAATTCATCGAAATTAATGAAATTAAGTTACATTCATCGGGTTCATCCAAACTAACTTAATTTCACTAAATTCAGCGAGATTAATGAAATTAAGTTACATTCATCGGGTTCATCCAAATTAACTTAATTTCACTAAATTCAGCGAAATTAATGAAATTAAGTTACATTCATCGGGTTCATCCAAACTAACTTAATTTCACTAAATTCAGCGAGATTAATGAAATTAAGTTACATTCATCGGGTTCATCGAAACTAACTTAATTTCACGAAATTCAGCGAAATTAATGAAATTAAGTTACATTCATCGGGTTCATCCAAACTAACTTAATTTCACTAAATTCAGCGAGATTAATGAAATTAAGTTACATTCATCGGGTTCATCGAAACTAACTTAATTTCACGAAATTCATCGAAATTAATGAAATTAAGTTACATTCATCGGGTTCATCGAAACTAACTTAATTTCACGAAATTCAGCGAAATTAATGAAATTAAGTTACATTCATCGGGTTCATCGAAACTAACTTAATTTCACGAAATTCATCGAAATTAATGAAATTAAGTTACATTCATCGGGTTCATCGAAACTAACTTAATTTCACTAAATTCATCGAAATTAATGAAATTAAGTTACATTCATCGGGTTCATCGAAACTAACTTAATTTCACGAAATTCAGCGAAATTAATGAAATTAAGTTACATTCATCGGGTTCATCGGAACTAACTTAATTTCACGAAATTCATCGAAATTAATGAAATTAAGTTACATTCATCGGGTTCATCCAAACTAACTTAATTTCACTAAATTCAGCGAGATTAATGAAATTAAGTTACATTCATCGGGTTCATCCAAATTAACTTAATTTCACTAAATTCAGCGAAATTAATGAAATTAAGTTACATTCATCGGGTTCATCCAAACTAACTTAATTTCACTAAATTCAGCATGATTAATGAAATTAAGTTACATTCATCGGGTTCATCGAAACTAACTTAATTTCACGAAATTCAGCGAAATTAATGAAATTAAGTTACATTCATCGGGTTCATCCAAACTAACTTAATTTCACTAAATTCAGCGAGATTAATGAAATTAAGTTACATTCATCGGGTTCATCGAAACTAACTTAATTTCACGAAATTCATCGAAATTAATGAAATTAAGTTACATTCATCTGGTTCATCGAAACTAACTTAATTTCACGAAATTCAGCGAAATTAATGAAATTAAGTTACATTCATCGGGTTCATCGAAACTAACTTAATTTCACGAAATTCATCGAAATTAATGAAATTAAGTTACATTCATCGGGTTCATCGAAACTAACTTAATTTCACTAAATTCATCGAAATTAATGAAATTAAGTTACATTCATCGGGTTCATCCAAATTAACTTAATTTCACTAAATTCAGCGAAATTAATGAAATTAAGTTACATTCATCGGGTTCATCCAAATTAACTTAATTTCACTAAATTCAGCGAGATTAATGAAATTAAGTTACATTCATCGGGTTCATCCAAATTAACTTAATTTCACTAAATTCAGCGAAATTAATGAAATTAAGTTACATTCATCGGGTTCATCCAAATTAACTTAATTTCACGAAATTCAGCGAAATTAATGAAATTAAGTTACATTCATCGGGTTCATCCAAATTAACTTAATTTCACTAAATTCAGCGAGATTAATGAAATTAAGTTACATTCATCGGGTTCATCCAAACTAACTTAATTTCACTAAATTCAGCGAGATTAATGAAATTAAGTTACATTCATCGGGTTCATCGAAACTAACTTAATTTCACGAAATTCAGCGAAATTAATGAAATTAAGTTACATTCATCGGGTTCATCGAAACTAACTTAATTTCACGAAATTCATCGAAATTAATGAAATTAAGTTACATTCATCGGGTTCATCCAAATTAACTTAATTTCACTAAATTCAGCGAGATTAATGAAATTAAGTTACATTCATCGGGTTCATCCAAATTAACTTAATTTCACTAAATTCAGCGAAATTAATGAAATTAAGTTACATTCATCGGGTTCATCCAAATTAACTTAATTTCACTAAATTCAGCGAAATTAATGAAATTAAGTTACATTCATCGGGTTCATCCAAATTAACTTAATTTCACTAAATTCAGCGAAATTAATGAAATTAAGTTACATTCATCGGGTTCATCGAAACTAACTTAATTTCACTAAATTCAGCGAAATTGATGAAATTAAGTTACATTCATCGGGTTCATCGAAACTAACTTAATTTCACGAAATTCAGCGAAATTAATGAAATTAAGTTACATTCATCGGGTTCATCCAAACTAACTTAATTTCACTAAATTCAGCGAGATTAATGAAATTAAGTTACATTCATCGGGTTCATCCAAATTAACTTAATTTCACTAAATTCAGCGAAATTAATGAAATTAAGTTACATTCATCGGGTTCATCCAAATTAACTTAATTTCACTAAATTCAGCGAGATTAATGAAATTAAGTTACATTCATCGGGTTCATCCAAATTAACTTAATTTCACGAAATTCATCGAAATTAATGAAATTAAGTTACATTCATCGCGTTCATCCAAACTAACTTAATTTCACTAAATTCAGCGAGATTAATGAAATTAAGTTACATTCATCGGGTTCATCCAAATTAACTTAATTTCACTAAATTCAGCGAAATTAATGAAATTAAGTTACATTCATCGGGTTCATCGAAACTAACTTAATTTCACTAAATTCAGCGAAATTAATGAAATTAAGTTACATTCATCGGGTTCATCCAAACTAACTTAATTTCACTAAATTCAGCCAAATTGATGAAATTAAGTTACATTCATCGGGTTCATCGAAACTAACTTAATTTCACGAAATTCAGCGAAATTAATGAAATTAAGTTACATTCATCGGATTCATCGAAACTAACTTAATTTCACTAAATTCAGCGAAATTAATGAAATTAAGTTACATTCATCGGGTTCATCGAAACTAACTTAATTTCACGAAATTCAGCGAAATTAATGAAATTAAGTTACATTCATCGGGTTCATCGAAACTAACTTAATTTCACTAAATTCAGCGAAATTAATAAAATTAAGTTACATTCATCGGGTTCATCGAAACTAACTTAATTTCACGAAATTCAGCGAAATTAATGAAATTAAGTTACATTCATCGGGTTCATCGAAACTAACTTAATTTCACGAAATTCATCGAAATTAATGAAATTAAGTTACATTCATCGGGTTCATCGAAACTAACTTAATTTCACTAAATTCATCGAAATTAATGAAATTAAGTTACATTCATCGGGTTCATCCAAATTAACTTAATTTCACTAAATTCAGCGAAATTAATGAAATTAAGTTACATTCATCGGGTTCATCCAAATTAACTTAATTTCACTAAATTCAGCGAGATTAATGAAATTAAGTTACATTCATCGGGTTCATCCAAATTAACTTAATTTCACTAATTTCAGCGAAATTAATGAAATTAAGTTACATTCATCGGGTTCATCAAAATTAACTTAATTTCACGAAATTCAGCGAAATTAATGAAATTAAGTTACATTCATCGGGTTCATCCAAATTAACTTAATTTCACTAAATTCAGCGAGATTAATGAAATTAAGTTACATTCATCGGGTTCATCCAAACTAACTTAATTTCACTAAATTCAGCGAGATTAATGAAATTAAGTTACATTCATCGGGTTCATCGAAACTAACTTAATTTCACGAAATTCAGCGAAATTAATGAAATTAAGTTACATTCATCGGGTTCATCGAAACTAACTTAATTTCACGAAATTCATCGAAATTAATGAAATTAAGTTACATTCATCGGGTTCATCCAAATTAACTTAATTTCACTAAATTCAGCGAGATTAATGAAATTAAGTTACATTCATCGGGTTCATCCAAATTAACTTAATTTCACTAAATTCAGCGAAATTAATGAAATTAAGTTACATTCATCGGGTTCATCCAAATTAACTTAATTTCACTAAATTCAGCGAAATTAATGAAATTAAGTTACATTCATCGGGTTCATCCAAATTAACTTAATTTCACTAAATTCTGCGAAATTAATGAAATTAAGTTACATTCATCGGGTTCATCGAAACTAACTTAACTTCACTAAATTCAGCGAAATTGATGAAATTAAGTTACATTCATCGGGTTCATCGAAACTAACTTAATTTCACGAAATTCAGCGAAATTAATGAAATTAAGTTACATTCATCGGGTTCATCCAAACTAACTTAATTTCACTAAATTCAGCGAAATTAATGAAATTAAGTTACATTCATCGGGTTCATCCAAATTAACTTAATTTCACTAAATTCAGCGAAATTAATGAAATTAAGTTACATTCATCGGGTTCATCCAAACTAACTTAATTTCACTAAATTCAGCGAGATTAATGAAATTAAGTTACATTCATCGGGTTCATCCAAATTAACTTAATTTCACGAAATTCATCGAAATTAATGAAATTAAGTTACATTCATCGGGTTCATCCAAACTAACTTAATTTCACTAAATTCAGCGAGATTAATGAAATTAAGTTACATTCATCGGGTTCATCCAAATTAACTTAATTTCACTAAATTCAGCGAAATTAATGAAATTAAGTTACATTCATCGGGTTCATCGAAACTAACTTAATTTCACTAAATTCAGCGAAATTAATGAAATTAAGTTACATTCATCGGGTTCATCCAAACTAACTTAATTTCACTAAATTCAGCGAAATTGATGAAATTAAGTTACATTCATCGGGTTCATCGAAACTAACTTAATTTCACTAAATTCAGCGAAATTGATGAAATTAAGTTACATTCATCGGGTTCATCGAAACTAACTTAATTTCACTAAATTCAGCGAAATTAATGAAATTAAGTTACATTCATCGGGTTCATCCAAACTAACTTAATTTCACTAAATTCAGCGAAATTGATGAAATTAAGTTACATTCATCGGGTTCATCGAAACTAACTTAATTTCACTAAATTCAGCGAAATTGATGAAATTAAGTTACATTCATCGGGTTCATCGAAACTAACTTAATTTCACTAAATTCAGCGAAATTAATGAAATTAAGTTACATTCATCGGGTTCATCCAAACTAACTTAATTTCACTAAATTCAGCGAGATTAATGAAATTAAGTTACATTCATCGGGTTCATCCAAATTAACTTAATTTCACGAAATTCAGCGAAATTAATGAAATTAAGTTACATTCATCGGGTTCATCCAAACTAACTTAATTTCACTAAATTCAGCGAAATTGATGAAATTAAGTTACATTCATCGGGTTCATCGAAACTAACTTAATTTCACGAAATTCAGCGAAATTAATGAAATTAAGTTACATTCATCGGGTTCATCCAAACTAACTTAATTTCACTAAATTCAGCGAGATTAATGAAATTAAGTTACATTCATCGGGTTCATCCAAATTAACTTAATTTCACTAAATTCAGCGAAATTAATGAAAATAAGTTACATTCATCGGGTTCATCCAAATTAACTTAATTTCACTAAATTCAGCGAGATTAATGAAATTAAGTTACATTCATCGGGTTCATCCAAATTAACTTAATTTCACGAAATTCATCGAAATTAATGAAATTAAGTTACATTCATCGGGTTCATCCAAACTAACTTAATTTCACTAAATTCAGCGAGATTAATGAAATTAAGTTACATTCATCGGGTTCATCCAAATTAACTTAATTTCACTAAATTCAGCGAAATTAATGAAATTAAGTTACATTCATCGGGTTCATCCAAATTAACTTAATTTCACTAAATTCAGCGAAATTAATGAAATTAAGTTACATTCATCGGGTTCATCCAAACTAACTTAATTTCACGAAATTCATCGAAATTAATGAAATTAAGTTACATTCATCGGGTTCATCGAAACTAACTTAATTTCACTAAATTCATCGAAATTAATGAAATTAAGTTACATTCATCGGGTTCATCCAAACTAACTTAATTTCACTAAATTCAGCGAAATTGATGAAATTAAGTTACATTCATCGGGTTCATCGAAACTAACTTAATTTCACTAAATTCAGCGAAATTGATGAAATTAAGTTACATTCATCGGGTTCATCGAAACTAACTTAATTTCACTAAATTCAGCGAAATTAATGAAATTAAGTTACATTCATCGGGTTCATCCAAACTAACTTAATTTCACTAAATTCAGCGAGATTAATGAAATTAAGTTACATTCATCGGGTTCATCCAAATTAACTTAATTTCACGAAATTCAGCGAAATTAATGAAATTAAGTTACATTCATCGGGTTCATCCAAACTAACTTAATTTCACTAAATTCAGCGAAATTGATGAAATTAAGTTACATTCATCGGGTTCATCGAAACTAACTTAATTTCACGAAATTCAGCGAAATTAATGAAATTAAGTTACATTCATCGGGTTCATCCAAACTAACTTAATTTCACTAAATTCAGCGAGATTAATGAAATTAAGTTACATTCATCGGGTTCATCCAAATTAACTTAATTTCACTAAATTCAGCGAAATTAATGAAATTAAGTTACATTCATCGGGTTCATCCAAATTAACTTAATTTCACTAAATTCAGCGAGATTAATGAAATTAAGTTACATTCATCGGGTTCATCCAAATTAACTTAATTTCACGAAATTCATCGAAATTAATGAAATTAAGTTACATTCATCGGGTTCATCCAAACTAACTTAATTTCACTAAATTCAGCGAGATTAATGAAATTAAGTTACATTCATCGGGTTCATCCAAATTAACTTAATTTCACTAAATTCAGCGAAATTAATGAAATTAAGTTACATTCATCGGTTTCATCCAAATTAACTTAATTTCACTAAATTCAGCGAAATTAATGAAATTAAGTTACATTCATCGGGTTCATACAAACTAACTTAATTTCACTAAATTCAGCGAAATTAATGAAATTAAGTTACATTCATCGGGTTCATCGAAACTAACTTAATTTCACGAAATTCATCGAAATTAAAGAAATTAAGTTACATTCATCGGGTTCATCGAAACTAACTTAATTTCACGAAATTCATCGAAATTAATGAAATTAAGTTACATTCATCGGGTTCATCGAAACTAACTTAATTTCACGAAATTCAGCGAAATTAATGAAATTAAGTTACATTCACCGGGTTCATCGAAACTAACTTAATTTCACTAAATTCAGCGAAATTAATGAAATTAAGTTACATTCATCGGGTTCATCGAAACTAACTTAATTTCACGAAATTCATCGAAATTAATGAAATTAAGTTACATTCATCGGGTTCATCGAAACTAACTTAATTTCACTAAATTCATCGAAATTAATAAAATTAAGTTACATTCATCGGGTTCATCCAAATTAATTTAATTTCACTAAATTCAGCGAGATTAATGAAATTAAGTTACATTCATCGGGTTCATCCAAATTAACTTAATTTCACTAAATTCAGCGAAATTAATGAAATTAAGTTACATTCATCGGGTTCTTCCAAATTAACTTAATTTCACGAAATTCAGCGAAATTAATGAAATTAAGTTACATTCATCGGGTTCATCCAAACTAACTTAATTTCACTAAATTCAGCGAAATTGATGAAATTAAGTTACATTCATCGGGTTCATCCAAATTAACTTAATTTCACTAAATTCAGCGAAATTAATGAAATTAAGTTACATTCATCGGGTTCATCCAAACTAACTTAATTTCACTAAATTCAGCGAAATTAATGAAATTAAGTTACATTCATCGGGTTCATCGAAACTAACTTAATTTCACTAAATTCATCGAAATTAATGAAATTAAGTTACATTCATCGGGTTCATCGAAACTAACTTAATTTCACGAAATTCAGCGAAATTAATGAAATTAAGTTACATTCATCGGGTTCATCGAAACTGACTTAATTTCACGAAATTCATCGAAATTAACGAAATTAAGTTACATTCATCGGGTTCATCGAAACTAACTTAATTTCACGAAATTCAGCGAAATTAATGAAATTAAGTTACATTCATCGGGTTCATCGAAACTAACTTAATTTCACTAAATTCAGCGAAATTAATGAAATTAAGTTACATTCATCGGGTTCATCGAAACTAACTTAATTTCACGAAATTCATCGAAATTAATGAAATTAAGTTACATTCATCGGGTTCATCGAAACTAACTTAATTTCACTAAATTCATCGAAATTAATGAAATTAAGTTACATTCATCGGGTTCATCGAAACTAACTTAATTTCACGAAATTCAGCGAAATTAATGAAATTAAGTTACATTCATCGGGTTCATCCAAACTAACTTAATTTCACTAAATTCAGCGAAATTGATGAAATTAAGTTACATTCATCGGGTTCATCGAAACTAACTTAATTTCACGAAATTCAGCGAAATTAATGAAATTAAGTTACATTCATCGGGTTCATCCAAACTAACTTAATTTCACTAAATTCAGCGAAATTGATGAAATTAAGTTACATTCATCGGGTTCATCGAAACTAACTTAATTTCACGAAATTCAGCGAAATTAATGAAATTAAGTTACATTCATCGGGTTCATCCAAACTAACTTAATTTCACTAAATTCAGCGAGATTAATGAAATTAAGTTACATTCATCGGGTTCATCCAAATTAACTTAATTTCACTAAATTCAGCGAAATTAATGAAATTAAGTTACATTCATCGGGTTCATCCAAATTAACTTAATTTCACTAAATTCAGCGAGATTAATGAAATTAAGTTACATTCATCGGGTTCATCCAAATTAACTTAATTTCACGAAATTCATCGAAATTAATGAAATTAAGTTACATTCATCGGGTTCATCCAAACTAACTTAATTTCACTAAATTCAGCGAGATTAATGAAATTAAGTTACATTCATCGGGTTCATCCAAATTAACTTAATTTCACTAAATTCAGCGAAATTAATGAAATTAAGTTACATTCATCGGGTTCATCCAAATTAACTTAATTTCACTAAATTCAGCGAAATTAATGAAATTAAGTTACATTCATCGGGTTCATCCAAACTAACTTAATTTCACTAAATTCAGCGAAATTAATGAAATTAAGTTACATTCATCGGGTTCATCGAAACTAACTTAATTTCACGAAATTCATCGAAATTAATGAAATTAAGTTACATTCATCGGGTTCATCGAAACTAACTTAATTTCACGAAATTCAGCGAAATTAATGAAATTAAGTTACATTCATCGGGTTCATCGAAACTAACTTAATTTCACGAAATTCATCGAAATTAATGAAATTAAGTTACATTCATCGGGTTCATCGAAACTAACTTAATTTCACGAAATTCAGCGAAATTAATGAAATTAAGTTACATTCATCGGGTTCATCGAAACTAACTTAATTTCACTAAATTCAGCGAAATTAATGAAATTAAGTTACATTCATCGGGTTCATCGAAACTAACTTAATTTCACGAAATTCATCGAAATTAATGAAATTAAGTTACATTCATCGGGTTCATCGAAACTAACTTAATTTCACTAAATTCATCGAAATTAATGAAATTAAGTTACATTCATCGGGTTCATCCAAATTAACTTAATTTCACTAAATTCAGCGATATTAATGAAATTAAGTTACATTCATCGGGTTCATCCAAATTAACTTAATTTCACTAAATTCAGCGAAATTAATGAAATTAAGTTACATTCATCGGGTTCATCCAAATTAACTTAATTTCACGAAATTCAGCGAAATTAATGAAATTAAGTTACATTCATCGGGTTCATCCAAACTAACTTAATTTCACTAAATTCAGCGAAATTAATGAAATTAAGTTACATTCATCGGGTTCATCGAAACTAACTTAATTTCACGAAATTCATCGAAATTAATGAAATTAAGTTACATTCATCGGGTTCATCGAAACTAACTTAATTTCACTAAATTCATCGAAATTAATGAAATTAAGTTACATTCATCGGGTTCATCGAAACTAACTTAATTTCACGAAATTCAGCGAAATTAATGAAATTAAGTTACATTCATCGGGTTCATCCAAACTAACTTAATTTCACTAAATTCAGCGAAATTGATGATATTAAGTTACATTCATCGGGTTCATCGAAACTAACTTAATTTTACGAAATTCAGCGAAATTAATGAAATTAAGTTACATTCATCGGGTTCATCCAAACTAACTTAATTTCACTAAATTCAGCGAAATTGATGAAATTAAGTTACATTCATCGGGTTCATCGAAACTAACTTAATTTCACGAAATTCAGCGAAATTAATGAAATTAAGTTACATTCATCGGGTTCATCCAAACTAACTTAATTTCACTAAATTCAGCGAGATTAATGAAATTAAGTTACATTCATCGGGTTCATCCAAACTAACTTAATTTCACTAAATTCAGCGAAATTAATGAAATTAAGTTACATTCATCGGGTTCATCCAAACTAACTTAATTTCACTAAATTCAGCGAGATTAATGAAATTAAGTTACATTCATCGGGTTCATCGAAACTAACTTAATTTCACGAAATTCAGCGAAATTAATGAAATTAAGTTACATTCATCGGGTTCATCCAAACTAACTTAATTTCACTAAATTCAGCGAGATTAATGAAATTAAGTTACATTCATCGGGTTCATCGAAACTAACTTAATTTCACGAAATTCATCGAAATTAATGAAATTAAGTTACATTCATCGGGTTCATCGAAACTAACTTAATTTCACGAAATTCAGCGAAATTAATGAAATTAAGTTACATTCATCGGGTTCATCGAAACTAACTTAATTTCACGAAATTCAGCGAAATTAATGAAATTAAGTTACATTCATCGGGTTCATCGAAACTAACTTAATTTCACGAAATTCATCGAAATTAATGAAATTAAGTTACATTCATCGGGTTCATCGAAACTAACTTAATTTCACGAAATTCAGCGAAATTAATGAAATTAAGTTACATTCATCGGGTTCATCGAAACTAACTTAATTTCACGAAATTCATCGAAATTAATGAAATTAAGTTACATTCATCGGGTTCATCGAAACTAACTTAATTTCACGAAATTCAGCGAAATTAATGAAATTAAGTTACATTCATCGGGTTCATCGAAACTAACTTAATTTCACTAAATTCAGCGAAATTAATGAAATTAAGTTACATTCATCGGGTTCATCGAAACTAACTTAATTTCACGAAATTCATCGAAATTAATGAAATTAAGTTACATTCATCGGGTTCATCGAAACTAACTTAATTTCACTAAATTCATCGAAATTAATGAAATTAAGTTACATTCATCGGGTTCATCCAAATTAACTTAATTTCACTAAATTCAGCGATATTAATGAAATTAAGTTACATTCATCGGGTTCATCCAAATTAACTTAATTTCACTAAATTCAGCGAAATTAATGAAATTAAGTTACATTCATCGGGTTCATCCAAATTAACTTAATTTCACGAAATTCAGCGAAATTAATGAAATTAAGTTACATTCATCGGGTTCATCCAAACTAACTTAATTTCACTAAATTCAGCGAAATTAATGAAATTAAGTTACATTCATCGGGTTCATCGAAACTAACTTAATTTCACTAAATTCATCGAAATTAATGAAATTAAGTTACATTCATCGGGTTCATCGAAACTAACTTAATTTCACGAAATTCAGCGAAATTAATGAAATTAAGTTACATTCATCGGGTTCATCGAAACTAACTTAATTTCACGAAATTCATCGAAATTAATGAAATTAAGTTACATTCATCGGGTTCATCGAAACTAACTTAATTTCACGAAATTCAGCGAAATTAATGAAATTAAGTTACATTCATCGGGTTCATCGAAACTAACTTAATTTCACGAAATTCATCGAAATTAATGAAATTAAGTTACATTCATCGGGTTCATCGAAACTAACTTAATTTCACGAAATTCAGCGAAATTAATGAAATTAAGTTACATTCATCGGGTTCATCGAAACTAACTTAATTTCACTAAATTCAGCGAAATTAATGAAATTAAGTTACATTCATCGGGTTCATCGAAACTAACTTAATTTCACGAAATTCATCGAAATTAATGAAATTAAGTTACATTCATCGGGTTCATCGAAACTAACTTAATTTCACTAAATTCATCGAAATTAATGAAATTAAGTTACATTCATCGGGTTCATCCAAATTAACTTAATTTCACTAAATTCAGCGATATTAATGAAATTAAGTTACATTCATCGGGTTCATCCAAATTAACTTAATTTCACTAAATTCAGCGAAATTAATGAAATTAAGTTACATTCATCGGGTTCATCCAAATTAACTTAATTTCACGAAATTCAGCGAAATTAATGAAATTAAGTTACATTCATCGGGTTCATCCAAATTAACTTAATTTCACTAAATTCAGCGAAATTAATGAAATTAAGTTACATTCATCGGGTTCATCCAAACTAACTTAATTTCACTAAATTCAGCGAAATTAATGAAATTAAGTTACATTCATCGGGTTCATCGAAACTAACTTAATTTCACTAAATTCATCGAAATTAATGAAATTAAGTTACATTCATCGGGTTCATCGAAACTAACTTAATTTCACGAAATTCAGCGAAATTAATGAAATTAAGTTACATTCATCGGGTTCATCGAAACTAACTTAATTTCACGAAATTCATCGAAATTAATGAAATTAAGTTACATTCATCGGGTTCATCGAAACTAACTTAATTTCACGAAATTCAGCGAAATTAATGAAATTAAGTTACATTCATCGGGTTCATCCAAACTAACTTAATTTCACTAAATTCAGCGAAATTAATGAAATTAAGTTACATTCATCGGGTTCATCGAAACTAACTTAATTTCACGAAATTCATCGAAATTAATGAAATTAAGTTACATTCATCGGGTTCATCGAAACTAACTTAATTTCACTAAATTCATCGAAATTAATGAAATTAAGTTACATTCATCGGGTTCATCGAAACTAACTTAATTTCACGAAATTCAGCGAAATTAATGAAATTAAGTTACATTCATCGGGTTCATCCAAACTAACTTAATTTCACTAAATTCAGCGAAATTGATGATATTAAGTTACATTCATCGGGTTCATCGAAACTAACTTAATTTCACGAAATTCAGCGAAATTAATGAAATTAAGTTACATTCATCGGGTTCATCCAAACTAACTTAATTTCACTAAATTCAGCGAAATTGATGAAATTAAGTTACATTCATCGGGTTCATCGAAACTAACTTAATTTCACGAAATTCAGCGAAATTAATGAAATTAAGTTACATTCATCGGGTTCATCCAAACTAACTTAATTTCACTAAATTCAGCGAGATTAATGAAATTAAGTTACATTCATCGGGTTCATCCAAACTAACTTAATTTCACTAAATTCAGCGAAATTAATGAAATTAAGTTACATTCATCGGGTTCATCCAAACTAACTTAATTTCACTAAATTCAGCGAGATTAATGAAATTAAGTTACATTCATCGGGTTCATCGAAACTAACTTAATTTCACGAAATTCAGCGAAATTAATGAAATTAAGTTACATTCATCGGGTTCATCCAAACTAACTTAATTTCACTAAATTCAGCGAGATTAATGAAATTAAGTTACATTCATCGGGTTCATCGAAACTAACTTAATTTCACGAAATTCATCGAAATTAATGAAATTAAGTTACATTCATCGGGTTCATCGAAACTAACTTAATTTCACGAAATTCAGCGAAATTAATGAAATTAAGTTACATTCATCGGGTTCATCGAAACTAACTTAATTTCACGAAATTCAGCGAAATTAATGAAATTAAGTTACATTCATCGGGTTCATCGAAACTAACTTAATTTCACGAAATTCAGCGAAATTAATGAAATTAAGTTACATTCATCGGGTTCATCCAAACTAACTTAATTTCACTAAATTCAGCGAAATTGATGAAATTAAGTTACATTCATCGGGTTCATCGAAACTAACTTAATTTCACTAAATTCATCGAAATTAATGAAATTAAGTTACATTCATCGGGTTCATCGAAACTAACTTAATTTCACTAAATTCAGCGAGATTAATGAAATTAAGTTACATTCATCGGGTTCATCGAAACTAACTTAATTTCACTAAATTCAGCGAAATTGATGAAATTAAGTTACATTCATCGGGTTCATCGAAACTAACTTAATTTCACGAAATTCATCGAAATTAATGAAATTAAGTTACATTCATCGGGTTCATCCAAACTAACTTAATTTCACTAAATTCAGCGAGATTAATGAAATTAAGTTACATTCATCGGGTTCATCCAAATTAACTTAATTTCACTAAATTCAGCGAAATTAATGAAATTAAGTTACATTCATCGGGTTCATCCAAACTAACTTAATTTCACTAAATTCAGCGAGATTAATGAAATTAAGTTACATTCATCGGGTTCATCGAAACTAACTTAATTTCACGAAATTCAGCGAAATTAATGAAATTAAGTTACATTCATCGGGTTCATCCAAACTAACTTAATTTCACTAAATTCAGCGAAATTAATGAAATTAAGTTACATTCATCGGGTTCATCCAAATTAACTTAATTTCACTAAATTCAGCGAGATTAATGAAATTAAGTTACATTCATCGGGTTCATCGAAACTAACTTAATTTCACTAAATTCAGCGAGATTAATGAAATTAAGTTACATTCATCGGGTTCATCGAAACTAACTTAATTTCACGAAATTCAGCGAAATTAATGAAATTAAGTTACATTCATCGGGTTCATCGAAACTAACTTAATTTCACGAAATTCATCGAAATTAATGAAATTAAGTTACATTCATCGGGTTCATCGAAACTAACTTAATTTCACTAAATTCAGCGAAATTAATGAAATTAAGTTACATTCATCGGGTTCATCGAAACTAACTTAATTTCACGAAATTCAGCGAAATTAATGAAATTAAGTTACATTCATCGGGTTCATCGAAACTAACTTAATTTCACTAAATTCAGCGAAATTAATGAAATTAAGTTACATTCATCGGGTTCATCCAAACTAACTTAATTTCACTAAATTCAGCGAAATTGATGAAATTAAGTTACATTCATCGGGTTCATCGAAACTAACTTAATTTCACGAAATTCAGCGAAATTAATGAAATTAAGTTACATTCATCGGGTTCATCGAAACTAACTTAATTTCACTAAATTCAGCGAAATTGATGAAATTAAGTTACATTCATCGGGTTCATCGAAACTAACTTAATTTCACGAAATTCAGCGAAATTAATGAAATTAAGTTACATTCATCGGGTTCATCCAAACTAACTTAATTTCACTAAATTCAGCGAGATTAATGAAATTAAGTTACATTCATCGGGTTCATCGAAACTAACTTAATTTCACGAAATTCATCGAAATTAATGAAATTAAGTTACATTCATCGGGTTCATCGAAACTAACTTAATTTCACGAAATTCAGCGAAATTAATGAAATTAAGTTACATTCATCGGGTTAATCGAAACTAACTTAATTTCACGAAATTCATCGAAATTAATGAAATTAAGTTACATTCATCGGGTTCATCGAAACTAACTTAATTTCACTAAATTCAGCGAGACTAATGAAATTAAGTTACATTCATCGGGTTCATCCAAATTAACTTAATTTCACTAAATTCAGCGAAATTAATGAAATTAAGTTACATTCATCGGGTTCATCCAAATTAACTTAATTTCACTAAATTCAGCTAAATTAATGAAATTAAGTTACATTCATCGGGTTCATCGAAACTAACTTAATTTCACTAAATTCAGCGAAATTGATGAAATTAAGTTACATTCATCGGGTTCATCGAAACTAACTTAATTTCACGAAATTCAGCGAAATTAATGAAATTAAGTTACATTCATCGGGTTCATCCAAACTAACTTAGTTTCACTAAATTCAGCGAGATTAATGAAATTAAGTTACATTCATCGGGTTCTTCCAAATTAACTTAATTTCACTAAATTCAGCGAAATTAATGAAATTAAGTTACATTCATCGGGTTCATCCAAATTAACTTAATTTCACTAAATTCAGCGAGATTAATGAAATTAAGTTACATTCATCGGGTTCATCCAAATTAACTTAATTTCACGAAATTCATCGAAATTAATGAAATTAAGTTACATTCATCGGGTTCATCCAAACTAACTTAATTTCACTAAATTCAGCGAGATTAATGAAATTAAGTTACATTCATCGGGTTCATCCAAACTAACTTAATTTCACTAAATTCAGCGAGATTAATGAAATTAAGTTACATTCATCGGGTTCATCGAAACTAACTTAATTTCACGAAATTCAGCGAAATTAATGAAATTAAGTTACATTCATCGGGTTCATCCAAACTAACTTAATTTCACTAAATTCAGCGAAATTAATGAAATTAAGTTACATTCATCGGGTTCATCCAAATTAACTTAATTTCACTAAATTCAGCGAGATTAATGAAATTAAGTTACATTCATCGGGTTCATCGAAACTAACTTAATTTCACTAAATTCAGCGAGATTAATGAAATTAAGTTACATTCATCGGGTTCATCGAAACTAACTTAATTTCACGAAATTCAGCGAAATTAATGAAATTAAGTTACATTCATCGGGTTCATCGAAACTAACTTAATTTCACGAAATTCATCGAAATTAATGAAATTAAGTTACATTCATCGGGTTCATCGAAACTAACTTAATTTCACTAAATTCAGCGAAATTAATGAAATTAAGTTACATTCATCGGGTTCATCGAAACTAACTTAATTTCACGAAATTCAGCGAAATTAATGAAATTAAGTTACATTCATCGGGTTCATCGAAACTAACTTAATTTCACTAAATTCAGCGAAATTAATGAAATTAAGTTACATTCATCGGGTTCATCCAAACTAACTTAATTTCACTAAATTCAGCGAAATTGATGAAATTAAGTTACATTCATCGGGTTCATCGAAACTAACTTAATTTCACGAAATTCAGCGAAATTAATGAAATTAAGTTACATTCATCGGGTTCATCGAAACTAACTTAATTTCACTAAATTCAGCGAAATTGATGAAATTAAGTTACATTCATCGGGTTCATCGAAACTAACTTAATTTCACGAAATTCAGCGAAATTAATGAAATTAAGTTACATTCATCGGGTTCATCCAAACTAACTTAATTTCACTAAATTCAGCGAGATTAATGAAATTAAGTTACATTCATCGGGTTCATCGAAACTAACTTAATTTCACGAAATTCATCGAAATTAATGAAATTAAGTTACATTCATCGGGTTCATCGAAACTAACTTAATTTCACGAAATTCAGCGAAATTAATGAAATTAAGTTACATTCATCGGGTTAATCGAAACTAACTTAATTTCACGAAATTCATCGAAATTAATGAAATTAAGTTACATTCATCGGGTTCATCGAAACTAACTTAATTTCACTAAATTCAGCGAGACTAATGAAATTAAGTTACATTCATCGGGTTCATCCAAATTAACTTAATTTCACTAAATTCAGCGAAATTAATGAAATTAAGTTACATTCATCGGGTTCATCCAAATTAACTTAATTTCACTAAATTCAGCTAAATTAATGAAATTAAGTTACATTCATCGGGTTCATCGAAACTAACTTAATTTCACTAAATTCAGCGAAATTGATGAAATTAAGTTACATTCATCGGGTTCATCGAAACTAACTTAATTTCACGAAATTCAGCGAAATTAATGAAATTAAGTTACATTCATCGGGTTCATCCAAACTAACTTAATTTCACTAAATTCAGCGAGATTAATGAAATTAAGTTACATTCATCGGGTTCTTCCAAATTAACTTAATTTCACTAAATTCAGCGAAATTAATGAAATTAAGTTACATTCATCGGGTTCATCCAAATTAACTTAATTTCACTAAATTCAGCGAGATTAATGAAATTAAGTTACATTCATCGGGTTCATCCAAATTAACTTAATTTCACGAAATTCATCGAAATTAATGAAATTAAGTTACATTCATCGGGTTCATCCAAACTAACTTAATTTCACTAAATTCAGCGAGATTAATGAAATTAAGTTACATTCATCGGGTTCATCCAAACTAACTTAATTTCACTAAATTCAGCGAAATTGATGAAATTAAGTTACATTCATCGGGTTCATCGAAACTAACTTAATTTCACTAAATTCAGCGAAATTGATGAAATTAAGTTACATTCATCGGGTTCATCGAAACTAACTTAATTTCACTAAATTCAGCGAAATTAATGAAATTAAGTTACATTCATCGGGTTCATCCAAACTAACCTAATTTCACTAAATTCAGCGAAATTGATGAAATTAAGTTACATTCATCGGGTTCATCGAAACTAACTTAATTTCACTAAATTCAGCGAAATTGATGAAATTAAGTTACATTCATCGGGTTCATCGAAACTAACTTAATTTCACTAAATTCAGCGAAATTAATGAAATTAAGTTACATTCATCGGGTTCATCCAAACTAACTTAATTTCACTAAATTCAGCGAGATTAATGAAATTAAGTTACATTCATCGGGTTCATCCAAATTAACTTAATTTCACTAAATTCAGCGAAATTAATGAAATTAAGTTACATTCATCGGGTTCATCCAAACTAACTTAATTTCACTAAATTCAGCGAGATTAATGAAATTAAGTTACATTCATCGGGTTCATCGAAACTAACTTAATTTCACGAAATTCAGCGAAATTAATGAAATTAAGTTACATTCATCGGGTTCATCGAAACTAACTTAATTTCACGAAATTCATCGAAATTAATGAAATTAAGTTACATTCATCGGGTTCATCGAAACTAACTTAATTTCACTAAATTCATCGAAATTAATGAAATTAAGTTACATTCATCGGGTTCATCCAAATTAACTTAATTTCACTAAATTCAGCGAAATTAATGAAATTAAGTTACATTCATCGGGTTCATCCAAATTAACTTAATTTCACTAAATTCAGCGAGATTAATGAAATTAAGTTACATTCATCGGGTTCATCCAAATTAACTTAATTTCACTAAATTCAGCGAAATTAATGAAATTAAGTTACATTCATCGGGTTCATCGAAACTAACTTAATTTCACTAAATTCAGCGAAATTGATGAAATTAAGTTACATTCATCGGGTTCATCCAAACTAACTTAATTTCACGAAATTCAGCGAGATTAATGAAATTAAGTTACATTCATCGGGTTCATCCAAATTAACTTAATTTCACTAAATTCAGCGAAATTAATGAAATTAAGTTACATTCATCGGGTTCATCCAAATTAACTTAATTTCACTAAATTCAGCGAGATTAATGAAATTAAGTTACATTCATCGGGTTCATCCAAATTAACTTAATTTCACTAAATTCAGCGAAATTAATGAAATTAAGTTACATTCATCGGGTTCATCGAAACTAACTTAATTTCACTAAATTCAGCGAGATTAATGAAATTAAGTTACATTCATCGGGTTCATCCAAATTAACTTAAGTTCACTAAATTCAGCGAAATTAATGAAATTAAGTTACATTCATCGGGTTCATCCAAATTAACTTAATTTCACTAAATTCAGCGAGATTAATGAAATTAAGTTACATTCATCGGGTTCATCCAAATTAACTTAATTTCACGAAATTCATCGAAATTAATGAAATTAAGTTACATCCATCGGGTTCATCCAAACTAACTTAATTTCACTAAATTCAGCGAGATTAATGAAATTAAGTTACATTCATCGGGTTCATCCAAATTAACTTAATTTCACTAAATTCAGCGAAATTAATGAAATTAAGTTACATTCATCGGGTTCATCCAAACTAACTTAATTTCACTAAATTCAGCGAGACTAATTGAAATTAAGTTACATTCATCGGGTTCATCGAAACTAACTTAATTTCACGAAATTCAGCGAAATTAATGAAATTAAGTTACATTCATCGGGTTCATCGAAACTAACTTAATTTTCACGAAATTCATCGAAATTAATGAAATTAAGTTACATTCATCGGGTTCATCGAAACTAACTTAATTTCACGAAATTCAGCGAAATTAATGAAATTAAGTTACATTCATCGGGTTCATCGAAACTAACTTAATTTCACGAAATTCAGCGAAATTAATGAAATTAAGTTACATTCATCGGGTTCATCGAAACTAACTTAATTTCACGAAATTCAGCGAAATTAATGAAATTAAGTTACATTCATCGGGTTCATCCAAACTAACTTAATTTCACTAAATTCAGCGAAATTGATGAAATTAAGTTACATTCATCGGGTTCATCGAAACTAACTTAATTTCACGAAATTCAGCGAAATTAATGAAATTAAGTTACATTCATCGGGTTCATCCAAACTAACTTAATTTCACTAAATTCAGCGAGATTAATGAAATTAAGTTACATTCATCGGGTTCATCCAAATTAACTTAATTTCACTAAATTCAGCGAAGTTAATGAAATTAAGTTACATTCATCGGGTTCATCCAAACTAACTTAATTTCACTAAATTCAGCGAGATTAATGAAATTAAGTTACATTCATCGGGTTCATCGAAACTAACTTAATTTCACGAAATTCATCGAAATTAATGAAATTAAGTTACATTCATCGGGTTCATCCAAACTAACTTAATTTCACTAAATTCAGCGAAATTGATGAAATTAAGTTACATTCATCGGGTTCATCGAAACTAACTTAATTTCACTAAATTCAGCGAAATTGATGAAATTAAGTTACATTCATCGGGTTCATCGAAACTAACTTAATTTCACGAAATTCAGCGAAATTAATGAAATTAAGTTACATTCATCGGGTTCATCCAAACTAACTTAATTTCACTAAATTCAGCGAGATTAATGAAATTAAGTTACATTCATCGGGTTCATCCAAAATTAACTTAATTTCACTAAATTCAGCGAAATTAATGAAATTAAGTTACATTCATCGGGTTCATCCAAACTAACTTAATTTCACTAAATTCAGCGAGATTAATGAAATTAAGTTACATTCATCGGGTTCATCGAAACTAACTTAATTTCACGAAATTCAGCGAAATTAATGAAATTAAGTTACATTCATCGGGTTCATCCAAACTAACTTAATTTCACTAAATTCAGCGAAATTGATGAAATTAAGTTACATTCATCGGGTTCATCGAAACTAACTTAATTTCACGAAATTCAGCGAAATTAATGAAATTAAGTTACATTCATCGGGTTCATCCAAACTAACTTAATTTCACTAAATTCAGCGAGATTAATGAAATTAAGTTACATTCATCGGGTTCATCGAAACTAACTTAATTTCACGAAATTCAGCGAGATTAATGAAATTAAGTTACATTCATCGGGTTCATCCAAATTAACTTAATTTCACTAAATTCAGCGAAATTAATGAAATTAAGTTACATTCATCGGGTTCATCCAAACTAACTTAATTTCACTAAATTCAGCGAAATTAATGAAATTAAGTTACATTCATCGGGTTCATCGAAACTAACTTAATTTCACGAAATTCAGCGAGATTAATGAAATTAAGTTACATTCATCGGGTTCATCCAAATTAACTTAATTTCACTAAATTCAGCGAAATTAATGAAATTAAGTTACATTCATCGGGTTCATCCAAACTAACTTAATTTCACTAAATTCAGCGAAATTAATGAAATTAAGTTACATTCATCGGGTTCATCCAAACTAACTTAATTTCACTAAATTCAGCGAAATTGATGAAATTAAGTTACATTCATCGGGTTCATCGAAACTAACTTAGTTTCACTAAATTCAGCGAAATTGATGAAATTAAGTTACATTCATCGGGTTCATCGAAACTAACTTAATTTCACTATATTCAGCGAAATTAATGAAATTAAGTTACATTCATCGGGTTCATCGAAACTAACTTAATTTCACGAAATTCAGCGAAATTAATGAAATTAAGTTACATTCATCGGGTTCATCGAAACTAACTTAATTTCACGAAATTCAGCGAAATTAATGAAATTAAGTTACATTCATCGGGTTCATCGAAACTAACTTAATTTCACGAAATTCAGCGAAATTAATGAAATTAAGTTACATTCATCGGGTTCATCGAAACTAACTTAATTTCACGAAATTCAGCGAAATTAATGAAATTAAGTTACATTCATCGGGTTCATCGAAACTAACTTAATTTCACTAAATTCAGCGAAATTAATGAAATTAAGTTACATTCATCGGGTTCATCGAAACTAACTTAATTTCACTAAATTCAGCGAGATTAATGAAATTAAGTTACATTCATCGGGTTCATCGAAACTAACTTAATTTCACGAAATTCAGCGAAATTAATGAAATTAAGTTACATTCATCGGGTTCATCCAAACTAACTTAATTTCACTAAATTCAGCGAGATTAATGAAATTAAGTTACATTCATCGGGTTCATCGAAACTAACTTAATTTCACGAAATTCAGCGAGATTAATGAAATTAAGTTACATTCATCGGGTTCATCCAAATTAACTTAATTTCACTAAATTCAGCGAAATTAATGAAATTAAGTTACATTCATCGGGTTCATCCAAACTAACTTAATTTCACTAAATTCAGCGAAATTAATGAAATTAAGTTACATTCATCGGGTTCATCGAAACTAACTTAATTTCACGAAATTCAGCGAGATTAATGAAATTAAGTTACATTCATCGGGTTCATCCAAACTAACTTAATTTCACTAAATTCAGCGAAATTAATGAAATTAAGTTACATTCATCGGGTTCATCCAAACTAACTTAATTTCACTAAATTCAGCGAAATTGATGAAATTAAGTTACATTCATCGGGTTCATCCAAACTAACTTAATTTCACTAAATTCAGCGAAATTAATGAAATTAAGTTACATTCATCGGGTTCATCGAAACTAACTTAATTTCACTAAATTCAGCGAAATTAATGAAATTAAGTTACATTCATCGGGTTCATCCAAACTAACTTAATTTCACTAAATTCAGCGAAATTAATGAAATTAAGTTACATTCATCGGGTTCATCCAAACTAACTTAATTTCACTAAATTCAGCGAAATTGATGAAATTAAGTTACATTCATCGGGTTCATCGAAACTAACTTAATTTCACTAAATTCAGCGAAATTGATGAAATTAAGTTACATTCATCGGGTTCATCGAAACTAACTTAATTTCACTATATTCAGCGAAATTAATGAAATTAAGTTACATTCATCGGGTTCATCGAAACTAACTTAATTTCACGAAATTCAGCGAAATTAATGAAATTAAGTTACATTCATCGGGTTCATCGAAACTAACTTAATTTCACGAAATTCAGCGAAATTAATGAAATTAAGTTACATTCATCGGGTTCATCGAAACTAACTTAATTTCACGAAATTCAGCGAAATTAATGAAATTAAGTTACATTCATCGGGTTCATCGAAACTAACTTAATTTCACGAAATTCAGCGAAATTAATGAAATTAAGTTACATTCATCGGGTTCATCGAAACTAACTTAATTTCACTAAATTCAGCGAAATTAATGAAATTAAGTTACATTCATCGGGTTCATCGAAACTAACTTAATTTCACTAAATTCAGCGAGATTAATGAAATTAAGTTACATTCATCGGGTTCATCCAAACTAACTTAATTTCACTAAATTCAGCGAGATTAATGAAATTAAGTTACATTCATCGGGTTCATCCAAATTAACTTAATTTCACTAAATTCAGCGAAATTAATGAAATTAAGTTACATTCATCGGGTTCATCCAAACTAACTTAATTTCACTAAATTCAGCGAAATTAATGAAATTAAGTTACATTCATCGGGTTCATCCAAACTAACTTAATTTCACTAAATTCAGCGAAATTGATGAAATTAAGTTACATTCATCGGGTTCATCGAAACTAACTTAATTTCACTAAATTCAGAGAGATTAATGAAATTAAGTTACATTCATCGGGTTCATCCAAATTAACTTAATTTCACTAAATTCAGCGAAATTAATGAAATTAAGTTACATTCATCGGGTTCATCCAAACTAACTTAATTTCACTAAATTCAGCGAGATTAATGAAATTAAGTTACATTCATCGGGTTCATCGAAACTAACTTAATTTCACGAAATTCAGCGAAATTAATGAAATTAAGTTACATTCATCGGGTTCATCGAAACTAACTTAATTTCACTAAATTCAGCGAAATTGATGAAATTAAGTTACATTCATCGGGTTCATCGAAACTAACTTAATTTCACGAAATTCAGCGAAATTAATGAAATTAAGTTACATTCATCGGGTTCATCCAAACTAACTTAATTTCACTAAATTCAGCGAGATTAATGAAATTAAGTTACATTCATCGGGTTCATCGAAACTAACTTAATTTCACGAAATTCATCGAAATTAATGAAATTAAGTTACATTCATCGGGTTCATCGAAACTAACTTAATTTCACGAAATTCAGCGAAATTAATGAAATTAAGTTACATTCATCGGGTTCATCGAAACTAACTTAATTTCACGAAATTCATCGAAATTAATGAAATTAAGTTACATTCATCGGGTTCATCGAAACTAACTTAATTTCACTAAATTCAGCGAGACTAATGAAATTAAGTTACATTCATCGGGTTCATCCAAATTAACTTAATTTCACTAAATTCAGCGAAATTAATGAAATTAAGTTACATTCATCGGGTTCATCGAAACTAACGTAATTTCACTAAATTCAGCGAAATTAATGAAATTAAGTTACATTCATCGGGTTCATCGAAACTAACTTAATTTCACGAAATTCATCGAAATTAATGAAATTAAGTTACATTCATCGGGTTCATCGAAACTAACTTAATTTCACTAAATTCATCGAAATTAATGAAATTAAGTTACATTCATCGGGTTCATCCAAATTAACTTAATTTCACTAAATTCAGCGAAATTAATGAAATTAAGTTACATTCATCGGGTTCATCGAAACTAACTTAATTTCACGAAATTCAGCGAAATTAATGAAATTAAGTTACATTCATCGGGTTCATCGAAACTAACTTAATTTCACGAAATTCATCGAAATTAATGAAATTAAGTTACATTCATCGGGTTCATCGAAACTAACTTAATTTCACGAAATTCAGCGAAATTAATGAAATTAAGTTACATTCATCGGGTTCATCGAAACTAACTTAATTTCACGAAATTCATCGAAATTAATGAAATTAAGTTACATTCATCGGGTTCATCGAAACTAACTTAATTTCACTAAATTCATCGAAATTAATGAAATTAAGTTACATTCATCGGGTTCATCGAAACTAACTTAATTTCACTAAATTCAGCGAGACTAATGAAATTAAGTTACATTCATCGGGTTCATCCAAATTAACTTAATTTCACTAAATTCAGCGAAATTAATGAAATTAAGTTACATTCATCGGGTTCATCGAAACTAACTTAATTTCACGAAATTCAGCGAAATTAATGAAATTAAGTTACATTCATCGGGTTCATCGAAACTAACTTAATTTCACGAAATTCAGCGAAATTAATGAAATTAAGTTACATTCATCGGGTTCATCGAAACTAACTTAATTTCACGAAATTCAGCGAAATTAATGAAATTAAGTTACATTCATCGGGTTCATCGAAACTAACTTAATTTCACGAAATTCATCGAAATTAATGAAATTAAGTTACATTCATCGGGTTCATCGAAACTAACTTAATTTCACTAAATTCATCGAAATTAATGAAATTAAGTTACATTCATCGGGTTCATCGAAACTAACTTAATTTCACTAAATTCAGCGAGACTAATGAAATTAAGTTACATTCATCGGGTTCATCCAAATTAACTTAATTTCACTAAATTCAGCGAAATTAATGAAATTAAGTTACATTCATCGGGTTCATCGAAACTAACTTAATTTCACGAAATTCAGCGAAATTAATGAAATTAAGTTACATTCATCGGGTTCATCGAAACTAACTTAATTTCACGAAATTCAGCGAAATTAATGAAATTAAGTTACATTCATCGGGTTCATCGAAACTAACTTAATTTCACGAAATTCATCGAAATTAATGAAATTAAGTTACATTCATCGGGTTCATCGAAACTAACTTAATTTCACTAAATTCATCGAAATTAATGAAATTAAGTTACATTCATCGGGTTCATCGAAACTAACTTAATTTCACGAAATTCAGCGAAATTAATGAAATTAAGTTACATTCATCGGGTTCATCGAAACTAACTTAATTTCACGAAATTCATCGAAATTAATGAAATTAAGTTACATTCATCGGGTTCATCGAAACTAACTTAATTTCACTAAATTCATCGAAATTAATGAAATTAAGTTACATTCATCGGGTTCATCGAAACTAACTTAATTTCACTAAATTCAGCGAGACTAATGAAATTAAGTTACATTCATCGGGTTCATCCAAATTAACTTAATTTCACTAAATTCAGCGAAATTAATGAAATTAAGTTACATTCATCGGGTTCATCGAAACTAACTTAATTTCACGAAATTCAGCGAAATTAATGAAATTAAGTTACATTCATCGGGTTCATCGAAACTAACTTAATTTCACGAAATTCAGCGAAATTAATGAAATTAAGTTACATTCATCGGGTTCATCGAAACTAACTTAATTTCACGAAATTCATCGAAATTAATGAAATTAAGTTACATTCATCGGGTTCATCGAAACTAACTTAATTTCACTAAATTCATCGAAATTAATGAAATTAAGTTACATTCATCGGGTTCATCGAAACTAACTTAATTTCACTAAATTCAGCGAGACTAATGAAATTAAGTTACATTCATCGGGTTCATCCAAATTAACTTAATTTCACTAAATTCAGCGAAATTAATGAAATTAAGTTACATTCATCGGGTTCATCGAAACTAACTTAATTTCACGAAATTCAGCGAAATTAATGAAATTAAGTTACATTCATCGGGTTCATCGAAACTAACTTAATTTCACGAAATTCATCGTAATTAATGAAATTAATTTACATTCATCGGGTTCATCGAAACTAACTTAATTTCACTAAATTCATCGAAATTAATGAAATTAAGTTACATTCATCGGGTTCATCCAAATTAACTTAATTTCACTAAATTCAGCGAGATTAATGAAATTAAGTTACATTCATCGGGTTCATCCAAACTAACTTAATTTCACTAAATTCAGCGAAATTAATGAAATTAAGTTACATTCATCGGGTTCATCGAAACTAACTTAATTTCACGAAATTCATCGAAATTAATGAAATTAAGTTACATTCATCGGGTTCATCGAAACTAACTTAATTTCACTAAATTCATCGAAATTAATGAAATTAAGTTACATTCATCGGGTTCATCGAAACTAACTTAATTTCACGAAATTCAGCGAAATTAATGAAATTAAGTTACATTCATCGGGTTTATCGAAACTAACTTAATTTCACGAAATTAATGAAATTAAGTTACATTCATCGGGTTCATCGAAACTAACTTAATTTCACGAAATTCAGCGAAATTAATGAAATTAAGTTACATTCATCGGGTTCATCGGAACTAACTTAATTTCACTAAATTCAGCGAAATTAATGAAATTAAGTTACATTAATCGGGTTCATCGAAACTAACTTAATATCACGAAATTCAGCGAAATTAATGAAATTAAGTTACATTCATCGGGTTCATCGAAACTAACTTAATTTCACTAAATTCAGCGAAATTAATGAAATTAAGTTACATTCATCGGGTTCATCGAAACTAACTTAATTTCACGAAATTCAGCGAAATTAATGAAATTAAGTTACATTCATCGGGTTCATCGAAACTAACTTAATTTCACTAAATTCAGCGAAATTAATGAAATTAAGTTACATTCATCGGGTTCATCGAAACTAACTTAATTTCACTAAATTCAGCGAAATTAATGAAATTAAGTTACATTCATCGGGTTCATCGAAACTAACTTAATTTCACGAAATTCATCGAAATTAATGAAATTAAGTTACATTCATCGGGTTCATCGAAACTAACTTAATTTCACTAAATTCATCGAAATTAATGAAATTAAGTTACATTCATCGGGTTCATCGAAACTAACTTAATTTCACGAAATTCAGCGAAATTAATGAAATTAAGTTACATTCATCGGGTTCATCCAAACTAACTTAATTTCACTAAATTCAGCGAAATTGATGAAATTAAGTTACATTCATCGGGTTCATCGAAACTAACTTAATTTCACGAAATTCAGCGAAATTAATGAAATTAAGTTACATTCATCGGGTTCATCCAAACTAACTTAATTTCACTAAATTCAGCGAGATTAATGAAATTAAGTTACATTCATCGGGTTCATCCAAATTAACTTAATTTCACTAAATTCAGCGAAATTAATGAAATTAAGTTACATTCATCGGGTTCATCCAAACTAACTTAATTTCACTAAATTCAGCGAGATTAATGAAATTAAGTTACATTCATCGGGTTCATCGAAACTAACTTAATTTCACGAAATTCAGCGAAATTAATGAAATTAAGTTACATTCATCGGGTTCATCCAAACTAACTTAATTTCACTAAATTCAGCGAGATTAATGAAATTAAGTTACATTCATCGGGTTCATCGAAACTAACTTAATTTCACGAAATTCATCGAAATTAATGAAATTAAGTTACATTCATCGGGTTCATCGAAACTAACTTAATTTCACGAAATTCAGCGAAATTAATGAAATTAAGTTACATTCATCGGGTTCATCGAAACTAACTTAATTTCACGAAATTCATCGAAATTAATGAAATTAAGTTACATTCATCGGGTTCATCGAAACTAACTTAATTTCACTAAATTCAGCGAGACTAATGAAATTAAGTTACATTCATCGGGTTCATCCAAATTAACTTAATTTCACTAAATTCAGCGAAATTAATGAAATTAAGTTACATTCATCGGGTTCATCGAAACTAACTTAATTTCACGAAATTCAGCGAAATTAATGAAATTAAGTTACATTCATCGGGTTCATCGAAACTAACTTAATTTCACGAAATTCATCGAAATTAATGAAATTAAGTTACATTCATCGGGTTCATCGAAACTAACTTAATTTCACTAAATTCATCGAAATTAATGAAATTAAGTTACATTCATCGGGTTCATCCAAATTAACTTAATTTCACTAAATTCAGCGAAATTAATGAAATTAAGTTACATTCATCGAGTTCATCCAAATTAACTTAATTTCACTAAATTCAGCGAGATTAATGAAATTAAGTTACATTCATCGGGTTCATCCAAATTAACTTAATTTCACTAAATTCAGCGAAATTAATGAAATTAAGTTACATTCATCGGGTTCATCCAAATTAACTTAATTTCACGAAATTCAGCGAAATTAATGAAATTAAGTTACATTCATCGGGTTCATCGAAATTAACTTAATTTCACTAAATTCAGCGAGATTAATGAAATTAAGTTACATTCATCGGGTTCATCCAAACTAACTTAATTTCACTAAATTCAGCGAGATTAATGAAATTAAGTTACATTCATCGGGTTCATCGAAACTAACTTAATTTCACGAAATTCAGCGAAATTAATGAAATTAAGTTACATTCATCGGGTTCATCGAAACTAACTTAATTTCACGAAATTCATCGAAATTAATGAAATTAAGTTACATTCATCAGGTTCATCGAAACTAACTTAATTTCACTAAATTCATCGAAATTAATGAATTTAAGTTACATTCATCGGGTTCATCGAAACTAACTTAATTTCACGAAATTCAGCGAAATTAATGAAATTAAGTTACATTCATCGGGTTCATCGAAACTAACTTAATTTCACGAAATTCATCGAAATTAATGAAATTAAGTTACATTCATCGGGTTCATCGAAACTAACTTAATTTCACGAAATTCATCGAAATTAATGAAATTAAGTTACATTCATCGGGTTCATCGAAACTAACTTAATTTCACGAAATTCAGCGAAATTAATGAAATTAAGTTACATTCATCGGGTTCATCCAAACTAACTTATTTTCACTAAATTCAGCGAGATTAATGAAATTAAGTCACATTCATCGGGTTCATCCAAATTAACTTAATTTCACTAAATTCAGCGAAATTAATGAAATTAAGTTACATTCATCGGGTTCATCCAAACTAACTTAATTTCACTAAATTCAGCGAGATTAATGAAATTAAGTTACATTCATCGGGTTCATCGAAACTAACTTAATTTGAAGAAATTCAGCGAAATTAATGAAATTAAGTTTCATTCATCGGGTTCATCCAAACTAACTTAATTTCACTAAATTCAGCGAAATTGATGAAATTAAGTTACATTCATCGCGTTCATCGAAACTAACTTAATTTCACGAAATTCAGCGAAATTAATGAAATTAAGTTACATTCATCGGGTTCATCCAAACTAACTTAATTTCACTAAATTCAGCGAGATTAATGAAATTAAGTTACATTCATCGGGTTCATCGAAACTAACTTAATTTCACTAAATTCAGCGAGACTAATGAAATTAAGTTACATTCATCGGGTTCATCCAAATTAACTTAATTTCACTAAATTCAGCGAAATTAATGAAATTAAGTTACATTCATCGGGTTCATCCAAACTAACTTAATTTCACTAAATTCAGCGAAATTAATGAAATTAAGTTACATTCATCGGGTTCATCGAAACTAACTTAATTTCACGAAATTCAGCGAGATTAATGAAATTAAGTTACATTCATCGGGTTCATCCAAATTAACTTAATTTCACTAAATTCAGCGAAATTAATGAAATTAAGTTACATTCATCGGGTTCATCCAAACTAACTTAATTTCACTAAATTCAGCGAAATTAATGAAATTAAGTTACATTCATCGGGTTCATCCAAACTAACTTAATTTCACTAAATTCAGCGAGATTAATTAAATTAAGTTACATTCATCGGGTTCATCCAAATTAACTTAATTTCACTAAATTCAGCGAAATTAATGAAATTAAGTTACATTCATCGGGTTCATCGAAACTAACTTAATTTCACGAAATTCAGCGAAATTAATGAAATTAAATTACATTCATCGGGTTCATCGAAACTAACTTAATTTCACTAAATTCAGCGAAATTGATGAAATTAAGTTACATTCATCGGGTTCATCGAAACTAACTTAATTTCACGAAATTCAGCGAAATTAATGAAATTAAGTTACATTCATCGGGTTCATCCAAACTAACTTAATTTCACTAAATTCAGCGAAATTGATGAAATTAAGTTACATTCATCGGGTTCATCGAAACTAACTTAATTTCACTAAATTCAGCGAGATTAATGAAATTAAGTTACATTCATCGGGTTCATCCAAATTAACTTAATTTCACTAAATTCAGCGAAATTAATGAAATTAAGTTACATTCATCGGGTTCATCCAAACTAACTTAATTTCACTAAATTCAGCGAAATTAATGAAATTAAGTTACATTCATCGGGTTCATCGAAACTAACTTAATTTCACGAAATTCAGCGAAATTAATGAAATTAAATTACATTCATCGGGTTCATCGAAACTAACTTAATTTCACTAAATTCAGCGAAATTGATGAAATTAAGTTACATTCATCGGGTTCATCGAAACTAACTTAATTTCACGAAATTCATCGAAATTAATGAAATTAAGTTACATTCATCGGGTTCATCGAAACTAACTTAATTTCACGAAATTCATCGAAATTAATGAAATTAAGTTACATTCATCGGGTTCATCGAAACTAACTTAATTTCACGAAATTCAGCGAAATTAATGAAATTAAGTTACATTCATCGGGTTCATCGAAACTAACTTAATTTCACGAAATTCAGCGAAATTAATGAAATTAAGTTACATTCATCGGGTTCATCGAAACTAACTTAATTTCACTAAATTCAGCGAGATTAATGAAATTAAGTTACATTCATCGGGTTCATCGAAACTAACTTAATTTCACGAAATTCATCGAAATTAATGAAATTAAGTTTACATTCATCGGGTTCATCCAAACTAACTTAATTTCACTAAATTCAGCGAAATTGATGAAATTAAGTTACATTCATCGGGTTCATCGAAACTAACTTAATTTCACTAAATTCAGCGAAATTGATGAAATTAAGTTACATTCATCGGGTTCATCGAAACTAACTTAATTTCACGAAATTCAGCGAAATTAATGAAATTAAGTTACATTCATCGGGTTCATCCAAACTAACTTATTTTCACTAAATTCAGCGAGATTAATGAAATTAAGTCACATTCATCGGGTTCATCCAAATTAACTTAATTTCACTAAATTCAGCGAAATTAATGAAATTAAGTTACATTCATCGGGTTCATCCAAACTAACTTAATTTCACTAAATTCAGCGAGATTAATGAAATTAAGTTACATTCATCGGGTTCATCGAAACTAACTTAATTTCAAGAAATTCAGCGAAATTAATGAAATTAAGTTACATTCATCGGGTTCATCCAAACTAACTTAATTTCACTAAATTCAGCGAAATTGATGAAATTAAGTTACATTCATCGCGTTCATCGAAACTAACTTAATTTCACGAAATTCAGCGAAATTAATGAAATTAAGTTACATTCATCGGGTTCATCCAAACTAACTTAATTTCACTAAAATTCAGCGAGATTAATGAAATTAAGTTACATTCATCGGGTTCATCGAAACTAACTTAATTTCACTAAATTCAGCGAGACTAATGAAATTAAGTTACATTCATCGGGTTCATCCAAATTAACTTAATTTCACTAAATTCAGCGAAATTAATGAAATTAAGTTACATTCATCGGGTTCATCCAAACTAACTTAATTTCACTAAATTCAGCGAAATTAATGAAATTAAGTTACATTCATCGGGTTCATCGAAACTAACTTAATTTCACGAAATTCAGCGAGATTAATGAAATTAAGTTACATTCATCGGGTTCATCCAAATTAACTTAATTTCACTAAATTCAGCGAAATTAATGAAATTAAGTTACATTCATCGGGTTCATCCAAACTAACTTAATTTCACTAAATTCAGCGAAATTAATGAAATTAAGTTACATTCATCGGGTTCATCCAAACTAACTTAATTTCACTAAATTCAGCGAGATTAATGAAATTAAGTTACATTCATCGGGTTCATCCAAATTAACTTAATTTCACTAAATTCAGCGAAATTGATGAAATTAAGTTACATTCATCGGGTTCATCGAAACTAACTTAATTTCACTAAATTCAGCGAGATTAATGAAATTAAGTTACATTCATCGGGTTCATCCAAATTAACTTAATTTCACTAAATTCAGCGAAATTAATGAAATTAAGTTACATTCATCGGGTTCATCCAAACTAACTTAATTTCACTAAATTCAGCGAAATTAATGAAATTAAGTTACATTCATCGGGTTCATCGAAACTAACTTAATTTCACGAAATTCAGCGAAATTAATGAAATTAAATTACATTCATCGGGTTCATCGAAACTAACTTAATTTCACTAAATTCAGCGAAATTGATGAAATTAAGTTACATTCATCGGGTTCATCGAAACTAACTTAATTTCACGAAATTCATCGAAATTAATGAAATTAAGTTACATTCATCGGGTTCATCGAAACTAACTTAATTTCACGAAATTCATCGAAATTAATGAAATTAAGTTACATTCATCGGGTTCATCGAAACTAACTTAATTTCACGAAATTCAGCGAAATTAATGAAATTAAGTTACATTCATCGGGTTCATCGAAACTAACTTAATTTCACGAAATTCAGCGAAATTAATGAAATTAAGTTACATTCATCGGGTTTCATCGAAACTAACTTAATTTCACTAAATTCAGCGAGATTAATGAAATTAAGTTACATTCATCGGGTTCATCGAAACTAACTTAATTTCACGAAATTCATCGAAATTAATGAAATTAAGTTACATTCATCGGGTTCATCCAAACTAACTTAATTTCACTAAATTCAGCGAAATTGATGAAATTAAGTTACATTCATCGGGTTCATCGAAACTAACTTAATTTCACTAAATTCAGCGAAATTGATGAAATTAAGTTACATTCATCGGGTTCATCGAAACTAACTTAATTTCACGAAATTCAGCGAAATTAATGAAATTAAGTTACATTCATCGGGTTCATCCAAACTAACTTATTTTCACTAAATTCAGCGAGATTAATGAAATTAAGTCACATTCATCGGGTTCATCCAAATTAACTTAATTTCACTAAATTCAGCGAAATTAATGAAATTAAGTTACATTCATCGGGTTCATCCAAACTAATTTAATTTCACTAAATTCAGCGAGATTAATGAAATTAAGTTACATTCATCGGGTTCATCGAAACTAACTTAATTTCAAAAAATTCAGCGAAATTAATGAAATTAAGTTACATTCATCGGGTTCATCCAAACTAACTTAATTTCACTAAATTCAGCGAAATTGATGAAATTAAGTTACATTCATCGCGTTCATCGAAACTAACTTAATTTCACGAAATTCAGCGAAATTAATGAAATTAAGTTACATTCATCGGGTTCATCCAAACTAACTTAATTTCACTAAATTCAGCGAGATTAATGAAATTAAGTTACATTCATCGGGTTCATCGAAACTAACTTAATTTCACTAAATTCAGCGAGACTAATGAAATTAAGTTACATTCATCGGGTTCATCCAAATTAACTTAATTTCACTAAATTCAGCGAAATTAATGAAATTAAGTTACATTCATCGGGTTCATCCAAACTAACTTAATTTCACTAAATTCAGCGAAATTAATGAAATTAAGTTACATTCATCGGGTTCATCGAAACTAACTTAATTTCACGAAATTCAGCGAGATTAATGAAATTAAGTTACATTCATCGGGTTCATCCAAATTAACTTAATTTCACTAAATTCAGCGAAATTAATGAAATTAAGTTACATTCATCGGGTTCATCCAAACTAACTTAATTTCACTAAATTCAGCGAAATTAATGAAATTAAGTTACATTCATCGGGTTCATCCAAACTAACTTAATTTCACTAAATTCAGCGAGATTAATGAAATTAAGTTACATTCATCGGGTTCATCCAAATTAACTTAATTTCACTAAATTCAGCGAAATTAATGAAATTAAGTTACATTCATCGGGTTCATCGAAACTAACTTAATTTCACGAAATTCAGCGAAATTAATGAAATTAAATTACATTCATCGGGTTCATCGAAACTAACTTAATTTCACTAAATTCAGCGAAATTGATGAAATTAAGTTACATTCATCGGGTTCATCGAAACTAACTTAATTTCACGAAATTCAGCGAAATTAATGAAATTAAGTTACATTCATCGGGTTCATCCAAACTAACTTAATTTCACTAAATTCAGCGAAATTGATGAAATTAAGTTACATTCATCGGGTTCATCGAAACTAACTTAATTTCACTAAATTCAGCGAGATTAATGAAATTAAGTTACATTCATCGGGTTCATCCAAATTAACTTAATTTCACTAAATTCAGCGAAATTAATGAAATTAAGTTACATTCATCGGGTTCATCCAAACTAACTTAATTTCACTAAATTCAGCGAAATTAATGAAATTAAGTTACATTCATCGGGTTCATCGAAACTAACTTAATTTCACGAAATTCAGCGAAATTAATGAAATTAAATTACATTCATCGGGTTCATCGAAACTAACTTAATTTCACTAAATTCAGCGAAATTGATGAAATTAAGTTACATTCATCGGGTTCATCGAAACTAACTTAATTTCACGAAATTCAGCGAAATTAATGAAATTAAGTTACATTCATCGGGTTCATCCAAACTAACTTAATTTCACTAAATTCAGCGAGATTAATGAAATTAAGTTACATTCATCGGGTTCATCCAAACTAACTTAATTTCACTAAATTCAGCGAAATTAATGAAATTAAGTTACATTCATCGGGTTCATCGAAACTAACTTAATTTCACTAAATTCAGCGAAATTGATGAAATTAAGTTACATTCATCGGGTTCATCGAAACTAACTTAATTTCACGAAATTCAGCGAAATTAATGAAATTAAGTTACATTCATCGGGTTCTTCCAAACTAACTTAATTTCACTAAATTCAGCGAAATTGATGAAATTAAGTTACATTCATCGGGTTCATCGAAACTAACTTAATTTCACTAAATTCAGCGAGATTAATGAAATTAAGTTACATTCATCGGGTTCATCCAAATTAACTTAATTTCACTAAATTCAGCGAAATTAATGAAATTAAGTTACATTCATCGGGTTCATCCAAACTAACTTAATTTCACTAAATTCAGCGAAATTAATGAAATTAAGTTACATTCATCGGGTTCATCGAAACTAACTTAATTTCACGAAATTCAGCGAAATTAATGAAATTAAATTACATTCATCGGGTTCATCGAAACTAACTTAATTTCACTAAATTCAGCGAAATTGATGAAATTAAGTTACATTCATCGGGTTCATCGAAACTAACTTAATTTCACGAAATTCAGCGAAATTAATGAAATTAAGTTACATTCATCGGGTTCATCCAAACTAACTTAATTTCACTAAATTCAGCGAGATTAATGAAATTAAGTTACATTCATCGGGTTCATCGAAACTAACTTAATTTCACGAAATTCATCGAAATTAATGAAATTAAGTTACATTCATCGGGTTCATCCAAACTAACTTAATTTCACGAAATTCAGCGAAATTAATGAAATTAAGTTACATTCATCGGGTTCATCGAAACTAACTTAATTTCACGAAATTCATCGAAATTAGTGAAATTAAGTTACATTCATCGGGTTCATCGAAACTAACTTAATTTCACTAAATTCAGCGAGACTAATGAAATTAAGTTACATTCATCGGGTTCATCCAAATTAACTTAATTTCACTAAATTCAGCGTAATTAATGAAATTAAGTTACATTCATCGGGTTCATCGAAACTAACTTAATTTCACTAAATTCAGCGAGATTAATGAAATTAAGTTACATTCATCGGGTTCATCCAAACTAACTTAATTTCACTAAATTCAGCGAGATTAATGAAATTAAGTTACATTCATCGGGTTCATCCAAATTAACTTAATTTCACTAAATTCAGCGAAATTAATGAAATTAAGTTACATTCATCGGGTTCATCGAAACTAACTTAATTACACGAAATTCATCGAAATTAATGAAATTAAGTTACATTCATCGGGTTCATCGAAACTAACTTAATTTCACTAAATTCAGCGAGACTAATGAAATTAAGTTACATTCATCGGGTTCATCCAAATTAACTTAATTTCACTAAATTCAGCGAAATTAATGAAATTAAGTTACATTCATCGGGTTCATCGAAACTAACTTAATTTCACTAAATTCAGCGAGATTAATGAAATTAAGTTACATTCATCGGGTTCATCGAAACTAACTTAATTTCACGAAATTCAGCGAAATTAATGAAATTAAGTTACATTCATCGGGTTCATCGAAACTAACTTAATTTCACTAAATTCAGCGAAATTAATGAAATTAAGTTACATTCATCGGGTTCATCGAAACTAACTTAATTTCACTAAATTCAGCGAGATTAATGAAATTAAGTTACATTCATCGGGTTCATCCAAATTAACTTAATTTCACTAAATTCAGCGAAATTAATGAAATTAAGTTACATTCATCGGGTTCATCCAAATTAACTTAATTTCACTAAATTCAGCGAGATTAATGAAATTAAGTTACATTCATCGGGTTCATCCAAATTAACTTAATTTCACGAAATTCATCGAAATTAATGAAATTAAGTTACATTCATCGGGTTCATCCGAATTAACTTAATTTCACTAAATTCAGCGAGATTAATGAAATTAAGTTACATTCATCGGGTTCATCCAAATTAACTTAATTTCACTAAATTCAGCGAGATTAATGAAATTAAGTTACATTCATCGGGTTCATCCAAATTAACTTAATTTCACTAAATTCAGCGAAATTAATGAAATTAAGTTACATTCATCGGGTTCATCGAAACTAACTTAATTTCACTAAATTCAGCGAGATTAATGAAATTAAGTTACATTCATCGGGTTCATCCAAATTAACTTAATTTCACTAAATTCAGCGAAATTAATGAAATTAAGTTACATTCATCGGGTTCATCCAAATTAACTTAATTTCACTAAATTCAGCGAGATTAATGAAATTAAGTTACATTCATCGGGTTCATCCAAATTAACTTAATTTCACGAAATTCATCGAAATTAATGAAATTAAGTTACATTCATCGGGTTCATCCAAACTAACTTAATTTCACTAAATTCAGCGAGATTAATGAAATTAAGTTACATTCATCGGGTTCATCCAAATTAACTTAATTTCACTAAATTCAGCGAAATTAATGAAATTAAGTTACATTCATCGGGTTCATCGAAACTAACTTAATTTCACTAAATTCAGCGAAATTAATGAAATTAAGTTACATTCATCGGGTTCATCCAAACTAACTTAATTTCACTAAATTCAGCGAAATTGATGAAATTAAGTTACATTCATCGGGTTCATCGAAACTAACTTAATTTCACTAAATTCAGCGAAATTGATGAAATTAAGTTACATTCATCGGGTTCATCGAAACTAACTTAATTTCACTAAATTCAGCGAAATTAATGAAATTAAGTTACATTCATCGGGTTCATCCAAACTAACTTAATTTCACTAAATTCAGCGAGATTAATGAAATTAAGTTACATTCATCGGGTTCATCCAAATTAACTTAATTTCACTAAATTCAGCGAAATTAATGAAATTAAGTTACATTCATCGGGTTCATCGAAACTAACTTAATTTCACGAAATTCAGCGAAATTAATGAAATTAAATTACATTCATCGGGTTCATCGAAACTAACTTAATTTCACTAAATTCAGCGAAATTGATGAAATTAAGTTACATTCATCGGGTTCATCGAAACTAACTTAATTTCACGAAATTCAGCGAAATTAATGAAATTAAGTTACATTCATCGGGTTCATCCAAACTAACTTAATTTCACTAAATTCAGCGAAATTGATGAAATTAAGTTACATTCATCGGGTTCATCGAAACTAACTTAATTTCACTAAATTCAGCGAGATTAATGAAATTAAGTTACATTCATCGGGTTCATCCAAATTAACTTAATTTCACTAAATTCAGCGAAATTAATGAAATTAAGTTACATTCATCGGGTTCATCCAAACTAACTTAATTTCACTAAATTCAGCGAAATTAATGAAATTAAGTTACATTCATCGGGTTCATCGAAACTAACTTAATTTCATGAAATTCAGCGAAATTAATGAAATTAAATTACATTCATCGGGTTCATCGAAACTAACTTAATTTCACTAAATTCAGCGAAATTGATGAAATTAAGTTACATTCATCGGGTTCATCGAAACTAACTTAATTTCACGAAATTCAGCGAAATTAATGAAATTAAGTTACATTCATCGGGTTCATCCAAACTAACTTAATTTCACTAAATTCAGCGAGATTAATGAAATTAAGTTACATTCATCGGGTTCATCCAAACTAACTTAATTTCACTAAATTCAGCGAAATTAATGAAATTAAGTTACATTCATCGGGTTCATCGAAACTAACTTAATTTCACGAAATTCAGCGAAATTAATGAAATTAAATTACATTCATCGGGTTCATCGAAACTAACTTAATTTCACTAAATTCAGCGAAATTGATGAAATTAAGTTACATTCATCGGGTTCTTCGAAACTAACTTAATTTCACGAAATTCAGCGAAATTAATGAAATTAAGTTACATTCATCGGGTTCATCCAAACTAACTTAATTTCACTAAATTCAGCGAAATTGATGAAATTAAGTTACATTCATCGGGTTCATCGAAACTAACTTAATTTCACTAAATTCAGCGAGATTAATGAAATTAAGTTACATTCATCGGGTTCATCCAAATTAACTTAATTTCACTAAATTCAGCGAAATTAATGAAATTAAGTTACATTCATCGGGTTCATCCAAACTAACTTAATTTCACTAAATTCAGCGAAATTAATGAAATTAAGTTACATTCATCGGGTTCATCGAAACTAACTTAATTTCACGAAATTCAGCGAAATTAATGAAATTAAATTACATTCATCGGGTTCATCGAAACTAACTTAATTTCACTAAATTCAGCGAAATTGATGAAATTAAGTTACATTCATCGGGTTCATCGAAACTAACTTAATTTCACGAAATTCAGCGAAATTAATGAAATTAAGTTACATTCATCGGGTTCATCCAAACTAACTTAATTTCACTAAATTCAGCGAGATTAATGAAATTAAGTTACATTCATCGGGTTCATCGAAACTAACTTAATTTCACGAAATTCATCGAAATTAATGAAATTAACTTACATTCATCGGGTTCATCCAAACTAACTTAATTTCACGAAATTCAGCGAAATTAATGAAATTAAGTTACATTCATCGGGTTCATCGAAACTAACTTAATTTCACGAAATTCATCGAAATTAATGAAATTAAGTTACATTCATCGGGTTCATCGAAACTAACTTAATTTCACTAAATTCAGCGAGACTAATGAAATTAAGTTACATTCATCGGGTTCATCCAAATTAACTTAATTTCACTAAATTCAGCGAAATTAATGAAATTAAGTTACATTCATCGGGTTCATCGAAACTAACTTAATTTCACTAAATTCAGCGAGATTAATGAAATTAAGTTACATTCATCGGGTTCATCCAAACTAACTTAATTTCACTAAATTCAGCGAGATTAATGAAATTAAGTTACATTCATCGGGTTCATCCAAATTAACTTAATTTCACTAAATTCAGCGAAATTAATGAAATTAAGTTACATTCATCGGGTTCATCGAAACTAACTTAATTTCACGAAATTCATCGAAATTAATGAAATTAAGTTACATTCATCGGGTTCATCGAAACTAACTTAATTTCACGAAATTCAGCGAAATTAATGAAATTAAGTTACATTCATCGGGTTCATCGAAACTAACTTAATTTCACTAAATTCAGCGAAATTAATGAAATTAAGTTACATTCATCGGGTTCATCGAAACTAACTTAATTTCACTAAATTCAGCGAGATTAATGAAATTAAGTTACATTCATCGGGTTCATCCAAATTAACTTAATTTCACTAAATTCAGCGAAATTAATGAAATTAAGTTACATTCATCGGGTTCATCCAAATTAACTTAATTTCACTAAATTCAGCGAGATTAATGAAATTAAGTTACATTCATCGGGTTCATCCAAATTAACTTAATTTCACTAAATTCAGCGAGATTAATGAAATTAAGTTACATTCATCGGGTTCATCCAAATTAACTTAATTTCACTAAATTCAGCGAAATTAATGAAATTAAGTTACATTCATCGGGTTCATCGAAACTAACTTAATTTCACTAAATTCAGCGAGATTAATGAAATTAAGTTACATTCATCGGGTTCATCCAAATTAACTTAATTTCACTAAATTCAGCGAAATTAATGAAATTAAGTTACATTCATCGGGTTCATCCAAATTAACTTAATTTCACTAAATTCAGCGAGATTAATGAAATTAAGTTACATTCATCGGGTTCATCCAAATTAACTTAATTTCACGAAATTCATCGAAATTAATGAAATTAAGTTACATTCATCGGGTTCATCCAAACTAACTTAATTTCACTAAATTCAGCGAGATTAATGAAATTAAGTTACATTCATCGGGTTCATCCAAATTAACTTAATTTCACTAAATTCAGCGAAATTAATGAAATTAAGTTACATTCATCGGGTTCATCGAAACTAACTTAATTTCACTAAATTCAGCGAGATTAATGAAATTAAGTTACATTCATCGGGTTCATCCAAATTAACTTAATTTCACTAAATTCAGCGAAATTAATGAAATTAAGTTACATTCATCGGGTTCATCCAAATTAACTTAATTTCACTAAATTCAGCGAGATTAATGAAATTAAGTTACATTCATCGGGTTCATCCAAATTAACTTAATTTCACTTAATTCAGCGAGATTAATGAAATTAAGTTACATTCATCGGGTTCATCCAAATTAACTTAATTTCACTAAATTCAGCGAAATTAATGAAATTAAGTTACATTCATCGGGTTCATCGAAACTAACTTAATTTCACTAAATTCAGCGAGATTAATGAAATTAAGTTACATTCATCGGGTTCATCCAAATTAACTTAATTTCACTAAATTCAGCGAAATTAATGAAATTAAGTTACATTCATCGGGTTCATCCAAATTAACTTAATTTCACTAAATTCAGCGAGATTAATGAAATTAAGTTACATTCATCGGGTTCATCCAAATTAACTTAATTTCACGAAATTCATCGAAATTAATGAAATTAAGTTACATTCATCGGGTTCATCCAAACTAACTTAATTTCACTAAATTCAGCGAGATTAATGAAATTAAGTTACATTCATCGGGTTCATCCAAATTAACTTAATTTCACTAAATTCAGCGAAATTAATGAAATTAAGTTACATTCATCGGGTTCATCGAAACTAACTTAATTTCACTAAATTCAGCGAAATTAATGAAATTAAGTTACATTCATCGGGTTCATCCAAACTAACTTAATTTCACTAAATTCAGCGAAATTGATGAAATTAAGTTACATTCATCGGGTTCATCGAAACTAACTTAATTTCACTAAATTCAGCGAAATTGATGAAATTAGGTTACATTCATCGGGTTCATCGAAACTAACTTAATTTCACGAAATTCATCGAAATTAATGAAATTAAGTTACATTCATCGGGTTCATCCGAATTAACTTAATTTCACTAAATTCAGCGAGATTAATGAAATTAAGTTACATTCATCGGGTTCATCCAAATTAACTTAATTTCACTAAATTCAGCGAGATTAATGAAATTAAGTTACATTCATCGGGTTCATCCAAATTAACTTAATTTCACTAAATTCAGCGAAATTAATGAAATTAAGTTACATTCATCGGGTTCATCGAAACTAACTTAATTTCACTAAATTCAGCGAGATTAATGAAATTAAGTTACATTCATCGGGTTCATCCAAATTAACTTAATTTCACTAAATTCAGCGAAATTAATGAAATTAAGTTACATTCATCGGGTTCATCGAAACTAACTTAATTTCACTAAATTCAGCGAGATTAATGAAATTAAGTTACATTCATCGGGTTCATCCAAATTAACTTAATTTCACTAAATTCAGCGAGATTAATGAAATTAAGTTACATTCATCGGGTTCATCGAAACTAACTTAATTTCACGAAATTCAGCGAAATTAATGAAATTAAGTTACATTCATCGGGTTCATCCAAACTAACTTAATTTCACTAAATTCAGCGAGATTAATGAAATTAAGTTACATTCATCGGGTTCATCGAAACTAACTTAATTTCACGAAATTCATCGAAATTAATGAAATTAAGTTACATTCATCGGGTTCATCCAAACTAACTTAATTTCACGAAATTCAGCGAAATTAATGAAATTAAGTTACATTCATCGGGTTCATCGAAACTAACTTAATTTCACGAAATTCATCGAAATTAATGAAATTAAGTTACATTCATCGGGTTCATCCAAACTAACTTAATTTCACGAAATTCATCGAAATTAATGAAATTAAGTTACATTCATCGGGTTCATCCAAACTAACTTAATTTCACTAAATTCAGCGAGATTAATGAAATTAAGTTACATTCATCGGGTTCATCCAAATTAACTTAATTTCACTAAATTCAGCGAAATTAATGAAATTAAGTTACATTCATCGGGTTCATCGAAACTAACTTAATTTCACTAAATTCAGCGAAATTAATGAAATTAAGTTACATTCATCGGGTTCATCCAAACTAACTTAATTTCAGTAAATTCAGCGAAATTGATGAAATTAAGTTACATTCATCGGGTTCATCGAAACTAACTTAATTTCACTAAATTCAGCGAAATTGATGAAATTAAGTTACATTCATCGGGTTCATCGAAACTAACTTAATTTCACGAAATTCATCGAAATTAATGAAATTAAGTTACATTCATCGGGTTCATCCGAATTAACTTAATTTCACTAAATTCAGCGAGATTAATGAAATTAAGTTACATTCATCGGGTTCATCCAAATTAACTTAATTTCACTAAATTCAGCGAGATTAATGAAATTAAGTTACATTCATCGGGTTCATCCAAATTAACTTAATTTCACTAAATTCAGCGAAATTAATGAAATTAAGTTACATTCATCGGGTTCATCGAAACTAACTTAATTTCACTAAATTCAGCGAGATTAATGAAATTAAGTTACATTCATCGGGTTCATCCAAATTAACTTAATTTCACTAAATTCAGCGAAATTAATGAAATTAAGTTACATTCATCGGGTTCATCGAAACTAACTTAATTTCACTAAATTCAGCGAGATTAATGAAATTAAGTTACATTCATCGGGTTCATCCAAATTAACTTAATTTCACGAAATTCAGCGAGATTAATGAAATTAAGTTACATTCATCGGCTTCATCGAAACTAACTTAATTTCACGAAATTCAGCGAAATTAATGAAATTAAGTTACATTCATCGGGTTCATCCAAACTAACTTAATTTCACTAAATTCAGCGAGATTAATGAAATTAAGTTACATTCATCGGGTTCATCGAAACTAACTTAATTTCACGAAATTCATCGAAATTAATGAAATTAAGTTACATTCATCGGGTTCATCCAAACTAACTTAATTTCACGAAATTCAGCGAAATTAATGAAATTAAGTTACATTCATCGGGTTCATCGAAACTAACCTAATTTCACGAAATTCATCGAAATTAATGAAATTAAGTTACATTCATCGGGTTCATCGAAACTAACTTAATTTCACTAAATTCAGCGAGACTAATGAAATTAAGTTACATTCATCGGGTTCATCCAAATTAACTTAATTTCACTAAATTCAGCGAAATTAATGAAATTAAGTTACATTCATCGGGTTCATCGAAACTAACTTAATTTCACTAAATTCAGCGAGATTAATGAAATTAAGTTACATTCATCGGGTTCATCCAAACTAACTTAATTTCACTAAATTCAGCGAGATTAATGAAATTAAGTTACATTCATCGGGTTCATCCAAATTAACTTAATTTCACTAAATTCAGCGAAATTAATGAAATTAAGTTACATTCATCGGGTTCATCGAAACTAACTTAATTTCACGAAATTCATCGAAATTAATGAAATTAAGTTACATTCATCGGGTTCATCGAAACTAACTTAATTTCACGAAATTCAGCGAAATTAATGAAATTAAGTTACATTCATCGGGTTCATCGAAACTAACTTAATTTCACTAAATTCAGCGAAATTAATGAAATTAAGTTACATTCATCGGGTTCATCGAAACTAACTTAATTTCACTAAATTCAGCGAGATTAATGAAATTAAGTTACATTCATCGGGTTCATCCAAATTAACTTAATTTCACTAAATTCAGCGAAATTAATGAAATTAAGTTACATTCATCGGGTTCATCCAAATTAACTTAATTTCACTAAATTCAGCGAGATTAATGAAATTAAGTTACATTCATCGGGTTCATCCAAATTAACTTAATTTCACGAAATTCATCGAAATTAATGAAATTAAGTTACATTCATCGGGTTCATCCGAATTAACTTAATTTCACTAAATTCAGCGAGATTAATGAAATTAAGTTACATTCATCGGGTTCATCCAAATTAACTTAATTTCACTAAATTCAGCGAGATTAATAAAATTAAGTTACATTCATCGGGTTCATCCAAATTAACTTAATTTCACTAAATTCAGCGAAATTAATGAAATTAAGTTACATTCATCGGGTTCATCGAAACTAACTTAATTTCACTAAATTCAGCGAGATTAATGAAATTAAGTTACATTCATCGGGTTCATCCAAATTAACTTAATTTCACTAAATTCAGCGAAATTAATGAAATTAAGTTACATTCATCGGGTTCATCCAAATTAACTTAATTTCACTAAATTCAGCGAGATTAATGAAATTAAGTTACATTCATCGGGTTCATCCAAATTAACTTAATTTCACGAAATTCATCGAAATTAATGAAATTAAGTTACATTCATCGGGTTCATCCAAACTAACTTAATTTCACTAAATTCAGCGAGATTAATGAAATTAAGTTACATTCATCGGGTTCATCCAAATTAACTTAATTTCACTAAATTCAGCGAAATTAATGAAATTAAGTTACATTCATCGGGTTCATCGAAACTAACTTAATTTCACTAAATTCAGCGAAATTAATGAAATTAAGTTACATTCATCGGGTTCATCCAAACTAACTTAATTTCACTAAATTCAGCGAAATTGATGAAATTAAGTTACATTCATCGGGTTCATCGAAACTAACTTAATTTCACTAAATTCAGCGAAATTGATGAAATTAAGTTACATTCATCGGGCTCATCGAAACTAACTTAATTTCACTAAATTCAGCGAAATTAATGAAATTAAGTTACATTCATCGGGTTCATCCAAACTAACTTAATTTCACTAAATTCAGCGAAATTGATGAAATTAAGTTACATTCATCGGGTTCATCGAAACTAACTTAATTTCACTAAATTCAGCGAAATTGATGAAATTAGGTTACATTCATCGGGTTCATCGAAACTAACTTAATTTCACGAAATTCATCGAAATTAATGAAATTAAGTTACATTCATCGGGTTCATCCGAATTAACTTAATTTCACTAAATTCAGCGAGATTAATGAAATTAAGTTACATTCATCGGGTTCATCCAAATTAACTTAATTTCACTAAATTCAGCGAGATTAATGAAATTAAGTTACATTCATCGGGTTCATCCAAATTAACTTAATTTCACTAAATTCAGCGAAATTAATGAAATTAAGTTACATTCATCGGGTTCATCGAAACTAACTTAATTTCACTAAATTCAGCGAGATTAATAAAATTAAGTTACATTCATCGGGTTCATCCAAATTAACTTAATTTCACTAAATTCAGCGAAATTAATGAAATTAAGTTACATTCATCGGGTTCATCGAAACTAACTTAATTTCACTAAATTCAGCGAGATTAATGAAATTAAGTTACATTCATCGGGTTCATCCAAATTAACTTAATTTCACTAAATTCAGCGAGATTAATGAAATTAAGTTACATTCATCGGGTTCATCGAAACTAACTTAATTTCACGAAATTCAGCGAAATTAATGAAATTAAGTTACATTCATCGGGTTCATCCAAACTAACTTAATTTCACTAAATTCAGCGAGATTAATGAAATTAAGTTACATTCATCGGGTTCATCGAAACTAACTTAATTTCACGAAATTCATCGAAATTAATGAAATTAAGTTACATTCATCGGGTTCATCCAAACTAACTTAATTTCACGAAATTCAGCGAAATTAATGAAATTAAGTTACATTCATCGGGTTCATCGAAACTAACTTAATTTCACGAAATTCATCGAAATTAATGAAATTAAGTTACATTCATCGGGTTCATCCAAACTAACTTAATTTCACGAAATTCATCGAAATTAATGAAATTAAGTTACATTCATCGGGTTCATCCAAACTAACTTAATTTCACTAAATTCAGCGAGATTAATGAAATTAAGTTACATTCATCGGGTTCATCCAAATTAACTTAATTTCACTAAATTCAGCGAAATTAATGAAATTAAGTTACATTCATCGGGTTCATCGAAACTAACTTAATTTCACTAAATTCAGCGAAATTAATGAAATTAAGTTACATTCATCGGGTTCATCCAAACTAACTTAATTTCAGTAAATTCAGCGAAATTGATGAAATTAAGTTACATTCATCGGGTTCATCGAAACTAACTTAATTTCACTAAATTCAGCGAAATTGATGAAATTAAGTTACATTCATCGGGTTCATCGAAACTAACTTAATTTCACGAAATTCATCGAAATTAATGAAATTAAGTTACATTCATCGGGTTCATCCGAATTAACTTAATTTCACTAAATTCAGCGAGATTAATGAAATTAAGTTACATTCATCGGGTTCATCCAAATTAACTTAATTTCACTAAATTCAGCGAGATTAATGAAATTAAGTTACATTCATCGGGTTCATCCAAATTAACTTAATTTCACTAAATTCAGCGAAATTAATGAAATTAAGTTACATTCATCGGGTTCATCGAAACTAACTTAATTTCACTAAATTCAGCGAGATTAATGAAATTAAGTTACATTCATCGGGTTCATCCAAATTAACTTAATTTCACTAAATTCAGCGAAATTAATGAAATTAAGTTACATTCATCGGGTTCATCGAAACTAACTTAATTTCACTAAATTCAGCGAGATTAATGAAATTAAGTTACATTCATCGGGTTCATCCAAATTAACTTAATTTCACGAAATTCAGCGAGATTAATGAAATTAAGTTACATTCATCGGGTTCATCGAAACTAACTTAATTTCACGAAATTCAGCGAAATTAATGAAATTAAGTTACATTCATCGGGTTCATCCAAACTAACTTAATTTCACTAAATTCAGCGAGATTAATGAAATTAAGTTACATTCATCGGGTTCATCGAAACTAACTTAATTTCACGAAATTCATCGAAATTAATGAAATTAAGTTACATTCATCGGGTTCATCCAAACTAACTTAATTTCACGAAATTCAGCGAAATTAATGAAATTAAGTTACATTCATCGGGTTCATCGAAACTAACTTAATTTCACGAAATTCATCGAAATTAATGAAATTAAGTTACATTCATCGGGTTCATCGAAACTAACTTAATTTCACTAAATTCAGCGAGACTAATGAAATTAAGTTACATTCATCGGGTTCATCCAAATTAACTTAATTTCACTAAATTCAGCGAAATTAATGAAATTAAGTTACATTCATCGGGTTCATCGAAACTAACTTAATTTCACTAAATTCAGCGAGATTAATGAAATTAAGTTACATTCATCGGGTTCATCCAAACTAACTTAATTTCACTAAATTCAGCGAGATTAATGAAATTAAGTTACATTCATCGGGTTCATCCAAATTAACTTAATTTCACTAAATTCAGCGAAATTAATGAAATTAAGTTACATTCATCGGGTTCATCGAAACTAACTTAATTTCACGAAATTCATCGAAATTAATGAAATTAAGTTACATTCATCGGGTTCATCGAAACTAACTTAATTTCACGAAATTCAGCGAAATTAATGAAATTAAGTTACATTCATCGGGTTCATCGAAACTAACTTAATTTCACTAAATTCAGCGAAATTAATGAAATTAAGTTACATTCATCGGGTTCATCGAAACTAACTTAATTTCACTAAATTCAGCGAGATTAATGAAATTAAGTTACATTCATCGGGTTCATCCAAATTAACTTAATTTCACTAAATTCAGCGAAATTAATGAAATTAAGTTACATTCATCGGGTTCATCCAAATTAACTTAATTTCACTAAATTCAGCGAGATTAATGAAATTAAGTTACATTCATCGGGTTCATCCAAATTAACTTAATTTCACGAAATTCATCGAAATTAATGAAATTAAGTTACATTCATCGGGTTCATCCGAATTAACTTAATTTCACTAAATTCAGCGAGATTAATGAAATTAAGTTACATTCATCGGGTTCATTCAAATTAACTTAATTTCACTAAATTCAGCGAGATTAATGAAATTAAGTTACATTCATCGGGTTCATCCAAATTAACTTAATTTCACTAAATTCAGCGAAATTTATGAAATTAAGTTACATTCATCGGGTTCATCGAAACTAACTTAATTTCACTAAATTCAGCGAGATTAATGAAATTAAGTTACATTCATCGGGTTCATCCAAATTAACTTAATTAGACTAAATTCAGCGAAATTAATGAAATTAAGTTACATTCATCGGGTTCATCCAAATTAACTTAATTTCACTAAATTCAGCGAGATTAATGAAATTAAGTTACATTCATCGGGTTCATCCAAATTAACTTAATTTCACGAAATTCATCGAAATTAATGAAATTAAGTTACATTCATCGGGTTCATCCAAACTAACTTAATTTCACTAAATTCAGCGAGATTAATGAAATTAAGTTACATTCATCGGGTTCATCCAAATTAACTTAATTTCACTAAATTCAGCGAAATTAATGAAATTAAGTTACATTCATCGGGTTCATCGAAACTAACTTAATTTCACTAAATTCAGCGAAATTAATGAAATTAAGTTACATTCATCGGGTTCATCCAAACTAACTTAATTTCACTAAATTCAGCGAAATTGATGAAATTAAGTTACATTCATCGGGTTCATCGAAACTAACTTAATTTCACTAAATTCAGCGAAATTAATGAAATTAAGTTACATTCATCGGGTTCATCCAAACTAACTTAATTTCACTAAATTCAGCGAAATTGATGAAATTAAGTTACATTCATCGGGTTCATCGAAACTAACTTAATTTCACTAAATTCAGCGAAATTGATGAAATTAAGTTACATTCATCGGGTTCATCGAAACTAACTTAATTTCACTAAATTCAGCGAAATTAATGAAATTAAGTTACATTCATCGGGTTCATCCAAACTAACTTAATTTCACTAAATTCAGCGAGATTAATGAAATTAAGTTACATTCATCGGGTTCATCCAAATTAACTTAATTTCACTAAATTCAGCGAAATTAATGAAATTAAGTTACATTCATCGGGTTCATCCAAACTAACTTAATTTCACTAAATTCAGCGAGATTAATGAAATTAAGTTACATTCATCGGGTTCATCGAAACTAACTTAATTTCACGAAATTCATCGAAATTAATGAAATTAAGTTACATTCATCGGGTTCATCGAAACTAACTTAATTTCACTAAATTCATCGAAATTAATGAAATTAAGTTACATTCATCGGGTTCATCGAAACTAACTTAATTTCACGAAATTCAGCGAAATTAATGAAATTAAGTTACATTCATCGGGTTCATCGAAACTAACTTAATTTCACGAAATTCATCGAAATTAATGAAATTAAGTTACATTCATCGGGTTCATCAAAACTAACTTAATTTCACGAAATTCAGCGAAATTAATGAAATTAAGTTACATTCATCGGGTTCATCGAAACTAACTTAATTTCACGAAATTCAGCGAAATTAATGAAATTAAGTTACATTCATCGGGTTCATCGAAACTAACTTAATTTCACGAAATTCAGCGAAATTAATGAAATTAAGTTACATTCATCGGGTTCATCCAAACTAACTTAATTTCACTAAATTCAGCGAAATTGATGAAATTAAGTTACATTCATCGGGTTCATCGAAACTAACTTAATTTCACTAAATTCAGCGAAATTAATGAAATTAAGTTACATTCATCGGGTTCATCCAAATTAACTTAATTTCACTAAATTCAGCGAGATTAATGAAATTAAGTTACATTCATCGGGTTCATCGAAACTAACTTAATTTCACTAAATTCATCGAAATTAATGAAATTAAGTTACATTCATCGGGTTCATCGAAACTAACTTAATTTCACTAAATTCAGCGAAATTGATGAAATTAAGTTACATTCATCGGGTTCATCGAAACTAACTTAATTTCACTAAATTCAGCGAAATTGATGAAATTAAGTTACATTCATCGGGTTCATCGAAACTAACTTAATTTCACGAAATTCAGCGAGATTAATGAAATTAAGTTACATTCATCGGGTTCATCCAAATTAACTTAATTTCACTAAATTCAGCGAAATTAATGAAATTAAGTTACATTCATCGGGTTCATCCAAATTAACTTAATTTCACTAAATTCAGCGAGATTAATGAAATTAAGTTACATTCATCGGGTTCATCCAAATTAACTTAATTTCACGAAATTCATCGAAATTAATGAAATTAAGTTACATTCATCGGGTTCATCCAAACTAACTTAATTTCACTAAATTCAGCGAAATTGATGAAATTAAGTTACATTCATCGGGTTCATCGAAACTAACTTAATTTCACTAAATTCAGCGAAATTGATGAAATTAAGTTACATTCATCGGGTTCATCGAAACTAACTTAATTTCACGAAATTCAGCGAGATTAATGAAATTAAGTTACATTCATCGGGTTCATCCAAATTAACTTAATTTCACTAAAATCAGCGAAATTAATGAAATTAAGTTACATTCATCGGGTTCATCCAAATTAACTTAATTTCACTAAATTCAACGAGATTAATGAAATTAAGTTACATTCATCGGGTTCATCCAAATTAACTTAATTTCACGAAATTCATCGAAATTAATGAAATTAAGTTACATTCATCGGGTTCATCCAAACTAACTTAATTTCACTAAATTCAGCGAGATTAATGAAATTAAGTTACATTCATCGGGTTCATCCAAATTAACTTAATTTCACTAAATTCAGCGAAATTAATGAAATTAAGTTACATTCATCGGGTTCATCGAAACTAACTTAATTTCACTAAATTCAGCGAGATTAATGAAATTAAGTTACATTCATCGGGTTCATCCAAATTAACTTAATTTCACTAAATTCAGCGAAATTAATGAAATTAAGTTACATTCATCGGGTTCATCCAAATTAACTTAATTTCACTAAATTCAGCGAAATTAATGAAATTAAGTTACATTCATCGGGTTCATCGAAACTAACTTAATTTCACTAAATTCAGCGAGATTAATGAAATTAAGTTACATTCATCGGGTTCATCCAAATTAACTTAATTTCACTAAATTCAGCGAAATTAATGAAATTAAGTTACATTCATCGGGTTCATCCAAATTAACTTAATTTCACTAAATTCAGCGAGATTAATGAAATTAAGTTACATTCATCGGGTTCATCCAAATTAACTTAATTTCACGAAATTCATCGAAATTAATGAAATTAAGTTACATTCATCGGGTTCATCCAAACTAACTTAATTTCACTAAATTCAGCGAGATTAATGAAATTAAGTTACATTCATCGGGTTCATCCAAATTAACTTAATTTCAATAAATTCAGCGAAATTAATGAAAATAAGTTACATTCATCGGGTTCATCCAAACTAACTTAATTTCACTAAATTCAGCGAGACTAATGAAATTAAGTTACATTCATCGGGTTCATCCAAATTAACTTAATTGCACTAAATTCAGCGAAATTAATGAAATTAAGTTACATTCATCGGGTTCATCCAAACTAACTTAATTTCACTAAATTCAGCGAAATTAATGAAATTAAGTTACATTCATCGGGTTCATCGAAACTAACTTAATTTCACGAAATTCATCGAAATTAATGAAATTAAGTTACATTCATCGGGTTCATCCAAACTAACTTAATTTCACTAAATTCAGCGAAATTGATGATATTAAGTTACATTCATCGGGTTCATCGAAACTAACTTAATTTCACTAAATTCAGCGAAATTGATGAAATTAAGTTACATTCATCGGGTTCATCGAAACTAACTTAATTTCACGAAATTCAGCGAAATTAATGAAATTAAGTTACATTCATCGGGTTCATCCAAACTAACTTAATTTCACTAAATTCAGCGAGATTAATGAAATTAAGTTACATTCATCGGGTTCATCCAAATTAACTTAATTTCACTAAATTCAGCGAAATTAATGAAATTAAGTTACATTCATCGGGTTCATCGAAACTAACTTAATTTCACTAAATTCAGCGAAATTAATGAAATTAAGTTACATTCATCGGGTTCATCCAAACTAACTTAATTTCACTAAATTCAGCGAAATTGATGAAATTAAGTTGCATTCATCGGGTTCATCCAAACTAACTTAATTTCACTAAATTCAGCGAGATTAATGAAATTAAGTTACATTCATCGGGTTCATCCAAATTAACTTAATTTCACTAAATTCAGCGAAATTAATGAAATTAAGTTACATTCATCGGGTTCATCCAAACTAACTTAATTTCACTAAATTCAGCGAGATTAATGAAATTAAGTTACATTCATCGGGTTCATCGAAACTAACTTAATTTCACGAAATTCAGCGAAATTAATGAAATTAAGTTACATTCATCGGGTCCATCGAAACTAACTTAATTTCACGAAATTCATCGAAATTAATGAAATTAAGTTACATTCATCGGGTTCATCGAAACTAACTTAATTTCACTAAATTCATCGAAATTAATGAAATTAAGTTACATTCATCGGGTTCATCGAAACTAACTTAATTTCACGAAATTCAGCGAAATTAATGAAATTAAGTTACATTCATCGGGTTCATCGAAACTAACTTAATTTCACGAAATTCATCGAAATTAATGAAATTAAGTTACATTCATCGAGTTCATCGAAACTAACTTAATTTCACGAAATTCAGCGAAATTAATGAAATTAAGTTACATTCATCGGGTTCATCGAAACTAACTTAATTTCACGAAATTCAGCGAAATTAATGAAATTAAGTTACATTCATCGGGTTCATCGAAACTAACTTAATTTCACGAAATTCAGCGAAATTAATGAAATTAAGTTACATTCATCGGGTTCATCCAAACTAACTTAATTTCACTAAATTCAGCGAAATTTATGAAATTAAGTTACATTCATCGAGTTCATCGAAACTAACTTAATTTCACTAAATTCATCGAAATTAATGAAATTAAGTTACATTCATCGGGTTCATCGAAACTAACTTAATTTCACTAAATTCAGCGAGATTAATGAAATTAAGTTACATTCATCGGGTTCATCGAAACTAACTTAATTTCACGAAATTCATCGAAATTAATGAAATTAAGTTACATTCATCGGGTTCATCCAAACTAACTTAATTTCACTAAATTCAGCGAGATTAATGAAATTAAGTTACATTCATCGGGTTCATCCAAACTAACTTAATTTCACTAAATTCAGCGAGATTAATGAAATTAAGTTACATTCTTCGGGTTCATCCAAATTAACTTAATTTCACGAAATTCATCGAAATTAATGAAATTAAGTTACATTCATCGGGTTCATCCAAACTAACTTAATTTCACTAAATTCAGCGAGATTAATGAAATTAAGTTACATTCATCGGGTTCATCCAAATTAACTTAATTTCACTAAATTCAGCGAAATTAATGAAATTAAGTTACATTCATCGGGTTCATCGAAACTAACTTAATTTCACTAAATTCAGCGAGATTAATGAAATTAAGTTACATTCATCGGGTTCATCCAAATTAACTTAATTTCACTAAATTCAGCGAAATTAATGAAATTAAGTTACATTCATCGGGTTCATCCAAACTAACTTAATTTCACTAAATTCAGCGAGATTAATGAAATTAAGTTACATTCATCGGGTTCATCCAAACTAACTTAATTTCACGAAATTCATCGAAATTAATGAAATTAAGTTACATTCATCGGGTTCATCCAAACTAACTTAATTTCACTAAATTCAGCGAAATTGATGAAATTAAATTACATTCATCGGGTTCATCGAAACTAACTTAATTTCACTAAATTCAGCGAAATTGATGAAATTAAGTTACATTCATCGGGTTCATCGAAACTAACTTAATTTCACGAAATTCAGCGAGATTAATGAAATTAAGTTACATTCATCGGGTTCATCCAAATTAACTTAATTTCACTAAATTCAGCGAAATTAATGAAATTAAGTTACATTCATCGGGTTCATCCAAATTAACTTAATTTCACTAAATTCAGCGAGATTAATGAAATTAAGTTACATTCATCGGGTTCATCCAAATTAACTTAATTTCACGAAATTCAGCGAGATTAATGAAATTAAGTTACATTCATCGGGTTCATCGAAACTAACTTAATTTCACGAAATTCAGCGAGATTAATGAAATTAAGTTACATTCATCGGGTTCATCGAAACTAACTTAATTTCACTAAATTCAGCGAGACTAATGAAATTAAGTTACATTCATCGGGTTCATCCAAATTAACTTAATTTCACTAAATTCAGCGAAATTAATGAAATTAAGTTACATTCATCGGGTTCATCCAAATTAACTTAATTTCACTAAATTCAGCGAGATTAATGAAATTAAGTTACATTCATCGGGTTCATCCAAATTAACTTAATTTCACGAAATTCATCGAAATAAATGAAATTAAGTTACATTCATCGGGTTCATCCAAACTAACTTAATTTCACTAAATTCAGCGAGATTAATGAAATTAAGTTACATTCATCGGGTTCATCCAAATTAACTTAATTTCACTAAATTCAGCGAAATTAATGAAATTAAGTTACATTCATCGGGTTTATCGAAACTAACTTAATTTCACTAAATTCAGCGAGATTAATGAAATTAAGTTACATTCATCGGGTTCATCCAAATTAACTTAATTTCACTAAATTCAGCGAAATTAATGAAATTAAGTTACATTCATCGGGTTCATCCAAACTAACTTAATTTCACTAAATTCAGCGAGATTAATGAAATTAAGTTACATTCATCGGGTTCATCGAAACTAACTTAATTTCACGAAATTCAGCGAGATTAATGAAATTAAGTTACATTCATCGGGTTCATCCAAATTAACTTAATTTCACTAAATTCAGCGAAATTAATGAAATTAAGTTACATTCATCGGGTTCATCCAAACTAACTTAATTTCACTAAATTCAGCGAAATTAATGAAATTAAGTTACATTCATCGGGTTCATCGAAACTAACTTAATTTCACGAAATTCATCGAAATTAATGAAATTAAGTTACATTCATCGGGTTCATCGAAACTAACTTAATTTCACTAAATTCATCGAAATTAATGAAATTAAGTTACATTCATCGGGTTCATCGAAACTAACTTAATTTCACTAAATTCAGCGAGATTAATGAAATTAAGTTACATTCATCGGGTTCATCGAAACTAACTTAATTTCACGAAATTCATCGAAATTAATGAAATTAAGTTACATTCATCGGGTTCATCCAAACTAACTTAATTTCACTAAATTCAGCGAGACTAATGAAATTAAGTTACATTCATCGGGTTCATCCAAATTAACTTAATTTCACTAAATTCAGCGAAATTAATGAAATTAAGTTACATTCATCGGGTTCATCCAAACTAACTTAATTTCACTAAATTCAGCGAAATTAATGAAATTAAGTTACATTCATCGGGTTCATCGAAACTAACTTAATTTCACGAAATTCATCCAAATTAATGAAATTAAGTTACATTCATCGGGTTCATCCAAACTAACTTAATTTCACTAAATTCAGCGAAATTGATGAAATTAAGTTACATTCATCGGGTTCATCGAAACTAACTTAATTTCACTAAATTCAGCGAAATTGATGAAATTAAGTTACATTCATCGGGTTCATCGAAACTAACTTAATTTCACGAAATTCAGCAAGATTAATGAAATTAAGTTACATTCATCGGGTTCATCCAAATTAACTTAATTTCACTAAATTCAGCGAAATTAATGAAATTAAGTTACATTCATCGGGTTCATCCAAATTAACTTAATTTCACTAAATTCAGCGAGATTAATGAAATTAAGTTACATTCATCGGGTTCATCCAAATTAACTTAATTTCACGAAATTCATCGAAATTAATGAAATTAAGTTACATTCATCGGGTTCATCCAAACTAACTTAATTTCACTAAATTCAGCGAGATTAATGAAATTAAGTTACATTCATCGGGTTCATCCAAATTAACTTAATTTCACTAAATTCAGCGAAATTAATGAAATTAAGTTACATTCATCGGGTTCATCCAAACTAACTTAATTTCACTAAATTCAGCGAGATTAATGAAATTAAGTTACATTCATCGGGTTCATCGAAACTAACTTAATTTCACGAAATTCATCGAAATTAATGAAATTAAGTTACATTCATCGGGTTCATCCAAACTAACTTAATTTCACTAAATTCAGCGAAATTGATGAAATTAAGTTACATTCATCGGGTTCATCGAAACTAACTTAATTTCACTAAATTCAGCGAAATTGATGAAATTAAGTTACATTCATCGGGTTCATCGAAACTAACTTAATTTCACGAAATTCAGCGAGATTAATGAAATTAAGTTACATTCATCGGGTTCATCCAAATTAACTTAATTTCACTAAATTCAGCGAAATTAATGAAATTAAGTTACATTCATCGGGTTCATCCAAATTAACTTAATTTCACTAAATTCAGCGAAATTAATGAAATTAAGTTACATTCATCGGGTTCATCCAAACTAACTTAATTTCACTAAATTCAGCGAGATTAATGAAATTAAGTTACATTCATCGGGTTCATCGAAACTAACTTAATTTCACGAAATTCATCGAAATTAATGAAATTAAGTTACATTCATCGGGTTCATCCAAACTAACTTAATTTCACTAAATTCAGCGAGATTAATGAAATTAAGTTACATTCATCGGGTTCATCCAAATTAACTTAATTTCACTAAATTCAGCGAAATTAATGAAATTAAGTTACATTCGTCGGGTTCATCCAAATTAACTTAATTTCACTAAATTCAGCGAGATTAATGAAATTAAGTTACATTCATCGGGTTCATCCAAATTAACTTAATTTCACGAAATTCATCGAAATTAATGAAATTAAGTTACATTCATCGGGTTCATCCAAACTAACTTAATTTCACTAAATTCAGCGAGATTAATGAAATTAAGTTACATTCATCGGGTTCATCCAAATTAACTTAATTTCACTAAATTCAGCGAAATTAATGAAATTAAGTTACATTCATCGGGTTCATCGAAACTAACTTAATTTCACGAAATTCATCGAAATTAATGAAATTAAGTTACATTCATCGGGTTCATCCAAACTAACTTAATTTCACTAAATTCAGCGAAATTGATGAAATTAAGTTACATTCATCGGGTTCATCGAAACTAACTTAATTTCACTAAATTCAGCGAAATTGATGAAATTAAGTTACATTCATCGGGTTCATCGAAACTAACTTAATTTCACGAAATTCAGCGAGATTAATGAAATTAAGTTACATTCATCGGGTTCATCCAAATTAACCTAATTTCACTAAATTCAGCGAAATTAATGAAATTAAGTTACATTCATCGGGTTCATCCAAACTAACTTAATTTCACTAAATTCAGCGAAATTTATGAAATTAAGTTACATTCATCGGGTTCATCGAAACTAACTTAATTTCACTAAATTCAGCGAAATTGATGAAATTAAGTTACATTCATCGGGTTCATCGAAACTAACTTAATTTCACGAAATTCAGCGAGATTAATGAAATTAAGTTACATTCATCGGGTTCATCCAAATTAACTTAATTTCACTAAATTCAGCGAAATTAATGAAATTAAGTTACATTCATCGGGTTCATCCAAATTAACTTAATTTCACTAAATTCAGCGAAATTAATGAAATTAAGTTACATTCATCGGGTTCATCCAAACTAACTTAATTTCACTAAATTCAGCGAGATTAATGAAATTAAGTTACATTCATCGGGTTCATCGAAACTAACTTAATTTCACGAAATTCATCGAAATTAAGTTACATTCATCGGGTTCATCCAAACTAACTTAATTTCACTAAATTCAGCGAGATTAATGAAATTAAGTTACATTCATCGGGTTCATCCAAATTAACTTAATTTCACTAAATTCAGCGAAATTAATGAAATTAAGTTACATTCATCGGGTTCATCCAAATTAACTTAATTTCACGAAATTCATCGAAATTAATGAAATTAAGTTACATTCATCGGGTTCATCCAAACTAACTTAATTTCACTAAATTCAGCGAGATTAATGAAATTAAGTTACATTCATCGGGTTCATCCAAACTAACTTAATTTCACTAAATTCAGCGAGATTAATGAAATTAGGTTACATTCATCGGGTTCATCCAAATTAACTTAATTTCACGAAATTCATCGAAATTAATGAATTTAAGTTACATTCATCGGGTTCATCCAAACTAACTTAATTTCACTAAATTCAGCGAGATTAATGAAATTAAGTTACATTCATCGGGTTCATCCAAATTAACTTAATTTCACTAAATTCAGCGAAATTAATGAAATTAAGTTACATTCATCGGGTTCATCGAAACTAACTTAATTTCACTAAATTCAGCGAGATTAATGAAATTAAGTTACATTCATCGGGTTCATCCAAATTAACTTAATTTCACTAAATTCAGCGAAATTAATGAAATTAAGTTACATTCATCGGGTTCATCCAAACTAACTTAATTTCACTAAATTCAGCGAGATTAATGAAATTAAGTTACATTCATCGGGTTCATCGAAACTAACTTAATTTCACGAAATTCATCGAAATTAATGAAATTAAGTTACATTCATCGGGTTCATCCAAATTAACTTAATTTCACTAAATTCAGCGAAATTAATGAAATTAAGTTACATTCATCGGGTTCATCCAAATTAACTTAATTTCACTAAATTCAGCGAGATTAATGAAATTAAGTTATATTCATCGGGTTCATCCAAATTAACTTAATTTCACGAAATTCATCGAAATTAATGAAATTAAGTTACATTCATCGGGTTCATCCAAACTAACTTAATTTCACTAAATTCAGCGAGATTAATGAAATTAAGTTACATTCATCGGGTTCATCCAAACTAACTTAATTTCACTAAATTCAGCGAGATTAATGAAATTAAGTTACATTCATCGGGTTCATCCAAATTAACTTAATTTCACGAAATTCATCGAAATTAATGAAATTAAGTTACATTCATCGGGTTCATCCAAACTAACTTAATTTCACTAAATTCAGCGAGATTAATGAAATTAAGTTACATTCATCGGGTTCATCGAAACTAACTTAATTTCACGAAATTCATCGAAATTAATGAAATTAAGTTACATTCATCGGGTTCATCCAAACTAACTTAATTTCACTAAATTCAGCGAAATTGATGAAATTAAGTTACATTCATCGGGTTCATCGAAACTAACTTAATTTCACTAAATTCAGCGAAATTGATGAAATTAAGTTACATTCATCGGGTTCATCGAAACTAACTTAATTTCACGAAATTCAGCGAGATTAATGAAATTAAGTTACATTCATCGGGTTCATCCAAATTAACTTAATTTCACTAAATTCAGCGAAATTAATGAAATTAAGTTACATTCATCGGGTTCATCCAAATTAACTTAATTTCACTAAATTCAGCGAAATTAATGAAATTAAGTTACATTCATCGGGTTCATCCAAACTAACTTAATTTCACTAAATTCAGCGAAATTAATGAAATTAAGTTACATTCATCGGGTTCATCCAAACTAACTTAATTTCACTAAATTCAGCGAAATTGATGAAATTAAGTTACATTCATCGGGTTCATCGAAACTAACTTAATTTCACTAAATTCAGCGAAATTGATGAAATTAAGTTACATTCATCGGGTTCATCGAAACTAACTTAATTTCACGAAATTCAGCGAGATTAATGAAATTAAGTTACATTCATCGGGTTCATCCAAATTAACTTAATTTCACTAAATTCAGCGAAATTAATGAAATTAAGTTACATTCATCGGGTTCATCCAAATTAACTTAATTTCACTAAATTCAGCGAAATTAATGAAATTAAGTTACATTCATCGGGTTCATCGAAACTAACTTAATTTCACTAAATTCAGCGAAATTGATGAAATTAAGTTACATTCATCGGGTTCATCGAAACTAACTTAATTTCACGAAATTCAGCGAGATTAATGAAATTAAGTTACATTCATCGGGTTCATCCAAATTAACTTAATTTCACTAAATTCAGAGAAATTAATGAAATTAAGTTACATTCATCGGGTTCATCCAAATTAACTTAATTTCACTAAATTCAGCGAAATTAATGAAATTAAGTTACATTCATCGGGTTCATCCAAACTAACTTAATTTCACTAAATTCAGCGAGATTAATGAAATTAAGTTACATTCATCGGGTTCATCGAAACTAACTTAATTTCACGAAATTCATCGAAATTAATGAAATTAAGTTACATTCATCGGGTTCATCCAAACTAACTTAATTTCACTAAATTCAGCGAGATTAATGAAATTAAGTTTCATTCATCGGGTTCATCCAAACTAACTTAATTTCACTAAATTCAGCGAGATTAATGAAATTAAGTTACATTCATCGGGTTCATCCAAATTAACTTAATTTCACGAAATTCATCGAAATTAATGAAATTAAGTTACATTCATCGGGTTCATCCAAACTAACTTAATTTCACTAAATTCAGCGAGATTAATGAAATTAAGTTACATTCATCGGGTTCATCCAAATTAACTTAATTTCACTAAATTCAGCGAAATTAATGAAATTAAGTTACATTCATCGGGTTCATCGAAACTAACTTAATTTCACTAAATTCAGCGAGATTAATGAAATTAAGTTACATTCATCGGGTTCATCCAAATTAACTTAATTTCACTAAATTCAGCGAAATTAATGAAATTAAGTTACATTCATCGGGTTCATCCAAACTAACTTAATTTCACTAAATTCAGCGAGATTAATGAAATTAAGTTACATTCATCGGGTTCATCGAAACTAACTTAATTTCACGAAATTCATCGAAATTAATGAAATTAAGTTACATTCATCGGGTTCATCCAAATTAACTTAATTTCACTAAATTCAGCGAAATTAATGAAATTAAGTTACATTCATCGGGTTCATCCAAATTAACTTAATTTCACTAAATTCAGCGAGATTAATGAAATTAAGTTACATTCATCGGGTTCATCGAAACTAACTTAATTTCACGAAATTCATCGAAATTAATGAAATTAAGTTACATTCATCGGGTTCATCCAAACTAACTTAATTTCACTAAATTCAGCGAGATTAATGAAATTAAGTTACATTCATCGGGTTCATCCAAACTAACTTAATTTCACTAAATTCAGCGAGATTAATGAAATTAAGTTACATTCATCGGGTTCATCCAAATTAACTTAATTTCACGAAATTCATCGAAATTAATGAAATTAAGTTACATTCATCGGGTTCATCCAAACTAACTTAATTTCACTAAATTCAGCGAGATTAATGAAATTAAGTTACATTCATCGGGTTCATCCAAATTAACTTAATTTCACTAAATTCAGCGAAATTAATGAAATTAAGTTACATTCATCGGGTTCATCGAAACTAACTTAATTTCACTAAATTCAGCGAAATTGATGAAATTAAGTTACATTCATCGGGTTCATCGAAACTAACTTAATTTCACGCAATTCAGCGAAATTAATGAAATTAAGTTACATTCATCGGGTTCATCCAAACTAACTTAATTTCACTAAATTCAGCGAGATTAATGAAATTAAGTTACATTCATCGGGTTCATCCAAATTAACTTAATTTCACTAAATTCAGCGAAATTAATGAAATTAAGTTACATTCATCGGGTTCATCCAAACTAACTTAATTTCACTAAATTCAGCGAAATTAATGAAATTAAGTTACATTCATCGGGTTCATCGAAACTAACTTAATTTCACGAAATTCATCGAAATTAATGAAATATAGTTACATTCATCGGGTTCATCGAAACTAACTTAATTTCACTAAATTCATCGAAATTAATGAAATTAAGTTACATTCATCGGGTTCATCGAAACTAACTTAATTTCACTAAATTCAGCGAGATTAATGAAATTAAGTTACATTCATCGGGTTCATCGAAACTAACTTAATTTCACGAAATTCATCGAAATTAATGAAATTAAGTTACATTCATCGGGTTCATCCAAACTAACTTAATTTCACTAAATTCAGCGAGATTAATGAAATTAAGTTACATTCATCGGGTTCATCCAAACTAACTTAATTTCACTAAATTCAGCGAGATTAATGAAATTAAGTTACATTCATCGGGTTCATCCAAATTAACTTAATTTCACGAAATTCATCGAAATTAATGAAATTAAGTTACATTCATCGGGTTCATCCAAACTAACTTAATTTCACTAAATTCAGCGAGATTAATGAAATTAAGTTACATTCATCGGGTTCATCCAAATTAACTTAATTTCACTAAATTCAGCGAAATTAATGAAATTAAGTTACATTCATCGGGTTCATCGAAACTAACTTAATTTCACTAAATTCAGCGAGATTAATGAAATTAAGTTACATTCATCGGGTTCATCCAAATTAACTTAATTTCACGAAATTCATCGAAATTAATGAAATTAAGTTACATTCATCGGGTTCATCCAAACTAACTTAATTTCACTAAATTCAGCGAGATTAATGAAATTAAGTTACATTCATCGGGTTCATCCATATTAACTTAATTTCACGAAATTCATCGAAATTAATGAAATTAAGTTACATTCATCGGGTTCATCCAAACTAACTTAATTTCACTAAATTCAGCGAGATTAATGAAATTAAGTTACATTCATCGGGTTCATCCAAATTAACTTAATTTCACTAAATTCAGCGAAATTAATGAAATTAAGTTACATTCATCGGGTTCATCGAAACTAACTTAATTTCACTAAATTCAGCGAGATTAATGAAATTAAGTTACATTCATCGGGTTCATCCAAATTAACTTAATTTCACGAAATTCATCGAAATTAATGAAATTAAGTTACATTCATCGGGTTCATCCAAACTAACTTAATTTCACTAAATTCAGCGAGATTAATGAAATTAAGTTACATTCATCGGGTTCATCCAAATTAACTTAATTTCACGAAATTCATCGAAATTAATGAAATTAAGTTACATTCATCGGGTTCATCCAAACTAACTTAATTTCACTAAATTCAGCGAAATTGATGAAATTAAGTTACATTCATCGGGTTCATCGAAACTAACTTAATTTCACTAAATTCAGCGAAATTGATGAAATTAAGTTACATTCATCGGGTTCATCGAAACTAACTTAATTTCACGAAATTCAGCGAGATTAATGAAATTAAGTTACATTCATCGGGTTCATCCAAATTAACTTAATTTCACTAAATTCAGCGAAATTAATGAAATTAAGTTACATTCATCGGGTTCATCCAAATTAACTTAATTTCACTAAATTCAGCAAGATTAATGAAATTAAGTTACGTTCATCGGGTTCATCGAAACTAACTTAATTTCACTAAATTCAGCGAGACTAATGAAATTAAGTTACATTCATCGGGTTCATCCAAATTAACTTAATTTCACTAAATTCAGCGAAATTAATGAAATTAAGTTACATTCATCGGGTTCATCCAAACTAACTTAATTTCACTAAATTCAGCGAAATTAATGAAATTAAGTTACATTCATCGGGTTCATCGAAACTAACTTAATTTCACGAAATTCATCGAAATTAATGAAATTAAGTTACATTCATCGGGTTCATCGAAACTAACTTAATTTCACTAAATTCATCGAAATTAATGAAATTAAGTTACATTCATCGGGTTCATCGACACTAACTTAATTTCACTAAATTCAGCGAGATTAATGAAATTAAGTTACATTCATCGGGTTCATCGAAACTAACTTAATTTCACGAAATTCATCGAAATTAATGAAATTAAGTTACATTCATCGGGTTCATCCAAACTAACTTAATTTCACTAAATTCAGCGAGATTAATGAAATTAAGTTACATTCATCGGGTTCATCCAAACTAACTTAATTTCACTAAATTCAGCGAGATTAATGAAATTAAGTTACATTCATCGGGTTCATCCAAATTAACTTAATTTCACGAAATTCATCGAAATTAATGAAATTAAGTTACATTCGTCGGGTTCATCCAAACTAACTTAATTTCACTAAATTCAGCGAGATTAATGAAATTAAGTTACATTCATCGGGTTCATCCAAATTAACTTAATTTCACTAAATTCAGCGAAATTAATGAAATTAAGTTACATTCATCGGGTTCATCGAAACTAACTTAATTTCACTAAATTCAGCGAGATTAATGAAATTAAGTTACATTCATCGGGTTCATCCAAATTAACTTAATTTCACTAAATTCAGCGAAATTAATGAAATTAAGTTACATTCATCGGGTTCATCCAAACTAACTTAATTTCACTAAATTCAGCGAGAATAATGAAATTAAGTTACATTCATCGGGTTCATCGAAACTAACTTAATTTCACGAAATTCATCGAAATTAATGAAATTAAGTTACATTCATCGGGTTCATCCAAACTAACTTAATTTCACTAAATTCAGCGAAATTGATGAAATTAAGTTACATTCATCGGGTTCATCGAAACTAACTTAATTTCACTAAATTCAGCGAAATTGATGAAATTAAGTTACATTCATCGGGTTCATCGAAACTAACTTAATTTCACGAAATTCAGCGAGATTAATGAAATTAAGTTACATTCATCGGGTTCATCCAAATTAACTTAATTTCACTAAATTCAGCGAAATTAATGAAATTAAGTTACATTCATCGGGTTCATCCAAATTAACTTAATTTCACTAAATTCAGCGAGATTAATGAAATTAAGTTACATTCATCGGGTTCATCCAAATTAACTTAATTTCACGAAATTCAGCGAGATTAATGAAATTAAGTTACATTCATCGGGTTCATCGAAACTAACTTAATTTCACGAAATTCAGCGAGATTAATGAAATTAAGTTACATTCATCGGGTTCATCCAAATTAACTTAATTTCACTAAATTCAGCGAAATTAATGAAATTAAGTTACATTCATCGGGTTCATCCAAATTAACTTAATTTCACTAAATTCAGCGAGATTAATGAAATTAAGTTACATTCATCGGGTTCATCGAAACTAACTTAATTTCACTAAATTCAGCGAGACTAATGAAATTAAGTTACATTCATCGGGTTCATCCAAATTAACTTAATTTCACTAAATTCAGCGAAATTAATGAAATTAAGTTACATTCATCGGGTTCATCCAAACTAACTTAATTTCACTAAATTCAGCGAAATTAATGAAATTAAGTTACATTCATCGGGTTCATCGAAACTAACTTAATTTCACGAAATTCATCGAAATTAATGAAATTAAGTTACATTCATCGGGTTCATCCAAACTAACTTAATTTCACTAAATTCAGCGAAATTGATGAAATTAAGTTACATTCATCGGGTTCATCGAAACTAACTTAATTTCACTAAATTCAGCGAAATTGATGAAATTAAGTTACATTCATCGGGTTCATCGAAACTAACTTAATTTCACGAAATTCAGCGAGATTAATGAAATTAAGTTACATTCATCGGGTTCATCCAAATTAACTTAATTTCACTAAATTCAGCGAAATTAATGAAATTAAGTTACATTCATCGGGTTCATCCAAATTAACTTAATTTCACTAAATTCAGCGAGATTAATGAAATTAAGTTACATTCATCGGGTTCATCCAAATTAACTTAATTTCACGAAATTCATCGAAATTAATGAAATTAAGTTACATTCATCGGGTTCATCGAAACTAACTTAATTTCACGAAATTCATCGAAATTAATGAAATTAAGTTACATTCATCGGGTTCATCCAAACTAACTTAATTTCACTAAATTCAGCGAAATTGATGAAATTAAGTTACATTCATCGGGTTCATCGAAACTAACTTAATTTCACTAAATTCAGCGAAATTGATGAAATTAAGTTACATTCATCGGGTTCATCGAAACTAACTTAATTTCACGAAATTCAGCGAGATTAATGAAATTAAGTTACATTCATCGGGTTCATCCAAATTAACTTAATTTCACTAAATTCAGCGAAATTAATGAAATTAAGTTACATTCATCGGGTTCATCCAAATTAACTTAATTTCACTAAATTCAGCGAGATTAATGAAATTAAGTTACATTCATCGGGTTCATCCAAATTAACTTAATTTCACGAAATTCATCGAAATTAATGAAATTAAGTTACATTCATCGGGTTCATCCAAACTAACTTAATTTCACTAAATTCAGCGAGATTAATGAAATTAAGTTACATTCATCGGGTTCATCCAAACTAACTTAATTTCACTAAATTCAGCGAGATTAATGAAATTAAGTTACATTCATCGGGTTCATCCAAACTAACTTAATTTCACGAAATTCATCGAAATTAATGAAATTAAGTTACATTCATCGGGTTCATCCAAACTAACTTAATTTCACTAAATTCAGCGAGATTAATGAAATTAAGTTACATTCATCGGGTTCATCCAAATTAACTTAATTTCACTAAATTCAGCGAAATTAATGAAATTAAGTTACATTCATCGGGTTCATCCAAATTAACTTAATTTCACTAAATTCAGCGAAATTAATGAAATTAAGTTAAATTCATCGGGTTCATCGAAACTAACTTAATTTCACTAAATTCATCGAAATTAATGAAATTAAGTTACATTCATCGGGTTCATCGAAACTAACTTAATTTCACGAAATTCATCGAAATTAATGAAATTAAGTTACATTCATCGGGTTCATCGAAACTAACTTAATTTCACGAAATTCATCGAAATTAATGAAATTAAGTTACATTCATCGGGTTCATCGAAACTAACTTAATTTCACTAAATTCAGCGAAATTAATGAAATTAAGTTACATTCATCGGGTTCATCCAAACTAACTTAATTTCACTAAATTCAGCGAGATTAATGAAATTAAGTTACATTCATCGGGTTCATCCAAACTAACTTAATTTCACTAAATTCAGCGAAATTAATGAAATTAAGTTACATTCATCGGGTTCATCCAAACTAACTTAATTTCACTAAATTCAGCGAAATTAATGAAATTAAGTTACATTCATCGGGTTCATCGAAACTAACTTAATTTCACGAAATTCAGCGAGATTAATGAAATTAAGTTTCATTCATCGGGTTCATCCAAATTAACTTAATTTCACTAAATTCAGCGAAATTAATGAAATTAAGTTACATTCATCAGGTTCATCCAAATTAACTTAATTTCACTAAATTCAGCGAGATTAATGAAATTAAGTTACATTCATCGGGTTCATCGAAACTAACTTAATTTCACTAAATTCAGCGAGACTAATGAAATTAAGTTACATTCATCGGGTTCATCCAAATTAACTTAATTTCACTAAATTCAGCGAAATTAATGAAATTAAGTTACATTCATCGGGTTCATCCAAACTAACTTAATTTCACTAAATTCAGCGAAATTAATGAAATTAAGTTACATTCATCGGGTTCATCGAAACTAACTTAATTTCACGAAATTCATCGAAATTAATGAAATTAAGTTACATTCATCGGGTTCATCCAAACTAACTTAATTTCACTAAATTCAGCGAAATTGATGAAATTAAGTTACATTCATCGGGTTCATCGAAACTAACTTAATTTCACTAAATTCAGAGAAATTGATGAAATTAAGTTACATTCATCGGGTTCATCGAAACTAACTTAATTTCACGAAATTCAGCGAGATTAATGAAATTAAGTTACATTCATCGGGTTCATCCAAATTAACTTAATTTCACTAAATTCAGCGAAATTAATGAAATTAAGTTACATTCATCGGGTTCATCCAAATTAACTTAATTTCACTAAATTCAGCGAGATTAATGAAATTAAGTTACATTCATCGGGTTCATCCAAATTAACTTAATTTCACGAAATTCATCGAAATTAATGAAATTAAGTTACATTCATCGGGTTCATCGAAACTAACTTAATTTCACGAAATTCATCGAAATTAATGAAATTAAGTTACATTCATCGGGTTCATCCAAACTAACTTAATTTCACTAAATTCAGCGAAATTGATGAAATTAAGTTACATTCATCGGGTTCATCGAAACTAACTTAATTTCACTAAATTCAGCGAAATTGATGAAATTAAGTTACATTCATCGGGTTCATCGAAACTAACTTAATTTCACGAAATTCAGCGAGATTAATGAAATTAAGTTACATTCATCGGGTTCATCCAAATTAACTTAATTTCACTAAATTCAGCGAAATTAATGAAATTAAGTTACATTCATCGGGTTCATCCAAATTAACTTAATTTCACTAAATTCAGCGAGATTAATGAAATTAAGTTACATTCATCGGGTTCATCCAAATTAACTTAATTTCACGAAATTCATCGAAATTAATGAAATTAAGTTACATTCATCGGGTTCATCCAAACTAACTTAATTTCACTAAATTCAGCGAGATTAATGAAATTAAGTTACATTCATCGGGTTCATCCAAACTAACTTAATTTCACTAAATTCAGCGAGATTAATGAAATTAAGTTACATTCATCGGGTTCATCCAAACTAACTTAATTTCACGAAATTCATCGAAATTAATGAAATTAAGTTACATTCATCGGGTTCATCCAAACTAACTTAATTTCACTAAATTCAGCGAGATTAATGAAATTAAGTTACATTCATCGGGTTCATCCAAATTAACTTAATTTCACTAAATTCAGCGAAATTAATGAAATTAAGTTACATTCATCGGGTTCATCCAAATTAACTTAATTTCACTAAATTCAGCGAAATTAATGAAATTAAGTTAAATTCATCGGGTTCATCGAAACTAACTTAATTTCACTAAATTCATCGAAATTAATGAAATTAAGTTACATTCATCGGGCTCATCGAAACTAACTTAATTTCACGAAATTCATCGAAATTAATGAAATTAAGTTACATTCATCGGGTTCATCGAAACTAACTTAATTTCACGAAATTCATCGAAATTAATGAAATTAAGTTACATTCATCGGGTTCATCGAAACTAACTTAATTTCACTAAATTCAGCGAAATTAATGAAATTAAGTTACATTCATCGGGTTCATCCAAACTAACTTAATTTCACTAAATTCAGCGAGATTAATGAAATTAAGTTACATTCATCGGGTTCATCCAAACTAACTTAATTTCACTAAATTCAGCGAAATTAATGAAATTAAGTTACATTCATCGGGTTCATCCAAACTAACTTAATTTCACTAAATTCAGCGAAATTAATGAAATTAAGTTACATTCATCGGGTTCATCGAAACTAACTTAATTTCACGAAATTCAGCGAAATTAATGAAATTAAGTTACATTCATCGGGTTCATCGAAACTAACTTAATTTCACTAAATTCAGCGAAATTAATGAAATTAAGTTACATTCATCGGGTTCATCCAAACTAGCTTAATTTCACGAAATTCAGCGAAATTAATGAAATTAAGTTACATTCATCGGGTTCATCCAAACTAACTTAATTTCACGAAATTCAGCGAAATTAATGAAATTAAGTTACATTCATCGGGTTCATCGAAACTAACTTAATTTCACTAAATTCAGCGAAATTAATGAAATTAAGTTACATTCATCGGGTTCATCGAAACTAACTTAATTTCACGAAATTCAGCGTAATTAATGAAATTAAGTTACATTCATCGGGTTCATCGAAACTAACTTAATTTCACTAAATTCAGCGAAATTAATGAAATCAAGTTACATTCATCGGGTTCATCCAAACTAACTTAATTTCACTAAATTCAGCAAGATTAATGAAATTAAGTTACATTCATCGGGTTCATCCAAATTAACTTAATTTCACTAAATTCAGCGAAATTAATGAAATTAAGTTACATTCATCGGGTTCATCCAAACTAACTTAATTTCACTAAATTCATCGAAATTAATGAAATTAAGTTACATTCATCGGGTTCATCGAAACTAACTTAATTTCACGAAATTCAGCGAAATTAATGAAATTAAGTTACATTCATCGGGTTCATCCAAACTAACTTAATTTCACTAAATTCAGCGAGATTAATGAAATTAAGTTACATTCATCGGGTTCATCCAAATTAACTTAATTTCACTAAATTCAGCGAAATTAATGAAATTAAGTTACATTCATCGGGTTCATCGAAACTAACTTAATTTCACTAAATTCAGCGAAATTAATGAAATTAAGTTACATTCATCGGGTTCATCCAAACTAACTTAATTTCACTAAATTCAGCGAAATTAATGAAATTAAGTTACATTCATCGGGTTCATCGAAACTAACTTAATTTCACTAAATTCAGCGAAATTAATGAAATTAAGTTACATTCATCGGGTTCATCGAAACTAACTTAATTTCACGAAATTCAGCGTAATTAATGAAATTAAGTTACATTCATCGGGTTCATCGAAACTAACTTAATTTCACTAAATTCAGCGAAATTAATGAAATCAAGTTACATTGATCGGGTTCATCCAAACTAACTTAATTTCACTAAATTCAGCAAGATTAATGAAATTAAGTTACATTCATCGGGTTCATCCAAATTAACTTAATTTCACTAAATTCAGCGAAATTAATGAAATTAAGTTACATTCATCGGGTTCATCCAAACTAACTTAATTTCACTAAATTCATCGAAATTAATGAAATTAAGTTACATTCATCGGGTTCATCGAAACTAACTTAATTTCACGAAATTCAGCGAAATTAATGAAATTAAGTTACATTCATCGGGTTCATCCAAACTAACTTAATTTCACTAAATTCAGCGAGATTAATGAAATTAAGTTACATTCATCGGGTTCATCCAAATTAACTTAATTTCACTAAATTCAGCGAAATTAATGAAATTAAGTTACATTCATCGGGTTCATCCAAACTAACTTAATTTCACTAAATTCAGCGAAATTAATGAAATTAAGTTACATTCATCGGGTTCATCCAAACTAACTTAATTTCACTAAATCCAGCGAAATTAATGAAATTAAGTTACATTCATCGGGTTCATCCAAACTAACTTAATTTCACTAAATTCATCGAAATTAATGAAATTAAGTTACATTCATCGGGTTCATCCAAACTAACTTAATTTCACGAAATTCAGCGAAATTAATGAAATTAAGTTACATTCATCGGGTTCATCGAAACTAACTTAATTTCACGAAATTCAGCGAAATTAATGAAATTAAGTTACATTCATCGGGTTCATCCAAACTAACTTAATTTCACTAAATTCAGCGAAATTAATGAAATTAAGTTACATTCATCGGGTTCATCGAAACTAACTTAATTTCACTAAATTCAGCGAAATTAATGAAATTAAGTTACATTCATCGGATTCATCCAAACTAACTTAATTTCACTAAATTCATCGAAATTAATGAAATTAAGTTACATTCATCGGGTTCATCCAAACTAACTTAATTTCACTAAATTCATCGAAATTAATGAAATTAAGTTACATTCATCGGGTTCATCCAAACTAACTTAATTTCACGAAATTCAGCGAAATTAATGAAATTAAGTTACATTCATCGGGTTCATCGAAACTAACTTAATTTCACGAAATTCAGCGAAATTAATGAAATTAAGTTACATTCATCGGGTTCATCCAAACTAACTTAATTTCACTAAATTCAGCGAAATTAATGAAATTAAGTTACATTCATCGGGTTCATCCAAACTAACTTAATTTCACTAAATTCAGCGAAATTAATGAAATTAAGTTACATTCATCGGGTTCATCGAAACTAACTTAATTTCACTAAATTCAGCGAAATTAATGAAATTAAGTTACATTCATCGGGTTCATCCAAACTAACTTAATTTCACTAAATTCATCGAAATTAATGAAATTAAGTTACATTCATCGGGTTCATCGAAACTAACTTAATTTCACGAAATTCAGCGAAATTAATGAAATTAAGTTACATTCATCGGGTTCATCCAAACTAACTTAATTTCACTAAATTCAGCGAGATTAATGAAATTAAGTTACATTCATCGGGTTCATCGAAACTAACTTAATTTCACGAAATCCAGCGAAATTAATGAAATTAAGTTACATTCATCGGGTTCATCCAAACTAACTTAATTTCACTAAATTCATCGAAATTAATGAAATTAAGTTACATTCATCGGGTTCATCCAAACTAACTTAATTTCACGAAATTCAGCGAAATTAATGAAATTAAGTTACATTCATCGGGTTCATCGAAACTAACTTAATTTCACGAAATTCAGCGAAATTAATGAAATTAAGTTACATTCATCGGGTTCATCCAAACTAACTTAATTTCACTAAATTCATCGAAATTAATGAAATTAAGTTACATTCATCGGGTTCATCGAAACTAACTTAATTTCACGAAATCCAGCGAAATTAATGAAATTAAGTTACATTCATCGGGTTCATCCAAACTAACTTAATTTCACTAAATTCATCGAAATTAATGAAATTAAGTTACATTCATCGGGTTCACCCAAACTAACTTAATTTCACGAAATTCAGCGAAATTAATGAAATTAAGTTACATTCATCGGGTTCATCGAAACTAACTTAATTTCACGAAATTCAGCGAAATTAATGAAATTAAGTTACATTCATCGGGTTCATCCAAACTAACTTAATTTCACTAAATTCATCGAAATTAATGAAATTAAGTTACATTCATCGGGTTCATCGAAACTAACTTAATTTCACTAAATTCATCGAAATTAATGAAATTAAGTTACATTCATCGGGTTCATCGAAACTAACTTAATTTCACTAAATTCATCGAAATTAATGAAATTAAGTTACATTCATCGGGTTCATCGAAACTAACTTAATTTCACTAAATTCATCGAAATTAATGAAATTAAGTTACATTCATCGGGTTCATCCAAACTAACTTAATTTCACTAAATTCATCGAAATTAATGAAATTAAGTTACATTCATCGGGTTCATCGAAACTAACTTAATTTCACTAAATTCATCGAAATTAATGAAATTAAGTTACATTCATCGGGTTCATCGAAACTAACTTAATTTCACTAAATTCATCGAAATTAATGAAATTAAGTTACATTCATCGGGTTCATCGAAACTAACTTAATTTCACTAAATTCATCGAAATTAATGAAATTAAGTTACATTCATCGGGTTCATCGAAACTAACTTAATTTCACGAAATTCAGCGAAATTAATGAAATTAAGTTACATTCATCGGGTTCATCGAAACTAACTTAATTTCACGAAATCCAGCGAAATTAATGAAATTAAGTTACATTCATCGGGATCATCCAAACTAACTTAATTTCACTAAATTCAGCGAAATTAATGAAATTAAGTTACATTCATCGGGTTCGTCCAAACTAACTTAATTTCACTAAATTCAGCGAGATTAATGAAATTAAGTTACATTCATCGGGTTCATCGAAACTAGCTTAATTTCACTAAATTCAGCGAGATTAATGAAATTAAGTTACATTCATCGGGTTCATTCAAATTAACTTAATTTCACTAAATTCAGCTAAATTAATGAAATTAAGTTACATTCATCGGGTTCATCCAAACTAACTTAATTTCACTAAATTCATCGAAATTAATGAAATTAAGTTACATTCATCGGGTTCATCGAAACTAACTTAATTTCACGAAATTCATCGAAATTAATGAAATTAAGTTACATTCATCGGGTTCATCGAAACTAACTTAATTTCACGAAATTCAGCGAAATTAATGAAATTAAGTTACATTCATCGGGTTCATCGAAACTAACTTAATTTCACTAAATTCAGCGAAATTAATGAAATTAAGTTACATTCATCGGGTTCATCGAAATTAACTTAATTTCACTAAATTCATCGAAATTAATGAAATTAAGTTACATTCATCGGGTTCATCGAAACTAACTTAATTTCACTAAATTCATCGAAATTAATGAAATTAAGTTACATTCATCGGGTTCATCGAAACTAACTTAATTTCACTAAATTCAGCGAAATTAATGAAATTAAGTTACATTCATCGGGTTCATCGAAACTGACTTAATTTCACTAAATTCAGCGAAATTGATGAAATTAAGTTACATTCATCGGGTTCATCGAAACTAACTTAATTTCACGAAATTCAGCGAAATTAATGAAATTAAGTTACATTCATCGGGTTCATCGAAACTAACTTAATTTCACGAAATTCAGCGAAATTAATGAAATTAAGTTACATTCATCGGGTTCATCGAAACTAACTTAATTTCACTAAATTCAGCGAAATTAATGAAATTAAGTTACATTCACCGGGTTCATCCAAACTAACTTAATTTCACTAAATTCAGCGAGATTAATGAAATTAAGTTACATTCATCGGGTTCATCCAAATTAACTTAATTTCACTAAATTCAGCGAAATTAATGAAATTAAGTTACATTCATCGGGTTCATCCAAACTAACTTAATTTCACTAAATTCATCGAAATTAATGAAATTAAGTTACATTCATCGGGTTCATCGAAACTAACTTAATTTCACTAAATTCATCGAAATTAATGAAATTAAGTTACATTCATCGGGTTCATCCAAACTAACTTAATTTCACTAAATTCATCGAAATTAATGAAATTAAGTTACATTCATCGGGTTCATCGAAACTAACTTAATTTCACGAAATTCAGCGAAATTAATGAAATTAAGTTACATTCATCGGGTTCATCGAAACAAACTTAATTTCACGAAATTCAGCGAAATTAATGAAATTAAGTTACATTCATCGGGTTCATCGAAACTAACTTAATTTCACTAAATTCAGCGAAATTAATGAAATTAAGTTACATTCATCGGGTTCATCCAAACTAACTTAATTTCACTAAATTCAGCGAGATTAATGAAATTAAGTTACATTCATCGGGTTCATCCAAATTAACTTAATTTCACTAAATTCAGCGAAATTAATGAAATTAAGTTACATTCATCGGGTTCATCCAAACTAACTTAATTTCAATAAATTCAGCGAAATTGATGAAATTAAGTTACATTCATCGGGTTCATCGAAACTAACTTAATTTCACGAAATTCATCGAAATTAATGAAATTAGTTACATTCATCGGGTTCATCGAAACTAACTTAATTTCACGAAATTCAGCGAAATTAATGAAATTAAGTTACATTCATCGGGTTCATCCAAATTAACTTAATTTCACTAAATTCAGCGAAATTAATGAAATTAAGTTACATTCATCGGGTTCATCCAAACTAACTTAATTTCACTAAATTCAGCGAGATTAATGAAATTAAGTTACATTCATCGGGTTCATCCAAACTAACTTAATTTCACTAAATTCAGCGAAATTAATGAAATTAAGTTACATTCATCGGGTTCATCCAAACTAACTTAATTTCACTAAATTCATCGAAATTAATGAAATTAAGTTACATTCATCGGGTTCATCGAAACTAACTTAATTTCACTAAATTCAGCGAAAATAATGAAATTAAGTTACATTCATCGGGTTCATCGAAACTAACTTAATTTCACGAAATTCATCGAAATTAATGAAATTAAGTTACATTCATCGGGTTCATCGAAACTAACTTAATTTCACGAAATTCATCGAAATTAATGAAATTAAGTTACATTCATCGGGTTCATCGAAACTAACTTAATTTCACTAAATTCAGCGAAATTAATGAAATTAAGTTACATTCATCGGGTTCATCCAAACTAACTTAATTTCACTAAATTCAGCGAGATTAATGAAATTAAGTTACATTCATCGGGTTCATCCAAACTAACTTAATTTCACTAAATTCAGCGAAATTAATGAAATTAAGTTACATTCATCGGGTTCATCGAAACTAACTTAATTTCACTAAATTCAGCGAAATTAATGAAATTAAGTTACATTCATCGGGTTCATCGAAACTAACTTAATTTCACGAAATTCAGCGAAATTAATGAAATTAAGTTACATTCATCGGGTTCATCGAAACTAACTTAATTTCACTAAATTCAGCGAAATTAATGAAATTAAGTTACATTCATCGGGTTCATCCAAACTAACTTAATTTCACGAAATTCAGCGAAATTAATGAAATTAAGTTACATTCATCGGGTTCATCCAAACTAACTTAATTTCACGAAATTCAGCGAAATTAATGAAATTAAGTTACATTCATCGGGTTCATCCAAACTAACTTAATTTCACTAAATTCATCGAAATTAATGAAATTAAGTTACATTCATCGGGTTCATCGAAACTAACTTAATTTCACTAAATTCAGCGAAATTAATGAAATTAAGTTACATTCATCGGGTTCATCGAAACTAACTTAATTTCACGAAATTCAGCGAAATTAATGAAATTAAGTTACATTCATCAGGTTCATCGAAACTAACTTAATTTCACTAAATTCAGCGAAATTAATGAAATTAAGTTACATTCATCGGGTTCATCCAAACTAACTTAATTTCACTAAATTCAGCGAGATTAATGAAATTAAGTTACATTCATCGGGTTCATCCAAATTAACTTAATTTCACTAAATTCAGCGAAATTAATGAAATTAAGTTACATTCATCGGGTTCATCCAAACTAACTTAATTTCACTAAATTCATCGAAATTAATGAAATTAAGTTACATTCATCGGGTTCATCGAAACTAACTTAATTTCACGAAATTCAGCGAAATTAATGAAATTAAGTTACATTCATCGGGTTCATCGAAACTAACTTAATTTCACTAAATTCATCGAAATTAATGAAATTAAGTTACATTCATCGGGTTCATCGAAACTAACTTAATTTCACTAAATTCAGCGAAATTGATGAAATTAAGTTACATTCATCGGGTTCATAGAAACTAACTTAATTTCACGAAATTCAGCGAAATTAATGAAATTAAGTTACATTCATCGGGTTCATCGAAACTAACTTAATTTCACGAAATTCAGCGAAATTGATGAAATTAAGTTACATTCATCGGGTTCATCGAAACTAACTTAATTTCACGAAATTCAGCGAAATTAATGAAATTAAGTTACATTCATCGGGTTCATCCAAACTAACTTAATTTCACGAAATTCATCGAAATTAATGAAATTAAGTTACATTTATCGGGTTCATCGAAACTAACTTAATTTCACTAAATTCAGCGAAATTGATGAAATTAAGTTACATTCATCGGGTTCATCGAAACTAACTTAATTTCACGAAATTCAGCGAAATTAATGAAATTAAGTTACATTCATCGGGTTCATCGAAACTAACTTAATTTCACGAAATTCAGCGAAATTGATGAAATTAAGTTACATTCATCGGGTTCATCGAAACTAACTTAATTTCACGAAATTCAGCGAAATTAATGAAATTAATTTACATTCATCGTGTTCATCCAAACTAACTTAATTTCACGAAATTCATCGAAATTAATGAAATTAAGTTACATTCATCGGGTTCATCCAAACTAACTTAATTTCACTAAATTCAGCGAAATTAATGAAATTAAGTTACATTCATCGGGTTCATCGAAACTAACTTAATTTCACGAAATTCAGCGAAATTAATGAAATTAAGTTACATTCATCGGGTTCATCGAAACTAACTTAATTTCACTAAATTCATCGAAATTAATGAAATTAAGTTACATTCATCGGGTTCATCCAAACTAACTTAATTTCACTAAATTCAGCGAGATTAATGAAATTAAGTTACATTCATCGGGTTCATCCAAATTAACTTAATTTCACTAAATTCAGCGAGATTAACGAAATTAAGTTACATTCATCGGGTTCATCCAAATTAACTTAATTTCACTAAATTCATCGAAATTAATGAAATTAAGTTACATTCATCGGGTTTATCCAAATTAACTTAATTTCACTAAATTCAGCGAAATTAATGAAATTAAGTTACATTCATCGGGTTCATCCAAACTAACTTAATTTCACTAAATTCAGCGAAATTAATGAAATTAAGTTACATTCATCGGGTTCATCCAAACTAACTTAATTTCACTAAATTCATCGAAATTAATGAAATTAAGTTACATTCATCGGGTTCATCCAAACTAACTTAATTTCACTAAATTCAGCGAGATTAATGAAATTAAGTTACATTCATCGGGTTCATCCAAACTAACTTAATTTCACTAAATTCAGCGAGATTAATGAAATTAAGTTACATTCATCGGGTTCATCGAAACTAACTTAATTTCACTAAATTCATCGAAATTAATGAAATTAAGTTACATTCATCGGGTTCATCCAAACTAACTTAATTTCACTAAATTCAGCGAAATTAATGAAATTAAGTTACATTCATCGGGTTCATCGAAACTAACTTAATTTCACTAAATTCAGCGAAATTAATGAAATTAAGTTACATTCATCGGGTTCATCCAAACTAACTTAATTTCACTAAATTCAGCGAAATTGATGAAATTAAGTTACATTCATCGGGTTCATCCAAACTAACTTAATTTCACTAAATTCAGCGAGATTAATGAAATTAAGTTACATTCATCGGGTTCATCCAAACTAACTTAATTTCACTAAATTCATCGAAATTAATGAAATTAAGTTACATTCATCGGGTTCATCGAAACTAACTTAATTTCACTAAATTCAGCGAAATTAATGAAATTAAGTTACATTCATCGGGTTCATCGAAACTAACTTAATTTCACTAAATTCAGCGAAATTAATGAAATTAAGTTACATTCATCGGGTTCATCCAAACTAACTTAATTTCGCTAAATTCAGCGAAATTAATGAAATTAAGTTACATTCATCGGGTTCATCGAAACTAACTTAATTTCACGAAATTCAGCGAAATTAATGAAATTAAGTTACATTCATCGGGTTCATCGAAACTAACTTAATTTCACTAAATTCATCGAAATTAATGAAATTAAGTTACATTCATCGGGTTCATCGAAACTAACTTAATTTCACTAAATTCATCGAAATTAATGAAATTAAGTTACATTCATCGGGTTCATCGAAACTAACTGAATTTCACGAAATTCAGCGAAATTAATAAAATTAAGTTACATTCATCGGGTTCATCGAAACTAACTTAATTTCACGAAATTCAGCGAAATTAATGAAATTAAGTTACATTCATCGGGTTCATCGAAACTAACTTAATTTCACTAAATTCAGCGAAATTGATGAAATTAAGTTACATTCATCGGGTTCATCCAAACTAACTTAATTTCACTAAATTCATCGAAATTAATGAAATTAAGTTACATTCATCGGGTTCATCGAAACTAACTTAATTTCACTAAATTCAGCGAAATTAATGAAATTAAGTTACATTCATCGGGTTCATCGAAACTAACTTAATTTCACTAAATTCATCGAAATTAATGAAATTAAGTTATATTCATCGGGTTCATCAAAACTAACTTAATTTCACTAAATTCAGCGAGATTAATGAAATTAAGTTACATTCTTCGGGTTCATCCAAACTAACTTAATTTCACTAAATTCATCGAAATTAATGAAATTAAGTTACATTCATCGGGTTCATCGAAACTAACTTAATTTCACGAAATTCAGCGAAATTAATGAAATTAAGTTACATTCATCGGGTTCATCCAAATAAACTTAATTTCACTAAATTCAGCGAAATTGATGAAATTAAGTTACATTCATCGGGTTCATCGAAACTAACTTAATTTCACTAAATTCAGCGAAATTAATGAAATTAAGTTACATTCATCGGGTTCATCGAAACTAACTTAATTTCACTAAATTCAGCGAAATTGATGAAATTAAGTTACATTCATCGGGTTCATCCAAACTAACTTAATTTCACTAAATTCAGCGAAATTAATGAAATTAAGTTGCATTCATCGGGTTCATCCAAACTAACTTAATTTCACTAAATTCAGCGAAATTAATGAAATTAAGTTACATTCATCGGGTTCATCGAAACTAACTTAATTTCACTAAATTCAGCGAAATTAATGAAATTAAGTTACATTCATCGGGTTCATCCAAACTAACTTAATTTCACTAAATTCAGCGAAATTAATGAAATTAAGTTACATTCATCGGGTTCATCGAAACTAACTTAATTTCACTAAATTCAGCGAAATTAATGAAATTAAGTTACATTCATCGGGTTCATCCAAACTAACTTAATTTCACGAAATTCAGCGAAATTAATGAAATTAAGTTACATTCATCGGGTTCATCGAAACTAACTTAATTTCACTAAATTCATCGAAATTAATGAAATTAAGTTACATTCATCGGGTTCATCGAAACTAACTTAATTTCACGAAATTCAGCGAAATTAATGAAATTAAGTTACATTCATCGGGTTCATCCAAATAAACTTAATTTCACTAAATTCAGCGAAATTGATGAAATTAAGTTACATTCATCGGGTTCATCGAAACTAACTTAATTTCACTAAATTCAGCGAAATTAATGAAATTAAGTTACATTCATCGGGTTCATCGAAACTAACTTAATTTCACTAAATTCAGCGAAATTGATGAAATTAAGTTACATTCATCGGGTTCATCCAAACTAACTTAATTTCACTAAATTCAGCGAAATTAATGAAATTAAGTTACATTCATCGGGTTCATCCAAACTAACTTAATTTCACTAAATTCAGCGAAATTAATGAATTTAAGTTGCATTCATCGGGTTCATCGAAACTAACTTAATTTCACTAAATTCAGCGAAATTAATGAAATTAAGTTACATTCATCGGGTTCATCCAAACTAACTTAATTTCACTAAATTCAGCGAAATTAATGAAATTAAGTTACATTCATCGGGTTCATCGAAACTAACTTAATTTCACTAAATTCAGCGAAATTAATGAAATTAAGTTACATTCATCGGGTTCATCCAAACTAACTTAATTTCACGAAATTCAGCGAAATTAATGAAATTAAGTTACATTCATCGGGTTCATCGAAACTAACTTAATTTCACTAAATTCATCGAGATTAATGAAATTAAGTTACATTCATCGGGTTCATCCAAACTAACTTAATTTCACTAAATTCAGCGAAATTGATGAAATTAAGTTACATTCATCGGGTTCATCCAAACTAACTTAATTTCACTAAATTCAGCGAAATTAATGAAATTAAGTTACATCCATCGGGTTCATCGAAACTAACTTAATTTCACTAAATTCAGCGAAATTAATGAAATTAAGTTACATTCATCGGGTTCATCGAAACTAACTTAATTTCACTAAATTCAGCGAAATTAATGAAATTAAGTTACATTCATCGGGTTCATCGAAACTAACTTAATTTCACGAAATTCAGCGAAATTAATGAAATTAAGTTACATTCATCGGGTTCATCGAAACTAACTTAATTTCACTAAATTCATCGAAATTAATGAAATAAAGTTACATTCATCGGGTTCATCGAAACTAACTTAATTTCACTAAATTCATCGAAATTAATGAAATTAAGTTACATTCATCGGGTTCATCGAAACTAACTTAATTACACTAAATTCATCGAAATTAATGAAATTAAGTTACATTCATCGGGTTCATCCAAACTAACTTAATTTCACTAAATTCAGCGAGATTAATGAAATTAAGTTACATTCATCGGGTTCATCCAAATTAACTTAATTTCACTAAATTCAGCGAGATTAATGAAATTAAGTTACATTCATCGGGTTCATCCAAATTAACTTAATTTCACTAAATTCATCGAAATTAATGAAATTAAGTTACATTCATCGGGTTCATCCAAATTAACTTAATTTCACTAAATTCAGCGAAATTAATGAAATTAAGTTACATTCATCGGGTTCATCCAAACTAACTTAATTTCACTAAATTCAGCGAAATTAATGAAATTAAGTTACATTCATCGGGTTCATCCAAACTAACTTAATTTCACTAAATTCAGCGAAATTAATGAAATTAAGTTACATTCATCGGGTTCATCCAAACTAACTTCATTTCACTAAATTCAGCGAGATTAATGAAATTAAGTTACATTCATCGGGTTCATCCAAACTAACTTAATTTCACTAAATTCAGCGAAATTAATGAAATTAAGTTACATTCATCGGGTTCATCCAAACTAACTTAATTTCACTAAATTCAGCGAGATTAATGAAATTAAGTTACATTCATCGGGTTCATCCAAACTAACTTAATTTCACTAAATTCAGCGAGATTAATGAAATTAAGTTACATTCATCGGGTTCATCGAAACTAACTTAATTTCACTAAATTCATCGAAATTAATGAAATTAAGTTACATTCATCGGGTTCATCCAAACTAACTTAATTTCACTAAATTCAGCGAAATTAATGAAATTAAGTTACATTCATCGGGTACATCGAAACTAACTTAATTTCACTAAATTCAGCGAAATTAATGAAATTAAGTTACATTCATCGGGTTCATCCAAACTAACTTAATTTCACTAAATTCAGCGAAATTGATGAAATTAAGTTACATTCATCGGGTTCATCCAAACTAACTTAATTTCACTAAATTCAGCGAGATTAATGAAATTAAGTTACATTCATCGGGTTCATCCAAACTAACTTAATTTCACTAAATTCATCGAAATTAATGAAATTAAGTTACATTCATCGGGTTCATCGAAACTAACTTAATTTCACTAAATTCAGCGAAATTAATGAAATTAAGTTACATTCATCGGGTTCATCGAAACTAACTTAATTTCACTAAATTCAGCGAAATTAATGAAATTAAGTTACATTCATCGGGTTCATCCAAACTAACTTAATTTCACTAAATTCAGCGAAATTGATGAAATTAAGTTACATTCATCGGGTTCATCCAAACTAACTTAATTTCACTAAATTCAGCGAAATTAATGAAATTAAGTTACATTCATCGGGTTCATCGAAACTAACTTAATTTCACGAAATTCAGCGAAATTAATGAAATTAAGTTACATTCATCGGGTTCATCGAAACTAACTTAATTTCACTAAATTCATCGAAATTAATGAAATTAAGTTACATTCATCGGGTTCATCGAAACTAACTTAATTTCACTAAATTCATCGAAATTAATGAAATTAAGTTACATTCATCGGGTTCATCGAAACTAACTGAATTTCACGAAATTCAGCGAAATTAATGAAATTAAGTTACATTCATCGGGTTCATCCAAACTAACTTAATTTCACGAAATTCAGCGAAATTAATGAAATTAAGTTACATTCATCGGGTTCATCCAAACTAACTTAATTTCACTAAATTCATCGAAATTAATGAAATTAAGTTACATTCATCGGGTTCATCGAAACTAACTTAATTTCACTAAATTCAGCGAAATTAATGAAATTAAGTTACATTCATCGGGTTCATCGAAACTAACTTAATTTCACTAAATTCATCGAAATTAATGAAATTAAGTTACATTCATCGGGTTCATCGAAACTAACTTAATTTCACTAAATTCATCGAAATTAATGAAATTAAGTTACATTCATCGGGTTCATCCAAACTAACTTAATTTCACTAAATTCAGCGAGATTAATGAAATTAAGTTACATTCATCGGGTTCATCGAAACTAACTTAATTTCACTAAATTCAGCGAAATTAATGAAATTAAGTTACATTCATCGGGTTCATCGAAACTAACTTAATTTCACTAAATTCATCGAAATTAATGAAATTAAGTTACATTCATCGGGTTCATCCAAACTAACTTAATTTCACTAAATTCAGCGAGATTAATGAAATTAAGTTACATTCATCGGGTTCATCGAAACTAACTTAATTTCACTAAATTCAGCGAAATTAATGAAATTAAGTTACATTCATCGGGTTCATCGAAACTAACTTAATTTCACTAAATTCATCGAAATTAATGAAATTAAGTTACATTCATCGGGTTCATCGAAACTAACTTAATTTCACTAAATTCATCGAAATTAATGAAATTAAGTTACATTCATCGGGTTCATCCAAACTAACTTAATTTCACTAAATTCAGCGATATTAATGAAATTAAGTTACATTCATCGGGTTCATCGAAACTAACTTAATTTCACTAAATTCAGCGAAATTAATGAAATTAAGTTACATTCATCGGGTTCATCCAAACTAACTTAATTTCACTAAATTCAGCGAAATTAATGAAATTAAGTTACATTCATCGGGTTCATCGAAACTAACTTAATTTCACTAAATTCAGCGAGATTAATGAAATTAAGTTACATTCATCGGGTTCATCGAAACTAACTTAATTTCACTAAATTCAGCGAAATTAATGAAATTAAGTTACATTCATCGGGTTCATCCAAACTAACTTAATTTCACTAAATTCAGCGAGATTAATGAAATTAAGTTACATTCATCGGGTTCATCGAAACTAACTTAATTTCACTAAATTCAGCGAAATTAATGAAATTAAGTTACATTCATCGGGTTCATCCAAACTAACTTAATTTCACTAAATTCAGCGAAATTAATGAAATTAAGTTACATTCATCGGGTTCATCCAAACTAACTTAATTTCACTAAATTCAGCGAAATTAATGAAATTAAGTTACATTCATCGGGTTCATCGAAACTAACTTAATTTCACTAAATTCAGCGAGATTAATGAAATTAAGTTACATTCATCGGGTTCATCGAAACTAACTTAATTTCACTAAATTCAGCGAAATTAATGAAATTAAGTTACATTCATCGGGTTCATCGAAACTAACTTAATTTCACTAAATTCAGCGAAATTAATGAAATTAAGTTACATTCATCGGGTTCATCCAAACTAACTTAATTTCACTAAATTCAGCGAGATTAATGAAATTAAGTTACATTCATCGGGTTCATCGAAACTAACTTAATTTCACTAAATTCAGCGAAATTAATGAAATTAAGTTACATTCATCGGGTTCATCCAAACTAACTTAATTTCACTAAATTCAGCGAAATTAATGAAATTAAGTTACATTCATCGGGTTCATCGAAACTAACTTAATTTCACTAAATTCAGCGAAATTAATGAAATTAAGTTACATTCATCGGGTTCATCCAAACTAACTTAATTTCACTAAATCCAGCGAAATTGATGAAATTAAGTTACATTCATCGGGTTCATCCAAACTAACTTAATTTCACTAAATTCAGCGAGATTAATGAAATTAAGTTACATTCATCGGGTTCATCGAAACTAACTTAATTTCACTAAATTCATCGAAATTGATGAAATTAAGTTACATTCATCGGGTTCATCGAAACTAACTTAATTTCACTAAATTCAGCGAAATTAATGAAATTAAGTTACATTCATCGGGTTCATCGAAACTAACTTAATTTCACTAAATTCAGCGAAATTAATGAAATTAAGTTACATTCATCGGGTTCATCCAAACTAACTTAATTTCACTAAATTCAGCGAAATTGATGAAATTAAGTTACATTCATCGGGTTCATCCAAACTAACTTAATTTCACTAAATTCAGCGAAATTAATGAAATTAAGTTACATTCATCGGGTTCATCGAAACTAACTTAATTTCACGAAATTCAGCGAAATTAATGAAATTAAGTTACATTCATCGGGTTCATCGAAACTAACTTAATTTCACTAAATTCAGCGAAATTAATGAAATTAAGTTACATTCATCGGGTTCATCCAAACTAACTTAATTTCACTAAATTCAGCGAAATTAATGAAATTAAGTTACATTCATCGGGTTCATCCAAACTAACTTCATTCCACTAAATTCAGCGAGATTAATGAAATTAAGTTACATTCATCGGGTTCATCCAAACTAACTTAATTTCACTAAATTCAGCGAAATTAATGAAATTAAGTTACATTCATCGGGTTCATCCAAACTAACTTAATTTCACTAAATTCATCGAAATTAATGAAATTAAGTTACATTCATCGGGTTCATCCAAACTAACTTAATTTCACTAAATTCAGCGAGATTAATGAAATTAAGTTACATTCATCGGGTTCATCCAAACTAACTTAATTTCACTAAATTCATCGAAATTAATGAAATTAAGTTACATTCATCGGGTTCATCGAAACTAACTTAATTTCACGAAATTCAGCGAAATTAATGAAATTAAGTTACATTCATCGGGTTCATCCAAATAAACTTAATTTCACTAAATTCAGCGAAATTGATGAAATTAAGTTACATTCATCGGGTTCATCGAAACTAACTTAATTTCACTAAATCCAGCGAAATTAATGAAATTAAGTTACATTCATCGGGTTCATCGAAACTAACTTAATTTCACTAAATTCAGCGAAATTGATGAAATTAAGTTACATTCATCGGGTTCATCCAAACTAACTTAATTTCACTAAATTCAGGGAAATTAATGAAATTAAGTTACATTCATCGGGTTCATCCAAACTAACTTAATTTCACTAAATTCAGCGAAATTAATGAAATTAATTTACATTCATCGGGTTCATCGAAACTAACTTAATTTCACTAAATTCAGCGAAATTAATGAAATTAAGTTACATTCATCGGGTTCATCCAAACTAACTTAATTTCACTAAATTCAGCGAAATTAATGAAATTAAGTTACATTCATCGGGTTCATCGAAACTAACTTAATTTCACTAAATTCAGCGAAATTAATGAAATTAAGTTACATTCATCGGGTTCATCCAAACTAACTTAATTTCACGAAATTCAGCGAAATTAATGAAATTAAGTTACATTCATCGGGTTCATCGAAACTAAATTAATTTCACTAAATTCATCGAGATTAATGAAATTAAGTTACATTCATCGGGTTCATCCAAACTAACTTAATTTCACTAAATTCAGCGAAATTGATGAAATTAAGTTACATTCATCGGGTTCATCCAAACTAACTTAATTTCACTAAATTCAGCGAAATTAATGAAATTAAGTTACATTCATCGGGTTCATCCAAACTAACTTAATTTCACTAAATTCAGCGAGATTAATGAAATTAAGTTACATTCATCGGGTTCATCCAAACTAACTTAATTTCACTAAATTCATCGAAATTAATGAAATTAAGTTACATTCATCGGGTTCATCGAAACTAACTTAATTTCACTAAATTCAGCGAAATTAATGAAATTAAGTTACATTCATCGGGTTCATCGAAACTAACTTAATTTCACTAAATTCAGCGAAATTAATGAAATTAAGTTACATTCATCGGGTTCATCCAAACTAACTTAATTTCACTAAATTCAGCGAAATTGATGAAATTAAGTTACATTCATCGGGTTCATCGAAACTAACTTAATTTCACTAAATTCAGCGAAATTAATGAAATTAAGTTACATTCATCGGGTTCATCGAAACTAACTTAATTTCACGAAATTCAGCGAAATTAATGAAATTAAGTTACATTCATCGGGTTCATCGAAACTAACTTAATTTCACTAAATTCATCGAGATTAATGAAATTAAGTTACATTCATCGGGTTCATCCAAACTAACTTAATTTCACTAAATTCAGCGAAATTGATGAAATTAAGTTACTTTCATCGGGTTCATCCAAACTAACTTAATTTCACTAAATTCAGCGAAATTAATGAAATTAAGTTACATTCATCGGGTTCATCGAAACTAACTTAATTTCACTAAATTCAGCGAAATTAATGAAATTAAGTTACATTCATCGGGTTCACCGAAACTAACTTAATTTCACTAAATTCAGCGAAATTAATGAAATTAAGTTACATTCATCGGGTTCATCGAAACTAACTTAATTTCACTAAATTCAGCGAAATTGATGAAATTAAGTTACATTCATCGGGTTCATCCAAACTAACTTAATTTCACTAAATTCAGCGAGATTAATGAAATTAAGTTACATTCATCGGGTTCATCCAAACTAACTTAATTTCACTAAATTCATCGAAATTAATGAAATTAAGTTACATTCATCGGGTTCTTCGAAACTAACTTAATTTCACGAAATTCAGCGAAATTAATGAAATTAAGTTACATTCATCGGGTTCATCGAAACTAACTTAATTTCACTAAATTCAGCGAAATTAATGAAATTAAGTTACATTCATCGGGTTCATCCAAACTAACTTAATTTCACTAAATTCAGCGAAATTGATGAAATTAAGTTACATTCATCGGGTTCATCGAAACTAACTTAATTTCACTAAATTCATCGAAATTAATGAAATTAAGTTACATTCATCGGGTTCATCGAAACTAACTTAATTTCACGAAATTCAGCGAAATTAATGAAATTAAGTTACATTCATCGGGTTCATCGAAACTAACTTAATTTCACTAAATTCAGCGAAATTAATGAAATTAAGTTACATTCATCGGGTTCATCGAAACTAACTTAATTTCACTAAATTCAGCGAAATTAATGAAATTAAGTTACATTCATCGGGTTCATCGAAACTAACTTAATTTCACTAAATTCAGCGAAATTAATGAAATTAAGTTACATTCATCGGGTTCATCGAAACTAACTTAATTTCACGAAATTCAGCGAAATTAATGAAATTAAGTTACATTCATCGGGTTCATCGAAACTAACTTAATTTCACTAAATTCAGCGAAATTAATGAAATTAAGTTACATTCATCGGGTTCATCGAAACTAACTTAATTTCACTAAATTCAGCGAAATTAATGAAATTAAGTTACATTCATCGGGTTCATCGAAACTAACTTAATTTCACTAAATTCAGCGAAATTAATGAAATTAAGTTACATTCATCGGGTTCATCGAAACTAACTTAATTTCACGAAATTCAGCGAAATTAATGAAATTAAGTTACATTCATCGGGTTCATCCAAATAAACTTAATTTCACTAAATTCAGCGAAATTGATGAAATTAAGTTACATTCATCGGGTTCATCGAAACTAACTTAATTTCACTAAATTCAGCGAAATTAATGAAATTAAGTTACATTCATCGGGTTCATCGAAACTAACTTAATTTCACTAAATTCAGCGAAATTGATGAAATTAAGTTACATTCATCGGGTTCATCCAAACTAACTTAATTTCACTAAATTCAGCGAAATTAATGAAATTAAGTTACATTCATCGGGTTCATCCAAACTAACTTAATTTCACTAAATTCAGCGAAATTAATGAAATTAAGTTACATTCATCGGGTTCATCGAAACTAACTTAATTTCACTAAATTCAGCGAAATTAATGAAATTAAGTTACATTCATCGGGTTCATCGAAACTAACTTAATTTCACTAAATTCAGCGAAATTAATGAAATTAAGTTACATTCATCGGGTTCATCCAAACTAACTTAATTTCACGAAATTCAGCGAAATTAATGAAATTAAGTTACATTCATCGGGTTCATCGAAACTAACTTAATTTCACTAAATTCATCGAGATTAATGAAATTAAGTTACATTCATCGGGTTCATCCAAACTAACTTAATTTCACTAAATTCAGCGAAATTGATGAAATTAAGTTACATTCATCGGGTTCATCCAAACTAACTTAATTTCACTAAATTCAGCGAAATTAATGAAATTAAGTTACATTCATCGGGTTCATCGAAACTAACTTAATTTCACTAAATTCAGCGAAATTAATGAAATTAAGTTACATTCATCGGGTTCATCGAAACTAACTTAATTTCACTAAATTCAGCGAAATTAATGAAATTAATTTACATTCATCGGGTTCATCCAAACTAACTTAATTTCACTAAATTCAGCGAAATTGATGAAATTAAGTTACATTCATCGGGTTCATCCAAACTAACTTAATTTCACTAAATTCAGCGAGATTAATGAAATTAAGTTACATTCATCGGGTTCATCCAAACTAACTTAATTTCATTAAATTCATCGAAATTAATGAAATTAAGTTACATTCATCGGGTTCATCGAAACTAACTTAATTTCACTAAATTCAGCGAAATTAATGAAATTAAGTTACATTCATCGGGTTCATCGAAACTAACTTAATTTCACTATATTCAGCGAAATTAATGAAATTAAGTTACATTCATCGGGTTCATCCAAACTAACTTAATTTCACTAAATTCAGCGAAATTGATGAAATTAAGTTACATTCATCGGGTTCATCCAAACTAACTTAATTTCACTAAATTCAGCGAAATTATTGAAATTAAGTTACATTCATCGGGTTCATCGAAACTAACTTAATTTCACGAAATTCAGCGAAATTAATGAAATTAAGTTACATTCATCGGGTTCATCGAAACTAACTTAATTTCACTAAATTCATCGAGATTAATGAAATTAAGTTACATTCATCGGGTTCATCCAAACTAACTTAATTTCACTAAATTCAGCGAAATTGATGAAATTAAGTTACATTCATCGGGTTCATCCAAACTAACTTAATTTCACTAAATTCAGCGAAATTAATGAAATTAAGTTACATTCATCGGGTTCATCGAAACTAACTTAATTTCACTAAATTCAGCGAAATTAATGAAATTAAGTTACATTCATCGGGTTCATCGAAACTAACTTAATTTCACTAAATTCAGCGAAATTAATTAAATTAAGTTACATTCATCGGGTTCATCGAAACTAACTTAATTTCACTAAATTCAGCGAAATTGATGAAATTAAGTTACATTCATCGGGTTCATCCAAACTAACTTAATTTCACTAAATTCAGCGAGATTAATGAAATTAAGTTACATTCATCGGGTTCATCCAAACTAACTTAATTTCACTAAATTCATCGAAATTAATGAAATTAAGTTACATTCATCGGGTTCATCGAAACTAACTTAATTTCACTAAATTCAGCGAAATTAATGAAATTAAGTTACATTCATCGGGTTCATCGAAACTAACTTAATTTCACTAAATTCATCGAGATTAATGAAATTAAGTTACATTCATCGGGTTCATCCAAACTAACTTAATTTCACTAAATTCAGCGAAATTGATGAAATTAAGTTACATTCATCGGGTTCATCCAAACTAACTTAATTTCACTAAATTCAGCGAAATTAATGAAATTAAGTTACATTCATCGGGTTCATCGAAACTAACTTAATTTCACTAAATTCATCGAAATTAATGAAATTAAGTTACATTCATCGGGTTCATCGAAACTAACTTAATTTCACTAAATTCATCGAAATTAATGAAATTAAGTTATATTCATCGGGTTCATCGAAACTAACTTAATTTCACGAAATTCAGCGAAATTAATGAAATTAAGTTACATTCATCGGGTTCATCGAAACTAACTTAATTTCACTAAATTCAGCGAAATTAATGAAATTAAGTTACATTCATCGGGTTCATCGAAACTAACTTAATTTCACTAAATTCAGCGAAATTAATGAAATTAAGTTACATTCATCGGGTTCATCGAAACTAACTTAATTTCACTAAATTCAGCGAAATTAATGAAATTAAGTTACATTCATCGGGTTCATCGAAACTAACTTAATTTCACTAAATTCATCGAAATTAATGAAATTAAGTTACATTCATCGGGTTCATCGAAACTAACTTAATTTCACGAAATTCAGCGAAATTAATGAAATTAAGTTCCATTGATCGGGTTCATCGAAACTAACTTAATTTCACTAAATTCATCGAAATTAATGAAATTAAGTTACATTCATCGGGTTCATCCAAACTAACTTAATTTCACGAAATTCAGCGAAATTAATGAAATTAAGTTACATTCATCGGGTTCATCGAAACTAACTTAATTTCACGAAATTCAGCGAAATTAATGAAATTAAGTTACATTCATCGGTTCATCGAAACTAACTTAATTTCACTAAATTCATCGAAATTAATGAAATTAAGTTACATTCATCGGGTTCATCGAAACTAACTTAATTTCACGAAATTCAGCGAAATTAATGAAATTAAGTTACATTCATCGGGTTCATCGAAACTAACTTAATTTCACGAAATTCAGCGAAATTAATGAAATTAAGTTACTTTCATCGGGTTCATCGAAACTAACTTAATTTCACTAAATTCAGCGAAATTGATGAAATTAAGTTACATTCATCGGGTTCATCCAAACTAACTTAATTTCACTAAATTCAGCGAAATTAATGAAATTAAGTTACATTCATCGGGTTCATCCAAACTAACTTAATTTCACTAAATTCAGCGAAATTAATGAAATTAAGTTACATTCATCGGGTTCATCGAAACTAACTTAATTTCACTAAATTCAGCGAAATTAATGAAATTAAGTTACATTCATCGGGTTCATCGAAACTAACTTAATTTCACTAAATTCAGCGAAATTAATGAAATTAAGTTACATTCATCGGGTTCATCCAAACTAACTTAATTTCACGAAATTCAGCGAAATTAATGAAATTAAGTTACATTCATCGGGTTCATCGAAACTAACTTAATTTCACTAAATTCATCGAGATTAATGAAATTAAGTTACATTCATCGGGTTCATCCAAACTAACTTAATTTCACTAAATTCAGCGAAATTGATGAAATTAAGTTACATTCATCGGGTTCATCCAAACTAACTTAATTTCACTAAATTCAGCGAAATTAATGAAATTAAGTTACATTCATCGGGTTCATCGAAACTAACTTAATTTCACTAAATTCAGCGAAATTAATGAAATTAAGTTACATTCATCGGGTTCATCGAAACTAACTTAATTTCACTAAATTCAGCGAAATTAATGAAATTAAGTTACATTCATCGGGTTCATCCAAACTAACTTAATTTCACTAAATTCAGCGAGATTAATGAAATTAAGTTACATTCATCGGGTTCATCCAAACTAACTTAATTTCACTAAATTCATCGAAATTAATGAAATTAAGTTACATTCATCGGGTTCATCGAAACTAACTTAATTTCACTAAATTCAGCGAAATTAATGAAATTAAGTTACATTCATCGGGTTCATCGAAACTAACTTAATTTCACTATATTCAGCGAAATTAATGAAATTAAGTTACATTCATCGGGTTCATCCAAACTAACTTAATTTCACTAAATTCAGCGAAATTGATGAAATTAAGTTACATTCATCGGGTTCATCCAAACTAACTTAATTTCACTAAATTCAGCGAAATTATTGAAATTAAGTTACATTCATCGGGTTCATCGAAACTAACTTAATTTCACGAAATTCAGCGAAATTAATGAAATTAAGTTACATTCATCGGGTTCATCGAAACTAACTTAATTTCACTAAATTCATCGAGCTTAATGAAATTAAGTTACATTCATCGGGTTCATCCAAACTAACTTAATTTCACTAAATTCAGCGAAATTGATGAAATTAAGTTACATTCATCGGGTTCATCCAAACTAACTTAATTTCACTAAATTCAGCGAAATTAATGAAATTAAGTTACATTCATCGGGTTCATCGAAACTAACTTAATTTCACTAAATTCAGCGAAATTAATGAAATTAAGTTACATTCATCGGGTTCATCGAAACTAACTTAATTTCACTAAATTCAGCGAAATTAATTAAATTAAGTTACATTCATCGGGTTCATCGAAACTAACTTAATTTCACTAAATTCAGCGAGATTAATGAAATTAAGTTACATTCATCGGGTTCATCCAAACTAACTTAATTTCACTAAATTCATCGAAATTAATGAAATTAAGTTACATTCATCGGGTTCATCGAAACTAACTTAATTTCACTAAATTCAGCGAAATTAATGAAATTAAGTTACATTCATCGGGTTCATCGAAACTAACTTAATTTCACTAAATTCATCGAGATTAATGAAATTAAGTTACATTCATCGGGTTCATCCAAACTAACTTAATTTCACTAAATTCAGCGAAATTGATGAAATTAAGTTACATTCATCGGGTTCATCGAAACTAACTTAATTTCACTAAATTCAGCGAAATTAATTAAATTAAGTTACATTCATCGGGTTCATCGAAACTAACTTAATTTCACTAAATTCAGCGAGATTAATGAAATTAAGTTACATTCATCGGGTTCATCCAAACTAACTTAATTTCACTAAATTCATCGAAATTAATGAAATTAAGTTACATTCATCGGGTTCATCGAAACTAACTTAATTTCACTAAATTCAGCGAAATTAATTAAATTAAGTTACATTCATCGGGTTCATCGAAACTAACTTAATTTCACTAAATTCAGCGAGATTAATGAAATTAAGTTACATTCATCGGGTTCATCCAAACTAACTTAATTTCACTAAATTCATCGAGATTAATGAAATTAAGTTACATTCATCGGGTTCATCCAAACTAACTTAATTTCACTAAATTCAGCGAAATTAATGAAATTAAGTTACATTCATCGGGTTCATCGAAACTAACTTAATTTCACTAAATTCATCGAAATTAATGAAATTAAGTTACATTCATCGGGTTCATCGAAACTAACTTAATTTCACTAAATTCATCGAAATTAATGAAATTAAGTTATATTCATCGGGTTCATCGAAACTAACTTAATTTCACGAAATTCAGCGAAATTAATGAAATTAAGTTACATTCATCGGGTTCATCGAAACTAACTTAATTTCACTAAATTCAGCGAAATTAATGAAATTAAGTTACATTCATCGGGTTCATCGAAACTAACTTAATTTCACTAAATTCAGCGAAATTAATTAAATTAAGTTACATTCATCGGGTTCATCGAAACTAACTTAATTTCACTAAATTCAGCGAGATTAATGAAATTAAGTTACATTCATCGGGTTCATCCAAACTAACTTAATTTCACTAAATTCATCGAAATTAATGAAATTAAGTTACATTCATCGGGTTCATCGAAACTAACTTAATTTCACTAAATTCAGCGAAATTAATTAAATTAAGTTACATTCATCGGGTTCATCGAAACTAACTTAATTTCACTAAATTCAGCGAGATTAATGAAATTAAGTTACATTCATCGGGTTCATCCAAACTAACTTAATTTCACTAAATTCATCGAGATTAATGAAATTAAGTTACATTCATCGGGTTCATCCAAACTAACTTAATTTCACTAAATTCAGCGAAATTAATGAAATTAAGTTACATTCATCGGGTTCATCGAAACTAACTTAATTTCACTAAATTCATCGAAATTAATGAAATTAAGTTACATTCATCGGGTTCATCGAAACTAACTTAATTTCACTAAATTCATCGAAATTAATGAAATTAAGTTATATTCATCGGGTTCATCGAAACTAACTTAATTTCACGAAATTCAGCGAAATTAATGAAATTAAGTTACATTCATCGGGTTCATCGAAACTAACTTAATTTCACTAAATTCAGCGAAATTAATGAAATTAAGTTACATTCATCGGGTTCATCGAAACTAACTTAATTTCACTAAATTCAGCGAAATTAATGAAATTAAGTTACATTCATCGGGTTCATCGAAACTAACTTAATTTCACTAAATTCAGCGAAATTAATGAAATTAAGTTACATTCATCGGGTTCATCGAAACTAACTTAATTTCACTAAATTCAGCGAAATTAATGAAATTAAGTTACATTCATCGGGTTCATCGAAACTAACTTAATTTCACTAAATTCATCGAGATTAATGGAATTAAGTTACATTCATCGGGTTCATCGAAACTAACTTAATTTCACTAAATTCATCGAAATTAATGAAATTAAGTTACATTCATCGGGTTCATCGAAACTAACTTAATTTCACTAAATTCATCGAAATTAATGAAATTAAGTTATATTCATCGGGTTCATCGAAACTAACTTAATTTCACGAAATTCAGCGAAATTAATGAAATTAAGTTACATTCATCGGGTTCATCGAAACTAACTTAATTTCACTAAATTCAGCGAAATTAATGAAATTAAGTTACATTCATCGGGTTCATCGAAACTAACTTAATTTCACTAAATTCAGCGAAATTAATGAAATTAAGTTACATTCATCGGGTTCATCGAAACTAACTTAATTTCACTAAATTCAGCGAAATTAATGAAATTAAGTTACATTCATCGGGTTCATCCAAACTAACTTAATTTCACGAAATTCAGCGAAATTAATGAAATTAAGTTACATTCATCGGGTTCATCGAAACTAACTTAATTTCACGAAATTCAGCGAAATTAATGAAATTAAGTTACATTCATCGGTTCATCGAAACTAACTTAATTTCACTAAATTCATCGAAATTAATGAAATTAAGTTACATTCATCGGGTTCATCGAAACTAACTTAATTTCACGAAATTCAGCGAAATTAATGAAATTAAGTTACATTCATCGGGTTCATCGAAACTAACTTAATTTCACGAAATTCAGCGAAATTAATGAAATTAAGTTACTTTCATCGGGTTCATCGAAACTAACTTAATTTCACTAAATTCATCGAAATTAATGAAATTAAGTTACATTCATCGGGTTCATCGAAACTAACTTAATTTCACGAAATTCAGCGAAATTAATGAAATTAAGTTACATTCATCGGGTTCATCGAAACTAACTTAATTTCACTAAATTCATCGAAATTAATGAAATTAAGTTACATTCATCGGGTTCATCGAAACTAACTTAATTTCACGAAATTCAGCGAAATTAATGAAATTAAGTTACATTCATCGGGTTCATCGAAACTAACTTAATTTCACTAAATTCATCGAAATTAATGAAATTAAGTTACATTCATCGGGTTCATCGAAACTAACTTAATTTCACGAAATTCAGCGAAATTAATGAAATTAAGTTACATTCATCGGGTTCATCGAAACTAACTTAATTTCACTAAATTCATCGAAATTAATGAAATTAAGTTACATTCATCGGGTTCATCGAAACTAACTTAATATCACGAAATTCAGCGAAATTAATGAAATTAAGTTACATTCATCGGGTTCATCGAAACTAACTTAATTTCACGAAATTCAGCGAAATTAATGAAATTAAGTTACATTCATCGGGTTCATCGAAACTAACTTAATTTCACTAAATTCAGCGAAATTAATGAAATTAAGTTACATTCATCGGGTTCATCGAAACTAACTTAATTTCACTAAATTCAGCGAAATTAATGAAATTAATTTACATTCATCGGGTTCATCGAAACTAACTTAATTTCACTAAATTCAGCGAAATTAATGAAATTAAGTTACATTCATCGGGTTCATCGAAACTAACTTAATTTCACTAAATTCATCGAAATTAATGAAATTAAGTTACATTCATCGGGTTCATCGAAACTAACTTAATTTCACGAAATTCAGCGAAATTAATGAAATTAAGTTACATTCATCGGGTTCATCGAAACTAACTTAATTTCACTAAATTCATCGAAATTAATGAAATTAAGTTACATTCATCGGGTTCCTCGAAACTAACTTAATTTCACGAAATTCAGCGAAATTAATGAAATTAAGTTACATTCATCGGGTTCATCGAAACTAACTTAATTTCACTAAATTCATCGAAATTAATGAAATTAAGTTACATTCATCGGGTTCATCGAAACTAACTTAATTTCACTAAATTCAGCGAAATTAATGAAATTAAGTTACATTCATCGGGTTCATCCAAACTAACTTAATTTCACTAAATTCATCGAAATTAATGAAATTAAGTTACATTCATCGGGTTCATCGAAACTAACTTAATTTCACTAAATTCAGCGAAATTAATGAAATTAAGTTACATTCATCGGGTTCATCGAAACTAACTTAATTTCACTAAATTCAGCGAAATTAATGAAATTAAGTTACATTCATCGGGTTCATCCAAACTAACTTAATTTCACTAAATTCAGCGAAAGTAATGAAATTAAGTTACATTCATCGGGTTCATCGAAACTAACTTAATTTCACTAAATTCATCGAAATTAATGAAATTAAGTTACATTCATCGGGTTCATCGAAACTAACTTAATTTCACGAAATTCAGCGAAATTAATGAAATTAAGTTACATTCATCGGGTTCATCCAAACTAACTTAATTTCTCTAAATTCAGCGAAATTAATGAAATTAAGTTACATTCATCGGGTTCATCGAAACTAACTTAATTTCACTAAATTCAGCGAAATTAATGAAATTAAGTTACATTCATCGGGTTCATCGAAACTAACTTAATTTCACTAAATTCAGCGAAATTAATGAAATTAAGTTACATACATCGGGTTCATCGAAACTAACTTAATTTCACTAAATTCAGCGAAATTAATGAAATTAAGTTACATTCATCGGGTTCATCGAAACTAACTTAATTTCACTAAATTCAGCGAAATTGATGAAATTAAGTTACATTCATCGGGTTCATCCAAACTAACTTAATTTCACTAAATTCAGCGAGATTAATGAAATTAAGTTACATTCATCGGGTTCATCCAAACTAACTTAATTTCACTAAATTCATCGAAATTAATGAAATTAAGTTACATTCATCGGGTTCATCCAAACTAACTTAATTTCACGAAATTCATCTAAATTAATGAAATTAAGTTACATTCATCGGGTTCATCCAAATTAACTTAATTTCACTAAATTCAGCGTAATTAATGAAATTAAGTTACATTCATCGGGTTCATCCAAATTAACTTAATTTCACTAAATTCAGCGAAATTGATGAAATTAAGTTACATTCATCGGGTTCATCCAAACTAACTTAATTTCACTAAATTCATCGAAATTAATGAAATTAAGTTACATTCATCGGGTTCATCCAAATTAACTTAATTTCACTAAATTCAGCGAAATTAATTAAATTAAGTTACATTCATCGGGTTCATCGAAACTAACTTAATTTCACGAAATTCAGCGAAATTAATGAAATTAAGTTACATTCATCGGGTTCATCGAAACTAACTTAATTTCACTAAATTCATCGAGATTAATGAAATTAAGTTACATTCATCGGGTTCATCGAAACTAACTTAATTTCACTAAATTCAGCGAAATTGATGAAATTAAGTTACATTCATCGGGTTCATCCAAACTAACTTAATTTCACTAAATTCAGCGAAATTAATGAAATTAAGTTACATTCATCGGGTTCATCGAAACTAACTTAATTTCACTAAATTCAGCGAAATTGATGAAATTAAGTTACATTCATCGGGTTCATCGAAACTAACTTAATTTCACGAAATTCAGCGAAATTAATGAAATTAAGTTACATTCATCGGGTTCATCCAAACTAACTTAATTTCACTAAATTCAGCGAAATTAATGAAATTAAGTTACATTCATCGGGTTCATCCAAACTAACTTAATTTCACTAAATTCATCGAAATTAATGAAATTAAGTTACATTCATCGGGTTCATCGAAACTAACTTAATTTCACGAAATTCAGCGAAATTAATGAAATTAAGTTACATTCATCGGGTTCATCGAAACTAACTTAATTTCACTAAATTCAGCGAAATTAATGAAATTAAGTTACATTCATCGGGTTCATCCAAACTAACTTAATTTCACTAAATTCATCGAAATTAATGAAATTAAGTTACATTCATCGGGTTCATCCAAACTAACTTAATTTCACGAAATTCAGCGAAATTAATGAAATTAAGTTACATTCATCGGGTTCATCCAAACTAACTTAATTTCACTAAATTCAGCGAAATTAATGAAATTAAGTTACATTCATCGGGTTCATCGAAACTAACTTAATTTCACGAAATTCAGCGAAATTAATGAATTAAGTTACATTCATCGGGTTCATCGAAACTAACTTAATTTCACTAAATTCAGCGAAATTAATGAAATTAAGTTACATTCATCGGGTTCATCGAAACTAACTTAATTTCACTAAATTCATCGAGATTAATGAAATTAAGTTACATTCATCGGGTTCATCCAAACTAACTTAATTTCACGAAATTCAGCGAAATTAATGAAATTAAGTTACATTCATCGGGTTCATCCAAACTAACTTAATTTCACTAAATTCAGCGAAATTAATGAAATTAAGTTACATTCATCGGGTTCATCGAAACTAACTTAATTTCACTAAATTCAGCGAAATTGATGAAATTAAGTTACATTCATCGGGTTCATCCAAACTAACTTAATTTCACTAAATTCAGCGAAATTAATGAAATTAAGTTACATTCATCGGGTTCATCCAAACTAACTTAATTTCACGAAATTCAGCGAAATTAATGAAATTAAGTTACATTCATCGGGTTCATCCAAACTAACTTAATTTCACTAAATTCATCGAGATTAATGAAATTAAGTTACATTCATCGGGTTCATCCAAACTAACTTAATTTCACTAAATTCAGCGAAATTGATGAAATTAAGTTACATTCATCGGGTTCATCCAAACTAACTTAATTTCACTAAATTCAGCGAAATTAATGAAATTAAGTTACATTCATCGGGTTCATCGAAACTAACTTAATTTCACTAAATTCAGCGAAATTAATGAAATTAAGTTACATTCATCGGGTTCATCGAAACTAACTTAATTTCACTAAATTCAGCGAAATTAATGAAATTAATTTACATTCATCGGGTTCATCGAAACTAACTTAATTTCACTAAATTCAGCGAAATTGATGAAATTAAGTTACATTCATCGGGTTCATCCAAACTAACTTAATTTCACTAAATTCAGCGAGATTAATGAAATTAAGTTACATTCATCGGGTTCATCCAAACTAACTTAATTTCACTAAATTCATCGAAATTAATGAAATTAAGTTACATTCATCGGGTTCATCGAAACTAACTTAATTTCACTAAATTCAGCGAAATTAATGAAATTAAGTTACATTCATCGGGTTCATCGAAACTAACTTAATTTCACTATATTCAGCGAAATTAATGAAATTAAGTTACATTCATCGGGTTCATCCAAACTAACTTAATTTCACTAAATTCAGCGAAATTGATGAAATTAAGTTACATTCATCGGGTTCATCCAAACTAACTTAATTTCACTAAATTCAGCGAAATTATTGAAATTAAGTTACATTCATCGGGTTCATCGAAACTAACTTAATTTCACGAAATTCAGCGAAATTAATGAAATTAAGTTACATTCATCGGGTTCATCGAAACTAACTTAATTTCACTATATTCATCGAGATTAATGAAATTAAGTTACATTCATCGGGTTCATCCAAACTAACTTAATTTCACTAAATTCAGCGAAATTGATGAAATTAAGTTACATTCATCGGGTTCATCCAAACTAACTTAATTTCACTAAATTCAGCGAAATTAATGAAATTAAGTTACATTCATCGGGTTCATCGAAACTAACTTAATTTCACTAAATTCAGCGAAATTAATGAAATTAAGTTACATTCATCGGGTTCATCGAAACTAACTTAATTTCACTAAATTCAGCGAAATTAATTAAATTAAGTTACATTCATCGGGTTCATCGAAACTAACTTAATTTTACTAAATTCAGCGAAATTGATGAAATTAAGTTACATTCATCGGGTTCATCCAAACTAACCTAATTTCACTAAATTCAGCGAGATTAATGAAATTAAGTTACATTCATCGGGTTCATCCAAACTAACTTAATTTCACTAAATTCATCGAAATTAATGAAATTAAGTTACATTCATCGGGTTCATCGAAACTAACTTAATTTCACTAAATTCAGCGAAATTAATGAAATTAAGTTACATTCATCGGGTTCATCGAAACTAACTTAATTTCACTAAATTCATCGAGATTAATGAAATTAAGTTACATTCATCGGGTTCATCCAAACTAACTTAATTTCACTAAATTCAGCGAAATTGATGAAATTAAGTTACATTCATCGGGTTCATCCAAACTAACTTAATTTCACTAAATTCAGCGAAATTAATGAAATTAAGTTACATTCATCGGGTTCATCGAAACTAACTTAATTTCACTAAATTCATCGAAATTAATGAAATTAAGTTACATTCATCGGGTTCATCGAAACTAACTTAATTTCACTAAATTCATCGAAATTAATGAAATTAAGTTACATTCATCGGGTTCATCGAAACTAACTTAATTTCACGAAATTCAGCGAAATTAATGAAATTAAGTTACATTCATCGGGTTCATCGAAACTAACTTAATTTCACTAAATTCAGCGAAATTAATGAAATTAAGTTACATTCATCGGGTTCATCGAAACTAACTTAATTTCACTAAATTCAGCGAAATTAATGAAATTAAGTTACATTCATCGGGTTCATCGAAACTAACTTAATTTCACTAAATTCAGCGAAATTAATGAAATTAAGTTACATTCATCGGGTTCATCGAAACTAACTTAATTTCACTAAATTCATCGAAATTAATGAAATTAAGTTACATTCATCGGGTTCATCGAAACTAACTTAATTTCACGAAATTCAGCGAAATTAATGAAATTAAGTTACATTGATCGGGTTCATCGAAACTAACTTAATTTCACTAAATTCATCGAAATTAATGAAATTAAGTTACATTCATCGGGTTCATCCAAACTAACTTAATTTCACGAAATTCAGCGAAATTAATGAAATTAAGTTACATTCATCGGGTTCATCGAAACTAACTTAATTTCACGAAATTCAGCGAAATTAATGAAATTAAGTTACATTCATCGGTTCATCGAAACTAACTTAATTTCACTAAATTCATCGAAATTAATGAAATTAAGTTACATTCATCGGGTTCATCGAAACTAACTTAATTTCACGAAATTCAGCGAAATTAATGAAATTAAGTTACATTCATCGGGTTCATCGAAACTAACTTAATTTCACGAAATTCAGCGAAATTAATGAAATTAAGTTACTTTCATCGGGTTCATCGAAACTAACTTAATTTCACTAAATTCATCGAAATTAATGAAATTAAGTTACATTCATCGGGTTCATCGAAACTAACTTAATTTCACGAAATTCAGCGAAATTAATGAAATTAAGTTACATTCATCGGGTTCATCGAAACTAACTTAATTTCACTAAATTCATCGAAATTAATGAAATTAAGTTACATTCATCGGGTTCATCGAAACTAACTTAATTTCACGAAATTCAGCGAAATTAATGAAATTAAGTTACATTCATCGGGTTCATCGAAACTAACTTAATTTCACTAAATTCATCGAAATTAATGAAATTAAGTTACATTCATCGGGTTCATCGAAACTAACTTAATTTCACGAAATTCAGCGAAATTAATGAAATTAAGTTACATTCATCGGGTTCATCGAAACTAACTTAATTTCACTAAATTCATCGAGATTAATGAAATTAAGTTACATTCATCGGGTTCATCCAAACTAACTTAATTTCACTAAATTCAGCGAAATTGATGAAATTAAGTTACATTCATCGGGTTCATCCAAACTAACTTAATTTCACTAAATTCAGCGAAATTAATGAAATTAAGTTACATTCATCGGGTTCATCGAAACTAACTTAATTTCACTAAATTCAGCGAAATTAATGAAATTAAGTTACATTCATCGGGTTCATCGAAACTAACTTAATTTCACTAAATTCAGCGAAATTAATTAAATTAAGTTACATTCATCGGGTTCATCGAAACTAACTTAATTTCACTAAATTCAGCGAAATTGATGAAATTAAGTTACATTCATCGGGTTCATCCAAACTAACTTAATTTCACTAAATTCAGCGAGATTAATGAAATTAAGTTACATTCATCGGGTTCATCCAAACTAACTTAATTTCACTAAATTCATCGAAATTAATGAAATTAAGTTACATTCATCGGGTTCATCGAAACTAACTTAATTTCACTAAATTCAGCGAAATTAATGAAATTAAGTTACATTCATCGGGTTCATCGAAACTAACTTAATTTCACTAAATTCATCGAGATTAATGAAATTAAGTTACATTCATCGGGTTCATCCAAACTAACTTAATTTCACTAAATTCAGCGAAATTGATGAAATTAAGTTACATTCATCGGGTTCATCCAAACTAACTTAATTTCACTAAATTCAGCGAAATTAATGAAATTAAGTTACATTCATCGGGTTCATCGAAACTAACTTAATTTCACTAAATTCATCGAAATTAATGAAATTAAGTTACATTCATCGGGTTCATCGAAACTAACTTAATTTCACGAAATTCAGCGAAATTAATGAAATTAAGTTACATTCATCGGGTTCATCGAAACTAACTTAATTTCACTAAATTCAGCGAAATTAATGAAATTAAGTTACATTCATCGGGTTCATCGAAACTAACTTAATTTCACTAAATTCAGCGAAATTAATGAAATTAAGTTACATTCATCGGGTTCATCGAAACTAACTTAATTTCACTAAATTCAGCGAAATTAATGAAATTAAGTTACATTCATCGGGTTCATCGAAACTAACTTAATTTCACTAAATTCATCGAAATTAATGAAATTAAGTTACATTCATCGGGTTCATCGAAACTAACTTAATTTCACGAAATTCAGCGAAATTAATGAAATTAAGTTACATTGATCGGGTTCATCGAAACTAACTTAATTTCACTAAATTCATCGAAATTAATGAAATTAAGTTACATTCATCGGGTTCATCCAAACTAACTTAATTTCACGAAATTCAGCGAAATTAATGAAATTAAGTTACATTCATCGGGTTCATCGAAACTAACTTAATTTCACGAAATTCAGCGAAATTAATGAAATTAAGTTACATTCATCGGTTCATCGAAACTAACTTAATTTCACTAAATTCATCGAAATTAATGAAATTAAGTTACATTCATCGGGTTCATCGAAACTAACTTAATTTCACGAAATTCAGCGAAATTAATGAAATTAAGTTACATTCATCGGGTTCATCGAAACTAACTTAATTTCACGAAATTCAGCGAAATTAATGAAATTAAGTTACTTTCATTGGGTTCATCGAAACTAACTTAATTTCACTAAATTCATCGAAATTAATGAAATTAAGTTACATTCATCGGGTTCATCGAAACTAGGGAATCCAATCCCGCGAATGCGGGATCCCGCAAATGCGGGATCCCGCACCATTTTTGCGGGATCAGAAATGCGGGACTAGACATGCGGGATCCGCGGGATCTGCGGGATTTGAGCAGTAGAATGACCTGTTAAAAGAACCGGGACTAAGAGAAATACTAACAATATTGCAAAGTATTAACAATTTATGTGCTGTGCGTGTATATGAACGTGATCAATGTCACTACGACTACGACAGGGGATTCTCCACGTGAATTGAGCGTACCGGGATTACCTTTGCGGCTAATTGTATTGTTTGTCAAACAAACTACTGAATCAGTCATACAAAGTATTCAGGGCAATTCTGAACTACGCTGGAATTGATTAGGCTGGAATTTTCTTACATCGGTAGCATAAACTCTGTTGGGGCCATATTTGGTTTCGAGTCGATATCGATTTCTGTCGATAAATAAAAATAGGCATTTGGCAAGCCGATATCGACAACCTTATCGTGTCTATATGTGTGGATCAAGTCGTTTGACGTTTATTAAGGCCCGAATTTATCGACCTGGATATATTCTCGGTTATTTCTTATCGCGTACAATTCTACGGATATTTTTTGCTATTCACGGAAAGCAAATATACCAGTTTAAAATTTTTACAGAATTACAAATTCATTCATATTGATTCAATATTTGAGCCGTTTTCTTTGAAAGTGGTGTAAGTCCACTTTGTATGATGTGGAGGTATTTAAGGGTTTGCATTTGAATGGATTGAAAAATATTGGTTTATGTTAATACGCTCATTTTACGTTTTTTAAATATTAAATTGATTTAATTTTATAATGTGATCGCTTTTAAAGTATTAGTTAAAAGAAACTTATACACTACTTTCAAAGTCAACAAAATATGAAAATCATACATTGATGAAATATTAAATATGGGATTTCAATTGAATCAAAGCAAATTTTCTTATGAAATTTTTATTAAATATGTTAAAAAAACAAAGTAAAAAGGTTTTATTCTAATATTTCTTCAGGTAATGCCATTTATATTATATTCATTACAACTTTATATTAATATGTTCCATTTTCCATTTTTTCATTATGAGAAAGTAGCCAAGATACATTGGAGGAATATAAGGTAATAGATCCATTTAATCGTTGAATTTTTGGGATGCGATGGATGGATATAAAGGTGGTAGTATTATAATATTCAAATTTTCGTGGTCTTCCAAGTGTGAGGGATAAATCTAATGTTTTAAACTCCCCATTTTCTACAAATGAAGTTTTATACAGCATTGTATATGGTTTGTTTTTTAAAAACCTTATCCAAAATATCTTCAGCCAAGTTACCGCTTCACCATAACTACTTTTCCGTCTTTTTAGAACTAACTACTAAACTAGTAGTTTCGTCGAAACAAAATCATATCGTTTCACTTCATGTAAAATAAACTTTCTACGTTTTCGGCATTGTTGTGTGATGGTATAAGAATCTGTAGGAGTAAACAGTAATTTTTTTTCTTATGGACGTCTCGATAGTTCCAAAATCGGCATATTTTGAAAGTTAAAATTGTCCAGAAATTTATGTCTTTGCGGAAAGTGGACTTACACTACTTTCAAAGTAATTATATTTGTAATTTCATTAACTAGCTAAATTTGTATTGACAAAATGATGAAAATTTTGAAGGATTTTTTTGGTAACTGTTTAAGATAAAAAGTTCACAGCAGATAGCATTGAATGTTATCATTAACTAACTTTTTGTCAAAAATGGACTTACACCACTTTCAAAGAAAACGGCTTGATACTTCATTTTTTTAATTTTCACTCACAGCTTTATTCAATTATGAGATTTCGAAACTTCAAAAGTTAGAAATCGGCGGATAAACTTATTACCAGGTCGAACTGGTATTAACTTTATCCAAGTCCCGAAAATCGCGGCCGGTGAATACGGGCCTAAAATGCCCAATTTAGGCATACAAAAAGTTTCTACTTTAATTATATATAAGTGGTTTTTTTACCAAATACGGCCCCTGTAACGAAGAGTAATTTCGGAATTACAATTTATGCTACTATGTAAGAAAATTCCAGCGGAATCAATTCCTGCATAGTGGAATTGGCCTGAATATTTTGTTTGACTGACTAAAGTATAGTTTGTTTGACATACAACACACTCTTATTTCATATAATACTTCATAAATTCATGAACATAACTCCTTAGAATAAAATCTATGATTTTTTTTGCAGTCCCGCAAATCCCGCGGATCCGCGGGATTGATGTCCTCGATCCCGCGGGCTTGCGGGATTGAGATTTTGATGCGGGATTGGATTCCCTAATCGAAACTAACTTAATTTCACGAAATTCAGCGAAATTAATGAAATTAAGTTACATTCATCGGGTTCATCGAAACTAACTTAATTTCACTAAATTCATCGAAATTAATGAAATTAAGTTACATTCATCGGGTTCATCGAAACTAACTTAATTTCACGAAATTCAGCGAAATTAATGAAATTAAGTTACATTCATCGGGTTCATCGAAACTAACTTAATTTCACTAAATTCATCGAAATTAATGAAATTAAGTTACATTCATCGGGTTCATCGAAACTAACTTAATTTCACGAAATTCAGCGAAATTAATGAAATTAAGTTACATTCATCGGGTTCATCGAAACTAACTTAATTTCACTAAATTCATCGAAATTAATGAAATTAAGTTACATTCATCGGGTTCATCGAAACTAACTTAATATCACGAAATTCAGCGAAATTAATGAAATTAAGTTACATTCATCGGGTTCATCGAAACTAACTTAATTTCACGAAATTCAGCGAAATTAATGAAATTAAGTTACATTCATCGGGTTCATCGAAACTAACTTAATTTCACTAAATTCAGCGAAATTAATGAAATTAAGTTACATTCATCGGGTTCATCGAAACTAACTTAATTTCACTAAATTCAGCGAAATTAATGAAATTAAGTTACATTCATCGGGTTCATCGAAACTAACTTAATTTCACTAAATTCAGCGAAATTAATGAAATTAAGTTACATTCATCGGGTTCATCGAAACTAACTTAATTTCACTAAATTCATCGAAATTAATGAAATTAAGTTACATTCATCGGGTTCATCGAAACTAACTTAATTTCACGAAATTCAGCGAAATTAATGAAATTAAGTTACATTCATCGGGTTCATCGAAACTAACTTAATTTCACTAAATTCATCGAAATTAATGAAATTAAGCTACATTCATCGGGTTCCTCGAAACTAACTTAATTTCACGAAATTCAGCGAAATTAATGAAATTAAGTTACATTCATCGGGTTCATCGAAACTAACTTAATTTCACTAAATTCATCGAAATTAATGAAATTAAGTTACATTCATCGGGTTCATCGAAACTAACTTAATTTCACGAAATTCAGCGAAATTAATGAAATTAAGTTACATTCATCGGGTTCATCCAAACTAACTTAATTTCACTAAATTCATAGAAATTAATGAAATTAAGTTACATTCATCGGGTTCATCGAAACTAACTTAATTTCACTAAATTCAGCGAAATTAATGAAATTAAGTTACATTCATCGGGTTCATCGAAACTAACTTAATTTCACTAAATTCAGCGAAATTAATGAAATTAAGTTACATTCATCGGGTTCATCCAAACTAACTTAATTTCACTAAATTCAGCGAAAGTAATGAAATTAAGTTACATTCATCGGGTTCATCGAAACTAACTTAATTTCACTAAATTCATCGAAATTAATGAAATTAAGTTACATTCATCGGGTTCATCGAAACTAACTTAATTTCACGAAATTCAGCGAAATTAATGAAATTAAGTTACATTCATCGGGTTCATCCAAACTAACTTAATTTCACTAAATTCAGCGAAATTAATGAAATTAAGTTACATTCATCGGGTTCATCGAAACTAACTTAATTTCACTAAATTCAGCGAAATTAATGAAATTAAGTTACATTCATCGGGTTCATCGAAACTAACTTAATTTCACTAAATTCAGCGAAATTAATGAAATTAAGTTACATACATCGGGTTCATCGAAACTAACTTAATTTCACTAAATTCAGCGAAATTAATGAAATTAAGTTACATTCATCGGGTTCATCGAAACTAACTTAATTTCACTAAATTCAGCGAAATTGATGAAATTAAGTTACATTCATCGGGTTCATCCAAACTAACTTAATTTCACTAAATTCAGCGAGATTAATGAAATTAAGTTACATTCATCGGGTTCATCCAAACTAACTTAATTTCACTAAATTCATCGAAATTAATGAAATTAAGTTACATTCATCGGGTTCATCCAAACTAACTTAATTTCACGAAATTCATCGAAATTAATGAAATTAAGTTACATTCATCGGGTTCATCCAAATTAACTTAATTTCACTAAATTCAGCGTAATTAATGAAATTAAGTTACATTCATCGGGTTCATCCAAATTAACTTAATTTCACTAAATTCAGCGAAATTGATGAAATTAAGTTACATTCATCGGGTTCATCCAAACTAACTTAATTTCACTAAATTCATCGAAATTAATGAAATTAAGTTACATTCATCGGGTTCATCCAAACTAACTTAATTTCACTAAATTCAGCGAAATTAATGAAATTAAGTTACATTCATCGGGTTCATCGAAACTAACTTAATTTCACGAAATTCAGCGAAATTAATGAAATTAAGTTACATTCATCGGGTTCATCGAAACTAACTTAATTTCACTAAATTCAGCGAAATTAATGAAATTAAGTTACATTCATCGGGTTCATCCAAACTAACTTAATTTCACTAAATTCATCGAAATTAATGAAATTAAGTTACATTCATCGGGTTCATCCAAACTAACTTAATTTCACGAAATTCAGCGAAATTAATGAAATTAAGTTACATTCATCGGGTTCATCCAAACTAACTTAATTTCACTAAATTCAGCGAAATTAATGAAATTAAGTTACAATCATCGGGTTCATCGAAACTAACTTAATTTCACGAAATTCAGCGAAATTAATGAATTAAGTTACATTCATCGGGTTCATCGAAACTAACTTAATTTCACTAAATTCAGCGAAATTAATGAAATTAAGTTACATTCATCGGGTTCATCGAAACTAACTTAATTTCACTAAATTCATCGAGATTAATGAAATTAAGTTACATTCATCGGGTTCATCCAAACTAACTTAATTTCACGAAATTCAGCGAAATTAATGAAATTAAGTTACATTCATCGGGTTCATCCAAACTAACTTAATTTCACTAAATTCAGCGAAATTAATGAAATTAAGTTACATTCATCGGGTTCATCGAAACTAACTTAATTTCACTAAATTCAGCGAAATTGATGAAATTAAGTTACATTCATCGGGTTCATCCAAACTAACTTAATTTCACTAAATTCAGCGAGATTAATGAAATTAAGTTACATTCATCGGGTTCATCGAAACTAACTTAATTTCACTAAATTCATCGAAATTAATGAAATTAAGTTACATTCATCGGGTTCATCGAAACTAACTTAATTTCACTAAATTTATCGAAATTAATGAAATTAAGTTACATTCATCGGGTTCATCGAAACTAACTTAATTTCACGAAATTCAGCGAAATTAATGAAATTAAGTTACATTCATCGGGTTCATCCAAACTAACTTAATTTCACTAAGTTCAGCGAAATTGATGAAATTAAGTTACATTCATCGGGTTCATCGAAACTAACTTAATTTCACTAAATTCAGCGAAATTAATGAAATTAAGTTACATTCATCGGGTTCATCGAAACTAACTTAATTTCACGAAATTCAGCGAAATTAATGAAATTAAGTTACATTCATCGGGTTCATCGAAACTAACTTAATTTCACTAAATTCAGCGAAATTAATGAAATTAAGTTACATTCATCGGGTTCATCGAAACTAACTTAATTTCACTAAATTCAGCGAAATTAATGAAATTAAGTTACATTCATCGGGTTCATCGAAACTAACTTAATTTCACTAAATTCAGCGAAATTAATGAAATTAAGTTACATTCATCGGGTTCATCGAAACTAACTTAATTTCACTAAATTCAGCGAGATTAATGAAATTAAGTTACATTCATCGGCTTCATCCAAACTAACTTAATTTCACTAAATTCACCGAAATTAATGAAATTAAGTTACATTCATCGGGTTCATCGAAACTAACTTAATTTCACTAAATTCAGCGAAATTAATGAAATTAAGTTACATTCATCGGGTTCATCGAAACTAACTTAATTTCACGAAATTCAGCGAAATTAATGAAATTAAGTTACATTCATCGGGTTCATCCAAACTAACTTAATTTCACTAAATTCAGCGAGATTAATGAAATTAAGTTACATTCATCGGGTTCATCGAAACTAACTTAATTTCACTAAATTCAGCGAAATTGATGAAATTAAGTTACAATCATCGGGTTCATCCAAACTAACTTAATTTCACTAAATTCAGCGAAATTAATGAAATTAAGTTACATTCATCGGGTTCATCGAAACTAACTTAATTTCACTAAATTCAGCGAAATTAATGAAATTAAGTTACATTCATCGGGTTCATCGAAACTAACTTAATTTCACTAAATTCAGCGAAATTAATGAAATTAAGTTACATTCATCGGGTTCATCGAAACTAACTTAATTTCACTAAATTCAGCGAAATTAATGAAATTAAGTTACATTCATCGGGTTCATCGAAACTAACTTAATTTCACTAAATTCAGCGAGATTAATGAAATTAAGTTACATTCATCGGGTTCATCCAAACTAACTTAATTTCACTAAATTCAGCGAAATTAATGAAATTAAGTTACATTCATCGGGTTCATCGAAACTAACTTAATTTCACGAAATTCAGCGAAATTAATGAAATTAAGTTACATTCATCGGGTTCATCGAAACTAACTTAATTTCACTAAATTCATCGAAATTAATGAAATTAAGTTACATTCATCGGGTTCATCCAAACTAACTTAATTTCACTAAATTCATCGAAATTAATGAAATTAAGTTACATTCATCGGGTTCATCCAAACTAACTTAATTTCACTAAATTCAGCGAAATTAATGAAATTAAGTTACATTCATCGGGTTCATCGAAACTAACTTAATTTCACTAAATTCATCGAAATTAATGAAATTAAGTTACATTCATCGGGTTCATCCAAACCAACTTAATTTCACTAAATTCAGCGAAATTAATGAAATTAAGCTACATTCATCGGGTTCATCCAAACTAACTTAATTTCACGAAATTCAGCGAAATTAATGAAATTAAGTTACATTCATCGGGTTCATCGAAACTAACTTAATTTCACTAAATTCATCGAGATTAATGAAATTAAGTTACATTCATCGGGTTCATCCAAACTAACTTAATTTCACGAAATTCAGCGAAATTAATGAAATTAAGTTACATTCATCGGGTTCATCCAAACTAACTTAATTTCACGAAATTCAGCGAAATTAATGAAATTTAGTTACATTCATCGGGTTCATCCAAACTAACTTAATTTCACTAAATTCAGCGAAATTAATGAAATTAAGTTACATTCATCGGGTTCATCCAAACTAACTTAATTTCACGAAATTCAGCGAAATTAATGAAATTAAGTTACATTCATCGGGTTCATCGAAACTAACTTAATTTCACTAAATTCAGCGAAATTGATGAAATTAAGTTACATTCATCGCGTTCATCCAAACTAACTTAATTTCACTAAATTCAGCGAAATTAATGAAATTAAGTTACATTCATCGGGTTCATCGAAACTAACTTAATTTCACGAAATTCAGCGAAATTAATGAAATTAAGTTACATTCATCGGGTTCATCCAAACTAACTTAATTTCACGAAATTCAGCGAAATTAATGAAATTAAGTTACATTCATCGGGTTCATCGAAACTAACTTAATTTCACTAAATTCAGCGAAATTGATGAAATTAAGTTACATTCATCGGGTTCATCCAAATTGACTTAATTTCACTAAATTCAGCGAAATTAATGAAATTAAGTTACATTCATCGGGTTCATCGAAACTAACTTAATTTCACGAAATTCAGCGAAATTAATGAAATTAAGTTACATTCATCGGGTTCATCCAAACTAACTTAATTTCACTAAATTCAGCGAAATTGTTGAAATTAAGTTACATTCATCGGGTTCATCGAAACTAACTTAATTTCACTAAATTCAGCGAAATTAATGAAATTAAGTTACATTCATCGGGTTCATCGAAACTAACTTAATTTCACTAAATTCAGCGAAATTGATGAAATTAAGTTACATTCATCGGGTTCATCCAAACTAACTTAATTTCACTAAATTCAGCGAAATTAATGAAATTAAGTTACATTCATCGGGTTCATCCAAACCAACTTAATTTCACTAAATTCAGCGAAATTAATGAAATTAAGCTACATTCATCGGGTTCATCCAAACTAACTTAATTTCACGAAATTCAGCGAAATTAATGAAATTAAGTTACATTCATCGGGTTCATCGAAACTAACTTAATTTCACTAAATTCATCGAGATTAATGAAATTAAGTTACATTCATCGGGTTCATCCAAACTAACTTAATTTCACGAAATTCAGCGAAATTAATGAAATTAAGTTACATTCATCGGGTTCATCCAAACTAACTTAATTTCACGAAATTCAGCGAAATTAATGAAATTTAGTTACATTCATCGGGTTCATCCAAACTAACTTAATTTCACTAAATTCAGCGAAATTAATGAAATTAAGTTACATTCATCGGGTTCATCCAAACTAACTTAATTTCACGAAATTCAGCGAAATTAATGAAATTAAGTTACATTCATCGGGTTCATCGAAACTAACTTAATTTCACTAAATTCAGCGAAATTGATGAAATTAAGTTACATTCATCGCGTTCATCCAAACTAACTTAATTTCACTAAATTCAGCGAAATTAATGAAATTAAGTTACATTCATCGGGTTCATCGAAACTAACTTAATTTCACGAAATTCAGCGAAATTAATGAAATTAAGTTACATTCATCGGGTTCATCCAAACTAACTTAATTTCACGAAATTCAGCGAAATTAATGAAATTAAGTTACATTCATCGGGTTCATCGAAACTAACTTAATTTCACTAAATTCAGCGAAATTGATGAAATTAAGTTACATTCATCGGGTTCATCCAAATTGACTTAATTTCACTAAATTCAGCGAAATTAATGAAATTAAGTTACATTCATCGGGTTCATCGAAACTAACTTAATTTCACGAAATTCAGCGAAATTAATGAAATTAAGTTACATTCATCGGGTTCATCCAAACTAACTTAATTTCACTAAATTCAGCGAAATTGTTGAAATTAAGTTACATTCATCGGGTTCATCGAAACTAACTTAATTTCACTAAATTCAGCGAAATTAATGAAATTAAGTTACATTCATCGGGTTCATCGAAACTAACTTAATTTCACTAAATTCAGCGAAATTGATGAAATTAAGTTACATTCATCGGGTTCATCCAAACTAACTTAATTTCACTAAATTCAGCGAAATTAATGAAATTAAGTTACATTCATCGGGTTCATCCAAACTAACTTAATTTCACTAAATTCAGCGAAATTAATGAAATTAAGTTACATTCATCGGGTTCATCGAAACTAACTTAATTTCACTAAATTCAGCGAAATTGATGAAATTAAGTTACATTCATCGGGTTCATCGAAACTAACTTAATTTCACGAAATTCAGCGAAATTAATGAAATTAAGTTACATTCATCGGGTTCATCGAAACCAACTTAATTTCACGAAATTCAGCGAAATTAATGAAATTAAGTTACATTCATCGGGTTCATCGAAACTAACTTAATTTCACTAAATTCAGCGAAATTGATGAAATTAAGTTACATTCATCGGGTTCATCGAAACTAACTTAATTTCACTAAATTCAGCGAAATTGATGAAATTAAGTTACATTCATCGGGTTCATCAAAATTGACTTAATTTCACTAAATTCAGCGAAATTAATGAAATTAAGTTACATTCATCGGGTTCATCCAAACTAACTTAATTTCACTAAATTCAGCGAAATTAATGAAATTAAGTTACATTCATCGGGTTCATCCAAACTAACTTAATTTCACTAAATTCAGCGAAATTGTTGAAATTAAGTTACATTCATCGGGTTCATCGAAACTAACTTAATTTCACTAAATTCAGCGAAATTAATGAAATTAAGTTACATTCATCGGGTTCATCCAAACTAAATTAATTTCACTAAATTCAGCGAAATTAATGAAATTAAGTTACATTCATCGGGTTCATCGAAACTAACTTAATTTCACTAAATTCATCGAAATTAATGAAATTAAGTTACATTCATCGGGTTCATCGAAACTAACTTAATTTCACGAAATTCAGCGAAATTAATGAAATTAAGTTACATTCATCGGGTTCATCCAAACTAACTTAATTTCACTAAATTCAGCGAAATTGATGAAATTAAGTTACATTCATCGGGTTCATCGAAACTAACTTAATTTCACTAAATTCAGCGAAATTGATGAAATTAAGTTACATTCATCGGGTTCATCCAAACTAACTTAATTTCACTAAATTCAGCGAAATTAATGAAATTAAGTTACATTCATCGGGTTCATCCAAACTAACTTAATTTCACTAAATTCAGCGAAATTAATGAAATTAAGTTACATTCATCGGGTTCATCGAAACTAACTTAATTTCACGAAATTCAGCGAAATTAATGAAATTAAGTTACATTCATCGGGTTCATCGAAACTAACTTAATTTCACTAAATTCATCGAAATTAATGAAATTAAGTTACATTCATCGGGTTCATCCAAACTAACTTAATTTCACTAAATTCATCGAAATTAATGAAATTAAGTTACATTCATCGGGTTCATCCAAACTAACTTAATTTCACTAAATTCAGCGAAATTAATGAAATTAAGTTACATTCATCGGGTTCATCGAAACTAACTTAATTTCACTAAATTCATCGAAATTAATGAAATTAAGTTACATTCATCGGGTTCATCCAAACTAACTTAATTTCACTAAATTCAGCGAAATTAATGAAATTAAGTTACATTCATCGGGTTCATCCAAACTAACTTAATTTCACGAAATTCAGCGAAATTAATGAAATTAAGTTACATTCATCGGGTTCATCGAAACTAACTTAATTTCACTAAATTCATCGAGATTAATGAAATTAAGTTACATTCATCGGGTTCATCCAAACTAACTTAATTTCACGAAATTCAGCGAAATTAATGAAATTAAGTTACATTCATCGGGTTCATCCAAACTAACTTAATTTCACGAAATTCATCGAAATTAATGAAATTAAGTTACATTCACCGGGTTCATCCAAACTAACTTAATTTCACTAAATTCAGCGAAATTAATGAAATTAAGTTACATTCATCGGGTTCATCCAAACTAACTTAATTTCACGAAATTCAGCGAAATTAATGAAATTAAGTTACATTCATCGGGTTCATCGAAACTAACTTAATTTCACTAAATTCAGCGAAATTGATGAAATTAAGTTACATTCATCGGGTTCATCCAAACTAACTTAATTTCACTAAATTCAGCGAAATTAATGAAATTAAGTTACATTCATCGGGTTCATCGAAACTAACTTAATTTCACGAAATTCAGCGAAATTAATGAAATTAAGTTACATTCATCGGGTTCATCCAAACTAACTTAATTTCACGAAATTCAGCGAAATTAATGAAATTAAGTTACATTCATCGGGTTCATCGAAACTAACTTAATTTCACTAAATTCAGCGAAATTGATGAAATTAAGTTACATTCATCGGGTTCATCCAAATTGACTTAATTTCACTAAATTCAGCGAAATTAATGAAATTAAGTTACATTCATCGGGTTCATCCAAACTAACTTAATTTCACGAAATTCAGCGAAATTAATGAAATTAAGTTACATTCATCGGGTTCATCCAAACTAACTTAATTTCACTAAATTCAGCGAAATTGTTGAAATTAAGTTACATTCATCGGGTTCATCGAAACTAACTTAATTTCACTAAATTCAGCGAAATTAATGAAATTAAGTTACATTCATCGGGTTCATCGAAACTAACTTAATTTCACGAAATTCAGCGAAATTAATGAAATTAAGTTACATTCATCGGGTTCATCGAAACTAACTTAATTTCACTAAATTCAGCGAAATTGATGAAATTAAGTTACATTCATCGGGTTCATCCAAACTAACTTAATTTCACTAAATTCAGCGAAATTAATGAAATTAAGTTACATTCATCGGGTTCATCCAAACTAACTTAATTTCAATAAATTCAGCGAAATTAATGAAATTAAGTTACATTCATCGGGTTCATCGAAACTAACTTAATTTCACTAAATTCAGCGAAATTGATGAAATTAAGTTACATTCATCGGGTTCATCGAAACTAACTTAATTTCACGAAATTCAGCGAAATTAATGAAATTAAGTTACATTCATCGGGTTCATCCAAACTAACTTAATTTCACTAAATTCAGCGAAATTAATGAAATTAAGTTACATTCATCGGGTTCATCGAAACTAACTTAATTTCACTAAATTCATCGAAATTAATGAAATTAAGTTACATTCATCGGGTTCATCGAAACTAACTTAATTTCACGAAATTCAGCGAAATTAATGAAATTAAGTTACATTCATCGGGTTCATCCAAACTAACTTAATTTCACTAAATTCAGCGAAATTGATGAAATTAAGTTACATTCATCGGGTTCATCGAAATTAACTTAATTTCACTAAATTCAGCGAAATTGATGAAATTAAGTTACATTCATCGGGTTCATCCAAACTAACTTAACTTCACTAAATTCAGCGAAATTAATGAAATTAAGTTACATTCATCGGGTTCATCCAAACTAACTTAATTTCACTAAATTCAGCGAAATTAATGAAATTAAGTTACATTCATCGGGTTCATCGAAACTAACTTAATTTCACGAAATTCAGCGAAATTAATGAAATTAAGTTACATTCATCGGGTTCATCGAAACTAACTTAATTTCACTAAATTCATCGAAATTAATGAAATTAAGTTACATTCATCGGGTTCATCCTAACTAACTTAATTTCACTAAATTCTTCGAAATTAATGAAATTAAATTACATTCATCGGGTTCATCCAAACTAACTTAATTTCACTAAATTCAGCGAAATTAATGAAATTAAGTTACATTCATCGGGTTCATCGAAACTAACTTAATTTCACTAAATTCATCGAAATTAATGAAATTAAGTTACATTCATCGGGTTCATCCAAACTAACTTAACTTCACTAAATTCAGCGAAATTAATGAAATTAAGTTACATTCATCGGGTTCATCGAAACTAACTTAATTTCACTAAATTCATCGAAATTAATGAAATTAAGTTACATTCATCGGGTTCATCGAAACTAACTTAATTTCACGAAATTCAGCGAAATTAATGAAATTAAGTTACATTCATCGGGTTCATCCAAACTAACTTAATTTCACTAAATTCAGCGAAATCGATGAAATTAAGTTACATTCATCGGGTTCATCGAAACTAACTTAATTTCACTAAATTCAGCGAAATTGATGAAATTAAGTTACATTCATCGGGTTCATCCAAACTAACTTAATTTCACTAAATTCATCGAAATTAATGAAATGAAGTTACATTCATCGGGTTCATCGAAACTAACTTAATTTCACTAAATTCAGCGAAATTAATGAAATTAAGTTACATTCATCGGGTTCATCCAAACTAACTTAATTTCACGAAATTCAGCGAAATTAATGAAATTAAGTTACATTCATCGGGTTCATCCAAACTAACTTAATTTCACTAAATTCAGCGAGATTAATGAAATTAAGTTACATTCATCGGGTTCATCGAAACTAACTTAATTTCACGAAATTCAGCGAAATTAATGAAATTAAGTTACATTCATCGGGTTCATCCAAACTAACTTAATTTCACTAAATTCATCGAAATTAATGAAATTAAGTTACATTCATCGGGTTCATCGAAACTAACTTAATTTCACGAAATTCAGCGAAATTAATGAAATTAAGTTACATTCATCGGGTTCATCCAAACTAACTTAATTTCACTAAATTCAGCGAAATTGATGAAATTAAGTTACATTCATCGGGTTCATCGAAACTAACTTAATTTCACTAAATTCATCGAAATTAATGAAATTAAGTTACATTCATCGGGTTCATCGAAACTAACTTAATTTCACGAAATTCATCGAAATTAATGAAATTAAGTTACATTCATCGGGTTCATCCAAACTAACTTAATTTCACTAAATTCAGCGAAATTAATGAAATTAAGTTACATTCATCGGGTTCATCCAAACTAACTTAATTTCACGAAATTCAGCGAAATTAATGAAATTAAGTTACATTCATCGGGTTCATCCAAACTAACTTAATTTCACGAAATTCAGCGAAATTAATGAAATTAAGTTACATTCATCGGGTTCATCGAAACTAACTTAATTTCACGAAATTCAGCGAAATTAATGAAATTAAGTTACATTCATCGGGTTCATCGAAACTAACTTAATTTCACTAAATTCAGCGAAATTAATGAAATTAAGTTACATTCATCGGGTTCATCGAAACAAACTTAATTTCACTAAATTCATCGAAATTAATGAAATTAAGTTACATTCATCGGGTTCATCCAAACTAACTTAATTTCACTAAATTCATCGAAATTAATGAAATTAAGTTACATTCATCGGGTTCATCGAAACTAACTTAATTTCACTAAATTCATCGAAATTAATGAAATTAAGTTACATTCATCGGGTTCATCCAAACTAACTTAATTTCACTAAATTCAGCGAAATTAATGAAATTAAGTTACGTTCATCGGGTTCATCCAAACTAACTTAATTTCACTAAATTCAGCGAAATTAATGAAATTAAGTTACATTCATCGGGTTCGTCCAAACTAACTTAATTTCACTAAATTCAGCGAAATTAATGAAATTAAGTTACATTCATCGGGTTCATCGAAACTAACTTAATTTCACTAAATTCATCGAAATTAATGAAATTAAGTTACATTCATCGGGTTCATCGAAACTAACTTAATTTCACTAAATTCATCGAAATTGATGAAATTAAGTTACATTCATCGGGTTCATCGAAACTAACTTAATTTCACTAAATTCAGCGAAATTAATGAAATTAAGTTACATTCATCGGGTTCATCCAAACTAACTTAATTTCACTAAATTCAGCGAGATTAATGAAATTAAGTTACATTCATCGGGTTCATCCAAATTAACTTAATTTCACTAAATTCAGCGAGATTAATGAAATTAAGTTACATTCATCGGGTTCATCCAAATTAACTTAATTTCACTAAATTCAGCGAAATTGATGAAATTAAGTTACATTCATCGGGTTCATCCAAACTAACTTAATTTCACGAAATTCAGGGAGATTAATGAAATTAAGTTACATTCATCGGGTTCATCGAAACTAACTTAATTTCACTAAATTCAGCGAAATTAATGAAATTAAGTTACATTCATCGGGTTCATCGAAACTAACTTAATTTCACTAAATTCAGCGAAATTAATGAAATTAAGTTACATTCATAGGGTTCATCCAAACTAACTTAATTTCACTAAATTCAGCGAAATTAATGAAATTAAGTTACATTCATCGGGTTCATCCAAACTAACTTAATTTCACTAAATTCAGCGAAATTAATGAAATTAAGTTACATTCATCGGGTTCATCCAAACTAATTTATTTCACGAAATTCATCGAGATTAATGAAATTAAGTTACATTCATCGGGTTCATCGAAACTAACTTAATTTCACTAAATTCATCGAAATTAATGAAATTAAGTTACATTCATCGGGTTCATCGAAACTAACTTAATTTCACGAAATTCAGCGAAATTAATGAAATTAAGTTACATTCATCGGGTTCATCGAAACTAACTTAATTTCACGAAATTCAGCGAAATTAATGAAATTAAGTTACATTCATCGGGTTCATCGAAACTAACTTAATTTCACTAAATTCAGCGAAATTAATGAAATTAAGTTACATTCATCGGGTTCATCGAAACAAACTTAATTTCACTAAATTCATCGAAATTAATGAAATTAAGTTACATTCATCGGGTTCATCCAAACTAACTTAATTTCACTAAATTCATCGAAATTAATGAAATTAAGTTACATTCATCGGGTTCATCGAAACTAACTTAATTTCACTAAATTCATCGAAATTAATGAAATTAAGTTACATTCATCGGGTTCATCCAAACTAACTTAATTTCACTAAATTCAGCGAAATTAATGAAATTAAGTTACGTTCATCGGGTTCATCCAAACTAACTTAATTTCACTAAATTCAGCGAAATTAATGAAATTAAGTTACATTCATCGGGTTCGTCCAAACTAACTTAATTTCACTAAATTCAGCGAAATTAATGAAATTAAGTTACATTCATCGGGTTCATCGAAACTAACTTAATTTCACTAAATTCATCGAAATTAATGAAATTAAGTTACATTCATCGGGTTCATCGAAACTAACTTAATTTCACTAAATTCATCGAAATTGATGAAATTAAGTTACATTCATCGGGTTCATCGAAACTAACTTAATTTCACTAAATTCAGCGAAATTAATGAAATTAAGTTACATTCATCGGGTTCATCCAAACTAACTTAATTTCACTAAATTCAGCGAGATTAATGAAATTAAGTTACATTCATCGGGTTCATCCAAATTAACTTAATTTCACTAAATTCAGCGAGATTAATGAAATTAAGTTACATTCATCGGGTTCATCCAAATTAACTTAATTTCACTAAATTCAGCGAAATTGATGAAATTAAGTTACATTCATCGGGTTCATCCAAACTAACTTAATTTCACGAAATTCAGGGAGATTAATGAAATTAAGTTACATTCATCGGGTTCATCGAAACTAACTTAATTTCACTAAATTCAGCGAAATTAATGAAATTAAGTTACATTCATCGGGTTCATCGAAACTAACTTAATTTCACTAAATTCAGCGAAATTAATGAAATTAAGTTACATTCATAGGGTTCATCCAAACTAACTTAATTTCACTAAATTCAGCGAAATTAATGAAATTAAGTTACATTCATCGGGTTCATCCAAACTAACTTAATTTCACTAAATTCAGCGAAATTAATGAAATTAAGTTACATTCATCGGGTTCATCCAAACTAACTTAATTTCACTAAATTCAGCGAGATTAATGAAATTAAGTTACATTCATCGGGTTCATCCAAACTAACTTAATTTCACGAAATTCAGCGAAATTAATGAAATTAAGTTACATTCATCGGGTTCATCCAAACTAATTTATTTCACGAAATTCATCGAGATTAATGAAATTAAGTTACATTCATCGGGTTCATCGAAACTAACTTAATTTCACTAAATTCATCGAAATTAATGAAATTAAGTTACATTCATCGGGTTCATCGAAACTAACTTAATTTCACTAAATTCATCGAAATTAATGAAATTAAGTTACATTCATCGGGTTCATCCAAACTAACTTAATTTCACTAAATTCAGCGAAATTAATGAAATTAAGTTACATTCATCGGGTTCATCCAAACTAACTTAATTTCACTAAATTCAGCGAAATTAATAAAATTAAGTTACATTCATCGGGTTCATCCAAACTAACTTAATTTCACTAAATTCAGCGAAATTAATGAAATTAAGTTACATTCATCGGGTTCATCCAAACTAACTTAATTTCACTAAATTCAGCGAAATTAATGAAATTAAGTTACATTCATCGGGTTCATCCAAACTAACTTAATTTCACTAAATTCAGCGAAATTAATGAAATTAAGTTACATTCATCGGGTTCATCGAAACTAATTTATTTCACGAAATTCATCGAGATTAATGAAATTAAGTTACATTCATCGGGTTCATCGAAACTAACTTAATTTCACTAAATTCATCGAAATTAATGAAATTAAGTTACATTCATCGGGTTCATCGAAACTAACTTAATTTCACTAAATTCATCGAAATTAATGAAATTAAGTTACATTCATCGGGTTCATCCAAACTAACTTAATTTCACTAAATTCAGCGAAATTAATGAAATTAAGTTACATTCATCGGGTTCATCCAAACTAACTTAATTTCACTAAATTCAGCGAAATTAATGAAATTAAGTTACATTCATCGGGTTCATCCAAACTAACTTAATTTCACTAAATTCAGCGAAATTAATGAAATTAAGTTACATTCATCGGGTTCATCGAAACTAATTTATTTCACGAAATTCATCGAGATTAATGAAATTAAGTTACATTCATCGGGTTCATCGAAACTAACTTAATTTCACTAAATTCATCGAAATTAATGAAATTAAGTTACATTCATCGGGTTCATCCAAACTAACTTAATTTCACGAAATTCAGCGAAATTAATGAAATTAAGTTACATTCATCGGGTTCATCCAAACTAACTTAATTTCACTAAATTCAGCGAAATTAATGAAATTAAGTTACATTCATCGGGTTCATCCAAACTAACTTAATTTCACTAAATTCAGCGAAATTAATGAAATTAAGTTACATTCATCGGGTTCATCCAAATTAACTTAATTTCACGAAATTCAGCGAAATTAATGAAATTAAGTTACATTCATCTTGTTCATCCAAACTAACTTAATTTCACTAAATTCAGCGAAATTGATGAAATTAAGTTACATTCATCGGGTTCATCGAAACTAACTTAATTTCACGAAATTCAGCGAAATTAATGAAATTAAGTTACATTCATCGGGTTCATCGAAACCAACTTAATTTCACGAAATTCAGCGAAATTAATGAAATTAAGTTACATTCATCGGGTTCATCGAAACTAACTTAATTTCACTAAATTCAGCGAAATTGATGAAATTAAGTTACATTCATCGGGTTCATCGAAACTAACTTAATTTCACGAAATTCAGCGAAATTAATGAAATTAAGTTACATTCATCGGGTTCATCCAAACTAACTTAATTTCACTAAATTCAGCGAAATTAATGAAATTAAGTTACATTCATCGGGTTCATCGAAACTAACTTAATTTCACTAAATTCATCGAAATTAATGAAATTAAGTTCCATTCATCGGGTTCATCGAAACTAACTTAATTTCACGAAATTCAGCGAAATTAATGAAATTAAGTTACATTCATCGGGTTCATCCAAACTAACTTAATTTCACTAAATTCAGCGAAATTGATGAAATTAAGTTACATTCATCGGGTTCATCGAAACTAACTTAATTTCACTAAATTCAGCGAAATTGATGAAATTAAGTTACATTCATCGGGTTCATCCAAACTAAATTAATTTCACTAAATTCAGCGAAATTAATGAAATTAAGTTACATTCATCGGGTTCATCCAAACTAACTTAATTTCACTAAATTCAGCGAAATTAATGAAATTAAGTTACATTCATCGGGTTCATCGAAACTAACTTAATTTCACGAAATTCAGCGAAATTAATGAAATTAAGTTACATTCATCGGGTTCATCGAAACTAACTTAATTTCACTAAATTCATCGAAATTAATGAAATTAAGTTACATTCATCGGGTTCATCCAAACTAACTTAATTTCACTAAATTCATCGAAATTAATGAAATTAAGTTACATTCATCGGGTTCATCCAAACTAACTTAATTTCACTAAATTCAGCGAAATTAATGAAATTAAGTTACATTCATCGGGTTCATCGAAACTAACTTAATTTCACTAAATTAATCGAAATTAATGAAATTAAGTTACATTCATCGGGTTCATCCAAACTAACTTAATTTCACTAAATTCAGCGAAATTAATGAAATTAAGTTACATTCATCGGGTTCATCCAAACTAACTTAATTTCACGAACTTCAGCGAAATTAATGAAATTAAGTTACATTCATCGGGTTCATCGAAACTAACTTAATTTCACTAAATTCATCGAGATTAATGAAATTAAGTTATATTCATCGGGTTCATCCAAACTAACTTAATTTCACGAAATTCAGCGAAATTAATGAAATTAAGTTACATTCATCGGGTTCATCCAAACTAACTTAATTTCACGAAATTCAGCGAAATTAATGAAATTAAGTTACATTCATCGGGTTCATCCAAACTAACTTAATTTCACTAAATTCAGCGAAATTAATGAAATTAAGTTACATTCATCGGGTTCATCCAAACTAACTTAATTTCACGAAATTCACCGAAATTAATGAAATTAAGTTACATTCATCGGGTTCATCGAAACTAACTTAATTTCACTAAATTCAGCGAAATTGATGAAATTAAGTTACATTCATCGGGTTCATCCAAACTAACTTAATTTCACTAAATTCAGCGAAATTAATGAAATTAAGTTACATTCATCGGGTTCATCGAAACTAACTTAATTTCACGAAATTCAGCGAAATTAATGAAATTAAGTTACATTCATCGGGTTCATCCAAACTAACTTAATTTCACGAAATTCAGCGAAATTAATGAAATTAAGTTACATTCATCGGGTTCATCGAAACTAACTTAATTTCACTAAATTCAGCGAAATTGATGAAATTAAGTTACATTCATCGGGTTCATCCAAATTGACTTAATTTCACTAAATTCAGCGAAATTAATGAAATTAAGTTACATTCATCGGGTTCAACGAAACTAACTTAATTTCACGAAATTCAGCGAAATTAATGAAATTAAGTTACATTCATCGGGTTCATCCAAACTAACTTAATTTCACTAAATTCAGCGAAATTGTTGAAATTAAGTTACATTCATCGGGTTCATCGAAACTAATTTAATTTCACTAAATTCAGCGAAATTAATGAAATTAAGTTACATTCATCGGGTTCATCGAAACTAACTTAATTTCACGAAATTCAGCGAAATTAATGAAATTAAGTTACATTCATCGGGTTCATCGAAACTAACTTAATTTCACTAAATTCAGCGAAATTGATGAAATTAAGTTACATTCATCGGGTTCATCCAAACTAACTTAATTTCACTAAATTCAGCGAAATTAATGAAATTAAGTTACATTCATCGGGTTCATCCAAACTAACTTAATTTCACTAAATTCAGCGAAATTAATGAAATTAAGTTACATTCATCGGGTTCATCGAAACTAACTTAATTTCACTAAATTCAGCGAAATTGATGAAATTAAGTTACATTCATCGGGTTCATCGAAACTAACTTAATTTCAAGAAATTCAGCGAAATTAATGAAATTAAGTTACATTCATCGGGTTCATCCAAACTAACTTAATTTCACTAAATTCAGCGAAATTAATGAAATTAAGTTACATTCATCGGGTTCATCGAAACTAACTTAATTTCACTAAATTCATCGAAATTAATGAAATTAAGTTACATTCATCGGGTTCATCGAAACTAACTTAATTTCACGAAATTCAGCGAAATTAATGAAATTAAGTTACATTCATCGGGTTTATCCAAACTAACTTAATTTCACTAAATTCAGCGAAATTGATGAAATTAAGTTACATTCATCGGGTTCATCGAAATTAACTTAATTTCACTAAATTCAGCGAAATTGATGAAATTAAGTTACATTCATCGGGTTCATCCAAACTAACTTAACTTCACTAAATTCAGCGAAATTAATGAAATTAAGTTACATTCATCGGGTTCATCCAAACTAACTTAATTTCACTAAATTCAGCGAAATTAATGAAATTAAGTTACATTCATCGGGTTCATCGAAACTAACTTAATTTCACGAAATTCAGCGAAATTAATGAAATTAAGTTACATTCATCGGGTTCATCGAAACTATCTTAATTTCACTAAATTCATTGAAATTAATGAAATTAAGTTACATTCATCGGGTTCATCGAAACTAACTTAATTTCACTAAATTCATCGAAATTAATGAAATTAAGTTACATTCATCGGGTTCATCCAAACTAACTTAATTTCACTAAATTCAGCGAAATTAATGAAATTAAGTTACATTCATCGGGTTCATCCAAACTAACTTAATTTCACGAAATTCAGCGAAATTAATGAAATTAAGTTACATTCATCGGGTTCATCGAAACTAACTTAATTTCACTAAATTCATCGAGATTAATGAAATTAAGTTACATTCATCGGGTTCATCCAAACTAACTTAATTTCACGAAATTCAGCGAAATTAATGAAATTAAGTTACATTCATCGGGTTCATCCAAACTAACTTAATTTCACGAAATTCAGCGAAATTAATGAAATTAAGTTAAATTCATCGGGTTCATCCAAACTAACTTAATTTCACTAAATTCAGCGAAATTAATGAAATTAAGTTACATTCATCGGGTTCATCCAAACTAACTTAATTTCACGAAATTCAGCGAAATTAATGAAATTAAGTTACATTCATCGGGTTCATCGAAACTAACTTAATTTCACTAAATTCAGCGAAATTGATGAAATTAAGTTACATTCATCGGGTTCATCCAAATTGACTTAATTTCACTAAATTCAGCGAAATTAATGAAATTAAGTTACATTCATCGGGTTCATCGAAACTAACTTAATTTCACGAAATTCAGCGAAATTAATGAAATTAAGTTACATTCATCGGGTTCATCCAAACTAACTTAATTTCACTAAATTCAGCGAAATTGATGAAATTAAGTTACATTCATCGGGTTCATCGAAACTAACTTAATTTCACTAAATTCAGCGAAATTAATGAAATTAAGTTACATTCATCGGGTTCATCGAAACTAACTTAATTTCACGAAAATCAGCGAAATTAATGAAATTAAGTTACATTCATCGGGTTCATCGAAACTAACTTAATTTCACTAAATTCATCGAAATTAATGAAATTAAGTTACATTCATCGGGTTCATCGAAACTAACTTAATTTCACGAAATTCAGCGAAATTAATGAAATTAAGTTACATTCATCGGGTTCATCCAAACTAACTTAATTTCACTAAATTCAGCGAAATTAATGAAATTAAGTTACATTCATCGGGTTCATCGAAACTAACTTAATTTCACGAAATTCAGCGAAATTAATGAAATTAAGTTACATTCATCGGGTTCATCGAAACTAACTTAATTTCACTAAATTCATCGAAATTAATGAAATTAAGTTACATTCATCGGGTTCATCCAAACTAACTTAATTTCACTAAATTCATCGAAATTAATGAAATTAAGTTACATTCATCGGGTTCATCCAAACTAACTTAATTTCACTAAATTCAGCGAAATTAATGAAATTAAGTTACATTCATCGGGTTCATCGAAACTAACTTAATTTCACTAAATTCATCGAAATTAATGAAATTAAGTTACATTCATCGGGTTCATCCAAACTAACTTAATTTCACTAAATTCATCGAAATTAATGAAATTAAGTTACATTCATCGGGTTCATCCAAACTAACTTAATTTCACTAAATTCAGCGAAATTAATGAAATTAAGTTACATTCATCGGGTTCATCGAAACTAACTTAATTTCACTAAATTCATCGAAATTAATGAAATTAAGTTACATTCATCGGGTTCATCCAAACTAACTTAATTTCACTAAATTCAGCGAAATTAATGAAATCAAGTTACATTCATCGGGTTCATCCAAACTAACTTAATTTCACGAAATTCAGCGAAATTAATGAAATTAAGTTACATTCATCGGGTTCATCGAAACTAACTTAATTTCACTAAATTCATCGAGATTAATGAAATTAAGTTACATTCATCGGGTTCATCCAAACTAACTTAATTTCACGAAATTCAGCGAAATTAATGAAATTAAGTTACATTCATCGGGTTCATCCAAACTAACTTAATTTCACGAAATTCAGCGAAATTAATGAAATTAAGTTAAATTCATCGGGTTCATCCAAACTAACTTAATTTCACTAAATTCAGCGAAATTAATGAAATTAAGTTACATTCATCGGGTTCATCCAAACTAACTTAATTTCACGAAATTCAGCGAAATTAATGAAATTAAGTTACATTCATCGGGTTCATCGAAACTAACTTAATTTCACGAAATTCAGCGAAATTAATGAAATTAAGTTACATTCATCGGGTTCATCGAAACTAACTTAATTTCACTAAATTCATCGAAATTAATGAAATTAAGTTACATTCATCGGGTTCATCGAAACTAACTTAATTTCACGAAATTCAGCGAAATTAATGAAATTAAGTTACATTCATCGGGTTCATCCAAACTAACTTAATTTCACTAAATTCAGCGAAATTAATGAAATTAAGTTACATTCATCGGGTTCATCGAAACTAACTTAATTTCACGAAATTCAGCGAAATTAATGAAATTAAGTTACATTCATCGGGTTCATCGAAACTAACTTAATTTCACTAAATTCATCGAAATTAATGAAATTAAGTTACATTCATCGGGTTCATCCAAACTAACTTAATTTCACTAAATTCATCGAAATTAATGAAATTAAGTTACATTCATCGGGTTCATCCAAACTAACTTAATTTCACTAAATTCAGCGAAATTAATGAAATTAAGTTACATTCATCGGGTTCATCGAAACTAACTTAATTTCACTAAATTCATCGAAATTAATGAAATTAAGTTACATTCATCGGGTTCATCCAAACTAACTTAATTTCACTAAATTCATCGAAATTAATGAAATTAAGTTACATTCATCGGGTTCATCCAAACTAACTTAATTTCACTAAATTCAGCGAAATTAATGAAATTAAGTTACATTCATCGGGTTCATCGAAACTAACTTAATTTCACTAAATTCATCGAAATTAATGAAATTAAGTTACATTCATCGGGTTCATCCAAACTAACTTAATTTCACTAAATTCAGCGAAATTAATGAAATTAAGTTACATTCATCGGGTTCATCCAAACTAACTTAATTTCACGAAATTCAGCGAAATTAATGAAATTAAGTTACATTCATCGGGTTCATCGAAACTAACTTAATTTCACTAAATTCATCGAGATTAATGAAATTAAGTTACATTCATCGGGTTCATCCAAACTAACTTAATTTCACGAAATTCAGCGAAATTAATGAAATTAAGTTACATTCATCGGGTTCATCCAAACTAACTTAATTTCACGAAATTCAGCGAAATTAATGAAATTAAGTTAAATTCATCGGGTTCATCCAAACTAACTTAATTTCACTAAATTCAGCGAAATTAATGAAAATAAGTTACATTCATCGGGTTCATCCAAACTAACTTAATTTCACGAAATTCAGCGAAATTAATGAAATTAAGTTACATTCATCGGGTTCATCGAAACTAACTTAATTTCACTAAATTCAGCGAAATTGACGAAATTAAGTTACATTCATCGGGTTCATCCAAATTGACTTAATTTCACTAAATTCAGCGAAATTAATGAAATTAAGTTACATTCATCGGGTTCATCGAAACTAACTTAATTTCACGAAATTCAGCGAAATTAATGAAATTAAGTTACATTCATCGGGTTCATCCAAACTAACTTAATTTCACTAAATTCAGCGAAATTGATGAAATTAAGTTACATTCATCGGGTTCATCGAAACTAACTTAATTTCACTAAATTCAGCGAAATTAATGAAATTAAGTTACATTCATCGGGTTCATCGAAACTAACTTAATTTCACGAAATTCAGCGAAATTAATGAAATTAAGTTACATTCATCGGGTTCATCGAAACTAACTTAATTTCACTAAATTCATCGAAATTAATGAAATTAAGTTACATTCATCGGGTTCATCGAAACTAACTTAATTTCACGAAATTCAGCGAAATTAATGAAATTAAGTTACATTCATCGGGTTCATCCAAACTAACTTAATTTCACTAAATTCAGCGAAATTAATGAAATTAAGTTACATTCATCGGGTTCATCGAATCTAACTTAATTTCACGAAATTCAGCGAAATTAATGAAATTAAGTTACATTCATCGGGTTCATCGAAACTAACTTAATTTCACTAAATTCATCGAAAGTAATGAAATTAAGTTACATTCATCGGGTTCATCCAAACTAACTTAATTTCACTAAATTCATCGAAATTAATGAAATTAAGTTACATTCATCGGGTTCATCCAAACTAACTTAATTTCACTAAATTCAGCGAAATTAATGAAATTAAGTTACATTCATCGGGTTCATCGAAACTAACTTAATTTCACTAAATTCATCGAAATTAATGAAATTAAGTTACATTCATCGGGTTCATCCAAACTAACTTAATTTCACTAAATTCAGCGAAATTAATGAAATTAAGTTACATTCATCGGGTTCATCAAAACTAACTTAATTTCACTAAATTCATCGAAATTAATGAAATTAAGTTACATTCATCGGGTTCATCGAAACTAACTTAATTTCACTAAATTCAGCGAAATTGATGAAATTAAGTTACATTCATCGGGTTCATCGAAACTAACTTAATTTCACGAAATTCAGCGAAATTAATGAAATTAAGTTACATTCATCGGGTTCATCCAAACTAACTTAATTTCACTAAATTCAGCGAAATTAATGAAATTAAGTTACATTCATCGGGTTAATCGAAACTAACTTAATTTCACTAAATTCATCGAAATTAATAAAATTAAGCTACATTCATCGGGTTCATCGAAACTAACTTAATTTCACGAAATTCAGCGAAATTAATGAAATTAAGTTACATTCATCGGGTTCATCCAAACTAACTTAATTTCACTAAATTCAGCGAAATTGATGAAATTAAGTTACATTCATCGGGTTCATCGAAACTAACTTAATTTCACTAAATTCAGCGAAATTGATGAAATTAAGTTACATTCATCGGGTTCATCCAAACTAACTTAACTTCACTAAATTCAGCGAAATTAATGAAATTAAGTTACATTCATCGGGTTCATCCAAACTAACTTAATTTCACTAAATTCAGCGAAATTAATGAAATTAAGTTACATTCATCGGGTTCATCGAAACTAACTTAATTTCACGAAATTCAGCGAAATTAATGAAATTAAGTTACATTCATCGGGTTCATCGAAACTAACTTAATTTCACTAAATTCATCGAAATTAATGAAATTAAGTTACATTCATCGGGTTCATCCAAACTAACTTAATTTCACTAAATTCATCGAAATTAATGAAATTAAGTTACATTCATCGGGTTCATCCAAATCCAAGCGAAATTAACGAAATTAAGTTAAATTCATCGGGTTCATCCAAACTAACTTAATTTCACTAAATTCAGCGAAATTAATGAAATTAAGTTACATTCATCGGGTTCATCCAAACTAACTTAATTTCACGAAATTCAGCGAAATTAATGAAATTAAGTTACATTCATCGGGTTCATCGAAACTAACTTAATTTCACTAAATTCAGCGAAATTGATGAAATTAAGTTACATTCATCGGGTTCATCCAAATTGACTTAATTTCACTAAATTCAGCGAAATTAATGAAATTAAGTTACATTCATCGGGTTCATCGAAACTAACTTAATTTCACGAAATTCAGCGAAATTAATGAAATTAAGTTACATTCATCGGGTTCATCCAAACTAACTTAATTTCACTAAATTCAGCGAAATTGATGAAATTAAGTTACATTCATCGGGTTCATCGAAACTAACTTAATTTCACTAAATTCAGCGAAATTAATGAAATTAAGTTACATTCATCGGGTTCATCGAAACTAACTTAATTTCACGAAATTCAGCGAAATTAATGAAATTAAGTTACATTCATCGGGTTCATCGAAACTAACTTAATTTCACTAAATTCATCGAAATTAATGAAATTAAGTTACATTCATCGGGTTCATCGAAACTAACTTAATTTAAAGAAATTCAGCGAAATTAATGAAATTAAGTTACATTCATCGGGTTCATCCAAACTAACTTAATTTCACTAAATTCAGCGAAATTAATGAAATTAAGTTACATTCATCGGGTTCATCGAAACTAACTTAATTTCACGAAATTCAGCGAAATTAATGAAATTAAGTTACATTCATCGGGTTCATCGAAACTAACTTAATTTCACTAAATTCATCGAAATTAATGAAATTAAGTTACATTCATCGGGTTCATCCAAACTAACTTAATTTCACTAAATTCATCGAAATTAATGAAATTAAGTTACATTCATCGGGTTCATCCAAACTAACTTAATTTCACTAAATTCAGCGAAATTAATGAAATTAAGTTACATTCATCGGGTTCATCGAAACTAACTTAATTTCACTAAATTCATCGAAATTAATGAAATTAAGTTACATTCATCGGGTTCATCCAAACTAACTTAATTTCACTAAATTCAGCGAAATTAATGAAATTAAGTTACATTCATCGGGTTCATCCAAACTAACTTAATTTCACGAAATTCAGCGAAATTAATGAAATTAAGTTACATTCATCGGGTTCATCGAAACTAACTTAATTTCACTAAATTCATCGAGATTAATGAAATTAAGTTACATTCATCGGGTACATCCAAACTAACTTAATTTCACGAAATTCAGCGAAATTAATGAAATTAAGTTACATTCATCGGGTTCATCCAAACTAACTTAATTTCACGAAATTCAGCGAAATTAATGAAATTAAGTTAAATTCATCGGGTTCATCCAAACTAACTTAATTTCACTAAATTCAGCGAAATTAATGAAATTAAGTTACATTCATCGGGTTCATCCAAACTAACTTAATTTCACGAAATTCAGCGAAATTAATGAAATTAAGTTACATTCATCGGGTTCATCGAAACTAACTTAATTTCACTAAATTCAGCGAAATTGATGAAATTAAGTTACATTCATCGGGTTCATCCAAATTGACTTAATTTCACTAAATTCAGCGAAATTAATGAAATTAAGTTACATTCATCGGGTTCATCGAAACTAACTTAATTTCACGAAATTCAGCGAAATTAATGAAATTAAGTTACATTCATCGGGTTCATCCAAACTAACTTAATTTCACTAAATTCAGCGAAATTGATGAAATTAAGTTACATTCATCGGGTTCATCGAAACTAACTTAATTTCACTAAATTCAGCGAAATTAATGAAATTAAGTTACATTCATCGGGTTCATCGAAACTAACTTAATTTCACTAAATTCAGCGAGATTTATGAAATTAAGTTACATTCATCGGGTTCATCCAAACTAACTTAATTTCACTAAATTCATCGAAATTAATGAAATTAAGTTACATTCATCGGGTTCATCCAAACTAACTTAATTTCACGAAATTCAGCGAAATTAATGAAATTAAGTTACATTCATCGGGTTCATCCAAACTAACTTAATTTCACTAAATTCAGCGAGATTAATGAAATTAAGTTACATTCATCGGGTTCATCTAAACTAACTTAATTTCACTAAATTCATCGAAATTAATGAAATTAAGTTACATTCATCGGGTTCATCGAAACTAACTTAATTTCACGAAATTCAGCGAAATTAATGAAATTAAGTTACATTCATCGGGTTCATCCAAACTAACTTAATTTCACTAAATTCAGCGAGATTAATGAAATTAAGTTACATTCATCGGGTTCATCCAAACTAACTTAATTTCACTAAATTCAGCGAAATTAATGAAATTAAGTTACATTCATCGGGTTCATCGAAACTAACTTAATTTCACTAAATTCAGCGAGATTTATGAAATTAAGTTACATTCATCGGGTTCATCCAAACTAACTTAATTTCACTAAATTCATCGAAATTAATGAAATTAAGTTACATTCATCGGGTTCATCCAAATTAACTTAATTTCACGAAATTCAGCGAAATTAATGAAATTAAGTTACATTCATCGGATTCATCCAAACTAACTTAATTTCACTAAATTCAGCGAGATTAATGAAATTAAGTTACATTCATCGGGTTCATCTAAACTAACTTAATTTCACTAAATTCATCGAAATTAATGAAATTAAGTTACATTCATCGGGTTCATCGAAACTAACTTAATTTCACGAAATTCAGCGAAATTAATGAAATTAAGTTACATTCATCGGGTTCATCGAAACTAACTTAATTTCACTAAATTCAGCGAAATTGATGAAATTAAGTTACATTCATCGGGTTCATCGAAACTAACTTAATTTCACTAAATTCATCGAAATTAATGAAATTAAGTTACATTCATCGGGTTCATCGAAACTAACTTAATTTCACTAAATTCACGAAATTAATGAAATTAAGTTACATTCATCGGGTTCATCCAAACTAACTTAATTTCACTAAATTCATCGAAATTAATGAAATTAAGTTACATTCATCGGGTTCATCGAAACTAACTTAATTTCACGAAATTCAGCGAAATTAATGAAATTAAGTTACATTCATCGGGTTCATCGAAACTAACTTAATTTCACTAAATTCATCGAAATTAATGAAATTAAGTTACATTCATCGGGTTCATCGAAACTAACTTAATTTCACTAAATTCAGCGAAATTAATGAAATTAAGTTACATTCATCGGGTTCAGCGAAACTAACTTAATTTCACTAAATTCAGCGAAATTAATGAAATTAAGTTACATTCATCGGGTTCATCCAAACTAACTTAATTTCACTAAATTCATCGAAATTAATGAAATTAAGTTACATTCATCGGGTTCATCGAAACTAACTTAATTTCACTAAATTCATCGAAATTAATGAAATTAAGTTACATTCATCGGGTTCATCGAAACTAACTTAATTTCACGAAATTCAGCGAAATTAATGAAATTAAGTTACATCCATCGGGTTCATCCAAACTAACTTAATTTCACTAAATTCAGCGAGATTAATGAAATTAAGTTACATTCATCGGGTTCATCGAAACTAACTTAATTTCACTAAATTCAGCGAAATTGATGAAATTAAGTTACATTCATCGGGTTCATCCAAACTAACTTAATTTCACTAAATTCAGCGAAATTGATGAAATTAAGTTACATTCATCGGGTTCATCGAAACTAACTTAATTTCACTAAATTCATCGAAATTAATGAAATTAAGTTACATTAATCGGGTTCATCGAAACTAACTTAATTTCACGAAATTCAGCGAAATTAATGAAATTAAGTTACATTCATCGGGTTCATCCAAACTAACTTAATTTCACGAAATTCATCGAAATTAATGAAATTAAGTTACATTCATCGGGTTCATCCAAACTAACTTAATTTCACTAAATTCAGCGAGATTAATGAAATTAAGTTACATTCATCGGGTTCATCGAAACTAACTTAATTTCACTAAATTCATCGAAATTAATGAAATTAAGTTACATTCATCGGGTTCATCGAAACTAACTTAATTTCACTAAATTCAGCGAAATTAATGAAATTAAGTTACATTCATCGGGTTCATCGAAACTAACTTAATTTCACTAAATTCAGCGAAATTAATGAAATTAAGTTACATTCATCGGGTTCATCGAAACTAACTTAATTTCACGAAATTCAGCGAAATTAATGAAATTAAGTTACATTCATCGGGTTCATCGAAACTAACTTAATTTCACTAAATTCAGCGAGATTAATGAAATTAAGTTACATTCATCGGGTTCATCCAAACTAACTTAATTTCACTAAATTCATCGAAATTAATGAAATTAAGTTACATTCATCGGGTTCGTCCAAACTAACTTAATTTCACGAAATTCAGCGAAATTAATGAAATTAAGTTACATTCATCGGGTTCATCCAAATTAACTTAATTTCACGAAATTCAGCGAAATTAATGAAATTAAGTTACATTCATCGGGTTCATCCAAACTAACTTAATTTCACTAAATTCAGCGAGATTAATGAAATTAAGTTACATTCATCGGGTTCATCTAAACTAACTTAATTTCACTAAATTCATCGAAATTAATGAAATTAAGTTACATTCATCGGGTTCATCGAAACTAACTTAATTTCACGAAATTCAGCGAAATTAATGAAATTAAGTTACATTCATCGGGTTCATCGAAACTAACTTAATTTCACTAAATTCAGCGAAATTGATGAAATTAAGTTACATTCATCGGGTTCATCGAAACTAACTTAATTTCACTAAATTCATCGAAATTAATGAAATTAAGTTACATTCATCGGGTTCATCGAAACTAACTTAATTTCACTAAATTCATCGAAATTAATGAAATTAAGTTACATTCATCGGGTTCATCCAAACTAACTTAATTTCACTAAATTCATCGAAATTAATGAAATTAAGTTACATTCATCGGGTTCATCGAAACTAACTTAATTTCGCGAAATTCAGCGAAATTAATGAAATTAAGTTACATTCATCGGGTTCATCGAAACTAACTTAATTTCACTAAATTCATCGAAATTAATGAAATTAAGTTACATTCATCGGGTTCATCGAAACTAACTTAATTTCACGAAATTCAGCGAAATTAATGAAATTAAGTTACATTCATCGGGTTCATCGAAACTAACTTAATTTCACTAAATTCAGCGAAATTAATGAAATTAAGTTACATTCATCGGGTTCATCCAAACTAACTTAATTTCACTAAATTCATCGAAATTAATGAAATTAAGTTACATTCATCGGGTTCATCGAAACTAACTTAATTTCACTAAATTCATCGAAATTAATGAAATTAAGTTACATTCATCGGGTTCATCGAAACTAACTTAATTTCACGAAATTCAGCGAAATTAATGAAATTAAGTTACATTCATCGGGTTCATCCAAACTAACTTAATTTCACTAAATTCAGCGAGATTAATGAAATTAAGTTACATTCATCGGGTTCATCGAAACTAACTTAATTTCACTAAATTCATCGAAATTAATGAAATTAAGTTACATTCATCGGGTTCATCGAAACTAACTTAATTTCACTAAATTCATCGAAATTAATGAAATTAAGTTACATTCATCGGGTTCATCGAAACTAACTTAATTTCACTAAATTCAGCGAAATTGATGAAATTAAGTTACATTCATCGGGTTCATCCAAACTAACTTAATTTCACTAAATTCAGCGAAATTGATGAAATTAAGTTACATTCATCGGGTTCATCGAAACTAACTTAATTTCACTAAATTCATCGAAATTAATGAAATTAAGTTACATTCATCGGGTTCATCGAAACTAACTTAATTTCACGAAATTCAGCGAAATTAATGAAATTAAGTTACATTCATCGGGTTCATCCAAACTAACTTAATTTCACGAAATTCATCGAAATTAATGAAATTAAGTTACATTCATCGGGTTCATCCAAACTAACTTAATTTCACTAAATTCAGCGAGATTAATGAAATTAAGTTACATTCATCGGGTTCATCGAAACTAACTTAATTTCACTAAATTCATCGAAATTAATGAAATTAAGTTACATTCATCGGGTTCATCGAAACTAACTTAATTTCACTAAATTCAGCGAAATTAATGAAATTAAGTTACATTCATCGGGTTCATCGAAACTAACTTAATTTCACTAAATTCATCGAAATTAATGAAATTAAGTTACATTCATCGGGTTCATCCAAACTAACTTAATTTCACGAAATTCATCGAAATTAATGAAATTAAGTTACATTCATCGGGTTCATCGAAACTAACTTAAATTCACTAAATTCATCGAAATTAATGAAATTAAGTTACATTCATCGGGTTCATCGAAACTAACTTAAATCACTAAATTCAGCGAAATTAATGAAATTAAGTTACATTCATCGGGTTCATCGCAACTAACTTAATTTCACGAAATTCAGCGAAATTAATGAAATTAAGTTACATTCATCGGGTTTATCCAAATTAACTTAATTTCACTAAATTCAGCGAAATTAATGAAATTAAGTTACATTCATCGGGTTCATCCAAATTAACTTAATTTCACTAAATTCAGCGAAATTGATGAAATTAAGTTACATTCATCGGGTTCATCCAAACTAACTTAATTTCACTAAATTCATCGAAATTAATGAAATTAAGTTACATTCATCGGGTTCATCGAAACTAACTTAATTTCACTAAATTCAGCGAAATTGATGAAATTAAGTTACATTCATCGGGTTCATCCAAACTAACTTAATTTCACGAAAATCAGCGAAATTAATGAAATTAAGTTACATTCATCGGGTTCATCGAAACTAACTTAATTTCACGAAATTCAGCGAAATTAATGAAATTAAGTTACATTCATCGGGTTCATCGAAACTAACTTAATTTCACTACATTCAGCGAAATTAATGAAATTAAGTTACATTCATCGGGTTCATCGAAACTAACTTAATTTCACTAAATTCATCGAAATTAATGAAATTAAGTTACATTCATCGGGTTCATCCAAACTAACTTAATTTCACGAAATTCAGCGAAATTAATGAAATTAAGTTACATTCATCGGGTTCATCCAAACTAACTTAATTTCACTAAATTCAGCGAAATTAATGAAATTAAGTTACATTCATCGGGTTCATCGAAACTAACTTAATTTCACGAAATTCAGCGAAATTAATGAAATTAAGTTACATTCATCGGGTTCATCCAAACAAACTTAATTTCACTAAATTCAGCGAAATTAATGAAATTAAGTTACATTCATCGGGTTCATCCAAACTAACTTAATTTCACTAAATTCATCGAAATTAATGAAATTAAGTTACATTCATCGGGTTCATCCAAACTAACTTAATTTCACTAAATTCAGCGAAATTGATGAAATTAAGTTACATTCATCGGGTTCATCGAAACTAACTTAATTTCACTAAATTCATCGAAATTAATGAAATTAAGTTACATTCATCGGGTTCATCGAAACTAACTTAATTTCACGAAATTCAGCGAAATTAATGAAATTAAGTTACATTCATCGGGTTCATCGAAACTAACTTAATTTCACGAAATTCAGCGAAATTAATGAAATTAAGTTACATTCATCGGGTTCATCGAAACTAACTTAATTTCACTAAATTCATCGAAATTAATGAAATTAAGTTACATTCATCGGGTTCATCCAAACTAACTTAATTTCACGAAATTCAGCGAAATTAATGAAATTAAGTTACATTCATCGGGTTCATCCAAACTAACTTAATTTCACTAAATTCAGCGAAATTAATGAAATTAAGTTACATTCATCGGGTTCATCGAAACTAACTTAATTTCACGAAATTCAGCGAAATTAATGAAATTAAGTTACATTCATCGGGTTCATCCAAACAAACTTAATTTCACTAAATTCAGCGAAATTAATGAAATTAAGTTACATTCATCGGGTTCATCCAAACTAACTTAATTTCACTAAATTCATCGAAATTAATGAAATTAAGTTACATTCATCGGGTTCATCCAAACTAACTTAATTTCACTAAATTCAGCGAAATTGATGAAATTAAGTTACATTCATCGGGTTCATCGAAACTAACTTAATTTCACTAAATTCATCGAAATTAATGAAATTAAGTTACATTCATCGGGTTCATCGAAACTAACTTAATTTCACGAAATTCAGCGAAATTAATGAAATTAAGTTACATTCATCGGGTTCATCGAAACTAACTTAATTTCACGAAATTCAGCGAAATTAATGAAATTAAGTTACATTCATCGGGTTCATCGAAACTAACTTAATTTCACTAAATTCATCGAAATTAATGAAATTAAGTTACATTCATCGGGTTCATCGAAACTAACTTAATTTCACGAAATTCAGCGAAATTAATGAAATTAAGTTACATTCATCGGGTTCATCCAAACTAACTTAATTTCACTAAATTCAGCGAAATTAATGAAATTAAGTTACATTCATCGGGTTCATCCAAACTAACTTAATTTCACGAAATTCAGCGAAATTAATGAAATTAAGTTACATTCATCGGGTTCATCCAAACTAACTTAATTTCACTAAATTCATCGAAATTAATGAAATTTAGTTACATTCATCGGGTTCATCCAAATTAACTTAATTTCACTAAATTCAGCGAAATTAATGAAATTAAGTTACATTCATCGGGTTCATCCAAACTAACTTAATTTCACTAAATTCAGCGAAATTGATGAAATTAAGTTACATTCATCGGGTTCATCGAAACTAACTTAATTTCACTAAATTCAGCGAAATTAATGAAATTAAGTTACATTCATCGGGTTCATCCAAACTAACTTAATTTCATTAAATTCAGCGAAATTAATGAAATTATGTTACATTCATCGGGTTCATCCAAACTAACTTAATTTCACTAAATTCATCGAAATTAATGAAATTAAGTTACATTCATCGGGTTCATCCAAACTAACTTAATTTCACTAAATTCATCGAAATTAATGAAATTAAGTTACATTCATCGGGTTCATCGAAACTAACTTAATTTCACGAAATTCAGCGAAATTAATGAAATTAAGTTACATTCATCGGGTTCATCCAAATTAACTTAATTTCACTAAATTCAGCGAAATTAATGAAATTAAGTTACATTCATCGGGTTCATCCAAACTAACTTAATTTCACTAAATTCAGCGAAATTGATGAAATTAAGTTACATTCATCGGGTTCATCGAAACTAACTTAATTTCACTAAATTCAGCGAAATTAATGAAATTAAGTTACATTCATCGGGTTCATCCAAACTAACTTAATTTCACTAAATTCAGCGAAATTAATGAAATTAAGTTACATTCATCGGGTTCATCGAAACTAACTTAATTTCACTAAATTCATCGAAATTAATGAAATTAAGTTACATTCATCGGGTTCATCGAAACTAACTTAATTTCACTAAATTCAGCGAAATTGATGAAATTAAGTTACATTCATCGGGTTCATCGAAACTAACTTAATTTCACTAAATTCATCGAAATTAATGAAATTAAGTTACATTCATCGGGTTCATCCAAACTAACTTAATTTCACGAAATTCAGCGAAATTAATGAAATTAAGTTACATTCATCGGGTTCATCCAAACTAACTTAATTTCACTAAATTCATCGAAATTAATGAAATTAAGTTACATTCATCGGGTTCATCCAAATTAACTTAATTTCACTAAATTCAGCGAAATTAATGAAATTAAGTTACATTCATCGGGTTCATCCAAACTAACTTAATTTCACTAAATTCAGCGAAATTAATGAAATTAAGTTACATTCATCGGGTTCATCCAAACTAACTTAATTTCACTAAATTCAGCGAAATTAATGAAATTATATTACATTCATCGGGTTCATCCAAACTAACTTAATTTCACTAAATTCATCGAAATTAATGAAATTAAGTTACATTCATCGGGTTCATCCAAACTAACTTAATTTCACTAAATTCAGCGAAATTGATGAAATTAAGTTACATTCATCGGGTTCATCGAAACTAACTTAATTTCACTAAATTCATCGAAATTAATGAAATTAAGTTACATTCATCGGGTTCATCGAAACTAACTTAATTTCACGAAATTCAGCGAAATTAATGAAATTAAGTTACATTCATCGGGTTCATCCAAATTAACTTAATTTCACTAAATTCAGCGAAATTAATGAAATTAAGTTACATTCATCGGGTTCATCCAAACTAACTTAATTTCACTAAATTCAGCGAAATTGATGAAATTAAGTTACATTCATCGGGTTCATCGAAACTAACTTAATTTCACTAAATTCAGCGAAATTAATGAAATTAAGTTACATTCATCGGGTTCATCCAAACTAACTTAATTTCACTAAATTCAGCGAAATTAATGAAATTAAGTTACATTCATCGGGTTCATCGAAACTAACTTAATTTCACTAAATTCATCGAAATTAATGAAATTAAGTTACATTCATCGGGTTCATCGAAACTAACTTAATTTCACTAAATTCAGCGAAATTGATGAAATTAAGTTACATTCATCGGGTTCATCGAAACTAACTTAATTTCACTAAATTCAGCGAAATTGATGAAATTAAGTTACATTCATCGGGTTCATCGAAACTAACTTAATTTCACTAAATTCATCGAAATTAATGAAATTAAGTTACATTCATCGGGTTCATCGAAGCTAACTTAATTTCACGAAATTCAGCGAAATTAATGAAATTAAGTTACATTCATCGGGTTCATCGAAACTAACTTAATTTCACGAAATTCAGCGAAATTAATGAAATTAAGTTACATTCATCGGGTTCATCCAAACTAACTTAATTTCACTAAATTCAGCGAAATTAATGAAATTAAGTTACATTCATCGGGTTCATCGAAACTAACTTAATTTCACTAAATTCATCGAAATTAATGAAATTAAGTTACATTCATCGGGTTCATCGAAACTAACTTAATTTCACTAAATTCAGCGAAATTGATGAAATTAAGTTACATTCATCGGGTTCATCGAAACTAACTTAATTTCACTAAATTCATCGAAATTAATGAAATTAAGTTACATTCATCGGGTTCATCCAAACTAACTTAATTTCACGAAATTCAGCGAAATTAATGAAATTAAGTTACATTCATCGGGTTCATCCAAACTAACTTAATTTCACTAAATTCATCGAAATTAATGAAATTAAGTTACATTCATCGGGTTCATCCAAATTAACTTAATTTCACTAAATTCAGCGAAATTAATGAAATTAAGTTACATTCATCGGGTTCATCCAAACTAACTTAATTTCACTAAATTCAGCGAAATTAATGAAATTAAGTTACATTCATCGGGTTCATCCAAACTAACTTAATTTCACTAAATTCAGCGAAATTAATGAAATTATGTTACATTCATCGGGTTCATCCAAACTAACTTAATTTCACTAAATTCATCGAAATTAATGAAATTAAGTTACATTCATCGGGTTCATCCAAACTAACTTAATTTCACTAAATTCAGCGAAATTGATGAAATTAAGTTACATTCATCGGGTTCATCGAAACTAACTTAATTTCACTAAATTCATCGAAATTAATGAAATTAAGTTACATTCATCGGGTTCATCGAAACTAACTTAATTTCACGAAATTCAGCGAAATTAATGAAATTAAGTTACATTCATCGGGTTCATCCAAATTAACTTAATTTCACTAAATTCAGCGAAATTAATGAAATTAAGTTACATTCATCGGGTTCATCCAAACTAACTTAATTTCACTAAATTCAGCGAAATTGATGAAATTAAGTTACATTCATCGGGTTCATCGAAACTAACTTAATTTCACTAAATTCATCGAAATTAATGAAATTAAGTTACATTCATCGGGTTCATCCAAACTAACTTAATTTCACTAAATTCAGCGAAATTAATGAAATTAAGTTACATTCATCGGGTTCATCGAAACTAACTTAATTTCACTAAATTCATCGAAATTAATGAAATTAAGTTACATTCATCGGGTTCATCGAAACTAACTTAATTTCACTAAATTCAGCGAAATTGATGAAATTAAGTTACATTCATCGGGTTCATCGAAACTAACTTAATTTCACTAAATTCATCGAAATTAATGAAATTAAGTTACATTCATCGGGTTCATCGAAGCTAACTTAATTTCACGAAATTCATCGAAATTAATGAAATTAAGTTACATTCATCGGGTTCATCCAAACTAACTTAATTTCACGAAATTCAGCGAAATTAATGAAATTAAGTTACATTCATCGGGTTCATCCAAACTAACTTAATTTCACGAAATTCAGCGAAATTAATGAAATTAAGTTACATTCATCGGGTTCATCCAAACTAACTTAATTTCACTAAATTCAGCGAAATTGATGAAATTAAGTTACATTCATCGGGTTCATCGAAACTAACTTAATTTCACTAAATTCAGCGAAATTAATGAAATTAAGTTACATTCATCGGGTTCATCCAAACTAACTTAATTTCACTAAATTCAGCGAGATTAATGAAATTAAGTTACATTCATCGGGTTCATCCAAACTAACTTAATTTCACTAAATTCAGCGAGATTAATGAAATTAAGTTACATTCATCGGGTTCATCCAAATTAACTTAATTTCACTAAATTCAGCGAGATTAATGAAATTAAGTTACATTCATCGGGTTCATCCAAATTAACATAATTTCACTAAATTCAGCGAAATTAATGAAATTAAGTTACATTCATCGGGTTCATCCAAACTAACTTAATTTCACTAAATTCAGCGAAATTGATGAAATTAAGTTACATTCATCGGGTTCATCGAAACTAACTTAATTTCACGAAATTCAGCGAAATTAATGAAATTAAGTTACATTCATCGGGTTCATCCAAACTAACTTAATTTCACTAAATTCATCGAAATTAATGAAATTAAGTTACATTCATCGGGTTCATCCAAACTAACCTAATTTCACTAAATTCAGCGAAATTGATGAAATTAAGTTACATTCATCGGGTTCATCGAAACTAACTTAATTTCACGAAATTCAGCGAAATTAATGAAATTAAGTTACATTCATCGGGTTCATCGAAACTAACTTAATTTCACTAAATTCAGCGAAATTAATGAAATTAAGTTACATTCATCGGGTTCATCCAAACTAACTTAATTTCACTAAATTCAGCGAAATTAATGAAATTAAGTTACATTCATCGGGTTCATCCAAACTAACTTAATTTCACTAAATTCAGCGAAATTAATGAAATTAAGTTACATTCATCGGGTTCATCCAAACTAACTTAATTTCACTAAATTCAGCGAAATTAATGAAATTAAGTTACATTCATCGGGTTCATCCAAACTAACTTAATTTCACTAAATTCAGCGAAATTAATGAAATTAAGTTACATTCATCGGGTTCATCCAAACTAACTTAATTTCACTAAATTCAGCGAGATTAATGAAATTAAGTTACATTCATCGGGTTCATCCAAACTAACTTAATTTCACTAAATTCAGCGAGATTAATGAAATTAAGTTACATTCATCGGGTTCATCCAAATTAACTTAATTTCACTAAATTCAGCGAGATTAATGAAATTAAGTTACATTCATCGGGTTCATCCAAATTAACTTAATTTCACTAAATTCAGCGAAATTAATGAAATTAGGTTACATTCATCGGGTTCATCCAAACTAACTTAATTTCACTAAATTCAGCGAAATTAATGAAATTAAGTTACATTCATCGGGTTCATCCAAACTAACTTAATTTCACTAAATTCATCGAAATTAATGAAATTAAGTTACATTCATCGGGTTCATCGAAACTAACTTAATTTCACGAAATTCAGCGAAATTAATGAAATTAAGTTACATTCATCGGGTTCATCCAAACTAACTTAATTTCACTAAATTCAGCGAAATTAATGAAATTAAGTTACATTCATCGGGTTCATCCAAACTAACTTAATTTCACTAAATTCAGCGAAATTGATGAAATTAAGTTACATTCATCGGGTTCATCGAAACTAACTTAATTTCACTAAATTCATCGAAATTAATGAAATTAAGTTACATTCATCGGGTTCATCGAAACTAACTTAATTTCACTAAATTCAGCGAAATTAATGAAATTAAGTTACATTCATCGGGTTCATCCAAACTAACTTAATTTCACTAAATTCAGCGAAATTAATGAAATTAAGTTACATTCATCGGGTTCATCCAAACTAACTTAATTTCACTAATTTCAGCGATATTAATGAAATTAAGTTACATTCATCGGGTTCATCGAAACTAACTTAATTTCACTAAATTCATCGAAATTAATGAAATTAAGTTACATTCATCGGGTTCATCGAAACTAACTTAATTTCACTAAATTCAGCGAAATTAATGAAATTAAGTTACATTCATCGGGTTCATCCAAACTAACTTAATTTCACTAAATTCAGCGAAATTAATGAAATTAAGTTACATTCATCGGGTTCATCCAAACTAACTTAATTTCACTAAATTCATCGAAATTAATGAAATTAAGTTACATTCATCGGGTTCATCGAAACTAACTTAATTTCACGAAATTCAGCGAAATTAATGAAATTAAGTTACATTCATCGGGTTCATCGAAACTAACTTAATTTCACGAAATTCAGCGAAATTAATGAAATTAAGTTACATTCATCGGGTTCATCGAAACTAACTTAATTTCACGAAATTCAGCGAAATTAATGAAATTAAGTTACATTCATCGGGTTCATCGAAACTAACTTAATTTCACTAAATTCAGCGAAATTAATGAAATTAAGTTACATTCATCGGGTTCATCGAAACTAACTTAATTTCACTAAATTCAGCGAAATTAATGAAATTAAGTTACATTCATCGGGTTCATCCAAACTAACTTAATTTCACTAAATTCAGCGAAATTAATGAAATTAAGTTACATTCATCGGGTTCATCGAAACTAACTTAATTTCACTAAATTCATCGAAATTAATGAAATTAAGTTACATTCATCGGGTTCATCGAAACTAACTTAATTTCACGAAATTCAGCGAAATTAATGAAATTAAGTTACATTCATCGGGTTCATCGAAACTAACTTAATTTCACGAAATTCAGCGAAATTAATGAAATTAAGTTACATTCATCGGGTTCATCGAAACTAACTTAATTTCACGAAATTCAGCGAAATTAATGAAATTAAGTTACATTCATCGGGTTCATCGAAACTAACTTAATTTCACGAAATTCATCGAAATTAATGAAATTAAGTTACATTCATCGGGTTCATCCAAACTAACTTAATTTCACTAAATTCAGCGAAATTAATGAAATTAAGTTACATTCATCGGGTTCATCCAAACTAACTTAATTTCACTAAATTCAGCGAAATTAATGAAATTAAGTTACATTCATCGGGTTCATCGAAACTAACTTAATTTCACTAAATTCATCGAAATTAATGAAATTAAGTTACATTCATCGGGTTCATCGAAACTAACTTAATTTCACTAAATTCAGCGAAATTAATGAAATTAAGTTACATTCATCGGGTTCATCCAAACTAACTTAATTTCACTAAATTCAGCGAAATTAATGAAATTAAGTTACATTCATCGGGTTCATCCAAACTAACTTAATTTCACTAAATTCATCGAAATTAATGAAATTAAGTTACATTCATCGGGTTCATCGAAACTAACTTAATTTCACGAAATTCAGCGAAATTAATGAAATTAAGTTACATTCATCGGGTTCATCGAAACTAACTTAATTTCACGAAATTCAGCGAAATTAATGAAATTAAGTTACATTCATCGGGTTCATCGAAACTAACTTAATTTCACGAAATTCAGCGAAATTAATGAAATTCAGTTACATTCATCGGGTTCATCGAAACTAACTTAATTTCACTAAATTCAGCGAAATTAATGAAATTAAGTTACATTCATCGGGTTCATCCAAACTAACTTAATTTCACTAAATTCATCGAAATTAATGAAATTAAGTTACATTCATCGGGTTCATCGAAACTAACTTAATTTCACGAAATTCAGCGAAATTAATGAAATTAAGTTACATTCATCGGGTTCATCGAAACTAACTTAATTTCACGAAATTCAGCGAAATTAATGAAATTAAGTTACATTCATCGGGTTCATCGAAACTAACTTAATTTCACGAAATTCAGCGAAATTAATGAAATTAAGTTACATTCATCGGGTTCATCGAAACTAACTTAATTTCACGAAATTCATCGAAATTAATGAAATTAAGTTACATTCATCGGGTTCATCGAAACTAACTTAATTTCACGAAATTCAGCGAAATTAATGAAATTAAATTACATTCATCGGGTTCATCGAAACTAACTTAATTTCACGAAATTCAGCGAAATTAATGAAATTAAGTTACATTCATCGGGTTCATCGAAACTAACTTAATTTCACGAAATTCAGCGAAATTAATGAAATTAATTTACATTCATCGGGTTCATCCAAACTAACTTAATTTCACTAAATTCATCGAAATTAATGAAATTAAGTTACATTCATCGGGTTCATCCAAACTAACTTAATTTCACTAAATTCAGCGAAATTGATGAAATAAGTTACATTCATCGGGTTCATCGAAACTAACTTAATTTCACTAAATTCATCGAAATTAATGAAATTAAGTTACATTCATCGGGTTCATCGAAACTAACTTAATTTCACGAAATTCAGCGAAATTAATGAAATTAAGTTACATTCATCGGGTTCATCGAAACTAACTTAATTTCACGAAATTCAGCGAAATTAATGAAATTAAGTTACATTCATCGGGTTCATCGAAACTAACTTAATTTCACGAAATTCAGCGAAATTAATGAAATTAAGTTACATTCATCGGGTTCATCGAAACTAACTTAATTTCACGAAATTCATCGAAATTAATGAAATTAAGTTACATTCATCGGGTTCATCGAAACTAACTTAATTTCACGAAATTCAGCGAAATTAATGAAATTAAATTACATTCATCGGGTTCATCGAAACTAACTTAATTTCACGAAATTCAGCGAAATTAATGAAATTAAGTTACATTCATCGGGTTCATCGAAACTAACTTAATTTCACGAAATTCAGCGAAATTAATGAAATTAATTTACATTCATCGGGTTCATCCAAACTAACTTAATTTCACTAAATTCATCGAAATTAATGAAATTAAGTTACATTCATCGGGTTCATCCAAACTAACTTAATTTCACTAAATTCAGCGAAATTGATGAAATAAGTTACATTCATCGGGTTCATCGAAACTAACTTAATTTCACTAAATTCATCGAAATTAATGAAATTAAGTTACATTCATCGGGTTCATCGAAACTAACTTAATTTCACTAAATTCAGCGAAATTAATGAAATTAAGTTACATTCATCGGGTTCATCCAAACTAACTTAATTTCACTAAATTCATCGAAATTAATGAAATTAAGTTACATTCATCGGGTTCATCGAAACTAACTTAATTTCACGAAATTCAGCGAAATTAATGAAATTAAGTTACATTCATCGGGTTCATCGAAACTAACTTAATTTCACGAAATTCAGCCAAAATAATGAAATTAAGTTACATTCATCGGGTTCATCGAAACTAACTTAATTTCACGAAATTCAGCGAAATTAATGAAATTAAGTTACATTCATCGGGTTCATCGAAACTAACTTAATTTCACTAAATTCAGCGAAATTAATGAAATTAAGTTACATTCATCGGGTTCATCGAAACTAACTTAATTTCACTAAATTCATCGAAATTAATGAAATTAAGTTACATTCATCGGGTTCATCCAAACTAACTTAATTTCACTAAATTCATCGAAATTAATGAAATTAAGTTACATTCATCGGGTTCATCGAAACTAACTTAATTTCACTAAATTCAGCGAAATTAATGAAATTAAGTTACATTCATCGGGTTCATCCAAACTAACTTAATTTCACGACATTCAGCTAAATTAATGAAATTAAGTTACATTCATCGGGTTCATCCAAACTAACTTAATTTCACTAAATTCAGCGAAATTGATGAAATTAAGTTACATTCATCGGGTTCATCGAAACTAACTTAATTTCACGAAATTCAGCGAAATTAATGAAATTCAGTTACATTCATCGGGTTCATCCAAACTAACTTAATTTCACTAAATTCAGCGAAATTAATGAAATTAAGTTACATTCATCGGGTTCATCCAAACTAACTTAATTTCACGACATTCAACTAAATTAATGAAATTAAGTTACATTCATCGGGTTCATCGAAACTAACTTAATTTCACTAAATTCATCGAAATTAATGAAATTAAGTTACATTCATCGGGTTCATCGAAACTAACTTAATTTCACTAAATTCATCGAAATTAATGAAATTAAGTTACATTCATCGGGTTCATCCAAACTAACTTAATTTCACTAAATTCAGCGAAATTAATGAAATTAAGTTACATTCATCGGGTTCATCCAAACTAACTTAATTTCACTAAATTCATCGAAATTAATGAAATTAAGTTACATTCATCGGGTTCATCGAAACTAACTTAATTTCACGAAATTCAGCGAAATTAATGAAATTAAGTTACATTCATCGGGTTCATCGAAACTAACTTAATTTCACGAAATTCAGCGAAATTAATGAAATTAAGTTACATTCATCGGGTTCATCGAAACCAACTTAATTTCACGAAATTCAGCGAAATTAATGAAATTAAGTTACATTCATCGGGCTCATCGAAACTAACTTAATTTCACTAAATTCAGCGAAATTAATGAAATTAAGTTACATTCATCGGCTTCATCGAAACTAACTTAATTTCACTAAATTCAGCGAAATTAATGAAATTAAGTTACATTCATCGGGTTCATCCAAACTAACTTAATTTCACGAAATTCAGCGAAATTAATGAAATTAAGTTACATTCATTGGGTTCATCCAAACTAACTTAATTTCACTAAATTCATCGAAATTAATGAAATTAAGTTACATTCATCGGGTTCATCCAAACTAACTTAATTTCACTAAATTCAGCGAAATTGATGAAATTAAGTTACATTCATCGGGTTCATCGAAACTAACTTAATTTCACTAAATTCATCGAAATTAATGAAATTAAGTTACATTCATCGGGTTCATCGAAACTAACTTAATTTCACTAAATTCAGCGAAATTAATGAAATTAAGTTACATTCATCGGGTTCATCCAAACTAACTTAATTTCACTAAATTCAGCGAAATTAATGAAATTAAGTTACATTCATCGGGTTCATCCAAACTAACTTAATTTCACTAAATTCATCGAAATTAATGAAATTAAGTTACATTCATCGGGTTCATCGAAACTAACTTAATTTCACGAAATTCAGCGAAATTAATGAAATTAAGTTACATTCATCGGGTTCATCGAAACTAACTTAATTTCACGAAATTCAGCGAAATTAATGAAATTAAGTTACATTCATCGGGTTCATCGAAACTAACTTAATTTCACGAAATTCAGCGAAATTAATGAAATTAAGTTACATTCATCGGGCTCATCGAAACTAACTTAATTTCACTAAATTCAGCGAAATTAATGAAATTAAGTTACATTCATCGGGTTCATCGAAACTAACTTAATTTCACTAAATTCATCGAAATTAATGAAATTAAGTTACATTCATCGGGTTCATCGAAACTAACTTAATTTCACGAAATTCAGCGAAATTAATGAAATTAAGTTACATTCATCGGGTTCATCCAAACTAACTTAATTTCACGAAATTCAGCGAAATTAATGAAATTAAGTTACATTCATCGGGTTCATCCAAACTAACTTAATTTCACGACATTCAGCTAAATTAATGAAATTAAGTTACATTCATCGGGTTCATCGAAACTAACTTAATTTCACTAAATTCATCGAAATTAATGAAATTAAGTTACATTCATCGGGTTCATCGAAACTAACTTAATTTCACTAAATTCATCGAAATTAATGAAATTAAGTTACATTCATCGGGTTCATCCAAACTAACTTAATTTCACTAAATTCAGCGAAATTAATGAAATTAAGTTACATTCATCGGGTTCATCCAAACTAACTTAATTTCACTAAATTCATCGAAATTAATGCAATTAAGTTACATTCATCGGGTTCATCGAAACTAACTTAATTTCACGAAATTCAGCGAAATTAATGAAATTAAGTTACATTCATCGGGTTCATCGAAACTAACTTAATTTCACGAAATTCAGCGAAATTAATGAAATTAAGTTACATTCATCGGGTTCATCGAAACTAACTTAATTTCACGAAATTCAGCGAAATTAATGAAATTAAGTTACATTCATCGGGCTCATCGAAACTAACTTAATTTCACTAAATTCAGCGAAATTAATGAAATTAAGTTACATTCATCGGCTTCATCGAAACTAACTTAATTTCACTAAATTCAGCGAAATTAATGAAATTAAGTTACATTCATCGGGTTCATCCAAACTAACTTAATTTCACGAAATTCAGCGAAATTAATGAAATTAAGTTACATTCATTGGGTTCATCCAAACTAACTTGATTTCACTAAATTCATCGAAATTAATGAAATTAAGTTACATTCATCGGGTTCATCCAAACTAACTTAATTTCACTAAATTCAGCGAAATTGATGAAATTAAGTTACATTCATCGGGTTCATCGAAACTAACTTAATTTCACTAAATTCATCGAAATTAATGAAATTAAGTTACATTCATCGGGTTCATCGAAACTAACTTAATTTCACTAAATTCAGCGAAATTAATGAAATTAAGTTACATTCATCGGGTTCATCCAAACTAACTTAATTTCACTAAATTCAGCGAAATTAATGAAATTAAGTTACATTCATCGGGTTCATCCAAACTAACTTAATTTCACTAAATTCATCGAAATTAATGAAATTAAGTTACATTCATCGGGTTCATCGAAACTAACTTAATTTCACGAAATTCAGCGAAATTAATGAAATTAAGTTACATTCATCGGGTTCATCGAAACTAACTTAATTTCACGAAATTCAGCGAAATTAATGAAATTAAGTTACATTCATCGGGTTCATCGAAACTAACTTAATTTCACGAAATTCAGCGAAATTAATGAAATTAAGTTACATTCATCGGGTTCATCGAAACTAACTTAATTTCACTAAATTCAGCGAAATTAATGAAATTAAGTTACATTCATCGGGTTCATCGAAACTAACTTAATTTCACTAAATTCATCGAAATTAATGAAATTAAGTTACATTCATCGGGTTCATCGAAACTAACTTAATTTCACGAAATTCAGCGAAATTAATGAAATTAAGTTACATTCATCGGGTTCATTAAAACTAACTTAATTTCACGAAATTCAGCGAAATTAATGAAATTAAGTTACATTCATCGGGTTCATCCAAACTAACTTAATTTCACTAAATTCAGCGAAATTGATGAAATTAAGTTACATTCATCGGGTTCATCCAAACTAACTTAATTTCACTAAATTCAGCGAAATTAATGAAATTAAGTTACATTCATCGGGTTCATCCAAACTAACTTAATTTCACTAAATTCATCGAAATTAATGAAATTAAGTTACATTCATCGGGTTCATCGAAACTAACTTAATTTCACTAAATTCATCGAAATTAATGAAATTAAGTTACATTCATCGGGTTCATCGAAACTAACTTAATTTCACTAAATTCATCGAAATTAATGAAATTAAGTTACATTCATCGGGTTCATCCAAACTAACTTAATTTCACTAAATTCATCGAAATTAATGAAATTAAGTTACATTCATCGGGTTCATCCAAACTAACTTAATTTCACTAAATTCAGCGAAATTAATGAAATTAAGTTACATTCATCGGGTTCATCCAAACTAACTTAATTTCACTAAATTCATCGAAATTAATGAAATTAAGTTACATTCATCGGGTTCATCCAAACTAACTTAATTTCACTAAATTCATCGAAATTAATGAAATTAAGTTACATTCATCGGGTTCATCCAAACTAACTTAATTTCACTAAATTCAGCGAAATTAATGAAATTAAGTTACATTCATCGGGTTCATCCAAACTAACTTAATTTCACTAAATTCATCGAAATTAATGAAATTAAGTTACATTCATCGGGTTCATCGAAACTAACTTAATTTCACTAAATTCAGCGAAATTAATGAAATTAAGTTACATTCATCGGGTTCATCGAAACTAACTTAATTTCACGAAATTCAGCGAAATTAATGAAATTAAGTTACATTCATCGGGTTCATCCAAACTAACTTAATTTCACTAAATTCAGCGAAATTAATGAAATTAAGTTACATTCATCGGGTTCATCGAAACTAACTTAATTTCACTAAATTCAGCGAAATTAATGAAATTAAGTTACATTCATCGGGTTCATCCAAACTAACTTAATTTCACTAAATTCATCGAAATTAATGAAATTAAGTTACATTCATCGGGTTCATCCAAACTAACTTAATTTCACTAAATTCAGCGAAATTAATGAAATTAAGTTACATTCATCGGGTTCATCCAAACTAACTTAATTTCACGAAATTCAGCGAGATTAATGAAATTAAGTTACATTCATCGGGTTCATCGAAATTAACTTAATTTCACTAAATTCAGCGAAATTAATGAAATTAAGTTACATTCATCGGGTTCATCGAAACTAACTTAATTTCACTAAATTCAGCGAAATTAATGAAATTAAGTTACATTCATCGGGTTCATCGAAACTAACTTAATTTCACGAAATTCAGCGAAATTAATGAAATTAAGTTACATTCATCGGGTTCATCCAAACTAACTTAATTTCACGAAATTCAGCGAAATTAATGAAATTAAGTTACATTCATCGGGTTCATCGAAACTAACTTAATTTCACGAAATTCAGCTAAATTAATGAAATTAAGTTACATTCATCGGGTTCATCCAAACTAACTTAATTTCACTAAATTCAGCGAGATTAATGAAATTAAGTTACATTCATCGGGTTCATCCAAACTAACTTAATTTCACTGAATTCAGCGAAATTAATGAAATTAAGTTACATTCATCGGGTTCATCCAAATTAACTTAATTTCACTAAATTCATCGAAATTAATGAAATTAAGTTACATTCATCGGGTTCATCCAAACTAACTTAATTTCACTAAATTCATCGAAATTAATGAAATTAAGTTACATTCATCGGGTTCATCGAAACTAACTTAATTTCACGAAATTCAGCGAAATTAATGAAATTAAGTTACATTCATCGGGTTCATCCAAAATAACTTAATTTCACGAAATTCAGCGAGATTAATGAAATTAAGTTACATTCATCGGGTTCATCCAAACTAACTTAATTTCACTAAATTCATCGAAATTATTGAAATTAAGTTACATTCATCGGGTTCATCCAAACTAACTTAATTTCACGAAATTCAGCGAAATTAATGAAATTAAGTTACATTCATCGGGTTCATCCAAACTAACTTAATTTCACGAAATTCAGCGAAATTAATGAAATTAAGTTACATTCATCGGGTTCATCGAAATTAACTTAATTTCACTAAATTCAGCGAAATTAATGAAATTAAGTTACATTCATCGGGTTCATCGAAACTAACTTAATTTCACTAAATACAGCGAAATTAATGAAATTAAGTTACATTCATCGGGTTCATCCAAACTAACTTAATTTCACTAAATTCATCGAAATTAATGAAATTAAGTTACATTCATCGGGTTCATCGAAACTAACTTAATTTCACGAAATTCAGCGAAATTAATGAAATTAAGTTACATTCATCGGGTTCATCCATACTAACTTAATTTCACGAAATTCAGCGAGATTAATGAAATTAAGTTACATTCATCGGGTTCATCCAAACTAACTTAATTTCACGAAATTCAGCGAAATTAATGAAATTAAGTTACATTCATCGGGTTCATCGAAACTAACTTAATTTCACGAAATTCAGCGAAATTAATGAAATTAAGTTACATTCATCGGGTTCATCCAAACTAACTTAATTTCACTAAATTCAGCGAGATTAATGAAATTAAGTTACATTCATCGGGTTCATCCAAACTAACTTAATTTCACTAAATTCAGCGAAATTAATGAAATTAAGTTACATTCATCGGGTTCATCCAAATTAACTTAATTTCACTAAATTCATCGAAATTAATGAAATTAAGTTACATTCATCGGGTTCATCCAAACTAACTTAATTTCACTAAATTCATCGAAATTAATGAAATTAAGTTACATTCATCGGGTTCATCGAAAGTAACTTAATTTCACGAAATTCAGCGAAATTAATGAAATTAAGTTACATTCATCGGGTTCATCCAAACTAACTTAATTTCACGAAATTCAGCGAGATTAATGAAATTAAGTTACATTCATCGGGTTCATCCAAACTAACTTAATTTCACTAAATTCATCGAAATTAATGAAATTAAGTTACATTCATCGGGTTCATCGAAACTAACTTAATTTCACGAAATTCAGCGAAATTAATGAAATTAAGTTACATTCATCGGGTTCATCGAAACTAACTTAATTTCACGAAATTCAGCGAAATTAATGAAATTAAGTTACATTCATCGGGTTCATCCAAACTAACTTAATTTCACTAAATTCAGCGAGATTAATGAAATTAAGTTACATTCATCGGGTTCATCCAAACTAACTTAATTTCACTAAATTCATCGAAATTAATGAAATTAAGTTACATTCATCGGGTTCATCGAAACTAACTTAATTTCACGAAATTCAGCGAAATTAATGAAATTAAGTTACATTCATCGGGTTCATCCAAACTAACTTAATTTCACTAAATTCATCGAAATTAATGAAATTAAGTTACATTCATCGGGTTCATCCAAACTAACTTAATTTCACTAAATTCATCGAAATTAATGAAATTAAGTTACATTCATCGGGTTCATCGAAACTAACTTAATTTCACGAAATTCAGCGAAATTAATGAAATTAAGTTACATTCATCGGGTTCATCCAAACTAACTTAATTTCACGAAATTCAGCGAAATTAATGAAATTAAGTTACATTCATCGGGTTCATCGAAACTAACTTAATTTCACTAAATTCAGCGAAATTAATGAAATTAAGTTACATTCATCGGGTTCATCCAAACTAACTTAATTTCACGAAATTCAGCGAAATTAATGAAATTAAGTTACATTCATCGGGTTCATCCAAACTAACTTAATTTCACGAAATTCAGCGAAATTAATGAAATTAAGTTACATTCATCGGGTTCATCGAAACTAACTTAATTTCACTAAATTCAGCGAGATTAATGAAATTAAGTTACATTCATCGGGTTCATCCAAATTAACTTAATTTCACTAAATTCATCGAAATTAATGAAATTAAGTTACATTCATCGGGTTCATCGAAACTAACTTAATTTCACGAAATTCAGCGAAATTAATGAAATTAAGTTACATTCATCGGGTTCATCCAAACTAACTTAATTTCACGAAATTCAGCGAAATTAATGAAATTAAGTTACATTCATCGGGTTCATCGAAACTAACTTAATTTCACTAAATTCAGCGAGATTAATGAAATTAAGTTACATTCATCGGGTTCATCCAAATTAACTTAATTTCACTAAATTCATCGAAATTAATGAAATTAAGTTACATTCATCGGGTTCATCCAAACTAACTTAATTTCACTAAATTCATCGAAATTAATGAAATTAATTTACATTCATCGGGTTCATCGAAACTAACTTAATTTCACGAAATTCAGCGAAATTAATGAAATTAAGTTACATTCATCGGGTTCATCCAAACTAACTTAATTTCACGAAATTCAGCGAAATTAATGAAATTCAGTTACATTCATCGGGTTCATCGAAATTAACTTAATTTCACTAAATTCAGCGAAATTAATGAAATTAAGTTACATTCATCGGGTTCATCCAAACTAACTTAATTTCACTAAATTCAGCGAAATTAATGAAATTAAGTTACATTCATCGGGTTCATCGAAACTAACTTAATTTCACGAAATTCAGCCAAATTAATGAAATTAAGTTACATTCATCGGGTTCATCCAAACTAACTTAATTTCACGAAATTCAGCGAAATTAATGAAATTAAGTTACATTCATCGGGTTCATCGAAACTAACTTAATTTCACGAAATTCAGCGAAATTAATGAAATTAAGTTACATTCATCGGGTTCATCCAAACTAACTTAATTTCACTAAATTCAGCGAGATTAATGAAATTAAGTTACATTCATCGGGTTCATCCAAACTAACTTAATTTCACTAAATTCAGCGAAATTAATGAAATTAAGTTACATTCATCGGGTTCATCCAAATTAACTTAATTTCACTAAATTCATCGAAATTAATGAAATTAAGTTACATTCATCGGGTTCATCCAAACTAACTTAATTTCACTAAATTCATCGAAATTAATGAAATTAAGTTACATTCATCGGGTTCATCGAAACTAACTTAATTTCACGAAATTCAGCGAAATTAATGAAATTAAGTTACATTCATCGGGTTCATCCAAACTAACTTAATTTCACGAAATTCAGCGAAATTAATGAAATTAAGTTACATTCATCGGGTTCATCGAAACTAACTTAATTTCACGAAATTCAGCGAAATTAATGAAATTAAGTTACATTCATCGGGTTCATCCAAAATAACTTAATTTCACGAAATTCAGCGAGATTAATGAAATTAAGTTACATTCATCGGGTTCATCCAAACTAACTTAATTTCACTAAATTCATCGAAATTAATGAAATTAAGTTACATTCATCGGGTTCATCGAAACTAACTTAATTTCACGAAATTCAGCGAAATTAATGAAATTAAGTTACATTCATCGGGTTCATCCAAACTAACTTAATTTCACGAAATTCAGCGAAATTAATGAAATTAAGTTACATTCATCGGGTTCATCAAAATTAACTTAATTTCACTAAATTCAGCGAAATTAATGAAATTAAGTTACATTCATCGGGTTCATCGAAACTAACTTAATTTCACTAAATTCAGCGAAATTAATGAAATTAAGTTACATTCATCGGGTTCATCCAAACTAACTTAATTTCACTAAATTCATCGAAATTAATGAAATTAAGTTACATTCATCGGGTTCATCGAAACTAACTTAATTTCACGAAATTCAGCGAAATTAATGAAATTAAGTTACATTCATCGGGTTCATCCATACTAACTTAATTTCACGAAATTCAGCGAGATTAATGAAATTAAGTTACATTCATCGGGTTCATCCAAACTAACTTAATTTCACGAAATTCAGCGAAATTAATGAAATTAAGTTACATTCATCGGGTTCATCGAAACTAACTTAATTTCACGAAATTCAGCGAAATTAATGAAATTAAGTTACATTCATCGGGTTCATCCAAACTAACTTAATTTCACTAAATTCAGCGAGATTAATGAAATTAAGTTACATTCATCGGGTTCATCCAAACTAACTTAATTTCACTATATTCAGCGAAATTAATGAAATTAAGTTACATTCATCGGGTTCATCCAAATTAACTTAATTTCACTAAATTCATCGAAATTAATGAAATTAAGTTACATTCATCGGGTTCATCCAAACTAACTTAATTTCACTAAATTCATCGAAATTAATGAAATTAAGTTACATTTATCGGGTTCATCGAAACTAACTTAATTTCACGAAATTCAGCGAAATTAATGAAATTAAGTTACATTCATCGGGTTCATCCAAACTAACTTAATTTCACGAAATTCAGCGAGATTAATGAAATTAAGTTACATTCATCGGGTTCATCCAAACTAACTTAATTTCACTAAATTCATCGAAATTAATGAAATTAAGTTACATTCATCGGGTTCATCGAAACTAACTTAATTTCACGAAATTCAGCGAAATTAATGAAATTAAGTTACATTCATCGGGTTCATCGAAACTAACTTAATTTCACGAAATTCAGCGAAATTAATGAAATTAAGTTACATTCATCGGGTTCATCCAAACTAACTTAATTTCACTAAATTCAGCGAGATTAATGAAATTAAGTTACATTCATCGGGTTCATCCAAACTAACTTAATTTCACTAAATTCATCGAAATTAATGAAATTAAGTTACATTCATCGGGTTCATCGAAACTAACTTAATTTCACGAAATTCAGCGAAATTAATGAAATTAAGTTACATTCATCGGGTTCATCCAAACTAACTTAATTTCACTAAATTCATCGAAATTAATGAAATTAAGTTACATTCATCGGGTTCATCCAAACTAACTTAATTTCACTAAATTCATCGAAATTAATGAAATTAAGTTACATTCATCGGGTTCATCGAAACTAACTTAATTTCACGAAATTCAGCGAAATTAATGAAATTAAGTTACATTCATCGGGTTCATCCAAACTAACTTAATTTCACTAAATTCAGCGAGATTAATGAAATTAAGTTACATTCATCGGGTTCATCGAAACTAACTTAATTTCACGAAATCCAGCGAAATTAATGAAATTAAGTTACATTCATCGGGTTCATCCAAACTAACTTAATTTCACTAAATTCATCGAAATTAATGAAATTAAGTTACATTCATCGAGTTCATCGAAATTAACTTAATTTCACTAAATTCAGCGAAATTAATGAAATTAAGTTACATTCATCGGGTTCATCGAAACTAACTTAATTTCACTAAATTCAGCGAGATTAATGAAATTAAGTTACATTCATCGGGTTCATCCAAATTAACTCAATTTCACTAAATTCATCGAAATTAATGAAATTAAGTTACATTCATCGAGTTCATCGAAATTAACTTAATTTCACTAAATTCAGCGAAATTAATGAAATTAAGTTACATTCATCGGGTTCATCCAAACTAACTTAATTTCACGAAATTCAGCGAAATTAATGAAATTAAGTTACATTCATCGGGTTCATCGAAACTAACTTAATTTCACGAAATTCAGCGAAATTAATGAAATTAAGTTACATTCATCGGGTTCATCCAAACTAACTTAATTTCACGAAATTCAGCGAAATTAATGAAATTAAGTTACATTCATCGGGTTCATCGAAACTAACTTAATTTCACGAAATTCAGCGAAATTAATGAAATTAAGTTACATTCATCGGGTTCATCCAAACTAACTTAATTTCACTAAATTCAGCGAGATTAATGAAATTAAGTTACATTCATCGGGTTCATCCAAACTAACTTAATTTCACTAAATTCAGCGAAATTAATGAAATTAAGTTACATTCATCGGGTTCATCCAAATTAACTTAATTTCACTAAATTCATCGAAATTAATGAAATTAAGTTACATTCATCGGGTTCATCCAAACTAACTTAATTTCACTAAATTCATCGAAATTAATGAAATTAAGTTACATTCATCGGGTTCATCGAAACTAACTTAATTTCACGAAATTCAGCGAAATTAATGAAATTAAGTTACATTCATCGGGTTCATCCAAACTAACTTAATTTCACGAAATTCAGCGAAATTAATGAAATTAAGTTACATTCATCGGGTTCATCGAAACTAACTTAATTTCACGAAATTCAGCGAAATTAATGAAATTAAGTTACATTCATCGGGTTCATCGAAACTAACTTAATTTCACTAAATTCAGCGAGATTAATGAAATTAAGTTACATTCATCGGGTTCATCCAAATTAACTTAATTTCACTAAATTCAGCGAAATTAATGAAATTAAGTTACATTCATCGGGTTCATCCAAATTAACTTAATTTCACTAAATTCAGCGAAATTAATGAAATTAAGTTACATTCATCGGGTTCATCGAAACTAACTTAATTTCACGAAATTCAGCGAAATTAATGAAATTAAGTTACATTCATCGGGTTCATCCAAACTAACTTAATTTCACGAAATTCAGCGAAATTAATGAAATTAAGTTACATTCATCGGGTTCATCCAAACTAACTTAATTTCACGAAATTCAGCGAAATTAATGAAATTAAGTTACATTCATCGGGTTCATCGAAACTAACTTAATTTCACGAAATTCAGCGAAATTAATGAAATTAAGTTACATTCATCGGGTTCATCCAAACTAACTTAATTTCACGAAATTCAGCGAAATTAATGAAATTAAGTTACATTCATCGGGTTCATCGAAACTAACTTAATTTCACGAAATTCAGCGAAATTAATGAAATTAAGTTACATTCATCGGGTTCATCCAAACTAACTTAATTTCACTAAATTCAGCGAGATTAATGAAATTAAGTTACATTCATCGGGTTCATCCAAACTAACTTAATTTCACTAAATTCAGCGAAATTAATGAAATTAAGTTACATTCATCGGGTTCATCCAAATTAACTTAATTTCACTAAATTCATCGAAATTAATGAAATTAAGTTACATTCATCGGGTTCATCCAAACTAACTTAATTTCACTAAATTCATCGAAATTAATGAAATTAAGTTACATTCATCGGGTTCATCGAAACTAACTTAATTTCACGAAATTCAGCGAAATTAATGAAATTAAGTTACATTCATCGGGTTCATCCAAACTAACTTAATTTCACGAAATTCAGCGAAATTAATGAAATTAAGTTACATTCATCGGGTTCATCGAAACTAACTTAATTTCACGAAATTCAGCGAAATTAATGAAATTAAGTTACATTCATCGGGTTCATCGAAACTAACTTAATTTCACTAAATTCAGCGAGATTAATGAAATTAAGTTACATTCATCGGGTTCATCCAAATTAACTTAATTTCACTAAATTCAGCGAAATTAATGAAATTAAGTTACATTCATCGGGTTCATCCAAATTAACTTAATTTCACTAAATTCAGCGAAATTAATGAAATTAAGTTACATTCATCGGGTTCATCGAAACTAACTTAATTTCACGAAATTCAGCGAAATTAATGAAATTAAGTTACATTCATCGGGTTCATCCAAACTAACTTAATTTCACGAAATTCAGCGAAATTAATGAAATTAAGTTACATTCATCGGGTTCATCCAAACTAACTTAATTTCACTAAATTCAGCGAAATTAATGAAATTAAATTACATTCATCGGGTTCATCCAAACTAACTTAATTTCACTAAATTCAGCGAGATTAATGAAATTAAGTTACATTCGTCGGGTTCATCGAAACTAACTTAATTTCACGAAATTCAGCGAAATTAATGAAAATAAGTTACATTCATCGGGTTCATCGAAACTAACTTAATTTCACGAAATTCAGCGAAATTAATGAAATTAAGTTACATTCATCGGGTTCATCCAAATTAACTTAATTTCACTAAATTCAGCGAAATTAATGAAGTTAAGTTACATTCATCGGGTTCATCGAAACTAACTTAATTTCACGAAATTCAGCGAAATTAATGAAATTAAGTTACATTCATCGGGTTCATCCAAACTAACTTAATTTCACGAAATTCAGCGAAATTAATGAAATTAAGTTACATTCATCGGGTTCATCCAAACTAACTTAATTTCACTAAATTCAGCGAAATTAATGAAATTAAGTTACATTCATCGGGTTCATCCAAATTAACTTAATTTCACTAAATTCAGCGAAATTAATGAAATTAAGTTACATTCATCGGGTTCATCGAAACTAACTTAATTTCACTAAATTCAGCGAAATTAATGAAATTAAGTTACATTCATCGGGTTCATCCAAACTAACTTAATTTCACTAAATTCAGCGAAATTAATGAAATTAAGTTACATTCATCGGGTTCATCGAAACTAACTTAATTTCACTAAATTCAGCGAAATTAATGAAATTAAGTTACATTCATCGGGTTCATCCAAATTAACTTAATTTCACTAAATTCAGCGAAATTAATGAAATTAAGTTACATTCATCGGGTTCATCCAAATTAACTTAATTTCACGAAATTCAGCGAAATTAATGAAATTAAGTTACATTCATCGGGTTCATCCAAACTAACTTAATTTCACGAAATTCAGCGAAATTAATGAAATTAAGTTACATTCATCGGGTTCATCCAAACTAACTTAATTTCACTAAATTCAGCGAAATTAATGAAATTAAGTTACATTCATCGGGTTCATCCAAATTAACTTAATTTCACGAAATTCAGCGAAATTAATGAAATTAAGTTACATTCATCGGGTTCATCCAAATTAACTTAATTTCACTAAATTCAGGGAAATTGATGAAATTAAGTTACATTCATCGGGTTCATCGAAATTAACTTAATTTCACGAAATTCAGCGAAATTAATGAAATTAAGTTACATTCATCGGGTTCATCCAAACTAACTTAATTTCACTAAATTCAGCGAGATTAATGAAATTAAGTTACATTCATCGGGTTCATTAAAACTAACTTAATTTCACTAAATTCAGCGAGATTAATGAAATTAAGTTACATTCATCGGGTTCATCCAAATTAACTTAATTTCACTAAATTCAGCGAAATTAATGAAATTAAGTTACATTCATCGGGTTCATCCAAATTAACTTAATTTCACTAAATTCAGCGAAATTGATGAAATTAAGTTACATTCATCGGGTTCATCGAAACTAACTTAATTTCACGAAATTCAGCGAAATTAATGAAATTAAGTTACATTCATCGGGTTCATCCAAACTAACTTAATTTCACTAAATTCAGCGAGATTAATGAAATTAAGTTACATTCATCGGGTTCATCCAAACTAACTTAATTTCACTAAATTCAGCGAGATTAATGAAATTAAGTTACATTCATCGGGTTCATCCAAATTAACTTAATTTCACTAAATTCAGCGAAATTAATGAAATTAAGTTACATTTATCGGGTTCATCCAAATTAACTTAATTTCACTAAATTCAGCGAAATTAATGAAATTAAGTTACATTCATCGGGTTCATCGAAACTAACTTAATTTCACTAAATTCAGCGAAATTAATGAAATTAAGTTACATTCATCGGGTTCATCCAAATTAACTTAATTTCACGAAATTCAGCGAAATTAATGAAATTAAGTTACATTCATCGGGTTCATCCAAATTAACTTAATTTCACTAAATTCAGCGAAATTAATGAAATTAAGTTACATTCATCGGGTTCATCGAAACTAACTTAATTTCACTAAATTCAGCGAAATTAATGAAATTAAGTTACATTCATCGGGTTCATCCAAATTAACTTAATTTCACGAAATTCTGCGAAATTAATGAAATTAAGTTACATTCATCGGGTTCATCCAAATTAACTTAATTTCACTAAATTCAGCGAAATTGATGAAATTAAGTTACATTCATCGGGTTCATCCAAACTAACTTAATTTCACGAAATTCAGCGAAATTAATGAAATTAAGTTACATTCATCGGGTTCATCCAAACTAACTTAATTTCACTAAATTCAGCGATATTAATGAAATTAAGTTACATTCATCGGGTTCATCCAAATTAACTTAATTTCACTAAATTCAGCGAAATTAATGAAATTAAGTTACATTCATCGGGTTCATCGAAACTAACCTAATTTCACGAAATTCAGCGAAATTAATGAAATTAAGTTACATTCATCGGGTTCTTCCAAACTAACTTAATTTCACTAAATTGAGCGAAATTAATGAAATTAAGTTACATTCATCGGGTTCATCCAAACTAACTTAATTTCACTAAATTCAGCGAAATTAATGAAATTAAGTTACATTCATCGGGTTCATCCAAACTAACTTAATTTCACTAAATTCATCGAAATTAATGAAATTAAGTTACATTCATCGGGTTCATCGAAACTAACTTAATTTCACTAAATTCATCGAGATTAATGAAATTAAGTTACATTCATCGGGTTCATCCAAACTAACTTAATTTCACGAAATTCAGCGAAATTAATGAAATTAAGTTACATTCATCGGGTTCATCCAAACTAACTTAATTTCACTAAATTCAGCGAAATTAATGAAATTAAGTTACATTCATCGGGTTCATCGAAACTAACTTAATTTCACGAAATTCAGCGAAATTAATGAAATTAAGTTACATTCATCGGGTTCATCGAAACTAACTTAATTTTTCTAAATTCATCGAAATTAATGAAATTAAGTTACATTCATCGGGTTCATCGAAACTAACTTAATTTCACGAAATTCAGCGAAATTAATGAAATTAAGTTACATTCATCGGGTTCATCCAAACTAACTTAATTTCACGAAATTCAGCGAAATTAATGAAATTAAGTTACATTCATCGGGTTCATCCAAACTAACTTAATTTCACTAAATTCAGCGAAATTAATGAAATTAAGTTACATTCATCGGGTTCATCCAAACTAACTTAATTTCACTAAATTCATCGAAATTAATGAAATTAAGTTACATTCATCGGGTTCATCGAAACTAACTTAATTTCACTAAATTCAGCGAAATTGATGAAATTAAGTTACATTCATCGGGTTCATCGAAATTAACTTAATTTCACTAAATTCAGCGAAATTAATGAAATTAAGTTACATTCATCGGGTTCATCCAAACTAACTTAATTTCACTAAATTCAGCGAAATTAATGAAATTAAGTTACATTCATCGGGTTCATCCAAACTAACTTAATTTCACGAAATTCAGCGAAATTAATGAAATTAAGTTACATTCATCGGGTTCATCGAAAATAACTTAATTTCACTAAATTCAGCGAAATTAATGAAATTAAGTTACATTCATCGGGTTCATCCAAACTAACTTAATTTCACGAAATTCAGCGAAATTAATGAAATTAAGTTACATTCATCGGGTTCATCGAAACTAACTTAATTTCACTAAATTCAGCGAAATTAATGAAATTAAGTTACATTCATCGGGTTCATCGAAACTAACTTAATTTCACGAAATTCAGCGAAATTAATGAAATTAAGTTACATTCATCGGGTTCATCCAAACTAACTTAATTTCACTAAATTCATCGAAATTAATGAAATTAAGTTACATTCATCGGGTTCATCGAAACTAACTTAATTTCACTAAATTCATCGAAATTAATGAAATTAAGTTACATTCATCGGGTTCATCCAAACTAACTTAATTTCACTAAATTCAGCGAAATTGATGAAATTAAGTTACATTCATCGGGTTCATCGAAACTAACTTAATTTCACGAAATTCAGCGAGATTAATAAAATTAAGTTACATTCATCGGGTTCATCGAAACTAACTTAATTTCACTAAATTCAGCGAGATTAATGAAATTAAGTTACATTCATCGGGTTCTTCCAAACTAACTTAATTTCACTAAATTCAGCGAAATTAATGAAATTAAGTTACATTCATCGGGTTCATCCAAACTAACTTAATTTCACGAAATTCAGCGAAATTAATGAAATTAAGTTACATTCATCGGGTTCATCGAAACTAACTTAATTTCACGAAATTCAGCGAAATTAATGAAATTAAGTTACATTCATCGGGTTCATCGAAACTAACTTAATTTCACTAAATTCATCGAAATTAATGAAATTAAGTTACATTCATCGGGTTCATCGAAACTAACTTAATTTCACGAAATTCAGCGAAATTAATGAAATTAAGTTACATTCATCGGGTTCATCCAAACTAACTTAATTTCACTAAATTCAGCGAAATTAATGAAATTAAGTTACATTCATCGGGTTCATCGAAACTAACTTAATTTCACGAAATTCAGCGAAATTAATGAAATTAAGTTACATTCATCGGGTTCATCCAAACTAACTTAATTTCACTAAATTCAGCGAGATTAATGAAATTAAGTTACATTCATCGGGTTTATCCAAATTAACTTAATTTCACGAAATTCAGCGAAATTAATGAAATTAAGTTACATTCATCGGGTTCATCCAAATTAACTTAATTTCACTAAATTCAGCGAAATTAATGAAATTAAGTTACATTCATCGGGTTCATCGAAACTAACTTAATTTCACTAAATTCAGCGAAATTAATGAAATTAAGTTACATTCATCGGGTTCATCCAAATTAACTTAATTTCACTAAATTCAGCGAAATTAATGAAATTAAGTTACATTCATCGGGTCCATCGAAACTAACTTAATTTCACTAAATTCATCGAAATTAATGAAATTAAGTTACATTCATCGGGTTCATCCAAACTAACTTAATGTCACTAAATTCAGCGAAATTAATGAAATTAAGTTACATTCATCGGGTTCATCGAAACTAACTTAATTTCACTAAATTCAGCGAAATTAATGAAATTAAGTTACATTCATCGGGTTCATCCAAACTAACTTAATTTCACTAAATTCAGCCAAATTAATGAAATTAAGTTACATTCATCGGGTTCATCCAAACAAACTTAACTTCACTAAATTCAGCGAAATTAATGAAATTAAGTTACATTCATCGGGTTCATCCAAACTAACTTAATTTCACTAAATTCAGCGAAATTAATGAAATTAAGTTACATTCATCGGGTTCATCCAAACTAACTTAATTTCACTAAATTCAGCGAAATTAATGAAATTAAGTTACATTCATCGGGTTCATCCAAACTAACTTAATTTCACTAAATTCAGCGAAATTAATGAAATTAAGTTACATTCATCGGGTTCATCCAAACAAACTTAATTTCACTAAATTCAGCGAAATTAATGAAATTAAGTTACATTCATCGGGTTCATCCAAACTAACTTAATTTCACTAAATTCAGCCAAATTAATGAAATTAAGTTACATTCATCGGGTTCATCCAAACAAACTTAATTTCACTAAATTCAGCGAAATTAATGAAATTAAGTTACATTCATCGGGTTCATCCAAACAAACTTAATTTCACTAAATTCAGCGAAATTAATCAAATTAAGTTACATTCATCGGGTTCATCCAAACTAACTTAATTTCACTAAATTCAGCGAAATTAATGAAATTAAGTTACATTCATCGGGTTCATCCAAACTAACTTAATTTCTCTAAATTCAGCAAAATTAATGAAATTAAGTTACATTCATCGGGTTCATCCAAACTAACTTAATTTCACTAAATTCAGCGAAATTAATGAAATTAAGTTACATTCATCGGGTTCATCCAAACAAACTTAATTTCACTAAATTCAGCGAAATTAATGAAATTAAGTTACATTCATCGGGTTCATCCAAACTAACTTAATTTCACTAAATTCAGCGAAATTAATGAAATTAAGTTACATTCATCGGGTTCATCGAAACTCACTTAGCGAAATTAATGAAATTAAGTTACATTCATCGGGTTCATCCAAACTAACTTAATTTCACTAAATTCAGCGAAATTAATGAAATTAAGTTACATTCATCGGGTTCATCGAAACTAACTTAATTTCACTAAATTCAGCGAAATTAATGAAATTAAGTTACATTCATCGGGTTCATCCAAACTAACTTAATTTCACTAAATTCAGCCAAATTAATGAAATTAAGTTACATTCATCGGGTTCATCCAAACAAACTTAACTTCACTAAATTCAGCGAAATTAATGAAATTAAGTTACATTCATCGGGTTCATCCAAACTAACTTAATTTCACTAAATTCAGCGAAATTAATGAAATTAAGTTACATTCATCGGGTTCATCCAAACTAACTTAATTTCACTAAATTCAGCGAAATTAATGAAATTAAGTTACATTCATCGGGTTCATCCAAACTAACTTAATTTCACTAAATTCAGCGAAATTAATGAAATTAAGTTACATTCATCGGGTTCATCCAAACAAACTTAATTTCACTAAATTCAGCGAAATTAATGAAATTAAGTTACATTCATCGGGTTCATCCAAACTAACTTAATTTCACTAAATTCAGCCAAATTAATGAAATTAAGTTACATTCATCGGGTTCATCCAAACAAACTTAATTTCACTAAATTCAGCGAAATTAATGAAATTAAGTTACATTCATCGGGTTCATCCAAACAAACTTAATTTCACTAAATTCAGCGAAATTAATCAAATTAAGTTACATTCATCGGGTTCATCCAAACTAACTTAATTTCACTAAATTCAGCGAAATTAATGAAATTAAGTTACATTCATCGGGTTCATCCAAACTAACTTAATTTCTCTAAATTCAGCAAAATTAATGAAATTAAGTTACATTCATCGGGTTCATCCAAACTAACTTAATTTCACTAAATTCAGCTAAATTAATGAAATTAAGTTACATTCATCGGGTTCATCCAAACAAACTTAATTTCACTAAATTCAGCGAAATTAATGAAATTAAGTTACATTCATCGGGTTCATCCAAACTAACTTAATTTCACTAAATTCAGCGAAATTAATGAAATTAAGTTACATTCATCGGGTTCATCGAAACTCACTTAGCGAAATTAATGAAATTAAGTTACATTCATCGGGTTCATCCAAACTAACTTAATTTCACTAAATTGAGCGAGATTAATGAAATTAAGTTACATTCATCGGGTTCATCCAAACTAACTTAATTTCACTAAATTCAGCGAAATTATTGAAATTAAGTTACATTCATCGGGTTCATCCAAACTAACTTAATTTCACTAAATTCAGCGAAATTAATGAAATTAAGTTACATTCATCGGGTTCATCCAAACTAACTTAACTTCACTAAATTCAGCGAAATTAATGAAATTAAGTTACATTCATCGGGTTCATCCAAACTAACTTAATTTCACTAAATTCAGCGAAATTAATGAAATTAAGTTACATTCATCGGGTTCATCCAAACAAACTTAATTTCACTAAATTCTTCGAAATTAATGAAATTAAGTTACATTCATCGGGTTCATCCAAACTAACTTAATTTCACTAAATTCAGCGAAATTAATGAAATTAAGTTACATTCATCGGGTTCATCCAAACTAACTTAATTTCACTAAATTCAGCGAAATTAATGAAATTAAGTTACATTCATCGGGTTCATCCAAACTAACTTAATTTCACTAAATTCAGCGAAATTAATGAAATTAAGTTACATTCATCGGGTTCATCCAAACTAACTTAATTTCACTAAATTGAGCGAGATTAATGAAATTAAGTTACATTCATCGGGTTCATCCAAACTAACTTAATTTCACTAAATTCAGCGAAATTAATGAAATTAAGTTACATTCATCGGGTTCATCCAAACTAACTTAATTTCACTAAATTCAGCGAAATTAATGAAATTAAGTTACATTCATCGGGTTCATCCAAACTAACTTAATTTCACTAAATTCAGCGAAATTAATGAAATTAAGTTACATTCATCGGGTTCATCCAAACTAACTTAATTTCACTAAATTCAGCAAAAATAATGAAATTAAGTTACATTCATCGGGTTCATCCAAACAAACTTAATTTCACTAAATTCAGCGAAATTAATGAAATTAAGTTACATTCATCGGGTTCATCCAAACTAACTTAATTTCACTAAATTCAGCGAAATTAATGAAATTAAGTTACATTCATCGGTTTCATCCAAACTAACTTAATTTCACTAAATTGAGCGAGATTAATGAAATTAAGTTACATTCATCGGGTTCATCGAAGCTAACTTAATTTAACTAAATTCAGCGAAATTAATGAAATTAAGTTACATTCATCGGGTTCATCCAAACTAACTTAATTTCACTAAATTGAGCGAGATTAATGAAATTAAGTTAAATTTATCGGGTTCATCCAAACAAACTTAATTTCACTAAATTAAGCGAAATTAATGAAATTAAGTTACATTCATCGGGTTCATCCAAACTAACTTAATTTCACTAAATTCAGCGAAATTAATGAAATTAAGTTACATTCATCGGGTTCATCCAAACTAACTTAATTTCACTAAATTCAGCGAAATTAATGAAATTAAGTTACATTCATCGGGTTCATCCAAACTAACTTAATTTCACTAAATTCAGCGAAATTAATGAAATTAAGTTACATTCATCGGGTTCATCCAAGCTAACTTAATTTCACTAAATTCAGCGAAATTAATGAAATTAAGTTACATTCATCGGGTTCATTCAAACTAACTTAATTTCACTAAATTCAGCGAAATTAATGAAATTAAGTTACATTCATCGGGTTCATCAAAAATAACTTAATTTCACTAAATTGAGCGAGATTAATGAAATTAAGTTACATTCATCGGGTTCATCCAAACTAACTTAATTTCACTAAATTCAGCGAAATTAATGAAATTAAGTTACATTCATCGGGTTCATCCAAACTAACTTAATTTCACTAAATTCAGCGAAATTAATGAAATTAAGTTACATTCATCGGGTTCATCCAAACTAACTTAATTTCACTAAATTCAGCGAAATTAATGAAATTAAGTTACATTCAGCGGGTTCATCCAAACTAACTTAATTTCACTAAATTCAGCGAAATTAATGAAATTAAGTTAAATTCATCGGGTTCATCCAAACAAACTTAATTTCACTAAATTCAGCGAAATTAATGAAATTAAATTACAATCATCGGGTTCATCCAAACAAACTTAATTTCACTAAATTTAGCGAAATTAATGAAATTAAGTTACATTCATCGGGTTCATCCAAACTAACTTAATTTCACTAAATTCAGCGAAATTAATGAAATTAAGTTACATTCATCGGGTTCATCCAAACTAACTTAATTTCACTAAATTCAGCGAAATTAATGAAATTAAGTTACATTCATCGGGTTCATCCAAACTAACTTAATTTCACTAAATTCAGCGAAATTAATGAAATTAAGTTACATTCATCGGGTTCATCCAAACTAACTTAATTTCACTAAATTCAGCGAAATTATTGAAATTAAGTTACATTCATCGGGTTCATCCAAACAAACTTAATTTCACTAAATTCAGCGAAATTAATGAAATTAAGTTACATTCATCGGGTTCATCCAAACAAACTTAATTTCACTAAATTCAGCGAAATTAATGAAATTAAGTTACATTCATCGGGTTCATCCAAACAAACTTAATTTCACTAAATTCAGCGAAATTAATGAAATTAAGTTACATTCATCGGGTTCATCCAAACAAACTTAATTTCACTAAATTCAGCGAAATTAATGAAATTAAGTTACATTCATCGGGTTCATCCAAACAAACTTAATTTCACTAAATTGAGCGAAATTAATGAAATTAAGTTACATTCATCGGGTTCATCCAAACTAACTTAATTTCACTAAATTCAGCGAAATTAATGAAATTAAGTTACATTCATCGGGTTCATCCAAACAAACTTAATTTCACTAAATTGAGCGAAATTAATGAAATTAAGTTACATTCATCGGGTTCATCCAAACAAACTTAATTTCACTAAATTCAGCGAAATTAATGAAATTAAGTTACATTCATCGGGTTCATCCAAACAAACTTAATTTCACTAAATTGAGCGAAATTAATGAAATTAAGTTACGTTCATCGGGTTCATCCAAACTAACTTAATTTCACTAAATTCAGCGAAATTAATGAAATTAAGTTACATTCATCGGGTTCATCCAAACAAACTTAATTTCACTAAATTCAGCGAAATTAATGAAATTAAGTTACATTCATCGGGTTCATCCAAACTAACTTAATTTCACTAAATTCAGCGAAATTAATGAAATTAAGTTACAATCATCGGGTTCATCCAAACTAACTTAATTTCACTAAATTCAGCGAAATTAATGAAATTAAGTTACATTCATCGGGTTCATCCAAACAAACTTAATTTCACTAAATTCAGCGAAATTAATGAAATTAAGTTACATTCATCGGGTTCATCCAAACTAACTTAATTTCACTAAATTCAGCGAAATTAATGAAATTAAGTTACATTCATCGGGTTCATCCAAACAAACTTAATTTCACTAAATTGAGCGAAATTAATGAAATTAAGTTACATTCATCGGGTTCATCCAAACTAACTTAATTTCACTAAATTCAGCGAAATTAATGAAATTAAGTTACATTCATCGGGTTCATCCAAACAAACTTAATTTCACTAAATTCAGCGAAATTAATGAAATTAAGTTACATTCATCGGGTTCATCCAAACTAACTTAATTTCACTAAATTCAGCGAAATTAATGAAATTAAGTTACATTCATCGGGTTCATCCAAACTAACTTAATTTCACTAAATTCAGCGAAATTAATGAAATTAAGTTACATTCATCGGGTTCATCCAAACAAACTTAATTTCACTAAATTCAGCGAAATTAATGAAATTAAGTTACATTCATCGGGTTCATCCAAACTAACTTAATTTCACTAAATTCAGCGAAATTAATGAAATTAAGTTACATTCATCGGGTTCATCCAAACTAACTTAATTTCACTAAATTCAGCGAAATTAATGAAATTAAGTTACTTTCATCGGGTTCATCCAAACTAACTTAATTTCACTAAATTCAGCGAAATTAATGAAATTAAGTTACATTCATCGGGTTCATCCAAACTAACTTAATTTCACTAAATTCAGCGAAATTAATGAAATTAAGTTACATTCATCGGGTTCATCGAAACTCAATTAGCGAAATTAATGAAATTAAGTTACATTCATCGGGTTCATCCAAACTAACTTTATTTCACTAAATTGAGCGAGATTAATGAAATTAAGTTACATTCATCGGGCTCATCCAAACTAACTTAATTTCACTAAATTCAGCGAAATTAATGAAATTAAGTTACATTCATCGGGTTCATCCAAACAAACTTAATTTCACTAAATTCAGCGAAATTAATGAAATTAAGTTACATTCATCGGGTTCATCCAAACAAACTTAATTTCACTAAATTCAGCGAAATTAATGAAATTAAGTTACATTCATCGGGTTCATCCAAACTAACTTAATTTCACTAAATTCAGCGAAATTAATGAAATTAAGTTACATTCATCGGGTTCATCCAAACTAACTTAATTTCACTAAATTCAGCGAAATTAATGAAATTAAGTTACATTCATCGGGTTCATCCAAACTAACTTAATTTCACTAAATTCAGCGAAATTAATGAAATTAAGTTACATTCATCGGGTTCATCCAAACTAACTTAATTTCACTAAATTCAGCGAAATTAATGAAATTAAGTTACATTCATCGGGTTCATCGAAACTCAATTAGCGAAATTAATGAAATTAAGTTACATTCATCGGGTTCATCCAAACTAACTTTATTTCACTAAATTGAGCGAGATTAATGAAATTAAGTTACATTCATCGGGTTCATCCAAACTAACTTAATTTCACTAAATTCAGCGAAATTAATGAAATTAAGTTACATTCATCGGGTTCATCCAAACTAACTTAATTTCACTAAATTCAGCGAAATTAATGAAATTAAGTTACATTCATCGGGTTCATCCAAACTAACTTAATTTCACTAAATTCAGCGAAATTAATGAAATTAAGTTACATTCATCGGGTTCATCCAAACAAACTTAATTTCACTAAGTTCAGCGAAATTAATGAAATTAAGTTACATTCATCGGGTTCATCCAAACTAACTTAATTTCACTAAATTCAGCGAAATTAATGAAATTAAGTTACATTCATCGGGTTCATCCAAACAAACTTAATTTCACTAAGTTCAGCGAAATTAATGAAATTAAGTTACATTCATCGGGTTCATCCAAACTAACTTAATTTCACTAAATTCAGCGAAATTAATGAAATTAAGTTACATTCATCGGGTTCATCCAAACTAACTTTATTTCACTAAATTCAGCGAAATTAATGAAATTAAGTTACATTCATCGGGTTCATCCAAACTAACTTAATTTCACTAAATTCAGCGAAATTAATGAAATTAAGTTACATTCATCGGGTTCATCCAAACAAACTTAATTTCACTAAGTTCAGCGAAATTAATGAAATTAAGTTACATTCATCGGGTTCATCCAAACTAACTTAATTTCACTAAATTCAGCGAAATTAATGAAATTAAGTTACATTCATCGGGTTCATCCAAACTAACTTAATTTCACTAAATTCAGCGAAATTAATGAAATTAAGTTACATTCATCGGGTTCATCCAAACTAACTTAATTTCACTAAGTTCAGCGAAATTAATGAAATTAAGTTACATTCATCGGGTTCATCCAAACTAACTTAATTTCACTAAATTCAGCGAAATTAATGAAATTAAGTTACATTCATCGGGTTCATCCAAACTAACTTTATTTCACTAAATTCAGCGAAATTAATGAAATTAAGTTACATTCATCGGGTTCATCCAAACTAACTTAATTTCACTAAATTCAGCGAAATTAATGAAATTAAGTTACATTCATCGGGTTCATCCAAACAAACTTAATTTCACTAAGTTCAGCGAAATTAATGAAATTAAGTTACATTCATCGGGTTCATCCAAACTAACTTAATTTCACTAAATTCAGCGAAATTAATGAAATTAAGTTACATTCATCGGGTTCATCCAAACTAACTTAATTTCACTAAATTCAGCGAAATTAATGAAATTAAGTTACATTCATCGGGTTCATCCAAACAAACTTAATTTCACTAAATTCAGCGAAATTAATGAAATTAAGTTACATTCATCGGGTTCATCCAAACTAACTTAATTTCACTAAATTCAGCGAAATTAATGAAATTAAGTTACATTCATCGGGTTCATCCAAACTAACTTAATTTCACTAAATTGAGCGAGATTAATGAAATTAAGTTAAATTCATCGGGTTCATCCAAACAAACTTAATTTCACTAAATTCAGCGAAATTAATGAAATTAAGTTACATTCATCGGGTTCATCCAAACTAACTTAATTTCACTAAATTCAGCGAAATTAATGAAATTAAGTTACATTCATCGGGTTCATCCAAACTAACTTAATTTCACTAAATTCAGCGAAATTAATGAAATTAAGTTACATTCATCGGGTTCATCCAAACAAACTTAATTTCACTAAGTTCAGCGAAATTAATGAAATTAAGTTACATTCATCGGGTTCATCCAAACTAACTTAATTTCACTAAATTCAGCGAAATTAATGAAATTAAGTTACATTCATCGGGTTCATCCAAACAAACTTAATTTCACTAAGTTCAGCGAAATTAATGAAATTAAGTTACATTCATCGGGTTCATCCAAACTAACTTAATTTCACTAAATTGAGCGAGATTAATGAAATTAAGTTACATTCATCGGGTTCATCCAAACTAACTTAATTTCACTAAATTCAGCGAAATTAATGAAATTAAGTTACATTCATCGGGTTCATCCAAACAAACTTAATTTCACTAAATTCAGCGAAATTAATGAAATTAAGTTACATTCATCGGGTTCATCCAAACTAACTTAATTTCACTAAATTCAGCGAAATTAATGAAATTAAGTTACATTCATCGGGTTCATCCAAACTAACTTAATTTCACTAAATTGAGCGAGATTAATGAAATTAAGTTAAATTCATCGGGTTCATCCAAACAAACTTAATTTCACTAAATTCAGCGAAATTAATGAAATTAAGTTACATTCATCGGGTTCATCCAAACTAACTTAATTTCACTAAATTCAGCGAAATTAATGAAATTAAGTTACATTCATCGGGTTCATCCAAACTAACTTAATTTCACTAAATTCAGCGAAATTAATGAAATTAAGTTACATTCATCGGGTTCATCCAAACAAACTTAATTTCACTAAGTTCAGCGAAATTAATGAAATTAAGTTACATTCATCGGGTTCATCCAAACTAACTTAATTTCACTAAATTCAGCGAAATTAATGAAATTAAGTTACATTCATCGGGTTCATCCAAACAAACTTAATTTCACTAAGTTCAGCGAAATTAATGAAATTAAGTTACATTCATCGGGTTCATCCAAACTAACTTAATTTCACTAAATTGAGCGAGATTAATGAAATTAAGTTAAATTCATCGGGTTCATCCAAACAAACTTAATTTCACTAAATTCAGCGAAATTAATGAAATTAAGTTACATTCATCGGGTTCATCCAAACTAACTTAATTTCACTAAATTCAGCGAAATTAATGAAATTAAGTTACATTCATCGGGTTCATCCAAACTAACTTAATTTCACTAAATTCAGCGAAATTAATGAAATTAAGTTACATTCATCGGGTTCATCCAAACAAACTTAATTTCACTAAGTTCAGCGAAATTAATGAAATTAAATTACATTCATCGGGTTCATCCAAACTAACTTAATTTCACTAAATTCAGCGAAATTAATGAAATTAAGTTACATTCATTGGGTTCATCCAAACAAACTTAATTTCACTAAGTTCAGCGAAATTAATGAAATTAAGTTACATTCATCGGGTTCATCCAAACTAACTTAATTTCACTAAATTCAGCGAAATTAATGAAATTAAGTTACATTCATCGGGTTCATCCAAACAAACTTAATTTCACTAAATTCAGCGAAATTAATGAAATTAAGTTACATTCATCGGGTTCATCCAAACTAACTTAATTTCACTAAATTCAGCGAAATTAATGAAATTAAGTTACATTCATCGGGTTCATCCAAACTAACTTAATTTCACTAAATTGAGCGAAATTAATGAAATTAAGTTACATTCATCGGGTTCATCCAAACTAACTTAATTTCACTAAATTCAGCGAAATTAATGAAATTAAGTTACATTCATTGGGTTCATCCAAACTAACTTAATTTCACTAAGTTCAGCGAAATTAATGAAATTAAGTTACATTCATCGGGTTCATCCAAACTAACTTAATTTCACTAAATTCAGCGAAATTAATGAAATTAAGTTACATTCATCGGGTTCATCCAAACTAACTTAATTTCACTAAATTCAGCGAAATTAATGAAATTAAGTTACATTCATTGGGTTCATCCAAACTAACTTAATTTCACTAAATTCAGCGAAATTAATGAAATTAAGTTACATTCATCGGGTTCATCCAAACTAACTTAATTTCACTAAATTCAGCGAAATTAATGAAATTAAGTTACATTCATCGGGTTCATCCAAACTAACTTAATTTCACTAAATTCAGCGAAATTAATGAAATTAAGTTACATTCATCGGGTTCATCCAAACTAACTTAATTTCACTAAATTCAGCGAAATTAATGAAATTAAGTTACATTCATCGGGTTCATCCAAACTAACTTAATTTCACTAAATTCAGCGAAATTAATGAAATTAAGTTACATTCATCGGGTTCATCCAAACTAACTTAATTTCACTAAATTCAGCGAAATTAATGAAATTAAGTTACATTCATCGGGTTCATCCAAACTAACTTAATTTCACTAAATTCAGCGAAATTAATGAAATTAAGTTACATTCATCGGGTTTATCCAAACTAACTTAATTTCACTAAATTGAGCGAGATTAATGAAATTAAGTTACATTCATCGGGTTCATCCAAACTAACTTAATTTCACTAAATTCAGCGAAATTAATGAAATTAAGTTACATTCTTCGGGTTTATCCAAACTAACTTAATTTCACTAAATTGAGCGAGATTAATGAAATTAAGTTACATTCATCGGGTTCATCGAAACTAACTTAATTTCACTAAATTCAGCGAAATTAATGAAATTAAGTTACATTCATCGGGTTCATCCAAACTAACTTAATTTCACTAAATTGAGCGAGATTAATGAAATTAAGTTAAATTCATCGGGTTCATCCAAACAAACTTAATTTCACTAAATTCAGCGAAATTAAAGAAATTAAGTTACATTCATCGGGTTCATCCAAACTAACTTAATTTCACTAAATTCAGCGAAATTAATGAAATTAAGTTACATTCATCGGGTTCATCCAAACTAACTTAATTTCACTAAATTCAGCGAAATTAATGAAATTAAGTTACATTCATCGGGTTCATCCAAACTAACTTAATTTCACTAAATTCAGCGAAATTAATGAAATTAAGTTACATTCATCGGGTTCATCCAAACTAACTTAATTTCACTAAATTCAGCGAAATTAATGAAATTAAGTTACATTCATCGGGTTCATTCAAACTAACTTAATTTCACTAAATTCAGCGAAATTAATGAAATTAAGTTACATTCATCGGGTTCATCAAAACTAACTTAATTTCTCTAAATTGAGCGAGATTAATGAAATTAAGTTACATTCATCGGGTTCATCCAAACTAACTTAATTTCACTAAATTCAGCGAAATTAATGAAATTAAGTTACATTCATCGGGTTCATCCAAACTAACTTAGTTTCACTAAATTCAGCGAAATTAATGAAATTAAGTTACATTCATCGGGTTCATCCAAACTAACTTAATTTCACTAAATTCAGCGAACTTAATGAAATTAAGTTACATTCATCGGGTTCATCCAAACTAAATTAATTTCACTAAATTCAGCGAAATTAGTGAAATTAAGTTAAATTCATCGGGTTCATCCAAACAAACTTAATTTCACTAAATTCAGCGAAATTAATGAAATTAAGTTACATTCATCGGGTTCATCGAAACAAACTTAATTTCACTAAATTGAGCGAAATTAATGAAATTAAGTTACATTCATCGCGTTCATCCACACTAACTTAATTTCACTAAATTCAGCGAAATTAATGAAATTAAGTTACATTCATCGGGTTCATCCAAACTAACTTAATTTCACTAAATTCAGCGAAATTAATGAAATTAAGTTACATTCATCGGGTTCATCCAAACTAACTTAATTTCACTAAATTCAGCGAAATTAATGAAATTAAGTTACATTCATCGGGTTCATCCAAACAAACTTAATTTCACTAAATTGAGCGAAATTAATGAAATTAAGTTACATTCATCGGGTTCATCCAAACTAACTTAATTTCACTAAATTCAGCGAATTTAATGAAATTAAGTTACATTCATCGGGTTCATCCAAACTAACTTAATTTCACTAAATTCAGCGAAATTAATGAAATTAAGTTACATTCATCGGGTTCATCCAAACTAACTTAATTTCACTAAATTCAGCGAAATGAATGAAATTAAGTTACATTCATCGGGTTCATCCAAACTAACTTAATTTCAATAAATTCAGCGAAATTAACGAAATTAATTTACATTCATCGGGTTCATCCAAACTAACTTAATTTCACTAAATTCAGCGAATTTAATGAAATTAAGTTAAATTCATCGGGTTCATCCAAACAAACTTAATTTCACTAAATTCAGCGAAATTAATGAAATTAAGTTACATTCATCGGGTTCATCCAAACAAACTTAATTTCACTAAATTGAGCGAAATTTATGAAATTAAGTTACATTCATCGGGTTCATCCAAACTAACTTAATTTCACTAAATTCAGCGAAATTAATGAAATTAAGTTACATTCATCGGGTTCATCCAAACAAACTTAATTTCACTAAATTCAGCGAAATTAATGAAATTAAGTTACATTCATCGGGTTCATTCAAACTAACTTAATTTCACTAAATTCAGCGAAATTAATGAAATTAAGTTACATTCATCGGGTTCATCCAAACTAACTTAATTTCACTAAATTCAGCGAAATTAATGAAATTAAGTTACATTCATCGGGTTCATCCAAACTAACTTAATTTCACTAAATTGAGCGAGATTAATGAAATTAAGTTACATTCATCGGGTTCATCCAAACAAACTTAATTTCACTAAATTCAGCGAATTTAATGAAATTAAGTTAAATTCATCGGGTTCATCCAAACAAACTCAATTTCACTAAATTCAGCGAAATTAATGAAATTAAGTTACATTCATCGGGTTCATCCAAACTAACTTAATTTCACTAAATTCAGCGAAATTAATGAAATTAAGTTACATTCATCGGGTTCATCCAAACAAACTTAATTTCACTAAGTTCAGCGAAATTAATGAAATTAAGTTACATTCATCGGGTTCATCCAAACTAACTTAATTTCACTAAATTCAGCGAAATTAATGAAATTAAGTTACATTCATCGGGTTCATCCAAACTAACTTTATTTCACTAAATTCAGCGAAATTAATGAAATTAAGTTACATTCATCGGGTTCATCCAAACTAACTTAATTTCACTAAATTCAGCGAAATTAATGAAATTAAGTTACATTCATCGGGTTCATCCAAACAAACTTAATTTCACTAAGTTCAGCGAAATTAATGAAATTAAGTTACATTCATCGGGTTCATCCAAACTAACTTAATTTCACTAAATTCAGCGAAATTAATGAAATTAAGTTACATTCATCGGGTTCATCCAAACTAACTTAATTTCACTAAATTCAGCGAAATTAATGAAATTAAGTTACATTCATCGGGTTCATCCAAACTAACTTAATTTCACTAAGTTCAGCGAAATTAATGAAATTAAGTTACATTCATCGGGTTCATCCAAACTAACTTAATTTCACTAAATTCAGCGAAATTAATGAAATTAAGTTACATTCATCGGGTTCATCCAAACTAACTTTATTTCACTAAATTCAGCGAAATTAATGAAATTAAGTTACATTCATCGGGTTCATCCAAACTAACTTAATTTCACTAAATTCAGCGAAATTAATGAAATTAAGTTACATTCATCGGGTTCATCCAAACAAACTTAATTTCACTAAGTTCAGCGAAATTAATGAAATTAAGTTACATTCATCGGGTTCATCCAAACTAACTTAATTTCACTAAATTCAGCGAAATTAATGAAATTAAGTTACATTCATCGGGTTCATCCAAACAAACTTAATTTCACTAAGTTCAGCGAAATTAATGAAATTAAGTTACATTCATCGGGTTCATCCAAACTAACTTAATTTCACTAAATTCAGCGAAATTAATGAAATTAAGTTACATTCATCGGGTTCATCCAAACTAACTTTATTTCACTAAATTCAGCGAAATTAATGAAATTAAGTTACATTCATCGGGTTCATCCAAACTAACTTAATTTCACTAAATTCAGCGAAATTAATGAAATTAAGTTACATTCATCGGGTTCATCCAAACAAACTTAATTTCACTAAGTTCAGCGAAATTAATGAAATTAAGTTACATTCATCGGGTTCATCCAAACTAACTTAATTTCACTAAATTCAGCGAAATTAATGAAATTAAGTTACATTCATCGGGTTCATCCAAACTAACTTAATTTCACTAAATTCAGCGAAATTAATGAAATTAAGTTACATTCATCGGGTTCATCCAAACTAACTTAATTTCACTAAGTTCAGCGAAATTAATGAAATTAAGTTACATTCATCGGGTTCATCCAAACTAACTTAATTTCACTAAATTCAGCGAAATTAATGAAATTAAGTTACATTCATCGGGTTCATCCAAACTAACTTTATTTCACTAAATTCAGCGAAATTAATGAAATTAAGTTACATTCATCGGGTTCATCCAAACTAACTTAATTTCACTAAATTCAGCGAAATTAATGAAATTAAGTTACATTCATCGGGTTCATCCAAACAAACTTAATTTCACTAAGTTCAGCGAAATTAATGAAATTAAGTTACATTCATCGGGTTCATCCAAACTAACTTAATTTCACTAAATTCAGCGAAATTAATGAAATTAAGTTACATTCATCGGGTTCATCCAAACTAACTTAATTTCACTAAATTCAGCGAAATTAATGAAATTAAGTTACATTCATCGGGTTCATCCAAACAAACTTAATTTCACTAAATTCAGCGAAATTAATGAAATTAAGTTACATTCATCGGGTTCATCCAAACTAACTTAATTTCACTAAATTCAGCGAAATTAATGAAATTAAGTTACATTCATCGGGTTCATCCAAACTAACTTAATTTCACTAAATTGAGCGAGATTAATGAAATTAAGTTAAATTCATCGGGTTCATCCAAACAAACTTAATTTCACTAAATTCAGCGAAATTAATGAAATTAAGTTACATTCATCGGGTTCATCCAAACTAACTTAATTTCACTAAATTCAGCGAAATTAATGAAATTAAGTTACATTCATCGGGTTCATCCAAACTAACTTAATTTCACTAAATTCAGCGAAATTAATGAAATTAAGTTACATTCATCGGGTTCATCCAAACAAACTTAATTTCACTAAGTTCAGCGAAATTAATGAAATTAAGTTACATTCATCGGGTTCATCCAAACTAACTTAATTTCACTAAATTCAGCGAAATTAATGAAATTAAGTTACATTCATCGGGTTCATCCAAACAAACTTAATTTCACTAAGTTCAGCGAAATTAATGAAATTAAGTTACATTCATCGGGTTCATCCAAACTAACTTAATTTCACTAAATTGAGCGAGATTAATGAAATTAAGTTACATTCATCGGGTTCATCCAAACTAACTTAATTTCACTAAATTCAGCGAAATTAATGAAATTAAGTTACATTCATCGGGTTCATCCAAACAAACTTAATTTCACTAAATTCAGCGAAATTAATGAAATTAAGTTACATTCATCGGGTTCATCCAAACTAACTTAATTTCACTAAATTCAGCGAAATTAATGAAATTAAGTTACATTCATCGGGTTCATCCAAACTAACTTAATTTCACTAAATTGAGCGAGATTAATGAAATTAAGTTAAATTCATCGGGTTCATCCAAACAAACTTAATTTCACTAAATTCAGCGAAATTAATGAAATTAAGTTACATTCATCGGGTTCATCCAAACTAACTTAATTTCACTAAATTCAGCGAAATTAATGAAATTAAGTTACATTCATCGGGTTCATCCAAACTAACTTAATTTCACTAAATTCAGCGAAATTAATGAAATTAAGTTACATTCATCGGGTTCATCCAAACAAACTTAATTTCACTAAGTTCAGCGAAATTAATGAAATTAAGTTACATTCATCGGGTTCATCCAAACTAACTTAATTTCACTAAATTCAGCGAAATTAATGAAATTAAGTTACATTCATCGGGTTCATCCAAACAAACTTAATTTCACTAAGTTCAGCGAAATTAATGAAATTAAGTTACATTCATCGGGTTCATCCAAACTAACTTAATTTCACTAAATTGAGCGAGATTAATGAAATTAAGTTAAATTCATCGGGTTCATCCAAACAAACTTAATTTCACTAAATTCAGCGAAATTAATGAAATTAAGTTACATTCATCGGGTTCATCCAAACTAACTTAATTTCACTAAATTCAGCGAAATTAATGAAATTAAGTTACATTCATCGGGTTCATCCAAACTAACTTAATTTCACTAAATTCAGCGAAATTAATGAAATTAAGTTACATTCATCGGGTTCATCCAAACAAACTTAATTTCACTAAGTTCAGCGAAATTAATGAAATTAAATTACATTCATCGGGTTCATCCAAACTAACTTAATTTCACTAAATTCAGCGAAATTAATGAAATTAAGTTACATTCATTGGGTTCATCCAAACAAACTTAATTTCACTAAGTTCAGCGAAATTAATGAAATTAAGTTACATTCATCGGGTTCATCCAAACTAACTTAATTTCACTAAATTCAGCGAAATTAATGAAATTAAGTTACATTCATCGGGTTCATCCAAACAAACTTAATTTCACTAAATTCAGCGAAATTAATGAAATTAAGTTACATTCATCGGGTTCATCCAAACTAACTTAATTTCACTAAATTCAGCGAAATTAATGAAATTAAGTTACATTCATCGGGTTCATCCAAACTAACTTAATTTCACTAAATTGAGCGAAATTAATGAAATTAAGTTACATTCATCGGGTTCATCCAAACTAACTTAATTTCACTAAATTCAGCGAAATTAATGAAATTAAGTTACATTCATTGGGTTCATCCAAACTAACTTAATTTCACTAAGTTCAGCGAAATTAATGAAATTAAGTTACATTCATCGGGTTCATCCAAACTAACTTAATTTCACTAAATTCAGCGAAATTAATGAAATTAAGTTACATTCATCGGGTTCATCCAAACTAACTTAATTTCACTAAATTCAGCGAAATTAATGAAATTAAGTTACATTCATTGGGTTCATCCAAACTAACTTAATTTCACTAAATTCAGCGAAATTAATGAAATTAAGTTACATTCATCGGGTTCATCCAAACTAACTTAATTTCACTAAATTCAGCGAAATTAATGAAATTAAGTTACATTCATCGGGTTCATCCAAACTAACTTAATTTCACTAAATTCAGCGAAATTAATGAAATTAAGTTACATTCATCGGGTTCATCCAAACTAACTTAATTTCACTAAATTCAGCGAAATTAATGAAATTAAGTTACATTCATCGGGTTCATCCAAACTAACTTAATTTCACTAAATTCAGCGAAATTAATGAAATTAAGTTACATTCATCGGGTTCATCCAAACAAACTTAATTTCACTAAGTTCAGCGAAATTAATGAAATTAAGTTACATTCATCGGGTTCATCCAAACTAACTTAATTTCACTAAATTCAGCGAAATTAATGAAATTAAGTTACATTCATCGGGTTCATCCAAACTAACTTAATTTCACTAAATTCAGCGAAATTAATGAAATTAAGTTACATTCATCGGGTTCATCCAAACAAACTTAATTTCACTAAATTCAGCGAAATTAATGAAATTAAGTTACATTCATCGGGTTCATCCAAACTAACTTAATTTCACTAAATTCAGCGAAATTAATGAAATTAAGTTACATTCTTCGGGTTTATCCAAACTAACTTAATTTCACTAAATTGAGCGAGATTAATGAAATTAAGTTACATCCGTCGGGTTCATCGAAACTAACTTAATTTCACTAAATTCAGCGAAATTAATGAAATTAAGTTACATTCATCGGGTTCATCCAAACTAACTTAATTTCACTAAATTGAGCGAGATTAATGAAATTAAGTTAAATTCATCGGGTTCATCCAAACAAACTTAATTTCACTAAATTCAGCGAAATTAATGAAATTAAGTTACATTCATCGGGTTCATCCAAACTAACTTAATTTCACTAAATTCAGCGAAATTAATGAAATTAAGTTACATTCATCGGGTTCATCCAAACTAACTTAATTTCACTAAATTCAGCGAAATTAATGAAATTAAGTTACATTCATCGGGTTCATCCAAACTAACTTAATTTCACTAAATTCAGCGAAATTAATGAAATTAAGTTACATTCATCGGGTTTATCCAAACTAACTTAATTTCACTAAATTGAGCGAGATTAATGAAATTAAGTTACATTCATCGGGTTCATCCAAACTAACTTAATTTCACTAAATTCAGCGAAATTAATGAAATTAAGTTACATTCTTCGGGTTTATCCAAACTAACTTAATTTCACTAAATTGAGCGAGATTAATGAAATTAAGTTACATTCATCGGGTTCATCGAAACTAACTTAATTTCACTAAATTCAGCGAAATTAATGAAATTAAGTTACATTCATCGGGTTCATCCAAACTAACTTAATTTCACTAAATTGAGCGAGATTAATGAAATTAAGTTAAATTCATCGGGTTCATCCAAACAAACTTAATTTCACTAAATTCAGCGAAATTAAAGAAATTAAGTTACATTCATCGGGTTCATCCAAACTAACTTAATTTCACTAAATTCAGCGAAATTAATGAAATTAAGTTACATTCATCGGGTTCATCCAAACTAACTTAATTTCACTAAATTCAGCGAAATTAATGAAATTAAGTTACATTCATCGGGTTCATCCAAACTAACTTAATTTCACTAAATTCAGCGAAATTAATGAAATTAAGTTACATTCATCGGGTTCATCCAAACTAACTTAATTTCACTAAATTCAGCGAAATTAATGAAATTAAGTTACATTCATCGGGTTCATCCAAACTAACTTAATTTCACTAAATTCAGCGAAATTAATGAAATTAAGTTACATTCATCGGGTTCATCAAAACTAACTTAATTTCTCTAAATTGAGCGAGATTAATGAAATTAAGTTACATTCATCGGGTTCATCCAAACTAACTTAATTTCACTAAATTCAGCGAAATTAATGAAATTAAGTTACATTCATCGGGTTCATCCAAACTAACTTAGTTTCACTAAATTCAGCGAAATTAATGAAATTAAGTTACATTCATCGGGTTCATCCAAACTAACTTAATTTCACTAAATTCAGCGAAATTAATGAAATTAAGTTACATTCATCGGGTTCATCCAAACTAAATTAATTTCACTAAATTCAGCGAAATTAGTGAAATTAAGTTAAATTCATCGGGTTCATCCAAACAAACTTAATTTCACTAAATTCAGCGAAATTAATGAAATTAAGTTACATTCATCGGGTTCATCGAAACAAACTTAATTTCACTAAATTGAGCGAAATTAATGAAATTAAGTTACATTCATCGCGTTCATCCACACTAACTTAATTTCACTAAATTCAGCGAAATTAATGAAATTAAGTTACATTCATCGGGTTCATCCAAACTAACTTAATTTCACTAAATTCAGCGAAATTAATGAAATTAAGTTACATTCATCGGGTTCATCCAAACTAACTTAATTTCACTAAATTCAGCGAAATTAATGAAATTAAGTTACATTCATCGGGTTCATCCAAACAAACTTAATTTCACTAAATTGAGCGAAATTAATGAAATTAAGTTACATTCATCGGGTTCATCCAAACTAACTTAATTTCACTAAATTCAGCGAATTTAATGAAATTAAGTTACATTCATCGGGTTCATCCAAACTAACTTAATTTCACTAAATTCAGCGAAATTAATGAAATTAAGTTACATTCATCGGGTTCATCCAAACTAACTTAATTTCACTAAATTCAGCGAAATGAATGAAATTAAGTTACATTCATCGGGTTCATCCAAACTAACTTAATTTCAATAAATTCAGCGAAATTAACGAAATTAATTTACATTCATCGGGTTCATCCAAACTAACTTAATTTCACTAAATTCAGCGAATTTAATGAAATTAAGTTAAATTCATCGGGTTCATCCAAACAAACTTAATTTCACTAAATTCAGCGAAATTAATGAAATTAAGTTACATTCATCGGGTTCATCCAAACAAACTTAATTTCACTAAATTGAGCGAAATTTATGAAATTAAGTTACATTCATCGGGTTCATCCAAACTAACTTAATTTCACTAAATTCAGCGAAATTAATGAAATTAAGTTACATTCATCGGGTTCATCCAAACAAACTTAATTTCACTAAATTCAGCGAAATTAATGAAATTAAGTTACATTCATCGGGTTCATTCAAACTAACTTAATTTCACTAAATTCAGCGAAATTAATGAAATTAAGTTACATTCATCGGGTTCATCCAAACTAACTTAATTTCACTAAATTCAGCGAAATTAATGAAATTAAGTTACATTCATCGGGTTCATCCAAACTAACTTAATTTCACTAAATTGAGCGAGATTAATGAAATTAAGTTACATTCATCGGGTTCATCCAAACAAACTTAATTTCACTAAATTCAGCGAATTTAATGAAATTAAGTTAAATTCATCGGGTTCATCCAAACAAACTTAATTTCACTAAATTCAGCGAAATTAATGAAATTAAGTTACATTCATCGGGTTCATCCAAACAAACTTAATTTCACTAAATTGAGCGAAATTTATGAAATTAAGTTACATTCATCGGGTTCATCCAAACTAACTTAATTTCAATAAATTCAGCGAAATTAACGAAATTAATTTACATTCATCGGGTTCATCCAAACTAACTTAATTTCACTAAATTCAGCGAATTTAATGAAATTAAGTTAAATTCATCGGGTTCATCCAAACAAACTTAATTTCACTAAATTCAGCGAAATTAATGAAATTAAGTTACATTCATCGGGTTCATCCAAACAAACTTAATTTCACTAAATTGAGCGAAATTTATGAAATTAAGTTACATTCATCGGGTTCATCCAAACTAACTTAATTTCACTAAATTCAGCGAAATTAATGAAATTAAGTTACATTCATCGGGTTCATCCAAACAAACTTAATTTCACTAAATTGAGCGAAATTTATGAAATTAAGTTACATTCATCGGGTTCATCCAAACTAACTTAATTTCACTAAATTCAGCGAAATTAATGAAATTAAGTTACATTCATCGGGTTCATCCAAACAAACTTAATTTCACTAAATTCAGCGAAATTAATGAAATTAAGTTACATTCATCGGGTTCATTCAAACTAACTTAATTTCACTAAATTCAGCGAAATTAATGAAATTAAGTTACATTCATCGGGTTCATCCAAACTAACTTAATTTCACTAAATTCAGCGAAATTAATGAAATTAAGTTACATTCATCGGGTTCATCCAAACTAACTTAATTTCACTAAATTGAGCGAGATTAATGAAATTAAGTTACATTCATCGGGTTCATCCAAACAAACTTAATTTCACTAAATTCAGCGAAATTAATGAAATTAAGTTACATTCATCGGGTTCATCCAAACTAACTTAATTTCACTAAATTCAGCGAAATTAATGAAATTAAGTTACATTCATCGGGTTCATCCAAACTAACTTACTTTCACTAAATTCAGCGAAATTAATGAAATTAAGTTACATTCATCGGGTTCATCCAAACTAACTTAATTTCACTAAATTCAGCGAAATTAATGAAATTAAGTTACATTCATCGGGTTCATCCAAACTAACTTAATTTCACTAAATTGAGCGAGATTAATGAAATTAAGTTACATTCATCGGGTTCATCCAAACTAACTTAATTTCACTAAATACAGCGAAATTAATGAAATTAAGTTACATTCATCGGGTTCATCCAAACTAACTTAATTTCACTAAATTCAGCCAAATTAATGAAATTAAGTTACATTCATCGGGTTCATCCAAACAAACTTAATTTCACTAAATTCAGCGAAATTAATCAAATTAAGTTACATTCATCGGGTTCATCGAAACTCACTTAGCGAAATTAATGAAATTAAGTTACATTCATCGGGTTCATCCAAACAAACTTAATTTCACTAAATTCAGCGAAATTAATGAAATTAAGTTACATTCATCGGGTTCATCCAAACTAACTTAATTTCACTAAATTCAGCGAAATTAATGAAATTAAGTTACATTCATCGGGTTCATCCAAACTAACTTAATTTCACTAAATTCAGCGAAATTAATGAAATTAAGTTACATTCATCGGGTTCATCCAAACAAACTTAATTTCACTAAATTCAGCGAAATTAATGAAATTAAGTTACATTCATCGGGTTCATCCAAACAAACTTAATTTCACTAAATTGAGCGAAATTAATGAAATTCAGTTACATTCATCGTGTTCATCCAAACAAACTTAATTTCACTAAATTCAGCGAAATTAATGAAATTAAGTTACATTCATCGGGTTCATCCAAACTAACTTAATTTCACTAAATTCAGCGAAATTAATGAAATTAAGTTACATTCATCGGGTTCATCCAAACTAACTTAATTTCACTAAATTCAGCGAAATTAATGAAATTAAGTTACATTCATCGGGTTCATCCAAACAAACTTAATTTCACTAAATTTAGCGAAATTAATGAAATTAAGTTACATTCATCGGGTTCATCCAAACTAACTTAATTTCACTAAATTCAGCGAAATTAATGAAATTAAGTTACATTCATCGGGTTCATCCAAACTAACTTAATTTCACTAAATTCAGCGAAATTAATGAAATTAAGTTACATTCATCGGGTTCATCCAAACTAACTTAATTTCACTAAATTCAGCGAAATGAATGAAATTAAGTTACATTCATCGGGTTCATCCAAACTAACTTAATTTTACTAAATTCAGCGAAATTAATGAAATTAAGTTACATTCATCGGGTTCATCCAAACAAACTTAATTTCACTAAATTCAGCGAAATTAATGAAATTAAGTTAAATTCATCGGGTTCATCCAAACAAACTTAATTTCACTAAATTCAGCGAAATTAATGAAATTAAGTTACATTCATCGGGTTCATCCAAACAAACTTAATTTCACTAAATTGAAGGAAATTAATGAAATTAAGTTACATTCATCGGGTTCATCCAAACAAACTTAATTTCACTAAATTCAGCGAAATTAATGAAATTAAGTTACATTCATCGGGTTCATCCAAACTAACTTAATTTCACTAAATTCAGCGAAATTAATGAAATTAAGTTACATTCATCGGGTTCATCCAAACTAACTTAATTTCACTAAATTCAGCGAAATTAATGAAATTAAGTTACATTCATCGGGTTCATCCAAACAAACTTAATTTCACTAAATTCAGCGAAATTAATGAAATTAAGTTACATTCATCGGGTTCATCCAAACTAACTTAATTTCACTAAATTCAGCGAAATTAATGAAATTAAGTTACATTCATCGGGTTCATCCAAACTAACTTAATTTCACTAAATTGAGCGAGATTAATGAAATTAAGTTACATTCATCGGGTTCATCCGAACAAACTTAATTTCACCAAATTCAGCGAAATTAATGAAATTAAGTTACATTCATCGGGTTCATCCAAACTAACTTAATTTCACTAAATTTAGCGAAATTAATGAAATTAAGTTACATTCATCGGGTTCATCCAAACTAACTTACTTTCACTAAATTCAGCGAAATTAATGAAATTAAGTTACATTCATCGGGTTCATCCAAACTAACTTAATTTCACTAAATTCAGCGAAATTAATGAAATTAAGTTACATTCATCGGGTTCATCCAAACTAACTTAATTTCACTAAATTGAGCCAAATTAATGAAATTAAGTTACATTCATCGGGTTCATCCAAACTAACTTAATTTCACTAAATTTAGCGAAATTAATGAAATTAAGTTACATTCATCGGGTTCATCCAAACTAACTTACTTTCACTAAATTCAGCGAAATTAATGAAATTAAGTTACATTCATCGGGTTCATCCAAACTAACTTAATTTCACTAAATTCAGCGAAATTAATGAAATTAAGTTACATTCATCGGGTTCATCCAAACTAACTTAATTTCACTAAATTGAGCCAAATTAATGAAATTAAGTTACATTCATCGGGTTCATCCAAACTAACTTAATTTCACTAAATTTAGCGAAATTAATGAAATTAAGTTACATTCATCGGGTTCATCCAAACTAACTTACTTTCACTAAATTCAGCGAAATTAATGAAATTAAGTTACATTCAACGGGTTCATCCAAACTAACTTAATTTCACTAAATTCAGCGAAATTAATGAAATTAAGTTACATTCATCGGGTTCATCTAAACTAACTTAATTTCACTAAATACAGCGAAATTAATGAAATTAAGTTACATTCATCGGGTTCATCCAAACTAACTTAATTTCACTAAATTCAGCCAAATTAATGAAATTAAGTTACATTCATCGGGTTCATCCAAACATACTTAATTTCACTAAATTCAGCGAAATTAATCAAATTAAGTTACATTCATCGGGTTCATCGAAACTCACTTAGCGAAATTAATGAAATTAAGTTACATTCATCGGGTTCATCCAAACTAACTTAATTTCACTAAATTCAGCGAAATTAATGAAATTAAGTTACATTCATCGGGTTCATCCAAACAAACTTAATTTCACTAAATTCAGCGAAATTAATGAAATTAAGTTACATTCATCGGGTTCATCGAAACTCAATTAGCGAGATTAATGAAATTAAGTTACATTCATCGGGTTCATCCAAACTAACTTAATTTCACTAAATTCAGCGAAATTAATGAAATTAAGTTACATTCATCGGGTTCATCCAAACAAACTTAATTTCACTAAATTCTGCGAAATTAATGAAATTAAGTTACATTCATCGGGTTCATCCAAACTAACTTAATTTCACTAAATTCAGCGAAATTAATGAAATTAAGTTACATTCATCGGGTTCATCCAAACTAACTTAATTTCACTAAATTCAGCGAAATTAATGAAATTAAGTTACATTCATCGGGTTCATCCAAACTAACTTAATTTCACTAAATTCAGCGAAATTAATGAAATTAAGTTACATTCATCGGGTTCATCCAAACTATCTTAATTTCACTAAATTCAGCGAAATTAATGAAATTAAGTTACATTCATCGGGTTCATCGAAACTCAATTAGCGAAATTAATGAAATTAAGTTACATTCATCGGGTTCATCCAAACTAACTTAATTTCACCAAATTGAGCGAGATTAATGAAATTAAGTTACATTCATCGGGTTCATCCAAACTAACTTAATTTCACTAAATACAGCGAAATTAATGAAATTAAGTTACATTCATCGGGTTCATCCAAACTAACTTAATTTCACTAAATTCAGCCAAATTAATGAAATTAAGTTACATTCATCGGGTTCATCCAAACATACTTAATTTCACTAAATTCAGCGAAATTAATCAAATTAAGTTACATTCATCGGGTTCATCGAAACTCACTTAGCGAGATTAATGAAATTAAGTTACATTCATCGGGTTCATCCAAACAAACTTAATTTCACTAAATTCAGCGAAATTAATGAAATTAAGTTACATTCATCGGGTTCATCCAAACAAACTTAATTTCACTAAATTCAGCGAAATTAATGCAATTAAATTACATTCATCGGGTTCATCGAAACTCAATTAGCGAAATTAATGAAATTAAGTTACATTCATCGGGTTCATCCAAACAAACTTAATTTCACTAAATTCAGCGAAATTAATGAAATTAAGTTACATTCATCGGGTTCATCGAAACTCAATTAGCGAGATTAATGAAATTAAGTTACATTCATCGGGTTCATCCAAACTAACTTAATTTCACTAAATTCAGCGAAATTAATGAAATTAAGTTACATTCATCGGGTTCATCCAAACTAACTTAATTTCACCAAATTGAGCGAGATTAATGAAATTAAGTTACATTCATCGGGTTCATCCAAACTAACTTAATTTCACTAAATACAGCGAAATTAATGAAATTAAGTTACATTCATCGGGTTCATCCAAACTAACTTAATTTCACTAAATTCAGCCAAATTAATGAAATTAAGTTACATTCATCGGGTTCATCCAAACATACTTAATTTCACTAAATTCAGCGAAATTAATCAAATTAAGTTACATTCATCGGGTTCATCGAAACTCACTTAGCGAGATTAATGAAATTAAGTTACATTCATCGGGTTCATCCAAACAAACTTAATTTCACTAAATTCAGCGAAATTAATGAAATTAAGTTACATTCATCGGGTTCATCCAAACAAACTTAATTTCACTAAATTCAGCGAAATTAATGCAATTAAGTTACATTCATCGGGTTCATCGAAACTCAATTAGCGAAATTAATGAAATTAAGTTACATTCATCGGGTTCATCCAAACAAACTTAATTTCACTAAATTCAGCGAAATTAATGAAATTAAGTTACATTCATCGGGTTCATCGAAACTCAATTAGCGAGATTAATGAAATTAAGTTACATTCATCGGGTTCATCCAAACTAACTTAATTTCACTAAATTCAGCGAAATTAATGAAATTAAGTTACATTCATCGGGTTCATCCAAACAAACTTAATTTCACTAAATTCAGCGAAATTAATGAAATTAAGTTACATTCATCGGGTTCATCCAAACAAACTTAATTTCACTAAATTCAGCGAAATTAATGAAATTAAGTTACATTCATCTGGTTCATCCAAACTAACTTAATTTCACTAAATTCAGCGAAATTAATGAAATTAAGTTACATTCATCGGGTTCATCCAAACTAACTTAATTTCACTAAATTCAGCGAAATTAATGAAATTAAGTTACATTCATCGGGTTCATCCAAACTAACTTAATTTCACTAAATTCAGCGAAATTAATGAAATTAAGTTACATTCATCGGGTTCATCGAAACTCAATTAGCGAAATTAATGAAATTAAGTTACATTCATCGGGTTCATCCAAACTAACTTTATTTCACTAAATTGAGCGAGATTAATGAAATTAAGTTACATTCATCGGGTTCATCCAAACTAACTTAATTTCACTAAATTCAGCGAAATTAATGAAATTAAGTTACATTCATCGGGTTCATCCAAACTAACTTAATTTCACTAAATTCAGCGAAATTAATGAAATTAAGTTACATTCATCGGGTTCATCCAAACTAACTTAATTTCAATAGATTCAGCGAAATTAATGAAATTAAGTTACATTCATCGGGTTCATCCAAACTAACTTAATTTCACTAAATTCAGCGAAATTAATGAAATTAAGTTACATTCATCGGGTTCATCCAAACAAACTTAATTTCACTAAATTCAGCGAAATTAATGAAATTAAGTTACATTCATCGGGTTCATCCAAACTTACTTAATTTCACTAAATTCAGCGAAATTAATGAAATTAAGTTACATTCATCGGGTTCATCCAAACTAACTTAATTTCACTAAATTCACCGAAATTAATGAAATTAAGTTACATTCATCGGGTTCATCCAAACAAACTTAATTTCACTAAATACAGCGAAATTAATGAAATTAAGTTACATTCATCGGGTTCATCCAAACTAACTTAATTTCACTAAATTCAGCCAAATTAATGAAATTAAGTTACATTCATCGGGTTCATCCAAACAAACTTAATTTCACTAAATTCAGCGAAATTAATCAAATTAAGTTACATTCATCGGGTTCATCGAAACTCACTTAGCGAAAATAATGAAATTAAGTTACATTCATCGGGTTCATCCAAACAAACTTAATTTCACTAAATTCAGCGAAATTAATGAAATTAAGTTACATTCATCGGCTTCATCCAAACAAACTTAATTTCACTAAATTCAGCGAAATTAATGAAATTAAGTTACATTCATCGGGTTCATCGAAACTCAATTAGCGAAATTAATGAAATTAAGTTACATTCATCGGGTTCATCCAAACAAACTTAATATCACTAAATTCAGCGAAATTAATGAAATTAAGTTACATTCATCGGGTTCATCCAAAGAAACTTAATTTCACTAAATTCAGCGAAATTAATGAAATTAAGTTACATTCTTCGGGTTCATCCAAACAAACTTAATTTCACTAAATTCAGCGAAATTATTGAAATTAAGTTACATTCATCGGGTTCATCCAACTAACTTAATTTCACTAAATTCAGCGAAATTAATGAAATTAAGTTACATTCATCGGGTTCATCCAAACTAACTTAATTTCACTAAATTCAGCGAAATTAATGAAATTAAGTTACATTCATCGGGTTCATCCAAACTAACTTAAATTCACTAAATTCAGCGAAATTAATGAAATTAAGTTACATTCATCGGGTTCATCCAAACTAACTGAATTTCACTAAATTCAGCGAAATTAATGAAATTAAGTTACATTCATCGGGTTCATCGAAACTCAATTAGCGAAATTAATGAAATTAAGTTACATTCATCGGGTTCATCCAAACTAACTTTATTTCACTAAATTGAGCGAGATTAATGAAATTAAGTTACATTCATCGGGTTCATCCAAACTAACTTAATTTCACTAAATTCAGCGAAATTAATGAAATTAAGTTACATTCATCGGGTTCATCCAAACTAACTTAATTTCACTAAATTCAGCGAAATTAATGAAATTAAGTTACATTCATCGGGTTCATCCAAACAAACTTAATTTCACTAAATTCAGCGAAATTAATGAAATTAAGTTACATTCTTCGGGTTCATCCAAACAAACTTAATTTCACTAAATTCATCGAAATTAATGAAATTAAGTTACATTCATCGGGTTCATCCAAACTAACTTAATTTCACTAAATTCAGCGAAATTAATGAAATTAAGTTACATTCATCGGGTTCATCCAAACTAACTTAATTTCACTAAATTCAGCGAAATTAATGAAATTAAGTTACATTCATCGGGTTCATCCAAACTAACTTAATTTCACTAAATTCAGCGAAATTAATGAAATTAAGTTACATTCATCGGGTTCATCCAACTAACTTAATTTCACTAAATTCAGCGAAATTAATGAAATTAAGTTACATTCATCGGGTTCATCCAAACTAACTTAATTTCACTAAATTCAGCGAAATTAATGAAATTAAGTTACATTCATCGGGTTCATCCAAACTAACTTAATTTCACTAAATTCAGCGAAATTAATGAAATTAAGTTACATTCATCGGGTTCATCCAAACTAACTTAATTTCACTAAATTCAGCGAAATTAATGAAATTAAGTAACATTCATCGGGTTCATCCAAACTAACTTAATTTCACTAAATTCAGCGAAATTAATGAAATTAAGTTACATTCATCGGGTTCATCCAAACTAACTTAATTTCACGAAATTCAGCGAAATTAATGAAATTAAGTTACATTCATCGGGTTCATCCAAACTAACTTAATTTCACTAAATTCAGCGAAATTAATGAAATTAAGTTACATTCTTCGGGTTCATCCAAACAAACTTAATTTCACTAAATTCAGCGAAATTAATGAAATTAAGTTACATTCATCGGGTTCATCCAAACTAACTTAATTTCACTAAATTCAGCGAAATTAATGAAATTAAGTTACATTCATCGGGTTCATCCAAAATAACTTAATTTCACTAAATTCAGCGAAATTAATGAAATTAAGTTACATTCATCGGGTTCATCGAAACTCAATTAGCGAAAATGAAATTAAGTTACATTCATCGGGTTCATCCAAACTAACTTTATTTCACTAAATTGAGCGAGATTAATGAAATTAAGTTACATTCATCGGGTTCATCCAAACTAACTTAATTTCACTAAATTCAGCGAAATTAATGAAATTAAGTTACATTCATCGGGTTCATCCAAACTAACTTAATTTCACTAAATTCAGCGAAATTAATGAAATTAAGTTACATTCATCGGGTTCATCCAAACTAACTTAATTTCACTAAATTCAGCGAAATTAATGAAATTAAGTTAGAGCATTTTCATAAACGCAGAACTGCCGCAGTACTGCAGAATTCAGCAATTGGAAGTCTGTAGCTGAATATTGCAGAATGACCGCAGTTCTGCGTTTATGAAAATGCCCTTACATTCATCGGGTTCATCCAAACTAACTTAATTTCACTAAATTCAGCGAAATTAATGAAATTAAGTTACATTCATCGGGTTCATCCAAACTAACTTAATTTCACTAAATTCAGCGAAATTAATGAAATTAAGTTACATTCATCGTGTATGTTAAAGTTAGATAAAATTGTATGTTAAGTTTTAGGAGTTAATATATCCGGATGGGGCTTAATAGAGAAATAAAAACACTACTGATTCCACTACGTTATAATACTTTAATACTTTTAATATTCCGTTAGTAAGTATACAAGAGTTAAGTCGCGGACACTGTAGCGTGTGAACTCTAGCACGGCAAGGAAGAGAAGTAAAGTTTTTCGAGAGAATCAAATGCAATTTATCAAAAGTACAGTTTATGGTTTGTTTTAAAATTTAGACTTAAAATTAGGTTTGTTGCCAGCTCTCGGTCCCTAGTATTGATACTGTTGTTGATTCAAAATTGACATATATAATTATTGCTGTTGGTTCTAAACATCCCGCCCGCCTCGTGTGGAGCACGAAATCCAGAGGTGCAGAACGGCCGCCCGCCATGAGGAAGTTCCTAGTCCTGAGCCGCCCGCCTTAGTAAGGTGCTGATAAAAGTTTAATAAATCTACGGACAGAAAAGTGATTATTTCATATTTATTATTATCAATTTTTTTGTAATTTGTTTAGTATCTATAGCTTAAAGTTAGATTAACTGGGTTAGAAGTCGATGGGAAGGATGCAGAGTTTCGTCACGGGACGTTTACAGTATCCATCTTTGTGTCGTATGGTCACGACTCGAACTTGCGCGTCTGCTCCTGGGTGAAGTTCTGTGACGCGTCCTAGCCGCCAGTGTTGGGGGGGTAGTTTGTCTTCCTTGATAACGACGAGGTCGTTGACGGTTATAGATTTAGTTTTATGTTGCCACCTGTAACGGGACTGCAAGTGGCATAGGTACTCCTTGTACCAGCGAACCCAGAAGCTTTCATACGCCTGCTGTACTAGTTGCCAACGATCCAATCTGTTAAGTGGCGTACCTAGTGTATTTGGCGTAGGCACGGCGAGCAAGCTTTCTCCGACTAAGAAGTGCCCAGGGGTTAACGCATTCAGGTCCGTGGGGTCATCTGTGATAGCGTTTAGTGGCCTCGAGTTGAGACAGGCCTCGATCTGTGCGAGTAGGGTGAACATCTCCTCCAGAGTGAGAGTTTGACTGCCAACCACTCGCTTTAGGTGATGCTTAAAGGACTTTACTCCAGCTTCCCAGAGACCACCAAAATGTGGGGAAGCGGGGGGTATAAAGTGCCATTCTGTTCCGTCCTTGAGGGTGAGCTGCGGAAGGTCCTTGCTGTGAGTAAGTTGGTAAAGATATTTTGACAGCTGCCTATCTGCGCCCACGAAGTTTTTGCCGTTGTCACTGTATAGTTTTGCGCATCTTCCACGACGACTTACGAATCGACGGAACGCTGCGATGAATGCCTCAGTGGTTAAATCAGTGACTAATTCTAGGTGCACTGCTCGCGTAGAGAAGCAGACGAAGACTGCTACATAGCACTTGAGTCGAGTCCGTCCTCGGCCTCGATTCGGTTTGATCATAAAGGGTCCAGCGTAGTCCACGCCACTATGAAGGAAGGGTTTAGTTGGACGTACACGATCTGGAGGTAAGTCGCCCATAAGCGGGGTAGAAGTTTTAGCTCGCGCTCTGCAGCAAATAACGCACTGATGTATAAATTGTCTCACTTTTCTTCGACCATTGGGGATCCAATACCTTTGTCGAAGTTGTTGGAGAGTAGCTTGTGTGCCTCCATGTAGAGTTTTTGAATGGGCATTGGCAATTAGAAGTTTGGTTAAGTAGCTATCAGTTGGAAGTATGATAGGGTGTGTTTCGTCTTCTGTTAAGAGCGCATTTTTTAGTCTGCCACCCACTCGTAATATATGCTTGGAGTCAATAATAGGGTTCAAGGCTTTAAGTTTAGTTCTTGTGGGGACTGGTGCTCCTGACGCTAGGCAGTTGAGCTCACTGGGATATGCCTGTCGCTGTTCAACCTTAATCCAGTGCTCTAAGGCTAAATCCAGTTCGGCTAGGCTTAAGTAGCCTGTATGTCTTAACTTCGCTGGAGTTTTGCTGTTGTGTATGAATCGAAGGCAGTAGGCGGTTGTACGAAGGAGCCTCGACAAGTCCGAGTACCTCGGCAGAAGGAATGTCCTTGAATCATGCACGCTGTGTGCGATAAAAATAGATGTTGACTGGTTCGGGCGAATAGCTTCATAAACTTCCGAAGGTATAGAAAGGTCAGTCATCTTGGGCCAATCGACAGGATATTTCGCTAGCCACTCTGGTCCCGACCACCAAAGCTTATAGTCTCTTAGTTTAGCCGCTGGAATTCCTCTGGTTATGCAGTCTGCAGGGTTTTGCGCTGTAGGGACATGATGCCACAATGTTTGTGGAAGTTTTTCGTGGATCAGAGCAACACGGTTGGCTATGAAGACCTTCCATTTAGACGGATGCTCACGGAGCCAAGCTAGCACTACGGTTGAATCCGACCAAGCGTGTGTGGGTATCGCCTCCAGATTTAAGTTATGTTGAATGTAGGATATAAGTTCAGCTAAAAGAGCCGCTCCACATAGTTCCAAGCGTGGCAACGAAACAGTACGCAGCGGACTCACTCTGGTTTTGGCTGCAATAAGTGTTACATGTGGATTATTCGGATCTTGTGCAATGCGCAGATAGACGGCTGCTCCATATGCAGCTTGCGAGGCATCGCAAAAGCCGTGTAGTTCAGCATTGGAGAGAGATTTTCCTGTTCCTAACCAACGTTTGATGTGAAGATCGTTTATGTGCTTTAGTTCGGACTTATAGTCCAGCCATGAAGAATTGAGGTCAGCAGGGATTTGGTCATCCCAGCCTATCTTTGCAGTCCACAATTTTTGCAAGAGTATCTTGGAAGTGATCGTCACTGGCGACAACCATCCTAGAGGGTCGTAGATTTTGCTTATATCGGAGAGAATAGACCGTTTAGATGAGCTCGTAGTGCTGGGAAGAGTGATGTAGTAGCGAAAGGTATCGAGCTGGGGGTTCCAACCAAGGCCTAATGTCTTTATTTGGGAATCCGTGATGAGTTTCTCGTTTATACCTGTAGTCTTGTCCGCTTCGGGGATGTCTGTCAGCAATTCGGGAGTGTTAGACATCCACTTCCGCAGGTTGAAGCCTCCATATTTGAAGATCATTCTCAATTCGTCACGAACACGGATTGCGGTCGCCTTTTCATAAGAGCCAAAAAGAACGTCATCTACGTAAGTGTTTTCATGGATGATTTTTGCACCTTCAGGATGTGTTAGTAGGTGATCGTCTGCCAGTTGTTTGAGCACCTTGCAAGCCAGGTAGGGTGCCGCGGCGGTGCCGTAAGTAACAGTGCGAAGACGGTAGCAGTTGACTGGTTGTGATGGAGAGGGTCGCCACAATATCCTTTGTAGGTCTATATCTGCCGGGTTTATCAAAATCTGCCGGAACATCTTCTCCAAGTCACCGGTAAAGACGTACGGGAAGAAACGCCATCTCGCTAATACTATGAAGACGTCGTTTTGCAGCTTTGGTCCAATGTGTAGTAGGTCGTTTAATGATACTCCAGTACGAGTCTGCTGTGAGGCGTTGAAGACCACTCGTAATTTAGTCGTCGAGCTAGTTGGTTTCAATACGGCGTGATGAGGTAAATAGTATACCGGACCTTGTGCTTCTCCCTCATCCTGCACCAATTCCATATGATTAAGAGATAAGTATTCCTCCATGAAGTCCGAGTATGCTTTGAGTAGCGGTGGATCTCGGTTGAACCTTCTTTCCATACGGATCAGGGCATTCAAGGCAGCTTCACGTGAATCTCCTAGTTGGAGTTCAGTATTCCTTATAGGTAGGCGTACGACGAATCTACCATTTGCATCTCGATAGTGAGTCTTCTGGAAGATCCTCTCACATTCAGCGTCTTTCGGGTCCAGCAAATGTTGCTGAGGCGGTTCTTCAATTTCCCAGAACCTTCGCAATAGGGTGTCAAGGTTGATTGTGGTAGTAGTGACGTGATGACTCGTTGTGAGTGAAGCCTGTTCTGCTGCTTGAGCCATGGGCCCTGATATGATCCAGCCTAAAGTTGTAGCTTGTGCTACGGGAGTTCCAACTGGACCTTTACGAATGTCGGCTAATAGAATTCTTGCGTGTAAATCAACACCAAGAACCAGATCAATTCCAGATGGCTTGTCAAATGAAGGATCTGCCAGCTGCAATCCTGCTATATGTGGCCAGTTTCGCTTATTAATGCGTTTTGCTGGCATCAGACGGGTAAGTGATGGAAGGACCAGAGACTCAACTGTATAGATTTGTGAAGGATCAATGATAGATATAACTTCATGAAGAACGACTGCATTAGCTGTACCTACAAGAGTATTGCCCATTCCATAGATTGAAATATCCGCAGTACTTTTGGCAAGTCTTAAAGCGTTAGCCAAAGACGAAGTCATGAAGCAAGATTCCGATCCCTGATCCACTAATGCTCGGGCGCGAATAGTTCCACCTTCAGCTGATCTTACCAGCACCATGGCTGTAGCTAGTAAATTGGTGGCTTGTCTAGGCTTGTTGACGTGACTGCTGGCTACGTGGGCAAGTGTTTGACTAGATGTAGAGGTTTCAGTTCGCATAGGGTTGGCTGTCATGCTAGCAGACTGTTCTGATTTGTGCCATTGTTGGCTTTCCACTCCGTGTACAGGTGCCTGATGGATCATCGTATGGTGTCTTTGGTTACACCGCTGGCAGGTTTTCTCTGAAGTGCATGTTGCACTTACGTGGCTCGACTTCAGGCAATTTGTGCAGATTGCCTTCTTCCGTAGTAAATCTATGCGCTCTTCAATGGTCTTGGAGCGGAACTGAGGACAGAACATGATGAAATGGCCACGGCCACAGCAGCCGCATTCGTTAGATTTGGTTTTCGTAGTGTGATGGCTGCGAGTAGTAAGTTTTGGATGCGATGGCTGTTGACGCAGTACTACTGGTCGCGGTTGGGCTTTCACACAATCTTTTATGGCGCTTAAGGCTTGCAGGCGTGATTCCAAGAAGGTCTGGAGTGATTTGAAGGGGGGCACGTCTGTAGATGAACTAAGGGACGTCTCCCAGTCCTTGCGTGTACAACTATCTAGTTTGTTCGAGAGTAGGTACACGAACCAATCACCCCAATGTTCAGTAGGACGATCTAGATTATTCAATGTTCGGACAGCTAAGTTGAATCCATCAACAAGTCTACGAAGTTCCGCAGCTGTTTCCCCAGCCATGGCCGGTATGTTAACCAGCGCGTTTAAATTGGAGTTGACCAGGACTCGCTTGTTCTCGAAGCGCGTGGACAGGGTGTCCCAGGCGGCGCTATAATTGGCGCTAGTTGTCGCGAAATGCTTTAATAATTTTGCCGCTTCTCCAGTAACAGCTGCTTTGAGGTAATGCATTTTGTCAATATTGGTTAGATTGTGGTTCTGATGGATTAAGGAGATGTAGGTGTCTCTAAAGGAGGGCCAATCGTAGTAAGAACCACTGAAAGTTGGAAGATTCACTCTTGGTAACTTAATGGGCTGATATGATGAAGTGGTAGGATTATGGACGGTGGAATTTAACAGTGATGCGTCACGAGGGCTCTCTTCATACTGAGCGAGGTGCTCCTTCAGCCAACCTAAGGCGTCCATGTAAGCGCTCTCCACGGTCGAGAACACGTCAGCAGTGAAGTAGTTTTCTCGCTTCTTTTCATCATCCGAGACTAGTTTATACAAATCATCATTTGCTTTTATAAAATATTGCCAATATGAATCTAGTAATTGCAAACGGTTGCGAAGGAAGATCTCATTTCGTTTGTCTTTGCCGACTTTATGTACGTTTGTTAAGAAGTTTACAATACGCTCTTGGGATGCTTTAAGTTTAGCCTTAGCTGCGTTCATAATGTTGTTAATAGTTTAATATTTTGTCGCAATAGTTTTGTTGTAATAGTTTAATATTTTGTCGCAACTACGTTGGAGATATTTATTTAGTTAAAGATAAAACCACTTGCTTGTTTCTAAAATATTTTATATTATTAATATATGTAGATTATTTAAAGTGATGTTAGATTTATTAGTTATCCAAAACAAGTCACACAAAATTTTTTTAATCTTTATTAGGTACATAAATTAGAGGCTACTTTGTTTTATGATTTAGCCAACGTAAAGACCGCATAGTCAAAGCGCGACACTACCGAGTCGTTTTCACAACCATAATAATTTATATTTGCAAAAGAGTCGGGTTTTTTATCTAGTAACATAAGTCCACAAAATTCGATATTAACCACTCCGGTTCTATTTTCATTTGGTTTTAAGTTGCACTTTGACACTTTGTGCGTAGTAATACAAAGTCTGAAAACTTCTAAAATAATGGAATAATAATCTTCTCAATAAGTTAAAAATAATTGTAATATTAGTTCCAATTAGTAAACTTTTAAGTAGCACTTTGACAGTTTATTTGTAGCAAAGTCTAAAGTCTGAAAATCCTTAATTTATTTAAAAGTAATAAATTGTTGCTTTACTTTCTTGTATATAAGAAACACATATAAATTTCGTTTGCTAATTAATATTGGTTTTAAATGTTTACGCATTGTTTACGAGAATTGTTTCATGTTTGTTTTAATTATAAGTCCATGAAGTCTATGCAGTGAATGGAGTTGCATATATAATAGCTTTAAGTTGTGAGGCTTTGAGAATTTCCTGCCTTGAGAGTGAAAGCTTTTCTTGTAGTATAAGGAGTATAAGAGTATCAATCAGTTGAAGCTCTTTTCTCGTAGTTTTAAAGTTTATTATTTTGACTTCTCTCCAGAGAGCTTGTGACACTGAGTATTAGAGTATTAGTAAGTATAACTTGGAACGAACTCACCGATCTTTAAAGTTCAGGAGCTTTCCTTCATCTGTGGGGTAGCTTGAAGTATAGAGCTTAGAGCTTGGAGCTTTTATGCTGCGATCTGCATAAGCACATGGAGTGATCGTGTGGACCATAAAAGCTTTCACGGGAATATTCCCACTACACAGTTAGAAATTTGGAATAAAATTTGAAGCTAATTTCACTTTTAGTTTTTTGTCGGAAAAACGTTTCACTTTAGCTAATTTGATTAGGTATTTATCAAATTTTAAAGACACTGCGATTCACTAGCGAACCATTAACCGAGAGTATGAACCGTTATCCGTTATCACTAGCCCGATCCGGCTCGAAGGACCAAAAAATGTATGTTAAAGTTAGATAAAATTGTATGTTAAGTTTTAGGAGTTAATATATCCGGATGGGGCTTAATAGAGAAATAAAAACACTACTGATTCCACTACGTTATAATACTTTAATACTTTTAATATTCCGTTAGTAAGTATACAAGAGTTAAGTCGCGGACACTGTAGCGTGTGAACTCTAGCACGGCAAGGAAGAGAAGTAAAGTTTTTCGAGAGAATCAAATGCAATTTATCAAAAGTACAGTTTATGGTTTGTTTTAAAATTTAGACTTAAAATTAGGTTTGTTGCCAGCTCTCGGTCCCTAGTATTGATACTGTTGTTGATTCAAAATTGACATATATAATTATTGCTGTTGGTTCTAAACACATCGGGTTCATCGAAACTCAATTAGCGAAAATGAAATTAAGTTACATTCATCGGGTTCATCCAAACTAACTTTATTTCACTAAATTGAGCGAGATTAATGAAATTAAGTTACATTCATCGGGTTCATCCAAACTAACTTAATTTCACTAAATTCAGCGAAATTAATGAAATTAAGTTACATTCATCGGGTTCATCCAAACTAACTTAATTTCACTAAATTCAGCGAAATTAATGAAATTAAGTTACATTCATCGGGTTCAACCAAACTAACTTAATTTCACTAGATTCAGCGAAATTAATGAAATTAAGTTACATTCATCGGGTTCATCCAAACTAACTTAATTTCACTAAATTCAGCGAAATTAATGAAATTAAGTTAAATTCATCGGGTTCATCCAAACTAACTTAATTTCACTAAATTCAGCGAAATTAATGAAATTAAGTTACATTCATCGGGTTCATCCAAACTAACTTAATTTCACTAAATTGAGCGAGATTAATGAAATTAAGTTAAATTCATCGGGTTCATCCAAACAAACTTAATTTCACTAAATTCAGCGAAGTTAATGAAATTAAGTTACATTCATCGGGTTCATCCAAACTAACTTAATTTCACTAAATTCAGCGAAATTGATGAAATTAAGTTACATTCATCGGGTTCATCCAAACTAACTTAATTTCACTAAATTCAGCGAAATTAATGAAATTAAGTTACATTCATCGGGTTCATCCAAACTAACTTAATTTCACTAAATTCAGCGAAATTAATGAAATTAAGTTACATTCATCGGGTTTATCCAAACTAACTTAATTTCACTAAATTGAGCGAGATTAATGAAATTAAGTTACATTCATCGGGTTCATCGAAACTAACTTAATTTCACTAAATTCAGCGAAATTAATGAAATTAAGTTACATTCATCGGGTTCATCCAAACTAACTTAATTTCACTAAATTGAGCGAGATTAATGAAATTAAGTTAAATTCATCGGGTTCATCCAAACAAACTTAATTTCACTAAATTCAGCGAAATTAATGAAATTAAGTTACATTCATCGGGTTCATCCAAACTAACTTAATTTCACTAAATTCAGCGAAATTAATGAAATTAAGTTACATTCATCGGGTTCATCCAAACTAACTTAATTTCACTAAATTCAGCGAAATTAATGAAATTAAGTTACATTCATCGGGTTCATCCAAACAAACTTAATTTCACTAAATTCAGCGAAATTAATGAAATTAAGTTACATTCATCGGGTTCATCCAAACTAACTTAATTTCACTAAATTCAGCGAAATTAATGAAATTAAGTTACATTCATCGGGTTCATCCAAACTAACTTAATTTCACTAAATTCAGCGAAATTAATGAAATTAAGTTACATTCATCGGGTTCATCCAAACAAACTTAATTTCACTAAATTCAGCGAAATTAATGAAATTAAGTTACATTCATCGGGTTCATCCAAACTAACTTAATTTCACTAAATTCAGCGAAATTAATGAAATTAAGATACATTCATCGGGTTCATCCAAACTAACTTAATTTCACTAAATTCAGCGAAATTAATGAAATTAAGTTACATTCATCAGGTTCATCCAAACAAACTTAATTTCACTAAATTCAGCGAAATTAACGAAATTAAGTTACATTCATCGGGTTCATCCAAACTAACTTAATTTCACTAAATTCAGCGAAATTAATGAAATTAAGTTACATTCATCGGGTTCATCCAAACTAACTTAATTTCACTAAATTGAGCGAGATTAATGAAATTAAGTTAAATTCATCGGGTTCATCCAAACAAACTTAATTTCACTAAATTCAGCGAAGTTAATGAAATTAAGTTACATTCATCGGGTTCATCCAAACTAACTTAATTTTACTAAATTCAGCGAAATTAATGAAATTAAGTTACATTCATCAGGTTCATCCAAACAAACTTAATTTCACTAAATTCAGCGAAATTAATGAAATTAAGTTACATTCATCGGGTTCATCCAAACTAACTTAATTTCACTAAATTCAGCGAAATTAATGAAATTAAGTTACATTCATCGGGTTCATCCAAACTAACTTAATTTCACTAAATTCAGCGAAATTAATGAAATTAAGTTACATTCATCGGGTTCATCCAAACTAACTTAATTTCACTAAATTCAGCGAAATTAATGAAATTAAGTTACATTCATCGGGTTCATCCAAACAAACTTAATTTCACTAAATTCAGCGAAATTAATGAAATTAAGTTACATTCATCGGGTTCATCCAAACTAACTTAATTTCACTAAATTCAGCGAAATTAATGAAATTAAGTTACATTCATCGGGTTCATCCAAACTAACTTAATTTCACTAAATTCAGCGAAATTAATGAAATTAAGTTACATTCATCGGGTTCATCCAAACAAACTTAATTTCACTAAATTCAGCGAAATTAATGAAATTAAGTTACATTCATCGGGTTCATCCAAACTAACTTAATTTCACTAAATTCAGCGAAATTAATGAAATTAAGTTACATTCATCGGGTTCATCCAAACTAACTTAATTTCACTAAATTCAGCGAAATTAATGAAATTAAGTTACATTCATCAGGTTCATCCAAACAAACTTAATTTCACTAAATTCAGCGAAATTAACGAAATTAAGTTACATTCATCGGGTTCATCCAAACTAACTTAATTTCACTAAATTCAGCGAAATTAATGAAATTAAGTTACATTCATCGGGTTCATCCAAACTAACTTAATTTCACTAAATTGAGCGATATTAATGAAATTAAGTTAAATTCATCGGGTTCATCCAAACAAACTTAATTTCACTAAATTCAGCGAAGTTAATGAAATTAAGTTACATTCATCGGGTTCATCCAAACTAACTTAATTTTACTAAATTCAGCGAAATTAATGAAATTAAGTTACATTCATCAGGTTCATCCAAACAAACTTAATTTCACTAAATTCAGCGAAATTAATGAAATTAAGTTACATTCATCGGGTTCATCCAAACTAACTTAATTTCACTAAATTCAGCGAAATTAATGAAATTAAGTTACATTCATCGGGTTCATCCAAACTAACTTAATTTCACTAAATTGAGCGAGATTAATGAAATTAAGTTAAATTCATCGGGTTCATCCAAACAAACTTAATTTCACTAAATTCAGCGAAGTTAATGAAATTAAGTTACATTCATCGGGTTCATCCAAACTAACTTAATTTCACTAAATTCAGCGAAATTAATGAAATTAAGTTACATTCATCGGGTTCATCCAAACTAACTTAATTTCACTAAATTCAGCGAAATTAATTAAATTAAGTTACATTCATCGGGTTCATCCAAACTAACTTAATTTCACTAAATTGAGCGAGATTAATGAAATTAAGTTAAATTCATCGGGTTCATCCAAACAAACTTAATTTCACTAAATTCAGCGAAGTTAATAAAATTAAGTTACATTCATCGGGTTCATCCAAACTAACTTAATTTCACTAAATTCAGCGAAATTAATGAAATTAAGTGACATTCATCGGGTTCATCCAAACTAACTTAATTTCACTAAATTCAGCGAAATTAATGAAATTAAGTTACATTCATCGGGTTCATCCAAACTAACTTAATTTCACTAAATTCAGCGAAATTAATGAAATTAAGTTACATTCATCGGGTTTATCCAAACTAACTTAATTTCACTAAATTGAGCGAGATTAATGAAATTAAGTTACATTCATCGGGTTCATCGAAACTAACTTAATTTCACTAAATTCAGCGAAATTAATGAAATTAAGTTACATTCATCGGGTTCATCCAAACTAACTTAATTTCACTAAATTCAGCGAAATTAATGAAATTAAGTTACATTCATCGGGTTCATCGAAACTCAATTAGCGAAAATAATGAAATTAAGTTACATTCATCGGGTTCATCCAAACTAACTTTATTTCACTAAATTGAGCGAGATTAATGAAATTAAGCTACATTCATCGGGTTCATCCAAACTAACTTAATTTCACTAAATTCAGCGAAATTAATGAAATTAAGTTACATTCATCGGGTTCATCCAAACTAACTTAATTTCACTAAATTCAGCGAAATTAATGAAATTAAGTTACATTCATCGGGTTCATCCAAACAAACTTAATTTCACTAAATTCAGCGAAATTAATGAAATTAAGTTACATTCATCGGGTTCATCCAAACTAACTTAATTTCACTAAATTCAGCGAAATTAATGAAATTAAGTTACATTCATCGGGTTCATCCAAACTAACTTAATTTCACTAAATTCAGCGAAATTAATGAAATTAAGTTACATTCATCAGGTTCATCCAAACAAACTTAATTTCACTAAATTCAGCGAAATTAACGAAATTAAGTTACATTCATCGGGTTCATCCAAACTAACTTAATTTCACTAAATTCAGCGAAATTAATGAAATTAAGTTACATTCATCGGGTTCATCCAAACTAACTTAATTTCACTAAATTGAGCGAGATTAATGAAATTAAGTTAAATTCATCGGGTTCATCCAAACAAACTTAATTTCACTAAATTCAGCGAAGTTAATGAAATTAAGTTACATTCATCGGGTTCATCCAAACTAACTTAATTTTACTAAATTCAGCGAAATTAATGAAATTAAGTTACATTCATCAGGTTCATCCAAACAAACTTAATTTCACTAAATTCAGCGAAATTAATGAAATTAAGTTACATTCATCGGGTTCATCCAAACTAACTTAATTTCACTAAATTCAGCGAAATTAATGAAATTAAGTTACATTCATCGGGTTCATCCAAACTAACTTAATTTCACTAAATTGAGCGAGATTAATGAAATTAAGTTAAATTCATCGGGTTCATCCAAACAAACTTAATTTCACTAAATTCAGCGAAGTTAATGAAATTAAGTTACATTCATCGGGTTCATCCAAACTAACTTAATTTCACTAAATTCAGCGAAATTAATGAAATTAAGTTACATTCATCGGGTTCATCCAAACTAACTTAATTTCACTAAATTCAGCGAAATTAATTAAATTAAGTTACATTCATCGGGTTCATCCAAACTAACTTAATTTCACTAAATTGAGCGAGATTAATGAAATTAAGTTAAATTCATCGGGTTCATCCAAACAAACTTAATTTCACTAAATTCAGCGAAGTTAATAAAATTAAGTTACATTCATCGGGTTCATCCAAACTAACTTAATTTCACTAAATTCAGCGAAATTAATGAAATTAAGTGACATTCATCGGGTTCATCCAAACTAACTTAATTTCACTAAATTCAGCGAAATTAATGAAATTAAGTTACATTCATCGGGTTCATCCAAACTAACTTAATTTCACTAAATTCAGCGAAATTAATGAAATTAAGTTACATTCATCGGGTTTATCCAAACTAACTTAATTTCACTAAATTGAGCGAGATTAATGAAATTAAGTTACATTCATCGGGTTCATCGAAACTAACTTAATTTCACTAAATTCAGCGAAATTAATGAAATTAAGTTACATTCATCGGGTTCATCCAAACTAACTTAATTTCACTAAATTCAGCGAAATTAATGAAATTAAGTTACATTCATCGGGTTCATCGAAACTCAATTAGCGAAAATAATGAAATTAAGTTACATTCATCGGGTTCATCCAAACTAACTTTATTTCACTAAATTGAGCGAGATTAATGAAATTAAGCTACATTCATCGGGTTCATCCAAACTAACTTAATTTCACTAAATTCAGCGAAATTAATGAAATTAAGTTACATTCATCGTGTTCATCCAAACTAACTTAATTTCACTAAATTCAGCGAAATTAATGAAATTAAGTTACATTCATCGGGTTCATCCAAACTAACTTAATTTCACTAGATTCAGCGAAATTAATGAAATTAAGTTACATTCATCGGGTTCATCCAAACTAACTTAATTTCACTAAATTCAGCGAAATTAATGAAATTAAGTTACATTCATCGGGTTCATCCAAACAAAATTAATTTCACTAAATTCAGCGAAATTAATGAAATTAAGTTACATTCATCGGGTTCATCCAAACTAACTTAATTTCACTAAATTCAGCGAAATTAATGAAATTAAGTTACATTCATCGGGTTCATCCAAACTAACTTAATTTCACTAAATTCAGCGAAATTAATGAAATTAAGTTACATTCATCAGGTTCATCCAAACAAACTTAATTTCACTAAATTCAGCGAAATTAATGAAATTAAGTTACATTCATCGGGTTCATCCAAACTAACTTAATTTCACTAAATTCAGCGAAATTAATGAAATTAAGTTACATTCATCGGGTTCATCCAAACTAACTTAATTTCACTAAATTGAGCGAGATTAATGAAATTAAGTTAAATTCATCGGGTTCATCCAAACAAACTTAATTTCACTAAATTCAGCGAAGTTAATGAAATTAAGTTACATTCATCGGGTTCATCCAAACTAACTTAATTTCACTAAATTCAGCGAAATTAATGAAATTAAGTTACATTCATCGGGTTCATCCAAACTAACTTAATTTCACTAAATTCAGCGAAATTATGAAATTAAGTTACATTCATCGGGTTCATCCAAACTAACTTAATTTCACTAAATTCAGCGAAATTAATGAAATTAAGTTACATTCATCGGGTTTATCCAAACTAACTTAATTTCACTAAATTGAGCGAGATTAATGAAATTAAGTTACATTCATCGGGTTCATCCAAACTAACTTAATTTCACTAAATTCAGCGAAATTAATGAAATTAAGTTACATTCATCGGGTTCATCCAAACTAACTTAATTTCACTAAATTCAGCGAAATTAATGAAATTAAGTTACATTCATCGGGTTCATCCAAACTAACTTAATTTCACTAAATTCAGCGAAATTAATGAAATTAAGTTACATTCATCGGGTTCATCCAAACTAACTTAATTTCACTAAATTCAGCGAAATTAATGAAATTAAGTTACATTCATCGGGTTCATCCAAACTAACTTAATTTCACTAAATTCAGCGAAATTAATGAAATTAAGTTACATTCATCGGGTCCATCAAAACTAACTCAATTTCTCTAAATTGAGCGAGATTAATGAAATTAAGTTACATTCATCGGGTTCATCGAAACTAACTTAATTTCACTAAATTCAGCGAAATTAATGAAATTAAGTTACATTCATCGGGTTCATCCAAACTAACTTAATTTCACTAAATTCAGCGAAATGAATGAAATTAAGTTACATTCATCGGGTTCATCCAAACTAACTTAATTTCACTAAATTCAGCGAAATTAATGAAATTAAGTTACATTCATCGGGTTCATCCAAACTAACTTAATTTCACTAAATTCAGCGAAATTAATGAAATTAAGTTAAATTCATCGGGTTCATCCAAACAAACTTAATTTCACTAAATTCAGCGAAATTGATGAAATTAAGTTACATTCATCGGGTTCATCCAAACAAACTTAATTTCACTAAATTGAGCGAGATTAATGAAATTAAGTTACATTCATCGGGTTCATCGAAACTAACTTAATTTCACTAAATTCAGCGAAATTAATGAAATTAAGTTACATTCATCGGGTTCATCCAAACTAACTTAATTTCACTAAATTGAGCGAGATTAATGAAATTAAGTTAAATTCATCGGGTTCATCCAAACAAACTTAATTTCACTAAATTCAGCGAAATTAATGAAATTAAGTTACATTCATCGGGTTCATCCAAACTAACTTAATTTCACTAAATTCAGCGAAATTAATGAAATTAAGTTACATTCATCGGGTTCATCCAAACTAACTTAATTTCACTAAATTCAGCGAAATTAATGAAATTAAGTTACATTCATCGGGTTCATCCAAACTAACTTAATTTCACTAAATTCAGCGAAATTAATGAAATTAAGTTACATTCATCGGGTTCATCCAAACTAACTTAATTTCACTAAATTCAGCGAAATTAATGAAATTAAGTTACATTCATCGGGTTCATCCAAACTAACTTAATTTCACTAAATTCAGCGAAATGAATGAAATTAAGTTACATTCATCGGGTTCATCCAAACTAACTTAATTTCACTAAATTCAGCGAAATTAATGAAATTAAGTTACATTCATCGGGTTCATCCAAACTAACTTAATTTCACTAAATTCAGCGAAATTAATGAAATTAAGTTAAATTCATCGGGTTCATCCAAACAAACTTAATTTCACTAAATTCAGCGAAATTGATGAAATTAAGTTACATTCATCGGGTTCATCCAAACAAACTTAATTTCACTAAATTGAGCGAAATAAATGAAATTAAGTTACATTCATCGGGTTCATTAAAACTAACTTAATTTCACTAAATTCAGCGAAATTAATGAAATTAAGTTACATTCATCGGGTTCATCCAAACTAACTTAATTTCACGAAATTCATCGAAATTAATGAAATTAAGTTAAATTCATCGGGTTCATCCAAACAAACTTAATTTCACTAAATTCAGCGAAATTAATGAAATTAAGTTACATTCATCGGGTTCATCCAAACAAACTTAATTTCACTAAATTGAGCGAAATTAATGAAATTAAGTTACATTCATCGGGTTCATCCAAACAAACTTAATTTCACTAAATTCAGCGAAATTAATGAAATTAAGTTACATTCATCGGGTTCATCCAAACTAACTTAATTTCACTAAATTCAGCGAAATTAATGAAATTAAGTTACATTCATCGGGTTCATCCAAACTAACTTAATTTCACTAAATTCAGCGAAATTAATGAAATTAAGTTACATTCATCGGGTTCATCCAACCAAACTTAATTTCACTAAATTGAGCGAAATTAATGAAATTAAGTTACATTCATCGGGTTCATCCAAACTAACTTAATTTCACTAAATTCAGCGAAATTAATGAAATTAAGTTACATTCATCGGGTTCATCCAAACTAACTTAATTTCACTAAATTCAGCGAAATTAATGAAATTAAGTTACATTCATCGGGTTCATCCAAACTAACTTAATTTCACTAAATTCAGCGAAATGAATGAAATTAAGTTACATTCATCGGGTTCATCCAAACTAACTTAATTTCACTAAATTCAGCGAAATTAATGAAATTAAGTTACATTCATCGGGTTCATCCAAACTAACTTAATTTCACTAAATTCAGCGAAATTAATGAAATTAAGTTAAATTCATCGGGTTCATCCAAACAAACTTAATTTCACTAAATTCAGCGAAATTAATGAAATTAAGTTACATTCATCGGGTTCATCCAAACTAACTTAATTTCACTAAATTCAGCGAAATTAATGAAATTAAGTTACATTCATCGGGTTCATCCAAACTAACTTAATTTCACTAAATTCAGCGAAATTAATGAAATTAAGTTACATTCATCGGGTTCATCCAAACAAACTTAATTTCACTAAATTGAGCGAAATTAATGAAATTAAGTTACATTCATCGGGTTCATCCAAACAAACTTAATTTCACTAAATTCAGCGAAATTAATGAAATTAAGTTACATTCATCGGGTTCATCCAAACTAACTTAATTTCACTAAATTGAGCGAGATTAATGAAATTAAGTTACATTCATCGGGTTCATCCAAACAAACTTAATTTCACTAAATTCAGCGAAATTGATGAAATTAAGTTACATTCATCGGGTTCATCCAAATTAACTTAATTTCACTAAATTCAGCGAAATTAATGAAATTAAGTTACATTCATCGGATTCATCCAAACAAACTTAATTTCACTAAATTCAGCGAAATTGATGAAATTAAGTTACATTCATCGGGTTCATCCAAACTAACTTAATTTCACTAAATTCAGCGAAATTAATGAAATTAAGTTAAATTCATCGGGTTCATCCAAACAAACTTAATTTCACTAAATTCAGCGAAATTGATGAAATTAAGTTACATTCATCGGGTTCATCCAAAAAAACTTAATTTCACTAAATTGAGCGAAATTAATGAAATTAAGTTACATTCATCGGGTTCATCCAAACAAACTTAATTTCACTAAATTCAGCGAAATTAATGAAATTTAGTTACATTCATCGGGTTCATCCAAACTAACTTAATTTCACTAAATTCAGCGAAATTAATGAAATTAAGTTACATTCATCGGGTTCATCCAAACTAACTTAATTTCACTAAATTCAGCGAAATTAATGAAATTAAGTTACATTCATCGGGTTCATCCAAACAAACTTAATTTCACTAAATTCAGCGAAATTAATGAAATTAAGTTACATTCATCGGGTTCATCCAAACTAACTTAATTTCACTAAATTCAGCGAAATTAATGAAATTAAGTTACATTCATCGGGTTCATCCAAACTAACTTAATTTCACTAAATTCAGCGAAATTAATGAAATTAAGTTACATTCATCGGGTTCATCCAAACTAACTTAATTTCACTAAATTGAGCGAGATTAATGAAATTAAGTTACATTCATCGGGTTCATCCAAACAAACTTAATTTCACTAAATTCAGCGAAATTAATGAAATTAAGTTACATTCATCGGGTTCATCCAAACTAACTTAATTTCACTAAATTCAGCGAAATTAATGAAATTAAGTTACATTCATCGGGTTCATCCAAACTAACTTACTTTCACTAAATTCAGCGAAATTAATGAAATTAAGTTACATTCATCGGGTTCATCCAAACTAACTTAATTTCACTAAATACAGCGAAATTAATGAAATTAAGTTACATTCATCGGGTTCATCCAAAATAACTTAATTTCACTAAATTCAGCCAAATTATTGAAATTAAGTTACATTCATCGGGTTCATCCAAACAAACTTAATTTCACTAAATTCAGCGAAATTAATCAAATTAAGTTACATTCATCGGGTTCATCGAAACTCACTTAGCGAAATTAATGAAATTAAGTTACATTCATCGGGTTCATCCAAAAAAACTTAATTTCACTAAATTCAGCGAAATTAATGAAATTAAGTTACATTCATCGGGTTCATCCAAACAAACTTAATTTCACTAAATTCAGCGAAATTAATGAAATTAAGTTACATTCATCGGGTTCATCCAAACTAACTTAATTTCACTAAATTCAGCGAAATTAATGAAATTAAGTTACATTCATCGGGTTCATCCAAACTAACTTAATTTCACTAAATTCAGCGAAATTAATGAAATTAAGTTACATTCATCGGGTTCATCCAAACTAACTTAATTTCACTAAATTCAGCGAAATTTATGAAATTAAGTTACATTCATCGGGTTCATCCAAACTAACTTAATTTCACTAAATTCAGCGAAATTAATGAAATTAAGTTACATTCATCGGGTTCACCGAAACTCACTTAGCGAAATTAATGAAATTAAGTTACATTCATCGGGTTCATCCAAACTAACTTAATTTCACTAAATTGAGCGAGATTAATGAAATTAAGTTACATTCATCGGGTTCATCCAAACTAACTTAATTTCACTAAATTCAGCGAAATTAATGAAATTAAGTTACATTCATCGGGTTCATCCAAACTAACTTAATTTCACTAAATTCAGCGAAATCAATGAAATTAAGTTACATTCATCGGGTTCATCCAAACTAACTTAATTTCACTAAATTCAGCGAAATTAATGAAATTAAGTTACATTCATCGGGTTCATCCAAACTAACTTAATTTCACTAAATTGAGCGAAATTAATGAAATTAAGTTACATTCATCGGGTTCATCCAAACTAACTTAATTTCACTAAATTCAGCGAAATTAATGAAATTAAGTTACATTCATCGGGTTCATCCAAACTAACTTAATTTCACTAAATTCAGCAAAATTAATGAAATTAAGTTACATTCATCGGCTTCATCCAAACTAACTTAATTTCACTAAATTCAGCGAAATTAATGAAATTAAGTTACATTCATCGGGTTCATCCAAACTAACTTAATTTCACTAAATTCAGCGAAATTAATGAAATTAAGTTACATTCATCGGGTTCATCCAAACTAACTTAATTTCACTAAATTCAGCGAAATTAATGAAATTAAGTTACATTCATCGGGTTCATCCAAACTAACTTAATTTCACTAAATTCAGCGAAATTAATGAAATTAAGTTACATTCATCGGGTTCATCCAAACAAACTTAATTTCACTAAATTCAGCGAAATTAATGAAATTAAGTTACATTCATCGGGTTCATCCAAACTAACTTAATTTCACTAAATTCAGCGAAATTAATGAAATTAAGTTACATTCATCGGGTTCATCCAAACTAACTTAATTTCACTAAATTCAGCGAAATTAATGAAATTAAGTTACATTCATCGGGTTCATCCAAACTAACTTAATTTCACTGAATTCAGCGAAATTAATGAAATTAAGTTACATTCATCGGGTTCATCCAAACAAACTTAATTTCACTAAATTCAGCGAAATTAATGAAATTAAGTTACATTCATCGGGTTCATCCAAACTAACTTAATTTCACTAAATTCAGCGAAATTAATGAAATTAAGTTACATTCATCGGGTTCATCCAAACTAACTTAATTTCACTAAATTGAGCGAGTTTAATGAAATTAAGTTACATTCATCGGGTTCATCGAAACTAACTTAATTTCACTAAATTCAGCGAAATTAATGAAATTAAGTTACATTCATCGGGTTCATCCAAACTAACTTAATTTCACTAAATTGAGCGAGATTAATGAAATTAAGTTAAATTCATCGGGTTCATCCAAACAAACTTAATTTCACTAAATTCAGCGAAATTAATTAAATTAAGTTACATTCATCGGGTTCATCCAAACTAACTTAATTTCACTAAATTCAGCGAAATTAATGAAATTAAGTTACATTCATCGGGTTCATCCAAACTAACTTAATTTCACTAAATTCAGCGAAATTAATGAAATTAAGTTACATTCATCGGGTTCATCCAAACTAACTTAATTTCACTAAATTCAGCGAAATTAATGAAATTAAGTTACATTCATCGGGTTCATCCAAACTAACTTAATTTCACTAAATTCAGCGAAATTAATGAAATTAAGTTACATTCATCGGGTTCATCCAAACTAACTTAATTTCACTAAATTCAGCGAAATTAATGAAATTAAGTTACATTCATCGGGTTCATCAAAACTAACTTAATTTCACTAAATTGAGCGAGATTAATGAAATTAAGTTACATTCCGGTTCATCCAAACTAACTTAATTTCACTAAATTCAGCGAAATTAATGAAATTAAGTTACATTCATCGGGTTCATCCAAACTAACTTAATTTCACTAAATTCAGCGAAATTAATGAAATTAAGTTACATTCATCGGGTTCATCCAAACTAACTTAATTTCACTAAATTCAGCGAAATTAATGAAATTAAGTTACATTCATCGGGCTCATCCAAACTAACTTAATTTCACTAAATTCAGCGAAATTAATGAAATTAAGTTACATTCATCGGGTTCATCCAAACTAACTTAATTTCACTAAATTGAGCGAGATTAATGAAATTAAGTTAAATTCATCGGGTTCATCCAAACAAACTTAATTTCACTAAATTCAGCGAAATTAATTAAATTAAGTTACATTCATCGGGTTCATCCAAACTAACTTAATTTCACTAAATTCAGCGAAATTAATGAAATTAAGTTACATTCATCGGGTTCATCCAAACTAACTTAATTTCACTAAATTCAGCGAAATTAATGAAATTAAGTTACATTCATCGGGTTCATCCAAACTAACTTAATTTCACTAAATTCAGCGAAATTAATGAAATTAAGTTACATTCATCGGGTTCATCCAAACTAACTTAATTTCACTAAATTCAGCGAAATTAATGAAATTAAGTTACATTCATCGGGTTCATCCAAACTAACTTAATTTCACTAAATTCAGCGAAATTAATGAAATTAAGTTACATTCATCGGGTTCATCAAAACTAACTTAATTTCACTAAATTGAGCGAGATTAATGAAATTAAGTTACATTCATCGGGTTCATCCAAACTAACTTAATTTCACTAAATTCAGCGAAATTAATGAAATTAAGTTACATTCATCGGGTTCATCCAAACTAACTTAATTTCACTAAATTCAGCGAAATTAATGAAATTAAGTTACATTCATCAGGTTCATCCAAACAAACTTAATTTCACTAAATTCAGCGAAATTAATGAAATTAAGTTACATTCATCGGGTTCATCCAAACTAACTTAATTTCACTAAATTCAGCGAAATTAATGAAATTAAGTTACATTCATCAGGTTCATCCAAACAAACTTAATTTCACTAAATTCAGCGAAATTTATGAAATTAAGTTACATTCATCGGGTTCATCCAAACTAACTTAATTTCACTAAATTCAGCGAAATTAATGAAATTAAGTTACATTCATCGGGCTCATCCAAACTAACTTAATTTCACTAAATTCAGCGAAATTAATGAAATTAAGTTAAATTCATCGGGTTCATCCAAACAAACTTAATTTCACTAAATTCAGCGAAATTAATGAAATTAAGTTACATTCATCGGGTTCATCCAAACAAACTTAATTTCACTAAATTGAGCGAAATTAATGAAATTAAGTTACATTCATCAGGTTCATCCAAACAAACTTAATTTCACTAAATTCAGCGAAATTAATGAAATTATGTTACATTCATCGGGTTCATCCAAACAAACTTAATTTCACTAAATTGAGCGAAATTAATGAAATTAAGTTACATTCATCAGGTTCATCCAAACAAACTTAATTTCACTAAATTCAGCGAAATTTATGAAATTAAGTTACATTCATCGGGTTCATCCAAACTATCTTAATTTCACTAAATTCAGCGAAATTAATGAAATTAAGTTACATCCATCGGGTTCATCCAAACTAACTTAATTTCACTAAATTGAGCGAAATTAATGAAATTAAGTTACATTCATCAGGTTCATCCAAACAAACTTAATTTCACTAAATTCAGCGAAATTTATGAAATTAAGTTACATTCATCAGGTTCATCCAAACAAACTTAATTTCACTAAATTCAGCGAAATTAATGAAATTAAGTTACATTCATCGGGTTCATCCAAACAAACTTAATTTCACTAAATTGAGCGAAATTAATGAAATTAAGTTACATTCATCAGGTTCATCCAAACAAACTTAATTTCACTAAATTCAGCGAAATTAATGAAATTAAGTTACATTCATCGGGTTCATCCAAACTAATTTAATTTCACTAAATTCTGCGAAATTAATGAAATTAAGTTACATTCATCGGGTTCATCCAAACTAACTTAATTTCACTAAATTCAGCGAAATTAATGAAATTAAGTTACATTCATCGGGTTCATCCAAACTAACTTAATTTCACTAAATTCAGCGAAATTAATGAAATTAAGTTACATCCATCGGGTTCATCCAAACTAACTTAATTTCACTAAATTCAGCGAAATTAATGAAATTAAGTTACATTCATCGGGTTCATCCAAACTAACTTAATTTCACTAAATTCAGCGAAATTAATGAAATTAAGTTACATTCATCGGGTTCATCCAAACTAACTTAATTTCACTAAATTCAGCGAAATTAATGAAATTAAGTTACATTCATCGGGTTCATCAAAACTAACTTAATTTCACTAAATTCAGCGAAATTAATGAAATTAAGTTAAATTCATCGGGTTCATCCAAACAAACTTAATTTCACTAAATTCAGCGAAATTAATGAAATTAAGTTACATTCATCGGGTTCATCCAAACTAACTTAATTTCACTAAATTCAGCGAAATTAATGAAATTAAGTTACATTCATCGGGTTCATCCAAACTAACTTAATTTCACTAAATTCAGCGAAATTAATGCAATTAAGTTACATTCATCGGGCTCATCCAAACTAACTTAATTTCACTAAATTCAGCGAAATTAATGAAATTAAGTTAAATTCATCGGGTTCATCCAAACAAACTTAATTTCACTAAATTCAGCGAAATTAATGAAATTAAGTTACATTCATCGGGTTCATCCAAACAAACTTAATTTCACTAAATTGAGCGAAATTAATGAAATTAAGTTACATTCATCAGGTTCATCCAAACAAACTTAATTTCACTAAATTCAGCGAAATTAATGAAATTATGTTACATTCATCGGGTTCATCCAAACAAACTTAATTTCACTAAATTGAGCGAAATTAATTAAATTAAGTTACATTCATCAGGTTCATCCAAACAAACTTAATTTCACTAAATTCAGCGAAATTTATGAAATTAAGTTACATTCATCGGGTTCATCCAAACAAACTTAATTTCACTAAATTCAGCGAAATTAATGAAATTAAGTTACATTCATCGGGTTCATCCAAACAAACTTAATTTCACTAAATTGAGCGAAATTAATGAAATTAAGTTACATTCATCGGGTTCATCCAAACTAACTTAATTTCACTAAATTCAGCGAAATTAATGAAATTAAGTTACATTCATCGGGTTCATCCAAACTAACTTAATTTCACTAAATTCAGCGAAATTAATGAAATTAAGTTACATTCATCGGGTTCATCCAAACAAACTTAATTTCACTAAATTGAGCGAAATTAATGAAATTAAGTTACATTCATCAGGTTCATCCAAACAAACTTAATTTCACTAAATTCAGCGAAATTAATGAAATTAAGTTACATTCATCGGGTTCATCCAAACAAACTTAATTTCACTAAATTGAGCGAAATTAATGAAATTAAGTTACATTCATCGGGTTCATCCAAACTAACTTAATTTCACTAAATTCAGCGAAATTAATGAAATTAAGTTACATTCATCGGGTCCATCCAAACTAACTTAATTTCACTAAATTCAGCGAAATTAATGAAATTAAGTTACATTCATCGGGTTCATCCAAACTAACTTAATTTCACTAAATTCAGCGAAATTAATGAAATTAAGTTACATTCATCGGGTTCATCCAAACTAACTTAATTTCACTAAATTCAGCGAAATTAATGAAATTAAGTTACATTCATCGGGTTCATCCAAACAAACTTAATTTCACTAAATTGAGCGAAATTAATGAAATTAAGTTACATTCATCAGGTTCATCCAAACAAACTTAATTTCACTAAATTCAGCGAAATTAATGAAATTAAGTTACATTCATCGGGTTCATCCAAACAAACTTAATTTCACTAAATTGAGCGAAATTAATGAAATTAAGTTACATTCATCGGGTTCATCCAAACAAACTTAATTTCACTAAATTGAGCGAAATTAATGAAATTAAGTTACATTCATCAGGTTCATCCAAACAAACTTAATTTCACTAAATTCAGCGAAATTAATGAAATTAAGTTACATTCATCGGGTTCATCCAAACAAACTTAATTTCACTAAATTGAGCGAAATTAATGAAATTAAGTTACATTCATCAGGTTCATCCAAACTAACTTAATTTCACTAAATTCAGCGAAATTAATGAAATTAAGTTACATTCATCGGGTCCATCCAAACTAACTTAATTTCACTAAATTCAGCGAAATTAATGAAATTAAGTTACATTCATCGGGTTCATCCAAACTAACTTAATTTCACTAAATTCAGCGAAATTAATGAAATTAAGTTACATTCATCGGGTTCATCCAAACTAACTTAATTTCACTAAATTCAGCGAAATTAATGAAATTAAGTTACATTCATCGGGTTCATCCAAACAAACTTAATTTCACTAAATTGAGCGAAATTAATGAAATTAAGTTACATTCATCAGGTTCATCCAAACAAACTTAATTTCACTAAATTCAGCGAAATTAATGAAATTAAGTTACATTCATCGGGTTCATCCAAACAAACTTAATTTCACTAAATTGAGCGAAATTAATGAAATTAAGTTACATTCATCGGGTTCATCCAAACTAACTTAATTTCACTAAATTCAGCGAAATTAATGAAATTAAGTTACATTCATCGGGTCCATCCAAACTAACTTAATTTCACTAAATTCAGCGAAATTAATGAAATTAAGTTACATCCATCGGGTTCATCCAAACAAACTTAATTTCACTAAATTCAGCGAAATTAACGAAATTAAGTTACATTCATCGGGTTCATCCAAACTAACTTAATTTCACTAAATTCAGCGAAATTAATGAAATTAAGTTACATTCATCGGGTTCATCCAAACTAACTTAATTTCACTAAATTCAGCGAAATTAATGAAATTAAGTTACATTCATCGGGTTCATCCAAACAAACTTAATTTCACTAAATTGAGCGAAATTAATGAAATTAAGTTACATTCATCAGGTTCATCCAAACAAACTTAATTTCACTAAATTCAGCGAAATTAATGAAATTAAGTTACATTCATCGGGTTCATCCAAACTAACTTAATTTCACTAAATTCTGCGAAATTAATGAAATTAAGTTACTTTCATGGGTTCATCCAAACTAACTTAATTTCACTAAATTCAGCGAAATTAATGAAATTAAGTTACATTCATCGGGTTCATCCAAACTAACTTAATTTCACTAAATTCAGCGAAATTAATGAAATTAAGTTACATCCATCGGGTTCATCCAAACTAACTTAATTTCACTAAATTCAGCGAAATTAATGAAATTAAGTTACATTCATCGGGTTCATCCAAACTAACTTAATTTCACTAAATTCAGCGAAATTAATGAAATTAAGTTACATTCATCGGGTTCATCCAAACTAACTTAATTTCACTAAATTCAGCGAAATTAATGAAATTAAGGGCGAATTCGGAAACGCAAACTGCAGTCATTTGCAAGTATTCAGCTACAGACTTCTAATTGCTGAATACTTGCAAATGACTGCAGTTTGCGTTTCCGAATTCGCCCTAAGTTACATTCATCGGGTTCATCCAAACTAACTTAATTTCACTAAATTGAGCGAAATTAATGAAATTAAGTTACATTCATCGGGTTCATCCAAACTAACTTAATTTCACTAAATTCAGCGAAATTAATGAAATTAAGTTACATTCATCGGGTTCATCGAAACTAACTTAATTTCACTAAATTCAGCGAAATTAATGAAATTAAGTTACATTCATCGGGCTCATCCAAACTAACTTAATTTCACTAAATTCAGCGAAATTAATGAAATTAAGTTAAATTCATCGGGTTCATCCAAACAAACTTAATTTCACTAAATTCAGCGAAATTTATGAAATTAAGTTACATTCATCGGGTTCATCCAAACTAACTTAATTTCACTAAATTCAGCGAAATTAATGAAATTAAGTTACATTCATCGGGTTCATCCAAACTAACTTAATTTCACTAAATTCAGCGAAATTAATGAAATTAAGTTACATTCATCGGGTTCATCAAAACTAACTTAATTTCACTAAATTCAGCGAAATTAAAGAAATTAAGTTAAATTCATCGGGTTCATCCAAACAAACTTAATTTCACTAAATTCAGCGAAATTAATGAAATTAAGTTACATTCATCGGGTTCATCCAAACAAACATAATTTCACTAAATTGAGCGAAATTAATGAAATTAAGTTACATTCATCGGGTTCATCGAAACTAACTTAATTTCACTAAATTCAGCGAAATTAATGAAATTAAGTTACATTCATCGGGCTCATCCAAACAAACTTAATTTCACTAAATTCAGCGAAATTAATGAAATTAAGTTACATTCATCGGGTTCATCCAAACTAACTTAATTTCACTGAATTCTGCGAAATTAATGAAATTAAGTTACATTCATCGGGTTCATCCAAACAAACTTAATTTCACTAAATTCAGCGAAATTAATGAAATTAAGTTACATTCATCGGGTTCATCCAAACTAACTTAATTTCACTAAATTCAGCGAAATTAATGAAATTAAGTTACATTCATCGGGTTCATCCAAACTAACTTAATTTCACTAAATTGAGCGAGTTTAATGAAATTAAGTTACATTCATCGGGTTCATCGAAACTAACTTAATTTCACTAAATTCAGCGAAATTAATGAAATTAAGTTACATTCATCGGGTTCATCCAAACTAACTTAATTTCACTAAATTGAGCGAGATTAATGAAATTAAGTTAAATTCATCGGGTTCATCCAAACAAACTTAATTTCACTAAATTCAGCGAAATTAATTAAATTAAGTTACATTCATCGGGTTCATCCAAACTAACTTAATTTCACTAAATTCAGCGAAATTAATGAAATTAAGTTACATTCATCGGGTTCATCCAAACTAACTTAATTTCACTAAATTCAGCGAAATTAATGAAATTAAGTTACATTCATCGGGTTCATCAAAACTAACTTAATTTCACTAAATTGAGCGAGATTAATGAAATTAAGTTACATTCATCGGGTTCATCCAAACTAACTTAATTTCACTAAATTCAGCGAAATTAATGAAATTAAGTTACATTCATCGGGTTCATCCAAACTAACTTAATTTCACTAAATTCAGCGAAATTAATGAAATTAAGTTACATTCATCGGGTTCATCGAAACTAACTTAATTTCACTAAATTCAGCGAAATTAATGAAATTAAGTTACATTCATCGGGCTCATCCAAACTAACTTAATTTCACTAAATTCAGCGAAATTAATGAAATTAAGTTAAATTGATCGGGTTCATCCAAACAAACTTAATTTCACTAAATTCAGCGAAATTAATGAAATTAAGTTACATTCATCGGGTTCATCCAAACAAACTTAATTTCACTAAATTGAACGAAATTAATGAAATTAAGTTACATTCATCAGGTTCATCCAAACAAACTTAATTTCACTAAATTCAGCGAAATTAATGAAATTATGTTACATTCATCGGGTTCATCCAAACAAACTTAATTTCACTAAATTGAGCGAAATTAATGAAATTAAGTTACATTCATCAGGTTCATCCAAACAAACTTAATTTCACTAAATTCAGCGAAATTTATGAAATTAAGTTACATTCATCGGGTTCATCCAAACTAACTTAATTTCACTAAATTCAGCGAAATTAATGAAATTAAGTTACATTCATCGGGTTCATCCAAACTAACTTAATTTCACTAAATTCAGCGAAATTAATGAAATTAAGTTACATTCATCGGGTTCATCCAAACAAACTTAATTTCACTAAATTGAGCGAAATTAATGAAATTAAGTTACATTCATCAGGTTCATCCAAACAAACTTAATTTCACTAAATTCAGCGAAATTTATGAAATTAAGTTACATTCATCGGGTTCATCCAAACTAACTTAATTTCACTAAATTCAGCGAAATTAATGAAATTAAGTTACATTCATCGGGTTCATCCAAACAAACTTAATTTCACTAAATTGAGCGAAATTAATGAAATTAAGTTACATTCATCAGGTTCATCCAAACAAACTTAATTTCACTAAATTCAGCGAAATTAATGAAATTAAGTTACATTCATCGGGTTCATCCAAACTAACTTAATTTCACTAAATTCAGCGAAATTAATGAAATTAAGTTACATTAATCGGGTTCATCCAAACTAACTTAATTTCACTAAATTCTGCGAAATTAATGAAATTAAGTTACATTCATCGGGTTCATCCAAACTAACTTAATTTCACTAAATTCAGCGAAATTAATGAAATTAAGTTACATTCATCGGGTCCATCCAAACTAACTTAATTTCACTAAATTCAGCGAAATTAATGAAATTAAGTTACATCCATCAGGTTCATCCAAACAAACTTAATTTCACTAAATTCAGCGAAATTTATGAAATTAAGTTACATTCATCGGGTTCATCCAAACTAACTTAATTTCACTAAATTCTGCGAAATTAATGAAATTAAGTTACATTCATCGGGTTCATCCAAACTAACTTAATTTCACTAAATTCAGCGAAATTAATGAAATTAAGTTACATTCATCGGGTTCATCCAAACTAACTTAATTTCACTAAATTCTGCGAAATTAATGAAATTAAGTTACATTCATCGGGTTCATCCAAACTAACTTAATTTCACTAAATTCAGCGAAATTAATGAAATTAAGTTACATTCATCGGGTCCATCCAAACAAACTTAATTTCACTAAATTGAGCGAAATTAATGAAATTAAGTTACATTCATCAGGTTCATCCAAACAAACTTAATTTCACTAAATTCCGCGAAATTTATGAAATTAAGTTACATTCATCGGGTTCATCCAAACTAACTTAATTTCACTAAATTCAGCGAAATTAATGAAATTAAGTTACATTCATCGGGTTCATCCAAACAAACTTAATTTCACTAAATTCAGCGAAATTAATGAAATTAATTTACATTCATCGGGTCCATCCAAACTAACTTAATTTCACTAAATTGAGCGAAATTAATGAAATTAAGTTACATTCATCGGGTTCATCCAAACTAACTTAATTTCACTAAATTCAGCGAAATTAATGAAATTAAGTTACATTCATCGGGTTCATCCAAACAAACTTAATTTCACTAAATTGAGCGAAATTAATGAAATTAAGTTACATTCATCAGGTTCATCCAAACAAACTTAATTTCACTAAATTGAGCGAAATTAATGAAATTAAGTTACATTCATCAGGTTCATCCAAACAAACTTAATTTCACTAAATTCAGCGAAATTAATGAAATTAAGTTACATTCATCGGGTTCATCCAAACTAACTTAATTTCACTAAATTCAGCGAAATTAATGAAATTAAGTTACATTCATCGGGTTCATCCAAACAAACTTAATTTCACTAAATTGAGCGAAATTAATGAAATTAAGTTACATTCATCGGGTTCATCCAAACTAACTTAATTTCACTAAATTCAGCGAAATTAATGAAATTAAGTTACATTCATCGGGTCCATCCAAACTAACTTAATTTCACTAAATTCAGCGAAATTAATGAAATTAAGTTACATCCATCGGGTTCATCCAAACAAACTTAATTTCACTAAATTCAGCGAAATTAACGAAATTAAGTTACATTCATCGGGTTCATCCAAACTAACTTAATTTCACTAAATTGAGCGAAATTAATGAAATTAAGTTACATTCATCGGGTTCATCCAAACTAACTTAATTTCACTAAATTCAGCGAAATTAATGAAATTAAGTTACATTCATCGGGTTCATCCAAACAAACTTAATTTCACTAAATTGAGCGAAATTAATGAAATTAAGTTACATTCATCAGGTTCATCCAAACAAACTTAATTTCACTAAATTCAGCGAAATTAATGAAATTAAGTTACATTCATCGGGTTCATCCAAACTAACTTAATTTCACTAAATTCTGCGAAATTAATGAAATTAAGTTACATTCATCGGGTTCATCCAAACTAACTTAATTTCACTAAATTCAGCGAAATTAATGAAATTAAGTTACATTCATCGGGTTCATCCAAACTAACTTAATTTCACTAAATTCAGCGAAATTAATGAAATTAAGTTACATCCATCGGGTTCATCCAAACTAACTTAATTTCACTAAATTCAGCGAAATTAATGAAATTAAGTTACATTCATCGGGTTCATCCAAACTAACTTAATTTCACTAAATTCAGCGAAATTAATGAAATTAAGTTACATTCATCGGGTTCATCCAAACTAACTTAATTTCACTAAATTCAGCGAAATTAATGAAATTAAGTTACATTCATCGGGTTCATCAAAACTAACTTAATTTCACTAAATTCAGCGAAATTAATGAAATTAAGTTAAATTCATCGGGTTCATCCAAACAAACTTAATTTCACTAAATTCAGCGAAATTAATGAAATTAAGTTACATTCATCGGGTTCATCCAAACTAACTTAATTTCACTAAATTCAGCGAAATTAATGAAATTAAGTTACATTCATCGGGTTCATCCAAACTAACTTAATTTCACTAAATTCAGCGAAATTAATGAAATTAAGTTACATTCATCGGGCTCATCCAAACTAACTTAATTTCACTAAATTCAGCGAAATTAATGAAATTAAGTTAAATTCATCGGGTTCATCCAAACAAACTTAATTTCACTAAATTCAGCGAAATTAATGAAATTAAGTTACATTCATCGGGTTCATCCAAACAAACTTAATTTCACTAAATTGAGCGAAATTAATGAAATTAAGTTACATTCATCAGGTTCATCCAAACAAACTTAATTTCACTAAATTCAGCGAAATTAATGAAATTATGTTACATTCATCGGGTTCATCCAAACAAACTTAATTTCACTAAATTGAGCGAAATTAATGAAATTAAGTTACATTCATCAGGTTCATCCAAACAAACTTAATTTCACTAAATTCAGCGAAATTTATGAAATTAAGTTACATTCATCGGGTTCATCCAAACTAACTTAATTTCACTAAATTCAGCGAAATTAATGAAATTAAGTTACATTCATCGGGTTCATCCAAACAAACTTAATTTCACTAAATTGAGCGAAATTAATGAAATTAAGTTACATTCATCAGGTTCATCCAAACAAACTTAATTTCACTAAATTCAGCGAAATTAATGAAATTAAGTTACATTCATCGGGTTCATCCAAACAAACTTAATTTCACTAAATTGAGCGAAATTAATGAAATTAAGTTACATTCATCGGGTTCATCCAAACTAACTTAATTTCACTAAATTCAGCGAAATTAATGAAATTAAGTTAAATTCATCGGGTTCATCCAAACAAACTTAATTTCACTAAATTCAGCGAAATTAATTAAATTAAGTTACATTCATCGGGTTCATCCAAACTAACTTAATTTCACTAAATTCAGCGAAATTAATGAAATTAAGTTACATTCATCGGGTTCATCCAAACTAACTTAATTTCACTAAATTCAGCGAAATTAATGAAATTAAGTTACATTCATCGGGTTCATCCAAACTAACTTAATTTCACTAAATTCAGCGAAATTAATGAAATTAAGTTACATTCATCGGGTTCATCCAAACTAACTTAATTTCACTAAATTCAGCGAAATTAATGAAATTAAGTTACATTCATCGGGTTCATCCAAACTAACTTAATTTCACTAAATTCAGCGAAATTAATGAAATTAAGTTACATTCATCGGGTTCATCAAAACTAACTTAATTTCACTAAATTGAGCGAGATTAATGAAATTAAGTTACATTCATCGGGTTCATCCAAACTAACTTAATTTCACTAAATTCAGCGAAATTAATGAAATTAAGTTACATTCATCGGGTTCATCCAAACTAACTTAATTTCACTAAATTCAGCGAAATTAATGAAATTAAGTTACATTCATCGGGTTCATCCAAACTAACTTAATTTCACTAAATTCAGCGAAATTAATGAAATTAAGTTACATTCATCGGGTTCATCCAAACTAACTTAATTTCACTAAATTCAGCGAAATTAATGAAATTAAGTTACATTCATCGGGTTCATCCAAACTAACTTAATTTCACTAAATTCAGCGAAATTAATGAAATTAAGTTACATTCATCGGGCTCATCCAAACTAACTTAATTTCACTAAATTCAGCGAAATTAATGAAATTAAGTTAAATTCATCGGGTTCATCCAAACAAACTTAATTTCACTAAATTCAGCGAAATTAATGAAATTAAGTTACATTCATCGGGTTCATCCAAACAAACTTAATTTCACTAAATTGAGCGAAATTAATGAAATTAAGTTACATTCATCAGGTTCATCCAAACAAACTTAATTTCACTAAATTCAGCGAAATTTATGAAATTAAGTTACATTCATCGGGTTCATCCAAACTAACTTAATTTCACTAAATTCAGCGAAATTAATGAAATTAAGTTACATTCATCGGGTTCATCCAAACTAACTTAATTTCACTAAATTCAGCGAAATTAATGAAATTAAGTTACATTCATCGGGTTCATCCAAACAAACTTAATTTCACTAAATTGAGCGAAATTAATGAAATTAAGTTACATTCATCAGGTTCATCCAAACAAACTTAATTTCACTAAATTCAGCGAAATTTATGAAATTAAGTTACATTCATCAGGTTCATCCAAACAAACTTAATTTCACTAAATTCAGCGAAATTAATGAAATTAAGTTACATTCATCGGGTTCATCCAAACAAACTTAATTTCACTAAATTGAGCGAAATTAATGAAATTAAGTTACATTCATCGGGTTCATCCAAACTAACTTAATTTCACTAAATTCAGCGAAATTAATGAAATTAAGTTACATTCATCGGGTCCATCCAAACTAACTTAATTTCACTAAATTCAGCGAAATTAATGAAATTAAGTTACATCCATCGGGTTCATCCAAACAAACTTAATTTCACTAAATTCAGCGAAATTAACGAAATTAAGTTACATTCATCGGGTTCATCCAAACTAACTTAATTTCACTAAATTGAGCGAAATTAATGAAATTAAGTTACATTCATCGGGTTCATCCAAACTAACTTAATTTCACTAAATTCAGCGAAATTAATGAAATTAAGTTACATTCATCGGGTTCATCCAAACAAACTTAATTTCACTAAATTGAGCGAAATTAATGAAATTAAGTTACATTCATCAGGTTCATCCAAACAAACTTAATTTCACTAAATTCAGCGAAATTAATGAAATTAAGTTACATTCATCGGGTTCATCCAAACTAACTTAATTTCACTAAATTCTGCGAAATTAATGAAATTAAGTTACATTCATCGGGTTCATCCAAACTAACTTAATTTCACTAAATTCAGCGAAATTAATGAAATTAAGTTACATTCATCGGGTTCATCCAAACTAACTTAATTTCACTAAATTCAGCGAAATTAATGAAATTAAGTTACATCCATCGGGTTCATCCAAACTAACTTAATTTCACTAAATTCAGCGAAATTAATGAAATTAAGTTACATTCATCGGGTTCATCCAAACTAACTTAATTTCACTAAATTCAGCGAAATTAATGAAATTAAGTTACATTCATCGGGTTCATCCAAACTAACTTAATTTCACTAAATTCAGCGAAATTAATGAAATTAAGTTACATTCATCGGGTTCATCAAAACTAACTTAATTTCACTAAATTCAGCGAAATTAATGAAATTAAGTTAAATTCATCGGGTTCATCCAAACAAACTTAATTTCACTAAATTCAGCGAAATTAATGAAATTAAGTTACATTCATCGGGTTCATCCAAACTAACTTAATTTCACTAAATTCAGCGAAATTAATGAAATTAAGTTACATTCATCGGGTTCATCCAAACTAACTTAATTTCACTAAATTCAGCGAAATTAATGAAATTAAGTTACATTCATCGGGCTCATCCAAACTAACTTAATTTCACTAAATTCAGCGAAATTAATGAAATTAAGTTAAATTCATCGGGTTCATCCAAACAAACTTAATTTCACTAAATTCAGCGAAATTAATGAAATTAAGTTACATTCATCGGGTTCATCCAAACAAACTTAATTTCACTAAATTGAGCGAAATTAATGAAATTAAGTTACATTCATCGGGCTCATCCAAACTAACTTAATTTCACTAAATTCAGCGAAATTAATGAAATTAAGTTAAATTCATCGGGTTCATCCAAACAAACTTAATTTCACTAAATTCAGCGAAATTAATGAAATTAAGTTACATTCATCGGGTTCATCCAAACAAACTTAATTTCACTAAATTCAGCGAAATTAATGAAATTAAGTTACATTCATCGGGTTCATCAAAACTAACTTAATTTCACTAAATTCAGCGAAATTAATGAAATTAAGTTAAATTCATCGGGTTCATCCAAACAAACTTAATTTCACTAAATTCAGCGAAATTAATGAAATTAAGTTACATTCATCGGGTTCATCCAAACTAACTTAATTTCACTAAATTCAGCGAAATTAATGAAATTAAGTTACATTCATCGGGTTCATCCAAACTAACTTAATTTCACTAAATTCAGCGAAATTAATGAAATTAAGTTACATTCATCGGGCTCATCCAAACTAACTTAATTTCACTAAATTCAGCGAAATTAATGAAATTAAGTTAAATTCATCGGGTTCATCCAAACAAACTTAATTTCACTAAATTCAGCGAAATTTATGAAATTAAGTTACATTCATCGGGTTCATCCAAACTAACTTAATTTCACTAAATTCAGCGAAATTAATGAAATTAAGTTACATTCATCGGGTTCATCCAAACAAACTTAATTTCACTAAATTGAGCGAAATTAATGAAATTAAGTTACATTCATCAGGTTCATCCAAACAAACTTAATTTCACTAAATTCAGCGAAATTAATGAAATTAAGATACATTCATCGGGTTCATCCAAACAAACTTAATTTCACTAAATTGAGCGAAATTAATGAAATTAAGTTACATTAATCGGGTTCATCCAAACTAACTTAATTTCACTAAATTCAGCGAAATTAATGAAATTAAGTTACATTCATCGGGTCCATCCAAACTAACTAAATTTCACTAAATTCAGCGAAATTAATGAAATTAAGTTACATCCATCGGGTTCATCCAAACAAACTTAATTTCACTAAATTCAGCGAAATTAACGAAATTAAGTTACATTCATGGGGTTCATCCAAACTAACTTAATTTCACTAAATTCAGCGAAATTAATGAAATTAAGTTACATTCATCGGGTTCATCCAAACTAACTTAATTTCACTAAATTCAGCGAAATTAATGAAATTAAGTTACATTCATCGGGTTCATCCAAACAAACTTAATTTCACTAAATTGAGCGAAATTAATGAAATTAAGTTACATTCATCAGGTTCATCCAAACAAACTTAATTTCACTAAATTCAGCGAAATTAATGAAATTAAGTTACATTCATCGGGTTCATCCAAACTAACTTAATTTCGCTAAATTCTGCGAAATTAATGAAATTAAGTTACATTCATCGGGTTCATCCAAACTAACTTAATTTCACTAAATTCAGCGAAATTAATGAAATTAAGTTACATTCATCGGGTTCATCCAAACTAACTTAATTTCACTAAATTCAGCGAAATTAATGAAATTAAGTTACATCCATCGGGTTCATCCAAACTAACTTAATTTCACTAAATTCAGCGAAATTAATGAAATTAAGTTACATTCATCGGGTTCATCCAAACTAACTTAATTTCACTAAATTCAGCGAAATTAATGAAATTAAGTTACATTCATCGGGTTCATCCAAACTAACTTAATTTCACTAAATTCAGCGAAATTAATGAAATTATGTTACATTCATCGGGTTCATCAAAACTAACTTAATTTCACTAAATTCAGCGAAATTAATGAAATTAAGTTAAATTCATCGGGTTCATCCAAACAAACTTAATTTCACTAAATTCAGCGAAATTAATGAAATTAAGTTACATTCATCGGGTTCATCCAAACAAACATAATTTCACTAAATTGAGCGAAATTAATGAAATTAAGTTACATTCATCGGGTTCATCCAAACTAACTTAATTTCACTAAATTCAGCGAAATTAATGAAATTAAGTTACATTCATCGGGTTCATCCAAACTAACTTAATTTCACTAAATTGAGCGAAATTAATGAAATTAAGTTACATTCATCGGGTTCATCCAAACTAACTTAATTTCACTAAATTCACGAAATTAATGAAATTAAGTTACATTCATCGGGTTCATCCAAACTAACTTAATTTCACTAAATTCAGCGAAATTAATGAAATTAAGTTACATTCATCGGGTTCATCCAAACTAACTTAATTTCACTAAATTCAGCGAAATTAATGAAATTAAGTTACATTCATCGGGTTCATCCAAACTAACTTAATTTCACTAAATTCAGCGAAATTGATGAAATTAAGTTACATTCATCGGGTTCATCCAAACTAACTTAATTTCACTAAATTCAGCGAAATTAATGAAATTAAGTTACATTCATCGGGTTCATCCAAACTAACTTAATTTCACTAAATTCAGCGAAATTAATGAAATTAAGTTACATTCATCGGGTTCATCAAAACTAACTTAATTCCACTAAATTCAGCGAAATTAATGAAATTAAGTTAAATTCATCGGGTACATCCAAACAAACTTAATTTCACTAAATTCAGCGAAATTAGTTACATTCATCGGGTTCATCCAAACAAACTTAATTTCACTAAATTGAGCGAAATTAATGAAATTAAGTTACATTCATCGGGTTCATCCAAACTAACTTAATTTCACTAAATTCAGCGAAATTAATGAAATTAAGTTACATTCATCGGGTTCATCCAAACTAACTTAATTTCACTAAATTGAGCGAAATTAATGAAATTAAGTTACATTCATCGGGTTCATCCAAACTAACTTAATTTCAGTAAATTCAGCGAAATTAATGAAATTAAGTTACATTCATCGGGTTCATCCAAACAAACTTAATTTCACTAAATTCAGCGAAATTAATGAAATTAAGTTACATTCATCGGGTTCATCCAAACTAACTTAATTTCACTAAATTCAGCGAAATTAATGAAATTAAGTTACATTCATCGGGTTCATCCAAACTAACTTAATTTCACTAAATTCAGCGAAATTAATGAAATTAAGTTACATTCATCGGGTTCATCCAAACTAACTTAATTTCACTAAATTCAGCGAAATTAATGAAATTAAGTTACATTCATCGGGTTCATCCAAACAAACTTAATTTCACTAAATTGAGCGAAATTAATTAAATTAAGTTACATTCATCAGGTTCATCCAAACAAACTTAATTTCACTAAATTCAGCGAAATTAATGAAATTAAGTTACATTCATCGGGTTCATCCAAACAAACTTAATTTCACTAAATTGAGCGAAATTAATGAAATTAAGTTACATTCGTCGGGTTCATCCAAACTAACTTGATTTCACTAAATTCAGCGAAATTAATGAAATTAAGTTACATTCATCGGGTTCATCCAAACAAACTTAATTTCACTAAATTCAGCGAAATTAATGAAATTAAGTTACATTCATCGGGTTCATCCAAACTAACTTAATTTCACTAAATTCAGCGAAATTAACGAAATTAAGTTACATTCATCGGGTTCATCAAAACTAACTTAATTTCACTAAATTCAGCGAAATTAATGAAATTAAGTTAAATTCATCGGGTTCATCCAAACAAACTCAATTTCACTAAATTCAGCGAAATTAATGAAATAAAGTTACATTCATCGGGTTCATCCAAACAAACTTAATTTCACTAAATTGAGCGAAATTAATGAAATTAAGTTACATTCATCGGGTTCATCCAAACTAACTTAATTTCACTAAATTCAGCGAAATTAATGAAATTAAGTTACATTCATCGGGTTCATCCAAACTAACTTAATTTCACTAAATTGAGCGAAATTAATGAAATTAAGTTACATTCATCGGGTTCATCCAAACTAACTTAATTTCACTAAATTCAGCGAAATTAATGAAATTAAGTTACATTCATCGGGTTCATCCAAACAAACTTTATTTCACTAAATTCAGCGAAATTAATGAAATTAAGTTACATTCATCGGGTTCATCCAAACTAACTTAATTTCACTAAATTCAGCGAAATTAATGAAATTAAGTTACATTCATCGGGTTCATCCAAACTAACTTAATTTCACTAAATTCAGCGAAATTAATGAAATTAAGTTACATTCATCGGGTTCATCCAAACTAACTTAATTTCACTAAATTCAGCGAAATTAATGAAATTAATTTACATTCATCGGGTTCATCCAAACAAACTTAATTTCACTAAATTGAGCGAAATTAATGAAATTAAGTTACATTCATCAGGTTCATCCAAACAAACTTAATTTCACTAAATTCAGCGAAATTAATGAAATTAAGTTACATTCATCGGGTTCATCCAAACAAACTTAATTTCACTAAATTGAGCGAAATTAATGAAATTAAGTTACATTCGTCGGGTTCATCCAAACTAACTTGATTTCACTAAATTCAGCGAAATTAATGAAATTAAGTTACATTCATCGGGTTCATCCAAACTAACTTAATTTCACTAAATTCAGCGAAATTAATGAAATTAAGTTACATTCATCGGGTTCATCCAAACAAACTTAATTTCACTAAATTCAGCGAAATTAATGAAATTAAGTTACATTCATCGGGTTCATCCAAACTAACTTAATTTCACTAAATTCAGCGAAATTAATGAAATTAAGTTACATTCATCGGGTTCATCCAAACTAAATTAATTTCACTAAATTCAGCGAAATTAATGAAATTAAGTTACATTCATCGGGTTCATCCAAACAAACTTAATTTCACTAAATTGAGCGAAATTAATGAAATTAAGTTACATTCATCAGGTTCATCCAAACAAACTTAATTTCACTAAATTCAGCGAAATTAATGAAATTAAGTTACATTCATCGGGTTCATCCAAACAAACTTAATTTCACTAAATTGAGCGAAATTAATGAAATTAAGTTACATTCATCGGGTTCATCCAAACTAACTTAATTTCACTAAATTCAGCGAAATTAATGAAATTAAGTTACATTCATCAGGTTCATCCAAACTAACTTAATTTCACTAAATTCAGCGAAATTAATGAAATTAAGTTACATTCATCGGGTTCATCCAAACAAACTTAATTTCACTAAATTCAGCGAAATTAATGAAATTAAGTTACATTCATCGGGTTCATCCAAACTAACTTAATTTCACTAAATTCAGCGAAATTAATGAAATTAAGTTACATTCATCGGGTTCATCCAAACAAACTTAATTTCACTAAATTGAGCGAAATTAATGAAATTAAGTTACATTCATCAGGTTCATCCAAACAAACTTAATTTCACTAAATTCAGCGAAATTAATGAAATTAAGTTACATTCATCGGGTTCATCCAAACAAACTTAATTTCACTAAATTGAGCGAAATTAATGAAATTAAGTTACATTCATCGGGTTCATCCAAACTAACTTAATTTCACTAAATTCAGCGAAATTCAGCGAAATTAATGAAATTAAGTTACATTCATCGGGTTCATCCAAACTAACTTAATTTCACTAAATTCAGCGAAATTAATGAAATTAAGTTACATTCATCGGGTTCATCCAAACAAACTTAATTTCACTAAATTCAGCGAAATTAATGAAATTAAGTTACATTCATCGGGTTCATCCAAACAAACTTAATTTCACTAAATTGAGCGAAATTAATGAAATTAAGTTACATTCATCGGGTTCATCCAAACTAACTTAATTTCACTAAATTCAGCGAAATTAATGAAATTAAGTTACATTCATCGGGTTCATCCAAACTAACTTAATTTCACTAAATTGAGCGAAATTAATGAAATTAAGTTACATTCATCGGGTTCATCCAAACTAACTTAATTTCACTAAATTCAGCGAAATTAATGAAATTAAGTTACATTCATCGGGTTCATCCAAACTAACTTAATTTCACTAAATTCAGCGAAATTAATGAAATTAAGTTACATTCATCGGGTTCATCCAAACAAACTTAATTTCACTAAATTCAGCGAAATTAATGAAATTAAGTTACATTCATCGGGTTCATCCAAACTAACTTAATTTCACTAAATTGAGCGAAATTAATGAAATTAAGTTACATTCATCGGGTTCATCCAAACTCACTTAATTTCACTAAATTCAGCGAAATTAATGAAATTAAGTTACATTCATCGGGTTCATCCAAACTAAATTAATTTCACTAAATTCAGCGAAATTAATGAAATTAAGTTACATTCATCGGGTTGATCCAAACAAACTTAATTTCACTAAATTGAGCGAAATTAATGAAATTAAGTTACATTCATCAGGTTCATCCAAACAAACTTAATTTCACTAAATTCAGCGAAATTAATGAAATTAAGTTACATTCATCGGGTTCATCCAAACTAACTTAATTTCACTAAATTCAGCGAAATTAATGAAATTAAGTTACATTCAACGGGTTCATCCAAACTAACTTAATTTCACTAAATTCAGCGAAATTAATGAAATTAAGTTACATTCAACGGGTTCATCCAAAATAACTTAATTTCACTAAATTCAGCGAAATTAATGAAATTAAGTTACATTCATCGGGTTCATCCAAACAAACTTAATTTCACTAAATTGAGCGAAATTAATGAAATTAAGTTACATTCATCGGGTTCATCCAAACTAACTTAATTTCACTAAATTCAGCGAAATTAATGAAATTAAGTTACATTCAACGGGTTCATCCAAACTAACTTAATTTCACTAAATTCAGCGAAATTAATGAAAATTTCACTAAATTCAGCGAAATTAATGAAATTAAGTTACATTCATCGGGTTGATCCAAACAAACTTAATTTCACTAAATTGAGCGAAATTAATGAAATTAAGTTACATTCATCAGGTTCATCCAAACAAACTTAATTTCACTAAATTCAGCGAAATTAATGAAATTAAGTTACATTCATCGGGTTCATCCAAACTAACTTAATTTCACTAAATTCAGCGAAATTAATGAAATTAAGTTACATTCATCGGGTTGATCCAAACAAACTTAATTTCACTAAATTGAGCGAAATTAATGAAATTAAGTTACATTCATCAGGTTCATCCAAACAAACTTAATTTCACTAAATTCAGCGAAATTAATGAAATTAAGTTACATTCATCGGGTTCATCCAAACTAACTTAATTTCACTAAATTCAGCGAAATTAATGAAATTAAGTTACATTCAACGGGTTCATCCAAACTAACTTAATTTCACTAAATTCAGCGAAATTAATGAAAATTTCACTAAATTCAGCGAAATTAATGAAATTAAGTTACATTCATCGGGTTCATCCAAACAAACTTAATTTCACTAAATTCAGCGAAATTAATGAAATTAAGATACATTCATCGGGTTCATCCAAACTAACTTAATTTCACTAAATTCAGCGAAATTAATGAAATTAAGTTACATTCATCGGGTTCATCCAAACTAACTTAATTTCACTAAATTCAGCGAAATTAATGAAATTAAGTTACATTCATCGGGTTCATCCAAACTAACTTAATTTCACTAAATTCAGCGAAATTAATGAAATTAAGTTACATTCATCGGGTTCATCCAAACAACCTTAATTTCACTAAATTGAGCGAAATTAATGAAATTAAGTTACATTCATCAGGTTCATCCAAACAAACTTAATTTCACTAAATTCAGCGAAATTAATGAAATTAAGTTACATTCATCGGGTTCATCCAAACAAACTTAATTTCACTAAATTGAGCGAAATTAATGAAATTAAGTTACATTCATCGGGTTCATCCAAACTAACTTAATTTCACTAAATTCAGCGAAATTAATGAAATTAAGTTACATTCATCGGGTTCATCCAAACAAACTTAATTTCACTAAATTCATCGAAATTAATGAAATTAAGTTACATTCATCGGGTTCATCCAAACTAACTTAATTTCACTAAATTCAGCGAAATTAATGAAATTAAGTTACATTCATCGGGTTCATCCAAACAAACTTAATTTCACTAAATTGAGCGAAATTAATGAAATTAAGTTACATTCATCGGGTTCATCCAAACTAACTTAATTTCACTAAATTCAGCGAAATTAATGAAATTAAGTTACATTCATCGGGTTCATCCAAACAAACTTAATTTCACTAAATTGAGCGAAATTAATGAAATTAAGTTACATTCATCGGGTTCATCCAAACTAACTTAATTTCACTAAATTCAGCGAAATTAATGAAATTAAGTTACATTCATCGGGTTCATCCAAACAAACTTAATTTCACTAAATTGAGCGAAATTAATGAAATTAAGTTACATTCATCAGGTTCATCCAAACAAACTTAATTTCACTAAATTCAGCGAAATTAATGAAATTAAGTTACATTCATCGGGTTCATCCAAACAAACTTAATTTCACTAAATTGAGCGAAATTAATGAAATTAAGTTACATTCATCGGGTTCATCCAAACTAACTTAATTTCACTAAATTCAGCGAAATTCAGCGAAATTAATGAAATTAAGTTACATTCATCGGGTTCATCCAAACTAACTTAATTTCACTAAATTCAGCGAAATTAATGAAATTAAGTTACATTCATCGGGTTCATCCAAACAAACTTAATTTCACTAAATTCAGCGAAATTAATGAAATTAAGTTACATTCATCGGGTTCATCCAAACAAACTTAATTTCACTAAATTGAGCGAAATTAATGAAATTAAGTTACATTCATCGGGTTCATCCAAACTAACTTAATTTCACTAAATTCAGCGAAATTAATGAAATTAAGTTACATTCATCGGGTTCATCCAAACTAACTTAATTTCACTAAATTGAGCGAAATTAATGAAATTAAGTTACATTCATCGGGTTCATCCAAACTAACTTAATTTCACTAAATTCAGCGAAATTCAGCGAAATTAATGAAATTAAGTTACATTCATCGGGTTCATCCAAACTAACTTAATTTCACTAAATTCAGCGAAATTAATGAAATTAAGTTACATTCATCGGGTTCATCCAAACTAAATTAATTTCACTAAATTCAGCGAAATTAATGAAATTAAGTTACATTCATCGGGTTGATCCAAACAAACTTAATTTCACTAAATTGAGCGAAATTAATGAAATTAAGTTACATTCATCAGGTTCATCCAAACAAACTTAATTTCACTAAATTCAGCGAAATTAATGAAATTAAGTTACATTCATCGGGTTCATCCAAACTAACTTAATTTCACTAAATTCAGCGAAATTAATGAAATTAAGTTACATTCATCGGGTTCATCCAAACTAAATTAATTTCACTAAATTCAGCGAAATTAATGAAATTAAGTTACATTCATCGGGTTGATCCAAACAAACTTAATTTCACTAAATTGAGCGAAATTAATGAAATTAAGTTACATTCATCAGGTTCATCCAAACAAACTTAATTTCACTAAATTCAGCGAAATTAATGAAATTAAGTTACATTCATCGGGTTCATCCAAACTAACTTAATTTCACTAAATTCAGCGAAATTAATGAAATTAAGTTACATTCATCGGGTTCATCCAAACTAACTTAATTTCACTAAATTCAGCGAAATTAATGAAATTAAGTTACATTCATCGGGTTCATCCAAACAAACTTAATTTCACTAAATTGAGCGAAATTAATGAAATTAAGTTACATTCATCGGGTTCATCCAAACTAACTTAATTTCACTAAATTCAGCGAAATTAATGAAATTAAGTTACATTCATCGGGTTCATCCAAACAAACTTAATTTCACTAAATTGAGCGAAATTAATGAAATTAAGTTACATTCATCGGGTTCATCCAAACTAACTTAATTTCACTAAATTCAGCGAAATTAATGAAATTAAGTTACATTCATCGGGTTCATCCAAACAAACTTAATTTCACTAAATTCAGCGAAATTAATGAAATTAAGTTACATTCATCGGGTTCATCCAAACTAACTTAATTTCACTAAATTCAGCGAAATTAATGAAATTAAGTTACATTCATCGGGTTCATCCAAACAAACTTAATTTCACTAAATTGAGCGAAATTAATGAAATTAAGTTACATTCATCAGGTTCATCCAAACAAACTTAATTTCACTAAATTCAGCGAAATTAATGAAATTAAGTTACATTCATCGGGTTCATCCAAACAAACTTAATTTCACTAAATTGAGCGAAATTAATGAAATTAAGTTACATTCATCGGGTTCATCCAAACTAACTTAATTTCACTAAATTCAGCGAAATTCAGCGAAATTAATGAAATTAAGTTACATTCATCGGGTTCATCCAAACTAACTTAATTTCACTAAATTCAGCGAAATTAATGAAATTAAGTTACATTCATCGGGTTCATCCAAACAAACTTAATTTCACTAAATTCAGCGAAATTAATGAAATTAAGTTACATTCATCGGGTTCATCCAAACAAACTTAATTTCACTAAATTGAGCGAAATTAATGAAATTAAGTTACATTCATCGGGTTCATCCAAACTAACTTAATTTCACTAAATTCAGCGAAATTAATGAAATTAAGTTACATTCATCGGGTTCATCCAAACTAACTTAATTTCACTAAATTGAGCGAAATTAATGAAATTAAGTTACATTCATCGGGTTCATCCAAACTAACTTAATTTCACTAAATTCAGCGAAATTCAGCGAAATTAATGAAATTAAGTTACATTCATCGGGTTCATCCAAACTAACTTAATTTCACTAAATTCAGCGAAATTAATGAAATTAAGTTACATTCATCGGGTTCATCCAAACTAAATTAATTTCACTAAATTCAGCGAAATTAATGAAATTAAGTTACATTCATCGGGTTGATCCAAACAAACTTAATTTCACTAAATTGAGCGAAATTAATGAAATTAAGTTACATTCATCAGGTTCATCCAAACAAACTTAATTTCACTAAATTCAGCGAAATTAATGAAATTAAGTTACATTCATCGGGTTCATCCAAACTAACTTAATTTCACTAAATTCAGCGAAATTAATGAAATTAAGTTACATTCAACGGGTTCATCCAAAATAACTTAATTTCACTAAATTCAGCGAAATTAATGAAATTAAGTTACATTCATCGGGTTCATCCAAACAAACTTAATTTCACTAAATTGAGCGAAATTAATGAAATTAAGTTACATTCATCGGGTTCATCCAAACTAACTTAATTTCACTAAATTCAGCGAAATTAATGAAATTAAGTTACATTCAACGGGTTCATCCAAACTAACTTAATTTCACTAAATTCAGCGAAATTAATGAAAATTTCACTAAATTCAGCGAAATTAATGAAATTAAGTTACATTCATCGGGTTCATCCAAACAAACTTAATTTCACTAAATTCAGCGAAATTAATGAAATTAAGATACATTCATCGGGTTCATCCAAACTAACTTAATTTCACTAAATTCAGCGAAATTAATCAAATTAAGTTACATTCATCGGGTTCATCCAAACTAACTTAATTTCACTAAATTCAGCGAAATTAATGAAATTAAGTTACATTCATCGGGTTCATCCAAACTAACTTAATTTCACTAAATTCAGCGAAATTAATGAAATTAAGTTACATTCATCGGGTTCATCCAAACAACCTTAATTTCACTAAATTGAGCGAAATTAATGAAATTAAGTTACATTCATCAGGTTCATCCAAACAAACTTAATTTCACTAAATTCAGCGAAATTAATGAAATTAAGTTACATTCATCGGGTTCATCCAAACAAACTTAATTTCACTAAATTGAGCGAAATTAATGAAATTAAGTTACATTCATCGGGTTCATCCAAACTAACTTAATTTCACTAAATTCAGCGAAATTAATGAAATTAAGTTACATTCATCGGGTTCATCCAAACAAACTTAATTTCACTAAATTCAGCGAAATTAATGAAATTAAGTTACATTCATCGGGTTCATCCAAACTAACTTAATTTAACTAAATTCAGCGAAATTAATGAAATTAAGTTACATTCATCGGGTTCATCCAAACAAACTTAATTTCACTAAATTGAGCGAAATTAATGAAATTAAGTTACATTCATCGGGTTCATCCAAACTAACTTAATTTCACTAAATTCAGCGAAATTAATGAAATTAAGTTACATTCATCGGGTTCATCCAAACAAACTTAATTTCACTAAATTGAGCGAAATTAATGAAATTAAGTTACATTCATCGGGTTCATCCAAACTAACTTAATTTCACTAAATTCAGCGAAATTAATGAAATTAAGTTACATTCATCGGGTTCATCCAAACTAACTTAATTTCACTAAATTCAGCGAAATTCAGCGAAATTAATGAAATTAAGATACATTCATCGGGTTCATCCAAACTAACTTAATTTCACTAAATTCAGCGAAATTAATGAAATTAAGTTACATTCATCGGGTTCATCCAAACTAACTTAATTTCACTAAATTCAGCGAAATTAATGAAATTAAGTTACATTCATCGGGTTCATCCAAACTAACTTAATTTCACTAAATTCAGCGAAATTAATGAAATTAAGTTACATTCATCGGGTTCATCCAAACAACCTTAATTTCACTAAATTGAGCGAAATTAATGAAATTAAGTTACATTCATCAGGTTCATCCAAACAAACTTAATTTCACTAAATTCAGCGAAATTAATGAAATTAAGTTACATTCATCGGGTTCATCCAAACAAACTTAATTTCACTAAATTGAGCGAAATTAATGAAATTAAGTTACATTCATCGGGTTCATCCAAACTAACTTAATTTCACTAAATTCAGCGAAATTAATGAAATTAAGTTACATTCATCGGGTTCATCCAAACAAACTTAATTTCACTAAATTAAGCGAAATTAATGAAATTAAGTTACATTCATCGGGTTCATCCAAACTAACTTAATTTCACTAAATTCAGCGAAATTAATGAAATTAAGTTACATTCATCGGGTTCATCCAAACAAACTTAATTTCACTAAATTAAGCGAAATTAATGAAATTAAGTTACATTCATCGGGTTCATCCAAACTAACTTAATTTCACTAAATTCAGCGAAATTAATGAAATTAAGTTACATTCATCGGGTTCATCCAAACAAACTTAATTTCACTAAATTGAGCGAAATTAATGAAATTAAGTTACATTCATCGGGTTCATCCAAACTAACTTAATTTCACTAAATTCAGCGAAATTAATGAAATTAAGTTACATTCATCGGGTTCATCCAAACAAACTTAATTTCACTAAATTGAGCGAAATTAATGAAATTAAGTTACATTCATCGGGTTCATCCAAACTAACTTAATTTCACTAAATTCAGCGAAATTAATGAAATTAAGTTACATTCATCGGGTTCATCCAAACAAACTTAATTTCACTAAATTCAGCGAAATTAATGAAATTAAGTTACATTCATCGGGTTCATCCAAACTAACTTAATTTCACTAAATTCAGCGAAATTAATGAAATTAAGTTACATTCATCGGGTTCATCCAAACAAACTTAATTTCACTAAATTGAGCGAAATTAATGAAATTAAGTTACATTCATCAGGTTCATCCAAACAAACTTAATTTCACTAAATTCAGCGAAATTAATGAAATTAAGTTACATTCATCGGGTTCATCCAAACAAACTTAATTTCACTAAATTGAGCGAAATTAATGAAATTAAGTTACATTCATCGGGTTCATCCAAACTAACTTAATTTCACTAAATTCAGCGAAATTCAGCGAAATTAATGAAATTAAGTTACATTCATCTTGTTCATCCAAACTAACTTAATTTCACTAAATTCAGCGAAATTAATGAAATTAAGTTACATTCATCGGGTTCATCCAAACAAACTTAATTTCACTAAATTCAGCGAAATTAATGAAATTAAGTTACATTCATCGGGTTCATCCAAACAAACTTAATTTCACTAAATTGAGCGAAATTAATGAAATTAAGTTACATTCATCGGGTTCATCCAAACTAACTTAATTTCACTAAATTCAGCGAAATTAATGAAATTAAGTTACATTCATCGGGTTCATCCAAACTAACTTAATTTCCCTAAATTGAGCGAAATTAATGAAATTAAGTTACATTCATCGGGTTCATCCAAACTAACTTAATTTCACTAAATTCAGCGAAATTCAGCGAAATTAATGAAATTAAGTTACATTCATCGGGTTCATCCAAACTAACTTAATTTCACTAAATTGAGCGAAATTAATGAAATTAAGTTACATTCATCGGGTTCATCCAAACAAACTTAATTTCACTAAATTGAGCGAAATTAATGAAATTAAGTTACATTCATCGGGTTCATCCAAACTAACTTAATTTCACTAAATTCAGCGAAATTAATGAAATTAAGTTACATTCATCGGGTTCATCCAAACTAACTTAATTTCACTAAATTGAGCGAAATTAATGAAATTAAGTTACATTCATCGGGTTCATCCAAACAAACTTAATTTCACTAAATTCAGCGAAATTAATGAAATTAAGTTACATTCATCGGGTTCATCCAAACTAGCTTAATTTCACTAAATTCAGCGAAATTCAGCGAAATTAATGAAATTAAGTTACATTCATCGGGTTCATCCAAACTAACTTAATTTCACTAAATTCAGCGAAATTCAGCGAAATTAATGAAATTAAGTTACATTCATCGGGTTCATCCAAACAAACTTAATTTCACTAAATTGAGCGAAATTAATGAAATTAAGTTACATTCATCGGGTTCATCCAAACTAACTTAATTTCACTAAATTCAGCGAAATTAATGAAATTAAGTTACATTCATCGGGTTCATCCAAACTAACTTAATTTCACTAAATTGAGCGAAATTAATGAAATTAAGTTACATTCATCGGGTTCATCCAAACTAACTTAATTTCACTAAATTCAGCGAAATTAATGAAATTAAGTTACATTCATCGGGTTCATCCAAACTAACTTAATTTCACTAAATTCAGCGAAATTAATGAAATTAAGTTACATTCATCGGGTTCATCCAAACAAACTTAATTTCACTAAATTCAGCGAAATTAATGAAATTAAGTTACATTCATCGGGTTCATCCAAACTAACTTAATTTCACTAAATTGAGCGAAATTAATGAAATTAAGTTACATTCATCGGGTTCATCCAAACTAACTTAATTTCACTAAATTCAGCGAAATTAATGAAATTAAGTTACATTCATCGGGTTCATCCAAACTAAATTAATTTCACTAAATTCAGCGAAATTAATGAAATTAAGTTACATTCATCGGGTTGATCCAAACAAACTTAATTTCACTAAATTGAGCGAAATTAATGAAATTAAGTTACATTCATCAGGTTCATCCAAACAAACTTAATTTCACTAAATTCAGCGAAATTAATGAAATTAAGTTACATTCATCGGGTTCATCCAAACTAACTTAATTTCACTAAATTCAGCGAAATTAATGAAATTAAGTTACATTCAACGGGTTCATCCAAACTAACTTAATTTCACTAAATTCAGCGAAATTAATGAAATTAAGTTACATTCAACGGGTTCATCCAAAATAACTTAATTTCACTAAATTCAGCGAAATTAATGAAATTAAGTTACATTCATCAGGTTCATCCAAACAAACTTAATTTCACTAAATTCAGCGAAATTAATGAAATTAAGTTACATTCATCGGGTTCATCCAAACAAACTTAATTTCACTAAATTGAGCGAAATTAATGAAATTAAGTTACATTCATCGGGTTCATCCAAACTAACTTAATTTCACTAAATTCAGCGAAATTAATGAAATTAAGTTACATTCAACGGGTTCATCCAAACTAACTTAATTTCACTAAATTCAGCGAAATTAATGAAAATTTCACTAAATTCAGCGAAATTAATGAAATTAAGTTACATTCATCGGGTTCATCCAAACAAACTTAATTTCACTAAATTCAGCGAAATTAATGAAATTAAGATACATTCATCGGGTTCATCCAAACTAACTTAATTTCACTAAATTCAGCGAAATTAATGAAATTAAGTTACATTCATCGGGTTCATCCAAACTAACTTAATTTCACTAAATTCAGCGAAATTAATGAAATTAAGTTACATTCATCGGGTTCATCCAAACTAACTTAATTTCACTAAATTCAGCGAAATTAATGAAATTAAGTTACATTCATCGGGTTCATCCAAACAACCTTAATTTCACTAAATTGAGCGAAATTAATGAAATTAAGTTACATTCATCAGGTTCATCCAAACAAACTTAATTTCACTAAATTCAGCGAAATTAATGAAATTAAGTTAAATTCATCGGGTTCATCCAAACAAACTTAATTTCACTAAATTGAGCGAAATTAATGAAATTAAGTTACATTCATCGGGTTCATCCAAACAAACTTAATTTCACTAAATTCAGCGAAATTAATGAAATTAAGTTACATTCATCGGGTTCATCCAAACTAACTTAATTTCACTAAATTCAGCGAAATTAATGAAATTAAGTTACATTCATCGGGTTCATCCAAACAAACTTAATTTCACTAAATTGAGCGAAATTAATGAAATTAAGTTACATTCATCAGGTTCATCCAAACAAACTTAATTTCACTAAATTCAGCGAAATTAATGAAATTAAGTTACATTCATCGGGTTCATCCAAACAAACTTAATTTCACTAAATTGAGCGAAATTAATGAAATTAAGTTACATTCATCGGGTTCATCCAAACTAACTTAATTTCACTAAATTCAGCGAAATTCAGCGAAATTAATGAAATTAAGTTACATTCATCTCATCCAAACTAACTTAATTTCACTAAATTCAGCGAAATTAATGAAATTAAGTTACATTCATCGGGTTCATCCAAACAAACTTAATTTCACTAAATTCAGCGAAATTAATGAAATTAAGTTACATTCATCGGGTTCATCCAAACAAACTTAATTTCACTAAATTGAGCGAAATTAATGAAATTAAGTTACATTCATCGGGTTCATCCAAACTAACTTAATTTCACTAAATTCAGCGAAATTAATGAAATTAAGTTACATTCATCGGGTTCATCCAAACTAACTTAATTTCACTAAATTGAGCGAAATTAATGAAATTAAGTTACATTCATCGGGTTCATCCAAACTAACTTAATTTCACTAAATTCAGCGAAATTCAGCGAAATTAATGAAATTAAGTTACATTCATCGGGTTCATCCAAACTAACTTAATTTCACTAAATTGAGCGAAATTAATGAAATTAAGTTACATTCATCGGGTTCATCCAAACAAACTTAATTTCACTAAATTGAGCGAAATTGATGAAATTAAGTTACATTCATCGGGTTCATCCAAACTAACTTAATTTCACTAAATTCAGCGAAATTAATGAAATTAAGTTACATTCATCGGGTTCATCCAAACTAACTTAATTTCACTAAATTGAGCGAAATTAATGAAATTAAGTTACATTCATCGGGTTCATCCAAACAAACTTAATTTCACTAAATTCAGCGAAATTAATGAAATTAAGTTACATTCATCGGGTTCATCCAAACAAACTTAATTTCACTAAATTGAGCGAAATTAATGAAAGTAAGTTACATTCATCGGGTTCATCCAAACTAACTTAATTTCACTAAATTCAGCGAAATTAATGAAATTAAGTTACATTCATCGGGTTAATTCAAACTAACTTAATTTCACTAAATTGAGCGAAATTAATGAAATTAAGTTACATTCATCGGGTTCATCCAAACTAACTTAATTTCACTAAATTCAGCGAAATTCAGCGAAATTAATGAAATTAAGTTACATTCATCGGGTTCATCCAAACTAACTTAATTTCACTAAATTCAGCGAAATTCACAGAAATTAATGAAATTAAGTTACATTCATCGGGTTCATCCAAACTAACTTAATTTCACTAAATTGAGCGAAATTAATGAAATTAAGTTACATTCATCGGGTTCATCCAAACTAACTTAATTTCACTAAATTCAGCGAAATTAATGAAATTAAGTTACATTCATCGGGTTCATCCAAACAAACTTAATTTCACTAAATTCAGCGAAATTAATGAAATTAAGTTACATTCATCGGGTTCATCCAAACTAACTTAATTTCACTAAATTGAGCGAAATTAATGAAATTAAGTTACATTCATCGGGTTCATCCAAACTAACTTAATTTCACTAAATTCAGCGAAATTAATGAAATTAAGTTACATTCATCGGGTTCATCCAAACTAACTTAATTTCACTAAATTCAGCGAAATTAATGAAATTAAGTTACATTCATCGGGTTCATCCAAACTAACTTAATTTCACTAAATTCAGCGAAATTAATGAAATTAAGTTACATTCATCGGGTTCATCCAAACAAACTTAATTTCACTAAATTGAGCGAAATTAATGAAATTAAGTTACATTCATCAGGTTCATCCAAACAAACTTAATTTCACTAAATTCAGCGAAATTAATGAAATTAAGTTACATTCATCGGGTTCATCCAAACAAACTTAATTTCACTAAATTGAGCGAAATTAATGAAATTAAGTTACATTCATCGGGTTCATCCAAACTAACTTAATTTCACTAAATTCAGCGAAATTAATGAAATTAAGTTACATTCATCGGGTTCATCCAAACTAACTTAATTTCACTAAATTCAGCGAAATTAATGAAATTAAGTTACATTCATCGGGTTCATCCAAACAAACTTAATTTCACTAAATTCAGCGAAATTAATGAAATTAAGTTACATTCATCGGGTTCATCCAAACTAACTTAATTTCACTAAATTCAGCGAAATTAATGAAATTAAGTTACATTCATCGGGTTCATCCAAACTAACTTAATTTCACTAAATTCAGCGAAATTAATGAAATTAAGTTACATTCATCGGGTTCATCCAAACTAACTAAATTTCACTAAATTCAGCGAAATTAATGAAATTAAGTTACATTCATCGGGTTCATCCAAACTAACTTAATTTCACTAAATTCAGCGAAATTAATGAAATTAAGTTACATTCATCGGGTTCATCCAAACAAACTTAATTTCACTAAATTCAGCGAAATTAATGAAATTAAGTTACATTCATCGGGTTCATCCAAACTAACTTAATTTCACTAAATTCAGCGAAATTAATGAAATTAAGTTACATTCATCGGGTTCATCCAAACTAACTTAATTTCACTAAATTCATTAAGTTACATTCATCGGGTTCATCCAAACTAACTTAATTTCACTAAATTCAGCGAAATTAATGAAATTAAGTTACATTCATCGGGTTCATCCAAACAAACTTAATTTCACTAAATTGAGCGAAATTAATGAAATTAAGTTACATTCATCAGGTTCATCCAAACAAACTTAATTTCACTAAATTCAGCGAAATTAATGAAATTAAGTTACATTCATCGGGTTCATCCAAACAAACTTAATTTCACTAAATTGAGCGAAATTAATGAAATTAAGTTACATTCATCGGGTTCATCCAAACTAACTTAATTTCACTAAATTCAGCGAAATTAATGAAATTAAGTTACATTCATCGGGTTCATCCAAACTAACTTAATTTCACTAAATTCAGCGAAATTAATGAAATTAAGTTACATTCATCGGGTTCATCAAAACAAACTTAATTTCACTAAATTCAGCGAAATTAATGAAATTAAGTTACATTCATCGGGTTCATCCAAACAAACTTAATTTCACTAAATTGAGCGAAATTAATGAAATTAAGTTACATTCATCGGGTTCATCCAAACTAACTTAATTTCACTAAATTCAGCGAAATTAATGAAATTAAGTTACATTCATCGGGTTCATCCAAACTAACTTAATTTCACTAAATTGAGCGAAATTAATGAAATTAAGTTACATTCATCGGGTTCATCCAAACTAACTTAATTTCACTAAATTCAGCGAAATTCAGCGAAATTAATGAAATTAAGTTACATTCATCGGGTTCATCCAAACTAACTTAATTTCACTAAATTCAGCGAAATTCAGCGAAATTAATGAAATTAAGTTACATTCATCGGGTTCATCCAAACTAACTTAATTTCACTAAATTGACCGAAATTAAGGAAATTAAGTTACATTCATCGGGTTCATCCAAACAAACTTAATTTCACTAAATTGAGCGAAATTAATGAAATTAAGTTACATTCATCGGGTTCATCCAAACTAACTTAATTTCACTAAATTCAGCGAAATTCAGCGAAATTAATGAAATTAAGTTACATTCATCGGGTTCATCCAAACTAACTTAATTTCACTAAATTCAGCGAAATTAATGAAATTAAGTTACATTCATCGGGTTCATCCAAACTAACTTAATTTCACTAAATTCAGCGAAATTAATGAAATTAAGTTACATTCATCGGGTTCATCCAAACTAACTTAATTTCACTAAATTGAGCGAAATTAATGAAATTAAGTTACATTCATCGGGTTCATCCAAACTAACTTAATTTCACTAAATTCAGCGAAATTAATGAAATTAAGTTACATTCATCGGGTTCATCCAAACTAACTTAATTTCACTAAATTCAGCGAAATTAATGAAATTAAGTTACATTCATCGGGTTCATCCAAACAAACTTAATTTCACTAAATTGAGCGAAATTAATGAAATTAAGTTACATTCATCAGGTTCATCCAAACAAACTTAATTTCACTAAATTCAGCGAAATTAATGAAATTAAGTTACATTCATCGGGTTCATCCAAACAAACTTAATTTCTCTAAATTGAGCGAAATTAATGAAATTAAGTTACATTCATCGGGTTCATCGAAACTAACTTAATTTCACTAAATTCAGCGAAATTAATGAAATTAAGTTACATTCATCGGGTTCATCCAAACTAACTTAATTTCACTAAATTCAGCGAAATTAATGAAATTAAGTTACATTCATCGGGTTCATCCAAACAAACTTAATTTCACTAAATTCAGCGAAATTAATGAAATTAAGTTACATTCATCGGGTTCATCCAAACTAACTTAATTTCACTAAATTCAGCGAAATTAATGAAATTAAGTTACATTCATCGGGTTCATCCAAACTAACTTAATTTCACTAAATTCATCCAAATTAATGAAATTAAGTTACATTCATCGGTTTCATCCAAACAAACTTAATTTCACTAAATTGAGCGAAATTAATGAAATTAAGTTACATTCATCAGGTTCATCCAAACAAACTTAATTTCACTAAATTCAGCGAAATTAATGAAATTAAGTTACATTCATCGGGTTCATCCAAACTAACTTAATTTCACTAAATTGAGCGAAATTAATGAAATTAAGTTACATTCATCGGGTTCATCCAAACGAACTTAATTTCACTAATTTGAGCGAAATTAATGAAATTAAGTTACATTCATCGGGTTCATCCAAACTAACTTAATTTCACTAAATTCAGCGAAATTAATGAAATTAAGTTACATTCATCGGGTTCATCCAAACAAACTTAATTTCACTAAATTGAGCGAAATTAATGAAATTAAGTTACATTCATCGGGTTCATCGAAACTAACTTAATTTCACTAAATTCAGCGAAATTAATGAAATTAAGTTACATTCATCGGGTTCATCCAAACTAACTTAATTTCACTAAATTCAGCGAAATTAATGAAATTAAGTTACATTCATCGGGTTCATCCAAACTAACTTAATTTCACTAAATTCAGCGAAATTAATGAAATTAAGTTACATTCATCGGGTTCATCCAAACTAACTTAATTTCACTAAATTCAGCGAAATTAATGAAATTAAGTTACATTCATCGGGTTCATCCAAACTAACTTAATTTCACTAAATTCATCGAAATTAATGAAATTAAGTTACATTCATCGGGTTCATCCAAACAAACTTAATTTCACTAAATTGAGCGAAATTAATGAAATTAAGTTACATTCATCAGGTTCATCCAAACAAACTTAATTTCACTAAATTCAGCGAAATTAATGAAATTAAGTTACATTCATCGGGTTCATCCAAACTAACTTAATTTCACTAAATTGAGCGAAATTAATGAAATTAAGTTACATTCATCGGGTTCATCCAAACGAACTTAATTTCACTAATTTGAGCGAAATTAATGAAATTAAGTTACATTCATCGGGTTCATCCAAACTAACTTAATTTCACTAAATTCAGCGAAATTAATGAAATTAAGTTACATTCATCGGGTTGTTAGGCTGAAACCCTAAAATAAACAATGCATTACAAATAATAAATGTCAAATATACAAATAAGTTACCTGGTGCCTGGGTATCCACAAGCACGATCCTTATATACGTACATAGTTGCTAAAAGAGATTAAAATGAAATATAAATCAAGAATAGACGTATAAAACGAAATAAAGATAATTATAAGAAATATGAATTAATCGAAAATAATAAATTAACTAAAAGCATATAACCAAAGTGAACTTAACTACCAACAACAAATTAAAATTATTAACTAATAAACATATAAACAAAAATGAATTAATTATCACAAACAAACAAGCATAACCTCAAAAGGATCTATTGAAAGATCACAACCAAAATTATATACACCACAAATAAAATGTATAATAGGTGGAAGAATCAATACGAATTACCTCGAACAAGAAAACTATCCACTTCACCTTCACGGCACAGGTAAACACGCACAAAAAAACAAAACAACTCAAAAACAACACAGCTTAAAAAACCTGGCGAAAATTTGACACCTCATGAAGGGAAATGTCAAGTCGTCTTAAAGGTCGTTGATAATGCAGTCATGATGTCAGCAATTTGTCCCAAGGGAAGGAAGGAGACAGGGAACTAAAGAAGAGGACAGCGTGTCAAAATGGACGGAGAGCCCAGTATTTCCAGGAAAAGTGGAAGTCACCATCCACCAAGGTCAAGGAGGACGGAGAAGGTTTTTTAGTCGCTCCTTGTACTTGGCGAAAATTAGTCGACCACACAAAAAGTTCATCGCAGGAAATACAAAAAAAAACCTAAGCAAAAACAGACATAGTTCAGGTCAAAGTAAAGGTATAATTTTATTAATTTTTTTGGTGCTTACATGTCCCTTGCAGACATCAGGCCGAAACTAATATTTCTTTGCAGGCAGACAGATCATTTAGTGGATAAGTGTATAAATAAATTTTTCCTAACCCATTAATGTGAAGGGCATAAACATGTTCTCACGGACATCATGTCACTCGCATTAATTTTTTTTCAGATGTTAAGTGAAATTCAATAAAAAAAAAGGGTGTAAATTAATATTTCCTTATGTAAAATTTAAATTAAATAATTGTATTTCGAAGAGATAATTTTTAAATAAACGCAGAAGTCAATTTAATAAATACTTTTACTTTTCATCAATCGTTTTGTTTGTGGATTAGTTGGCAAAATTTGGAAATTTTACTAGGTTACGAAGCACGGTACAAATTGCTGTAAATTGCACCGCTACACACCGGACCGCTAAATCAACATTGGTGGTTCCATCCAGGAATTACAGCAATCTATTGTGTTTGGTTAATTATAGGAAATTTTTAAAAAAACAAAAAATGAGTACGTTAAAGAAGGTAGCGCTGCGAGAGCGAACATTAAGAGCTCGAATAGAAAAATGTATAGAAGTCGCTAAGAAAACGGCAACAGCGAAACGCACGAAGTCCTTTTATGAAGTCAAATTGGAGGAGCTCAGAAATTTGTGGGCAGACTACAAGGATTTAGACCAGAGTTTAATGGACTCCTTTATTCTAGAAGCGCCGGAAAATGCAACAGTACCGGAAGATACATATGTGATCGTAGAGGCAAAATATTCGGAATACATAAGTGACTTAATGGAAGGACTTAATAAATTTACACTAAAGGAAGTACAGCCACCAACTACAACAGTTATTAGGCAAGATACAATGTTGCCGAAAATAGATCTACCAAAGTTTAATGGAAATTATGATAGATGGTACTCATTTCACGATTTGTTTGTTTCATTGATACATAACAATACACAATTGACATCAGTTCAGAAACTACACCACCTCAAGTCATGCCTAGTGGGGGATGCTGAAAAATTATTACGACACATACCAACTACGAATGAAAATTATGAGTCATCATGGATCAAGGTGAAGCAACGTTACCAAAACAAAAGGATATTAGTAAACCATTACTTAAAAACATTATTAAATCAACCGAAATTAAGTACCGAGAATGCTACTAATTTGAAGACATTTATATCAAATATCGACGATTGTCTACAACAAATAATCAACTTGAAGATTGACATTAGTTCTTGGGATATCCTGCTCGTACACATACTTCTTCATAAACTGCCTTTCGTCACGCTGAAAATGTGGGAAGAGGAACAAGGAGCCTCTCAAGAATTTCCTACATACCAAGAATTTTATGACTTCTTATGCAAACGACACAAGATTTTGGAATCAATCTCTGACATGGTCCAACCAAATACATTACCACAGCCAAGCCACTCAAAAACTACTACAAGGGTTCATCATGTAGTTCATGGTGATCGATGTCCAGCGTGTCATGAATCACATTGGTTACAACAATGCTCCAAGTATATCAGTATGACTCCAAGTGCCAGACGACAATTAGTCTCTACAGCCGGTCAATGCTACAATTGTTTGTCAAAGAGTCACGCAATAAAGGAATGCAAAAGCAAATTTCGATGTCACAAGTGTAGGGAAAAACACCATACCACCTTACATGAAGATAAACGAAGTGGGTCTAGTTCCACTACATCACTACAACGACCGAAGTATACTACTACAAATACTTCGAATAAGGAAGCCTTTCGGTCAAGTCAATCAACAAGCGATACATCTACATCACTACACCAACAAAACAACCAACAACTCAACAGTGCTACTGACTCAAACAATATACAAACATTCATGGCGAGGAAGGGCGCACACGCATTATTATCAACAGCCTTAGTATATACAAAGGGGAGCAACGGAGAACGTCATACCATAAGATGCTTACTAGATAATGGATCTGAGTCATCCTTTATTACGCAAAATACATGCAGGAAGTTAGGATTAAATTGTAGCCCTGCCTCAGTGAACATAACAGGAATAAACATATGCCCAGCAGGAACGTCCACAACCCAAACAAGGCTTACTTTAACATCACGTGTATGCAACAACTTTCAATTATCGGAAACATTTTTTGTGGTCAACACAATAACAGACACTTTGCCCATGACCACAATTCCATCACATGATTATGAACACCTACAGGATCTTGAATTGGCAGATCCAGGATTCTGGAAACCGGGCAATATCGACGTCTTGCTTGGTGCCGCCCCATACGCCAGGATATTACAAGATGGTTTACGCAAAGGCTCAGAGCATAGCCCTGTCGCAGTCAATACAAGCCTTGGGTGGATAATCTTCGGACCAACAAGCAACAATCAAAGGTTCAATAATTTTACAATACAAGTGACGAACGAAGATCTCAGCTGCCAATTAAAACGATTCTGGGAAGAAGAGGAACTACCTACAAGGCCACAGTTAACTCCAGAAGAAAAGGAATGTGCTGACTTTTTCACACATACACATAAGCGGTTGGATAATGGACAATACCAAGTGAAACTACCATTCAAACAAAATCAAGAGCCTAACCTAGGTGATTCACGCACATTAGCCCTCAAAAGGTTTAACTACTTAGAGAAACGACTTAACAACAATTTAAACCTGAAGAAGGAGTATGAAGATTGTCTAAAGGAGTACATACAATTAGGACACATGGTTGAAACGAGACCTCCGAAGGACAAGGAGCCAAACTACTACATCCCGCACCATGCGGTACTGAAGGACAGTAGCACCACCAAACTGCGGGTGGTATTTGATGCATCGGCAAAGACAACAAATGGTCGATCCTTAAATGAATTTTTGCTGCCTGGCCCAACTATACAACCAAAGTTGTTCTGTACATTATTGAAGTGGAGAAAGCACAAGGTTGCGGTCCACGCAGATATAGAGAAGATGTACCGAATGGTTCAGATAGCACCTGAAGATCAAACGTACCAACGAATCTTATGGCGACACCCATCACAACATAATGTGCAAGACTACATGTTGACCACAGCTACTTTTGGTACAACAGCTGCTCCGTACTTGGCGATTCGCGCACTCAAGCAATTAGCAGCTGATGAGAGTACAAATTTTCCATTGGCGTCGAAGGCAACCGAGTCGGACTTCTATGTCGATGACCTATTAACTGGCGCAGATGATGTAGACACGGCACGAACTTTGCAAACTCAACTTATCGCAATGCTTAGATCAGGTGGGTTCAACCTCCGAAAATGGAGCAGCAACAAAAGGGTGATATTGGAACATTTGCCAACCGAGTTTAGAGAACATAAGGATATAGTGTCATTTTCGGAATCAGATTCTATAAAAACTTTGGGAGTACGCTGGCAACCGTATGTGGATCAATTTTCATTTGAATTTAAATTGCACAAGGACTACAGTAACATAACAAAAAGAACAATACTTTCAGATGTGGCTTCTTTATACGATCCCCTCGGGTTACTACAACCAGTGATTATCATAGCCAAAATGCTAATCCAAGATTTGTGGGTAACAGGATGTTCCTGGGATCAGCCAGTCACGGACCATTTAAAATTACAATGGATAAGTTACAAGGAAGATTTAAAGAATTTAAACAAGTTTACAGTTCCTAGGTGGATTCACTATTCACCACGATATGATCTACAAGTACATGGGTTCTGCGACGCGTCCATACGAGCAATTGCTGCAGTTATATATTTGCGCGCCACAGACGATAAGGGCAACACAACGTCAACTTTAATAACTTCACGAACAAGGGTTGCGCCTATCAAACCTATTACCATACCACGTCTAGAATTGAATGGTGCACTACTCTTAGCTCGTTTGATGAAGGAGACCGTGTCGAGTATGCATCTTCAAGAGATTCCAGTGATAGCATGGACCGATTCAACAATCGTTTTACAATGGATACGACAACATGCTGGCCGATGGAAAACTTATGTGGCGAACCGTGTTGTAGAAATTCAGGAACTAGTCAAGTACGACCGATGGAGGCATGTCTCTACACAATCCAATCCCGCTGATCTAGCAAGCAGAGGAACTACTGCCAGCTCCTTGATTGATAATAAGCTGTGGCTAAATGGCCCACCCTGGCTTATTAAACCATCTGAAGACTGGCCAAGGAATACTACCATAAAGGAAGAAACAACACTAGAAGCCAAAGAAAGCACAACAACTTTACATACAACATTAGACGATGATCTACTATGTCGATTCTCATCATACACACGGATGACACGGATAGTAGCAACAATCCTTCGTTTTATCAACAACGTTAAAATTTCCAAACATAAACGACTTGAACCATTAACCACAGAGGAACTAAATCAGGCTGAGTACACAATTTTACGGAGGGTTCAACAAAGCGCCTTCCCTCAAGAATTCTACAGTTTACAATCAAACAACGCAGTATCACCAAGCAGCAAACTAATCTTGTTAACCCCATTCATTGACAAACATAGTCTAATAAGAGTTGGTGGACGGTTAACAAACGCCATGATCCCGTATTCGCAAAAGCACCCAATCATCATACCTCGAGACCATCATATAACAAGGCTGATCATTGAAAAGACACATCTTGAGACGCTGCATGGAGGCGTGTCTCTAGTTCTATCCACTACAAGAAATAAATACTGGATTTTAGATGGAAGGAGATCTATCACAACACAAATACACAAATGTGTGACTTGCACCAGACATCGTCAGAATACAAACCAACAATTAATGGGAAATTTACCCCAATGCAGAACGACTATAGCCAAGCCCTTCACCAAGACAGGAGTTGATTACGCAGGTCCCTTCAATATAAAAACAGCAAAGCATCGAAACGCAAAAATACTAAAAGGATATATCTGCATATTCGTGTGTATGACGACAAAGGCCATTCACATAGAATTAGCATCAGATTTAACTTCTGAAACATTTGTGGCTGCCTTCAAAAGATTCATCGCTCGGCGAGGAAGATGCACTGATATATACTCAGATTGTGGTACAAATTTTGTCGGTGGAAGGAAGTTATTGGACAAGGAGCTATGTCAAGCAATCAAGGAATCCAGTCCGGAAGTTGAGCAGTACCTAACAACACTGTCAACAAATTGGCATTTCAATCCACCTGCCGCCCCACATTTTGGAGGATTGTGGGAGGCAGGCGTGAAATCCATCAAGTACCACATCAAACGAACTCTGAAAAATTCCATCTGCACATTCGAAGAGTTTACGACAGTCATCAACCAAATTGAAGCGTGCCTCAACTCACGTCCAATGTGCTACGTGCCGAACAAACCAGATGATCCACTCATTCTGACGCCGGGACATTTTCTAATTGGCCAATCACTCCTAACACTACCAGAACCAGAAACCAACAATGCCTCACTTAACCAACGATGGCAACACCTGAAATTCAAGATGACACAGTTTTGGAATAAATGGTCAAAGGACTATTTGAATCAAATGCAGCACAGACCGAAGTGGCAGCAGCGAAAGATAAACATGATGCCAGGACAAGTAGTTCTTGTAAAGGGCGAAAATACACCTCCAGCAGTGTGGCCACTTGGCATAATTGAGGAAACATTTCCAGGGGAAGATGGATTGATTCGAGTGGCACAAGTTCGTACTCAATTTGGTTGCTTTAAACGTCCAATCACCAAATTGTGTCTACTACCTATAGAAACCTAGTTCAACATATTTCAACTATTGTGTTACGTCCGTTCAATCTGTTGTCCCTTAATGTCATTTCCAAAACTCAACTTATTTCAAATACTGTTTCAGATGGGTAACCGTTACGAGTTCGAAGAAGAAAATTACTGGGAAGATTACCTTTACATCAATGAAGAGGTCTCGTTATCTCCTCCACATACGGATGGTTCGACGAGATCTCTCAACGACATAACACCACCCAGTTCAATCAATAAGACGGAGTATCCGCCAGCACCACCAGAGAAGACTAGGTACACCATATCTACAGTCGACGAACCTGCCAAAATCAACTCCAGATATGTAACGTCACTAAAGATGCTGCGGCCCACTACCAATCTGAAGGAGCTTAAAGATCGAGAGAACAATTGTTTCCAACGATTCACTACTCGAGAAGGGACCGACATTTTTTTTCCCAAAAAGGTTATTCAAAAACTCGACTTCGAAAAAATATCAAAACGAAAGGGTAGAGAACAAACCATAAATCTTCCTGGCCGCTATCAAACAAAGGTGAAGGTACGAGCTGACGGAACCATTCTCTTCCATCACTACCGAAAACGAGGAATCTCCAAGGAAAAAAATATGTTGATCGCTACCGATCAACAGGGGGGAGAATGTTAGGCTGAAACCCTAAAATAAACAATGCATTACAAATAATAAATGTCAAATATACAAATAAGTTACCTGGTGCCTGGGTATCCACAAGCACGATCCTTATATACGTACATAGTTGCTAAAAGAGATTAAAATGAAATATAAATCAAGAATAGACGTATAAAACGAAATAAAGATAATTATAAGAAATATGAATTAATCGAAAATAATAAATTAACTAAAAGCATATAACCAAAGTGAACTTAACTACCAACAACAAATTAAAATTATTAACTAATAAACATATAAACAAAAATGAATTAATTATCACAAACAAACAAGCATAACCTCAAAAGGATCTATTGAAAGATCACAACCAAAATTATATACACCACAAATAAAATGTATAATAGGTGGAAGAATCAATACGAATTACCTCGAACAAGAAAACTATCCACTTCACCTTCACGGCACAGGTAAACACGCACAAAAAAACAAAACAACTCAAAAACAACACAGCTTAAAAAACCTGGCGAAAATTTGACACCTCATGAAGGGAAATGTCAAGTCGTCTTAAAGGTCGTTGATAATGCAGTCATGATGTCAGCAATTTGTCCCAAGGGAAGGAAGGAGACAGGGAACTAAAGAAGAGGACAGCGTGTCAAAATGGACGGAGAGCCCAGTATTTCCAGGAAAAGTGGAAGTCACCATCCACCAAGGTCAAGGAGGACGGAGAAGGTTTTTTAGTCGCTCCTTGTACTTGGCGAAAATTAGTCGACCACACAAAAAGTTCATCGCAGGAAATACAAAAAAAAACCTAAGCAAAAACAGACATAGTTCAGGTCAAAGTAAAGGTATAATTTTATTAATTTTTTTGGTGCTTACATGTCCCTTGCAGACATCAGGCCGAAACTAATATTTCTTTGCAGGCAGACAGATCATTTAGTGGATAAGTGTATAAATAAATTTTTCCTAACCCATTAATGTGAAGGGCATAAACATGTTCTCACGGACATCATGTCACTCGCATTAATTTTTTTTCAGATGTTAAGTGAAATTCAATAAAAAAAAAGGGTGTAAATTAATATTTCCTTATGTAAAATTTAAATTAAATAATTGTATTTCGAAGAGATAATTTTTAAATAAACGCAGAAGTCAATTTAATAAATACTTTTACTTTTCATCAATCGTTTTGTTTGTGGATTAGTTGGCAAAATTTGGAAATTTTACTAGGTTACGAAGCACGGTACAAATTGCTGTAAATTGCACCGCTACACACCGGACCGCTAAATCAACAGGGTTCATCCAAACTAACTTAATTTCACTAAATTCAGCGAAATTAATGAAATCAAGTTACATTCATCGGGTTCATCCAAACAAACTTAATTTCACTAAATTCAGCGAAATTAATGAAATTAAGTTACATTCATCGGGTTCATCCAAACTAACTTAATTTCACTAAATTCAGCGAAATTAATGAAATTAAGTAACATTCATCGGGTTCATCCAAACAAACTTAATTTCACTAAATTGAGCGAAATTAATGAAATTAAGTTACATTCATCATGTTCATCCAAACAAACTTAATTTCACTAAATTCAGCGAAATTAATGAAATTAAGTTACATTCATCGGGTTCATCCAAACAAACTTAATTTCACTAAATTGAGCGAAATTAATGAAATTAAGTTACATTCATCGGGTTCATCCAAACTAACTTAATTTCACTAAATTCAGCGAAATTAATGAAATTAAGTTACATTCATCGGGTTCATCCAAACTAACTTAATTTCACTAAATTCAGCGAAATTAATGAAATTAAGTTACATTCATCGGGTTCATCCAAACAAACTTAATTTCACTAAATTGAGCGAAATTAATGAAATTAAGTTACATTCATCGGGTTCATCCAAACTAACTTAATTTCACTAAATTCAGCGAAATTAATGAAATTAAGTTACATTCATCGGGTTCATCCAAACAAACTTAATTTCACTAAATTGAGCGAAATTAATGAAATTAAGTTACATTCATCAGGTTCATCCAAACAAACTTAATTTCACTAAATTCAGCGAAATTAATGAAATTAAGTTACATTCATCGGGTTCATCCAAACTAACTTAACTTCACTAAATTGAGCGAAATTAATGAAATTAAGTTACATTCATCGGGTTCATCCAAACAAACTTAATTTCACTAAATTCAGCGAAATTAATGAAATTAAGTTACATTCATCGGGTTCATCCAAACTAACTTAATTTCACTAAATTCAGCGAAATTAATGAAATTAAGTTACATTCATCGGGTTCATCCAAACTAACTAATTTCACTAAATTCAGCGAAATTAATGAAATTAAGTTACATTCATCGGGTTCATCCAAACAAACTTAATTTCACTAAATTGAGCGAAATTAATGAAATTAAGTTACATTCATCGGGTTCATCCAAACTAACTTAATTTCACTAAATTCAGCGAAATTAATGAAATTAAGTTACATTCATCGGGTTCATCCAAACAAACTTAATTTCACTAAATTGAGCGAAATTAATGAAATTAAGTTACATTCATCGGGTTCATCCAAACTAACTTAATTTCACTAAATTCAGCGAAATTAATGAAATTAAGTTACATTCATCGGGTTCATCCAAACTAACTTAATTTCACTAAATTCAGCGAAATTAATGAAATTAAGTTACATTCATCGGGTTCATCCAAACAAACTTAATTTCACTAAATTGAGCGAAATTAATGAAATTAAGTTACATTCATCGGGTTCATCCAAACTAACTTAATTTCACTAAATTCAGCGAAATTAATGAAATTAAGTTACATTCATCGGGTTCATCCAAACAAACTTAATTTCACTAAATTGAGCGAAATTAATGAAATTAAGTTACATTCATCAGGTTCATCCAAACAAACTTAATTTCACTAAATTCAGCGAAATTAATGAAATTAAGTTACATTCATCGGGTTCATCCAAACTAACTTAACTTCACTAAATTGAGCGAAATTAATGAAATTAAGTTACATTCATCGGGTTCATCCAAACAAACTTAATTTCACTAAATTCAGCGAAATTAATGAAATTAAGTTACATTCATCGGGTTCATCCAAACTAACTTAATTTCACTAAATTCAGCGAAATTAATGAAATTAAGTTACATTCATCGGGTTCATCCAAACTAACTAATTTCACTAAATTCAGCGAAATTAATGAAATTAAGTTACATTCATCGGGTTCATCCAAACAAACTTAATTTCACTAAATTGAGCGAAATTAATGAAATTAAGTTACATTCATCGGGTTCATCCAAACTAACTTAATTTCACTAAATTCAGCGAAATTAATGAAATTAAGTTACATTCATCGGGTTCATCCAAACAAACTTAATTTCACTAAATTCAGCAAAATTAATGAAATTAAGTTACATTCATCGGGTTCATCCAAATCCAAACTAACTTAATTTCACTAAATTCAGCGAAATTAATGAAATTAAGTTACATTCATCGGGTTCATCCAAACTAACTTAATTTCACTAAATTCAGCGAGATAAATGAAATTAAGTTACATTCATCGGGCTCATCCAAACTAACCTAATTTCACTAAATTCAGCGAAATTAATGAAATTAAGTTACATTCATCGGGTTCATCCAAACAAACTTAATTTCACTAAATTCAGCAAAATTAATGAAATTAAGTTACATTCATCGGGTTCATCCAAATCCAAACTAACTTAATTTCACTAAATTCAGCGAAATTAATGAAATTAAGTTACATTCATCGGGTTCATCCAAACAAACTTAATTTCACTAAATTGAGCGAAATTAATGAAATTAAGTTACATTCATCGGGTTCATCCAAACTAACTTAATTTCACTAAATTCAGCGAAATTAATGAAATTAAGTTACATTCATCGGGTTCATCCAAACTAACTTAATTTCACTAAATTGAGCGAAATTAATGAAATTAAGTTACATTCATCGGGTTCATCCAAACTAACTTAATTTCACTAAATTCAGCGAAATTCAGCGAAATTAATGAAATTAAGTTACATTCATCGGGTTCATCCAAACTAACTTAATTTCACTAAATTCAGCGAAATTCAGCGAAATTAATGAAATTAAGTTACATTCATCGGGTTCATCCAAACTAACTTAATTTCACTAAATTGACCGAAATTAAGGAAATTAAGTTACATTCATCGGGTTCATCCAAACAAACTTAATTTCACTAAATTGAGCGAAATTAATGAAATTAAGTTACATTCATCGGGTTCATCCAAACTAACTTAATTTCACTAAATTCAGCGAAATTCAGCGAAATTAATGAAATTAAGTTACATTCATCGGGTTCATCCAAACTAACTTAATTTCACTAAATTCAGCGAAATTAATGAAATTAAGTTACATTCATCGGGTTCATCCAAACTAACTTAATTTCACTAAATTCAGCGAAATTAATGAAATTAAGTTACATTCATCGGGTTCATCCAAACTAACTTAATTTCACTAAATTGAGCGAAATTAATGAAATTAAGTTACATTCATCGGGTTCATCCAAACTAACTTAATTTCACTAAATTCAGCGAAATTAATGAAATTAAGTTACATTCATCGGGTTCATCCAAACTAACTTAATTTCACTAAATTCAGCGAAATTAATGAAATTAAGTTACATTCATCGGGTTCATCCAAACTAACTTAATTTCACTAAATTCAGCGAAATTAATGAAATTAAGTTACATTCATCGGGTTCATCCAAACTAACTTAATTTCACTAAATTCAGCGAAATTAATGAAATTAAGTTACATTCATCGGGTTCATCCAAACTAACTTAATTTCACTAAATTCATCGAAATTAATGAAATTAAGTTACATTCATCGGGTTCATCCAAACAAACTTAATTTCACTAAATTGAGCGAAATTAATGAAATTAAGTTACATTCATCAGGTTCATCCAAACAAACTTAATTTCACTAAATTCAGCGAAATTAATGAAATTAAGTTACATTCATCGGGTTCATCCAAACTAACTTAATTTCACTAAATTGAGCGAAATTAATGAAATTAAGTTACATTCATCGGGTTCATCCAAACGAACTTAATTTCACTAATTTGAGCGAAATTAATGAAATTAAGTTACATTCATCGGGTTCATCCAAACTAACTTAATTTCACTAAATTCAGCGAAATTAATGAAATTAAGTTACATTCATCGGGTTCATCCAAACTAACTTAATTTCACTAAATTCAGCGAAATTAATGAAATCAAGTTACATTCATCGGGTTCATCCAAACAAACTTAATTTCACTAAATTCAGCGAAATTAATGAAATTAAGTTACATTCATCGGGTTCATCCAAACTAACTTAATTTCACTAAATTCAGCGAAATTAATGAAATTAAGTAACATTCATCGGGTTCATCCAAACAAACTTAATTTCACTAAATTGAGCGAAATTAATGAAATTAAGTTACATTCATCATGTTCATCCAAACAAACTTAATTTCACTAAATTCAGCGAAATTAATGAAATTAAGTTACATTCATCGGGTTCATCCAAACAAACTTAATTTCACTAAATTGAGCGAAATTAATGAAATTAAGTTACATTCATCGGGTTCATCCAAACTAACTTAATTTCACTAAATTCAGCGAAATTAATGAAATTAAGTTACATTCATCGGGTTCATCCAAACTAACTTAATTTCACTAAATTCAGCGAAATTAATGAAATTAAGTTACATTCATCGGGTTCATCCAAACAAACTTAATTTCACTAAATTGAGCGAAATTAATGAAATTAAGTTACATTCATCGGGTTCATCCAAACTAACTTAATTTCACTAAATTCAGCGAAATTAATGAAATTAAGTTACATTCATCGGGTTCATCCAAACAAACTTAATTTCACTAAATTGAGCGAAATTAATGAAATTAAGTTACATTCATCAGGTTCATCCAAACAAACTTAATTTCACTAAATTCAGCGAAATTAATGAAATTAAGTTACATTCATCGGGTTCATCCAAACTAACTTAACTTCACTAAATTGAGCGAAATTAATGAAATTAAGTTACATTCATCGGGTTCATCCAAACAAACTTAATTTCACTAAATTCAGCGAAATTAATGAAATTAAGTTACATTCATCGGGTTCATCCAAACTAACTTAATTTCACTAAATTCAGCGAAATTAATGAAATTAAGTTACATTCATCGGGTTCATCCAAACTAACTAATTTCACTAAATTCAGCGAAATTAATGAAATTAAGTTACATTCATCGGGTTCATCCAAACAAACTTAATTTCACTAAATTGAGCGAAATTAATGAAATTAAGTTACATTCATCGGGTTCATCCAAACTAACTTAATTTCACTAAATTCAGCGAAATTAATGAAATTAAGTTACATTCATCGGGTTCATCCAAACAAACTTAATTTCACTAAATTGAGCGAAATTAATGAAATTAAGTTACATTCATCGGGTTCATCCAAACTAACTTAATTTCACTAAATTCAGCGAAATTAATGAAATTAAGTTACATTCATCGGGTTCATCCAAACTAACTTAATTTCACTAAATTCAGCGAAATTAATGAAATTAAGTTACATTCATCGGGTTCATCCAAACAAACTTAATTTCACTAAATTGAGCGAAATTAATGAAATTAAGTTACATTCATCGGGTTCATCCAAACTAACTTAATTTCACTAAATTCAGCGAAATTAATGAAATTAAGTTACATTCATCGGGTTCATCCAAACAAACTTAATTTCACTAAATTGAGCGAAATTAATGAAATTAAGTTACATTCATCAGGTTCATCCAAACAAACTTAATTTCACTAAATTCAGCGAAATTAATGAAATTAAGTTACATTCATCGGGTTCATCCAAACTAACTTAACTTCACTAAATTGAGCGAAATTAATGAAATTAAGTTACATTCATCGGGTTCATCCAAACAAACTTAATTTCACTAAATTCAGCGAAATTAATGAAATTAAGTTACATTCATCGGGTTCATCCAAACTAACTTAATTTCACTAAATTCAGCGAAATTAATGAAATTAAGTTACATTCATCGGGTTCATCCAAACTAACTAATTTCACTAAATTCAGCGAAATTAATGAAATTAAGTTACATTCATCGGGTTCATCCAAACAAACTTAATTTCACTAAATTGAGCGAAATTAATGAAATTAAGTTACATTCATCGGGTTCATCCAAACTAACTTAATTTCACTAAATTCAGCGAAATTAATGAAATTAAGTTACATTCATCGGGTTCATCCAAACAAACTTAATTTCACTAAATTCAGCAAAATTAATGAAATTAAGTTACATTCATCGGGTTCATCCAAATCCAAACTAACTTAATTTCACTAAATTCAGCGAAATTAATGAAATTAAGTTACATTCATCGGGTTCATCCAAACTAACTTAATTTCACTAAATTCAGCGAGATAAATGAAATTAAGTTACATTCATCGGGCTCATCCAAACTAACCTAATTTCACTAAATTCAGCGAAATTAATGAAATTAAGTTACATTCATCGGGTTCATCCAAACTAACTTGATTTCACTAAATTCAGCGAAATTAATACCCCAAATACTGATTTTCATTGGAATCGGAAGACAATTGGCAAATTCGTCGGCCATATTGGCGCGACCATTTTGAATTTATAAGTTCTGATCATAAATTCGTTATTTGCTGTCTTGAAAGACCCCAGATACCGATTTTCATGGAAATCGGAAGACAATTGGCAAATTAGTCGGCCATATTGGCGCGGCCATTTTGAATTTATGTCCTGATCATAAATTCGTTATTTGCTATCTTAAAAAACCCCAAATACCGATTTTCATTGGAATCGGAAGACAATTGGCAAATTCGTCGGCCATATTGGCGCGGCCATTTTGAATTTATAAGTTCTGATCATAAATTCGTTATTTGCTATCTTGAAAGACCCCAGATACCGATTTTCATTGGAATCGGAAGACAATTGGCAAATTCGTCGGCCATATTGGCGCGGCCATTTTGAATTTATAAGTTCTGATAATAAATTCGTTATTTGCTACCTTAAAAACTTCCAGATACCGTATTTTCATGGAAATCGGTACACAATTGGCAAGTTTGGGTGGCCATTTTGAACTTCGGTCATTTTGTGGCGGCCATTTTGAATTTCGAAAATCGGGCTTCGAGGTGCATCATGGGAGACCCACACGGACCTTCGTGCAAAATTTCGAAGCTCTGCGATCACTGGTGCGACACTACGCTTTTCATACAATAATAAGTTTTAATTGTTAGTTTTTAATCAAATCCATTAAAAAGATTAACAATTGATTAATTGTTAATTGTGGAAACTCACGACTAACAATTAATTAATTGTTAATTGCGAGTTTTCACAATTACAATTAATTAATTGTTAATTGCGAGTTTTCAAAATTACAATTAATTAATTGTTAATTGCAATAGATGTGATTAACAATTAATTAATTGTTAATTTTTAATTGTCCAACAATTAAATTTTGCCCAACACTGTGTGACGGGTACGGGAAATCTGCGAGCGAAAATTTTTTTTGGACTCTCTGGGCCTCTCGCTGAATTTTTGCACAGGGCCTCTCAATTGTCTGGCCGCGGCACTGCTTTTGGGGGGGGGGGTCATGACCCCCGTGACCCCCCCCCCCTTGAATCCGCGCCAGGCTGCTACTGCTGCTTTTAGGCTTGGGCATCCCTCCCCTTCTACACCATATATGTCCAGCTCCACTCCAAATATTTTCTTAACCCATCGCTTCTTTTCACCTCCTTTAACATAGATTACTTTATCATGCAGTAGATCGCTTACGGAAAATAGTTTGCGGTAAGGAATGTATCCATCACCCCATCGGAGTCCATGATGATTGTGCCTGAGCCATTCAACTCGCTTCTTTTCAGGCTGAGTTAGCTGCTTATAGGGAAATGGTGGTTGGAATATGTAGTGCTGCACTTGGTTTTCAAAATTTAAAATGGCCAACTCCTTCAAAATAAATTCATTGTTTTGTAATTTGAATCCTTGAATGTCGATGATGATGGGTGCCATTTCAAGCATTTTTCCTGACTTCGTTGGTTAGCGGTTTATACTCCACTATTCGATCATGCAGCAGTAAACAATATGCTGTTGTGTTGGCGGGGACGTTTTCACTTGTTTTGAATTCCAACCTTATGTCCACAGGTCCAGTTTTAATGGCTTCGTTTTGCCGGGAGCAATCGATGACTGAGATTGGAGCGTCACGCATGAACTCTTCCCTTGAGAGTAGCGACTGGAACTGCCGCCCATAGTACGAAGTTTGGAATTTTATATACATATCATATAAGAGAGCATATTTATTCTCATCAAATTTCAAGTTCAAATCATCATATGGGTATGATTCCGAATTCAAGTGTACTTTAACATCTGTCAGCTTACAGTGATCAAACATGCTAGCATCTTTTGTTTTATCATTTTTACGATTTGTTTGAAGAGCTAGGATGATATATCGGCGCTTTTCCGGCTGTGATGTCGTCTTGACCGACCACGTGTAGTGGGTTGTTGCGGGGATCGCAGGGTACTCATTTATATCCCAACTCCTGAATGGCATTTGTATTTCACGTCCGCTTTCAATGATTCGGTATAAACCAATTTTCTCATGATCAGCAACATTAACATGGGGAATGCGCCACTGAAGTTTCGTTATTGAAATGTTTACAGCATCTTCTGACGATATGATTGCATCTTCATCCATCCTGCTTCGTATTAATATGAGCTCATATTTAGCGTTGATGATAATTTTCTTGTAATCTTCAGCAAAACCCAGCAATACTTTTAGGGGGATGCAGAAATTGAAAAATCCATTGGCGGGTGTAATTGAATTATCTGGCGACCAGCTAGCGTTGAGTAACATCCTGCTCTCATTTTGGTTTAATGATATATACAGTAGATTCCGCCTAATTACCTTATCGTTTAATTGCATTTTATGCTTATATACCCCAAAATTCAATTAAAAATTTATTCCTGTGTTAAATTATACGTAGAAATTTCCTTTAATTGCGTACGAATAATTGCTTTTCTTGGATTATTACCTCTTTTTTCATTTCTCTTTTACGCAAAATATATAAGAAAAAATTCGGTTAATTTCCTATAAAATATGCGCTAAAAAATTACATATTAAACATCAATTTCAAAGTTTCTGTTTTTGCAATTTGCTTTTAAATTACAAAAACTGTTGTAAGGTCAGTTGGAAAAAGAGAAGAGTTTCGTGCTATGGTTCAGACTTTTTAGCTTCTGCTTTTGACCTAAGAGCAGGAGAAGCTCATTGGCGAAGTATACAAGAACTACATCTTTTAGAGTACAGAACAAAAAGAGAAAGCAAAAAAACAAAAATTGAAATCTTAATAAATAACTTAAACTAGCCTTAAATAAAAAATACTACAAACTAGTAAAAAATTAAGAGTATACACAAAGAAAGAGCGACAACCAATAAGGGACAAATGAGCAGGTATAAGGAATTTAATTGATCTCAGGGACTGTAAAGGAGCTAGGAAGTCGGAGAGGTAGCCAGGACTTTTAGCATAAAATACTTTATGTGAGAGAACGAGTACCATGATGTCAAGAAGACGAAAAATGTCAGGACCTAATAAAGAGTTTTGTATATCAGACACATGGTCCGAACGTCTCAAGTGAAAAATATACCGCAAACAATCGTTAATGCTACTTTAAGACGTTGGCGGCAGGATGAGTCAAAAGATATGTACACAAGAGAAGAGGAATAATATCAAGGACGATATTTGGAATATTGTCCAGGGACCGATTGGGACGTTTAAGGATGAGGGCTTTGGACTTATTAGGATTTAATTTGAGGAAATTGGAAGAACCCCACTCATTTATTTGGGAGAGGATATCATTAAGTTTAGAGATGCAAGATCTGATTTTACTAGGAGGACAAGAGGTATACAACTGAAGATCATAAGCATACAGATGAAATGAACAACGTTGAATAACGGAGGTAACATCAATGACATACAAAGAGAAAATGGGAGAACCGAGAATTGAACTTTGTGGGACCCCTACAAGTACTGGTAGGAAGAAGATACAACTCCGTTATGCCGAAAACACTGTAGCCTATTAGGCAGAAAAGAGGAGCAAAATCTGATAGCAGTAGAAGAAAAATTATAGAATGTCCCAAGTTTGGAAAGCAAACGCGAGTGAACTACTGAGTCAAACGCTTTGGAGAAAGCCAGAAGAACTAGTAATGCTACATCACCCTGATCAAGAACTGAACGAAGATCTGAAGTTACCTTCAATACAGCAGTTTCGCAGCTATGGGTTTTACGGAAGCCAGATTAGAGTTTAGAAAGGAAATTGTTAGGTTCAACATAGCGCGAGTTATAGATATGACAATGTTGCAAAATAAAGATGCACCGGATGTGTATGAAATACCATCCAGACCAAAACCTATGGCCTGGTAAAGGGCATCAGGAATTTTCCCCAGACGGAAAATGACACCGCCAAAAAAAAAAAAAATAAGATTAAAAAAGCTCAAGAAAATCGTGAGAATCATTCTCGTTAGTCGAGAATAGAATTCAAGGTTCTCATCAAAATGCTTAGATGCACTTTTTATGATCTTTATTATATTAAAATTAGATGTAAGAAATGTCTTATAAAATTATGTACAAGTAGTTAGTAATAAACCACCAACTCGGAAGGTACTTAAATTCGTTCGGTTAAATAAAGCTTTTTTTGTAATATAAAAAATAAAGTTGAGTTTTTATTGTTTGTTGTTGTGAAGATTGGGAAAAGTTTTCGATAGTGTTTCTTCTGTTAATTTCTGACGGTTGTTTTATTTTCTTTATCTGTTTTTTAAATTCACGATTTAATTGAAAAATACAAGTGGCGCAGTCGGTTAGATCCTGTTCAGAAGAATTAGGATCCAGTGATTCGAACGAGATAAAAGAAAAAAAATATATATAACCAATTTTTAAAGTGTTTTAATCGAAAGTTTTAAAACAAAAACAAAGGGTGAAAAAAGTTTGAGACAAAGTGATTTAAACCACAATTTAGTGAATCGCGAAGAAACGACAGCTATACCCTGGAAAGAAGAAATCGGAGAAACCGAATTATCGACCAACATAGAATGGCCCAACCACAGCAACCACAACATCAACCAGAGCCAAATATCATGGAGCAATGCATTGTTGCTCTTACCGATATTTTAAATCGACAGCAACAGCAACTAACTCCAAGGAGACGAATTGAAAAAGACCTAAAATATCTTCAAACATTTGAAGGAAGACCTGGAACCTTACCAGCGTTTATAGCAGCAGTGGACCGAGCACTGGCAGACTTTGGAAACCAGGCCCATCAGGCTTACACAATAATCTACAATGAAAAAATATTAGGACCAGCAAAAAACTACCTGGAATCGTCACCACCTCTAACCTGGATACAATGCAAAACAAAGTTGAAGTTGCAGTACAAACCATCGAGGGACCAAGGTCAAATTATGCAGGAAATAAGTTTTCTCAAAGTAAGTACCATTACAGAATTAATGGACAAAATTAGAGTGATTGTAGATTATATATCAGAATGTGCCATTTTTAGTGAATTCCAAAGCCAACTTATAAATAATTTGAGTAGTATGTTGATATTAAAAATAAAAGAATTGACGGCAGGTTCATTGGCCGCAGAATTAAGAGATAAGTTTACTTTCGAAGAAATTAGAATTATCATTAATAAATATATCGGTGAAGATCAATTTAATTTAAAATGGTGTCGACATAGTAGTAATGTAATCAAAGAAAGGCATCCAAAGCACAATATCCAAAGACAAAATCATAATTTTAAAAGTAACAATAATAGAAATTTTGGTCAAATTAAACAACATAATAATAACGTTAACGACTCGGGACAGGTAAGACAAAACGGTTTTAACCACAATAATGGGCAGACTCGACATAATTTTAATTACTCTGTACAACCGATGGAGGTCGACTCCCTCAGTAACACAAATGAAGTAAATCATTTAATGGAAGACGAGTTTTTTATAAACTAGCCTCGGAAAAAAGAAAAATTTATATTATAATAACAATAGAAAATAAAAAATTTGTTGCCTTCGTGGATCCAGGGTCCACCATAAGTTTATTAAATTCGCGAAAAATAACAGAGGAATTTTATGAAAAAATAGAGGGAGGAGCTGTTCGTATAAATACTATAGAAAGACAGGTTCAAGCAAATACGGAATATGTAAAAACCAAGTGTCCTGAAGAGTTCAAACAACCTCGTAATGCCAAAATGCGATGGATAAAAATGGATACAGAGAAAACTTTTGATTTTTTGATAGGGATGGATTTTATTGACCTATATGTTGAGTATATTCATATAAAAAATAAAGAGTTGGTACTTAGTAACAACACAATTATACCATTTCTTAACAAAACCGTGGAAAACCAAGTAAATGCTTTAGAAGAGGGTGATTTGGGGAACATTGAATTAAACCATTTAAACGTAGAAGAAAAATCAGGAATAATGAAACTTTTAGATAAATATAAAAAATTAATATATAAAGAAGGGGATAAACTCACTAATACAACAAGTATAGTTCACGAAATTAGGACAACGACTAGTGAACAGATAAATTCGAAATTATACCGTTACCCACCTCAGCATGAAGCCGAAGTGAGGACTCAGATGGAAGAAATGGAGAGAAACGGAATAATTCGAAAAAGTAACAGTAGGTATTGTTCACCAATAATCGTTATCCCGAAGAAAAAAGACAATTCCGGAGTTCAAAAATACCGAATAGTAGTTGACTATCGGAAATTGAATGAGATAACGATAGATGATAAGTACCCACTTCCTAATATAGATAGTATATTAGACAAGTTGGGGAAAGCGCAATACTTCAGTTCACTAGACCTCGCAAAAGGTTACCATCAAATACTAATAGCCCAAAAAGATATGGAAAAAACGGCCTTCATAACCCCATCCGGCCTGTACGAATTCGTAAGAATGCCGTTTTTATTAAAAAATGCCCCCGCCACTTTTCAGCGGTTGATAAATACCATACTAAGAGAATACATCAATAAAATTTGCGTCGTATATCTAGACGATATCCTTATTTTCTCGACGACACTTGAGGAGCACCTTAACTCCTTAAATAAAATCTTCCAGCGATTAGTTGAACATAATTTGAAAATACAAGCTGACAAATGCAGCTTTATGAAGCATGAAACGGAGTTTTTGGGGCATATATTGACAATGGACGGAATGAAGCCCAACCCCAATAAAGTACAAGACATCTTGAGAGTAGATTTACCCAAAACTGAAAAACAATTAAAAAGTTTCCTAGGTATGACAGGGTTTTACAGAAAATTCGTTAAGGACTATGCCAAAGTGGCACATCCACTTATAAAATACTTGAAAAAAGATATAAAAATAAATATTAACGATGCCCAATATATTGCTGCTTTTGAGAAACTGAAACTTCTAATATCATCCCATCCAATTTTGAAATTTCCGAATTATGAAAAAAAATTTACAGTCATTACCGATGCTAGCGACTTCGCTATTGGAGCAGTTCTTTCACAAGATGGTCATCCAGTATGCTATGTGTCCCGAACGCTAAATAATCACGAGAGAAATTATAGCGTAACGGACAAAGAATTTCTCGCTATTGTGTACGCTGTAACTTATTTTAGACCATATTTATATGGGCAAAAATTTAAAATCATAACGGATCATGCACCTATAAAATATATGAACGCCAAGTATAAAGGAAAAGAATTTTCTCAGCGAAATCAACGGTGGATATTAAAGCTGCAGGAATATAACTTCGATATAGAATACCTTCAAGGAAAAGAAAACAAGGTTGCAGATTTCCTAAGTAGGTTTGAAAACAGTCCTCGCATTAATGAGCAAAACAGTAGTGAATCTAATATGAACCTATCTGAAACAGCTCATTCGTCAGAGGAACAACTACTTGACCATATCGGTATAAAAGAAGATATTGTAAATAAATATAAAACACAATTAATTTTGACCTATCATCCAAATCAAGAAATGGATTTAAAATATGGGAGGAGAATAATTCAAATTAACCCACAAAATGAAGAAGCGGTAATCGTAGATATATTAAAGCGATTTATAAATTCAGGACATATTGGGATATATTCGGAGGTAGAAGACGGAGACTATAATAAAATACAACAAATTATTATTAGACTTTTTTCAGGAGATAAAAGAGTAAAATTTATAAAAGCTACCAAAAGGGCACAGGAAATAGAAAATGAACAGCAGTGTCACAAACAAATTTCTCTATATCACACTAGAGAATCTTTACATAGTGGCATTAATGAAACTTACAAAACTTTAAAAGATAAGATCTATTATCCAAACCTTCAAGAACATATACAACTGATTATCAATAATTGCGAAAAGTGTCAAGGGATTAAGTATGACCGAAATCCCACACTGAGAAAAAGGAGATGTCCATTCAAACCATTCTCGCTTAACCCAACTCCGCGACGGAATTGGATGCGGCGAAACCCGCATAGGGATTAACTTAACTACCTGGCGTAGTTGGCAAGGCAATGGTGTCAATTCCGCAAGGAATTGGGAGAGATCCCCAGGAATTCGTTAAATAACATAAGCACGTTGATTTTATGTTATACGTAATTACATGAACTGAAATAGATGATTAAGAGACGTCACTGAGCATTTGATTTGATTTTTTTTTATATTTTAATCAGTTTTGAAAATATTTCTTGCAAATATAAAAACTTTTGAAAAGAAGTTAAAAATGTTTGAGTCGATACAATTTGCTGTCCATCAAACAATATATCTCGATAGATTCTATTTCACACGAGATTCGATGAATCGAAATTTACTATTACTACAATCAATAAAAGCATTTTTTTAATAGATTTATGTAAATGATAATTTTTTTAGGAAAATAAATAATATGTAGAAGACAATATTTTATTTATAACTTTTTTATTTATTTCTGAGCTTAAATTATTAGAAATATTAGATATAAATTAATTAAAATACATAAGATTTATAAAATGCGAAAAACATCCTTATTAATATGTTGTACCTAATAATTAAATAACCATTTAAATTTTCTTATTTATGTTAAACTCTCCCAAAAAAAATTATTTACAGAAATAACATAAGTTATAAAAGTTTTGTTAAAATATGTCAATCGTTAAGTGGTGTGACCTTCAAGCTTTCCTGATAGTGAATTTTGTCCTTTATTATTAGCACTAGTATATTTTCTTGATCGGAGATCAACTTTGATGGTGGACTTTCATCTAAATCTTCATCACTTACTTTTATTGTGCTTTAAAAAAAATCTATGTTTAAAATATAATTATTAATAGTATTTTCACAAAAAAAAATATCTACCTTTAAACGAATTGATAAGTCGTTCGAAATCCCATTTAATTAAATATAATTTTATTTCCTCATCAGCCATGATAAACGTAAAAAATTTTGTACGCAAGTAAAAAAATAGTTTCCACGAATTCTATGCACAGGCAGACACAACAATCGTCCTGCATCGCAACAACAATCCACTCTGTCACTGATTTCACTGTTTCATTTTTCCCTTCACTGCAATTGCACTCGAATCTGCGTCTACACGATCTTTGCACGGGATCAACTAACATTTTGAAACAGAAACTTGGACACATACACTGTTGACGGTATTAGGGGTAGTTTCAAAAAGCAAACAACCGTAAACAAAGACTACAGGTAATAAGACGGCGACAGGGGCATTCCCAATAATAAAGGAAGGGACAAGTTTTTATGACCAATTGTTTCTTTTAGTTAGATAGTATGCATAAATTATTGGGGCAGCTACAGACTAATGTTTAAACAAATAATACATTTTATTAATTGAAAAAAGAAATGTTTTTTCCTTAAACGAACAAGCAATAAGTTCAACTGCGTAAAGTGTTCAATGGGAACTCCGCCGCGGAATTGACTTAAAAAAGCCCATTCTTTTGCTTTAGCATACTTAGTATTGGTGTAAAGCGTTATTCATATGATGAAATTGAATTTTCTCCAATCCCTTGGCGGACTTGGTTCAATTTTTGTTTTTTTCTCAGTGATCAAACCTGCCTTAGCTATAACCGAAACACCAACTAAAGGAAATGACATCATTCATCTGGATACTTTTCATTATACAAAACAAACGTTTATCACTATTATAGATAAATTAACAAAATTTGCTGTAGCCTATCTAATTAACGATAGAAACTGGGTAAAGAAAATAGCGATATTGGAGGGATATTTAGCCACATTTGGTAAACCTAGAAAAATTATAATGGACAACGAGTTCAAATCCGAGCAAATTAAGAGGTACCTACAAGAAAAGGAAATAGAGGTCCATTGGACAAAACCAAATAGCCATACTGGAAATGCTGACGTAGAAAGATTGCATTCTACTCTAATAGAGAAAATCCAAGCAATCGATGAAGATATTTCCACAGAGCAAAAAATACAGAGATCTATAGGTAATTATAATGATAGGTATCATACCACCATAGAAATGACTCCGAGGGAAGCAAGCAAATTAAATGATACTTCATTACTAATAGAAAAGATTCATAAGAAAAAGAGTAAGTATATAACTAAATTAAATAAAAACAGGGAAAATTATATAGAAACTAGAAACGACGGTTTTATAAAGAATTATAAAAGAGTTAGGCACAAAAATGAACCATATTTTAGAAAATACCCTTTACAAAATGTACATCCATGCAATATTAAACGAAAGGCAAAATTTTCAGGTAACAACGATATTAATACTACTGATTTCAACAGTACAAGGGCGGTTGCAGGTTCATCGAATTAATGAAGAAACTGGCTATGTTAAAATACGAATGCAACAGGTAGAAATAGCTAATAGCACAGATACAATCTTACATATAATAGATCCAGTAGAAATGGAAGGAATATTACAAAAATTGCAAAACAATATAGCTTATTTAAACTTAGAAGATAGAAAAGCATTATACAGTGAGATCAGAATTATAAAAAGTAAGCTTAAAACAATTAGAAATCCAGCTCCAATTCGAAAAAGAAGAGGACTAATAAATATAATAGGTAGAACTTCAAATTGGTTATTCGGGACCATGGACGATACAGATAGAGAAGAAATAACACAACATTTACAAATTGTCGAGAACAATAACCACAAGGCTATTACTAACTTAAACCAACAGATTAGAATAAACGAACATTACAACAAAACCATGACGGACTTAAAGACATTGATCGAGAATGACAGGCATAAAGTTATGAACGAAATTAACGTTACCAATAATAACATACAACAATTAAGTTACAAAATTATGTTTTTGGACCAGTAAACCAAACTTAGATATTTTGAGAATAGAATAAACCAAATCTTAGATAATATAATGGCAATAAAAAACAATATTATACATCCTAGCATATTGACACTTGAAGAGTTAGAAACATATCATGTAGATTTTCATAAATTAAAACTTTTAAAAGCTGGAGTTATGGAACATAAAAACCGATTTTTAATCTTTGCAATCAAAATACCAAGAACTTATATTTTAACAGAATTACAATTAATTAAATCCGTTACTAACTCAGAATACTTAGAAATCAATAACTCAGATGAATTAATAGTCGAAATAAATAATAATTCCTTCAAATACGAAAAAGACACCTTACTTAAAGACTTAAACTTAAGTAAACACTGTATTTTCAAAAACTCATGTAATTTAGCGTATAATAATATTACAAGTATTGAAGAATTATTTTTATAAAGAATACTTCTAATGAAACCATAGTTCATAATTGCGATCAGAGATTGTTCAAATTAACTGGTAACTATTTAATAAATTTTAACAATTGCTCGTTAAAAATAAGTAATAATATATTTTATAATAAAAAAGTCTCATTTCTAGATAAATACTATTATCCAGCTAAAGAAAATAATTTAACCTTAATAACCAATAGATTTTAACAAAATTATTTTGGACAATATAGATAATATAAAGGAGATATCTGAAATTAAGTATCATAAGAATATGGTATACGGAACTAGTCTAAGTACTACTATTTTGTTAACAATGTTTATATTATGTATTATTTTATATATGCTTTGGAAAAATAAAAAAGGAAAAATTAATGTAATAAACTTGAAGTCGGAGACTTCAGAATTAAAGAGGGGAAAAGTTATAGATATGACAATGTTGCAAAATAAAGATGCACCGGATGTGTATGAAATACCATCCAGACCAAAACCTATGGCCTGGTAAAGGGCATCAGGAATTTTCCCCAGACGGAAAATGACACCGCCAAAATAAAAAACAAAATAAGATTAAAAAAGCTCAAGAAAATCGTGAGAATCATTCTCGTTATGGTGTGGCCACACTACGCGGTCTTGGGTCGTACGCGCTTTTGCCTTTTTTTTTCATATAGAGTTTTATGACTTTTTTACGACTTTTTTACGACTTTGTCCATGGTAAAGGCCGTGCGGCCAAACAACGCGGACAAAAGGCTGTGGTTAAAAAGGTACATTGTGCGTCCACACACTATGAGCTTTTCAAAAGCGCGTACGCCGTTTCAAATGAGAATTGATTTTTTCTCACTCATGACTCAGAAAATTAAAAGATCACGCGCGCTTTTGGCTGGCCGTACGACCAAAAGCGCGTGGATTCTAAGTCCGCGTAGTGAGGACGGGCCTTTAGTCGAGAATAGAATTCAAGGTTCTCATCAAAATGCTTAGATGAACTTTTTATGATCTTTATTATATTAAAATTAGATGTAAGAAATGTCTTATAAAATTATGTACAAGTAGTTAGTAATAAACGACCAACTCGGAAGGTACTTAAATTCGTTCGGTTAAATAAAGCTTTTTTTGTAATATAAAAAATAAAGTTGAGTTTTTATTGTTGTTGTTGTGAAGATTGGGAAAAGTTTTCGATAGTGTTTCTTCTGTTAATTTCTGACGGTTGTTTTATTTTCTTTATCTGTTTTTTTAAATTCACGATTTAATTGAAAAATACAAGTCGCGTGATCTGACCGAAGAGAGGGGAAGAATACTAATAGGGCGATAATCTGTTATATCTACTGGAAAGGATTTTTGAAGTGAAAACTTCTATAGGCACGTTGGGCACTTTTTGGCCTGGGGAAAAAACTAAAAACTCGCGTCACGCGCACTTTTTGTGTGCCATCACGCGCACGTACCATCACGAGAGAAAAATGTTTCCTTTGGGGTTTTAGTTTTAATTATGTAGTATGAATTATATATTATATATTAAATATTATATATTAAATATTATATATTAAATATTATATATTGAATATTATATATTTAATATTATATATTAAGTATTGTGTATTATGGACTATGTAGTGTACTACATACTATGAGCTATGTACTAATTATTATGTATTAATTATTATGTTCTATGTGCTATGTATTATGAATTATGTAGTATGTACTATGTACTATGCACTATGTATTATGTCCTATGTACTATTTACAATGCATTATGTATTATATACTATGTACTATTTACTATACACTATGTACTGTATATTATGCATTATTTACTATGTACTATATAATATGTATTATGTCCTATGTACTATGTACAATGCATTATGTATTATATACTATGTACTATTTACTATGCACTATGTACTGTATATTATGCTTATTTACTATGTACTATATACTATGTATTATGTACTATGTACTATGTATTATGTCCTATGTACTATGTACAATGCATTATGTATTATATACTATGTACTATTTACTATGCACTATGTACTGTATATTATGCACTATTTACTATGTACTATATACTATGTACTATGTACTATGTACTATGTACAATGCATTATGTATTATATACTATGTACTATTTACTATGCACTATGTACTGTATATTATGCTTATTTACTATGTACTATATACTATGTATTATGTACTATGTACTATGTATTATGTCCTATGTACTATGTACAATGCATTATGTATTATATACTATGTACTATTTACTATGCACTATGTACTGTATATTATGCACTATTTACTATGTACTATATACTATGTATTATGTACTATGTACTATGTACAATGCATTATGTATTATATACTATGTACTATTTACTATGCACTATGTACTGTATATTATGCTTATTTACTATGTACTATATACTATGTATTATGTACTATGTACTATGTACTATGTACTATGTACTATGTACTATGTACTATGTACTATGTTCTGTGTACTACGTACAATGCATTATGTATTATATACTCTGTACTATTTACTATGCACTATGTACTGTATATTATGCTTATTTACTATGTACTATATACTATGTATTGTGTACTATGTACTATGTACTATGTACTATGTACTATGTACTATGTACTATGTACTATGTACTATGTACTATGTTCTATGTACTATGTATAATGCATTATGTATTATATACTATGTACCATTTACTATGTACTATGTACTATTTACAATGTATGCACTATGTACTATCCACTATGTACTATGGCCATAGAAATCCACACATTTGAAAATTAGTATGTGGGTATAAAGTTTAATCGTGCATTTTCGAAGCTTGGTTTAGCCTTCGACGCGACTCATCGGATTCCAAAAATGTATGTACATCGTTCATTATATTTATAGGAAGTGAGTAACTACTTTTGACTGCATTAAATTAGTTATCCTAAATTGATGTTAAAATGTCTGTATCCATCAATCTTTCTCATGTAAGTATAGTTATAATAAATATAAAAATATAGGTATATATTATGTATATATATATACAGGGTGTAACGCATAAGATTGTACACCGGGCGGGTATGAATAGGTTTTGGATAGACGAACAACAAATCGTTCCGGAGGGGGTGGGGTAATCTTAACGGTTTAGCCGCTAGGGCGTTTTGAAGTTTTTTGCTAGAGTTTTACATATCACCCTGTATTTTTGTAACCCTATGACCTATTTTCATAAATAAGGTATCAGTGTAAGCAGAATACTCCTACCTATCTAAAGCTGTAAAAATGAAGGTTCTACCGTACCAGGTTCCAGAGCAATGAGTCAACAAAGTGAAAATTTTGGTTTTTTTTTACTTAAATTTCAACTAAAACCACCATTTTCTCCAAAAAATACGTGATAAACCTAAACTTTTTTTTGCAAAATTAGAAAGCTTGAACAATTTCCTATGAATAATGTCCTGACAATTTTTATGCTACGGCCTTTACTTTTGAAGTTATTAGCAAGTTTGATGTTGAAATTGACCTTATTTGGTGCTTATTTGGTACTTTTTAGCAAAGCTTAGGTGAAAAAGTACTAAAAAAGACCCAATTTTAGCATTAAAATTGCTTTTAACTCCAAAAGTAGAAGTCGTAGGAAAAAAATTCTCTGGACATTTTTCATAGGGAATTGTCCAAGCTTTCTAATTTTGCAAAAAAAAGTTTAGGTTTATCACGTATTTTTTGGAGAAAATGGTGGTTTTAGTTGAAATTTTAGTAAAAAAAAACCAAAATTTTCACTTTGTTGACTCATTGCTCTGGAACCTGGTACGGTAGAACCTTCATTTTAACAGCTTAGATAGGTGGGAGTATTCTGCGTACACTGATATCTTATTTATGAAAATAGGTCATAGGGTTACAAAAATACAGGGTGATATGTAAAACTCTAGCAAAAAAACTTCAAAACGCCCTAGCGGCTAAACCGTTAAGATTACCCCACCCCCTCCGGAACGATTTTTTGTTCGTCTATCCAAAACCTATTCATACCCGCCCGGTGTACAATCTTATGCGTTACACCCTGTATATATATATATATATATATATATATATATATATATATATATATATATATATATATATATATATATATATATATATATATATATATATATATATATATATATATATATATATATATATATATATATATATATATATATATATATATATATATATATATATATATATATATATATATATATATATATATATATATATATATATATATATATATATATATATATATATATATATATATATATATATATATATATATATATATATATATATATATATATATATATATATATATATATATATATATATATATATATATATATATATATATATATATATATATATATATATATATATATATATATATATATATATATATATATATATATATATATATATATATATATATATATATATATATATATATATATATATATATATATATATATATATATATATATATATATATATATATATATATATATATATATATATATATATATATATATATATATATATATATATATATATATATATATATATATATATATATATATATATATATATATATATATATATATATATATATATATATATATATATATATATATATATATATATATATATATATATATATATATATATATATATATATATATATATATATATATATATATATATATATATATATATATATATATATATATATATATATATATATATATATATATATATATATATATATATATATATATATATATATATATATATATATATATATATATATATATATATATATATATATATATATATATATATATATATATATATATATATATATATATATATATATATATATATATATATATATATATATATATATATATATATATATATATATATATATATATATATAAACAAAATTTATTGATCCTTATCCTATTGTAATATTAAGATTGATTTGGAAATATAGACTGGCCGGCCATAGAAGTTTTCACTTCCAACGTGTGGTCCTACGCACACTCATATTTTTTTTGGTAATGGAATCACTACAGACTTTTTCAAAATCAGGGGTACTTGAGAAGTTGTCACGCAGTAATTGAAGATATTCGTGATGGTTTCCAGAGTTAGTGGAGAGAATAACTTAAGAAATCGCGGAGAGATTTCATCACAACTGATACTGTTAGACGAGATGGACAGCAAGGTTTAAAAACTTCGCAAGAGCCCACACAACGAAAGTTGAAAACATCAGTGCTGAGTGAACTTGATGATTGAAAGTACGAGGGAGTGGAGAATGGGGGATCTGGAGGAAATTGAATGAAGGTGGGTACAGAACTATTAATACCTAAAGAACGAATATTAGATCATAGTTGTTTGGAATTTAGATCAAGCTTGCGGGAGTAAAACTCACGTTTAGCAAATTTACCCCGCGATTCTAGTTGTTAGATTGTTGTCAGATCTAACAACTCGACCCCAGGTATCGAAAAGAGCTTTGGCGTAAAGCTTTCCCCTCGATTTTGGAGACTTTGAATTGTCAGACTTCCCCTTCAGCAGTTCGCTCAATCATGTTACCCGGTGTTAAGGTAATAAGGTTAAGGTAATTTAAAAGACAGAATATCGTTTTAGTGCGACGTCACTCGGCAACTCTTCCCATACAAAATCGAAATTGTTGTTGTTTCTGCATTAACTTGCCGATACGTAATTTTCTGTAATGCAGTCCACCATACCGATATGCCATGCATAAGTATAGGTCTGATTACGGCTGTATAAAACCAGTGGACGATGCGGGGTTTAAGGTCCCAATTAACTCCAATCGTTCTTTGGCATAAGAAGAGAACTGTTTTGGCCTTATTGGCTCTCTCTAAAATATTCGGCTCCACGTTAGTTTCCTATCCAGTATAAGACCCAGAAATTTCGCATCGCTAAGACGCCTTTTGTAGTTGTCCCAGTCTGAATCCAAGTTAGACCGTTTGGCTTTGTTGAAGGCCTGTCTACTTTCAGACCTTAGTTTGAGAAGTTTACTGTTCCACCAAGGAGGTTTGGTTTCACCCCTGTATTTCTTAATTGGACAGGCTGCTTCCAATGCATTATTTAAGAGGTTGCTGAGATTCTTCACCTGATCTTCGAGATCTTCAGCGTTCCAAAAATGGGTGGGAACATCCTCGGGAAGTGATCTTTCCACCAATTGTCTATATACGGCCCAATCTGTGCTTCGGACATTCCTGTAACCAGGGGCCTTCTTCACACTTGAGCACGTATTGACATTAAAAAGAATGACTCTATGGTCAGAAAAGGAGTGTTCACTGGATATTCTCCAGTTTTGTACACAATTGAGCAGGTCTGAGGAAACAAGAGTGATGTATGTACGTGATTCAAAAAATCTGGTGTTCGGTGTTTCTTAATTTTAAGCGGTTTAATGAAAATAAAGTATCAAAATTTATAGACCATTTGAAACTAGACATTTCAATGGTTAAATGAGCACTTATTGAACATCAAAATTCGACAAAAACATCAATAAAGTTGTCCATGCAAGAGTAGGGTATTTTTTTCGAAAAATGTTAATTTCTAGGAAACTATCCGTTATCCAAACAAAAAAAAAATCATGCTTATTTAACGCAACACAAGGTATACTCTTACAAATTTTTATGTAATTTAAATTATTTTTACGGGAGAAAAAAATTAAAAACTGATAAATCGTTTTTCCGCCATTTTCTTGGAAAATTTGAGGTTATGTCAAAATATGTTATATACAAAAGTTTTAATCTTTTTATTATCTACAACTTTTGTATGAAACATTTTCCTCTAGGAGATCATGTTTCACCGCAAATCGCAAAAAATCCGCTTTGGCACTAGCCTAATTAAAATTTTAGTCATAGAATTTAATACCTAAATCATCAATACGACCATAACAGCCAGCTCGCGAGTCGCTGGCTATAGTTAGATTTTCAAAGCTTACAATTCCCCTCCATTTGTAAGATCTAACATCCAGAATACCAAATCCTCTCTTTTTCTGACAAAAGCACATAGTCTCCACCGAAGGGGCAAGAGCTTTGAGCTTTTTACTCATTTTCTGACTATTGTTAGATTTCTATGATCTAGAATCGCGGGGTAAACTTTACAATTAATTGGTGACTACAGATAGCTGATCTAAATTAATATTACTGCCATGATGACTTACTAAAGTGTGAAGAAGAAATATTTAAAAGAGGCATTAAAAATAAAAAGCAATTAAAAATTCCAGACCTTTTTAAAAAATCAATTTAAGAATTTCTTTTGTTATTATTATATAGTATACATATAAATGTAGTTTTGTTTTTTTCTGCAAGCTAATTCTTTATTTATATTATATATTATGAATTAAATAAATCTTTCTATTTAAAAAAATTTAAGTTATACGAGTTGCTATTTCCTTCCTTTTCCTGCTTAAATATTATATGAATAGGTACGTTCGTGCGTACATATTTCCGATAAATACCTGAATGAGGTATTTATCGAAATTTTCTTTATTACCGCGACGAGTTATTTAAGCGAAATTCATATAATTGCATTTACGGGTTAATTACCCCAAATTTTCTTGCAAAGTGGGTGAAGTAATTATCCGAAATCTACTGTAGCAATTCCAAGATTTCGAGTTCTATCAATTTCTACACCGTTGATCTCATAGCGAATCTCCTCAAACAAGAAAGCTGCAGCATTATTTACTAGCCCTCCGGAGTTCGATATTGTTCCTTCAATGTAAAGAAAACTTTCAGCTACGAGGACATACAGGTCTTGGTTTTGCACTGTAATGCGGATTTCATCGCTACTTTTGAATGATGAGGCGAACGATGAGTACATGTGGTAGACAATTTTCGTTATGCTATCATCATGGCTTGTGCCTTCGGTAATGTCCAAAATGTCGCTCATTGCTTCAATTCTAGACCAAATGATTTCAGAAATTATATGCTATCTGCTGTCAGCCTGCGTCTTGTTCGCTTCAAGGCCAATGGTTGACTAATGTTTTCGATGACGTTCATCCTATTTATATGCTTATTGTTGAAGATTACTTAGTATTGTTTATTGTTTATTATAAGAAAGAAAAGGGAGTACACAAGACTTACATCTTTTAGAGTACAGTAAATAAAATATATAAAAGAGTACAATATTTAAAAAATAAAAAAAAAGAAAAATGAATACATAATGCATTGCCTATACTAAACTTAAAAAACTATAAGATTACAAGGAAGAAGGAAAAAGCGTAAGGACAGAGAAAGGAGAAAGGGCAGAAGATAGAGAAATAAGTGGACAGAAAAAAAGAAAATACTAAAGAGAAGAAGAGGGAGATAGAAAAAGAGATGCTTGCTTTCTGAAAGTGTTGGCTGTGCCTATTCTTTGGATATTGCTGGGAAGATTATTCCAAATTCTAAACGAATGCACAAAGAAGGAACGGCTACCTATAAGGGAATAGTGTATAGGAATGAGGAATTTAATAGAACGCATGGATTGGAGAGGAAGGAGGAAGTCTGAGAGGTAAGAAGGACTTTTCTTGTGGAGAACTTTATGCACTAGGACCAATGCAGAGACATTAACAAAACAAAAGAGGTCACAACCTAGTAGACACACAGACACATGATCTGATCTTCGCAAGTGAAAAATGAACCTTAAACAATCATTAAATGCAACTGAGACACGTTGACGGCAAGTTGCATCAAGGGATATATATAGCTGTGAAATCTACGGAAGCCAGATTGAAATTTTGAGAGAAAATTGTGAGAATCAAGATATCGAAGAGCTTGGATAAAGATGACTTTCTCAAAAGCCTTGGCAAGGAAGGGGAGAATACTGATAGGGCGAAAATCGGATATGTCAGAGGGAGAGGATTTTTTGGGTAATGGAATTACTATGGCACTTTTCCATAGCAAGGGAACATGGGAAATTTTTAGGCAATAATTAAAAATATGCGTTATAGTTTCCACAATTAGGGGGGAGAGAAGCTTGATAAAACGAGGAGAAATTTCATCAAAGCCAACGCTTTGGAGGAGATGGACAGCAATATTTTAAGAACTTCAGATGAGTCCATACATCGGAAACTAAAGCCATCAGAACTAGGAGAGTCAGAGGAGACAAAGTTGGAGGGGGAGGAGACAGGATCGGAAGGATGTTGGATGAAAGATGCATTAAGAAGGTTTACATCAGTATTAAAAGATATAGGCACAGAAGCATGAATACCCAAAAAACGAAGATTTTGCCAGAGTTGTTTAGATTTTAAAGCAGGATCAAGTTTGCGGGAATAATACTCGCGTTTAGCGGAGATAACCTTACTATTGATGAGATTGCGAAGCTTTTTTTATTCACTTAGGTAGCAAGGGATCTTAGTCCTGCGATAACGTCTGTACATGGACTCACGCTGCACTATCAGGTCGCGGATTTCACGCGAAAACCAAGGACAAGGTGAAGATAGATTGCATCTTTTAGTGACCAAGGGGACGCACCGATCATAGAGAGATCGAATAAAAGAGGTCACGAGCTCGACTTTAGTGTCAGCACAGGTAGTGTTATAAATATCACCCCAAGGCAGAGAAGACACTAGTTCCGAGAGCTGATCGAAATTGATGTTCTTATAATCACGAGAGAGAAAATGACGAAAACATGGGGGAGTGGAGAAAAGTAAAACGAATGGAGAGAAACAGAATATCATGATCAAGGAAACTAGGGGGGGAGATTTGGTTTTGTTTTAACACTGAGTCAGTAGTGGTAGTGGATAGAACATCAAGTAAGGAAGGATTACGGCAGTTTAGAAAAGTAGGAAGATGATTTAGAATATGTAGGGCCAAGGATGCAAGAAAGAATATAAGCGAGTTCGCACGTGCATTATCCCTCAGCAGATCAACATTAAAGTCCCCAGCAACCATTATATTTTCATAATGGCGAGAGAGACGTGAAACAAAGCTATAGAACTCAACAGCGATGTCGGGGTTAAATATATTAGGAGGACAGTATACATAGATGACAACACATTTATCATATTTAGATTTTATCTCAACAGCAATGAATTCAAATTGAGAGCCACTGGACTTACCAACAACTCTAGAGGAAAGCATAGAGGATACTTATACGGCAACACCACCACCAGTACGTCCAACACGGTCATTGCGAAGTAACGAGAAGCCAGATAGAGAAACAAAAGAGGAAGGGACTTCAGGTTTAAGCCAAGTCTCACTTACGAGCAGAACGTGTGTTCTATTACGGTCGAACATATACCTCAACTCGTCCATTTTGTTTTTTAAGCTCCTTGCATTCATAATGAATATATTGAGTCGTGAAGTGGAGGAACAGAGAATATTGAGTAGTGTTCCCACATTGCACACCCGATTAGAAGAACGATTCATAATTAATTCTATCATAAAGCACAACCAATACTACAGAAGCAACCATAATGAAAATAACTAGAAAGCATAGGAAAACAAAAGAGGAAGAGACGTTAGAGAAGGGGGAAGAAGAAGAAGATAAATATGAGTGTGCGTAGGACCACACGTTGGAAGTGAAAACGGCCAGTCTTCTATATTTCCAAATCAATCTTAATATTACAATAGGATAAGGATCAATAAATTTTGTTTATATATATATATATATATATATATATATATATATATATATATATATATATATATATATATATATATATATATATATATATATATATATATATATATATATATATATATATATATATATATATATATATATATATATATATTATATATATATATATATATATATATATATATATATATATATATATATATATATATATATATATATATATATATATATATATATATATATATATATATATATATATATATATATATATATATATATATATATATATATATATATATATATATATATATATATATATATATATATATATATATATATATATATATATATATATATATATATATATATATATATATATATATATATATATATATATATATATATATATATATATATATATATATATATATATATATATATATATATATATATATATATATATATATATATATATATATATATATATATATATATATATATATATATATATATATATATAATATATATATATATATATATATATATATATATATATATATATATATATATATAATATATATATATATATATATATATATATATATATATATATATATATATATATATATATATATATATATATATATATATATATATATATATATATATATATATATATATATATATATATATAATATATATATATATATATATATATATATATAATATATATATATATATATATATATATATATATATATATATATATATATATATATATATATATATATATATATATATATATATATATATATATATATATATATATATATATATATATATATATATATATATATATATATATATATATATATATATATACAGGGTGTAACGCATAAGATTGTACACCGGGCGGGTATGAATAGGTTTTGGATAGACGAACAAAAAATCGTTCCGGAGGGGGTGGGGTAATCTTAACGGTTTAGCCGCTAGGGCGTTTTGAAGTTTTTTTGCTAGAGTTTTACATATCACCCTGTATTTTTGTAACCCTATGACCTATTTTCATAAATAAGGTATCAGCGTACGCAGAATACTCCCACCTATCTAAAGATGTAAAAATGAAGGTTCTACCGTACCAGGTTCCAGAGCAATGAGTCAACAAAGTGAAAATTTTGGTTTTTTTTTACTAAAATTTCAACTAAAACCACCATTTTCTCCAAAAAATACGTAATTAACTGATATTTTTTTTTACAAAATTGGAAACCTTGAACAATTTCCTATGAATAATGTCCTGACAATTTTTATGCTACGGCCTTTACTTTTGAAGTTATTAGCAAGTTTGATGTTAAAATTGCCCTTATTTGGTGCTTATTTGGTACTTTTTAGCAAAGCTTAGGTGAAAAAGTACTAAAAAAGACCCAATTTTAGCATTAAAATTGCTTTTAACTCCAAAAGTAGAAGTCGTAGGAAAAAAATTCTCTAGACATTTTTCATAGGGAATTGTCCAAGCTTTCTAATTTAGCAAAAAAAAGTTTAGGTTTATCACGTATTTTTTGGAGAAAATGGTGGTTTTAGTTGAAATTTTAGTAAAAAAAAAACCAAAATTTTCACTTTGTTGACTCATTGCTCTGGAACCTGGTACGGTAGAACCTTCATTTTTACAGCTTTAGATAGGTGGGAGTATTCTGCGTACACTGATACCTTATTTATGAAAATAGGTCATAGGGTTACAAAAATACAGGGTGATATGTAAAACTCTAGCAAAAAAACTTCAAAACGCCCTAGCGGCTAAACCGTTAAGATTACCCCACCCCCTCCGGAACGATTTTTTGTTCGTCTATCCAAAACCTATTCATATCCGCCCGGTGTACAATCTTATGCGTTACACCCTGTATATATATATATATATATATATATATATATATATATATATATATATATATATATATATATATATATATATATATATATATATATATATATATATATATATATATATATATATATATATATATATATATATATATATATATATATATATATATATATATATATATATATATATATATATATATATATATATATATATATATATATATATATATATATATATATATATAATATATATATATATATATATAATATATATATATATATATATATATATATATATATATATATATATATATATATATATATATATATATATATATATATATATATATATATATAAATATATATATATATATATATATATATATATATATATATATATATATATATATATATATATATATATATATATATATATATATATATATATATATATATATATATATATATATATATATACATAATATATACCTATATTTTTATATTTATTATAACTATACTTACATGAGAAGGATTGATGGATACAGACATTTTAACATCAATTTAGGATAACTAATTTAATGCAGTCAAAAGTAGTTACTCACTTCCTATAAATATAATGAACGATGTACATACATTTTTGGTATCCGATGAGTCGCGTGGAAGGCTAAACCAAGCTTCGGAAATGCACGATTAAACTTTATACCCACATACTAATTTTCAAATATGTGGATTTCTATGGCCATAGTACATAGTGGATAGTACATAGTGCATACATTGTAAATAGTACATAGTACATAGTAAATGGTACATAGTATATAATACATAATGCATTATACATAGTACATAGAATATAGTACCTAGTACATAGTACATAGTACACAATACATAGTATATAATACATAGTAAATAAGCATAATATACAGTACATAGTGCATAGTAAATAGTACATAGTATATAATACATAATGAATTGTACATAGTACATAGAACATAGTACGTATTACATAGTACGTAGTACATAATACATAGTATATAGTACATAGTAAATAAGCATAATATACAGTACATAGTACATAGTGCATAGTGCATAGTACATAGTACATAGTACATAGTACATAGTACATAGTACATAGTACATAGTACATAGTACATAGTACATAGTATATAGTACATAGTACATAGTACATAGTACATAGTACATAGTACATAGTGCATAGTACATAGTACATAGTACATAATACATAGTATATAGTACATAGTATATAAGCATAATATACAGTACATAGTGCATAGTAAATAGTACATAGTATATAATACATAATGCATTGTACATAGTACATATAACATAGTACATATAACATAGTACATAATACATAATACATAGTATATAGTACATAGTAAATAAGCATAATATACAATACATAGTGCATAGTAAATATTACATAGTATATAATACATAATGCATTGTACATAGTACATAGAAAATAATACATAGTACATAGTATATAGTATATAGTACATAGTAAATAGTGCATAATATACAGTACATAGTGAATAGTGTGTAGTACATAGTACATAATACATAGTGCATAGTACATAGTGCATAGTACATAGTGCATAGTACATAGTACATACTACATAATTCATAATACATAGCACATAGAACATAATAATTAATACATAATAATTAGTACATAGCTCATAGTACGTAGTACACTACATAGTCCATAATACACAATACTTAATATATTATATTAAATATATAATATTCAATATATAATATTTAATATATAATAATTAATATATAATATTTAATATATAATATTTAATATATAATATATAATTCATACTACATAATTAAAACTAAAACCCCCAAAAGAAACATTTTTCTCTCGTGATGGTACGTGCGCGTGATGGCACACAAAAAGTGCGCGTGACGCGAGTTTTTAGTTTTTTCCCCAGGCCAAAAAGTGCCCAACGTGCCTATAGAAGTTTTCACTTCAAAAATAGACGTAGAGAGCGACAACATAGTGAAGAGGAATTCTAATAGACCTTAATATTAAGAAATACTTAAAAATACTAGATAATTTCATCCTTACATCCTATCTGTAGATGGTTGATGTTGACCCCAGTGGCAAAGAGCTGTTCCAAAAATTCTTCACAACGATCCAGGAGTTGACACAGAGTTGGTTGCCTCATTCAAGTCGAGTGCCGAAGTAAACATTTGGGGTCGCTTATTTTTCTCTAACTGCACAAAAATAATGCCACGACGAGTAAAAACAGACGAAACAAGATTCCTCTTAAGGAGCTTCCGCGCCGTCCGCAGTATATCGCTGTTTTTCGACGTCAAGCTTTCATTAATGTAAACAAGGCTGTTAGACGAAAAGCCCAAGTTAAGTTTGTTCAGTGCGATTAGCATTCTGCTGCTGCTTTAAATGTAATCTGATGGTTATCGTTTCACCTCGGAAATTTATTAAATCCCCGTCCTGATCAACGAGCTTCAGCGTGAGAGAACTTACCCGCTTGGCGTTCACAGGTAAATAGATCACATTCGCGGGAACCTCCACTATTTTATAGCCTGGCCCCACGGTTGGGGCAAATTCATGTAGCATATGCACATGCTTATTGTTGATGTATGAACCTGATATGATGCTGCATTCAACCCGTATAGTATTAACTTTATTAATATTAACAGGTAAATCTGGTGTGTGTAGCATATTTGCATCCAATACACGTTTTCCAAATCCCAACAATGGAGCGATGGATCGCTCTTTATCTAAATGTATAACTTCAGCGGCTTTTATTTCGCTCTTCAAGGTATTATTGTTTGCTCTTATTAAGACTGATGCTTTGCTGCTGCTTCTTTTTAAACTTTGTTGCACTAATGTAGCTATGTCATCAATCTCATATGATCCCACCGGTATTTCGATAACCGCATCCCCCACATGCATTAAATTGTTGCTCTCATCAATATTTGGGATAGAGTTGTATGTTTGAAAATCAATCAATCCGCAAACGTAATCTCCAGATAATTCCAATGGTGGAAAGTATTCGGCGGTGCGAACCGATGTATTGCCGGTAAGAGAGAGTGTTATCGACATGGCTACTTGAAATTAAATGATTATGTTTACTCATGCAGACTTATTTATACAAGAATTCTAAGCACAAGTGTCCGCAAATTACTGAATTAAAATTTTGATGTGATGTATAGTTGTATGTGACTGCATCGCCCAAATAATTTACAACTTCTCGCGGCGGATGCAGGTTTCAAAAACTGTCATAGTAATTTATGATATTTCCATTCTTCTTGTACGCTACCCAATGTGTTCCAGGTCCAGATGAAACATCTAGACTCACAATCCCACTCTAATTTTTCCATGGTTTTCTAGGTAATTGATCGCGCATAAATACTCCTCAAAAGTGGGATATGTGCTGTGCATATTTTCGCAGATCATTTTCATTGAGAGCTCTTTTGGGTAGAGACTTTAGTAGTTTTTTGGCTGGGGATTGATGAAAAGTCCCAGTCCTTTCCTATATGGCTTCAGAAATAATCCTTGCCCACGTTTTCCTAGTGGTATAGCTTCCATTGACTCATTATGGCGTTTCGCTTCTTGCAGCTCCTGCCGTGCGGTGCTTGCAGCGTTTACAGCTTTAGGTATGCCTGCTGCACGTCCCGATAGCGCTCCGACGGCTGAAAGACCAGCAAAAAGTGGAATGAGGAATGGCAAAACGCCTCCTACTTTAGGCACCGGTATCACTCTAGGTGTAGTGTATAATTTCTTCTTTCCTTTGATAGCATCCTTTGCTGCACTTAGGGCAATTTTAGTAGCTTCCAACAGGTCTTTTGGTTTTTTAATTTCAAAATTTTTCGAGCATTACGTACATCTACACGAAATGATGGACGTGGTGTATTCTTCTTCTTCCTCTTCTTCGATGAGCAGGTAATTTTTGCTTTGGCACCCATTCCAACTTTGATTTTAGCTTTCATGGCGGTTGTAATTAATAGCGCGTTAGCACGCTCTGCAAAGTTAGCGTCTCTAGATTTTACCCGCTGCCAAGCTTTTTCTTCTAAAATACGGTCAGCTATATGCCGGGCGCTTAAATCCTTATGATCGCGATATGCAATATCATGCTGGGGCCGTATTTGGTTTCTCGAGTCGATGGATCGACTCGACAAAAAAAGCTTCTAGATTTTCCCTAAGTTTCATATTTGGCATTACGACCAAATCGATAGATAAGCGCTGCCATAGAAAACCTTCAAATTGTGTCACATTACTCCAAGTGCACCAAATCACGTATATTTAATTAAAAAAGAAACTGTTAAAAGTTTATTGTATGCATAAATTGAGCCTTTTAATAAACGTCAAACGTCTTTATCGAGACAAGAAGGTTGTCGATAACGTGTCGCCAAATGCCAATTTTTATTTATCGACAGAAGTCGATATCGACTCGAGAAACCAAATACGGCCCCTGTTTGCAGGCTGCGTCGAGTGGGTTAATGCCCGGGTAGGGTTTCTCATACCGAATAACTCGGAATCGGATTCGACGAATCTTTCCGCTGGGATTCGGAATCGGTATCCGTTTCTGAAATTCGCCGAATCCCGATTCCCCGATTGCTCGATATGAAATTCACTATTAAAATAAATATTCTTGATTATAACAAAAAATACAAAATACTGTCTGTTCGAAATTTTGGTAATTAATTAAAAGTAACAACTTGAATAAATGAATGAATAAATCTTAGTAGTTTTTGGGTCTTTGGATTTTATATCATGGTGAAGAAAATTGTATTGAAATTTTAAGATTCTCGATTGTTTTCGTTTCAGTTTAATTTTTCAAATTAAAAATTTAGTTTAAAAAAAAATTACGTACAAGTATAAATAATAATTTCTTTTAAATTAATATGAATTTAACTATGGCAAGTGAAACCAACAACTAGGAATTCAAAACAAGCAAAAGTACATAGTACATTTTTGTTATGTTATTTTTTTATATTTGTAAAGAACACCACTTGAGGCATTTACGAGTGCTTTTCTTGAGTTTGCCTACTAGATGCCACCACTGACAGGTGTGAATTTTTGATTTATATTATGCAATAAAAATTGCATTAAAGATATAAAAAGACCTGGAATAAAGGCTTTAAATGTTGTTTTTCTATTGTTATAGGTGAGTGAATCTTTAGTTAACATACACCTATTGTAATAGATTTAATTTAATACGTTTTGTAAATAAAATTTCTATTGTTATAGAAAAACGCAATTTCGTCTTTGATTCCAACTATTCAACATATCATTATAAAACAACATTTTCTGCAAATATATCACGAAACATGGAAATGTTGAGGTTTGATTTTGTGGTGAAACCAACAGCAGATGGAAAATCAAACACCATATGCATAAGCTCGATAGCTACACTTAAAGGACAGATTTTCGGAATACCAGTCAAGTTCCAACCTGTAAATCTGCATCAAATAATTACAAATACCCCCAACTATGCCAAAGTAAGAAAATCGTTAACTATAAGACATCAAACAAGGAGAATATGGATAACCTTGACAGATGATATATCAAAAATATATTTGGATGAAGAACAAAACTTACAGTTTAATGATCTTTACCTAGAAGAAATTTTGGAAAAAAAAAATGATGATGAATCTATACCTAGTGGCTCACATAACACGTTGGAAAAACTGGTAGAAAAATTACTTGAAGATAAACAAACAAAATCTGAATCTCAAAATTTAGGAAAAATTGCGAAAGATTTTATGATTGAGAAATTCACTGGCAGGAACTCAAATGCCTACCAGTGGATTAAGGAGTTTAATAAAGAATGTGAACGTTTCCAAATCAGTGAAGACAAAAAGAAAATTGAAATCCTGAACATTTTTTTTGGAATACTCGAGTGTAGATTGGTACAGCTGCATGCTAATAAAACTTACAATGGAATCAGAATGGAACAAATGGGAGAAAAATTTCTGTGAGACATTTGAAAACAAGGGATGGTCACCCATTAGATATGCTCTAGCTTTTAAATATCAAGCAGGCTCGTTACTTGAGTATGCTTTGAAAAAAGAAAAATTGTTACTGGAAGTAAGAAAATCAATTGATAACGGGACACTCATAGATCTTATAGCATTTGGCTTACCAAATTATGTGGCTGATAAAATTGACAGAGGAACTTTACAAGGAACGGAAGATCTTTATAATGAATTAGGAAGATTGGAACATCTTGTTGGGAAGAATAAATACGAAAAAAAAAGTATTATATATTCTGACACTAAATCCAAAAAAAAATGAAGAAAAAAAACCATGCCAAATTTGCATCTGCGAGAAAAGAGGGAAACGTTACCATCCTGAGGAAAATTGCTGGTTTAAAGTGAAAAATCAAAAAGCGGTTGTAAAAACTGTAAATAACTCAGAACTGGAAATTGAACTGAACGAGGAGAATCCAAAAAACTAGAGGTGCCACCATTAATAAAAGTAAAGTTACTATTAAATGATACTTTAAAATTGCCCAGTTCATCTCCACCCTGGTTCAATAATGAGCTGAAGCATCTAAAAAACCAGAAGAATAGACTCTGGAAAACCTATTTAAAGAGAAAGGACTCTTCGAGTCTCAATTCATTTATCGAGTGTTATAACAGTTTTCGTTCACTCTCTTCTGCTCGGTATCGATATTATCTCAGCAGCATGAGGGACAATGTGTATACCGATCCTAGAAACTTCTTTAAGTTTGTCAACTCTAAGAAGAAAGTTGATAACTACCCGAATACTATGCAGCACACTAACTGGTCTAGTTGTGAGTCGTCCGAGATTTGTAACATGTTTGCGTCTTTCTTTCACCAATCTTTCACACCTTCTGGCTTTCTGCCTAACGATAATAATTTTCGTCACATAACTCCAAACCGAGAGGTTCATAGCTTATCTCTCTCAATTACCAGTGACGATATCGTGAAGCATATTAACGAACTCCCATTCGACTTCACTTCCGGCCCCGATGGTATCCCTCCTGCTGCCCTTAAGTCCTGTGCGGACGTTCTCCAGTCTCCACTGAAAACCCTTTTTCAAAAATCCCTGAATAAAGGGTATTTCCCTACTCTCTGGAAAAATTCGTTCATAATCCCTATTCATAAAAGCGGGAACAAGAATGAAATATCGAATTATAGACCAGTTGCGAAGTTGTCTGTTATACCGAAACTTTTTGAATCGATTATTTATTCGGCAACCGCGCCTATCTGCAAGAAACTCATCTCAACGAATCAATATGGTTTTCTTGCAGCTCGTTCCACCACCACCAATCTACTCGAGTTCACTTCTCATGCTGTCGAAGGCTTCGTTTCCGGCTGCCAAACTGATTGTGTTTACACTGATTTTAGTAAGGCATTTGACAAGCTCTCCCACTCCATTATACTTCTTAAATTAAGGATGTTAGGCTTTCCACGAGCCCTTTTAGCATGGTTCCAGTCTTACTTAGTCGACAGGACCTACCAAGTTCTTTTTCGTGGATCCAAATCAGTAACCATTGAAGCGTCATCCGGTGTTCCTCAAGGAAGTCATCTTGGTCCCTGCTTTTTATTCTATCAATTGATGACATTGTTCCCTTGCTAAGACACTGTAGAATCTTGATTTACGCTGATGACATCAAATTGTACCGTCACATAAAAAGTATCGAGGATTGCAAACTTTTGCAAGCTGACCTTGATACGTTTTACTCTTGGTGTGCGAACAACAACCTGGTTCTCAATACTAGTAAATGTGAAACCATGACTTTTGGGAGAAGTCGTAGTCCTATAATTTTTAACTACACCTTTTCTAGTGTGTCCCTCGTGTTAATTTCGTAAAAGATCTCGGGATTAGATTTGATAGTAAGCTCGATTTTTCTGCTCACATTAACTATATTGCTTCCAAAGGTAGTTTAGTCCTGGATTTTATAAAAAGGTGGTCTAAAGAATTCAATAACCCCTTGTTTACTAAACACCTTTATATCTCTCTTGTCAGACCATTACTCGAGTACGGGTCTCAGGTTTGGTCTCCTCACTACTCTTTGCACGTCGGAAGAATCGAGTCAGTTCAAAGGAGGTTCGTTCGATTCGCACTGAATCACCTTCCTCGGGATAATCCATTAGTTCTTCCACCATACGAATCCCGGCTTAAGTTACTCAACTTAAGCTCTCTTTGCAGGCGTCGTGAGGTGGCCGATGTTGTATTTGTTGATCAGCTCCTTAATGGAAAGGTCGACTCAGGTTTTCTGAGTCGCCGTACGTCGTTTAGAGAGAGTGGATACAATTTGAGAGGGCCACCTCTCTTACACACCAACTCCTCTAACACGAATTACGGCAGATTCGAGCCTGTTAATCGCATGTTCATTAATGTGAATAGAAATATTGATGTTTTTAGCGTGAGCATTAGTAAGGACGTCCTTAAAAGGAGTCTTTTCAATCTCACATGACTGACTTTCTTGCACGCTTCTTTGTGTATTGCATTTCTTTCTGTTTTGATTGAATGTGCAATCTCTGGGGGGTCACATCTCGCATATAAAGGTGTGCGAGGTGTGACCTTTTCGGGATTGCATATTCAATTCAATTTATATGTTGCATGCTTTAGTTGAGCCTATCTCAGTGCTACTTGTGCTGAGCTGGTAAATTTTTCTTGGCCCAGCTAAGAAGTGAACCTTCTGATTTAGAAGGGTTAACTCTATTGCATGATTGTTGTTGTTGCATGTACACATTTAAAACATAATTTAATTTAAAATTTAAATATTTCTGGAATTTATGATTCAGGTTCAAATGTATCATTAATTAATGCAATATTATTGAAGATACAGCCAAAAGAAAATACAAGTAATATACAAAAAGTTAACTTAAAGACTATTAATGGTGAGAAGAAAACAAAAGGTATGGTAACACTAAAAATAAAAATAAAAATATACAATATTGAAAGAAATATGGATGTTTTTGTAGTAGATAAGGAAAATTTTAACTATAATTTTCTAATTGGTTTGGATTGCATCAAAAATTTCAAATTAATGCAAAATGAAAAATTAGAGATCACACAATATAACAATCCAAAGGAAAAGAAGGTAACCTCAAAGGATATGAAAAACGAGAACTACTCAAAAAAGTATACTTCAAAGATAACAAATGTGAAAATTCCTGATGTACTAGGTAACAAAAATGAAGACGAAATTTTTTTACACTCTGAGGTATTGAAACAAGAAACTAAACGCACGAATAAATATGAAATAAATTTCAATGAACATATAAACTCGGACGAATTTGAAATGTTAGTAAACCATCTAGATTTATACCAACAATCAGAAATTGATAAATTGATAGAAAAATACAAACCAGTCTTCGCTAAGGATAAATATGACATCGGTACTGTACGAGATTATGAAGCTCATATTGATTTGATGGTAGATAAATATTGTTACAAACGTCCATACAGATGCACACCCGAAGATAGGAGAGAAATAGAAAATCAAATTTCAAAACTATTAAAGAAGAATTTGATTGAGGATTCATATAGCCCATTTGCTGCCCCAGTAACTCTGGCATATAAAAAAGAAGATGAAGGAAAACAAGATTGTGTATAGATTTCAGAGAACTGAACAAAATTGTCGTACCTCAATCACAACCTTTCCCGTTGATTGAGGATCTAATGACAAAAACTGTAAACTGTAAATATTTTTCTACTTTGGACATAAACTCAGCATTTTGGTCAATTCCTTTGAAAATTCAAGATAGATACAAGACTGCATTTGTTACACAGGAAGGCAATTTTCAATGGACATGTCTCCCATTTGGGTTAAAGACTGCTCCAGCCATCTTCCAAAAAATATTGGGAAACATCATTAGAAAATATGAACTCTCTAGTTTTGCACTTAATTTTATAGATGACATCTTAATTTTTTCGAAAACCTTTAAAGTACATTTGTTACATCTATCAAGACTAATGGAGGCAATACAAACAGAAGGCTTTAGACTGAAATTTTCGAAATGTTCTTTTGCAAATAATTACGCCAAACATTTAGGTCACATAATAGAAAACAATTCAATCAGACCACTGAAAGATTATTTAAGCGCTGTTAAAAACTTTCCAGTTCCAAAAACAAGAAAAAATATACGACAATTCCTAGGAAAAGTAAATTTTCATCATAAATTTGTATCACACAGTGCAATTATCCTGGACCCATTACACAATTTATTACGGAAAGATGTGAAATTCATATGGTCCGCAGAATGTCAGGAATCATTTGATAAAATGAAAGCATTGCTATGTTCAGAACCAATTCTGAATATCTTTGACCCTGAACTACCAATAAAGATTTACACGGATGCTAGTATCAAAGGAGTGGGAGCGGTGTTAAAACAAGAAGATAAAAACGGGGACAGCAAGCCAGTTGCTTATTTTTCAAAAAAATTAACTGAACCTCAAAAAAAGAAGAAGGCAATATATCTAGAATGTCTGGCAATAAAAGAAGCTGTGAAATATTGGCAGCACTTGCTTATGGGAAAGGAATTTATTGTATACTCAGATCATAAACCATTAGAAAATATGAACATCAAGGCTAGAACTGATGAAGAACTAGGGGATTTGACGTATTATTTATCCCAATATAATTTTAAAATTAAATATAACCCAGGAAAATCAAACCAAGAAGCAGACTGTTTAAGCAGAAATCCAGTTCTAGAACCTTATGATAATACTGAAGATTTTTTAAAAGTAGTAAATATAATAAACCTAGAAGATATAAGAAATGACCAACACACAAACCTAGACCTACAAAAAGAAAAACTTATATTTGAAAATAAAGGGGAATGCCCATTTCTGGCCCTGGGTGCCCACATATAAAACTATAAGGAAACGATAGTATGCAATTAAAGGAATGAAATGGTTAAGGAATTGGTTTAAAAAAAGTCCGGATTTTTAAGAAATACAGGGTGCGCCAAAAGTCCGGCAACGATCCGATATTTCCTGAAGGGTAGGTGATCATGAAAAAAGTTTCGAGCGAAAGTTGCTCAACTTGGAGGGTGGAATCGTTTGCACACAAATCTCACCCCCACCCACTCACCCCCTAGCGGGGATGGGGGTGAATCTAACATTTCAAATGGCAACCCCATTTTTTCACAGATTCTAATTCTCCGCAGGGAAGTATGAAACTTTTGCCTGAACAATTTTTTTATCCGAAGCCCCCCTGCACCCCCAAAAATCATCAAAATTATCCCCAAAAATCATTCATTTGGGGGTCCGGGAAGCTTCGGATAAAAAAATGTTTCTAACAAAAGTTGGATATTTCTCTTCGGAGTATCAGAATCCGTGAAAAAATGGGGGTTGCCATTATTCGCCCCCATAAAAGTATAAGGAAATGATAATATGCAATTAAAGGAATGAAATGGTTAAGGAATTGGTTTAAAAAAAGTCCGGATTTTTATGTAAAATGGTTTTTATTTTCACAAATGCAGTTTTTTACAAACTAGTTGGACCCAGGACTCGAAATTCGAGGGTCATTTTCTATACCTTTTTTGAATTTAAATCTAGAAGTCTTTCGATAACAATAAAACAAAATTGAAAAATGAAACACATTTTTTGTAGTTGGAAAAAGCAATGCCAAAAAACCAACTTTTATTATCCCTTAATGTCACATATTACATTTTATTGTACATATTACATTTAAAAGATCTTAATTTAAGAATCAAGTACTTCTCTGTATACAATATTTTTAGTGTAATTTCTATCATCATTTGCTGTTCTGCTCTTTGAGTGATATAAAATCGTAATCCATCAAATGAACGAACTCTACTGGCAGCAATATACAATTGCAATATACACAGATGGTGTACGTTTCATATGGGAATAAAAAGTTAAATTATTTTCTAATTTTTAACCTTTTATTGAAGCTCACTTAAAAATACTGCCCAGATGCCGTACGTTAAAAAGTATTTCTCAGAGGAAGACATGACACATGGTGACATAGATCAGCGATTCACCTGCTGGTTGATTTACTATGAATTCTTTAGATCATAGCAAGTCGACTTCGTTTTCTTTTGTATTAGTTTGTTTGTTTTCTTGCGGATTTGTTATCTAAACAACGAATAGGCTTTCTAAATGGACTCCAACAATTCTCAATACTCTACTGGCCTGGGCATGGATCCCGCTCCGGCTTCTCACGATAACCCCTGCACGAACGACTCGATATCTACTGATAATGATGACCCCAGCTTTTACACCTGCCAGAGTTCTTCCCAGCCCTCAGTAACTCATTCAAGAGTATATTTACGCTGTGTCAATTGTGGTTTAAATGTCACGAAAATACGAAAACATTTGTTGGAAATTGCAGAAGTGCGAAATCTTATACAACAATGGGTTCGACCACACCAGGTAAATAGTTGAGCTACATATATGTCACCGTCATGTCTTCCTCTGAGAAATACTTTTTAACTGAGTTGACTTAAAATAATATCAATATCTAATAATTATGGCTTCCTTATTAGGTACAAGTTTCGAGTGACAGTATAGTGTGCCACTCGTGTTGGACTGCAGCCTGGAATCGAATACGACATCCAACTAGTGAACACCAAAATGCACCGATTGTTGGTCATAGACATGTGTGCATCAGCTGTGGCAGGTCACTTTTGCGAATAAGATCTCACACCCTCGGGTCCGATTCTCCACGTGTGGGGCTCATAAGGAGTGTGATTGCCCCTCAGATTGCACCTCGTGAGGTAAATGTTCAACAGTTTTTAATTTACATAAGCGTGGTGCTGATATCTGCGCAGTATGGAAGGGAAACCTTCCAGAGTCGATTCCGTACATTATCTTTCGAATGCGTTATGTTTACTTTCAGTTGCCATCATCTTCTCGTGTGTGTCATAATTGCTGGCGAAGGACTGATAGAACACCATCACGTTCAACCATAGAACACGAACCATCTGAACCATCTAGTCTGTCCTTGTTGCAATCTGAAGTAGCTAGCAATGTATTGCATCCGGCACAACAAAGCTTAGATACATCAGACAGTGTACTGCTGCCTAATTATGTAAGAGCACCAATCTCACAAAATCAATGTTTCTTCCCTGGTTGTCACGATTCCAATCGGCTCACTGTTCCATCAGCATTGCGGGTACGTCTTTTTTGCGAGTACAATTACTATGTACCTCCAGAATGTAGAATCTGTAACTACCATTTAAATAGTAACTCTTGGGATTTACTTTTAGATTCAATACATAATCCTATTAAAACATTTAGTGCAGCACAAATTGAAGATTTTGCTACATTATTGAAAGATAATATGCACAATCATATAGACTTTGAAAATATTCAGAGTATGCCTGAGCATACTGTACATTATTATCTAGGCTTAACAAAGGCCCAATACCAACGAATTCTGTCTGAAGTTCCGAGACTGTCGAGCAAACATAGGGGTTCTTTTGCACTTGCTGCTTACTTTATGAAGTTAAGAACAGGAGATAGTGACGAACGCATGTCGGCATTATTGCAAGTGCCAAGAAGCACGTTAGAGCGGCTGGTGAGTATGGCCCGCGAAATATTAAATCAGGATTTTGTTCCTAGAAATGTGGGCATAAATCATACATATATCCCGAGCAGAAATAGCTCAAAGAAATCTTCTTATTCCAAATGGACTTTATGGGGGAGAAAATAGGAGGCCCATCATAATTGCCGATGGTACATATATATACATAGAAAAAAGTTCCAATTACTTATATCAGAAAAAAACTTACTCATTACACAAATATCGCAATCTTGTAAAGCCTTTCCTTTTTGTGTGTAGTGATGGTTACATTATAGATATTCTTGGCCCTTATCCTGCAACAACCTCAGATGCGGAGATCATAAATAATGAATTTGGTGATGAATCCAGTTCATTAAGGCAATATTTTGAATCTGGAGATGTATTCATCCTAGATAGAGGTTTTAGAGACTCATTGCCTCTTTTAGAGCGTTGTGGTTATCAGGTTCATGTACCTTTGTCTCCAGAAGATGGTGAATCTCAGTTAACAACAAGAGATGCTAATAAGTCCAGAGCCGTGACTATGTGTCGATGGGTAGTAGAGGTGGTGAATGGCATTTTTAAAACTGAATTTAAAATATTTCGCCAAAATTATTTTAGCAGGGCTTCTACACATTTGATGGTAGACTTTGCTGTGGCTATTGCTCTAATTAATAAATTCCACACAAAAATAAGGGACAGGGATGATGCGTCTCAAATACTAGAAATAGTTCATCAAAATATGGAAACAAATAATGAGTTATCTGAGTATGTTAGGGAACGCAATCTAAATAGAGCTAGGACAGACTTTAGAAATATAAATGTAGACTCTGAAAATGTTATGGAATTTCCTTTCTTAACTTACAGCGACTTAATATTAATTGCTTGTGGCACATACCAATTAAAGCAAGCTCGCTCCTATTATGGTGAGCAGCTAAGATTTAATGTTTGCTACCGGATAGAAGTCTGTAATGACCACAGGAGAAGCATTACGGAAGGAATAACCTTAAGTCCTAATTGCTCTTTACTTAGGGCTAGAATCGCAAGTCGACACATCAGTCATAAAGTATATTTCATATATATTTTAATTAGTGGCAACGATTGTGGTAGAAGTGTTATTAAAAAGTATTGTTGCAATTGTATTGTCGGCCGTCGAACGCTAGGATGCTGTGCCCATGTTATGACAGTAATATGGTATTTGGGTTGGGCACGCCTAGGGTTGCCAACCATACTGTTTTAAACAGTATAATACTGTTTTTCACTAAATTATACTTTTTACTGTTGAACAAAAATAAAGTATACAAAATACTGTTTTCAGTATCAAAATGCTAACACATTATGTGTTATTAGACGCTCACACAAATTTGTTTTTATTTAGTCAGAGGGCGATCAGGGATGTTTACTGTCCAATGGTTATAAAAAAATTGTTAATGTTGGATAATAATATAGAAAATAATGTAGTTCATAGTTACCTTCTTTATGCAAGTCATTATATTAAATGTTTTCAATAAAACAATCAAAAAATTAGAAGGAAATAATGTAACTATCTTAGATGTTTATAACATTATAACTGGTTTAAAGACTGAGCTAGTTCAAAGGAAAAATGATAAGTATTTTGGCCATGAAACAAAAAAAGTATTAAATACTATTACAGAGTCTGCCCAAGAATTTTATAATAGAACAATTAATAACTTCATACTTTTTATTGATAAGGCTAATTTGTATTTAGAGAAATGGTTCGATTTCAGTCAGACTAACTGGCTTTCTTTAATTAGCTGTTTGTCATTGAAGTCTTCTGTCACATTTGATTATTTTGAGAAAATTATAGATAATCTAAATTTGTATAGACTCAATATTGGTATGGATGATTTATATTCAGAATTAACAAATTTCAAAGTAATTTATGAAAAAATATCAGAAGACAAAGATTTTCTTGAAATGAGTATTGACCAAAAGTGGAGCCATTTATTAGTAAACACCTCAGAAGAATTTAAAAAACATAACTAAAATTGTCTCATATCTACTTTCTGTTCCCGCCACCTCAGCATTTACTGAAAGAGTTTTTTCAGTAATGAATGCTAAGTGGCGGGGGGATAGAAATAGAGCATCTATTAATTTAATAAAAAATGAGCTCCTCATTTATTTTAATTTCAGTTATGATTGTAATGAGGCGTATGAAGTTTTTAAAAAAGATTGTAAATTAGTAAGTTGTGCGAAAAGTTCTAAAAAATATGTATTTAAAACAATAAATAAATAAAATACTGTTCATTTTTCTAAAATACTGTTTAATATTCTTCATAGACCTGAATATACTTTATTTCTTGTAAAAAAAGTTGGCAACCCTAGGCACGCCATCAGACTAATATTGTTGTATCGCCTATCCAGTCGATACACGAGCGAGCCCGACGGGAATATCAAAGGTTTCTCCAAAAAAAACACTAATTAGACTTTATTTTCAACAACTTAGAATTTTATTAAAAACTTGTGAAAAATACTTATTACTCTTTATTTTCAACAACTTAGAATTTTATTAAAAACTTGTGAAAAATGCTTATTAATATTTATTAACTCGAGTAATGATTATAGGTTGAGGATCCCGCCGGAACTGGCTGGAAAAACCCTCTCGAGGCGACCGTGGAGCCTCGTTACTTTAATTTTTGCTAACTTGCAAATTCCACGGTCGCACGAGCTTATCTTTTAAGCAACTTTGTGCTTTAAAGTAATTTGATACCTTTTTTATTCTGCTTCAGTCGCAATTTATGGAGTTAAAAGAAATAAAGTTAAATGAAATTAGATTATGATGAATAATCATTTAAATAAATTGCGACTTGAAGATGTATGGGGTCTAAAGGAAATGGGTGGTGTACTGGTGTACACAACACTCCTCCCCCCTTAGAACCTCAACAATATTTAAAAAAAATGAAATATAAAAGTTAAGTAAGTTATGGTTAAAAAACAATATATAAAAAAACAAATGAAATATTAAAGTTAAGAAAGTTAGGGTATAAAAAAAATTTGATTATTGTTCGGTATCAATTGTTACATTAACATTATCTGATTCATTTTTCTTGCTACAATTTAAATTAATTTTACATTTAATCCATCTTTTTACTACATACCATAAAATTATTACTATGGCTATGATTGGAATAGTGGTCAACAATGTAATCGACGAAGTAGGCATTGTACTTTTTCTATTGAGCGAAATCCTTTTTAATTCTCTGATACTAGTGCTTATACCGTCTAGATTAAGGTTTTCGGCATGTATTTGTTTAAAGTTTCTATTAGTTTCATTATTAATCGTTATATGAATATCTGAAAGTTCAGTTAATAGATCTGCGAAAGCATTTCCAAAAGTGTACTGGTATGTTTTCATATTTACGATATTGGTTTTTGCTTCAAGCGTAATTTCTTCAGTTTTGGCAATACAAGTTGGATCTAATTCAATTATACCAGTATAATTTAAATTTATTGTATAAGCCGTATTTTTACAATTTATTCTTAAGGGAGTTTTTTCTGGAACTAAAAATAACCAAGTGTTAGGTTTTAACATAGAATGCCATACTTCGTGCGATAAAAGGAATAATTGAACATCACATGATTGTGGTTTTAGCTTACCTAAACTGAGGCTAATAATGCAGTTATTATTATTTTTATTGTAGCTAATAAAATTGTTCTTACATATATATAATCTAGTGTTGAAGTTATTACATTTATTAAATTCATTATAGCTAAGAAATACATACTTATCGGTGAGTTCATTAATTGCTAAATACTCAGCTTCCGCTTTTACATAGTAGAAGGTTTTATTTTTAATTAATGACGGAAGGCTTGTAACTTTGAACAAATGAAAGGTTTCAGAAACTAAGGGTACTACTATTTCAAAGACTAATAAACTCTTAGCATATATAGGTCTGATACTAGCCATCTTGTTTATAATCGGCAAATTCGATCTGGTTGCTTTCACTGGCAACTTATATTTGTTTAACAATTCTAGTTGCATTTCGTTAAGTGCTTCCATAAATAGGTCAGAGTTTGTTAAATGCTTGTCCAATCTGCCTAATTTTGCCTCCTGAATAATGTCAAGAAGTTCATGTTGTTTATTCATAATTTGGGTCAATTGCATGGAGAGGATATTCGCATATTCGTCGAAAAGGTGAAGATTTTTGTTCAATTGAGATTGTTCCGTTAGCTGAAAGGTCACGCTGTTAAATTGTTTATTAATTTGCTCGGTAGTATAATTTAGATTTTGTTGGGTAGTATTCAAACTAGATACTAGTTCGCTAATAACCGATAACTGTTTATCCGTGCTATGGAATAATTTTTCGTCGTTAATTGTAAGCTGTTGGATCACGGAATGAAGGTATTCTGAATCGTCGCTGTCCATGGTTCCAAACAAGTATTTCTGGAGTTTGCCCAACCCATTTATAAGTCCTCTTTTCTTGCGAGACCCCGGGACGGAGCTGTCACCCATAACCTCGTTTAACATTTTGTTAGCTTCAACAACGGTTATTAAGGTCTGATTCAAAATGTGCATAGTAACCTTGCAATGCTCTGTGGGAAGTGTGTTTTGGGATAGTGTGCAAAATTGATCTAAAGCCTGCATCGCTGGCGTTAAACTTTCTATTTCGGGGTTAAAGTGGCTGAGATTTAGATGTATAAGGAATTTCCAGGTTGACGTTGATTTCAAAAGTTCCCCCATGTCTTCAAGGTATATACCCGTGTTATTTGCTGCTGAAAGTATTTTATGACGGAGCTCCATTGGGCTGGATTGACAAATGATGGTGCACGACACAATAGCTCTGCAAGAGGAATGCATATATTAAAACTAGGTTACGAATTTCTTTAGTAAGTTATTGTGAATGGTCTTAGTTTTAAACCGAATTTAATGACGCTAGTTTCTGGGCTCTTAATATCTACTATTTCGTAGGGTCCTTCGTATATAGGAGTAAGTTTCTTATTTGTACGACCTTTAACTTCTAGGAGTACCTGATCTCCTATTTCATAGCAAACTTGACGTTGGCTGTTTCCAAGCGTGTAAGAGCATCAGCATTGGAATTTAAGTGACCTGACTTGTGTATTACGTCGAAGTCAAACTCTTCCAATTTGATCCTCCACCTCATTATACGCGAAGTGGGATCCTTATGGTTAAGAATCCACACTAATGGTTTGTGGTCCGTCACTATTGTAAAACGCCGGCCATAAATATAAGGTCTAAAGTGTAGAACTCCCCACACAACCGCTAACGCCTCTTTGTCTACAGTAGAATAATTTCGCTCAGCTTTGTTAAGAACTCTGCTTGCGAATGCAATAGGCAGGTCCACTCCATTTGAGCCTTTCTTCTGCGAAAGAACGGCGCCAATGGCGTCATTACTAGCATCTGTGGTTACAAAAAACGGTAGTTCGAAGTTAGGATATTGCAGGATAGGTGGTTTAGTCAATGCTTCTTTTAGTAGTTGGAATGCCTCGTCACAATGCGCATCCCAGTTAAATGGTGTGTCCTTTCTTAATAATTTATTGAGGGGATTTGCCAACTTGGAGAATTGCGGTATAAATCGGCGGTAATAGCCGACAAGGCCTAAAAATGATTTTACCTGTTTCACGGTTTTTGGAGCTTTTATTGAACTTATAGCTGAAGTTTTTTTTTGATCGGGCTTAATCCCTTCTGAAGTAATTAAGTGTCCCAGGTAGAGAACTTCCTTTCGAAGAAACTGACACTTATTGGGTTGTAATTTTAAATTAAATTGCCGTAAACGTTCGAATACTTCCTTTAATTTTTGATTGTGGTCTGTAAGGTTTCTTCCATAGACCACTATATCGTCAAGATATACAAAACATCTAACACCCTGTAACCCTGCCAAAACAGAGTTCATGAGGCGCTGGAATGTCGGGGGTGCATTACGCAACCCGAAGGGCATACGATTGAATTCATAATGACCACAGGCCGTACTAAAGGCCGTTTTTGGTTTATCTTCTTCTGATACTTCAATCTGATGGAACCCATTGGCGAGGTCCATGGTACTAAAATATTTGGAATCGCCCAGTTGGTTAAGGATGTCCTCGATATTAGGAAGCGGGAAGGCATCTGGGAGAGTTACTTCATTCAGCTTCCTAAAATCAACGACGACTCTCCACTTTTGGGCGCCCGAAGAATCAGGCTTCTTGGGGACAACCAGCAGTGGCGAGTTCCAGGGGCTGGTACTGTGACGAATAATGCCATCAGCCAGCATCTGGCTTACCTGTCTACTGATTTCCTTACCTTGGATCTGGGGTAATCTATATGGCCGTGTGTACACTGGGGCTTGTTTAGGCTCTGTACGAATTGAATGAGAGATTGCTGTGGTATAGGACAACTTGTCTCCTTCCAGGAGGAAGAGAGAATTATATTCTTTGCACACGTCCAGAATGGAACTCTTTTCTTCCGAGTTAAGGTGTTCTAATTGCAGTTGGTCAGTTAGACTTTTTAATCTATTTTCAATCCTGTCTTCCAGTTTGCTATTATTCAGGTTACAAATTTTGAATTGAGACAGGTGTTGATGTGGTATTCGAAAATTTTCAGGGATCGTAACATCCCTTTCTGTGGTGTTTAAGACAGCCAGGTAAATGTATCCGTTTGCAGGTCTTGAAATGACACCTGCTGTATATACTTGAGGCTGTATTTCAGAGGGTAAGCAAATGATATCTTCGCGTTCGCTGACCGGGCCATATTTTACTATGCTTTCTGTGCGAGCAGGTATGATAACGGTACTCTGCGTTTATCCTACGCCTTCGACAATATAAGACTTGCCAGACCATATATCCTAGACCGTGAACTTGTATCCAACTTTATTAACGGGACGTTGAACTCATTCTAGATTGGGGCCGCAAGAATCGTGTCGAATTCGACGCTACCAAAACAAAGTACTGTCTTATCTCTACAAAAACCTGCACCGTTCTTCCCTTTATCTCAGCGGGCAAAAAGAATCTTATGGTTGACTCATCTCTAAACATCTAAGACGTAATTTTTTCTTCAGATCTGCGATGGAATAATCACATATTCCAAATCGCCAAACAAGCTTATCAATGCCTAGGATTCCTCAAAAGATGCAAGTTCCTCCTTCAGCCAGCTGCCCTGGATACAATTTACAAGTCCTACATTCCACCCTGCTTTGAAGATAACTCGTCCCAAAAACTATTTTGGCTGGAGAAGGTGCAAGACCGCACCTTTCTCCTCCATAGACCCTTTAAGCCACCGTAGGAATGTAGTAGGCCTCATTGAGTTTTACCGATTTTACCATAGCAACTGCTTCATTAAAATTAAGAACCTCCTGCCTACACGGCAACTTTCTCACCCCCGGCTTACTGCAGACCTCCTCTTCGCGCCATTTCGGTGTAGAAGTCCGTTTATGAATAGAACAACTCGATTGTGGAACTGTCTTCCATAGTCGGTGTTGCTGAACCTAGCAGAGTTCAAACGCAAGGTTCATCGACATCTACTTACGCACCCTCCAGACCTCTAACCTATCCCTTCTCTTCTTCAGACCAAGCTTACTATTAGACATTACACCATGAATTGAACGACATGACGGTCTAGCGTTGCAAAGGAAGATTCCTTAGCTTGACCATGCCACATTAAAAAAATTCAAAAATAAAAATCATTTTATATATCTAAATACTAGTACAATTATCCATAAAAATTTCAAGTTTCTACGAATTAAAATACCTGAGAAAAAAATCTAAAAATTTCAGATTTTTCGCTCAAAAAAAGTTAAATAATCCCGTAAAATCCATTTCATTTTTCTCAACATAATAACAAACGCTTGATGCCAAATTTCCCATTAAAGTCGTCTCGCCCATTCATTTCTCTACCTCATCGTCAAATTTCACCCATCGGCCACGAAATCATCATCACAAAAAACGTAGGAATCTATTTTTAGATCCGCAGGCACTAAATAAAAGCCGCAGCCTCTGATGCGCGAAGGGCTTTTTCATAACAAGGAAAAGTTTATTTCGGAAACTAACCACATAGAGGAGAACAAAACCCTGCGATACTAGCGCACGAAGCTCATAGCGTCGTAGACTGATGTTATTTTGACTCGCGTTTGTCCATATCTACTTAGTATTAAATTACCAAGTTTATAGCAGCAAAATTAAATCGATTTATCTCTAGGTTACGCCAAAATTTCGATTTAACGTATAAACGGGTATTGTAACAATACTAAGGTTGAGGATCCCGCCGGAACTGGCTGGAAAAACCCTCTCGAGGCGACCGTGGAGCCTCGTTACTTTAATTTTTGCTAACTTGCAAATTCCACGGTCGCACGAGCTTATCTTTTAAGCAACTTTGTGCTTTAAAGTAATTTGATACCTTTTTTATTCTGCTTCAGTCGCAATTTATGGAGTTAAAAGAAATAAAGTTAAATGAAATTAGATTATGATGAATAATCATTTAAATAAATTGCGACTTGAAGATGTATGGGGTCTAAAGGAAATGGGTGGTGTACTGGTGTACACAACACTCCTCCCCCCTTAGAACCTCAACAATATTTAAAAAAAATGAAATATAAAAGTTAAGTAAGTTATGGTTAAAAAACAATATATAAAAAAACAAATGAAATATTAAAGTTAAGAAAGTTAGGGTATAAAAAAAATTTGATTATTGTTCGGTATCAATTGTTACATTAACATTATCTGATTCATTTTTCTTGCTACAATTTAAATTAATTTTACATTTAATCCATCTTTTTACTACATACCATAAAATTATTACTATGGCTATGATTGGAATAGTGGTCAACAATGTAATCGACGAAGTAGGCATTGTACTTTTTCTATTGAGCGAAATCCTTTTTAATTCTCTGATACTAGTGCTTATACCGTCTAGATTAAGGTTTTCGGCATGTATTTGTTTAAAGTTTCTATTAGTTTCATTATTAATCGTTATATGAATATCTGAAAGTTCAGTTAATAGATCTGCGAAAGCATTTCCAAAAGTGTACTGGTATGTTTTCATATTTACGATATTGGTTTTTGCTTCAAGCGTAATTTCTTCAGTTTTGGCAATACAAGTTGGATCTAATTCAATTATACCAGTATAATTTAAATTTATTGTATAAGCCGTATTTTTACAATTTATTCTTAAGGGAGTTTTTTCTGGAACTAAAAATAACCAAGTGTTAGGTTTTAACATAGAATGCCATACTTCGTGCGATAAAAGGAATAATTGAACATCACATGATTGTGGTTTTAGCTTACCTAAACTGAGGCTAATAATGCAGTTATTATTATTTTTATTGTAGCTAATAAAATTGTTCTTACATATATATAATCTAGTGTTGAAGTTATTACATTTATTAAATTCATTATAGCTAAGAAATACATACTTATCGGTGAGTTCATTAATTGCTAAATACTCAGCTTCCGCTTTTACATAGTAGAAGGTTTTATTTTTAATTAATGACGGAAGGCTTGTAACTTTGAACAAATGAAAGGTTTCAGAAACTAAGGGTACTACTATTTCAAAGACTAATAAACTCTTAGCATATATAGGTCTGATACTAGCCATCTTGTTTATAATCGGCAAATTCGATCTGGTTGCTTTCACTGGCAACTTATATTTGTTTAACAATTCTAGTTGCATTTCGTTAAGTGCTTCCATAAATAGGTCAGAGTTTGTTAAATGCTTGTCCAATCTGCCTAATTTTGCCTCCTGAATAATGTCAAGAAGTTCATGTTGTTTATTCATAATTTGGGTCAATTGCATGGAGAGGATATTCGCATATTCGTCGAAAAGGTGAAGATTTTTGTTCAATTGAGATTGTTCCGTTAGCTGAAAGGTCACGCTGTTAAATTGTTTATTAATTTGCTCGGTAGTATAATTTAGATTTTGTTGGGTAGTATTCAAACTAGATACTAGTTCGCTAATAACCGATAACTGTTTATCCGTGCTATGGAATAATTTTTCGTCGTTAATTGTAAGCTGTTGGATCACGGAATGAAGGTATTCTGAATCGTCGCTGTCCATGGTTCCAAACAAGTATTTCTGGAGTTTGCCCAACCCATTTATAAGTCCTCTTTTCTTGCGAGACCCCGGGACGGAGCTGTCACCCATAACCTCGTTTAACATTTTGTTAGCTTCAACAACGGTTATTAAGGTCTGATTCAAAATGTGCATAGTAACCTTGCAATGCTCTGTGGGAAGTGTGTTTTGGGATAGTGTGCAAAATTGATCTAAAGCCTGCATCGCTGGCGTTAAACTTTCTATTTCGGGGTTAAAGTGGCTGAGATTTAGATGTATAAGGAATTTCCAGGTTGACGTTGATTTCAAAAGTTCCCCCATGTCTTCAAGGTATATACCCGTGTTATTTGCTGCTGAAAGTATTTTATGACGGAGCTCCATTGGGCTGGATTGACAAATGATGGTGCACGACACAATAGCTCTGCAAGAGGAATGCATATATTAAAACTAGGTTACGAATTTCTTTAGTAAGTTATTGTGAATGGTCTTAGTTTTAAACCGAATTTAATGACGCTAGTTTCTGGGCTCTTAATATCTACTATTTCGTAGGGTCCTTCGTATATAGGAGTAAGTTTCTTATTTGTACGACCTTTAACTTCTAGGAGTACCTGATCTCCTATTTCATAGCAAACTTGACGTTGGCTGTTTCCAAGCGTGTAAGAGCATCAGCATTGGAATTTAAGTGACCTGACTTGTGTATTACGTCGAAGTCAAACTCTTCCAATTTGATCCTCCACCTCATTATACGCGAAGTGGGATCCTTATGGTTAAGAATCCACACTAATGGTTTGTGGTCCGTCACTATTGTAAAACGCCGGCCATAAATATAAGGTCTAAAGTGTAGAACTCCCCACACAACCGCTAACGCCTCTTTGTCTACAGTAGAATAATTTCGCTCAGCTTTGTTAAGAACTCTGCTTGCGAATGCAATAGGCAGGTCCACTCCATTTGAGCCTTTCTTCTGCGAAAGAACGGCGCCAATGGCGTCATTACTAGCATCTGTGGTTACAAAAAACGGTAGTTCGAAGTTAGGATATTGCAGGATAGGTGGTTTAGTCAATGCTTCTTTTAGTAGTTGGAATGCCTCGTCACAATGCGCATCCCAGTTAAATGGTGTGTCCTTTCTTAATAATTTATTGAGGGGATTTGCCAACTTGGAGAATTGCGGTATAAATCGGCGGTAATAGCCGACAAGGCCTAAAAATGATTTTACCTGTTTCACGGTTTTTGGAGCTTTTATTGAACTTATAGCTGAAGTTTTTTTTTGATCGGGCTTAATCCCTTCTGAAGTAATTAAGTGTCCCAGGTAGAGAACTTCCTTTCGAAGAAACTGACACTTATTGGGTTGTAATTTTAAATTAAATTGCCGTAAACGTTCGAATACTTCCTTTAATTTTTGATTGTGGTCTGTAAGGTTTCTTCCATAGACCACTATATCGTCAAGATATACAAAACATCTAACACCCTGTAACCCTGCCAAAACAGAGTTCATGAGGCGCTGGAATGTCGGGGGTGCATTACGCAACCCGAAGGGCATACGATTGAATTCATAATGACCACAGGCCGTACTAAAGGCCGTTTTTGGTTTATCTTCTTCTGATACTTCAATCTGATGGAACCCATTGGCGAGGTCCATGGTACTAAAATATTTGGAATCGCCCAGTTGGTTAAGGATGTCCTCGATATTAGGAAGCGGGAAGGCATCTGGGAGAGTTACTTCATTCAGCTTCCTAAAATCAACGACGACTCTCCACTTTTGGGCGCCCGAAGAATCAGGCTTCTTGGGGACAACCAGCAGTGGCGAGTTCCAGGGGCTGGTACTGTGACGAATAATGCCATCAGCCAGCATCTGGCTTACCTGTCTACTGATTTCCTTACCTTGGATCTGGGGTAATCTATATGGCCGTGTGTACACTGGGGCTTGTTTAGGCTCTGTACGAATTGAATGAGAGATTGCTGTGGTATAGGACAACTTGTCTCCTTCCAGGAGGAAGAGAGAATTATATTCTTTGCACACGTCCAGAATGGAACTCTTTTCTTCCGAGTTAAGGTGTTCTAATTGCAGTTGGTCAGTTAGACTTTTTAATCTATTTTCAATCCTGTCTTCCAGTTTGCTATTATTCAGGTTACAAATTTTGAATTGAGACAGGTGTTGATGTGGTATTCGAAAATTTTCAGGGATCGTAACATCCCTTTCTGTGGTGTTTAAGACAGCCAGGTAAATGTATCCGTTTGCAGGTCTTGAAATGACACCTGCTGTATATACTTGAGGCTGTATTTCAGAGGGTAAGCAAATGATATCTTCGCGTTCGCTGACCGGGCCATATTTTACTATGCTTTCTGTGCGAGCAGGTATGATAACGGTACTCTGCGTTTATCCTACGCCTTCGACAATATAAGACTTGCCAGACCATATATCCTAGACCGTGAACTTGTATCCAACTTTATTAACGGGACGTTGAACTCATTCTAGATTGGGGCCGCAAGAATCGTGTCGAATTCGACGCTACCAAAACAAAGTACTGTCTTATCTCTACAAAAACCTGCACCGTTCTTCCCTTTATCTCAGCGGGCAAAAAGAATCTTATGGTTGACTCATCTCTAAACATCTAAGACGTAATTTTTTCTTCAGATCTGCGATGGAATAATCACATATTCCAAATCGCCAAACAAGCTTATCAATGCCTAGGATTCCTCAAAAGATGCAAGTTCCTCCTTCAGCCAGCTGCCCTGGATACAATTTACAAGTCCTACATTCCACCCTGCTTTGAAGATAACTCGTCCCAAAAACTATTTTGGCTGGAGAAGGTGCAAGACCGCACCTTTCTCCTCCATAGACCCTTTAAGCCACCGTAGGAATGTAGTAGGCCTCATTGAGTTTTACCGATTTTACCATAGCAACTGCTTCATTAAAATTAAGAACCTCCTGCCTACACGGCAACTTTCTCACCCCCGGCTTACTGCAGACCTCCTCTTCGCGCCATTTCGGTGTAGAAGTCCGTTTATGAATAGAACAACTCGATTGTGGAACTGTCTTCCATAGTCGGTGTTGCTGAACCTAGCAGAGTTCAAACGCAAGGTTCATCGACATCTACTTACGCACCCTCCAGACCTCTAACCTATCCCTTCTCTTCTTCAGACCAAGCTTACTATTAGACATTACACCATGAATTGAACGACATGACGGTCTAGCGTTGCAAAGGAAGATTCCTTAGCTTGACCATGCCACATTAAAAAAATTCAAAAATAAAAATCATTTTATATATCTAAATACTAGTACAATTATCCATAAAAATTTCAAGTTTCTACGAATTAAAATACCTGAGAAAAAAATCTAAAAATTTCAGATTTTTCGCTCAAAAAAAGTTAAATAATCCCGTAAAATCCATTTCATTTTTCTCAACATAATAACAAACGCTTGATGCCAAATTTCCCATTAAAGTCGTCTCGCCCATTCATTTCTCTACCTCATCGTCAAATTTCACCCATCGGCCACGAAATCATCATCACAAAAAACGTAGGAATCTATTTTTAGATCCGCAGGCACTAAATAAAAGCCGCAGCCTCTGATGCGCGAAGGGCTTTTTCATAACAAGGAAAAGTTTATTTCGGAAACTAACCACATAGAGGAGAACAAAACCCTGCGATACTAGCGCACGAAGCTCATAGCGTCGTAGACTGATGTTATTTTGACTCGCGTTTGTCCATATCTACTTAGTATTAAATTACCAAGTTTATAGCAGCAAAATTAAATCGATTTATCTCTAGGTTACGCCAAAATTTCGATTTAACGTATAAACGGGTATTGTAACAATACTAAGTGTTGGTATGAAATAAAATTCTCGATTTTAAAAAAAACTTATTTTTATTCATGTACTTTCGAGTTACAAAATAATATTGAATCATGCGTGCGGTCAGCGTTTCCTTTTATACACGCAACCGCATCTTTATGTAAAAGTAAATAACAATTCTTCTTTATTAAAAGGGTGGGGAGACTAAAATCTTACAATAAAAAGGTTTCTAACACTAATACATATTATATATCCAGTATCCAGTGGTGTAGCATTTCCAGTGGCGTTACATCCTCCCCCTCTGGCTCCGTGGTCCTCTCGACGAGGTGCCAGCATCTGTAGTAGGGTTTGTGGCATCTCTCTTTGGTCTTCCGCGTTTACGAATTGAAGTTATAGGTTTGACAGTTGAAGACTGTGATACACTCTTTCCCATAATACATTTTCATATTTCCAAAATCACATTTTTCCACCTAAGGTAAATTCTTTAATGGGTCACACGCGCGAGCTTTTATTTTAACAAATTCATGCAGACCGAACGTTGCAATTTTTCCCCGATCGAGTAAAAATGAAAATAGGTCAGACGGGTGCATCAAATTCTTGAGGCCCGGTGCGTACAAATTGCTGACCCATGGCAATTTACCTAAAGTGGGAATAATGATAATTATACTTAGATGTATAAGATAATTTTGTATAAATAGAGTAAATTGATTAATTAAAAGTCAGTCGTTGATAAACAGACGTTTGAGTGGGAAGCCAAGACTTCCTTAGAATACCCCAGGAGTTAAGCTTTAGAGCTGCTCCATTATAATGCGGAGTAAACGCTAGTATAGCTGCTCCATAGGAGTTAATGCCTTAGGGCTGCTCCAGGAAAGTGCAAAGGTATTACAAGACATTGGTCCTTTGTAAGGAGTTAGAAGAGATGTGTGATACACTCCTAGTGCTTCGGTTGGTGACGAATTTGTAGCTATTTCATAGCTGGTAGGACCATGTTTCTTTAATATTATGTAGGGGCCATCTCGTTTGGGACATAATTTTGCGCTGTAGCCTTTCTTTTTGTTGCTAGTAGGATGAGTCGTTACCCAGATATAATCACCTGGTTGATAGGAAGGATCCGGGCGTCTTTTTCGATCGGCTGTGATTTTCCTTCTTTCTGAGTTCTGTTCTTGTATTTCCTTAGCATTTTTCATGGTTTCTGCAAGATTGAGAAGGTAAGGCGTTATATCGGCAACGAAGTTCTCGGCTTGCACTATTGGGTGCCTTCCATGTAGACACAGAAATCCATCTGTGTCCGACACAGCGTGTCGCTCTGTGTCGTTCTGTGTAAGCCCAATTGGAACACAGAAGTTCAAGAAAAATCCGCCGCGACGCACTTTCCTCGTTTTTATTTTTTTTTTTGACAAGTAAATCGTAAATTTTATGTTGATAATTAGTTTAAATTATTTACCCGACATCTTATATAAATGCTGGGAATCTTAAAAATGAAACAATATTGTAGAAATTATAAATTAACGATCACATTTCAATTGGCGAGGGTTGGTAGCATTGTCTTAGTTGTGCCCGGCTGTGTCTAGCTGTGTCGTTGATGGAACACTTCTGTGTCGGACACAGTGTAACACTGTGTCTCTCTGTGTCTAAATGGAAGGCACCCATAGTCTTGAGATTATCAAATATGTGTCGTGGGGTTCGTAGCTCTCGTCCAAATGTTAAAAATGAAGCTGAAGAACCAATGTTTTCGTTGAAAGCTGAATTCATGGCAAATCGTATTGATGGAAGCTTTGATGGCCAGTCCTTATGGTTTCCTGTAACTAAAATAGAAAGCTGGGTTTTTAATTCACGATTCTTCCTTTCGACCGGGTTGGCTTCTGGGTGGTACACAGGTGTGAACGAATGGTGCACATCGAGGCAGAACATAACTTTCTGCATAACAGCACTCACAAACTGAGTTCCATTGTCACTTATTACTCTTCGTGGAAAACCGTATCTGAGAAAAATTTCGTCTATTAAGATCCGAGCGCAGGCCTCAGCAGTAGCTTTTTCTAATGCGAAGAGCTCCATCCATCGAGATGCAATATCTTCAATGCAGAATATCCATGATTTATTATCTTCCGAAATTGGTAAAGGTCCAAACAAGTCAAATGAAATTATTTCGAATCTTTGACTACTCGTTGACGCCTGCAATAATCCTGCCGGTTTCTTATTAGTGGGTTTGAAGCGTTGGCAGTTGAGACAGCTTTTGACGTATTCTGCTATATACTTTCTCATACCCTTCCAATAGTAGTGGCTTGCGACGCGATTATAAGTACGTTGGAAACCGTAATGTCCTGCTGTTGGGTCGTCATGATATGATTTTAAAATATCCGCTTTTTCATGGTCAGGTACAACCAGCTGAGCGTCGTCAGAATCAATGTCGGGATTATATCTAAATAGTGTGCCGTCGTTGAGTAAGTAACCTTTATTACTCCAGTAGTTGCAATCTTCTTGAGGTTTGTTGGATTCAAAGCATTCGATAATTGTTTTTAAAAATGGGTCCCTTAGTTGCTCATTACGAATTTCATTAGCTCCTCGTTTTGGTAGGTCTATGGAAATATTACATATTCCGCAATTTTCTAATGTGTCTGTTTCGCATGGTGGACGAGATAACGAATCGGCGACGACATTGCTTCGACCTTTTATGTATTTAATTTGTATATTGTATGACTGTAATTGTAAGGCCCATCTTGCTAATCTTCCTGTTGGGGATTTAAGGTTCATAAGCCATTTAAGAGCTTGGTGATCTGTTGTTACTATTACATCTGCACCCTCAATATAGGCGCGGAACTTGGCTACAGCCCAGACTATTGCGAGTGCTTCACGTTCTGTCGTTGAGTAGTTCTTTTCTGGCGATGTCAGGAGACGGCTGGCGTATTCCACAGGATGTTCGTCGGGTCCCTCCCCCTGTACCAAAACTGCTCCGATCGCGTAGCTACTAGCATCTGTTTTTAGGGTGAACGGTTTAGTTTCATCAGCTTGGCGTAATACTGGAGGGTTGATTAAGGCATCCTTTAATTGCTGGAAAGATTGTTGTTGTTCCGGGCCCCAGTGCCAGATGAAATTCTTTTTTGTTAAGTCGCTTAAAGGTTTGCTTTTTTGTGCAAAATTGCTTATAAATCTCCTGTATCAAGAACAAGTTTGTAAGAACGATTGTAGGTGTTTTAGGTTTCTTGGCGGTGGCATCTGGTTTATTGCGGTTACTTTTTCTGGATCTGGTAGAATTCCTTCATTATTTATTATGTGTCCTAGATATTTTATACTTGCACAGCAGAATCTACATTTGGCTCGGTTAAGATTGAGGTTAAAAGTTTTCAATCTTGCAAACACTTTTGCTAGGTCGTCCAGATGGTCTTGAAGGGTACTCGATAAAATTATCAGATCATCTAAATATGCCAAAACGATACTATTGATGCATAGATTATTTTTAAACTGATTTATTAGCCGCTGGAAAGTAGCGGGAGCGTTTCGTAGACCAAAAGGCATTCTTTTGAACTGGTAGAGACCAAAAGGTGTTACAAAGGCTGTTTTTTCTTGATGTTCCTGTTTTACAGCTATCTGCCAATAACCTGCTCGAAGATCCAGTGTGGTCATATATTTTGTTTGTTTTGCTTGATGTAATAAATCATCCATCCTTGGCAACGGGAAACTATCCAGTTTGGTAATAGCATTTAGTTTGCGATAGTCTATGCAGACTCTTATTCCACCTCCTTTTTTGGGGACCAATACAACTGGTGCAGCCCATGGGGATTCGCAAGATTCAATAATACCTGTACTAAGCATAGCTTCTATTTCTTCTTCCATTTGTTTTCTTTTAAGTGCTGATAGTCGATATGGTGAAGAGGATATCGGTGGATGTTGTCCAGTATCAATTTGATGAACTATTTTGTCCGTGGGTGGTCCATTTGACTCGAAAATGGCTGTAAAATCTTTTATTAAACACTCGAGCTTATTTCGAGCTTCGGTTGTAAGCTCTTGGGCCTCATCATTACGGAGACAAATCTCAACGTCGATCAAGAATATTGAAGTATCTTTATTAAATAGATTTCGTGGTTTACATTTCTTTTTCTTTTTCCGCGGTTGATCGATAGATGTATCTAATTCGAGGTTTTTCCCTGGCGTTGGTGGTATTGACCATGTTGGGGATGTTGCTTGAGGTGGTGACTTGCATCTTGGATCTGGTATTTCGGGTCCATATTCTAAAGCCTCTTCTCCTGGGGTTGGCTTTACAGCAGTTTTTAATACCATGCGGCTTATTGACCTTGGAGATTTTATTATATTTTCATAACTAAATTCGAAGAAAGTGCAGGGCTGATCAACAAAGTTCCATATCCTTTGTGGCAGGTTTAGGATGATTCCTGCGTCTTCAATGAAGTCTACTCCCAATAGTGTTTTGTTGTCTTTGCAGTCGGGTAGTACTATGAAATCGGTCTCGATATCTCGTCCCTGAAGTTCTACTATGGCTTTGGTAGTGTAAACTTTTTGTGGCCTTGGAACTCCATCCGCCATTATAATCCGCACGTTTCTTTCTTGAAATTTATGTCCCTTTCGTACCAAGAATTCATATAAGTTGGCTGAGGCAACGCTTGATTTTGAACCACTATCTACAAAAGCGTTGCTTAAATAGTTCCCTATTTTAATATTCACCATTGGGCGAGATCGTGTTGCAAACGTTTGAATATTGCCAATTTGAAGTGTACAAAAGTCGACTGCGTTTGTTGCAGTGTCCAGTTTAGGATTACACTCAGGGAATTTGCTTCGTACCACGTTAGGTTTACCACGACCGTAACAAGAAAATTTTGGCTTTTCAATTTGTGGTGTTGGTGGCTGTCGAGGTTTGGTTTGCTGTTCCGTAACGATTAACCGTTGGCGTTTTCTGCATTCAGAAAGCTCGTGTCCATAGTTTCTGCAAAATGAACACTGAATCCTTGAGGTTCTTCTGTCTGTTCCATTTTTAAATCGTTCTTGTCTAGCATCTTCAATTTCTCTTGCTCTTTTAATGAGATCTTCAAAAGTTGAAATTGTATCTCGTGGCAACTTATCTCTTACGCTGATATGAAGTAGTCCAAAAATTAAATCTAATTGTGTGGCCTCACTATGGGCTGGTGATGGTAGTTCGGCTATTTGAGCCCTTTTTTTAAGAATAAAAACCTCTGTTGGTGTTGACGGACTATGCTTTTCCGCAAATAGCTCTTGATACACTTTGTATGCTGGTTTCCTAGGTGCAAAAGTTTTTCGTAATGGATCTGTTGCTTGTTCCCATGTTGAAATCCCTCCTTTAACACCTTGCCACCAAATAGCTGCTTCATCTTTTAGTAGTAGCGGTAAACCACGTAAAGCGTTTTTATCGCTAACATGTTCAATATCTTTAAAAACATTAACTGTCTCGATGAATGATTCTAAATTTGCGGAGTTATGTGAGCCATTGTAGCGGACAGTGCACGTAGAGAAACTTCCTTCACTTGGATATGCTAAGCTTCTTGAACCGTTAATGCTTTCCATTAACTCCTTAAATTGTTCGCTCGTGAAGGCCATTCCAGCACTCGAAGAGGATTCCGCTGTTGCCGACATTTGTCGGGCTTTCGGCATTTTCAGAAAAAATAAAAAATTCCCTTTAATCTAAGTATTTATGTACAATAAAATTTCAATGTCCACGATTTCGGAGCTGACTGTAAGCGTTTTGTAGTTTGCAGCTTTTCAATTGTATATAAGCTACGCGAACACAATTATGAATAGTCGGCGCATTTGTGAGCAAGAAATATTCGTATGCGTATAAGTAGTTGTGTCTGGACAGTCTTCTTTGCAGACTGAGCTAAGCGATGCTTCTGTTGACCTGTTCAGTGCTGGCGGGTGAAAACTAGGAAACGTATATGCAGCGATGATGATCCAGATTAATTTAGTGCAGCTATATTTTTGCAGAGTACAGACTGATTTCAGTGCTGTTTTTTTTTGGGTTTTGGTTTTATATAAGCTATATGTAGGTATACATATATTGAATTCACTGCCAGGCGCAAATATTAGACTGACAAAATTCATATACTCAGTTACAGACTGATTTCAGTGCTGTTTGTGTTCTAGCAGAATTACAGACTGGTACAGTGCTGTTTTCTAGCATCACAGACTGGTACAGTGCTGCTTTTTAGCAAAATTACAGACTGGTACAGTGCTGTTTTTAGTTTACTATTATTCTTTCTTTTTTTTCCTTAGACTGCAGACTATAAGATGTAACAGACTGATTTCAGTGCTGTTTTTCTTATCAGAATTCAGTGCACCTCACAATGCAATTACATACTGTTTTCAGTGCTGTTTTTGCTTTTGTTTATCTATCTTCTGGTCGTGGTTCTAATTAGTTGGTTAGCACTAGTTGGGCGCCAGTTTGTAACAATACTAAGTGTTGGTATGAAATAAAATTCTCGATTTTAAAAAAAACTTATTTTTATTCATGTACTTTCGAGTTACAAAATAATATTGAATCATGCGTGCGGTCAGCGTTTCCTTTTATACACGCAACCGCATCTTTATGTAAAAGTAAATAACAATTCTTCTTTATTAAAAGGGTGGGGAGACTAAAATCTTACAATAAAAAGGTTTCTAACACTAATACATATTATATATCCAGTATCCAGTGGTGTAGCATTTCCAGTGGCGTTGCAGTATTTAATACGAAATCGAATTAAAGTTGGATTGATGTACACATACATAACACAAATACACAGGAAAATTTAAATGTCAAGCTGTCATATTAAATACGAAAAAATACGAGATGGATAAACTAAAGTTATCAACAATTATTTTAGGCCTAAGCTCGTTATTTTATTTAAAAAAAATGTTTTCTGCAAAAGCATCCTTTTCTAAGGGGGCATCAATAAATTATGTGAGGTGATTTTGGCGATTTTTCGACCCCCCCCCCCCTTGGTGAGATGTCGTGAGATTTGGCTCGACCCCCTCCCCCCTCAATCTCACGTGAGATTTTTCAAATTTTAAAAAATTATGCGTATTTTTAGGGTACGTACCTTAATCGGTGCTTGATTGCGTTGGATTTATTTAAAGAAACATAATTTGTGTTGAAGAACAGTACCACAAAATCATAACAGCACCAACTCGGCATGCACCCAATATAAACTACAATACCTGTGGATTACCATTTAGCAGGTGATTCTGCCTATCCTTTGGAAACCAACCTCATGGTGCCTTACAGGTATAATGATTTCTTAACAAGAGAACAGAAAAATTTCAATTCTAGTTTGAGCTCAACTCCTGTATTTGTAGAGCAAGCATTTATGGAAAATAAAAAAAAATTTAGAATTTTACAATATATTGACATACGAAGGTTGACTTTGGCATCCACTGATTCGTTTTTAGAGAGTCACGACTTGACTGTTTGAATAGTAATGGTAGAGCCATTTATGACTCTGGAGATATACAAACTTCGGAGCATTCTTCTATAGATGTCATCGTTGGGTAAAAAACCTGTGACTGAATGACCCAGGGGAGTTATCCTGGAATGCGATTCGAAAGTCATGAAATTCGGAAATAAGAAAATGGTATCATCCACCAATTAAATTTGTCCACCTGTTATCGGATTTCAGTCCGCGAGTAAAGCCATTGCCGAATGCGCAGCATTTATTTGTTTGTTTTAAAATATTCTAAAAACTCTTTAAATTTATTGTTCGCATCAAAATGTCAAATTAAGTTAATAAATGAAGTTGGTTGGCCAATAATTTCTTTTCGAAGATTTATCAGGCATCGCTACCAGCTTCCGTTTGCTTCCTACTTTCGTATCGCCTTAGAAAAGCGGAGTCTGAAGTCACAGTCAGCTTCTCAAATTGACGTTTGAGCCGCCTGTACATCAGGATACAGATTCAACAAGTGCGGATCTGTTAGACTTCCATTCTTCACAACTCTCGATAATGATAACGAAAGGTTTTCATAATCTATCTTGGCCTCTAGTATATCAGAGCAGATGGTTGTCGATTCAAAATTCGAATCCTGTAAGTTGCTTAGATGACTAATTATGTCGCCTGGTGTAAATGTCTGCTTTTTGTATAGTGGCAATGCACCGCAGATAGCATGTCGTTGGTTTACAAGCAAAATTCACTAAGTACAATTTTCCCAGTTTTTGGTTTTTTATACTAAAGTAAGTCTTATAATGCCAAGTTTATGCTGGCAAAACCTTATAAGTCGGAAACTGATATTAGTAAGGTTTTTAGGCGCACTTTTATTGCACTAAGTCTATCGTGCTATTATAATATTCAAACCCCTAAGTTGGCTTTTAATCTAAAAAAAAGTTTGACTTTTTAATCTAAAAATCCAGTATTGGAATTAAATAATTATTTCAATTCTTTTGTAAACTAAACTAAGAAGTCTAAAAAACAATGTATACTGAGCCGATTAATATCAAATACAATTCCCAAATTTTCAGAGCCACACACTTCTTAAATATCGATTTACTAAGAACTATGTTTTTTGGCTTAGTGATTTCTACTTTTAAACCGACGATGTGTTCTGACTGATGTGAAAAGAGCCGATTCTTAATATAATCTCTATGATTTCAGTAGGATTGGGTACATTATGCACTTGAGATACTGAGGAGGGCATTAGGTTCCAGGTTTATCAATTGGGCTTCTAGGCCTTTTTGTTTTGTTTAAGCTTAGACCCCCACACTAGTTCATCGTAGGGTCGCAATCTGTCCAAAAATGGTCGTATAAGTCAATGCATACATTACTTTCGCAGTTTTTCCCAGACCATTGTATACAATGATAAGAATTTTTCATCACGTCATACACTCTTCATTCCCAGATATTTAAATTATTTTCTTTACTTTTTCTTGGATGTTCCAGTCGGATGGTATTTAAAACAGTGAACAAATACAGTGTAAACGACAGTGCAAAATTTTTATACCCAATTGCTATTGAGTCGAAATATAGTAATATATCACGTATACTTTTTATGTAATAGATTCATTATTCCTTCTCTATTTGAAATATATATTGATAAAACCTTTCACCATGCTCATCCATCGAATTTCGTGAATGAAATCTAAGTGCGGGTCCAAAAAGACGATTTTAAAGATTTTCTCATTTACAGATATTGTACTTAAAATTGAAAAAAACAAAAAGATATTAAGAAATATTGCAAAAAAAATTACAGAAAAATCGAAAAATACCCATTTTGAGGGCTAAAACCCCCTAAAAAGTGGGCTTCTCGGGGTAGAAAATCGGTAGACTTTATAACCCTTTATTAAGAAGCCTAAAAAGAAGCTCTCTGCCAATTTTCAACCTGTACCTAATTATTTCCGCTATATCGCTTTTTTCGGCTTAATTTACCTGTACTATTAATTTAACCCAGTTTTCTCGCGATTTTACAGTGTTTATTGCGGGAAAAAAATTACGTGATATTTGCGGAGACCCTCCCCCTCCCCCACGTGAGATTTGGTTAGATTCGGCTCGACCCCCTCCCCCCTAAACACCTCACGTAATTTATGGACGCCCCCTTAAAGGAGTATCCACACACATCAGGGACGTGGCCGGGACGTTCGATTTTTTCTCCGGCCCGGACACGGACATGTGTGAACGAGTACATATAAAATGTACGCACCAATATTTTTTGAACCCCTGACGGAACACTAATAAGTGTGGATATTCCTTTACTCGTTCACACATGTCCGCGTCCGGGTACGGGCTCGTTCACACATGACAGAACACGGCCCTGTGACGTCCCGGGCACGGCCCGGATACGTGTGGATACCCCTTAAGCCAGCTGCCCTGGCTGCAATCTACAAATCCTACATTCCGCCTCGCCTTGAATATTATTCGTATATTTAAGCGGGCGCCCCAAAAACTACTTTGACTTGGCTGGAGAAGGTGCAAAACCGCCCCTCTGCTCCTCCATAGACCACTAAAGACACCTTAGGAATGTAGCAGCCCTCCCTAAATTTTACCCCCTTTACCATAGCGACTGCTCCACTGAAATTAAGAACCTCCTGCCTACACGGCAACTTTTTTCTCGCAACACAATACTAGCCAACTCGTCTTACCCCCGGCTCACTGCAGACCTCCTCTTCCGCCATTACGGTTTAGAAGTTCATTTATAAATAGAACAACTCCACAGTCGGTTTTTCTGAACCCATATAAGACCTCCGAGTTCAAACGCAAGGTTCATAGACATCAGCACCCTGCAAACCTCTAACATATGCCTTCTCTTCTATCCTTCAGATCAAGCTTATTACTAGACAACTAGACATTACACCATGACTTGCACCACATGACGGACTAGTGTTCCAAAGGGAGATTCCTTAGCTTGACCATGCAATATAAAAAAATTAAAAAATAAAAATTATTTTGTATATCTCAATACTAGTACAATTACCCATAAAAATTTCAAGTTTCTACGAATTAAAATACCTGAGAAAAAAATCTAATAATTTGTCACATTTTTCGCTAAAAATGAAATAATCCCTTAAAACCCATTTCATTTTTCTCAACATAATAAGAACCGCTTGATGCCAAATTTCCCATTAAAGTCGTTTCGCCCATTCATTTCTTTACCCCATTGTCAAATTTCACCCATCGGCCACGAAATCATCATCACAAAAAACGTAGGAATCTATTTTTAGATCCGCAGGCACTAAATAAAAGCCGCAGCCTCTGATTTTTTTTCCAAATGCGCGAAGGGCTTTTTCATAACAAGGAAAAGTTTATTTCGGAAACTAACCACATAGAGGAGAACAAAACCCTGCGATACTAGCGCACGAATCTCATAGCGTCGTAGACTGATGTTATTTTGACTCGCGTTTGTCGATATCTACTTAGTATTCAATTACCAAGCTTATAGCAGCAAAATTAAATCGATTTATCTCTAGGTTACCCCAAAATTTCGATTTAACGTATAAACGGGTATTTAATACGAAATCGAATTAAAGTTGGATTGATGTACACATACATAACACAAATACACAGGAAAATTTAAATGTCAAGCTGTTATATTAAATACGAAAAAATACGAGATGGATAAACTAAAGTTATCAACAAATATTTTAGGCTTAAGCTCGTTATTTTATTTAAAAAAAAATGTTTTCTGCAAGAGCATCCTTTTCTAAGAGAATTTCATATTACAACTTGCAGTAAGTATTTTAAAATTATAAAAAAGTATTTTGACTGGAAGCACGTTATTTTTTGCAGAGTTCTTAATATAATCCGTAGAATACGTAAGAACACAAGCCGAAATATTCTGCGAAGTGATTAATGGTGGCAAAATATTGTTAGGAACGATTATCCTGACAACGAAATGCTGAGTAACTTTAGGATGACAAAGAGACGTAAAGAAAATTGTGGCAGTAGCAATATTCAAACTTGCTAGTTGTGCAGAGTACCGAGTAGTGGGAATTGCGTTTGGCATTCATAAGTCCGCAGTTAAAAATGCCTTTATCGTGTATGTGAAAGTTTGAACGATACTCTTTTGAACGAAGAAATTTTTTTGCCAACAGCTGATGGCATTCTTTTGTTCTACAGGTGGATTCATCTCTACTATTTCGAGACATAAGTATTCGTCATCCGGGATCGTGTCACGATGCAGCTGTTTTTAAAGATTCCAGTTTATTTGAAAGTTTTTGCAGAATTGTTCCACGATGTGAAAAAATTGTAAATGGTGTATCCATTCGATCATTTTTGATAGGAGATCCAGCCTACCCGCTACTGCCTTGGTTAATAAAAGGTTGCACAGGTCTGTACCATTTTCTTTTATCATTCCGCACTTTTTTCTGATAATTTGAAATTTTGTTAAATTTTCATAGGTACAAAGACAGCGGAGGAGGAGTCATTCAATGCGTATTTAAACTCTGGAAGGGTCATTGTGGAACAGGCAATTGGGCGCCTTAAGCAGATGGAGAATATTGTGCAAAAGAACTGACATCAGTTATAAATTTGTTCCTAAAGTTGTATCGTCTTGCTGCATTCTGCATAATATTGTTGAAAGAAATAAAGAACGCTTTATAGATATGACGGAAGAAGAACAGGTTCATTATGTAGGGGCTCTCCAGCAACCTTCGCATTTAATTTCTACTGCTTTTGATGACACGGCAAAAGTGCTTCGAAATTGCTTGAAAGATGAACTGCATAAAAGCAATCCGCTTCGTCAAAGTAATTTTTAATAATTAAAAAGCTGTTTAAATAACAAAGTTTCGTTTTATTTATAAAAAAGTTATTAAAACAACACTTTCTTCTTAAAAATAATTAACACAAACCCCTTTTGTTTAACAAAAAAATTTAACATAATAATTCTTCTTTAAAAAAATGAACATGAATTCGTTTTGTTTTCATAAAAAATCTTTCAAATAATACTTCTTACAAATAATTAACACAAATTCATTTTGTATAGCAAAAAATAACATACTTCTTCTTAAAAATAATGAACACAAATTAGCTGCTTATCAAAAAATCTATAAAATAATACTTATACTTTAAAAAATTAACATAAATTACACTTTTTTACCGGAATTCAAAATCCGTCAGGATCGTAGGTGATGAGATAGTCATGCAGACTGCCTTCATCTGAATCCGGGTCATTCCGTGTTGATGTATCCTGAAGACATCGGCGACACAGGAATTGAGAAGGCCGACGGGCTGCCTGTATGCACGCCAGGTAGAAACAGAATGGCACGGCGACCGTGGCGGCGGTGGTGTCCGTGACGGCCAAAACGTTTAAAATACACGCACCGCCATATATGCTAACATAATGACACGGAGGCGGTGGCCGGCACGGTGAAATTAGAGCAAATCCGAATTCTGCCGCCGCCGCCAAGTGATACCAACCATTGAAAACTGATTTAGTACACATTTAGCACACATTTTTTGTTTTTAACTGCTGTCTGCCTGCAATTTGACAATTTGGTCGTGTCGCTGTTTGGCCGTTATTTTCAATTTAATTCGTGATTTTTTTTAGTATTTTAAATAAATTATTGTAATTTATTATATAATGGCAAAAAGGAGTTATTTATAAATTATGGGGCATCAGAAAGACTGTGTTGCAGGTAATTAAAACTAATTTTTATAATAAAATCAAACCAAAACAGTCAACGATAAAAAAATTTCTTGTCTTTATTTAGCAACTCAAGATGAATTAAATGGAACTTTATTAATTTAAACTTTTGGAGATACTTCAAGGTACTGTGATGTTATTCATTTTCTAATAAATACTAATAACTTATAACTTTAATTATTAGTGCAAAACAATGAATGTTGAAATGTTTGTATTTTTCCTAGAGGAAAAACTATAAAAATTCCGGAACCAGAGCTTTGTAGTTGTGATAGCTGAGGAAAAACAGGAGCCAAAGTAAGTTATTACATACATTTCTGGGAAAGTTTTGTAGTTAAAGTTTTTTGTCAGATAAAAGTTGAAATAAAAAATGCTGAGGATTCAAGCTGGAGATAGTGATGCTAGAAATTTTAGGCGGAAACCCGGAAAGGTGAGAAGTATTTTTTATTGCTTTCTAATGATGTAGTATACATTTTTTGTACTTTCAGGCTTTGAAAGTTATAACATCATCCAAGAGAGAAGGGGAATATATGTCTTATAGATTATGTACTGTGCTATGGCTTAAAATAAAAGTGCTTGTTTAATAATTTGTTTTTCTTGATTTGTCTCAATTATATCTATGCGGCAAGCTATATTTTATTTCTTTAGGTTGTTTTTAGTTCAGATGGACATGGAACCACCCTCTTTCAAAACAAACCCTTTAATTTTTAAATTCCAGGTAATTTGCGGTAAATGGCAAAATATCATTAAGCAGCCCAATGTAAATAACAAATCGCCCATTTTCTACTTCCAGGTAAATTTATCTAATGTAATGTCATAAAAGAGATCATGAAACCACGCTCTTTCTAAACAAACCCTTTAATTTTTAAGTTTCGGGTAATCTTCGGTAAATGGCTAAATATTATATAGCAGCCATTTGCTACGTTTACATGCTTACTTGAAGTATACTTGATGTAGTTTTCAAATAACAAAATATGCATGTAAACTAGTCTTGACTTCAAGTATACTTGAGTCAAGTAAATCACAAAAAATTGTTTGATTGACTTGAAAAAGCTCATGTTAACGCTACTTAAATACTTGAAATTTTGCATGTGGTTTTTTTTCTTTTAACAAGAAGAAGATAAAAACTGTAGTGAACGAATACTTTTGATACAATCTTTTTAAAGTTATTTATGTTATAATAGGAGCTAGTTTCTGTTATAATAGGATAGGTCAAATGTCAGCTCAAGAAAATTTCAAGACATTTTGAAGTCAAGTAAGTGAACCGAAAACGCAACTTGAGTTTCAAGTAAATTTCAAGTCAAGAACTCAAGTAAATCATGTAAACGTAATGATTATCTTTTATTTATCTGTGCTTCGCTAAACGGGGGTCGTCGCGTTTTGTCTGCAAAATTTTATTTTATTTACAAGCCAGCCGAAAAGCTGGCAGAAAAGCTCCTATTCCTTCTTCGGAATAGAGCGAGGCACTTCCAGTTGCACGAGCAGTCTAAAAAATTATAATAAATAATTATATGTTATAATTTGGTAAAGTTTTTTATTTGTAAAGTTATACCTTTCCAACAATTTTTTCAATTGAATTGTTCAATGCTTCTTTAAAATCTTGGAAGAGTTCCCTTTCAAATTGTCGTTATTAGGCGAATTCCTTTTCCATCCATTTTTGATGCTCTTTAATACATACATAATGGTGTCCTCCCTTAATGCTTTTCGTTTTCTTTTAGGTGCCGGCGAAAACATTTCTATTTCCATTTCTCCGGAATCTTGTATGGAAAGAGAAATTTGAACTTACATGCGATTTGAAAAGGTGAAATAGAACTTACCCGATTGGTTACTTTGTCCACTAGTTTGTGTGCAATTACGCTGGGTGTGTATAGATGTTTTCAAATGCCGTGACATTTGACGCATGTGGGGTAAAAAGCTCTTAAAAATGTTTAAAAGCTGGAGATAATTTTTCTTCCTCTCTATTGAGAAATTAAGCTCCAAAATAGGAAGCCAAAGGCGCACGCAAAAGAATTGTCAGCAATTCCCATATACTTTCTGACAACTTGTTGCAAATATTACGACGACTCTGTCTTTTCATTAGAGCTTCTGTATATACCACAGTGGCTTAAAAAATATCAAACGAAAAACGAAATTTATATTTTCCTATTTGAATAATTGATAGAAATTTGAAGATCGAAGATAAATATTTCTTAACCGTAAGTAAAATAAAATGCGAAGAAACTATTTTAAACATAATTTATTCAAAAGGAAACACTTTTCTAATTAAAATTGAATTTTTATTTTTCTTATAATTTTGTGAACCATTGTATATTGTAAAAAGTGAGCGAGAATTGACTCCTCCTCCTCCTTATCAAATCACTTGCTGTCATTTAATCAATCGCGACTGCGTATTGCTAATTTTACAAATTATGAATGAAAAGCGTCCTTTTTTATATATTTTTTAATTTTCAGGTTTTTGTATTTTACATACATATTTGCTACAGAAATAATTTGTAGCAATTTCTATTAAAAAATACGCAATTTGGGTTTTTAATACTTTGATACTAGGATTGTTGACGTTTTCGGCCACTCGCATGCGCGCTTCTGCCAGGGGAGGTTACGTTGCTTGCGGCTGCGGAGAGTTCACAATTTACGAATGAAAATGCTCATGAATTTAAAAAAGGATTTTTCAGCATTTTTTTTTTAATTATTATAAATTTAGGGATGAGCAATATTTCTCATAATTATAATAAAATTATGCTTATTATGATGGATAGATTTACTTGGTTGAGCAGGGTTTTTACATGTATTTAAAAGCTCTGCTCAATACATATAAAGATAACTTAACTTTATTCATTTGGCATGCGCGCATCCATAACCTTCTATATTACATTGATCTGTTTTTCTTGTCATTCTCCAGGCGCAGCAAGTTTTCTTAAATTAAAATTAGAACTTGATAATAACTTACAAACAAAACAAAATATTACTTACTTTCTTTAACAAAATTAAGCATTTCTTCTATTTCGAAGGAATTCCAATTTAATCTCTTCTGCGACTCCATTTTATTTGAAAAGTGGTTGTAAAAAACAAGAACTGTCACCTTGCAGTACTGCTACCACCACGAAGATTCTCACAAATTCATTCTTATAACTTTGGCTTAAGCCGAAAAATTTCGGTTTAAGCCGTAATTCGAATTACCCCGTTTATACGACAAAAAGTTATGGATTATCCATAATTCGAATTATTTTTGGAGTAGCTATAAACTTGGTAAATGTTGATTATCTATAAGTAGATACGTAACCTTGTTGTATGGTCTTGAATATAGATGGCCATACTTACACTGAATTGAAAAATCCATCTTAAAACTTAGGCTCACGAGCTTTAAAAATAAAATCTGTCTATCGTTTTCGCAGCGAACATAGAACATAGAACTTTTGAAATGATGTATATAGCATGAATTGAGATATGTACTTGCGATTGCGTCTGCCGTTCTTTGAGACAAAATTCTCGCAATTTTTGTTGTGTTTATATGCTTTAAAAACGATTTGTTAGGTTCAAGAAAGAAATGAGCCGTGGAAGATTTATTATTTTTTTCTTTTTTGGTGAAATCATTTTTTTTAATGCAGGTGGATACGGTGCCGCAAAGTATAATTAGTGCTTTGTAAAAAAATATTGCAGTTTCTCTAAAATAAAGGCTAAAAGTAAAAAATTGGTACTATTAAATATCGAAGCCTGAGTAATTTTCAGTAAAGAGATTTTAATATAAGTTTTTTTTATCATATAGCATCCCAGGCAATGAACTATTTTGCCTCATCATTAAGTTAAAAGTAAGTAAAGGGGTCATTTATTACTCAAAAATTGTTGTCCTTTATAGTCCAATCAATCTACGGATTCACAATGTAAATTTCCAGACAATTGAAGGCAGGAAAAGAAATATAAGCGTGTAGAAAAATTAATTTCAAGAAAGATAAACGACAAAATCGACAAAAATCAAATTATAAAGTTGTATGTAGATATTCAAATTATCTTTCGATTGATATACATATATTAAGTTATAGGTTAGGGCGCAAAACATAGAGAAATATGGAAAAAACTGTTAAAACCACGTTTTCTTAATTTGCTAATAACTTTTGCTTAGCACATCTTAGATATTTCTTATTTGGCAAAAATATTGCTTCTTGCTAGCTGAAAAAACAGTTTTATTTTTGTTGCGAAAAATTGAACACTTTCCTTGAAATTTCACTTTTTGTAAAAAAGGCGTTCTTCTAAAAACGTTCCTCTTGCTCTGCGGATTCTTCTAGAGCAAGGGTGGGCAACCTTTTTACAACGCGGGCCAGAATAAATTTTAAATTTTTTCCGCGGGCCGTAGTAAATTGACACTTTTTTGTGACCTGTAATTTTTTAGTCTGGAAATCCATTAATTACGTGAGCTCAAAAAAAAATTTTTAATTCAAAGAATTTACATTACCCCAGACAACATTTTGTATAACAAAATCAATACAATATTAAATATTTTCTATGCCCGGGATTCCCCGAATTAAGCCGAACGCCACACAAGTGTCATTCACAAGACCCCATTCGCAGAATTCCTCGCCGCGCCGGTTAGAATCGTAAAATATAGGGTAAATCTCACGGGACATTGAAAAATATTTATTTATAATTTCCTTTCTTCTCAAGATCTCGCGGGCCGGATAGGACCTTTTCGCGGGCCGTAGGTGGCCCGCGGGCCGGAGGTTGCCCACCGTTGTATCTAGAGTACCGTTCTCGAGCTTAAAGTTTTCTTCAAAACTTGTACTATCACGTAAAAGTGACAAAAAGTCTATTTAAAGGTTTTCCAGTGCTTAAAATGACCCCCAAAAACATATTGATAGTGAAAAATAGATTCAAAAAGCTATTTTTTACAATCGAACTCCTGTTTTTTCATTATTAATATGTTTTTGGGGGTCATTTTAAGCACTGGAAAACCTTTAAATAGACTTTTTGTTACTTGTACGTGAAGTTTTGAAGAAAATGTTAAGGCCTCAATTTTTTTAAATGCCCCACTTAAAAAATAGTGTCCTACTCTTGGTATGAGCGTGTAAACCTGCACCATCACCCGACAAAACCTACGAATCTCCAGGGACACAGGAACACATTCATCCCTTTCTTAACCCAAATTGGTACCGATAGGGTTAAATAGATCATATCGAGTTACAGTCAGACCTAAAACAAAGGTGTCCACAGGTTTTCTTTATATCTAGTCCGCGGAATAAACCGAGATTTGCTGAAAATTGGAACACCCCCAAACATCATTATAAATGAAATGTTGAATTTCTCCAAAGATCGGTGGGGAGCAAAACAAATTTTTTCAAACGGTCAAAAAGCAGTTTTATGCAAATATCTCTTAAACGCTAGGTCGTATCATAAAACAATTTGGACTAAGTTTGTAGGTTATGCGATTATCTACAAATAAAGATATTATAAGGTAGGCGAGGGGATTAACGCCCACCAAACATATTTTGATTAACATTTTAATTCCATCTTAATTATAAGAACAAAAACAATTTACTTTTATAATCTTCTTATATTAAGTAACAATAAAATAATACACATGACAATACCCATCTGAAAACTAACAAAAAAAAATCCTTTTTTATAAAACATATTTTGGGCGTTATAACCCACACGTGTGTATAATAACGCCCTAACTATTAGACACGTTTTTCTTGACATTATAACCAATCTATGTATATTAATAAAAGAAAGTTTCTGTATACGTGTATGTATGCGTGTATGTGCGATGTGTTCGCTATAGCGGGCGCACCAGTCATCGCAGAGCTTCCAAATTTTGCACGAAGGTCCGTGGGGGTCTCCCATGATGCACCTCGAAATTCAAAATGGCCGATTTTCGAAATTCAAAATAGCCGCCACAAAATGACCGAAATTCAAAATGGCCACCCAAATTTGCCAATTGTGTTCCGATTTCAATAAAAATCGGTATCTGGGGGTTTTTAATATAATAATATAGAGTTATCCTTCTAGCTCAGAAGGTACACTTCTCAGCTGGGCTGAGAAACGGGCCACGCTTATGCGCAGGGACCGAAACGGCCGAAAGCACCAAAAAAGGTATAAGAAGAGAAAACACCGCATAACGAGCATGCGACCGAAAATGCGGGCTCCTTCTCGACCCTCCCCGGCACTCCGGTACCGAGCCGGCCCGGCCCCCCGCACACAAACGCGGTCACATTTACCACTGCACAGTGGCTCAGCTAAGACATGCAAACACAAAAAAAAACAATGCAACATTTAAGAGCACAAATCATCAAACAGAGAAGCGTGCAAAAACAATGAAAAAGTGGGACACACAGGGAGTCACGCCACATTAAAAAGAGTCCTTTTAAGGACATCTTCGCTAACTTGCATGCTAAAAGCACTCGCATTTTTGTTAACATTTATAAGCATGCGGTTAACTGGTTCGTACATCCCATAATTGGTATTAGAGGAATTAATGTACAAGAGAGGTTGACCTCTCAGGTTGTAGTTGTTCACTCTAAATGACGTACGGGTTCGTAGGAAGCCTGAGTCAACTTTGTCATTCAACAAACGATGAACGAATATAACGTCAGCGACCTCGCGACGCTTATGGAGAGAGCTCAAGTTGAGCAATTTAAGGCTCTTCCCATAAGGTGGAAGAATAAGTGGGTCATCCCACGGGAGGTGACTGAGTGCAAAACGGACGAACTTCCTTTGAACCGATTCGATTTTATCGATATGGGAGGAGTAGTAAGGAGACCATACCTGGGAGGCGTATTCAAGCAGAGGCCTAACTAAAGATATGTATAAGTGTTTGGCGATGAGGGGGTTGTTGAATTGCTTGGACCATCTTTTTATAAATCCCAGGACGGAGTTGCCTTTGGAAGAGATATAATTGATGTGGGTGGAGAAATCCAACTTACTATCTAACCTAACCCCTAGATCGATAACAGAGTTAGTGCGGGAGACCTTGTTATCGAGAAAAGTATAGTCATAAGTTATAACGCCACGTTTCCTACAAAAAGTCATGACCTCACATTTACTAATATTAAGGACCAGGTTGTTGTTGGAACACCAAGAATAGAAGGTGTTTAAGTTTGCAATCCTCGATACTCCTTATGTGGCGGTACAGTTTGATGTCATCGGCATAAATAAGGATTTTATAGTGCCTCAGCAGGGTAACAATGTCATCGACTGATAAAATAAAAAGGAGAGGACCAAGATGACTTCCTTGCGGGACACCAGAGGACGCTTCGATGTTTTTAGATTTGACTCCGCGGAATAGAACCTGATAGGTTCTGTCGGCTAAGTACGACTGGAACCACACCACGAGGGTATGCGGAAAGCCTAATTTTTTTAGTTTTAGAACTATAATAGAGTGAGAGAGCATGTCGAAAGCTTTACTGAAGTCTGTATAAACACAGACAGTTTGACAGCCAGTGACAAAGCCTCGAACAGTGTGAGAAGAGAACTCTAGTAAATTAGTAGTAGTGGAACGAGCTGCAAGAAAGCCATGTTGGTTAGTTGAAATAAGTCTCTTGCAGATAGGGGCGATAGCAGAATAAATAATAGATTCGAAAAGTTTTGGTATACATGATAACTTCGCAATCGGTCTATAATTAGATATTTCGTTCTTACAACCCTTTTTATGAACAGGGATTATAAAAGAGTTCTTCCATAAGGTTGGGAAGCGCCCCTTATTTAGGGATTTTTGAAATAAACATAGGAGAGGAGATAGTAGGGCTCCTGCACAGGATTTGAGAACAGCAGGAGGAACACCGTCAGGGCCGGACGAAAAATCTTGTGGAAGATCATTTATATGTTTCGAGATATCTTCCCTGATTATAGACAGAGATAAGTTTTGAGCCGTTTGTATTGCGTTGATATGTCGAAAATTGTCTTCATCAGGTTGGAAGACAGACGAGAAAGATTTGCGGAAGAACGATGCAAACTTGTCGCAAATCTCGGATGAAATAGAGCTAACAGAGTTCTCGTATTGCATGGTGTTAGGGTAATTATCAACCTTTTTCTTAGAATTAATAAATTGAAAAAATGTTCTGGGATCACCATACAGTTTACCTTCCATGTTACTGAGGTAGTCCTTATAGAGAGCTTCGGAGAGAGCATGGAATTGGTCATAGCAATTGAGGAATGCGGAGAAACTCGCAGTGTCTTTCCTCTTCAGGTAGGTTTTCCAGAGTTTATTCCTCAAGTTTTTGGTATGTCTCAACTCATTGTTGTACCAAGGTGGGGATGATCTGGATGACTTAAGAGGCTCAATAGGTATACAGGATGCGAAGGTTTCATACAAGACGGAGTAAAAACTTGATACGTCGTCATCCAGCTCATTAGAGGAAAGCAAGGTATTGAAATCAATGGAAGTGAGCTTGGATGACAGTACTTCAAGGTTGCCTTTTTTTAAGTTGAAGGTAAAGGTTGACTCCTCCGGGATTAGCTTATCGGTAAAGGCAAAACAATAGCTCAGTAGGAGAGGAGGGTGATGATTATCAACAGGCGACAAGACAATTGAGCTAGGCTCAACATACATGTTGTCTGAGTCGGAAAAGAATACGAGATCTAACCGCCTTCCTAAAATATTATTCACACCGCTCATTTGGTACAAACCGCATGAGAATAAGGAATTCAAAAAGCTGGATTCCCTAAAATTAAGGTTGTTTTCAGGAAGGTAGTTATCGTCATCATCGGAAGATACCCATTGAACGTTGGGTAAGTTGAGAGTAGGAGTTCGTCTTTGGAGTTCATCATATCCTGGATATGATTAGTGCAAGAGATTAGAATATCATAGAGGTTTTGACCTCTATCGTCAAGAGTGCTGAACATACCTGGTGGAATGTAACAGCAAATTAAAAATAGGTTCTTATGGACAAGGGAGACTTTAAGAGCGAGGAGCTCAATGTCCAAAGAGTTGGAGAAACTAGGAAGCGTTATTAAGCAACAATTGAGAAGGTTACTACAGGCAAGTAGTACACCACCTCCACGAGCCTCCGAGTCAATATATCTATCCTTCCGAAAAACTTGGAAGGAGGTATCGAAAAGTTCGGCATTAAGAATCCCACTGTGTAGCCATGTTTCTGTAAAAGCGATTATCTCGAAGTCACTGGCCGAAGTTGACAGAAACACATTGCGGGTTTTGGATCTGATTCCCCTCACGTTTTGGTAGTAGAGGGAAAGGGTCTTGAGTTTTTTGAAGCCTGTCGAGTGTCAGGAATGCGATGCACACGTGTACAGGGAACGAAATACTTTGAAAAGGTACCAGGAGGCCAGAACGTGGGGTCCAAAAGCTTTTCAGCGGTAATGGGCGGTGCAGTCAGAACAAACGACGCAACCGGCTTGGAAACATTGCTGATCTTTCTACAAGAGACTGTTGCAGGATCAACAGCTTTTCCCCTTAAATATTCTTTGATTGCCTCGGACGTAGTTTCAGGGGGGAAACGCAAAACGAAGATATTTCGTGGTCTGGGTACCGTTATCAAATTGGCGCCGGTTACCGAAGACTCAGTATTCGTTGTGCCCGAGGGTCCAACGATACTAACAGAAGAGGTTGATGCTGCATCCGGTTCAAGGATATAGTTAGCGCCCATTGGGAGTGAAAGGGCAGAGACAGACGAACTAGTAGAAGGGTTCGCAGTGACAGTATTCATAATGGTGACTTTACGACTGCATCTGCGTTTACGATGCTTGCCACGGGTTTTCGGGTGGTGAGGTGCCAGCCTGGAGGCAACCTCTAACGAAGGGCCCTCTTCAGGTATTATGGCCGGGTCATTTAAGGCTGCGAAGTTTTGAGTAATAGTATCATTCTCCGCAAGAGAAACAGCTGTGGAGCAGGGTGCAGAAAGAAGCTGCTCTCCTACCTGCGGGGCGCCATCAGATACTGCCACCGCTGAGGCTGAGTTTGTTCTATCACAGACGCTATCGAATTTTAGGGATAGAGAACTCAGGGCATTGTGATTTTGAACCACTGTTGTAGACAGCGATTCAATGTCAGTCCGAACACGCTTAGTACTCCTTTTAATATCATCCAGTATAGGATGAAGAGAAGCTAAGGAGTTACCAGTGAAGGACGAAGTGGCGACAGGATTGTGGATCGCCGTATGTATATCGTCGATAGAGTCGAAGACCGTTGCAATCCGGGAAGAAATTTCTTGGAGTTTATTCATCAATAAACCCGAGTTGGTCGTAGCAGAAGCAAGGGTGTCGGACATCGTGTCGAGCCGGACGTTGATCGACTGGACGTCATCGGCTACCATCTCAAAATGAGATATATTTCCAGAGAAAGACTTAAGACGATCCATGACTTTCTCTTGACCATCAAGAAAAACGTCAGAGATGTCTCTCATTAGTCTAAGGACGTGACAGGGTTGAATGTCGGAGCATTCTTTACAAGTTGACCCGCTAGGGGCTGAAGGTTTGCCACTGGCTCGAACGTTGAGGCAGGTGGGGTGAAAGACGCCTGCACAAACACCATCACAGGAAATCCCATTTGGGACGATTTCCGAAGAGCACAGCTTGCAGAATTGTTGACCCGCCATAAGAGAAAAACAGGTGGTCCAAATAGTTTCCCGAAACGATTAAACTCCGATTGAACTGCAAGAGCAATTTGCCAAACTGATAATAAGACTTTTATACATTGATTATATACTAAGTAGATATGGACAAACGCGAGTCAAAATAACATCAGACTACGACGCTATGAACTTCGTGCGCTAGTATCGCAGGGTTTTGTTCTCCTCTATATGGTTAGTTTCCGAAATAAACTTTTCCTTGTTTATGAAAAAGCCTTTCGCGCTTTTGGAAAAAAATCATTAGCTGCGGCTTTTATTTTAGTGGCTGCGGGTCTAAAAATAGATTCCTACGTTTTTTGTGATGATGATTTCGTGGCCGATGGGTGAAATTTGACAATGGGGTAAAGAAATGAATGGGCGAGACGACTTTAATGGGAAATTTGGCATCAAGCGTTTCTTATTATGTTGAGAAAAATGAAATGAGTTTTAAGGGATTATTTAACTTTTTTAGCGAAAAATGTGACAAATTTTTAGATTTTTTTCTCAGGTATTTTAATTCGTAGCAACTTGTAATTTTTATGGATAATTGTACTAGTATTGAGATATATAAAATTATTTTTATTTTTGAATTTTTTTAATGGGCATGGTCAAGCTAAGGAATCTCCCTTTGCAACACTAGTCCGTCATGTCGTTCAAGTCATGGTGTAATGTCTAGTAGTAAGCTTGGTCTGAAGGATAGAAGAGAAGGGATAGGTTAGAGGTCTGGAGGGTGTGTGAGTAGATGTCGATGAACCTTGCGTTTGAACTCTGCTGTGTTCAGAAACACCGACTGTGGAAGCAGTCGCTATGGTAAAAGCGGTAAAACTTAATGAGTCCTACTACATTCCTACGGTGGCTTAAAGGGTCTATGGAGGAGAAAGGTGCGGCCTGGCACCTTCTCCAGCCAAAATAGTTTTTGGGACGAGTTATATACAAAGCAGGGTGGAATGTAGGACTTGTAAATTGTAGCCAAGGCAGCTGGCTGAAGGAGGAATCCTAGGCATTGATAAGTTTTTTTGGCGATTTGGAATATGTGATTATTCCATCGTAGATCTGAAGATAAAATTACGTCTAAGATATTTAGATATGAGTCAGACATTATATTCTTTTTGCCCGCTGAGATAAAGGGAAGGACAGTGCAGGTTTTTGTAGAGATAAGACAGTACTTTGTTTTTGTAGCGTTGAATTCGACACGATTCATGCGTTCACGGTCTAGGAGATAAGGTCTGGAAAGTCTTATATTGTGGAAGGCGTAGGATTAATGCAGAGTACCGACATAGACAAAACTATGAAGTGGGTTGGATGGGATTGAGAGCAGATCATTAATGAATATTAGAAAGAAAGCAGGTGAGGGAATCGATCCTTGGAGAACGCCAGCCGAGATGGAATTATTGTTGGATTCGAAGCCACCCAATACCACCTTGATTGAACTGCCAGAAATAAAGCTCTCATACCAGCTCCTTAGAACTGAGATGTAAGTTAATTTTACAGTTTTACAGAAGGCTTTGAATTAGAGTCTGCAACAATTTTCCGCTTGTCCGTTGCACGCATTGCTCTACTTTTAAGTTTCTGCAAAGAACAAAAATGTATGTAGTTCAGAAGACGGCCGGCCTTTCTATCTACTCAGTAATTTGCAAAGTAACAACTTTTGAGAAAAAGCCAAGCATTTAAAAAAAATTACCTTTGAACCAATAAAAAAATATTAAAAATTAATGAACATATTGTAGATATGTATATTATAGAACTTATGGTGGGTCCACTTGAAAGAGGCTTTTGTCGGTCGTATTTTGAAGTGACGGAGTGCCTGTGCGGTCAATGTCGACCGAATGTTTGTGCTAAATTTTTCAAGCGGCTTTCCTTCTTTCCATTATCGGTTAATTTGTAAATACATACTAGAGTTTTCTATCCTAGATATTTCTTCGTCTGTGCTTATGTATGTATCTCTATTTCCGTTTTCTAATACTTCTGTAACACCATACTCCCTTTTTGAAGCTGGTCGTCCCAAACAATGGTTTGCGTCCCCTCATATTGCTTTTAACTACACAATATGTCTACATCTACAACTTTCTTCTTTGATTTTGGATCTCGTTGCAACCTGTACATCAAGAATTCCAACTTGTTTGCAATCTTTTTGTCACCACAAAACCAGAGAGTTTTTGTGTCGAGGGACTCGCCACTAATTATAGTTCACGGCAGTATTTTTATTTCCAATTCTTGGATTATTTTCATTGAATTTTAAAATTTGATGCCATCGGAAGTAAGCAAGGAGGTGGTTTTATTGAAACCAATGAAGGGTGATGGCGTGGGATATATAGATGAACTAGCTGGAACCCGTTGCGCCTCGCTGCACCCAATAAGCCAATAGTAGCTTCCGTTTATTTTGCAGTTGAGGTGATACGAATTTTCATATATACATACTACGAGAGTTTCAAAAAAGGCATTTTTTCGTATTTTTGATTCCAAATAACAAAATGTGAAACTCAAAAACGAATCCTAAATGAAGCCAATGATGAACCCTAAATGAAGACCATTTCGAGTTTCACAAATTTTGAACCCCCATTTCTCCTCCTCCGGTTTCGGAGTCTATAAAACTTTTACAGACTGATCTCATTCACTTCCATTATGTACATATCTTAGAATTTTGGGTAATTATTTACTTTATCAGCCCACCCCCGCAGGCGGTAGTGGTTGTATAGGGGGTTGACCTGAACACATTTCCTTTGGAATTAGCCGTCGGCCACCCTCTAAAAAGTTATTCAGGGTTGAAATTTCGTAAAAATCACTTTTTTACAAGTATTTTTTTAAAAATAGCGGTTTAATAAGCAATTATATTAGTAACGATTTTGACTCTGGATTGCGCGCCTCCAAACACTCCACCACCCCAACTTCGATCTCATTCTCGGAGTAGGGCGCGACTATTTTGGTGTTCCGCCCAAAGCGGTACGGGGTGATAAAGTAAACAATTACCCTTAATACAAGCATTTTAAAAGAAATTTCAAAATCGGAACTGTTCTCCCTTCAATGATTCACTACTCTTGCGAAATTCTGATTTTTATTATTGTTTTATATTACTGTAAACAATTATATTCAAATTTATATTTTGAAATAGTTTACCCAAACTAAATGACTCATACATATTTTCTCTCTATAATTATTATATAATTATAATCAATAATAAAATCAATACAAAAAGAATTTTTGTTCAAAAAAAACCTACATACTTCATTTTTCTCAAAATAGAAAAAAACACGATAGCAAATTTCCAATTACATTCGCATATCTCTTCCATTCATAGCTCCCTTCATTGATAAATTTCAGCCACCGACCAAGAAATCGTATTTTCCAACAACAACAAAACAACAAAACAAAAGCAATATGCGCACAGGAATCTATTTTTAGATCCAAAACTTCTGGCTTTTCTTCCAACATGCGTGAAGGGCTTTGTAATGCTTTTTTATATTCAGGCGCAAACCTGCTTTTCTTCACGTTTTACTTAAAATTAATAAAATTGAAATTTTTTGTATGTTATGATTATTATGCACGTAGAACGAAATAATATTATAAAATTAATGTTGAAAACCCACCCCCGTTGATTTTAGAGGTATACAACAGAAATTAGAATCCCAAAAATTCATATCAGTGTAACTATCGCCATCTAGCGTCGTAGTCGGACAAATGTTTGTCCATATCTACTTAGTATATAATCAATGTTTTATAGCAGTTTGAGAACCAGCTCAATTGGTTTAAAAACGTTGCATAACCTCAGGTGAGTACTTTAAAACGAAAGTTAGAAAATTATTAGAAATAAAAAAGTGAGGCTATGGGGGACAAACTTTTCCTAAACTAGGAAATAATAGTAATAAGATATATCTTTAGAATATGTAAAATAAATATTAATAAAACGAATTAAAGATTCCCTGCCTAGTAGCACGGGAAAAGGGGTTACGAACCTCGTTTCTGGTAGGTAGCAAATAACGAATTTATGATCAGAACCTATAAATTCAAAATGGCCGCGCCAATATGGCCGACGAATTTGCCAATTTTGTTCCGATTCCAATGAAAATCGGTATCTGGGGTTTTTTAAGATAGCAAATAACGAATTTATGATCAGAACTTATAAATTCAAAATGGCCGCGCCAATATGACCGACGAATTTGCCAATTGTATTCCGATTTCAATGAAAATCGGTATCTGGGGTTTTTTAAGGTAACAAATGACGAATTTATGATAAGAACTTATAAATTCAAAATGGCCGCGCCAATATGGCGGACAAATTATTCCAATTGTATTCCGATTCCAATGAAAGCAGATATCTAGGGGGTTTTAAGGTTACAAATAACGAATTAGTGATCAAAACTTATAAATTCAAAATGGTCGCAATGAAAATTGGTATCTGGGGGATTTTAAGGTAACAAATAAAGAATTTATGATCAAAACTTATAAATTTTAAATTTCGGGGCCAATCTGGGGACGAATTTTGCCACTTAAGTGTCATTTCCCGATCAGCTGTATGTAGATTGTTCAAGAGTTGGGAAATCGAAAAATCTTCACATCCTAGCTCCAAATGGAAGAACATTGACCATAGTGTATCCTGGTCATTTACACTATTGTCGTGAAGTTTGCCACATTCTTAAATGTAGGAAATGTCTTAAATACCAGTATAGAAACAGTAAAAACCGTAGAAACGGTAGAAATACGTTTTCAAATTAATATGAAGAACATCTCTATATAATTCAATAAAAAAACGTTGTACAGGACAGATATTCACAGTTCAACCGGTCAGATGCCGGCAATGATGATTTTCGGGAAACAGATTACGCTGCCAAGTGATTATATGGTATCCAAAATCATTTTTTCCAGATTTTTTTGTTGTTTTCATTATACTTTTTTCCTACCAACTTTTTTATTTAAAGGCGTTGCAACGCACGCGGGTTTTATGCTAGTATAACAATATAACGAAATACATTTCTTTTAATACCTATCAATTAATAATGAAAACAAAAAATAAAATAACAAATCAATATAAAAAAATAAGAAAATACTAAATGCAATCTCAACAATATGGGCACTCGAATTCAATATCCTTTTTAGTCAAGCCCACACAGTCCTCATGATACCAGATATTACACTTAGAGCATTGCATAGACAGTATAGTGTAATATTATGCACATCAGCAGCATCCACGATTGTAATATCAAGGTGGCATTTCGCACCATCATATACCAAAATGATTGGGCCTGGTGGTTTAAAGGTTGCTAAGTGTTTAATAAAATCAACAAACAAGTCTGTAGTCATGTAACCCTTAGGAGCCATTCGGACTATGCTACCTGGAGGCAAGTCATCTTTAAATTCCGGTTTAAGCCTCTTTCCTTTGAAAATTATCATTGGTGGTATAGGATTACCAATAGCAGATACACAACCAACTATTGTCACATTTTCTGCATGTTCGTTGGAGATAAAGTGCACTATCTTAACACTTTTTTTGGCAACAACTGTGGGCTGATGGTGAAGGCTTTGTCTACATCCTTTTTCGTCCATATTGAACATTTTTTGCGGTTTGTTTTTTATATCCAAACTTTCTAAGACTTCTCCAAGTTTCCTAAAATGAACTTCTACGATAAACTTGTTTAATTTTTGGGCCGTCGTCTGGTTCATAAATTGAGCCTTCCATCTAGCGATTTCAGGGTTCCTCTTCAAAAATGCTCTCATCCAATCTCTTCCGGCCTTTTGCTTGTCTTTGTTGAAGGAATTTGGTATTTTGTGTTGTTCACACAACTTGTATACGTTAAATCGTAACAGTCTCATAGTGAGTGGTAATAATACTTCAGTCATACGTATTATCCTGTTGACGAGGTCTAGCTCTTGTTCTGGACTTAACACGGATTTCCTACCCATTCTCTTTGTGCATATTCCGGTCTTGATATGGTCGCCAAGTGTTCTTCGAGGTATATTAAACCTATCTGCAGCAGCTCCCTGAGTCAGAATGCCTCTAGACACCGCATTGAGGGCTGCGCTCATATCCCTTTCTTCCCAAAAACCTCGTTTTTATACGCTTTATATTAGCTTCACCTGTATGTATGTGTGTATGTATGTATGTATGTATGTATGTTCTATGTAAACAAATCTTGCAACTTGATTTTGACCCACTTCTATATAACCGATCAACTTCAAATTTTGCACATATGCATAGTTCGAGTGACAATGCAAGCTGACCATTTTGTAAGAAAATCAAGATGGCGGTTCCAAGATGGCGGTCGATTTTTGCTATTGTGTTCCCCGACCCCCCGACATGGATATCAAATGAAACGGCATGACAGGTAGAATACAATTAGCTGTATGGCGTAATTCCGAATTCAAAATGGCGGCAAACAAAATGGCGGACTACCTTTTTCTTTACAACCCACTCGATATGGGTATCAAATGAAAGGGTGTGACAATTAGAATACTATTATCTGTGTGGCGTCATTCCAAATTCAAAATGGCGGCCAACACAAAATGGCGGATTATCTTTTTCTTTACAACCCACTCGGTATGAGTATCAAATAAATGGATGTGATAATAGAATACCTTTCGCTGTGGGGCGTCTTTCCAAATTCAAAATGGCGGCCACCACAAAATGGCGGTTTACCTTTTTCTTTACAACCCACTCGGTATGGGTATCAAATGAAAGTGTATGACGAGTATAGTATAGTAAGCTTTGTGATGTCGTTTTAAATCTAATATGGTGGTCACTACAAAATGGCCGAACACATACATATAATAGACTAAAAAATAGAAAATAAAAAATATAGTTTAAAAAAACTAAAAAATACGCTTTTATTTTAAAATGAACTAAAAAGTAAAAAATAATTTTGAATGCAAAGTTTTTATTGCTCCAGCCAGTATAAGAAAACAACCTACCTTTCGAAATCTAAAAAAGCGTGGGGCGCTAGCTAAAAGTTCCGGTGTTAATAAAATAAGAATATAGAGAGCCCCACGCTTTTTTACATTTCGAAAGGTAGGTTGTTTTATTATACTGGCTGGAGCAATAAAAACTTTACATTCAAAATTATTTTTTACTTTTTAGTTCATTTTAAAATAAAAGCGTATTTTTTAGTTTTTTTAGAGGTAGGTTTCCCCATACTGAATCTAAAAAACAATCAAACATATTATTTTTATTATATGCTTAATAACGCCCACGGCCCATTGTTTTGGGCGTAATTAGCCATACTGATAAGAAAAGCAAAATTGCGAGGTTATAAGAAACCCACTTAATATTTCTCGAAAATGTTATTAAGTATCTATTACTTAATCATTATGAAGTACAAATACAAAAATATTAACTACGTAAACCAATAAACAACCGAAACAATGACCTTTTCCGTAAGTAAAATATTATAAAATGAAGCGCGAAGTAACTTCCCAAACTTTGCTCGGTTACACGAAACGAATGAGGGACTCTGGGAAGATTTGCTTTCTGTCCGACAGATTGGCACACTTAATCCGGATTATGACGTCATACTTGACTTTCGAAATCCGGATTAATATCATAGTGACACATCCGTCTTCTTGATCCAAATTAATTGTCAGCTGATATAAACTTTTTAACTATTACCTTGGAAGACTCCCTAAATTCTCCATTTCTTTTAAATTAAATAATTGTGTATTTTTTCCTTGTTTCCGTCGAAGTTTTCCCACAATAAACATTCTTTTTATGTTTTCATATAGGAGATGACATTCAATTTTGATAAAGTAACTCACCACTAATGGCGCTGATGGCAGTAAATGGTAAACAAATCCAGGCAAATCGAGTTGTATATTGAGGATTAACAAATCCAGTTTACTCTTATAGTTTGTATATCGATCTACGTCATTTTGACGTCATAATCCCGATTAGCGTGCCAGTCTGTCTACGGCTTAAGCCTGCTTAGGTGCTTTCAAGAAAGCATTCAAATATTTCGTGGTTACATCCCAACCGCCAAATTCAAAAGTGGGCGTTATTACACTGAGGGCGTTATTACCCTCACCTACTTTACATTTCCAGTACAAATTGCCATTCATAAGATATCGCCATTTTGATGATTTAAAATACTCATGCCCTCAGAGGTAGCCCTAATAAAGCATCCCACCAACTTAACAGATTAGTAATAGGGTACCAAAGTTCCGCTTAGGTCTGGTCTTCACCTAACGGACTGTGGGCCTCTTTGTTCACCTGGTAGTCTGGTACTGCCTGCGTGACAGCCTTGGTTGGCTGGTTAGTGGGATTCACTTTTTTCAGGACATATAAAACTCCAATGAGGCTGTTTCTCGCTAACCCCGACGGTTGTGGCTCAGCCGGCTGCTTAAAAAAATGAAGTCATACAACATCCAGAAGTTCAACCGCGAAGCTCACTGCCTCCTCTTCATGCATCCTCCAGACTACCCTTAACCTATCATATCCATCCTTTTTTATCTTCGAGCTAAGCTTACTACTAGACATTGCACCGTGACGTGAACGACATGACGGACTGGTAGAATAAAGGGTTATACCTAAGGTATAGCCTTCACATAAAAAAAATCGAGTATACGTCATCACACTTTCAATAAAATCCTTTGTTGGAATACGTAGCTAATATTTTCAGGTGTGATTCCAGGATATTTTTGGAGAAAAAAATTGTTCTAAAGAGGGGGCTATCCCCACTATCCACTAAGATACAGGGTATTTACGAAAAACAGAAACTTGATTGACTCCATTTAGAAGATATGTAGGATCAAAGCCTGAGAAAAATCCCAATATTATTCGTATTTTAGCATTTGGCGATTTGCAATGGCTTTTTTTCTTATGTGTTATTTTATTCTTAGAGAGTAAATTGTTTACTATAATTTTAACTGCACACCGAATGCTATTTCAGATAACATTATCTCTAGATTTTGAGTAAAATTTAATAGTATTGGTATAGTATAGTATAGTCAAATCTGAATGCAGAAATAAGTCGTACATATTCGGCATCGGCATCTTCACGAATACAACTCCCTCATTTGGGGCGCCGCTTCAATTACTGTGTTTCCATGCAGAGTTTATCCTGAGTTTACTCAGATTAAGCGCCCATGGAAACGGGGATTGAGTAAAGTCTCGTTAAATCCAAGTAAACTCAACGAAGCCAGTCCGATTAAGCCGGGTTTTGCATATGTGTGTGTTTCAGTATCCTTTACTGCACACATACCAACGGCGAGGCAATGTAAAATTAATTATCTGTCACTTTAAACCAGAACCGTCATGGAAACAGCATCGAGTGATCTTGAGAGAAAAAGCTTTCTTTTTAATGAACGAAAACTCTACCCTGGCTCATGGAAACACAGTAAATAACCACCTTGGCGTGGTTGGATAAAGTACAAAAAAGAGCCCTTAAATTAATCGATGAAGACACCGTTTACTCCACCGTCGAGTCCCTGAGCCACCGTGGGAATGTAGCAGACTGACAAAATTTTATCCTACTATCATAGTGACTTTTCCATCGAAATAAACGCTCTACGGCCTCCACGGCAATCTTATGCCCGCAACAACGGATTAGACAACTCGTCTCACTCCCTGCCCCCCTTTTCGGGCACTCTACAAAATAGTAATTCGTCTTTAAATAGAAAAACTCGATTCTGGAATATTCTCTGGCAGTCAGTATTTCCGAGCTGCTAAACATCCAACAGTTCAAACGCAGAACTCCCGGACCCTCATAGCCCTTAACCCATTCCAACCCCGTACTAAGCTTACTGCTAGACATTGCACCATGTCACGACATAATGGACTGATTAGTGGGTGATTTGGGAAATTTATTCAAAAATTCATCCAAATTTTCACTCAAAAAATTCATTTAAATCTGAATCTACGGAACATACGTTTTTCAATGTTTTTTATTTTGTTTTGATTCAAGGGAATACATTTTTTTTCAAATTTTTTAATATTATCATTTAAGCATTTTTCAAATTCAACCTGAATCTAGTTTTACCTCCTTAAGGGTTGAAAATAATTTATTTCTTCTTGACAATATCTATAACCATATATCAAGCAAAAAGCAGAACCAATTTTTTACATATTTTTTTAATTTTTTTTATTTAAAGTTGGTTTTTAAAATTCTACTTCTCCCCTTCGTTTTCTCCCCTTAACGGTTGAAAATAATTTATTTTTGCCTGACAATCGAATCCCAAGAATAAAGTGGAAGAACAAAGTGGCCTTGTACAAAACTCAAGCGCACAGTTTCGTCGAAAGCTCGTAACTTTTTACAACTGTCAAATGTGAACTGTTTATTTAACGCGGTCGCAGAGGAAACAATTTAATAAACTGCAAAGCCTTTTAGATAGTTACAGTATTGGCCAATTCTAAAGCACCCCCCTTAAATATTTCATAAATTTTTCATTATTTTGATAAAAACTTAATAAAAACAACTATCCAATATTACAAAATTTATATCTAAATATTTATTTATATATCTAAAATATAAAAAAATTCAAAAATTATAACATAAATACTCAAGTCTATACAATGAAATGATAAACTATTGTACCAGTGGACAAAACTAAAGCACCCACCTCAATTCAATGGAAAATTTGCCATAGCGACTCCTAAACTTTAGGCTCTAAATGATTAACGGTCAGTAATATCGTGAATGATAACAAAGTACGAGGCAACGGGACGGGTTTCACCTTTTCCTTCTGGCGGAAGATCGAACAAAACATATAATAGGGAGGACTCTTTGCTTATTAAGTCGAAGACCCGCTAAAAAACCACTAATATCTGGAAAATATATGAAATATTGAGGGGGGGTGCTTTAGTATTGGCCAATATATTAAATTAATGTGTAGTAAAAAAGATAATTTTATTAGTTTCAAACATTTCCTTACTTCGGTTTTGAAATAAAAAAAATAACGCATTTTTCAAACTGTCGAAAACAAGGTAAATATGAAAAAACAAGCGAAAGTGGCATATTTATAGGCGTTAGAATATTCAAATTTAACGAATTAAAAGCTTTTTCGGTTAAGGTACTACTACCGGAAAAACGACAAAAAATAAGCACTTTTTTAATAATTTTTTTCTCAGCCGCTATGTTAGATATTATCAAGAAAATTTTTTTTATAACATTATTAGTCCTTAAAGGTTATAAAAAAAATGTTTTAGTTTATTTCTATTTTTTGCCAATAAGGTAGGGGGCGCTGAAGTCAAGAGCTCAAAAAAGAGATAGTCCGATGAGTGAGAGATAATCTCAGAATTGAGAAGTTTGCAACAAAAAGTTCGAACGGGATTTTATAAAGGAAAGTTGCTTACCTTGTAATTTACCACAATTAGTTAAAAATTAACAACGAAAAAAAAATGGTGAAAGTTTGAAAAAACGTTTGACAAAATTGCATTTTTTTTCACCCTTTTTCACTTCCCAAATTTTTTTTTCTTAATTTTTTTCTAAAATGTGGTAAATTACAAAAGGGTATACCTTTACAAACAAAACGCACCCAAGTTTATTAAAATCGGTTCAGTAGATCCTGAGATTAACTCTCACTTAGTTGAAAAAATGTTATTTCAAGAAAAACGCGTTTTAAATTGGTTCAGTAGATCCTGAGATTAATTCTCACTCAGCTGAAAAAATGCAATTTCAAGAAAAACGTGTTTAATGTTTTGGTTCGCTTTATCCCCACTAATATTATAAACTCTGTCTGTTTGTCTGTTACGCTTTCGCGCCTAAACCGCTTAACCGATTTTGATTAAACTTGGTACAGAGATAGATTAGATCTTGGAGAAGGACATAGGCTACTTTTTCTCCCGAAACAAAGGCTTTGAGGGGTTGAAATAGGGTATGAAAGTTTGTATGGGAGTCCGTCATTATTGAGTAGAAAAATATTAATGCCACCCACCATTTGAAATCGATTAACTTCAAATTTTGCACACATGCGTAGTTTTCTTGACAATGCAATGTGACCATTTTGTACAAAAATAAAGATGGCGGTTTCAAGATGGCGGCCGATTTTTGCATTTGTCTTCCTCGACCAACGACATGGGTATCAAATGAAAGGGTATGACAGGTAGAATACAATTAGCGGTGTAGCTTCATTCCAAATTCAAAATGGCGCTCAACACAAAATGGCGGAATACATAAAATAGACTAAAAAATAGAAAATTTAACCGATCGACTTCAAATTTTGCACATACCCATAGTTCGCCTGACAGTGCAATCTGACCGTTTAGTAAAAAATCAAGATGGCGGTTACAAAATGGAGGCCGATTTTTGCAATTGTGTTCATCGACCCACCCACATGGGTATAAAATGGAAGTGCATGACAGGTAGAATACAATTAGTTGTGTGGCGTCATTCCAAATTCAAAATGGCGGATTACCTTTTTCTTCACAACCCTCTCAGTATGGGTATCAAATGAAAGGGTGTGAGGAATATAATTCAGTAATCTATATAACGTCATTTTAAATCTAATATTGCGGACACCACAAAATGGCGGGAGATATATCTTATATTAATAAAAGAAAGTTCTGTATGTGTGCGCTATAGCTGGCGCACCAGTCAAGGCAGAGCTTCGAAATTTTGCACGTATGTCCGTGGGGGTCTTCCATGAAGCACCTCGTAGCCCGATTTTCGAAATTCAAAATGGCCGCCGAAAAATGACCGAAATTCCGGATTTCCGGTCAGCTGTATGTGGGTTGTTCAAGAGTTGGGAAATCTGAAAATCTTCACATCTTAGCTCCAAATGGAAGAACATCTTAGCTCCAAATGGAAGGCAATGAGTTTTCCGTTTGCTCTGGTTGTTTGAGTGAAAACGCTGCGCTTTCAAACAACTAGAGAGAATGGGACACACGTTGTCTTCTTTTATGGTTTTTACACTACGAAGGCGGTCGACTATAAAATGCTATAACTTTTATGCCATTACGAATTTCTTTATAAAAATGAACTAAGCTATTCTTCATAGTATAAGGAATCGAAAAATTAAAAAAAAATCGGTTTTTTGAAATTTTTCCCGGTAGTAGTACTCTACAGTGGTGTAACTTTTTTTCTATTACGAATTTCCTTATAAAAATGATGTAGGTTATTCTTCATAGTGTAAGGAAACGAAAAATGGAAAAAAAAAGTTTTTTGAAATTTTTCCCGGTAGTAGTACCCTACAGTGCTGTAACTTTTTTTCTATTACGAATCTCTTTATAAAAATTAAGTAGGTTATTCTTCATAGTATAAGGAATCGTAAAATGAAAAGAAAAAAAATCGATTTTTTGAAAAATTTTCCCGGTAGCAGTACCCCACAGTGCTGTAACTGTTTTCCTATTACGAATTTCTTTATAAAAATTAAGTAGGTTATTCTTCATAGTATAAGGAATCGTAAAATGAAAAGAAAAAAAATCGATTTTTTGAAAAATTTTCCCGGTAGTAGTACCCCACAGTGCTGTAACTGTTTTCCTATTACGAATTTCTTTATAAAAATTAAGTAGGTTATTCTTCATAGTATAAGGAATCGTAAAATGAAAAGAAAAAAAATCGATTTTTTGAAAAATTTTCCCGGTAGTAGTACCTTAAGTAGAGTAGAGCTCTAATTTGAGGTTGCCGTTTTCTGTTGCCACGTTGGTGAAACAGAGATAGAACCATACTATCTTCTATGCGATAAAGGAGCTCAGATTTGCTCTTCCACTTTATTCTTGGGATGTAAACCCGCCTTTAAGGCCCAACTATAATGCACATAAGAAACGCACGTCGGCCGACGTGCGTAAATATCAAACTTTCGTCAAACCTATACGGAAAGTTTCCACAAGTTTAAAATTATTAAAATGCATAAATATGATTCATTGACTATTCAAACTTGGCTATTAATCTTTGCTTATTAAAAATAATCATATTTATTTTCAATTATAATAAATTTCTCATCAAAATCACTCCCATAAATTTGAAGCACAACATTTTCCATACTCTTTCTTGTTTAAAACCCACAAAACAACAACAAAAAAAACAGCTGTCATCAATTTATCTACAAATTCTCACAAAACGTACGTTGAGCGCGGTTCTTTTCGCATTTTTACGTTTAACGAAACTTAACGAAACAAAATATGACCGACGTACGTCCAATATGGCCGAACCCATTAATTTCCATGAGAGCGCCCAGATAACGTGCGTTTCTTACGTGCATTATAGTTGAGCCTTTACACGGCACCGTGACGGCGCAGCCGAAATAAATTCAGTTTCTTTTAAATATTCCAAGAAAATGCCCTTTGTGCAGTATTGTCTGGCTTATGTACATTACACACATTATTTATATCATCGACGGCTTTAAGCTTTTTTTATTATATATTATCGAAACTCCAAACCGTATTTGCTGTTTTATCAAAAAACCAACCCGAAATCAAGAAAAAGTTCGTTTTTAGTTAAAAAAAAATTAACGCATTTTTCAAACTGTCGAAAACAAGGTAAGTATGCAAAAACTAGGCAAAATGGCATATTTATAGGCTTTAAAATATTGAAATTTAACGAAACTGAAAGCTTTTTTTCGGTCTACGTATTCGTCAAGTAGAGTAGAGCCCTACTTTGAGGTTGCCGTTTTCTGTTGCCACGTTGGTGAAATAGAGATAGAACCATACTTGTCGCATAATTGTTTCCTCTATGCTATAAAGGAGCTCAGGGGTCTGTTCAAGATTTCTGCTATAGCTGCTTTGGTAGCAGTTATTTTCAACCTGTCAAACTCTCCAAAGCAGCAAGAAGCTGCTATGATATCTTGGACACAAAAAAGCTGCTTTTAGTGATACATATGTATGAGTGTATCATCATGATGTCCATTCCTTTGATAAATAAAGAAATATTTACCACTTCCATCACATTTAATTAATACCGTAATTTATTATTAATTATTAGCCCAAACAAAACAGCATTTGAACCAGTCATTTTAATTATTTCCAAATGACAGTTACGCACACATATAAGTTTTAAAATAGCTGCTTTCTTGCTCCACTTGATACTGCGAGCAACAAAAAGCAGCTACATGAGCAGCTTTTTTCAAATTTTGAACACAGAAAAAGCAGCTTTTGTAGCAGCTTTTATTCTGTTTTGAACAACGAAAAGCATAAAAAGGCAGCTAATAGCTGCTATAGCAGAAATCTTGAACAGACCCCAGATCTGCTCTTCCACTTTATTATTGGGATGTAAACCTGCCTTTATTCTTGGGATGTAAACCCGCCTTAAAACCACGAACTTTATCCCGGGATCCCGTTTATTGGGATCTAACCGACTGCGCCAGTGAAATCTTTTTGAACGCGGGAAAAATAAAAAAAAACAATACATTATCAGAATAAATCAAACAAAAGCAAGGATTTTTATTTTCACTTAATTAATTACATTTAATCAAACAGAATTTATTCAAACGGCTCGATACAATCGAGTTTTAAATAAAAACTAAACTTTAAAAATAATTAACGTAAAATCTAACGGGAAACGTGAATGGTTTGATTCTTTTTATTAGGTGTCTTGTTTCTTTATTCTGTGGGAAGAAGTTGCGGTGCGATAAAGAATATTTGCTGAGATAGGCACAAGTTGTGGGAACTTGTGTCTTTGAGGTGTTGGCAACAGACGGAAAAAATGATGAGGTAGATTTTTAGGAAAATGGCAAACTCAGGTGAAGATGTAACTATGGAAATGAATTTGTACAATGTTGTTTGAAATTAATGGTTTAATTGTAGAAAATAGTGAAAAACAGAATTTTTGGAGAAATTAATTAATTAATTAAAATAAAAGAATGTTGTGCCTGCGATTTAGTTGGTGCAAGTAGTTTTAAAAAGTAAGTTTGAAAAGAAAATTGGAGATATTCAAAATTTTTTATATGGGGCTGTCCTTAAATTACGTAGCGGGGGGGGGGGTGAGGGTTCATCGCAGCGTTACGAAGCATTATAAGGCGTCGGGGTGGCAATTTTGACGTTACATAACGCTATTTCGATTCAAATTGTGGTCAAATAATTCTTTTATTTTCAGAAAAATTTTCAAAAAATGTATGGAAAAAAATGAAACTAGCAAAAAAACAAATTGAAATAAAAATATAAAAACATGTCACTTGATGATTGATACGAAAAAGTTATTTCCATTGCGATTCATCATTTCTTGGAGTATAATTTAGACGCTTTGCTCATCGCCACTTACGCTTCAGGCAGAAGCGCCTTTAACACAGTCGCTAAGCCGCAAACTAGCAGGATTGATTCTCCCACATGACAAATATGGTACCCATTTGAATGACTCGGGTAAAACCATCGACGCTGTCCTCGAGAAACAAAATTTCCAATTCGCTGGTGAAACTTTAGCTCAAGTTTGGTCAAGCATAACAATCGACAATCACCCAGTGTGTGCATGGGCGCCAGGAGGGGGTGCACTTGCACCCCCCTGGCTTTTGAACTAAATGTCTAAATATACTACAAACTTAAGATTTTATGAGAGAGGACAAATCAGTAGTAAATAAATCAAAAAATGGATACAGAAGGTAACTTTATAATGTAAGTGTTATTATAAAAGCCTCATGTGTCTTGGGTGTTGTCCAAATTCGTCGATAACGCTGCTGATGAATTCAGTATCCTCTTGCACTCCCTTTCTGTGAACACTGAGCATGTATCGTAGACCGATTCCACAGTATTACCCGACGTAATGTGCTTAATGAGCGTTTGATACTGCATTTTGTTGCTGTAAGAGTAAGACCAATCTTGATTGCCTCAGCAGATTTCCCCAATCGAGTAAAAATGTAAATATGTAGGTCAGACGGGTGCATCAAATTCTTGAGGCCCGGTGCGTACAAATTGCTGACCCATGGCAATTTACCTAAAGTGGGAATAATGATAATTATACTTAGAGTAGAGTAGATGTATGAGATAATTTTGTATAAATAGAGTAAATTGATTAATTAAAATTCAGTCGTTGATAAGCAGACGTTTGAGTGGGAAGCCAAGTCTTCCCAAAAATAACCCAGGAGTTAAGCTTTTGAGCCGCTCCATTATAATTCGGAGTAAACGCTTCTATAGCTGCTCCATAGGAGTTAATGCCTTAAGGTGAAACCCCAATGTAGGCTTGGTTTGCTTTAGTGCTTTGCTTTGCCTTGACATATCAAATAAACCAGTGCTTTGTTATGGGACAAAACCAAATGAGAAAGCGGCAAAGCCAAAGCAAAGCCCAAGCAAAGCAAAGCAAAGTTCGAAATGACCAATGTCCAATTTTTTGATGCTTTGTATGCTTTCGCGTTTGTTTAATATTTATTTTGCTTAGAGAAATAAATGTATGTAGAAGTTTGAGAAAATTTATTTCATAAAGAAATTATTTTTTTGGGAATAACATTAACTATAAATATTTAAGAGTTCAAAATTAATCTGAGACAACTATTTCTATATCCCATTTTAACAAATTTCTCGTAAATGTTTGAACAGTTAATGCCATAAACCAGGCCTCGGCAACCTGCGGCTCGCGAGCCGCATGAGTTATATTTTTACCGATAAGTTAATCGAACTATACCGATCTGAAATAGAATGAAATATTCACACCAAAAGAAAAGAAAACAAACGAACTTTTAGAAAAGAAAACACATTTATTGCGATTGTAACGGATTGAAGTTTTACGACAGACTAATTATGCTATTTCTACTTTTCAGTGTTGCACTTACATTTTCAATTGTCTTTTTGACAAGGTAAGCATTTTCATGGTGGCGAGACATAATTTGATATCTTTTGGACGTGACTTTTTGATGAGAAAATATTTATGTTTTTAAACGGAAATTATTTGATAATCTTTTCTCGGTGAGAAAATAATAATTAACAAAATGTTATTTTATTTAATTCTGGGAATAACGGAAAAGCTTTTCCGTTACCACGACATTGGTTTCACTTGAGTTTGATGTGAACCAGCCTCAGTAGTGTCATCTTTCTTTGAATCATCAATATATGTAATTCCTCCCCGCTTTAGGTCAGAAGTCTCCGGCTTCGGATGTAATATATTAATTGTCTTCTTTTTAAATTTCCGCGAAATGTAAAACATTATGATTATTAAGCTTGCTACCATCACCATGATTATGCTTACATTTGTTCCATACATAATTTTTTTATGATATTTAAATTCTTTAATTGCATTTATATTGCTAATATTTTCTAACATAATCTTATCAAAATTCATTGGTTTTACAAAGGTTTGGTTAACTTCTTTTGAAGGATAGTAATATTTATCTAAGAATGAAATTTTTTTATTATAAAATTTTCTACTTCTGACTCCTAAGGTACAGTTACTAAAATTGATCAAATAATTACCTGTTAATACAATTTTTCTCTTGTCGCAATTTTGCCATAAGGACTCATTATAGGAATTTTTTATTAAAATTGTTTCGTCATCAATTTCTTCTAAACTTGTAATATTATTATATATCAACTTACAATTATTTTGTGCAACACAATTTTGGCTTAATTTCAAATCTTTTAAAAGAACTTCTTCTTCGTAATGATACATTTTATTATTTATTTCTAATATAAACTCATCATCTGAATCAATTTCTAGATTTTCCGAATTGGGTATTGGCTTAATTAATTGCAATTCTTGTATAATATAATTTTTTGGGATTTTGATGGAAAGATCAAAAGTTGATTTTTATATCTCATGACACCAGATTTTAGCAATCTCAATTTATAGAAGTCTACATTGTATGTTTCTAGTTCTTCTAATGTTAACATGCTTGGATGTATTATATTATTTTTTGTTGCTATTATATTGTCTAAAATCTGATTTATTTTATTTTCAAGATATCTGAGTTTAGTTTCTTGGTCTAAGAATAGGACTTTATAATTTAATTCTTCTACATTCTGATTAATTGTATTTATTGAATCCAGTATTTTTGCTCTGTCATTTTCAATCAAAATTTTTATGTCAGATAATGTCTTGTTAAAGTGTTCATTTATTTTAATTTGTTTATTAAGATTATAGATAGCTCTAGAATTATTTTCGTCAATAGTCTCTAAATGTTCAATGATTTCTTGTCTGTCTGTTTCGTCCATAGTGCCGAACAACCATTTACTAGCTGAGCCAATGAGATTTATTAATCCTCTTCTCTGCCTAATGGGATTTTGAATTGTTCTAAGTTTACTTTTTATTAATTTTATTTCTGTATAAAGTGCCTTTTTGTCTTCTAATTTTAGGTGTTCTATATTATCTTCTAATTTGTTTAAAATTTCTGCCATTTCTGTCGGATCTATTATATGTAAAATGGTGTCGGTTTCGTTTGCTATTTCTACTTGTTTAATCCTAATTCTGACAAATCCATGTTCTTCCTTAATGGGATGTACCTGTAGTCGCCCTTGTACTATGCTCACCATCATCATTAGAATTATTATTACCTGAAATTTTAGTTACTCTTTTAATATTAGATAAGTGTACATTGTGCAATGGATATTTCCTAAAATAAGGTTCATCCTTATGCCTAACCCTTTTATAATTTTTAATAAAACCTTCGTTCCTCTTTTCAATATAAGTTTCCCTGCTTCTATTTAACTTGTTTATATATTCAAGCTTCTTTTTATTTACTTTATCTACTAATGCGGTTGTGTCGGTTAGTATATTTGCTTGTCTCGGGGTCATTCCAATCGTAGTGTGGAATCTGGCATTATAGTTGCCTATAGCTTTTTGTATTTTATGTTCGACTGATATATCTTCTTCTATGGCTTGTATCTTTTCAATTATCGTAGAATGTAGTCTTTCCACATCTACATTCCCAGTGTGGCTATTGGGTTTTGTCCAATGGAATTCTATATCTTTTTCCCGTAAAAATTTCTTAATTTGTTCTGATTTAAATTCGTTATCCGTTATGATTTTTCTTGGTTTACCAAAAGTGGCTAAATACCCTTCTATTATGGCAATTTTCCTCATCCAGTTTCTGTCATTTATTAGATAAGCGACGGCGAATTTTGTTAGTTTATCTATAATTGTAATAAAAGTTTGCTTTTTATAATGAAATGTGTCTAAGTGGATAGTGTCGTTCTTACTTTTTGGAGTTTCAGTTATATTTAGCTTTGGTTTTATTGGATTTCGGTCATATTTTATCGCCTGACATTTTTCACAATTATCGATAATTAATTGAATCTGTTTCTGCAATTTCGGATAATATATTTTGTCTTTTAAAGTTTTGTATGTTTCGTTAATTCCACTATGCAAGGATTCTTTCGTATGATATAATGAAATTTGTTTATGGCATTCTTCTTCACTTTCCATTTCTCTAGCTCTCTTGGTTGACCTTACAAACTTGATTTTTTTATCCTCGGCGAATAATTTTATGATGCATTGTTGTACTTTATTATAATCTGTATCATTTACTTCTGCATAAATTCCTATTCGACCCGATTTTATATACTTTTTTAATATATCTATAATTGTATTTTCGTCTTTTTGGGGGTTAATTTGTATGATTTTTCTTCCGTAGATTATCTCCATTTCTTTACTTGGATTATAACTTAGAATTATCTGCGTTTTATATTTATTTATTATCTCATCTTTTATGCCTACATGATCTAATAGTTGCTCATTTACTGAGTGAATAGTATCAGACAGGTCCATATTGGATTCACTGCTGTTTTGCTCATTGATTTGAGGGCTATTTTCTATTCTACTCAAAAAGTCGGCAACTTTGTTTTCTTTGCCCTGCAAGTACTCTATTTCAAAATTATATTACTGTAATTTCAATATCCAGCGTTGGTTTCTTTGAGAAAATTCTTTACCTTTATACTTTGCATTAAGGTATTTTATAGGGACATGATCAGTAATAATTTTAAATTTTTGTCCGTACAAATATGGTCTAAAATAATTAACTGAATATACAATGGCTAAGAATTCTTTGTCTGTTACACTGTAGTTCCTTTCGTGACTATTTAACGTTCTCGAAACGTAGCAGATTGGATGACCGTCTTGCGAGAGAACTGCCCCAATTGCATAATCACTGGCATCAGTTGTAACAACAAACTGTCTTTCGTAATTAGGAAATTTTAGAATAGGATGTGATATTAATAATAATTTTAATTGTTCAAAGGCTTCGATATACTGAGGATCTTTGGTGTTTATTTTCATATTTTTCTTCAGATATTTTATTAAAGGGTATGCCACCTTGGCATAATCCTTGATAAATTTGCGGTAAAACCCTGTCATCTCAAGGAAACTTTTCAATTGCCTATCGGTTTTAGGTAATTCGATCTCCATTATATCTTTTATCTTATTTGGGTTTGGTTTAATTCCATGACTAGTTAGAACATGGCCTAGAAATTCGGTTTCTCTATTCATAAAGCTGCATTTGTCAGCTTGTATTTTTAAATTATGTTCGGTTAGTCGTTTGAATATTTTTTCTATTGAATTTAAATGTTCCTCTAGAGTCGTTGAAAAAATTAAAATGTCGTCTAAATAGACAACACAAATTTTATTTATATAGTCTCTAAGGATTTCATTTATTAAACGTTGGAAAGTTGCGGGGGCATTTTTCAGCCCAAACGGCATCCTTACAAATTCATAAAGACCTGAAGGTGAAATAAAGGCGGTTTTCTCTATGTCCTTTTCGGCAACCAAAATTTGATAGTACCCTTTAGCCAAATCTATGGAACTGAAGTATTGAGCTTTGCCCAATTTGTCTAGGATACTTTCTATGTTTGGGAGAGGATATTTGTCGTCTATTGTAATTTGGTTTAATTTTCTATAATCGACTACCAGTCTATATTTTTGAATTCCCGAATTGTCCTCCTTTTTTGGAACTACAAATATCGGTGAACAATACCTACTGTTGCTTTTTCTTACTATGCCCTGTTTCTCCATCTCATCTATTTGTTTCCTTAGTTCTGCTTCATGTTGAGGTGGATAGCGAAATAGCTTAGAATTGACTTGCTCTGTAGTAGTTGTTTTAATTTCATGTACTATACTTTTAGTATTGGTTAATTGATCTCCTTCTTTGAATATCAATCTCTTGTATTTTCCTAATAATTTTAATATCCTCAATTTTTCTTCTTCATTTAAATGATTTAATTGGATTGTTCCCAGATCACTTTCCTCTAACATATTCACTTCTTCCCGAATTATTCTGTTAAGGAACGGTATTTTTGCTTTATTGGTTAATACAATTTCTTGTTTCACGATATCTATTGCTTCTACATTATTTTTCACCCAGTCCATTCCGATTAAGAAATCGTAATTTTTGTTTAGACTAATTTTAACCCATTTCATTCTGGCATTCTCAACCTGTTTAAATTCTTCAGGACATTTTGTTTTAACTAATTCCGACTTTTTTTTTACTTCCCCATCGATAGTATGAATTTGATTATTTACTTCCCCTAATTCTTCATAAATTTTATTTAATATATTTCCCGAATTTAGTAAACTAATAGTTGAACCGGTGTCTATTTTAGCAATATACTTCTTTTTATCTATGGTTATTACGATATATATTTTTTTGTTTTCCGAGGCTAATTTATAAAAAAATCATTATCACCAATTTCATTAACTTCATTGGGATTTACTCTACTTATGGCGTCTACCTCCATTGGGAACACTTTATTGTTGTTATTTGACTGATTCCTAACTTGGTTAGTGGAATTGCTATAAAAATTTTGTCGAGATTGTCTGTAGTTATTGGGGTAATTATTATGTCGTATTTGTCTTGAATTATCGTTAAAATTATTATTTCGTGTTTGTCCCGAGTTATTATTTGAGTAATTATTGAACTGATTATTTTTTATTTGTCCGCTGTTATAATTATTATAATTTGATCTTGGTATATTTTGTTTTTGAAAATTCTTATCTTTTGCAACTTGATATATTTTATGCCATTTTAAATTGTATTGGTCTTGCCCAATGTATTTATTAATAACCTTTCTAATTTCTTCTAACCTGAATTTATCATATAATTCTGCCGCTAACGTACCAGCAGTAACTTCTTTAATCTTCAATATCAAAACACTACTTAAATTATTAACTATCTCTGTTCGAAACTCGCTAAACATAGCACACTCCGATATATCATTAACGAATATTCTAATTTTGTCTACTAATTCTTCAACTGTACTTACTTTCATTAAACTAATTTCCTGCATTATTCTTCCTTGATCCTTGATTGGCCTATATTGTAGTTTTAGTTTTGCCTTGCATTCATTCCAAGTTGTTGGGGGTGCTGTATCCAGATAGTTTTTTGCTGGTCCCAGAATCTTCTCATTATAGATGACAACATAAGCTTGGGAGGCTTGTTCTCCATAGTCGAGTAAAACTCTTTCCACCGATGTGATAAATGCTGGTAATGTACCTGGTTTTCCCTCAAATGCTGGTAAATACCGAATTTCTTTCTCTATTCGACATCTTAAGGAGGGCTGCTGAGTCTGCCGATTTAAAAGATCCGTTAGAACAGCCAAACACTGTTCCATTATATTTGCTGGCTGTGCCATCCTTCTAAAATTGTCGATGATCCTTTCTCGTTGATTTCTTCGCTCCAGTATAGTTATTTATAAAAATATCTTTCCTTGTTTTGCAACTGTGCTTGTTTCTTCACAGTACACTAAAGGTTACTTTACACTGCTTCGTTTTCTACACTTTTTTGTTGCGTTTTTGTTTTTTTTTGTTTTTTTATAAGTGAACTTATATATTTTTCTTTTATTAAATTTTTGTTTTCACTTTACTAATAAGCTCGTATCACTGGATCCTATATCATCAGGATCTAACCGACTGCGCCAGTTATATTTTTACCGATAAGTTAATCGAACTATACCGATCTGAAATAGAATGAAATATTCACACCAAAAGAAAAGAAAACAAACGAACTTTTAGAAAAGAAAACACATTTATTGCGATTGTAACGGATTGAAGTTTTACGACAGACTAATTATGCTATTTCTACTTTTCAGTGTTGCACTTACATTTTCAATTGTCTTTTTGACAAGGTAAGCATTTTCATGGTGGCGAGACATAATTTGATATCTTTTGGACGTGACTTTTTGATGAGAAAATATTTATGTTTTTAAACGGAAATTATTTGATAATCTTTTCTCGGTGAGAAAATAATAATTAACAAAATGTTATTTTATTTAATTCTGGGAATAACGGAAAAGCTTTTCCGTTACCACGACATTGGTTTCACTTGAGTTTGATGTGAACCAGCCTCAGTAGTGTCATCTTTCTTTGAATCATCAATATATGTAATTCATGCGGCTCAGTAGGCTCATACTTGTGGCTCTTGAGTGGTTTAATAGTATATATTGAAAAATTAACTGCAATATTGCTCTTTACCAAACAAATGTAATAATCCTGCGCACACATCAAAATGCGCGGCAGATCGCATGCATGTAAACCTAGCTTTAGCTTACCTTGCTCTCCACATTGACCGTCCGTCGCCACACTCAAAACCAAAGCGAGTAGAAATAGAAGCATTACCAGGTCACTGAGAGAACAGTCGTGAGCCTTCGAATTGAGCGCCTTTCAGTAGTGAGCCTTACAAACTTTCTGAAAAATCCCATCTTACAATGCGAGGTATTTCAGCGAAATATTTATTTATTACCACTTCCACTTTGTTGCATGTGCATATTGTGAACAATCTTGTGCCTTATTATTGACTCCGCTCGAATCGAATCGAAAAGAACTGAAAAAAGCGCCTTTTAAGTTGAAATTTCTTAATAAAATTTGTAACAAATTAATTTCAGTCACCTTTAACTTCTATTAATTTTCTCGTTCAAAGTGGTTCAAATGATCCGATAAAAGAATCCAATCGAATTATTTTTACATTTTTTGAATTAACTAATCAAAGGAAACTAAAACGAATTCGCGAGAATTTTAGGTATCTTCTAAAAAAAATTGTATTCAAAGGGCGCTTTTTTAATTTCAGTCAGCGGCATTATAGTTTCTCGCGACCGAAAGCGTTGAGTCGTTTCACTTTGCTTGTAACTGGTGGTTTCTCTTCTTAACAATTGACGTATTCGCGATTGACCGCTAGATTCTAGCAGCCATTACTGCAGTAATTGTGATTTAACTTTTTGTATACAAGGACGGCTATAAACAATAAAAAAGAAACTGACAAATTTGGTGACGTGTTAGTCACTGTTTGAAGAGGGTAAGTGCTTTTTTTTAATTTTAAGTGATTGCCAAGTAATACATTTTAATATGTAGTAAAACAATGAAAGATAATTCTAAAAAACACAATTAGCCCTGTATATAGTACCTACTGTTACACGAATGACTAATAATGTATTTTTTTCAGTCATACTCAGGCAGTTAATCCTTTGGCTACGGTGAGCGCCTTTAGGTGCCTGTATATCGCCTAATTTCAGTATTCAAGGGGTTAAATTTTCACCATGGCAACACAGAAAAAGCAACGTAAAATTCAAGATGAACACCGTGAATTTAAAAGTGAATGGACCGAAAACTACGCATTTATACTAAACGCTCGGGGTCTTCCAACATGCCTGATCTGCAATGAAAAATTATCAAATAATAAAGAGTCAAATATCGAGCGCCATTTTTTAACAAAACATGACTCTTTCGCTACAAAGTATCCCCTCGGGGATGAAAGAAAGGCAGCAGTGATGGAATTACGTCGTAGAATGCAAAATCAACATCTTTATTTAGCGGTTGGATGCATTCTTCTACTAATATTACCGCTGCCAGTTTTGCTGTTGCTCGGGATATAGCCAAGTATGGAAAACCCTTCACGGATGGAGAATATGTTAAAAAATGCTTTTTAAATATGGCTGATCACCTTTTTCAAGATTTTAAAAATAAGAACGACATATTGAAAAAAATTAACGACACTCCTTTGTCAGCAAAGACCATTCGCGAGAAAACTGTCCAGATGGCGAAAAATATAACAAGTCAACAAATTGAAGATTTGAAAGTATCGTCTGCATTTTCTATTGCGTGTGATGAGTCATGTGATATAAAAGATGTAGCGCAAGTTACACTAGTAGTGCGGTATTTATCCGAAACATGCCTTCGTGAAGAATTATTAGCACTACTACCCCTTAAGGGACAAACTCGTGGCGAAGATATATGTACTGCTATTTTGGAATACTTAAGGGCAAATGACATCGACCTAAATAAATTGGTTTCCATTTGTACAGATGGAGCACCAAGTATGACGGGTAAAATCAAAGGTTTTGTTTCACTCTTCAAAAAAAAGGTGGATCACGACGTACTTTCGTTTCACTGCGTGATTCATCAGGAAGCACTTTGCGCACAGACGTTTCCAAAGGAGTTTTTGTGTGTGATGGATTTAGTCACTAAGATAGGAAACCAAATAATGGCAAAGGACTTTCTCACAGACAGTTTTCTGGGTTATTAGAGGAAGCAAATAGCGAATATGCTGATCTTATTTTGCATAACAAAGTGCGTTGGCTGTCCAGAGGCTCAGTACTGAAACGTTTCGCTTCGTGCCTTGAACATATCAAGACATTCTTACTTCAAAAAGGGATTGATTATCCTGAGCTAAGTAATGATGAGTGGCTGCAAAAATTTTATTTTTCCGTTGATATGACATCACATTTAAATAACTTGAATAAAAATCTACAAGGGAGAGGTAATACTGCACATTCTCTTTTAGAAGCGATACTTTCGTTTGAACAACAATTAACATTATTTGTTCAAGATATGGAGAATGGACAGTTACTACATTTTGAAACTTTAAGAGATTACAGAAACAATTCAACAATTTGTAATATTAACAGTGCATTTTTTGTCACAGCTATTGTAAAAATGCAAGAGTCTTTTAACACTCGTTTTAAAGATTTTAGGTCTGAAAAACCTACTCTATCATTTTTAACAAAGCCACTAGTGGCGAAGGTGTGCGAGTTGAATTTTACACCGTTCCCAAATATTGATAGAGCTCAGTTTGAAATACAGCTGTTAGATTTGAAAAACAAAGATCTGTGGAAAGAAAAGCTCATAAATTTGCAGTCAGACAGAACTAGAAAATTTAGCTAGAGAGAAAGGAAAATTGGCTGTCAGAACCAGTGGACGGATCTTTCAAAATGTAGGAAGGAGGAAGAAATTATATTTGAAACATGGAACTGTCTTCCAGATTTTTATGATCAAACATATGCATTTGCCATCTTGACAATTTTCGGATCTACTTACTATTGTGAACAATTATTTTCAAATATGACGATTATTAAAAACAAATTAAGAAGTTCGCTTAATGACAAAAGCCTCGACAGTTGCATGAAACTAAAAACGACTGAATATTCACCAAATTTGGAACAACTTTGTGCCTGTGCTCAATCCCAAAAATCTCACTAATATTACATATTACTTTTTACATTTAATTTGTATTTTAAACAAATCTATATAACCTACTGAAATTAGGTTTTTACTATTAGTTTTTTTTCGGATATAAAAAAAGTGTTTCCGTTTTCTTTAATACGTTCACTCATATGTTCTGTTGCTAAGCAAAATAGAATGTTTTGATTTTTCACAATAAATACATGTTTCATAGTAGATAACGGTTATATTATTTTTTTTAATATATATTACCGATGTATGTATGTACTTAAATTTGGCTCTTTAAAAAAATAATTTATCACATCGGAAAAAATATGGCTCTTAACTTCAGAAAGGTTGCCGACCCCTGCCATAGACAAATGCGTCTTTATCACTCTACACAACAATAGATATTTACATTCGATCCTTTGTTCTTTTTATGAAGCAATAATGTCCATTCCAAAGGAAAAATTCCGCAAAATTCATACCTCTTTTTTTTTATGTGATAGTCTAAGCTCAGGTGTCACCCTTTGTACTACCAGTCCGTCATGTCATGTCGTACACGTCATGGTGCAATGTCTAGTAGTAAGCTTAGCTCGAAGGATATAGAGAAAGATAGGATAGATTAGGGGGAGTCGGGAGGGTGTTGGAGGAGATGGTGGTGGACCTTGCGTTTGGACTCTTGGGTGTTGTATGAGTTCGGGAATGCTGACTGTGGAAGGTTGTTCCACAGTCGAGTTGTTCTTGTTATAAACGAATTTCTAAACCGGAGTGTGCGCGAAGATGAGGGCTGTAAACTGTGGGAGTGAGCCGAGCGGGCAAGTCTTGTATTGCGGGGGAAATATTGCCGTGGAGGCATAAGGTTACTTATTTCAGTGGAGCAGTCGTTGTGGTAAAAACGGTAAAATTTTGCAAGGGCTGCTACAGTGGCTTAGTGAGTCAATTGAAGAACAAATAGCGCTATCACCAATAAGTTTGATAGCGCGGTTTTGTACCTTGTCCAGCCAAGCTAAGGTGGCTCTAGGGCCCCCCGCCCAGATATAAAACCTCTTACCTCTTTCGTGTACTATTTCTATTTCCTGTGCTCATGAAAAGCAAACTATAAAGTAACTAAAGCAAAGCCTGTATTTGGGTTTGTTTTGCTTTGGCTTGTTGGGCTTTTTTTGCTTTGGCACGTGGTACCTGAAAAGCTCACCAAGTTCAAGCAAGCCAAGCCTACATTGGGGTTTCACCTTAATAGTTTTACACTTTCCTGGAGCAGCCCTAAAAGTGAAACCCCAATCTAGGCTTGGCTTGCTTGAACTTGGTGAGCTTTTCAGGTACCACGTGCCAAAGCAAAACAAGCCCAACAAGCCAAAGCAAAACAAACCCAAATACACGCTTTGCTTTAGTTACTTTATAGTTTGCTTTTCATGAGCACAGGAAATAGAAATAGTACACGAAAGAGGTAAGAGGTATGAATTTTGCGGAATTTTTCCTTTGGAATGGACATTATTGTTTCATAAAAAGAACAAAGGATCGAATGTAAATATCTATTGTTGTGTAGAGTGATAAAGAAGCACAAATGGTTTGTGGCATTAACTGTTCAAACATTTACGAGAAATTTGTTAAAATGGGATAAAGAAATAGTTGTCTCAGATTAATTTTGAACTCTTAAATGTTTATAGTTAATGTTATTCCCAAAAAAATAATTTCTTTATGAAATAAATTTTCTCAAACTTCTACATACATTTATTTCTCTAAGCAAAATAAATATTAAACAAACGCGAAAGCATACAAAGCATCAAAAAATTGAACATTGGTCATTTCGAGCTTTGCTTTGCTTTGCTTGGGCTTAGCTTTGGCTTTGCCGCTTTGTCATTTGGTTTTGTCCCATAACAAAGCACTGGTTTATTTGATATGTCAAAGCAAAGCAAAGCACTAAAGCAAACCAAGCCTACATTGGGGTTTCACCTTTACACAACATCTAGTTCGGCGCAAACTTGTTGAGCTTTTGGGAAGATGGCGGTGAGCTCCGGCAAGACGTGAGATTGTAGCAATTCTGATAATTTAAAAATATGATCGTATACTGTGTTTATATTCATGTTTACTTCCTGAAGTATATTACAAACGGGTTCAAGCTTAGCCGAATAACTAACAATCACTAGGAGCGTTAAACATACTTTGGAGTTGTTGCAGTCGCGTGGAGTTGATGTGCTTTTACTTTTGTTTTTGAATTCGGTGCCGAAAGTTTTTTTCAAAGCTTCTGTGATGTTGGAAATCTTTCCGAAAATACTCTCCCCGTGTTCTTTTAATGAACTGGGTTTTGAGAGCTTTTGAGGAGCTTTTGAGTTCCCATACAAAATCGAAGAACCAGAAGACCCAGATAAAACCTGGGTTTTCGATTTTGTATGGGAACTCAAAATCTCTCAAAACCCAGTTCATTAAAAGAACATGGGGTCTGATGCTTTTGTACTTTGCTGACCACCGTATTTTACAAAACAGAGGGACATTAGGAATCTTGTGATTTCGTAGTGTTCTCTCTCTGAAAAAATTGATAATTTCCTTCGTTGTAGCAGAGCTATTTCTTACTACGCAAACATCATTCAGGTCATTAATTTGCTTTTAAACACCGCTAATATGACTAGCTATTGCAGCACATCCGTCATATCCTTGGCCAACGAGTCAATTTTGAGAATAGTTTCGGCAATAAATTTTGAGTTTAATTCTTCCAAAGGTACACATATTGCTTTTTCGCAGTTGATCGCAGCGAAGATAGCGTACACCAATTGATAATTGTTCAATTCCACTAATATCAGCAGTCTCATCACATCGGCTAAGGCAGAAAAAAGAGCAGCACGTTTAACTTCGTGCATATTGTCTTTATGAACATCAGAACACGTTTGAAACAATTGGTTCTGAATCTGATGCGAGGAATTCTTCGCTCTCGATACCAAACGGTCCTTTAAAATGTTATCTTCAGATTCAATTTGAAAATTTAAAAGGTCTGTAAAAAATGAAACTTCATCGGTTTTTCCGTGAAGAGGAAGATCGTGTTGTCCACAAAATAAAATCGTACAAATAATTAAGCGTAGTTTCACCCTGTTTTCTTCAACTTCCTTGTGATGCGCTGAATCTAAAATTGCATGAACAGTTAGTTGCTTTCCATCCATAGTATCTTCAAAATGTTTAGATGCAATTGCAGCTCCACAATGCCACTGAGATGACGCATGGAATTGTGCAGCTTCGTGAAACTTGTGATATTTTAGACAAGGAGACACAATAAATTGGCCTTGTACGCCGCTTGAACCGGAGGTCGAAACAAGACGCACACTCGACAAAGAGGTCCTTTTGGGGCAGATATGTCTAAATAAGCGTTTATCCTCAGGTTTTACATCCTTTCGAAAATTGTACGTTTGGATTTGGAGCCCAAGGATATTTCTTAATAATTTCAAACGAACGCTGCCATCAGCATAAGAATTGCGATTCAAATGTAATCCAAAATCCAGTTGGTTGGCACTAGATTCGATAACAAATTAAGTTTCGTAACATTAAAAGCACTCTCAGACTCCTCTACTAACGCCCCCGAATGACCGAAATTTTTTGCACCCCCCTGAAAAAAATCCTGCCGGCGCTCCTGAGTGTGTGCATCATTCGTTCCACCTGATCAGTCTGAAGTAGCTCCAAAAAGCTTGCAAACAAAAGACATGACTTGGAGAGCGAAGCATGTCCGCGAAAGCCAATATTTTCAAATTGTGAAATGCGATGATCAATCGGCACACAACCAAGAAATGACTATAAATTCATCCCGGGAAGATTTTTGCCAGCACCTATCGCACTGATTTAGACAAAAATAGGTCTTGCGTGTCCGGATTTTCCCACGCCGAATTCAAATAATGAGAATTACAAATTCCCTCCCCCTTTTGTTAATTTAGCAATGTCTCCTGATATTCTCCATTGAGTTCAAAGTCCTTCAAATCTATCCCGTATGATTTATACTGTCCTAGTGTGCAAAGCGTTCTTCCTAGAAGAATTTGTAATCAGTGTCATTTGTATCATCCTTTATCAGATTGTATCCAATGAATTTTCGTATTTATTAGTTAAATCATGATATTTTCTTGCATTTTTGTTATAATATCTGAAACATTTGCAGCCTTTTACTTGTAGTTACATACAGGCGGATTATTATTTTATACTTTTTAGTTCACCTTATTAACGCATATTTAAAAACTTTTTTATTATTTAATTTTTTGTAGTTTATCTAATAAAAGCTTGTTTTTAAAATTTTTTTTTATTTTTTTTTATTTCGTTTTGATTTTTAATTTTTTGTCACTCTTTTCATTTTAAGCTTTGTTTTTTCACTTCAATTGACGACACACAGCTAATTGTATTCTACTTATCATAACCCTTCATTTGATACCCAGGTTTGTGCCATGTGGGTTGTACAGTAAAAGGTAATGCGCCATTTTGTGGTGGCCGCCATATTGGACTTAAAATGATGTCACATAGCTTACTGTATTGTACTCGTCATTCTCTCTCATTTGATACCCATGTCGGGGATTTGTAAAGAAAAAGGTAATCCGCCATTTTGTGGTGGCCGCCAAATTGGATTTTAAATTACATCACACACCTTACTACTCGCCATTCTCTTTCATTTGTTACCCATGTCGGGGGTTATACAGAAAAATGTAATCCGCTTTTTTGTGGTGGCCGCCATATTGGATTTAAAATGACGTTACATAGCTTACTATTTTCTACTCGTCATACTCTTTCATTTGATACCCATGTCGGGCGGTTGTAAAGAAAAAGGTAATCCGCCATTTTATGGTGGCCGCCATATTGGATGTACCATAAAATTGAATAAGTTATATTGCATTGTCTTTAGAACCAAAGGTTTGTGCCAAATTTGAGCATTACCGGATATCGGGAAGCGGCCGAAAATTAGATCGCAAGATTCCACCCTAGAAATATCCGCCATTTTATGGTGGCCGCCATATTGGATGTGCCATAAAATTCATTATTCTATATTGCATTGTCTTCAGAACCAAAGGTTTGTGCCAAATTTGAGCATCACCGGATATCGGGAAGTGGCCGAAAAATCGATCGCAAGATTTGTCCCAAACAGAAAACGAAGTAAATATAAAGCTTGTAAAAAAGGTTCATTTCAAATTGCGTTTTATGGAAAACTTTTTAGATACAGGGATGGTTATAATGATTTCCTACACGGCTCTATCTTTTATAACTTTTATTTTAGGACGTGTCTATTTCCACCTTAAAACCCGAAACGCGAAACCCGAAACCCGAGGTTTGAAAAAATATATAGTTTAAAAAATTAAAAAAATACGCTTTGATTTTAAAATGAACTAAAAAGTAAAAAATAATTTTGAATGTAAAGTTTTTATTGCTCCAGCAAGAATATGGAAACAACCTACCTTTCGAAATGTTAAACAGCGTGGGACTCTCTTCCTATATTTATTAACACCGGACATTTTCGCTACCGGAAAATTATTTTTTACTTTTTAGTTCATTTTAAAATCAAAGCGTATTTTTTAGTTTTTTAAACTATATATTTTTTATTTTCTATTTTTTAGTCTATCGTCATTTTGTAGAGACCGCCATATTGGATTTAAAATGACGTCACACATTTTACTGTACTATACTCGTCGTACGCTTTCATTTGATACCCATACCGAGGGCGTTGTAAAGAAAAAGGTAAAGCGCCATTTTGTGTGGACCGCCATTTTGAATTTGGAATCACGCCACACAGTTCTGTATTCTAATTGTCAGACCCTTTCATTTGATACCCATACCGAGGGTATTGTAAAGAAAAAGGTAGTCCGCCATTTTGTGTTGACGGCCATTTTGAATTTTGAATGACGCCACAGAGCTAATAGTATTCTACTTGTCATTTCCTTTCATTTGATACCCATATCGGGTGGGTTGTAAAGAAAAAGGTAGTCCGCCATTTTTTGTTGGCCGCCATTTTGAATTTTGTATAACGCCACATAGCTAATTGTATTTTACTTGTAATACTCTTTCATTTGATACCCATGTCGGGGGTCGGGGAGTATAATTGCAAAATTCGACCGCCATCTTGGAACCGCCATCTTGATTTTTTTACAAAATGGTCAGATTGCATTGTCACGCGAACTATACATATGTGCAAAATTTCAAGTTGATCCGTTACCTGGAAGTGGGTCAAAATCAAGTTGCAAGATTTGTTTACATGAAACATACAACATACAACATACAACATACAACATACAATACAATACAGGTCAAGCTGATATAAAGCGTATAAAAATCGAAATAATTTTATGAATTTTTCTTGAAAGAAAGCTTTTATAACTATGCTTGTACACTTCCTATTTACAATCCATACAATTATAACTTTTAATTTCTTACGGTTTTATGTTTTGCTTCAGGATACACTATGTTCAATGTTTTTCGATTTGTAGCTAGAAATGACACTTAGCCCAACAACTTTGAATTTATAAGTTCTGATCACAAATTCGTTATTTGCTACCGGCAAATTAAACCATGTTTCTGCGGCCATTTTGAATTTCGAAAATCGGGCTTCGAGGTGCATTACGGGAGACCCCAACGGACCTTCATGCGATGATTTTCAACGAAGCTCTCCATGACAGCGCCATCTAGGAGTAGCTTTAGAAAGTAATAGAATAGCCTATGTTCTTTCTTTTAATGTAAACAGCACATGGTGAAAATTTCATTAAGATCGGTTGCACGGTGTAGGAGCCTATTGCGTACAGGCAGACAGACAGACAAACATTCAGTTTTATATATTAGACTAGCTAGGACCCGGTGCGCCTATGCTGCACCCATAAGCCAATAGTAGTAATCAGGTGATATGAATTTTAATATACAGTAGGAGGGTTTGAAAAAGGCAATTTTTTGGTATTTTTGATTCAAAATAACAAAATGTGAAACTATTAGGGATCTGACATTTTGATCGAGACAATAAAAACCATCCATTGACATGGTATTTTTCGAGATATGAATTTTCATACACAGATGAAGTGTCTCAACGAACCGCTTATTTTCTGTACTTTGGATAGCTTCAAAATTAAACTCTTCTTAACCATTAACGAAAACCAACCAACTATTCCTATAAAAGTTGGAGTCATTAGATTTAAAATAAATTTATTGGAACTATGACCAAAATTGCCTGTGTATTCTGTTAAAACCATGAACGTTAAACGAAATTAATGCAAATAGCAGCATCCAGCATCTTCTGTAGCTTTTCATACGCTTTATATTAGCTTCACCTGTATGTTGTATGTTGTATGTTTCATGTAAACAAATCTTGCAACTTGATTTTGACCCACTTCCAGGTAACGGATCTACTTGAAATTTTGAACATATTTAAAGTTCGGTTGACAATGCAATCTGACCATTTTGTAAAAAAATCAATATGGCGGTTCCAAGATGGCGGCCGAATTTTGCAATTTTACTCCCCGAACCCTGAAATGGGTATCAAATGAAAGAGTATTACAAGTAGAATACAATTAGCTATGTGGCGTTATACAAAGTTCAAAATGGCGGCCAACACAAAATGGCGGACTACCTTTTTCTTTACAACCCACCCGATATGGGTATCAAATGAAAGGAAATGACAAGTAGAATACTATTAGCTCTGTGGCGTCATTCAAAATTCAAAATGGCCGCCAACAGAAAATGGCGGACTACTTTTTTCTTTACAACACCCTCGGTATGGGTATCAAATGAAAGGGTCTGACAATTAGAATACAGAACTGTGTGGCGTAATTCCAAATTCAAAATGGCGGTCAACACAAAATGGCGCTTTACCTTTTTCTTTATAACGCCCTCGGTATGGGTATCAAATGAATGCGTACGACGAGTATAGTATAGTAAACTGTGTGACGTCATTTTAAATCCAATATGGCGGTCTCTACAAAATGGCGATAGACTAAAAAATAGAAAATAAAAAATATATAGTTTAAAAAAACTAAAAAATACGCTTTGATTTTAAAATGAACTAAAAAGTAAAAAATAATAGCGAAAATGTCCGGTGTTAATAAATATAGGAAGAGAGTCCCACGCTGTTTTACATTTTAAAAGGTAGGTTGTTTCCTTATTCTGGGTGGAGCAATAAAAACTTTACATTCAAAATTATTTTTTCTTTTTAGTTCATTTTAAAATCAAAGCGTATTTTTTAGTTTTTTTAAACTATATATTTATACGCTTTATATTAGCTTAACCTGTATGTTGTATGTAGTATGTAAACAAATCTTGTAACTTGATTTTGACCCACTTCCATATAACCGATCAACTTAAAATTTTGCACATATATATAGTTCGCGTGACAATGCAATCTGACCATTTTGTAAAAAAATCAAGATGGCGGTTCCAAGATGGCAGCCGAATTTTGCAATCGTGCTCCCCGACCCCCGACATGGGTATCAAATGAAAGGGTATGACAAGTAGAGAGCAATTAGCGTCATTCCAAATTCAAAATGGCGGACAACACAAAATGGCGGAGTACTTTTTTCTATATAACCCACCCGGTATGGGTATCAAATTAAAGGATATGACAAGTAGAATGCTGCGCTGCGTGTCGTCATTCCAAATTCAAAATGGCAGCCAACACAAAATGGCGGACTACCTTTTCCTTACAACCCACTCGGTATGGGTATCAAATGAAAGGATATGACAAGTAGAATGCTATGCTGCGTGGCGTCATTCCAAATTCAAAATGGCGGTCAACATAAAATGGCGGATTACCTTTTTATTTACAACGACCTCGTTATGGGTTTCAAATGAAAGGATATGACAAGTTAGAATACTATTAGCTGTGTGACGTCATTCCAAATTCAAAATGGCGGTCAAAACAAAATGACGGATTACATTTTTTTACAACGCGCTCGGTATGGTATCAAATGAAAGGGTGTGACAATTGAATACAATTAGCTATGTGGCGTCATTCCAAATTCAAAATGGCGGCAACCACAAAATGGCGGTTTACATTTTTCTTTAAAACCAATTCGGTATGCGTATCAAATGAAAGGGTGTGACAATTAGAATACTATTAGCTGGTGACGAAATTCCGAATTCAAAATGGCGGCCAACACAAAATGGCAGTTTACCTTTTTCTTTACAACCAATTCGGCATGGGTATCAAGTGAAAGGGTGTGACAATTAGAATACTATTAGCTGCTGGCGACATTCCGAATTCAAAATGACGACCAACACAAAATGGCAGTTTACCTTTTTCTTTACAACGCCGGCATGGGTATCAAATGAAAGTGTATGACGAATTTAGTACAGTAAACTGTGTGACTTCGTTTTAAATCTAATATGGCGGTCACTAAAAAACAGCGGAAGAGATATAATTGACTAAAAAGTAGAAAATAAAAAAATATAGTTTAAATGAACCAAAAATTAAAAAATAATTTTGAATCTAAAGTTTTTATTGCTCCAGCCAGTATATGGAAACAACCTACCTTTTTCTAGATTTATAAATGTATATATAAACGGTACTGCCTCGGAAGCCATACCAGTAATGGCTGGAGTCCCACAAGTTTCGATCCTGGGTCCCAAATTATTCAATGTCTACCTGCACGACTTTCCCCATTACGAAGCCAATTCATATTCTTCAGCGTTATTGTATGCGGACGATACTGTAATCTATTCAACTGATAAGGATCATCACACAATCAAACGGATAAGGATCAGCACACACATCTCAATAATTAATAAATATTATGGGGACAGCCTAAATGAAAATAAATCTCAATTCATAATTTTTAGAAATGCTAGTGGAAAGGGACGCAGGAATCAAATCTCTAAATGTAAAAGTCTCGAAATTATGATAAATAATGTGGTAATACCACAATCGACTAATATTAAATATCTGGGGGTCAACTTTCATTATCTTTTAAAATTTAATCAACACGCGAAGAACATCATTATTAAAGTGCGTAAGGTCCTTGGCCTCCTTTATCCCATTATTAGGTATGGCAGCAAATTAAGTAAAGACTCAAAACTGTTACTTTACAAGCAAGTTATACGACCTATTTTATCTTATGGTTTCCCATGTTGGATATCTATTTCAACAACCTGGGCTAAAAATCTTGAGCTTCTAGAAAGAAAAATCATTAGACATTGTTGCCCAAAGAGATTTAAGTATCGCCGGAAATATTACTCGAGTAAGGAACTCTATGAGGATGCAAATATAATACCATTGACTTCGTATCTTTCGCATATTATTTTATTTTATAGAATCTTAAGTTCACATAACACATTACAAAATAAGCATAAGACTAGGTAACTTAAATAATATTCTAGTTACTCTTTTATAGTATATAGGATTATAGTAGGTAAAAAGTAGTAGTTTAACGCAACGTAACATATTAGTTAATATTTTCTTTTCGCTTGCTTACTTTTTTCGCTGTTGTTTATATGGAAGGAATTTAGAAGAATTACTGAATTTGTCACTTACTTTTCCTCTTCCCTCCTCCAATTATCGAAGTAGTTATCTTTATAATGTATGACTGTATATTATCCCTAGCTCTAAGTTAGTATTAGACGTCATGTTCAATATTCCTTATAATGTAAGACTATATCAACATTAGTTCTAAGTTAGTATTAAGCTTTACGCTTTATGTACAATGTTGTTTATACAGGGGAGTAGATTAGGCCTGGATGTTCAAAAGGGAAGGGGAAGGAACCCGGAATACTGCGCCCAGTGTTTACGGTGGTGAGGATTTTTTTTAAGGAATTCTAATTTACATTTCAATGGAAATAAATAATATCAGGTGATTTTCGATTTGTTTTTTTTCTGGCATCATTGCTTTCTTGCATTGCTGGCACGCATACGCCATGACGGAGTCAGGAAGCAATGATGTACACTAATGCAATTTTATCGAAAAATGTTGGGTAAGAGAAATGCTCTGTATGCGAGGGTCTCTTATTACCTGCCAGGGCCAGCAGTGGTAATTACCACTGCCTGTGATTGTTCAATAATATCCCAGCGGGAAATGTAATGGCTAGGTAAGCGAGGTGATGAAATAATAGGTTACTTTTACATAGGGATGTCTTAGGGCGGTAAGTACTTACAGTAGGCATTACAGACGAGGACTTATTTCAGAGGTGAAATGTGTTAGGTGAATACATAGATTACCAGGGGGCGAATGGCTAAGAAAGACCTCGGAAGGTGGTGGCACCCGATTTGTCACTTCTGCCAAAACCCGAGAAGAGTCACTGCAGACGAACACCTAGCAGCTCTGTTATCAAGTCCTAATCCCACCTCCCCGTGGTGCCCCCTGGGGTACTTCTTCGGAAGGAGCTAACGGGAGACGGTCGAATGGCGAGTTCTCTGCGCCTAGGGAATCCAATCCCGGTTTTCGATAAACCGGTTTTACCGCCCAATTTTGATTTTAAAATTACCGGTAATTATCGAAAATTATTACCGAATTAATTTCGGTAATTTTTTTTTGCGGCATCGTGGAGGAAGGAAGTTTTGCTCAAAAAGGGACGTATAGCAAAAAATTTGAAGTTGCTCTTTCTGCATGTATGTATTAGTCTATGATTTAAATTTTTTAAGAGTTTTTTATAAGAGTAAATAAATGCACAGCAAAACACAGAAAATACATATTGTCTGTCGTACATTTAAGCATAATATTGTTTCTGTCGTTCTTTTTTGTAGTCATACTGAGTGACTAAAGTAGTGAGTGACATTATAAATCTGTCCTTTCTCTCTCTACTCGTCAATCTAAAGCAAAGAGAATTAGTGGTGTATTTTGTTTAGTACGGCAAAGAAAATTCCACAGTAAACATGTATTAAAATTTAAAGCAAACAATATAGAAATTTTTTATTCTTTAATTTGAATAATAATTTCATTCGTTTTAAAATATTGGTTATGGAACGAGAGCAAATCGATACAAAAAAAATAAAACAATATATGGAGCTATTACATTCGACATAGAACCGGACAAGAAATGTTTTGAATGCAAAAACGTGTTGCAAACTAAAGGAGGATCAACAAACGGATTGCATTCTCATCTCAAAATTCAACATAAAATTAATTTATTGAAAAGGGAAGTGTCAGTTTTAGCAAAAGCAAGACCATCTGTATCGTTGTCAGATGTTAGTAAAGTAAACCCATCACCTAAAGCTGATCCAGGTGGTGTAATAACCAGCTCTTAATAAGAACTCTTTTTTTTTAGTGGTACAATCAAGATCAATATTAAACCATTTGTACTACTAGTACGCAATGTCTTTCAAATCATCGTGCAGTGTCTAAGTAGTAAGCTTGATATAAAGGATACGAGAGAAAGGATAGGTTAGGGGTCTAGAGGCTGCGTGAGTAGATGTCGATGAACCTTGCGTGAACTCTGAAATGTTATATGAGAATTCCGTGTAGAATAAAGTGGAGAAAAACTAAACATCTGAGAAAAAGTAAACAGCTGTTAAAAAATCACAGATTCTACGGCAAAGCTACAGCAATTCCCTTCGAACTCCACACTAGGCTTAAAAGAGAGACGCTCGAAATTTTCAATTTGTCGGAAAGCGATGAATCTGAAGAGCATTGAATTGCCTCTAGTACTTTATCCATGAAAGAAGGACTAGCATTAGCAATCAAACAAAAAATTGACACTATGGAAATGAAAAACGAAGGAATTACTTTGAACGAGCATACCAGTATATTCTTACAATAAAACCAACATCTGCGACTTCTGAAAGACCCTTTTCAGCCGAGGGTCAGATATGCAATAATCCCCGGTCCCGTCTTAATGACAACAGTATTGACAGTTTGTGTTTTTTGAACAAAGTGATATTTGTAAGCCTTAAAAAATGTTGGTTCAATAACTACATTTACATATGTATGAAATATGATTTTTTGGTTGGTTCTTGTTTCGTTTTAATTGCAATCGTATCTATAGTTAGCTTATATCAGACAGATCAGCATGTATTATACGTTCCGAAACGTAATCTCTAACTTTCTTAATTTAATTGTTGTAATGGCTATTTGTTTAAATTTTATGAATTGTTTTTTTTTTAATTTTTATAAATTTAAGTAATACTGAAATATATCTTCTAATTTAAAAAATTGTAATGACGTTTGATTAATATATTCCCAATAACGAAATTTACCGGTAATTACCGGTAAACCGGTAATTCCGATAAAAAATTACCGAAAACCGGTAATGTAAAATCTCGGTAAATTTGGATTCCCTATCTGCGCCACAAAACAGAGTTTTAAGTCGGTTGGGCTGAGGGTTAGCAACCCGCTCCCATAAAACACAGAATTGCTACGAATCGGCAAACATTGCCTCGGAACCGGACGGACAACACGACGACGACCTTTGCTTTTCGTAACAGAACACGAATCGGATCATGGAATGTGAGAACTCTGCTTGCTGATGGACGCCTGGATGAAGTCCTCAACGAGATGAACCGCTATAAAATCAAGGTCATGGGACTCAGCGAGACCAGATGGCCCGATGCGGGGGAACATATCTGCCCAAACGGTGAGTCCTTTTATTCTGGGAGAAACGAAACTGAAAACCGTAGGAATGGCGTTGGGGTAATACTCACCAAGGAAGCCAGGTCCAGCCTCATTAGCTGGTCACCAGTTTCTGAGAGGATTATTACCGTGCGCCTACGTACCAGGCTAAGAAATACTACGATAGTCCCATGCTACGCTCCGACAGAATACGCAGAAGATGACATCAAAGACGAGTTCTACATGCGACTGAATGAGGTTTTTCGCTCTATGCCAAGGGGAGACATCATTGTTTTGATGGGTGACTTAAACGCACAGATCGGCCCCAACAACACCGGCCTAGAAAACACAATTGGAAATCAAGGCCTAAGCCAAGATACCAATCACAACGGTGAACTTTTCGTTGACTTTTGTAGTTCCCATCAACTCATAGTAGGTGGAAGTTACTTTTGTCACAAGAAGATACACAAGGAGACCTGGGTATCGCCCGATGGTAGAACGAGAAATCAGATAGATCACGTGGCCGTCAGTCGCAGATGGCGAACTATTCTGGAGGATGTCAGGAGCTTTAGGGGAGCAGACACTGGAAGTGACCACCATTTGGTAGTAGCAACTATCCGCCTAAAAATCGCTGCAATCAGAAACGTCCAACGCAATGCCATAAACCGTAGACGGTTTAACGTAGACCTTCTGCGGGAGAGCACCAAAAAGCGAGAATTTGCTGGCAAACTGCAAGAAATCTTAAACCAGCAAACCGTTTCTGACGACACAAATATTGAAGAGCTGTGGAGCACCACAAAGGGCGCTATAATAACAGCAGCGGAAACAAGCATTGGTTATGTCTAAAGAAACCAGCAACACTGGATCTCGGACACAACCTGGCAAAAAATTGAACGCAGAAGGGCCCTCAAAAATAACGTGAACTCTACAAGCGACCCGGAAAAACGACAACAACTTGAACGGGAATACTCCCAATTGCACCGGGAGGTAAAGAGAAGTGTCCGGCGTGATAAAAGGCGGCAGATAAGTGAGCTCGCAGAGAAAGCGGAAAACGTGGCAAACACAGGCAACAGTAAAGTGCTGTACCAAATCACCAAACAGCTCTCGGGAAAGCACTCTACTAAAAAGCATGCTGTAACGAGTGCGGATGGAAGGCTGCTGTGCAGCGACGAGGAGCAACTCCAAAGATGGAGAGATTACTTCTTCGCCGCCCTGAATGGTTCATTTGTACAGGAATCTCAGGAAAACAACAACAATGCACAGCCAATAAGAATCACCACTCGTGCCCCATCCAAGACTGAAATAGTAACCGCAATTCATGCAATGGCCAATGGTAAAGCAGCTGGAAAAGATGGCATCCCGCCAGAATTGTTGAAAGCCGACTCAAGCCTCATAGCAGATGTGCTACAGCCAATCCTGGAAATAGCATGGAACACCTATACCGTTCGGAAGGATTGGACGGAAGGTATCATAGTCAAAATACCAAAAAAGGGGGACCTAACAATATGTGACAACTGGAGAGGCATCTGTCTATTATCTACTGTGGGCAAAATCTTGTCCCACATATTACTATCAAGGATAAGAGAGGCAGTAGATCGAACGCTTAGAAGACAGCAGGCTGGATTCAGAAAAGGCGGCTCCTGCATAGTACACATTAACACCTTGAGAATCATAGTGGAGCAGTCTACTGAATTCCGATCCCCCCTTTACCTTGCTTTTGTAGACTATGAGAAAGCGTTCGACTCGGTTAATAGGAGCTTTATATGGCGAGCTCTACGGAAACGTGGACTGCCGGACAAAATAATAGAATTGATAAAAGCTCTATACAACAATTCCAAATGCAGAGTTCTTCACAATGGAAAACTATCCGACAGCTTTGAAGTGAGCTCAGGAGTACGGCAAGGATGCCTACTTTCGCCATTACTATTTCTTAGAGTAATAAACGACATCCTTGTCAGCGCTCTAGATACTAGAACAGGTGGCATACAATGGGAATTGCTAGACCGCCTTAAGGATCTCGACTACGCGGATGATATCTGTTTGCTGGCCCACAGACACCAGGACCTCAAAAACATGTTAAGCAATTTGGCAACAGAAAGTAGCTCGGCGGGCTTAAGGTTAAATCCGACTAAAACCAAAGAAATGCGGATAAATGCAAACACCCTTGAACGAACAGCGCTAAATAACCGCGACGTGGAACTGGTAGATAAATTCTGTTACCTCGGTAGTATTAATACCGAAAACGGCGGTACAGAGGAAGACGTCAGTTCCAGAATAAATAAAGCACGAAGCGCATATGCATGCTTGTTTCAGATATGGAGATCGACGGAGATCTCAATTAACACCAAATTGCGGCTGTTCAACTCCAACGTTAAGGCAGTTCTTTTGTACGGTTGCGAAACATGGAAAGTCACCCAATTCATCACAGGGCGCCTACAAGTTTTCATCAACAGATGCCTACGTCGTATCCTAAAAATCCGCTGGCAAGATAGAATTTCAAATGAAGAACTATGGCGCCGTGCCGGCCAAGAAAGGATAGACGACCAAATCAGGCGAAGGAAATGGAATTGGATTGGCCACACCTTGCGACGCGAAAACGAGAATCTAGCCAAACAGGCCCTCGACTGGAATCCGCAAGGAACCCGTCGAGTCGGAAGACCTAGAACAACGTGGAGGAGAATCCTATTAGCAGAGGCCGCAACAACCGGGAGATCTTGGTCAGAGCTGAGAGCTGTCGCGCAGAACAGAGTCCGCTGGAGGGCAACTGTTTCCGCCCTATGTCCCATGAGGGATTAAAGGAGCAATTAGTATAGATTACCATATAAGGCATGCAGAATAAATTATTGGCTACCCTTTTCAGCATTAAAACATTCTTTTCCGAAATTACCATTCCATTTCTGCTACATTTGGTGAGGATTTTACTAGCAAGATATCTTTTTGATTTTGTTGCTCATTGTTAGTGGTATAAATTAATCTTATAAAATTTAGCGCCTATAAATTATTTAAAATTAAAACTTTATTATAAACGCTCACGATCCACTCTGAACGAATCTTGAGGACGGAATAAACTCAAGAAGAGAGTGTTGTGGCCCTGTGCCCCACTGACCTAAAAAATAAACAAAAACAAAGAATTAGTAAATACATTGAAAAAAAGTAAAAAAACAAATAAACTTACCATGTCCACCTCCATCCAAACAAAACCCCATCCATATTATATATACTTATATTTTAAATTAAACATACCTAAAAAGAAATAAAATTAATCAAAAATCAAATATACTTACCAAAATATTCTTGACGTTAACGCGTATAACAAAAATAAACGTCACTACGTATAACAAATACGCAAATCAGCTGTGAAGTACAGCGGTTGCGTATATCACTTTAAAAAATAATAAAGAAGAAGATAGGGAGAAATTATCACATGCCGTGTTTTTTTAATGAACTATACAGGGTGTAACGCATAAGATTGTACACCGGGCGGGTATGAATAGGTTTTGGATAGACGAACAAAAAATCGTTCCGGAGGGGGTGGGGTAATCTTAACGGTTTAGCCGCTAGGGCGTTTTGAAGTTTTTTTTGCTAGAGTTTTACATATCACCCTGTATTTTTGTAACCCTATGACCTATTTTCATAAATAAGGTATCAGTGTACGCAGAATACTCCCACCTATCTAAAGCTGTAAAAATTTAGGTTCTACCGTACCAGGTTCCAGAGCAATGAGTCAACAAAGAAAATTTTGGTTTTTTTTTACTAAAATTTCAACTAAAACCACCATTTTCTCCAAAAAATACGTGATAAACCTAAACTTTTTTTTGCAAAATTAGAAAGCTTGAACAATTTCCTATGAATAATGTCCTGACAATTTTTATGCTACGGCCTTTACTTTTGAAGTTATTAGCAAGTTTGATGTTGAAATTGACCTTATTTGGTGCTTATTTGGTACTTTTTAGCAAAGCTTAGGTGAAAAAGTACTAAAAAAGACCCAATTTTAGCATTAAAATTGCTTTTAACTCCAAAAGTAGAAGTCGTACGAAAAAAATTCTCTGGACATTTTTCATAGGGAATTGTCCAAGCTTTCTAATTTTACAAAAAAAAGTTTAGGTTTATCACGTATTTTTTGGAGAAAATGGTGGTTTTAGTTGAAATTTTAGTAAAAAAAAACCAAAATTTTCACTTTGTTGACTCATTGCTCTGGAACCTGGTACGGTAGAACCTTCATTTTTACAGCTTTAGATAGGTGGGAGTATTCTGCGTACACTGATACCTTATTTCTGAAAATAGGCCATAGGGTTACAAAAATACAGGGTGATATGTAAAACTCTAGCAAAAAAACTTCAAAACGCTCTAGCGGCTAAACCGTTAAGATTACCCCACCCCCTCCGGAACGATTTTTTGTTCGTCTATCCAAAACCTATTCATATCCGCCCGGTGTACAATCTTATGCGTTACACCCTGTATAGTTCTTCCCCATACAAAACTGTGTTAAAGTTATTCTTTTGTTTAAATGAATGACCCTTTTTGTTAGTTTCTATAATTTATTTTACACTTTATCCATAAAGAAAATAACACAAACTATTTACAACAATTCTTTGTAATGAAAATTTAATAAAAAAAACATAAACGAAAACTGCATGCCCCTGGTCTTCACGATGACTTCATTTTTTTTTAGGTTATGTAACAAAAAAAAAGAAGAAGGTAGAAAGATGAAAATTGTTCCTTTCAACACTTCCCCTCAATTTTCAGGTTCCACCACTTTCATTTCTGACTTCAGAGTTTTAAATCTTTCAGCGGATAGAGCCTTTGTACATATATCTGCAATTTGATTTTCGCTGGATACATGTTGTACATTTATTTCTCCACTCTGGTATTTTTCCCTCACGAAATAATATCTAATTTCTATATGTTTTGATCTCTTATGAAACTCAGGGTTATGAATAAGTTTGATCGCACTGGCATTGTCAATGTACAGAGTTGGCTTACACTGTTTTCCATATATTTCCTCCAGTAACCTTCGTAGCCAAATTGCCTGCTTGGCTCCTTCACTAGCTGCTACGAATTCCGCTTCAGTTGTCGACAGAGCGACCGATTTTTGTTTTTGGCTTGACCAAGTTATGGTTGCACTACCATGCATTGCAACAACCCCTGAGGTTGATCTTCGGTCGACCAAATCACCAGCATAATCGGAATCTGTAAATATACTAAGATTATCAGTATCACAATTATGATATAGGAGTCCATGATTGGTGCTTCCCCTCAAATAGCGAAAAATTCGTTTCACTGCCATCCAGTCAGCCAACGTAGGTTTTTCCAAATTTCGAGATACCTTACCAACTGCAAACGAAATATCAGGTCTTGTTGCTGTCATCAAGTACATAAGGCTGCCTACCGCTTCACGATATGGAATTTTTCTTGGATCCTTATCAGACTCTGAACCAGGGCTTGCATCCCCCATTGCTGATGGCGTTGAAACCTTGTTGCAACTTTCCATATTAAATCTTCTTAGTATTTTCTCAATGTACTGTTCCTGATGAATCAAAATTGCACCATCCTTCTGTTTTTCTATTTGAATTCCAAGAAACGAATCTAATTCCCCTGATGTAGCCTTAAACTCGGAGCTGAGATGTTTCAAAAAATCTTCCACCATTTTATTCTCGCTGCCTGCAACTATACCGTCGTCTACATATATGGTAACCAATAACCTGGAGTTTGCATCATTCTTAATAAACAAACACGGATCTGCGTTCGACACTTTTAAACCGTAGTCGTTAAGGAATTTCTTGAACCGAAAATTCCAACACCTTGGTGACTGTTTAAGTCCATACAAGCTTCTAGTTAGTTTACATACTCTACCACTTCCGTCATTGTAACATTCAGGTTGTTTTAAATAAACCTCCTCCAGTAGTTCTCCATACAAAAAATCTGTCTTTATGTCAAATTGCCGTAGCACCAACTTTTCCTTTGCAGCAACACTCAACACTGTTCTTATGGTGTCGAATCTAGCAACAGGGCTAAACGTCTCATCGAAGTCTCTTCCGTATTTTTGTACATGACCTCTGGCCACTAACCTTGCCTTAAATTTGTCCACCGTCCCATCAGGTTTTCTTTTTATTTTCATCACCCATCTAGTGTCGATGATTTTTTTATCTTTCGGAGTATCCACCAATTCCCAAACTTTATTTTCTTGAAGTGATGCCATTTCTTCATCCATTGCTATTTTCCATTCGTTAGCATTCGATGAGTTTAATGCCTCTTCTATATTGTTAGGATCGTCTTCCGAATCATAAGGAACTCCCATTAATACGTAGTCTTGAAGATATATTGGTTTACTTATTTGTCTTCTGTCTCTTAATCCATAGTAGATATTTTCGTCATCCATTTGTTTAGTTTGGTGTTCACTTTCTGCATCTTCAAAAATTTCTATACTTTCGTCCATATGAGATTTGTCACCTTCCCCTTCACTTACAAACATTTCAGAACTATCATTAATTCGAGCATTGTCACATCCTTCTTCACTTACAGGGGAACTTTTGTTGTGATCTTCAGTGACATTATCGGTTCCTTTTATTAAAACATATGTTGAGTTACTTGGAACAAATCTAACATCGCTGCTCAAAATTATTTTTCTTGATTTTTGGTCATAAATTCGATATCCGTCTTTTTCTCCAAAGTATCCTACAAAAATTCCTTTAATACTTTTAGGTTCCCATTTTGTTCGTCTTTGTTTAGGAACATGAACATAGCAAATGTCTCCAAATACTCTAAAATGATTTATCTCTGGTGCTTTACCGTACCATAAATCATATGGAGTTTTTCCTTTGACAGAAGTTGGACCAGTCCTATTTATGACATGAGTTGCGGTGTTCACTGCTTCTGCCCATAATTCTGCTTGAAGATTTTTATTATATATCATCGCACGAGCGCTTTCAACTAAAGTTCTATTTTCTCGCTCTACCCCACTTTTTTGTTCCGGTGTATAGGGCATTGATAATCTCACATCAATACCTTGCGATTCAAGTATGTGTCTAACTTCTCTGTTATCGAACTCCTTTCCACCGTCAGACAAGAATTGTTCAACCTTATGTCCTCGGTTTCGAGCTTCAGCCAAGAAATATTTTAATTTTTCAGCAACCTCGGATTTTTGTGTCAAAAAATACACGCGACGAAATCTTGAAAAGTCATCTTTAAAACATACGAAGTATTTTGATCCTCCTACAGATGAAATTGCCATGGGACCATTGACATCACCACTTATCATTTCTCCAGGTTTCGTAGCTCTAACTTTTCTTGAGTGGTAAGTTCTTCTGTGGTGTTTTCCATATACACACCCTTCACAGAATTCATCTTCTTGGTTAAGCTTTATATTCTTTTCCTTCAGCATTTTCTTAACGTGTTCCTTATTCTGGTGAGCAAACTTTTCATGGTAATTTTGCAGACTTTCAGATGCTGAAACAGACCAAGCAGACATATTCTTTTTAGACATAACAGTAGTCATATTTAATATTACCAAACCGCCTCTTAATTTTCCTGTTAAATAAACTTTTCCCTTTCTTAAACACAGTATTTCATTTTCCGCCATTTTCCAGCGATATCCTTTTCCCAAAGATCTTGATAATGAAAACAAATTTACACCAATCTTAGGCACATGCAACACATCTTTCAAGCAGCTGATTATTTCTTCTCCATTTATGCACGATTTCACCTCAACAGTTCCTTGTCCAATTGCTTCTATGAAACTGCCATCAGCCAATTTCACATATTTAATTTCGTAGAACTTTTCATATGTTGTAAACTTTGACTGATTGGGCATCATGTGCATTGTGGCTCCGCTGTCATTAACCCATGTTTCATTATCTAGTTTTACAGCTTTTGAAATAAAAAATGTTTCAGCTAGAAAAGAACCAGAATTAAATGTTTTTGAATTTGATTTAATAACCTTATCTCCGTTAGATTCCGGACAATTCTTTTTAACATGACCAATTTTATGGCATTTGTAACACCTTGGTTGTCTCATATTCTTTCTTGGTGTTTTTGTATATACTGAGGGTGATTCTCCACAATTCCTTGATGAGAATGCAACATTTGTAGATTGTTTTCCAGATGACAGATGAGATTCAGTCATTCTCAATCTTTCCACTAACTTCTCCATCGTTCGCTCCTTCAAATTTGTGGATTCCCAAACTTCCCTAAAATTATTATATTCTGGTGGCAACGTTGATGTAATCCTCAACATCAATAATTCTTCAGGTAGCTTTACACTCAGCTGTCTACTCATTTCGTCGGACAACTCCTTGAAGTTCCTCTGCATTGCTGAGATAAAATCCAGAATTCCAACATGTTGCTCCTTCCTTGACACGAAAAACTGCTCCGCCAACCTGTCAAGCCGCTGACCAGAACTTTGTTCATAGATCGAAATCAATCTCCGCCATGCCTCCGCTGAGGTGCTTATTACCCCTAGTTTGTTATACGCATCCTCGGACAGTGCTCCCAAGATTAATAATTGCGCCTGAGCGTCTTTCTTTACTAGAGCTTCAGACCCAGACTTCTTCTCATCTGAAGACTTCTCCTCAACACCAGTTACAATGTCAATTAGCTCATAATACTTTAATGCCAATAGCATTTGATGTTTCCATCTGCTCCAATTTTCGCTCCCCGTTAATTGAAAGATTTTCACTTTTAGCTCACTCATTTTTATGTCCACGTGTCTGGGCCCATAACCTGTTAAAGTTATTCTTTTGTTTAAATGAATGACCCTTTTTGTTAGTTTCTATAATTTATTTTACACTTTATCCATAAAGAAAATAACACAAACTATTTACAACAATTCTTTGTAATGAAAATTTAATAAAAAAAACATAAACGAAAACTGCATGCCCCTGGTCTTCACGATGACTTCATTTTTTTTTAGGTTATGTAACAAAAAAAAAGAAGAAGGTAGAAAGATGAAAATTGTTCCTTTCAACAAACTGAAAACCCAGGTTTTATCGAGGTTTTTATCCAGGTCTTGGGACACTTCAAAATTTTCCTTTCTTTTCGGAATGTAGCATACTTACCGGCTGTCGGAAAAACGACATTTAAAATAAAAACAACAGAAGTGACGAGAGCAAATTTGAAGGCATGAGGAAACAAATAATTTATTTTTTAGAAATTTATTCATTATTTTCTAGAGGGGAATTCGTGTAACAGTTGCTTACTGACACGCAACTTCGGATTAATTTTAATATATTTGTATTTGTTAAGCGGAAAAACTATTTTGTTTCTTCGCTTTGTTTTAGATTTAGATTTAGATTTAGGTGTAACACCTAGACCTTTGATGAGCTGCGCTATAAGTGCAACACTTAAGCGCAATGAATGTTAATTAAAATGATAAAAATCAATTCTCAAGCTTCAAAAAATGAATGAATTTATTTTTCACTTCTCCAGGTATTTATAGATACTTATTAATACAAACATAATAATAACAAATTAAATTAAATAACAAACAACTACATACATGAAATAAGAACAAAATTCAAAGGTTTAAACTTAAATTGCTGCGTAATCAATAAGTACACATGTTTCCCTCAAAATTGCTATCTGGGCAAAATGGTTTCACAAATTTTAACGTGTTCGATCCCTCGAACGGAAGAGGCGTCAAATTACGTCTGGATTATTTTGAATAATTTTTGGCATTGATGGTTGTTGTATGGAAATGATGATTTTAGCATTTCTTAACATCTTCCCCCGCCTTGACCAGCTTCTGGGCAATTGATGAGTTCCGAATCGATCACAAACCGACTGCCAAGTGAAGATCTTGGGGCTGGAATTGGTCTGCCTCTGGATGTCTGCTTCCTTCTGTACCACTTGATGACCAACATGGTGGATGCTGTTAATGCAGCAATTACTAGGGCTGTGTATCCCAATGCAAGTTGGTGTGTGTTGTTTGAGTCTATTTTATGGGGAAGAACTTCATTCCTTTTGAGGTCTTGGATTTGCTGCTGTAAATTCTTAATTTCCCGATGAGTGATAGATGCCGCGAATTTGAGGAGAGGCTCCTGGCCTTCCAAGTGCAACAAATCTGTGAGATTTTGTGTTGGATTGAACGAAGACTTCATTGTTTTCGGATAGACGTTGTGGGACTGCAATGTTAGATAGTCCTGCCTAAGTTCACAATTGATTCCCATACTCAAGATTCCTGTTCCTTGAAGGACTTGTTGAACAGACCCGAATTTCACCGAAACGGAAACTGAAACATCAGCTCTTATAAGCAATATATCCCTGTCTATTGACGACATTATGTCCGGTTTAAACAGCCTTGATGTCACTAAAGGTCACGGTCCTGACAATCTACCTCCCTGTTTTTTGAAATTGTGCTCACAACATTTATTATTCGCTCTTCACATTATTTTCAATAAATCATTGTCGCAAGGAAAGTTTCCTACAACGTGGAAGAGATCCTATCTCACACCAATCCACAAATCAAGTGATAAGCACTTTGTAGATAATTACAGAGGCATTGCCATCCTATCATCAATTCCTAAACTCTTCGAAAAACTTGTATTTGATAAGATGGTCCCTCTAATTGACCCATGCCTTAGCGAGCAGCAGCATGGTTTTAGAAAGGGACGTTCGACCACCACAAACCTTATGATTCTAATCTCCGAACTTCTGTGTGGTATGGAGAACGGTCATCAAATTGATGCTGTTTACACTGATTTCAGCAAGGCCTTTGATCGTGTTGACCACCATATTTTAATTGCAAAGTTATTAAAATTCGGGATATCAGGTCCTGCCCTTGCATGGATTAAATCATATTTGAACGAAAGAATACAGGTTGTGAGATTTCAAGGATGTTTGTCAAAAGAAATCGAAGTAACTTCCGGTGTTCCGCAGGGAAGTCACTTAGGTCCATTTTTATTTAATGTATTCATCTCCAATTTGTCTGTTAAACTACAGAATATCCCACATCTATTTTACGCAGATGACCTTAAAATATATAATGTCATAAGGTCCCAAGTTGACGTAGCCTTCTTGCAGTCGAAACTGAATGCATTACAAGAGTGGTGCATTTTAAATAAATTGCAACTTAACACCAGCAAATGTCACGCAATTACCTTCACCCGCAGTAAAAATGCACAGCCCCAGTGCTATTATCTCGACGAGAAAGCACTGGATCATGTCGATCAAATTAGGGATCTAGGTGTCGTTCTAGACAAAAAGTTGAATTTCAATTTGCACTACGACAATATCACTGCCAAAGCCAATAAGCTTCTAGGCTTCATAAAGAGAAGGGCTAAGGAATTTAACAATATTTGGGTGACAAAGGCCCTTTTCTGCTCACTTGTCCGTCCAATTCTTGAATACGCATGCCCTATCTGGGATCCTATATTCCAAATAAGAAGCAACAGGATTGAATCGGTGCAAAAGAAATTTATTCTTTTTGCTCTGAGAAACTTATATGACCCGCGTGATTATCAAAACCTACCACCCTACACGGATAGGCTCAAGTTGTTGGGGCCTTAGACGTCCTAAGCCATAATATTAAAGTGCAGTTTTTGTCGGACAGAATCAGATTCAATGTTGAAGTTCGACACACTAGGCATACGAAACTGCTAAAGGAATATCCACATCGTACCGAATACGCAAAGAACGAACCCGTCAACAAATGTTGTGTGGTTTTTAATAGACACAGTCCATGTTTCTCCCCTACCATCAGTAAACCATCTTATAAAAGGAAAATTGCCCTCTTTACATCCTAACCAAAATCCTATCCACTAATAATTAAAATTTAAGTTGACAACATATTAAATTTATAAAGTATGTCATAGTAATTGTATATTAGATTTTATTAAAAATCATTGTATCATTTGTTGTTAGCTTTAAGTGTGCCTTGTTTGGCAATAAATAAATAAAAAAAAAAAACAGTTGTATCGCCACAAATGATTGTGACAAGCGTGGTTTTACGCACAGAGTAAATCCATTTGTTGGGATTGTAGAGCTGAATCCATTTAGGGAGTTCTTCGGCGTTGATTATTTCACAAGTGTTGGTTGGCTCGAGGTAAGTGATGAGATTGAGTTCACAGGAGCTGATGTTTGTACCTTTTCTATAAATTGGATGTTGTTGAATGCACATATGATCGGATTCGCCGATGGTCTCACATAGCGCGAATTCCTGCTTGTTGAGTGGATAGTATTTGTCCTTGTGTAGATTGATCACAAAGAATTCGGCGGACGGCTTAATTGCCATAAATGTTCCGTTGACTATGACGGGTACAGGTATGAGATGATACAGTTCGAATTCTTCAAATGCAAACAGTGGAAGTCTTATTTGAAAGAAAATATATTTGCTTGTAGCTCGACCCTGTATTTTCATAAGCCTATATAGTTGAAGCAAATTGTCTGGTCTTGCAGGTAGTCTCAGTGTTGATGGTAAATAATCCTTTATAGTGGATAATTGTTCCCTTACTTGTTTAGGAGACAGGAGCTGAGGGTTGACCTTCCCGTGATGGGTGTCGATTAGCACATTTGTAATTGCCGTCTGTGCCCGCTGATAGTTCATTGTCATCAAAGTCAGTTGCACTGCCAACATCGAAAAAGCTTCTGCCACCCTTTGTTGGTAGAGTTCGTCTGAAACTTTGTTGACTTGATCGTCTATAAGTCTTATGTGCTTATTAATGGCTTCTAGCTGCATCTCTGTTTCCTTGTGATCATTTTTTAATACGTTCAGGGTGGAATCTATGAGAGATGTCTGATTTTTGATCAGATCTAGAAGATGGTTTTAATTGCTCCGTATGTTGTCTATTGTGGCTGATAGTTTTTCAGCATATTCGGAATCGAGGACCCCAAATAGTGCTCCGGCAATGTTTCCAACGATGTTGAGTGGGGATCGCTTCAATCTTTTGGACGCGACAGGTTGCAGTAATTCGTTGTTGCTGGCGAGTTCTTGTGATAACTGAGCAAATTGATTGATGACCAGAGAACAATGATCTGTGTCTTTGCGTGAATTGCAAAGCTTGCGCAGATTATTTATACTAACGTCTATTGCAGCACCCTCCTTCCAGTAACCTTCCATGTTGTAGTAGACAATGAGTGACCACTCGTTCCTGATTAAGTTTGCTGTGCCGAGGTTTTCGAAGTACATTCCTGATTGTGAGGTAAATGGCGTAACTTCAACTGCAGATTGTCCCAGGATTGGTAGGATGAGGCAAGTTAGGAGAAACGTGCTGATAGCTGAGCTGGTTGATGGCCGCATTCTTTTAGCCCTGTGGTGTGTTTCGCTAGCTATGGCTGGTCTTGTGTTTGTGTTGCTTCTGAGGGGTTCAGTTGACTCTTCGGTTGTGCACTTTTCCTCCGTTCCAATTGGCAAAGGGGCTAGTTTGTGGATTGGTCGTCTCAATGTTCCTGAAGTAGTTTTGACGTCAGCAACTCGCACGAATCCGTCGTCTCCTTGGATGGTGCGCTCGATTCGTCCAAGTTGCCACTTCAATGGTGGTAGATTGTCCTCTTTGATTAACACCATCATGCCGGGCTTGGCATTTTGGCCTTGTTGTCTCCACTTTTGTCGTTGTTACAGTTCACACAGGTATTCATGGGACCATCGCCGCCAGAATTCGTGTTTGATGTGCGATACCAGCTTCCATCTTCTTATAAGGTTGACATTTTGTGGAGCAGCATTAGGGTCCACAATTGTGGTGAGTGGTTCTCCAATTAAGAAATGCCCAGGAGTTAGAGCTGTCAAGTCATTTGGGTTAGCAGTTAATGGCGGTATAGGCCTTGAATTTAAGATGGCTTCGATTTCTGCGGTTACGGTTGATATTTCTTCAAAGGTAAGTGCTGCTGAGGCTACTGATTTTCGTAATAATGTCTTGGCTGATTTTACCGCGGCCTCCCATAGACCTCCAAAATGAGGTTCTCGAGGAGGAATCATGTGGAAGTCTATTCCTTTTGTTTGGCAAAACGAGGAAATTTTGTGCTGTGAGGCAGGAGAGTATATGGAGTCCTGGAGCTCCATAAGCTGGGTTTTGGCACCAACAAAGTTTGTTGCGTTGTCACAAAGGAGGTTTCGGCAATTCCCTCTTCGGGCGATGAAGCGTTTGAGTGTTCCTATGAAGGCCTCTGTAGTGAGGTCACTTGCGACCTCGAGGTGAACGGCCTTTGTGGCAAAACAGCAGTAGACGGAGATGTATGCCTTTTGAGGTCGCTTTCCTCGTAGCTTGAAGTGGGTCTCTATCGGGCCGCAGAAGTCAACCCCAGCATTTACGAAAGGTCTGGCAGGTTGAACTATCATTGCGGGTAGATTTCCCATGATTTGTGTCATCAGTTTGGGCTTCACCTTGTTGCATCGGACACAATGTTGCACGATCGCTCGGGCAATGCTTTTGCCTTTGATAGGCCAATAACGTTGCCTGGTGACTGCCAGAAGTCCTTGAGGCCCAACATGGAGATTACGAATATGGATGTCTGTCATCGCCATGGTCTTCAATGGGTGAGAGTACGGAAGCAACATTTGATGCTTAGCATCGTATGGTATCTCTGCGTTTGTTAGTCTGCCTCCGACACGGATAATATTTCCTTCATCGAGGAAAGGACACAAGCTGTTCAATGGACTGTTGTTGTTGACGCAATTGTGTTGATGGAGCTCGTCCTTAAATCCTTCCTGTTGTATCTGGGAAATGATCACTCGGTGAGCTTTGTCTAACTCACTGACTGTTAGATGCCGAGTCTTTTGTCTCTCCGACTGTTGTTTTGCTGGTCTTTGAACAAAGCGTAACACATAAGCAACAATTCTCAGGAGTCTTTGAAATGAGTTGCCATGATTGATGTCAGTGATCCATGAGATTTGATTGGTTGATGTTAATGCCACTTTTCCTTGATCTTTTTTCTCTATATCTGTGTTTGTTGTTGGTGGTTGTGCAGGCCAAATGGTCTCTGGACCGTGTAGATATTGTGGTCCATAAAACCAGAGATTACATTTAAGCAGTTTAGCTGGTGTCATTCCTCGTGAAACAATGTCTGCGGGATTGTCCTTAGATACAACGTGGCTCCATTGTTCTGGGTTGGACAACCGTTGAATTGCTGCAACGCGGTTGGCCACAAACGTGTGGTAGGATGACGAATCTGATCGGATCCAGACCAGAACTATTACAGAACCTGTCCAAAAATGCACCTTCACGTTGGGCAGATTCACTTCCTTTGGGCATATTCACACAGTGCACATTCATGGCGCCTAAAACCGGTTTTATAGATGAGAGAGGGAAGGGAGCGGAAGAACTTAACGAAACATTTTTCACGCAAAAGCAAACGCGTGAAAACTGGCACACATATAAAAAGTTACTTCTATCTCTTGCATTCTTTAGCTCTGTTTTTCTCTAACAAGTAAAGAACAATGCCCACCTTCCATACATTTAAAAACCTGATGATGAAAGTATATGTATAGTTATAAGATATAGTAGAAATACTTCCTGTAAGTTTAGAAAGTAATGTCTAATAGTCATTTCGGCAATTTAAACGCCACGAAGTTCAAAAAATATTAATGTTTCTTTTTAGGTTAGGAGTTTCCGTCACCAGAATTAATGAAACAAACGTGCATGAACTAATTAATAACGCTCGTAGTTTACTCTAAAATAGGAATATTTAGCTAACTATGGTCTAAAACATCTTTTTTACTCAGTTAATTCCTTGAAACTAACTGCCCCTAAGTCAATGCTAAGACTCCATGATTGTCACTATAAAATGAGTGTCGAGTTGAAAACTGCATTCTCCAGTACAAATTATTTATTTTCTAAGACTAACATTTGGTTACCTACCTGCTGGCTAACACCACATAATATGTACAATTTGTGGTTAAATAAGTACTTACATTGTTATCACACTACCTAATAATTACCTACTTTTAATTTAATTAAGTATACCTAGGTATATACCAACTAGATTAATTTATTTATCTTCCCAGCATAATATAACAGTACAGTATATTATATAACTTCCCAGTGGCGTTCTAATGGATAATAACACAGCAGTATAAAATAGTAGCAGGTACCTTCTCATAAGTACTTACTAACCTATATTTTATTTTTAGTACCTATAAAAACGACACCTTATATAGTCAGATAGTTTCTATATATACCTACCTCTAAAATGCCTAACTTAATTCATGTTTACAAAAATGATCACTTATTTACCAACCTACATACCTGTTGAATGAAACGGGGAAAATAAATAAAACACTATGTTACAGTGGAATAGTTTATTGATATTAATCATTTTCATCCAAATCTCTTATAACTACGTCATCCAGAAATTCTGCTGGAGCAGATATATTGTTTTCGTACCTAGCCCATCCAAGGTACCACACTACCGTCATCACGTGAGCGCAACATCCGATAGTTCGTCGACCCACCAAACAATTGCAACAATATTCAACTATCCCGTTTCTGCCATGCACATTATTTTCTACTAAAATATAAACATAATATTGTTTTCTTGAAATGTGCCTGGACTTGATTTTTCCTCTTATTAGTGTTTTATCACCACTTCCTCTAAGATTATATTGAGAAAAGTCTTGTGTATCCCTACATACTTCTATTCGATATGATCCGTGAAATCTTATATGTTCTCCATAGTATGACCTTGCTTGTCTTATTTGGTAAGTACCTAGAGCAAATAATATTAATTCACTATAACTTAATCTAGGAAACAAAAATAAATTATCTCGGTCAGCAGTAATACTCTGAAAAGCAGTTGATCTTCTATTCATGTTTAGTTGTTCAACTAATCTGGCTAAATTATTTTCAAAATTAATTCTCTCTCTAACAATTGTCACTATTTCATTAGCATCATTTCTATCCTGAAAACGAACACCAAATCTGTTTAGTAAACTGGCAGCTATTTGAAAATTCTGCATCATGTTCGGGACTGATTTATTAAAATAATCTTGCCTCAGGAGCTTAAAGTCCCTTTTAAAGTGTCCATTTACTGCCTCAACTACCCAACGACATATTGTTACACAGCGGCTCCGGTTGGCCTGCTGTGTTGTTAGTTGGTTTTCGCCTTCTAATCGAGATTCCGGCATGTATGGCCGGTAATTGCAACCTTCCAGCATTCTTATGGAATCACGGAATCCCCTATCCAATATGAACACATCATTTTCTTGAAAATATAATCTAAGAGGAGCGTTTTCATAATCAAAGAGGGAAATCATTATATCGGCATCGGATGTGGTAGCCTTGTATGGACCGAAACAATCGAGGATGTAACCATCACATGCCACAAATAAAAATGGCTTTAATAGATTTTTATACTTATGTAATGAATATGTATCCTTTTGGAAAGAGTAATTGGAACTTTTATTTATATTTATGTATGTACCGTCACAAATAATAATAGCATTTGTGAAGTTTTCATTGTATATACCATTTGGTATTGTCAGATTATGATCCATTAGACTTTCTCTCGATATGTGAGTAATACCCAGGTGCATAGGTACAAAATCTTGAACCAGGATTTCCCTGCTTTTGTTCATTAGCCTTTCTAATGTACTACGCGGTACATCCAATAATGTAGCCAAGCGAACATCTGATTCACCCGTCCTCATTTTGATTAATAATGCAGCTAATCCCAAAAGGCCATTGTGCATTCCTTGTATGCGGGGAACTTCATTAATAAGAGTGAAAAAATCTTGTTTAGACCTTCCAGTCCAAAAGAAAAATATGTTATCTTCAATTTCTTGGATAGCTTCTACATTTGTGAAATTAAGGTAAGGCTTGAAAGCATTGACAAATGAAAAAATATGTTCCACTTGTTGTAAAGTAAATGTTCTAATGCTATTACTCGAATCATAGAGATTGCTCCACTGGTTACTCAGTCTATGTTCTGTACAAACACGGCTGTGCACAGGGATATAATATTTATATGCACTGAATATTGTAGCCCTAAATGAATCTGACAAATTGTGCAGATTAATATTAGTACATTGAGGAAAAAGGCAGTGAGAAGCAGTATTTGCTGCCCGTCTATAATTTTCCATTGTCATTTCACTTGATGCAACAGAAGGCACTTCAAGACTTTCATGAACTGGTTCAGCAGTGTATGGCTCAGAGTCACCTGTTTCAACTTCAACTTCTTCAGTAGTAGAAACTCCACGGGCATCATCAGCATGCTCAATACGTGTGGCAGCACGCTTGCAGCTCATCCAGCATGCATGGCATATTCTATCAGATGATGATATCTATGAAAGAAAACATTGAATTAATATCAGGTATCGTTGGTATTATTTTTAAAGGATAAAAAGACATGTCACTACATTCAGGGTCAAAAAAACAATAATATTATGTACCTGTTATTTTCATCTTAAAGTATTATTCCTACATAATTATTTTTTTATGGTGAAAAGTGTTACAGAATAGTAGGTCAATCACTATCAGGTATAACTATTGATATCCAGAAGAAATATGATAATAAACAATAGAGAAACAAAAATACCTTACGTGGTGCAATTCTTGTTTGTATAACAGCATTAATCTGTCTTTGCTATCCTGAAGGATTGTCAATAACAATAGCATGGCTCTGTCGATTAAGTGTAGACCGTCCACAAATACTGCACACTTGTCTACGTCCTGGTTGAGATGACCCGGAAGCTTGAGCACCATCACAGCTTGCTGTTAATTGCTGGTTTACTGTTCTCATGAGGAGTTCATTACAACGTTCACAAATGTAATCTTCCTCAGTAATCTGAAACAGGAAACTCAATATAAACTTCTTTTGATTACAAAATATTCAATAGCTCATTACCAGGAGGTTATGTTGAAGAAATAGCTCCACATAACAATAAACAACAGGTTCAAAACTAAGATTATTTCATGTAAATAATCTTAGTTGTATGTGTTATGTTACACATTGTTTAAGAGCTTTGTGTAATTCTTATACTAATATGATTTTTAGCTTAAAAATAGGAAATGAGCATAAAATACTTACGATTACTGGTGATATCCACTCGCTAAGTAACGAAATAACTCTTGTGTTCAGCTCATGAACGAGATAACGTCGAAACGTATTTATGCAGACATTGCAGTTTATGCAAAGTATACGTCGACTTGTTGCTGATGGCGGCATTGTCAACAGAACGGATTTACAACGGTATCAGGTATGGTAAGCAAAGGTCGTCAGATGAGGAAAATATCGGGGTGCAGGGGCGGTAAATAGGGTCGTAATAAGAAGAAACACATACAAAATGGCACAGTACACAACGAGACGCAAGCACAACAACGAAGGACTGCCCCGATGCAAATCACAGAACTGTCAAATGTCAAAAAAATCCATTTCACTTGCGCACACTCGGCACACTCAATGAAACACTGAATGATTAATTTAATTCAATTATTGTGTTATTTTTGCATTATTTACTTTATCCCATGACTAATAAAAAAATAGTTACTGATCGAATTAAACGTAAAATAAGTATAAAACTAAGGAACAAAGTTAAATATGGTCACCAGCAATTTGTAAAATGGAACGTTTTAAAGAATTGATGGTTTGGATGCGTTCAATGTATGTCAATACGTTTAGAATTAGCTTAAATAAAATGTAAAAATATCTTTTTTTCCTGCGTTTCTTTTAACATTGTGATATGCGTAATTAATATACAATTCAATAAGCTATATTTTAAGATTTATTTCATTTCTATACACAGTCAGGTCAAATATGAACATTCTTCTTTCATCTGCAATACATTTAAAGGTTCCTGTATAGCATTCAAATTTACTACACTCATTTACGCTCCGTCTGAGTTGCTAGGAGTTTAATAAAACCGGTTTTACTCACCACAATTATGGCAGCGTGTGAATATGCCCTTTCTTACTCTTTGCATCAGCTGGGCTGCCAGTTTTGCAGCAGAGAGTTCGAGTCTTGGTAGGGTCGTGGTCTTTACTGGGGCTACCTTTGATTTAGCACATAGCAAACGAACAGTGATGATGCCGTCATGGTGTGTCGTCCTCACATATATAGCAGCTCCGTACGCGGCTTCAGATGCATCTGAGAAGGCATGAAATTGAATTGTTTTGTATCTTTTCCCAGACGCTATATGTCTTGGAATTCTTATATCGTTGAGTACTCTTAGCTCCTCCCGGAATCTACTCCAGCTAGTGTTCATGTCCATTGGTAAGGCTGCATCCCAGTCCAGTTTCAATGTCCAGATCTTTCGGATGAACATCTTGGCGATTATTGTGACAGGGTTCATGAATCCAAGTGGGTCGAATATGTGTGATATATCAGAGAGAGCTGTTCGTTTGGTAATCCTTCGTGTGTCACTCCAGTTGGTTTTTATTTGAAAAGTATAAGCGCTTGGTTGCCAAGTCAGCCCAAGTGTTTTGATGGATTCGTCCGTAGGCTTGTCAAAGTTTACTTCAAGCTCGATGTCTTCTCTTGGGATGTTCTTCAGTAGCTGTGGATGATTTCCGCACCATTTGCGAAGATTGAACCCGGCAGAAGACAGGAGATCCTTGAGTTGCCCTTGAATTTCTAGTATTTCGGGTAAACTATCCGATCCTGACATGACATCATCCACATAGAAATCGCGTTTGAGAGCCTGAGCTGCCAGTGGATGTGTCAGGGTACCTTGGGTAGCAAACATATCCAAGCATTTAGTAGCTAGAAACGGAGCTGGTGTTAATCCATATGTGACAGTGCAGAGTTTGAAATATTTCAATGGGTGTTGTGGATGTTCTCTCCAGGCGATTAATTGATACTGTTGGTCCTCTTCAGCAATCTTTACTTGTCGGTACATCTTCTCGATGTCCACTGTGAATACAAATTTAGGAAACCTGAAGCGTATCAAGATTGATAATAGTTCATTTTGAATGGTTGGGCCCTTGCATAGCACGTCGTTTAATGATAAATTTGATGCGGTCTTTGCCGACGCATCAAAACGACTCGTAGCTTTGTTGTGCTACTATCTAACTTAGTGACGCAGTGGTGTGGCAGGAAGTAATGAGGACCTTTGATAGAGGATGCATCTGTTTCCTTCATGTGTCCTAATGCTTCATACTCCCTCATGAACTTGATGTATTGTTGCTGTAGGTCCGGTTGTCGAAGAAGCCTTTTTTCTAATGAGTGGAATCGCTGCAGAGCGATGTCTCTTGATTTTCCTAGCGCGTTGGGATCTTGTGCGAAAGGGAGTTTGACAATGAATCTGGCCTGTTCGTCTCTTTTGACATGTTGATTGAAGTGGAAGCAGGATTTAGAACAAATAGATCGACAACAGACCAGATTTTCATAATGAGACAAATACTTGAAAAATGCTGGGAAGAAAGCATTGATATTCATCTTCTTTTTGTTGACTATAGAAATGCTTACGACCTGCTTAATAAAATAGAGTTGTGGAAGAAGATGAGTGAAATGGGTTTCCCGAAGAAATTAATAGGCCTATGCAGAATGACGACCAAAAATTGTAAAACACAAGTGAGAATACGAGGATGCAACTCGATCAACTTCCCTCAAGAATCAGGCCTGCGACAAGGAGATGCGATCTCACCAATACTTTTTAACATTGCTCTGGAAGCAATAATGAGGGAAACACAGCTTAATGGAGCAAATAGCATCTTCACAAGGAACATTCAGGTACTAGCCTTCGCAGATGACATAGTCATAATTGGACGCAAGGCGCAAGATGTAAGAGAAACCTTTTCCAAAATTGTCCAAAGTTCAGCAAAGTTCAATCTACGAGTAAATGACGCAAAAACAAAGTATATGATCGTATCAAAACGAGGACAACGATTAGGGCGAAGTATCAGCCTTGATGATCACAGTGTGGAAATTGTAGAAAACTTTATCTATTTAGGGACAATGCTTACTGCAGAAAATAAGATAAAGGACGACATCCATAGACGCATCGTAGCCGCAAATAAAACCTACTTCGCACTACTCCCGGTCCTAAAAAACAAAGAAATTTCAAGACAGTGCAAGGTCAGACTATATAAAACATTAATCCGCCCAGTTCTATGCTATGGGTCTGAGGCTTGGACATTGACCCAACAAACAGAAAATCAACTTAAAATCTTCGAAAGGAAGATCTTAAGAAGAATATTTGGTCCTGTAAGGGTTAACCAGAACGAATGGCGCATTAGGACAATCGAAGAACTTCAAGAAATGTATGACGAAATTAATATAGCTACATACATAAGACTGAATAGACTGCGATGGCTCGGACACGTTGTACGAGCTTCAGAAGATAGAATGCTAGCCAGGATTTTTAATGGTAGACCATCAGGAAGAAGAAGAGTAGGACGACCAAGAAATAGGTGGATAGATGACGTGCTAGCAGATATACGGAAATTTCGTATAACAAATTGGAGAGAGCTAGCAAGACGTAGAGATGACTGGAAGAGGAGACTTCGAGAGGCCCGAGTCCTGCAAGGACTGTAGCGCCATCCAAGAAGAAGAAGAAGATTGAAGTGGTCCACGCACCTTTGTTCTACTCTGGTAAATGTACTGATTTCGTCTGATGATTCGACTTCTTCCAGTCTCCAAAATTTGCTGAGTTGGTTCTCAAGCTTCTCGTCTTCACTGCAGATGCCGCACACAGCATAGGATGCACCTTCATGGCGTACTGGTCCAGCTATCATCCATCCAAATACTGTATTCTGGAGTGTTGGCAATCCCTCACCGAGCTTGATCTGTCCGACTGATAACAGGTCGAGGAATATTTCTGCTCCGATCAACATGTCGATGGTGTCGGGTACGTCGAAGTCGGGGTCCGCCAAGTGCAAGTTATTTGGAATGGGCCAGGTTTCCCTTTCTATCTTGTGGCCTGGTTGCTTTGTTATGATGTCGCGAAGTACGAAGGTTTCTAGTCGTGTAGAGTAGTTATTGATCGTGGAGTGTACCTGAATATTGACCCTATGGTTACTTTTTAGTCGCTCCACACCTATGCCATCGATATACATTGCTTCGGGAATACGGAGAGCTCGTAGTCGCCTTGCCAAATCCTCAGTGATGAAGCTGAGTTGGGATCCAGAATCAAGGACTGCTCGACATCGCACTCGTTGTCCCTGGCCACTGCTAACTTCTACGATGACTGTGCCTAGCATCACATAGCTACGCATATTATTTCTAGCGTTGGTTGTTAATGCCGTTGGATTTGGTGCAGTTATATCAACCGGTGAACCTGGTGGTTGAGTTTGCCTTGAAATTCCTTGATTGAAGTATGATTTGGGAGCTGGTGTTGAAGTTGAAGGGTGAGATTGTTTGGAGTTCCCTTGCTTAACGTGAACTGATTTGGGGGCAATGTCCAAGTGTAGTAAGGAGTTATGTCTTTCAGAGCACTTGGGACAACTTCTAAGAGTGCATTCTACTGTCTTGTGTCCATCGTTCAAACAATTCATGCACAAATTGTGCTGCCTGATGGATTGTCGACGGCTTGCGATTGATTGTGCTAGGTATTCTCGGCATGCGTACAGCGGGTGATTCTTGTGTTTGCAGACTATGCACTGGGCGGATTTGTTTGTCGACATCAGTGAGGAGCGAGGATAACTGTTACCTTTCCTCGAGGATACTTGTTCTCGCCCTGAAGAATGGCCTGATGATTCTTTACCAAGAGCTTCTAAGGTCTGGAATCTTTTCTCTAACAAATTTAGCAGGTCCTTTACGGTGGGAGTATTTCTTGGTGAATCCAATGAAGCTTCAAAAAGAGCGTGTGTGTTCTTATCCAGCTTTTTGAGAAGAAGATGTATTAGCATTGGATCCCAGTTTGTGGTGGAAACCTTTATGTTTTCTAAGGCGAGTATGCATTCACTGGTTACATCGTGGAGCTGTTTGATTGAGTTTGCTGATTGACCCTGCGTGCATGGTTGGTCCCAGAGTTTATTGAGCAATGCTGTACAAAGCAACCTCTGGTTATTGTATCTCTTGTTCAAGGTCTCCCATGCTGTGGTGTAGTTCGCATCTGATATAGGAAGATGGTTCAGTAGTGGCTTTGCTTCACCGCTCAAATTTGTTGTGAGGTAGAACATCTTTTCCGTTTTGCTAATTGGTTTGGACTCTATCATTTGTTCAAACAAGTCATGAAATTGAGTCCATTTTGTGTAGTCTCCATCGAAGACTGGCAATGTAACACGTGGTAGTTTGATTTGGGGTGGCTGCCCATTTGGTGTGGTGGCTTCCCTGGCTTCTAATTTTTCGTGTAAGTGTACGAGGGTTTCCTGTACCCAATCGTAGAGGCCTTCATATAATTCTCTAGTGTAATCTAGTGGCGCATCCACAACTTCCTCCCAAATTTCTTGATCCAGGTCAGTTATTGCATCGAACATTTTGTGGATGGTTTGAAGGTTGATTTCGTAGAACACCCTTGACTGTGTACTACTTGACTTGGTTGTTATGTCATTCAGGGTTCGCGTTAATATTGCCATGGCACGTTGTTGTCGCCTAATCTTCCTCTGTATTTCTTCTTGCGACTGCTCTGATGATGCTGGGCTGAGTGGTTCTTGAAACCTTACTCTTTGCTGGGCTTCGCTTGGTGGGCTATGCTCAGCCTGGTGTTCTGCTGCAGTCTTCGCTGGTGCCTTTTGGCTGGCTTCATGTGCTGACTGGCTCGGACCCGGCTGGTTTTGCAATAATTCAAGCAATAGTTGCTTGTATTGGTTTACTAATTCTTCAATAGTGTGGACTGCTGGCTTCAAAGTCTGTGAGTTGGTGATGGTTAGCGTGGAATTGCTCCCATCTCTGTTCAAGCCATTCTAGGCGGTTGGTTAGGTATTCCCTTGTCTTCCTTTTGTTGGAATCCTTTCTGAAGTTGCGGAGGTTGTTCTGGATCTCTTCGCCTAACTGCGATTGTAAATCCAAAAGTTCATCCATTCTCGCTGGAGTTGTGGTTTAACTGTGTGGTGTAGATAGCTGCCCCTGCTGGATGTACCTGAGTTTATTCCAATTTAAACCTCTGGATAAAATCTGGCGTCTCTATGGCGAGATGATTGCAGGATTGTTGATGTGGTTCAACTGATGGCTGTGATCGTGTCACAAGTGATTCACTTGTGATCACGTCGGGGTCACCAATGTATTTGTTAAGCGGAAAAACTCTTTTGTTTCTTCGCTTTGTTTTAGATTTAGATTTAGATTTAGGTGTAACACTTAGACCTTTGATGAGCTGCGCTATAAGTGCAACACTTAAGCGCAATGAATGTTAATTAAAATGATAAAAATCAATTCTCAAGCTTCAAAAAATGAATGAATTTATTTTTCACTTCTCCAGGTATTTATAGATACTTATTAATACAAACATAATAATAACAAATTAAATTAAATAACAAACAACTACATACATGAAATAAGAACAAAATTCAAAGGTTTAAACTTAAATTGCTGCGTAATTAATAAGTACACATGTTTCCCTCAAAATTGCTATCTGGGCAAAATGGTTTCACAAATTTTAACGTGTTCGATCCATCGAACGGAAGAGGCGTCAAATTACGTCTGGATTATTTTGAATAATTTTTGGCATTGATGGTTGTTGTATGGAAATGATGATTTTAGCATTTCTTAACAATATTTAAAGCACTGAAGATGGCGCTTAGTAGGAAATTTCCCTTGTCGTTTTTTTAATGAACTGGATCGAAGACCTATATAGTTCATTAAAAAAACACGGCTACAGTAGGAGAACAAATTCTCTCACCGAAATTTTCCCCCCTCAACTCCCAGACAATTTGAAAAAGGAGGCAGGATTATAAAACCAGTGACGAGCCAAGGAACCGGGCCTTTTGCGCTCAGGAATTTTATCGAGCAACAAGTCTTCGGAATTTTACCAAGATTTAAAGGTCAGTTTTAGCAGTCGGAATTTTTTTCACTGCTATTAGGGATTTAGATAGTCGATCGGCATTTGACCATCGACTTGTGTGTTAGTTTAGCACGATTGTAATTGTTTGCATATTTTTTGGTGACGGTTTTTAACCTCACAACAGCAATAGGATTATTCCATTGCCGCAGGGTTTTTAGATAGTTGGTCGGTACACGCAGGGGCGGCGCTTTAATAGGTGCAAATGGTGCACTTGCACCGGGCGCAATTGGACAGGGGCGCAATTTCAGAAATTAAAATTAATAAAAAAAAATTGAAACTTTAAAAACAGCTGGTGGGGCGCAATATGATATACTGCCCGCGCGCAAAAAACCAAGTAATGAAGGGCGACAACTCATCTGCTTCACAAAAAAAAATAATTGAAGAAACATTTACGACGACGAAGAAGAGTGTCGTGGTCGAGGAAATTCTGAGAGCATCAGAAAGTCCTAAAGTTTATGAAACAATGAGGAGGACGGCAGAGAAGCAGGAGGAAACTAGTAAAATCATGATGGAAGTTCACTCTCCAATCAAACGGAAACGAGGCTGAACCGAGATTGGGTTGACAAGATCGTGGCAGAAGAGGGATTGAAATGTGCTATACATTTTTACCGTTCAAGAAATCGCGGCTTGGCGAAATATTCTCCGCTTTGCTTCAATGCGACAAGAAGGTCATTAGACTTAAGCTGGGGTGGCGCTTTTTTAGGTGCAAATGATGCACTTGCACCGGGCGCAATTTTCCCATTGTCCTTCATTGCGATCAAAAAATGAGGAGATGAAGGGGCGCAATATGGCATACTGCACCGGGCGCAAAAAACCCAAGCGCCGGCCCTGGGTACACGCCACCAACTCTGTTGATAGGATAGAATTTTTTTTCCGTTAAAAATTGCAGGAATCGACCGAATCGGGTCTATTATCCAATTATACAACAATTGCGGGATCAATAGACAGGAAGTTGAGTTGCAGAGTTTCAGCGCACCAAAAGTCGAGACCTTCAAGGTGCTATAATTCTGGCATTAACGGAAGACACTTACTTACGCAACCCGGATATGCAATCGGTCCGCTATTAAAAGAGTGTATTCCTCTCAATTATTCTTTTGTATTTCTAGCAAAGGACAAACCAGACTATACTAGAGGCTGGATAAGTTCGAGATACCAGCATAGTTAAATTATTATTGAAAGAAGCACAGAATTCATTTCGTTAGAATATGCGAGACGCAACGATAGGCGAAGGGGTATGGAGGGCAAGCATTTCAACTCCCATTCTTTAGCTGATGTCTGTTCACGATGTCGATGGGTGAGGGGGTTTTTATCCTGAGGCTGTGGAGGGAAATAAATTTCATCAGCTAAGCGAAGGTTTGGATTTTTGTAGGCATGAAGATTCGTAGACGATTTTACTGTGCACGACGTTGCTGGGTGAGGGGTTCTGTCGCGAGGCTATGGAGGGAAATCCGATCCGTGTTCTATTCTTCACCTAAGCGCGAGTTTCTAAGGGCTAGTTTTACACCAGCCAACTTTTTCAGAAGATTTTTCTTGGTTGTTGGTCGGCTGGCCAAGATAATAATAAAGCTATATGGCAACTACAATAAGCGATAATTATTTACTGTTTTACTAATGATTTTGAATGGTTAAAACTTAATATAATTTCTCAATCAGAAATTAGTTTGAATATATAATACAAAATATTTACTGTTATTATTTGGGAAAATAAAACAATGAACAAGATATTAATGCTTTTATTTAACTTGACCTCGTATATTTGTTTGGGTCAAATCTTGCGACAGCTTTTTCAACTACTTCTACTAAACCGATTCTTATGTGCAATTGATTCTGTGCGTGCAATTGAGCTAACGTGTCAGTGCAATCTGACAATTTTGTAAAAAAATCAAGATGGCGGTTCCAAGATGGCGGACGAATTTTTCAATTGTGTTCTGATTCCATTGAAAACCGGTATCGGCGGGGTTTTAGGGCCACAAATGACGATTCTGTGGTCAAAATTAGAAAATTAAAAATGGCGGCGCCAATATGGTGGATGAATTTTGCAAATGTGTTCTGAATCCATTGAAAATCGGTATCGGGAGGTTTTTAGGGCCACAAATGACGATTCTGTGGTCTAAATTTAAAAATTCAAAATGGCGGATGAATTTTGGAAATGTTTTCTGAATCCATTGAAAATTGGTATCGGGGGGTTTTTAGGGCCACAAATGACGATTCTGTGGTCAAAATTCGAAAATTAAAAATGGCGGATGAATTCTGCAAATGTGTTCTGAATCCATTGAAAATCGGTATCGGGAGATTTTTAGGGCCACAAATGACGATTCTGTAGTCAAATTTCAAAATTCAAAATGGCGGATGAATTTTGCAAATGTGTTCCGAATCCATTGAAAATCGGTATCGGGGAGTTTTTAAGATCATAAATGACGAATCTGTGGGAAAAATTTAAAAAAAATCAAAATGGCAGCGCCAGTATGGCGGTTCGATTTTGGTAATTACGATTCGATTTCACTGAAAATAGCTATTTGTGGGTGTTTTAAGGTCGGAAATAATAAATTTCTTGTCAAAATTAGAAAGGCGCTGGAAATATAACACAAATCACTTCACCAGAATTTTTTAAAAAGTAAAATCCAAAAATGACAGAATTAAGACTAAAAAGAATATAATAAAAATGGGTAAACAAACTTTTAAGTTAAATGGTTTTATTTTAAATCTGGTTTTATTTAAAAACAGAAAATAATTAGAACACAATCATGGACCTTCTGGAATAGTAGCAGTGCTGTATTCTCATGTCGTTTGCCAAGGGGCATTTTGTGTCGCTGCGTCAGCGAATTAAGTAATATTCTGGGACTTTTAACAGACTAAAATAAAAACATGGGGCGCATAAAAACCTGTATAACCTGTGTAAATAAGAACAACTTGTCTAGAAAAATGTGTGTCCAAGTCCACCAAAACAAAATAGTTCAAAGGCTCTTCGTATCATATTTCAGTTACCAAAAGCCGCTCAATTCAATTGAGTAACTATTAGAAGAAGAATCTAGGGAATTGAACATAATTTAGAAGTGACGTTTATTTCAGTAGTGGAAAGGAGGTGGAGTAAATCTACTCAAGGTCGATGGACCCACAGGCTCATAACAAATGTGGAGGGATGGGTCACGGGAGAGCATGGAGAGATTAGTTACGACCTCGCACATTTCTTGAGTGGACATGTGTGTTCCAGAGCATACCTCCATCGGTTCGGACAAGATGTCTTCGCTGTCCCCGAAATTCCTAAATGTGATAGAAGACACAGAGCATGTCCTATTGGAATGCCCGATATTAGCCGAGCAAACTGCTGCTGCACGACTAAGAGTAGAGAACATCATAGACTACATGGTGACATCGGGTGTTGTAAATAATAAAGTGGAAGAGACGCTAAATATGCTCCATCAGAAGGTAAGGCGCAAAGAAACCAAAAGGAAGAGAGTAAGGCTTAGAAATATCGGTAGTATTAGCAGGTAGATAAAAGCTGATCCAGCTGGCGAAGCCTTGCTGAAAAGGCCTCTCTCTGCCGGAGAATGGGTTGACTAGTAGGTGATTTTAGTTAGGATTAGAATCCGGTATAACCGACAGGCTGGAGCGTGTCGGCATCATGGTGCTTCCACCTGCCAACGCACGCAAATAATAAAAAAATTCCAATAAATTATTTGCATGCAAATTAAACATTAGTCTTAAATCACGCCAAAGAAGTATAACTTCTAATGCGCGTACATAAGTACACACACCCACTTTTAGTTTTTACCCCAGTAGGCCAGTCAAATTTGCTTTTTTCGTGCCAACCGAGCCATCCAAAAAGTAAAATATGGGTAAAATATGAAAAATTCCGTAGAATTCGATGAACTGCTTTTGGCACTCGTAGGCCTTTGGGAAAGTTTCCAAAATGTCGTCAAAAGAAGGCCAAAAACAGATTTTCGCGCTTTAAAAAAAACTACACATTGTACAAAAAAAGGGTTTAAATAAAGTTTGTAGATCTTCTTCATACTAATAAAATGACACCAGTTTGATGTCAATACATAAACAAATAAAGGTGTAATTGCAAAAAAAACCGCTAAAAATCACGTTTTTTTAAATGCTCATATCTTTTACTAAAAAAACGATTTTGTAATGAAACTCGTGGAAAGTGTAGCCCTTGGCGAGTGCAATAAAACGTTTTTGTAAATTTGCCAAATAATAAATGATTTTTGCAAAAAACGGCTTTTTCAAAAAAAAGACTTTTGTTGTCGAATTCGATTAGCTAATAGCCATCAACACCTACAGAAATGTTTTTGGGCTCAAAATATTCAGGAAGAAATGTACTAATAGTTGTGTTTTGTGTGCACATTGCTACTTCATTGGAAACATGCGAAAAGATGGCCGGAAAAACAAAAGAAACAATCTTGCCCACAAAAATCGATTATTTGCTCACGAAATTCGATTAATTGCCTATCGATAGGCAAAAGAAAAATATATATTCTACGACCAACATAGAAAATTAACTCCTATCGATAGGCAATTCATAGAATTTCGTGAGATTATAAAATGAGTTTGTAAGAGGTGCCTCTTTTTTCTTTTGAGCCAGTACAATGTCATACTTCAAATGAGGGGAGGTGCTATTGTAATGCCAAAATGACAAAAGAAAGAAAATAAATACCAATGAAGTGCATTTTTACAAGTTTAATTCTAATATTCATTAAACTGCCTTAGAATAAGTAAGAAATCTGTGCCTCCGCAATGTACAGCCACGGACAACTAATTTGGAACAGTTTCATAAAAATTGCATTTATACATTTTTTATGTAGCAATCCTGTTATGAATTCATTATGATATTGTTATTGATTTCCTTCAATCATTATATATTTAAAAAAAATTAAGAGAGGTGGTGGGAATTCTTTAATTAGATTCCGACATAAAAATTGTATAAATGCAATTTTTATGAAACTGTTTCTAATTAGTTGACCGTGGCCATATATTTATATTTTGCAATTCCACCTAGCCTAACTTCAAGTTGGAAATTCTGCTACCGCAAAAGAAGTAAGAAACGTCTCTCCAGCACAAAATTTCACTCCCTCAGAAAATGTAAGAATTGTCTCTTCAGAACAAAACCTCACTCCCTCGAAAAATGTAAGAAATGTCTCTCCATCCAGTTCGTATTTACAATCTCACCACGGCTCAGTTTAAATTTGATATTTTACTGCCGCAAAAGAAGGAATAAATATCTCTTCACTAAGTAATTTACAATCACACCTCGCTTCATTTATCTCGATACACGCTCACGATACAGTAGGACATTATTTTTGAACCGGGACATTTAAAAAACTGAGGCCTCAGTACAATTTACATCGTGTAAGGGACAAATGTACTGCCTCGTGTTAGTCCGGCTCAACACTAGTATGATCGAAGCAGTCGAAATTTTTTACAACGAAACAATAGATTGGCATTTTCAAGGTGAGTAGATACATATTTCGAAGTCGATTTTAATGATCCCAAAAAAGTACAAATCCATTATTATTTACCTCTTCTGTTATAATCTTTCAAATATTTATAAAAAAAAGTTTAAACGCTGCCGTTGCGCGTCGAACCCTTCCGCCGATCCTACATTTTACCCATTCGGCTATCAACACCTATGGTCTACAGTGGACGTAACTGGTAGATATAATCTTCTGCTTGAATTTATAAGCCATTGTAAGCGTGAACTAAATATATTTGTATGAATAAGTTAAAATTTTAAAAAGTTTTTATTGTATTAACAAATGTCTTTATTTTGTAGCACAATAAAACGCAACTAATGCAACTAATTTTTGTTCATTTGAATGAATTTATTTATTTTCAGTCCTATTCTGAACTTTGCTGGATTTTTCTTACCTCGGGAGCAAACTATGTAAGAAAACTCCAGCGAAGTTCCGAATATACATCCCAAACGCATCATTTCTGTTCGCCAAAGATGTTTCACATCTTTCCCGTGCACTGGGTACACGCGTGTTTTTGGCGAATATTTAAAAAATTACCTCAACTTCATTACTTTTTTCATTTCCAGAGCATTATCTGGGGGTGCGCTGAGGGCCTGCTAGTCTTCGCAATTGACTTCTTATTTGCCTCTAATTTTCTTTTTGTGTTATATTTAAAATCTTGCTATTTATTTCAAATACCTTCCGTACTTACTATTTCTTATCGGCGGTCGATTTGAATTAAATATTTCAGTTAATTGGCACCTCGTTTTTTAACATACCAATAACTGAATTCGATGCCAAGTTTGGCGTCGAGAAGATTAACGACACTTGTAAAACGACAAACATAAAACCTCGACTTGCGTGAACCCAAAACGACATTTACCGTGTCGTTTTCAGTCGGCGTCGAATTGCGTAAACCGGCCCCTGGTTCAAGATGTTCTTCGATGTTAGCTGCACACCTCAGTGGCTGGCTCCAACCATGTCCATTGAGCACAGCAAACTTCGGGTATTTAAAGAGGACATGCTCTGCGTTCTTTCTATTGTCCGGACATTGTGGACGGAATGGGGAATCATCTGAATCTGAAGCGGTGACCTATAACCTTCGTGCCCACTCAGGAACTTCAAAGGCAATTGACAGACGGATTTACTGGCCAGATAGGGCTTTGATAATGTATGCCCAACTTTAAGCGGTTTCGTTCCGGCTTTTAACGGGCGTCCAAAGAATTATTGGGGCGCAGTAGATAGAATGTCAGGGCACTTGTTGGCTTGATTACCGGACAGTGTGTTCTGAACTACCACACACTTATGGATGATTGGAAGGGCGGAAGATCTTACCTGTAGGAGTTGCCTTGAGGAGGATGAGTCTGCCATTCATGTTCTCTGTGAGTGGCCCCCGCGATAGCTCGAATAGTCTAGTCTAAGCAACAAGCCACTAGGCAGACTGCTGAACCTTTTCAAGCTGACAAATATGTGGTATAGTGTTGTATTGCAATAGGCCAATCAAAGTGGCCCCGATACTTTTGGACTCAATGCCTCAGCAAAAGAAGAAGAAGAAAAAGAAATAAGTACAAAATATTACGTCTCATCGCCATCTGCCTCATCACCACCCTCTACACCACTCCTAATTTATATTATCCTGTTTTTTATCCTTAAAACTTACTACCACACATTGCACTATGACCTGTGAATGACACGACAGACTGTTAGTATACAAAACGTGATTCTTAAGCTTGGTTTGTCCAAATTGAAAAAAAACCAAAGGCCGAAAAAACTCTTTGCAAAACTCTGGACATTAAAAATATCCTTGTGTGTCCTGCGCGAGGTTTTTTCTTTTTTTTATTTCAATAAAAATTTCCCCTTGCGTTGTTACACACACTTTTTTTGTTGTTCCGATTTCATAGCTTTACACTCTTCGGCAGTTGCCAATGACCAATGTTCAGGGGTAAGGGAACCAACACACTACTACATTACACAGTAAAAAAAAGGATCATGAATTAATTTTAATGTTTCTGAATTTTAAGCAGCACCTGCGCACATGTCATGGCGCATGGCGTCTGGAAGGCTCTCTCTGCGCAGGTTTAAAATGATACAAAAAAATATACATATATATCTAAGGGTCAGTAGTATCCCTTAAAAGTATGTGTATATAGTTGCGCTCTGGTCGTGGCGATTTAAATTAAATAGGGTCAAAAAGAAAGAAGGATATCACCTTTTTTATATCATTACGAAAATTCTCTCACATTGCATTTGTTATTTTTTTTTTTCTAGAGGGAAAAAAACAATCCCAATGTGCATTCAATTGTGTATAAGGATCTCCTGCTCACCTGAACACAGCTCATTAAGTTTGGTATGATGCAACTAGAGATATGATATCAGAGATCCGCGACGATACTATGAGATGACATGTGGATTATTTAAAACTTGTTGTGTGTTCACAGCCAGGACGAAATATTTCTTTTTTAGACCAGGACGCGAGGTGATATGAAGTTATGAGATACCTGAGAATTTCATTACATATAGGTTTTTCAGGCGTGCCAGCAGCAGGTGATGCAGATCCTGCCTTGTAATATCCCCCGCGTGGCATGATATTCATTTCTTGGTTTTTTTGTTGGTTTTGTTTATTTTGGGTTTTTTTTTAATTTAATTAGATTTTTTTATTTGGGATCACTTTTATTTGAATGATACCTAAAGCCCGCACGCTGAGTTTCTACGTTGAACAATTAATTATTGGGTGGGGGGATTCTTTTCGTTATTTTTTGGGATTTTTTTTCATATCAAATTGTTTGGTTTGGCATTGAAAATGAATAATTGCACATCGTCACAGCAAATTCTTGAAAGATTGGAAACATTCTACGGAAGCAGAACTCAAAGTAACTGCAGAAGGATTGACAATGCTATGGTAAACTCCTGTCTGCGTAAAAATTTTCATTTGCATTCAGCATATCGCTCATTCTATGTCAAACCGAACACTAAATATTAATCGATCATCCCGATTTTTTTTAAATTTTGCCAGCGCATTCTACGCATGAAATAATGGAGCCCATATTTCGGGAAAAAAAATTGCGATTTTTTTTCAGAAGAAATGCATGGTTGTAAATTACAAGAAATTTCAAAAAACGTCACGCGGCCGACCATTCAAATTACTGTATCTTCGAAATCATTAGTCGTACAAAAAAATTATATAGGTTCATTTTGAAGATCTTGAGTCACTCTATGTAGTGGCATATTTAAAATTTGCATTTTATATTAATAAATTGTTATTATTTGTCTATAAAATTTCATTAGCATTTTTCATCATCAACTCACCAAATTAAAGTTTTGGAAAAAATATCATCGTGTTCCTACTTCAATTCTAAAGAAACAGTGAAAATTTGAAAATGGAACTCAAACCGGGTCATATTTAAAAAATTCTCTGTCTATCAAAGTGTTACATTTTTCTCACTGTTGACCTAATTTTCTGGAGCCTTTCACACATAATAAAGAATCCGCCAACTGTGGATTGTTTTCTTCAGCAATGCAATGGGTGTCCGGGTTGTGATAATCTCATACAAAAATTAACAGACATTTTAAAGAAAATATGGTGATTATTAAGAAAAGTTTAACTATCTCATTTATTGACTCATTCTTATGTTGCAATTTTTTGAATCAGAAAAAAAATGAATTGCGACCTGTAGTGGGATTCCGTATCGATTTAGAGTTTAGATTTTAGAGTAAAATCTCTAAATTTAGAGTAAATGGTATTCTCTAACCGAAAATACTCTAAATTTAGAGTAGATTTGACCACGCTAAGTGGACTTTATGCGCCATCTAGCAGAAATAAAAAAACACGTCTTTGTAATAGACTGTTTTAAATATTTGTACCAGAGTTCCCTAAATTTAGAGTAAATAAGCGATTCTGTAACGCTTTTTTCCTCTAACTTAGAGTTTGATTTTACTCACAAGTGAAATCTCATGTGAGCTAAATAAAAAGGGAACGTGTGGTCGCCACGCACGTTAGAAGTGAAACGTCAAAGTCAGAGGAATGGGAAATTATATTTTGCCCCGGGCCCCCAGAAAGCTCTGTGCGCCCTTGGAAATGATCGATTTGTGATAAGTAAAGTAGGATATAAAACTACGTTATTTAAGTTCATTCAAATATTTACAACATACAGCATCAATCAATTTTATCGTTATTCAGCTTCAATTTGAATTTATTATCCAAGAGGTCCATCTGTGTTTGTGCTTCAGTCTTGACGAAATTTACATTAAATTCACCGCTCAATATCATTGGCCTTTCACTGTAATTTTTGTTTAATAAACAAAATTATTACAATTCACTAATTCACCAGCTTTGGCATTACTAAAACTCCAAAAGTGGTTTGGCAACAAAACCACCTTTTGCTCATACTAAAATTCCCAAAGGCCAATTTTCCCAACAGAACCACATTTTGCCCTAACTAAACCTCCAAAAGTGGACTCGGCAACAAACATCTTTGCCTAATTAAAACAACCAAAGGCAAATTGTTCCTACAGAACCAGCTTTGGCCCTTAGTAAAACCCCAAAAGCGGATATGGCAACAAAACCACCTTTTGCGCAATCTAAAACCCCCAAAGGCAAAATTTGCCCTAACTAAACCTCCAAAAAAAGATTCGATGACAAAACTATCTTTTGCTCACTCAAACTATGTATATCACCCAAAGGAGAACTCTACTCGGAAACAAATGCTTTTTCGCACGCCGAAAATGGATGAAATCTCGAGCAATACATCGAAAGACGAAGTTAACGCTATATAAGACACGAACTCGCCCTATTATATGCTACGGGAATGAAACATGGACGCTCACACAAAGGGTAGAGGACATGCTAAATCCCTTCGAAAGGAAGTTTTTGAGAGGCATAATATGCAGGCCCAATTTTTCAGGAAGGGGCATGGAGATTCAGATATAACAGCGAGTTATATCAAATATCAATAGACTTTGCTGGGCTGGACACGACGAGCGCATGCGAGAAGACAGAGCAGCTAAAGAAGGTCTTCACTGGCATCATCGAAAAAGAAAGAAGAGATGGAAGGATACGGTTGTAGCCGATGCGGAAATACTACTCCACATATCGAAATAGAGAACTTCGGCCAGAAATCGAGAAGACTGGAGGAGAAGATTAGAGGAGGCGAAGGCTCGAGTAGGGCCGTAGCGTCATTGGAAGAAGAAGATAATACCCAATGGAAAATTGTTTCTACAGAACAAGCGCCATTACTAAAACCCCTGGTTTGGCAAGAAAACAACCTTTTGCTCATACTAAAATCCCCAAAGGCTAACTTTCCCCACAGAACCATCTTATGCCCTAACTAAACCCCCAAAAGTGGGTTCGGCAACTATTTCGGCAAATATTTCTTACAGAACCAGCTTTTGCCCTAACTAAAGCTCCAAAGTAGATTTGGCGCACTTCCCCTCCGCCTGCCTACTACGTCAATTCCCCTCAATTCCTTACATTTTTCGTGACGGTCCCATATCAAAACACAGAAAGTTACTCTACCGCGACTAAAAAAGTTTCACTTCAAAAACGGCAAATCTCACTTGAGAAAAATGAAAAAGCGGGAAATCTCATGTCAAAAAAAGAAAAAAGCGGAAAAATAGTTAAAAATACGTTATAACTGTTACTTAGAACCGGTGTAGAGTCGTAAATTATTAGAAATGAAAGTACAAACATTTTATTTAATAATATGACATTAATATATTTCAATGTTCGTTTTTTAGTATTCAAAAAATTGCTTTTTTGTTCCTTTCCTAGTTTTCTAGGGAATCAAAAAACTTCTTCCTTCTTCTTATTATTCTCCTTCCTCAATTCGAAAATAATAATTATATTTTCACTATTCATAATTATATTACTTATAAAAATTTTTTACTAATATATTTTCCAAACCTCCAATGTCGACTGACACTTAGAGATCGTTAACGAAAGTGTTTTCATAAAAATGTAATAAATTCCCACGAAGATCTAGTACTTCGCTCTAAGTTGCTTACAGAATACCAACTACTCTAACTTAGAGAAACACTTTCGATTTAGAGTTTCTCTAAGCTCTAAACTCTAAATCGATACGGAATCCCACTACTGAAGAATGTTTAGTCATTTGCGATTTTTCCGAAAATTACGCGTTTGTTCCACAGGATGCGATTCAAGGCGTGCACGGGAATAATGACCAAGTAACGATCCACCCTTTCGCAATTATAAAGATAACAGGAAAACATAATTTCTTAATTTCTTCGAAATCTCAGACTGTTTGAAACACGCCGTCCACTTATTTCAGCGTGGTTTAATTACTTTTTTAAAAAAAAGATTGGGTTCTTTGAGAAAAATATTTTACTTTTCCCACGGAACGAGTGGTCAATACAAAATCAAAAAAAAATCCATCAATCTCTATTATCACAAAGATGATTTTGATGTAAGTGCAGAATGCACTTTTTCGCCACGACGTCGCATGGAAAAGGACCTTGTGTTATTCATTTTCCGTTGTACCTACCGTCCCTGTTAACCTATTCTACGTGTACGCGACATGATAAGCCGTCGTGCCGCGCGGTCACACTCTTTCTTTCTTGATTTCTGCAGACTCAACAGAAGGTCGGTACTTACTTTCTCGTCTAAGAGAAAGGAGGGTCTTCGATAACGTAAGACTCTTTCTAGCCTATATGCACGATAAACCCGACTCTACATGCATTAATGGCAAGACCAGAACGAGCCTCATAATTTCGATTCAGCAAGAAGGTCTCCCTACGGATCGTAATACTCTGCTCAAACTGTATACCACGTATCATGAGCAGTATCAGATAACGTCCCGACAAGTAAAAAATTATCTCTCCAGTTATGCTTCACATGCAAGATCACTACATGTATCTCAGCTACAGAAAAGCCGTGATGAAATGGCTAGGTATTATCGCCCCTAACTAGCCACCTCACCAAATATCCATATCTCAACTAACCCAACCCCTCGCGTGGACATAAGACTCTTTTATCACAATTTCAGTGGTATGAGAGGCAAAATTAACAATCTTTTTATTGACTCGAAATCGTGTAATTACAATATCCTTGTAATCCCAGAAACATGGTTAAACGATACATTTCTAAATGAGGAGATCTTAGACTGCAATTGGACAATATATAGATGTGATAGAGACTATAACGCCACCGGTCTCTCAAGAGGGGGAGGTGTTCTTATAGCAGTCAAAGTTTCTTTAAATAGTGAGCTAATCAAGACTGACCGTTCACACTCATTTGATCATGTTTTTATTCGAGTCAAATCGGGCAACAGACATATCGTTATCGGCACGTTCTACATACCTCCAAATTCCGACGAATCTGAATATGACGAGTTATTGCATATTTTAGATGATGTTAATAATTCCCTCCGCGATAGCGACGAAATTTTCGTTTTAGGCGATTTTAACCGCCCCAATCTTTCTTTTACCGCAGAGAACTTTCCGAGCAGGCTCATCTTCACTCATACGAGCTAGATGTCCTGCCCACCGGAGTCTACCGAGCTTTATTTTCTTCACAACATCTATGTTGCGATAGCGCTCGTAGATCTCGTCATTGTAGAGTCTCCGGAATCGTCCTTCCTCACATACGGGGCCAACAATCCTCCGAAGTATTTTCCTCTCGAACACCGCCAAGAGGTTAGAGTGCTTTTTGCTAAGCACCCACGTTTCGGATGCATATGTGAGGACCGGCAAGACCATCGTCTTATATAGTAAAAGTTTAGACGTTATGGTTAGATGCTTGGATTTGAAGAGCCTTGACAGGCTATAGTAGGCCTTGTTGGCTTTTAGCAGTCGTGCGCGTATTTCAGGTTCCATGCTATTGTCGGCTGCTACTATTGACCCAAGGTAGGTAAATGATTTTACCACATCAAACTCGTGTTCCTCTACCTTGATTGTGGGACCAATGTTAGGTGTTCTGCGGTAAGACTTATGGGATGCGACAGCGAGGGAGACCCAACCTCCGCTGGAAGGATGGCGTAGACCAGGACGCTCAGAGCATAGGGGTGCCAAACTGGATGACATCGGCTCAGAATCGGGACCGGTGGAGAGAACAGTTGCGAGAGGCCAGGACCGGATCCCGGTTGTAGAGCCGTTAAAGAAGAAGAAGAATCTTTCTTTTATTCCTGACGCGGAAGATAATAGTTTACTTCCAATTAATGCCATAAATACTATCGATATAAAGCTTATCGACACTTTTTATGGCAACGGTCTACACCAAATTATCAGAACCCCTAATTCTTCTGGAAAATGGTTAGACCTAATTTTCACTAATTCACATGAGGAGATAAACCTTCTGCCCGCTCCGCCAGAGGAGAACCTATTTACTAACTCTATCCACCACTCCGCATGGATCCTAGAGATTAATTTCACAATCTCTAAACACAGCACATCTTACAATAACTCAATTACTTATGATTTTAAGAATGCGAACTTTAACAGCATCAACGTCGAATTATCCCTAGTTGACTGGGAAAATAGGCTATTGGGTAATGATATTGACGAGATAGTGTCTTCCTTTTACACTATTATTTTCAAAATTATCGACAAATATGTTCCCAGAATCAAAAAAAGGGATAAATTAACGGAACCATGGCTGGATAAAAATATTCGAAGTCTTCGTAATCACAGAAATAAATTATATAAACTGATTAGAAACAACCCTAACGTAAATGCGGAACTGAAATTAACATACACTAGGTTAGCCTCAGAATTTACTCTTAGGTCTCGTGAGGTCTACATAAAATACCTGAACTCGGTCGGGGATAACATCATTCAGAATCCCAGAAAATTTTTCGATTTCGTTAATATAAAACGAAAGACCTTAGGCTATCCAACGACTATGACAAACGGCAGAAATCAATCCTCATGTCCCCAAGAAATTTGTAACATGTTTGCTGACAAATTCATTGAAGTTTTTTGCCCAAAGGCTAATGCAATGCAGACTGATCCAACAAGTACACACACTGACACTAGAGTTTCTATAACTGGAGTATATCTAACTGTTGACGATATAATGACCGGTATAAACAATCTCGACATTAATAAGGGTCATGGTCCTGACAACCTGCCTCCTCGCTTTTTGCAGAGCTGTTCAAATCAAATTTTGGTTCCACTCTATATTATCTTCAACAAATCGTTATCGACAGGAAACTTCCCTAAGATATGGAAAAAATCTTATCTCACTCCAATACACAAAACATCTAATAAGCACTTGGTAAAAAACTACAGGGGTATTGCCATCTTATCAACAATTCCTAAACTTCTCGAGAAACTTGTTTACGATAAGATCGCTCCTTTAATAGACCCATGTCTTAATGAACAGCAACATGGTTTCAGAAAGGGACGATCGACTTCTACAAACCTTATGATTCTAACCTCCGATCTACTATGTAGTATGGAGAACGGTCATCAAATAGATACGGTCTATACTGATTTCAGCAAAGCCTTTGATCGTGTTGATCACCATATTTTAAATAAAAAACTACTAAAATTTGGAATATCGGGTTCTGCCCTGGAATGGATCAAATCATATCTCGACAACAGAACTCAGGTTGTCAGATTCCAAGGATTTCTGTCCAAAGAAATCGCAGTAACTTCTGGGGTCCCTCAGGGTAGCCATCTAGGCCCGCTGTTATTCAATATATTTATCTCAGACCTGTCGGAAAAACTGGAGAATATTCCCCATCTATTCTATGCTGATGACCTCAAAATCTAACATGTCATAAGGTCCCAGAACGACGTAATTTTCTTTCAAACAAAGCTAAACGCTTTGCAAGACTGGTGTACCACCAATAAATTACAACTCAACATCAGCAAATGTCATGTAATCACCTTTTCCCGCAAAAGAAACACACAGCTGCAGGAATATTATCTCAACGACAAGGCTTTAGACCGTGTCGATCAAGTTATAGATCAAGGCATTGTTCTAGACAATAAACTAAATTTCAACTTGCACTACGATAATATTGCTGCCAGAGCCAACAAGCTTCTTGGCTTTATAAAAAGAAGAGCCCATGAATTCAATAACGTTCGGGTTACAAAAACTCTCTTCTGTTCGCTCGTCCGCCCAATTCTGGAATATGCGTGCCCGATCTGGGATCCTATATTTCAGGTAAATAGCAGTAGATTGGAATCAGTACAGAAGAAATTTCTCCTCTTCGCTCTGAGAAACCTACACGACCCGCGCGATTTTTTCAGCTTACCGCCCTACACGGACAGACTCAAGAAGTTGGAACTCATGCCGCTGTCACATAGGAGGAAAGTGCTTATCTCTTGCTTTACTCTGGACGTCCTAAACGATAACGTTAAGATACAGTTCCTGTCCGATAGAATCAAGTTCAATACCGAAGTTCGACACACTAGGCATACAAAAATGCTTAAGGAATACCCTCATCGGACAGAATACGCAAAGAACGAACCCGTCAACAGATGTTGTATGACTTTTAATAGCCACAGTGTATGCTTCTCACCCAACATAAAAAAATCATCCTTTAAACAAAAAATTGTATCCCTCTTGACATCACAATCACCATAAACTAACCATAGACTTAAGCTGACAAAGTATAATTAACTATACCCTTTACCTGATAATATGGTATTTTGCATTGTATTTTCTGCATTGTAATTTTTGTAGTAGGTTTAAGTATGCCTTGTTTGGCAATAAATAAATAAATAAATAAATAAATAAAGAATTTTTTAAATATGACCCTGTATATAGGGGTTTTCGGGTACGGCGGGTGTTCCTACGCGGTCTATTTTGCTCTATCTCTTTTGCTGTAGTGTACCGATATCCGTAAAATTCGAACTTTTGTATAGGAGGTACTCTTCGAATTACAGCTAAAGAGCTCAGATCTATATTATTTTGGTTTTTTCCGAAAAAATACGATTCCCAAAGTTTCAGATCGATCGGTCCAAATTTAAAATGGCGGCCAACACAAAATGGCGGATTACCTTTTTCTTTGCAAGCCATTCGGTATGGGTATTAAATGAAAGGGTATCACAAGTAGAATATTATTAGCTCTGTGTGGAGTCATTCCAAACTCAAAATTCATATCACCTGATTACTACTATTGGTTTATGGGTGCAGCATAGGCGCACCGGTCCCAGCTAGTACATATATAAACAAGTATATCCCTCAGTCCTAGAAGTAAGACCGTTAGATTTAAGATTATATGAACTCTCAATAGAATCAATAAATCAGTCTGCTTATAACTGACTTTGGATATATATTTATTACATGGCGCAGCCGGTATCCGCAAATCCCCTTCAAGAAAAAAATTTTTTGCAGTAATTAAATAGAAAAACATAAAAGCTTGTGCAGTAATTAAATAGAAAAATATAAAAACGTGTGCAGTAATTAAAAGAAAACGTGTGTGCAGTAATTAAATAATTTAATATAAACTTTGAATTTTTTTTTAATCAAAAAGTGAAGAAATAATTTACTAATGAATTGAATGGAAAGGCCAAAGAGAAAGGCTAGCCAAAAATTATCTTTTAATCGAAGCTGGAATGGAAAAACAAAAAGGACAAGAAAAAGGCCGCAGACACCTACTTCACCAATCAAAATGGAACTTTCTAAAAAGCCTAAATTTACAAGAAAATTTATAAAATTAGAAGCAGTTCAAGCAAAATTACAGATTTTACGAAACCGCAAGCGAATTAAATAAAAAGTCAGGAGTCATCCGAGTTGCGGCACTACTGAATGCTATTGGAGAAGAGTCCGTGGAAATATTTAATACTTTTGATTTATCAGAAAACGATAAAAAGGATTACGATAAGGTTATCAAATCATTCGAGAACCACTGCAAACCTAAGGAAAGGGTTGTTTATGAACGGTTCTTATTCTTTCAAAGAAATCAACAAGAGGGCGAACCGTTCGAAAATTTTCTGGTCGAACTGAAAAAATTAGCGGGATCTTGCGAGTTTGGGGACCAAAAAGAATCACTGATAAGAGATCGGATCATACTAGGAATAGTTAATAAGCGAACACAAGCTCATTTACTAGAAAAGGATGACCTGACTCGCGATAAAACAATGGAATTCTGTAAAGCAGCCGAGATCACCAGAGAACACACTATCAGTATACAGGGGCAAAGTGCAGTTGTACAACAAATAAAAAAACAACTGACGCAAAACAAAAACTATCATCAGAGCAAAAATCACAACAATGCAAGTGCATCTGAATTAAAAAAATATCAGCAATGTCAATACAAAGAGCCTGAGGAGAAGCGGATGAGCCCGAACAACTACAAAGCACCAAGGAATCTGTGCACAAGATGTAAAACAGCACATAAGCCACGCCAGTGTCCAGCATTTGGAAAAGGGTGTATTAACTGCAACAAGGTGGGACATTTTGCAATGTGTCCATTAAGAAGGTTAAAACCAGTAATACTGCTAATGAAGAGGATCTAGGTGAACTTTTTGTATATACTATAGCAAATGATTCTGTTAATAAATTTTGTAATTCTAGATTATTAACCAATATGAAGAAGTGGGAAGAATATCTGCGAATAGATAATCATCTAATAAAGTTTAGAATTGATACGGGGTCGGAGGTCAACATACTACCGCATCAAATATTGCTTCAAATTAATAAAGAAGTAGAGGTGTTTCCTACGTCAATCACATTGGTAGCATTTGGAGGTCAAAAAATTAAACCCGAAGGTGTCTGTGATCTTGTGTGCAATTATGGCAATATGAGTAAGTTAGAACGTTTTATTATAATTAAAGAATGTGTCACACCTATATTAGGTCTGCTAATTTCGGTCTTGTCAAAAATGTAAATGTAATTTCAAGCCACAAGTATGAATCGACGAAAGATCAATTCATAAATAAAAACAAAGAAATCTTCGAAGGTCTAGGAAAATTCCCACAAAAGTGTAACATACAAATATCAGCATCAGTCATTCCTGTTGCAAAACCATCAAGAAGATAAACTTAAAGAAACATTAATTCAATTAGAAAAAAAAGAAATAATTCAAAAAGTTGAAGAGCCCGGAGAGTGGGTACATAATTTAGTAATTGCTACTAAAAAAAATATAGTTTAAAAAAACTAAAAAAATACGCTTTTATTTTACAATGAACTAAAAAGTAAAAAATAATTTTGAATGTAAAGTTTTTATTGCTCCAGCCAGAATATGGAAAGAACCTACCTTTCGAAATGTAAAACAGCGTGGGACTCTTTTCCTATATTCTTATTTTATTAACACCGGAAATTTTCGCTAGCGCGCCACGCTTTTTTACATTTCGGCTGGAGCAATAAAAACTTTACATTCAAAATTATTTTTTACTTTTTAGTTCATTGTAAAATAAAAGCGTATTTTTTTAGTTTTTTTAAACTATATTTTTTATTTTCTACTTTTTAGTCCGTCTTCCGCCCTTTTGTAGTGATCGATTAGATTTAAATTGACGTCACACAGCTTACTGTACTATACTTGTCATATATGTACTTTCATTTGATACCCATACCGAGGGCCTTGTAAAGAAAAAGGGTAAACCGCCATTTTGTGTTGACCTCTATTTTGAATTTGGAATCACGCCAAACAGTTAATAGTATTCTAATTGTCGCACTCTTTCATTTGATACCCATTCCGAGGGTGTTGCAAAGAAAAAAGTAGTCCGCCATTTTGAGTTGGCCGCCATTTTGAATTTGGAATGACGCCACAGAGCTAATAGTATTCTACTTGTCACTTTCTTTCATTTGATACCCATATCGAGCAGGTTGTAAAGAAAAAAGTAGTCCGCCATTTTGTGTTGGCCGCCATTTTGAATTTGACATAGCTAATTGTATTCTACTTGTCACACCCTTTCATTTGATACCCATGTCGGGGGTCGGGGAGCACAATAGCAAAATTCGGCCGCCATCTTGGAACCGCTATCTTGATTCTTTCACAAACTGGTCAGATTGCATTGTCACGCGAACTATACATATGTGCAAAATTTTAAGTTGATCGGTTATATGCAAGTGGGTGAAAATCAAGTTGCAAGATTTGTCTACCTACATACATACATACATACTGATGTATGTATATTGTACAGACATATATACATATATCAATATTACAATTACATAGACAATCTTTGTATATTTAGTTATTAAGTTATTAACTAGAGTCAGTGAATAAAGTACACTCAACAAGAACGGTCCGTCTTTTATAAAATCTATTTGAATATTACATGGCGCAGCCGGTACAGTGCGATAGTGAATAGCGAATGGGAAAATATAAAGATAAAGAAGTAGAATTGTTATATACAATAAAAAAAAATAATAGGCCGCGCGGAAGACCAAAAAAGAATGTAATTGAAAAAATCATAGAAACAAAAATGGAGTACATTAAACCAGTGGAAAAATTAAGTTTAAGTGGAAATTTAAGTGAAAACTGGCGTGTTTTCAAGCAAAACTTCTTAGTTTTTGGAACCGCCATAGAAATAGAAAAAAAACCGGAGAAGGTGAAAGTAGCGGTGCTTCTCAACGCACTAGGACCAGAAGCACTAGAAGTATTTAATAGCTTTGGACTGACTACGGAAGAGAGTGATCAATATGACCAAGTGCTAAACGCATTTGAGAAATTTTGCGCACCCCGAAAAAATGAGGTCTATGCAAGTTTCCTATTATTATCTAGAAACCAGATCGATGGAGAACCATTTGATCAATTCTTCATGGACATCAAAAAACTAGCACGAAATTGTGGTTATGGAGAGATGGAGTCCAGAATGCTGAGAGATAAAATAGTAATGGGAATCAATGATAAACAGGTACAAAAACGACTACTAGAGGCATCTAATCTCACACTGGATGGAGCAGTAGAAATTGTTAGGGCAGCTGAGGCTACAAGGGCACAATCAAGGGAAATGTGCAAAGCCAACATAGAAAACAACTGGACGAATAGAAGCAACACGGCAGTCAATGTCATACAAGGTGAAACAACATGTGGCAGGAATATGGGAATTGTAAAAACCAAAACAAAGCTAAGTCTAATTCCAATAATAAAAAATTTCAATATGAAAGTAACAGAAATTTTGATCAAGATTTTAGGAAAAATAATAACAAAAGAGAACAACAGTACTATTGCAACTATTGCGCACAAAAGCATACGAAAGGCAATTGCATAGCCTACGGCAAAACATGCACAAATTGCGAAAAAAAAAATCACATTGCTATCGCATGCAGACAGACATCAATTCGGAAGATAAGAGAAATTAAATATAATGAAAAGAGTGATGACGAATTATATATAAACTCAATACATGGAATAAATAAATGTAGTAAGGAATCATGGTATGAAACGATACGCATAAATGACATATTTCTCAAGATGAAAATTGACACGGGATCAGATGTCAATGTTATACCAATGGACATTTTTAAAAAAATTAAAGGTGCGAAATTAATGGAAGAAGAAATTATAATTGAAGGATACGGTGGAGAAATAATACCGACCGTGGGATATACAGAATTACCATGCTACCACAAAAATGAAATGACAATAACGAAATTTGTAGTTACAAAACAGAATAAAACTCCAATATTAGGATTAAAGACATGCAGAGATTTACATTTAGTTCAAAAGGTAGACTCAATATCTGTTAGTGATGAACAAGAAAAATTAGTTAAGGAATATGAAGATGTTTTTAATGGATTAGGTTGTTTTGTAGAGGAACTAGAAATAAAGCTAACAAAAAATTATACTCCAACAGTGAAACCATGCAGGCGATTACCACTGATGCTGAAAAATAAATTAAAGATAGAACTGGATAGATTAATAGAAAAAGGAATTATTGAGAAATCGGAAGGTGGAAACGAATGGGTATCTAACTTAGTCGTCGTTGAAAAATCAAACGGCACTATACGTTTATGTATTGATCCACAAGACTTAAATAAGTCATTAGCAGCATATAATTTTCCCATACCTTCTTTTGAAGAGATAATACCTAAATTACATAATAAGAAATATTTTACAATTTTAGATTTAAAGGATGGATTTTGGCAGATAAAATTGAGTAACAGCTCAAGCCGAATATGCTCGTTCAACACGCCGTTTGGATGCTACCAATTTAGAAGACTTCCGTTTGGACTAAAAGTGGCTCCAGAAATTTTTCAGTATTATAATGGAAAAAATTTTAGTGACATAGAGAATGTGATCATATACATTGATGACATAATGATTGCCACCACAGCAGAAAAAGAGCATGATATAACTCTAAAGAAAGTTATGGATAGAGCTCGTCAACTAAATATAAAATTAAACAAAGCAAAATTACAATATAAGCAGAAAGAGGTAAAATTTCTAGGCCATATTATATCAGATGAAGGAATTAAACATGATCCAGAACGACTAGAAGACATAAATGAAATAGGAACACCGAAGGATAAAAAAGATGTACAAAAATTACTTGGTGTTATCAATTACATGCGTTCATTTATACCGAATTTGGCCGAAATCACACAACCATTAAGAGAATTACTAAAAAAGAATACAATATTTAAATGGTTACCACAACATACAAAATGTGTAGAACTGGTGATAAAAAAGATTATGACAGCGCCATCATTAAAAACTTTTGATATTAACAAAGAAATAACTATTCAAGCGGATGCAAGCAAAAATGGTTTGGGAGCTTGTTTAATGCAAGATGGCAAGCCAATCGTTTTTGCCTCGAGAAGCTTATCAACGACAGAACAAAATTATTCGCAAGTGGAAAAAGAAATGCTAGCGATTGTACATGCAACTAGAAGATTCCATAATTGGATCTATGGGAGAAAAATAGAAGTAATCACGAACCATCAACCACTATTAGGAATATTTAAAAAAGAAATAGCAAATATACCGTCAGCAAGACTAAAAAGAATGAGAATAAAATTGTTGAATTATGACATATCATTGAAATATGTACCAGGAAAATACCTGTACATAGCAGACTATCTCTCAAGATATCCAACAAAAAATGCTACGCCTGAAATACAAGATTTAAATAGTGCAGTTCATACTATAAACATAAGCAGCGAAAAGAAAGAAATTTTCAAACATGAAACAGAAAATGATCCCACACTAAAAAATTTAAAAGATGTACTGCTTGAAGGATGGCCTATGAAAAAAGAAAAACTCAAAGAAAACATAAAATTCTATTGGAAATCAAGAAACGATATAATACTGGAGGACGGAATTATTTTTTTACACGAAAGAATAATAGTTCCACAGAAATTACAAAAAGATATACTCAATCAATTACACACTTCACATCTAGGCATAGATAAAACAAAGTCAAGAGCAAGGAAAGCTGTGTATTGGCCTAGAATGAACGAAGACATCGAGAAAATGATAATGTATTGTGAATTATGCCAAAAATACAGAAATGCAAATAGACGTGAACCGATGATTTCACATGAAATTCCACAACTTCCTTTCTACAAAATTGGAATAGATATATGCACAGATAGAAATAGAGACTATTTAATTATTGCAGATTATTTTTCGAAATTTATAGATATAAAAATATTAAAAAGAAAAACCGCAAGTGATGTTATCAAACATCTACAAGAAATATTCTCGATGCAAGGGATTCCTCGTCAAATTATTGCAGATAATAATCCATTTGGATCGTATGAATTTAAAATATTTTGCAAAAAGTTAGATATAGAATTGATAACAACAAGCCCACACTATCCTCAAGCAAACGGATTTGCTGAAAGGTGCGTTCAAATTGCAAAGAACATCATAAAGAAAACACAAGAAGGGAATCAGGAGCTGTGGATGGCATTGTTAGAATTAAGAAATACACCAGTTAAGGAAATGGACATGTCACCGAATGAACTACTTTTAGGACGACAAACAAGAACTCTACTACCAGCTAGAATGGAATTATATAAAACTAAGGAATATCCCGACCTAACCAAAAATTTTCTTTACTTGCAGAAAAAGCAGCAGAAATATTATAATAAACAGACACAACACAAACATAACTATGAAACAGGAGAGGAAATATGGTGCAGGATGGGAAGATTATGGAAAAAGGCAACAATTAACCAAAAACACAGTACACCGAGGTCATATTGGATCGAACTGGAAGACGGGAGAATACTTAGGAGAAATTCTAATGTCCTTAGAAAGCGATGATACCTTCACATTAGTCAGCATACAACGAGGAAAATACAACGTAGATATCTGGATAAGTTGGCTCGTAATAAATAAGTGTATTAGTAATAAATGTAACTAGTAAGTAAGGCAATAAAGCTAAATGAATTGAAATTGAAATTGTTAACATTATAAATTTAAAAAAAGGGAGATGATAAGATGTAATGTATTATTTTAATGATGATGATAAGATGTAATGTATTATCTTAAATAGTAGCAGAAAATGTTTTGAATTTTGAAAAAAAAGGAGATGATGTATGTATATTGTACAGACATATATACATATATCAATATTACAATTACATAGACAATCTTTGTATATTTAGTTATTAAGTTATTAACTAGAGTCAGTGAATAAAGTACACTCAACAAGAACGGTCCGTCTTTTATAAAATCTATTTGAATATTACACATACAAACATACATACATACATACATACATACATACATACATACAGGTGAAGCTAATATAAAGCGTATAAAAAGATGGTTCACTTAGACTCTGTTTAGATCCACAAAGTTTAAATGTTTATATTAAAAGGCAAATTCATCAAATTCCTACGTTGGAAGAAATTTCTCCTATTTAAAGTATTATTTACAGTGCTAGATTTAAAAGAAGGCTTTTGGCAGGTGGAACTGGATGATGATTCGCGAAAACTTTGCACTTTTTCAACCCCTTTTGGTAATTTTGAATTCCTGCGAATGCCGTTTGGAATCAGTTGAGCTCCCGAAATCTTTCAAAATTTCAATAGTAAAAACTTTGGTGACATTAAAAATGTCATAGTCTATTTCGATGACTTACTTGTAGTAGGAGCAAATGAAGAAGAGCACGATAACGCACTACACCAAGTAATAGAAAGAGCAAAGAATCTCAAAATCAAATTTAATCCCAAAAAAATTACAATACCGTGTTAATTATGTAGAGCATGTGGGACATCAAATATCTAGTGAAGGTATATCACCACTATCAGAAAGAGTTCGAGCAATTGAGTCATTAAAAGATCCCTCAAACAAGAAGGAACTGCAAAAGTTCCTGGGAGTTATAAATTATCTAAGAAGATATGTATACCTAATTTATCTGAAATTACAGCACCATTAAGGCTCCTACTAAAGAAAGAAATTCTATTTCAGTGGTCCGAAGTCCACTCAAACGCTGTAAAAACAATAAAACAAATTCTATCTTCTTCGCCAGTTCTTAACACTATTTGATCCAAAAAATACAGTAGTAATTCAAGCGGATGCATCCCAAAATGGTCTTGGATGTTGCCTACTGCAAGATAATTGTCCAGTGGCCTATGGATCAAGAAGATTATCTGAAATGGAGTCAAAATACTCCCAAATTGAAAAAGAGTTCTTAGCAATAATTTTTGCATGTTCTAAGTTTCATTTTTACATTTATGGTAGGCAAAATCACACGAGGAGGTGAATATTCTACCCGTTTCCGACGAGGATAACCTGTTTACTAACTCTATTCACCACTCCGCATGGATGCTCGAGCTTAATTGCTCAGTCCCCAAACTTCGTACATCATATAACAATATAGTTGTTTATGATTTTAAGAATGCGGACTGGGAGAGTATTTGCTTCGAATTATCCCTAGTCGACTGGGAACATAGGCTGTCTAGTAACGATCTTGACGAGATAGTGTCATGCTTCTATGCTATCATATTTAAGACCATCGACAAATATGTACCCAAAATTAGAAAAAGGGATAAAGTATCGGAACCATGGCTGGATAGAGATACTAGATTTCTACGTAATCAAAGAAATAAATTATATAATATGATCAGAAATAACTCATATGTAAACGAGCGATTGAATTCCGAACACATTAGGTTATCCTCAGAATTTACTCTTAGGTCTCGCGAGGCCTACTCTGCATATATTAAGTCTGTTGGAGATAACATCATAAGTGATCCCAAAAAATTTTTTGATTACGTCAATATCAAACGGAAGACCTCGGGCTACCCAACGTCAATGACGAATGGTAGAACTCGCTCCTCGTGCCCCCAAGTAATTTGTAGCATGTTCGCTGAGAGGTTTGGTGAAACCTATAGCCCCATATCTAGTGCAACGGACAATCTGACTGACTTGCACACTGACACCTCCCTCATAAATGGCATATCCCTCTCTGTCGACGAGATTTTGTCGGGTCTAAAGAATCTTGATATCAAAAAAAGTAATGGTCCCGACAATCTCCCTCCTATTTTCCTGCAGTCCTGCTCAAAACATATCGTAATTCCTCTTCACGTTATCTTCAACAAATCTTTATCGTTAGGTAAGTTCCCTATGCTATGGAAGAAATCCTACCTAACGCCAATCTATAAATCCGGTGATAAGCAGTCGGTGGACAACTATAGGGGGATTGCCATCTTATCTTCAATTCCTAAGCTTTTTGAAAAACTTGTTTTCGACAGGATTGCCCCTCTTATCGACCCATATCTAAACGAACAACAACACGGTTTTCGGAAAGGGCGTTCAACAACTTCTAACCTTATGGTCCTTATCTCCGAATTGCTATGCGGTATGGAGAGCGGCCATCAATTGGATGCAGTGTACACTGATTTCAGCAAGGCCTTTGATCGAGTAGACCACAATATTTTAATTGCAAAATTATTAAAATTTGGAATATCAGGTTCTGCCCTGGAATGGTTAAAATCATATCTGAACGAAAGAACACAGGTTATCAGATTCCAAGGATTTCTATCTAATGAGATCGAAGTAACCTCTGGCGTTCCTCAGGGTAGTCATCTTGGTCCCCTCCTCTTTAATATTTTTATCTCCGATCTTTCAGAAAAATTAGTAAATATTCCACATCTTTTCTACGCGGATGACCTCAAAATCTATAGTGTCATTAAAGGCCAAACTGATGTTTCCTTCATGCAGACGAAACTCAATGCCTTACAAGACTGGTGTACTACGAACAAACTGCAACTTAACACCAGCAAATGTCATGCAATTACCTTCTCCCGTAGTAGAAACCCACAGAAGCAGTACTATTATCTCAACGGCATGATGTTGAATCAGGTGGATCATATCGTAGATCTAGGCGTGGTCCTAGACCAAAAACTCAATTTCAACCTGCACTACGATAGTATTACTGCTAGAGCCAACAAACTTCTTGGTTTCATCAAGAGGAGAGCCAAAGAATTCAGTAATCTACGGGTCACGAAAACACTCTTCTGTTCTCTAGTCCGCCCTATCCTGGAATATGCGTGTCCTATCTGGGATCCTATATTCCAAGTAAGCAGTAGCAGGATTGAATCAGTTCAGAAGAGATTTCTCCTTTTTGCCTTGAGAAATCTGCACGACCCGCATGACTACGAAAGCCTACCGCACTACTTGGACAGGCTCAAGGTGCTTGATCTCATGCCGTTATCTAGCAGGAGAAAACTGCTCATATCTTGCGTTGCCTTTGACGTTCTAAGTGGAAAACTTAAAGTGCAGTTTCTGTCGGACAAGATCAAATTCAATGATGAAGTCCGACACACACGTCATACTAAATTACTTCGGGAATACCGTCATCGCACCGATTACGCTAGGAACGAGCCCGTCAACAGATGTTGTATGGTCTTTAATACTCACAGCTCCTGTTTCTCCCCCTCACTCAACAAGGCATCCTATAAGAAAAAACTCAGATCTCTACTAACATAACTCCCACCTCTTTACAATTATAGTAGTAAGTTTCAGTAGTTGTCAATAGTTATTAATAATAATTATTTTTATAATAATAATAAGGACTGTTGTACTACTGTGTTTTTTAATTTAAGTGTGCCTTGTTTGGCTAAACAAATAAATAAAATATTATTATAAAAAGTGATCGCAAACCGAAGCGATAATGAAAAAAGAAATTCATAAAATTCCGGCATCTAAATTGCAGAGAATGCGAATTAAACTCCTAAATTATGATTTAGTTGTACAATATTTACCCGGAAAATAGCTGACTACTTGTCCAGGAACGTTTCAGAGTCGCCAAAGCTAGAAGAAGAACAAATCTTAGCGGAGCTAGTTTTGTCATTAAACATCAGTAACGCGAAATTAAGTATCCTCAAAAATGAAACAGAAAGTGATGATAAGATTGTTTTAGAGTACATCAGGCAAGGCTGGCCAAACCATATCAGTAAAGTTCCAGAAAAAGTAAAAACTTATTTTGAAAAGCGTGAAAATTTAATTGCAGAAAATAATTTATTATTTTTAGATGATAAAATTATAGTGCCAAAAACTTTTCAAAGGGACATGTTGGAGAATTAATAGGCGCTGCTTTTTATAGTCATACCAGGCATGTAAGATGTACTTGCATCACTAAACAAGAAGAAGATTATTTATGTAATTTAAAATAAAACTTAGTTCCGTTTTAAATTTTCTTTCAATAGGGTATGGGCCGCTTTAGAATTCTGCGCACAATGGGCTTGTTCACCATTTTTTTTACTTCTTTATAAAAGATTTGCATCTAAAAATGACAAAAATCCAAGTTTCACAAAAAAAAGTAAAATTTGCTTTCTTTGCTTTATGTTAAGAGAGGGTAATTTGTTGTTCTGTAAGTTTTGTATACAGCATCGCGTGCGTGCTTGCAGTCTAGCAATGGTAATCTTAGTGGTTTTATCACTAGAACTGGTGGTTTAGACTTGCCTTAGGATTTTTGTGGTAAGAGGAAAGTATACGAGTAGGTATGTATACAAAATTAGTGTTGGCCATGCACTAAATCATAACAAGGCATCAATTGCTACTGGCCTAATGATTCACTTAAATAAAAATCAAGAGCTTATTGTCAAAGTTGATGAACAGTGGTGTCAAATCCATCTTCTAAACTGGAATGAAATCAAAAGTACCAACAAATTTTCGTATAAAGTTCTGCAGTTTAAAGACGCATAAGGAGTATCTCGATTTGAATAATTGGCAATTAAGCAGCATGAACATTGTCAAGAATAAGTGAAAGTCTAAGCTCAGGTAGGTTCAAGGAAGTCAAGGAATGCATGAGGAGGTGGCGGTAAACCTGGCGTTTGAACTCTTGGATGTTATATGAGTTCAAAGGCAACCGTCGGGGTTAGCGGGAGATAGCTTCGCTGGAGTCTGGCGCCTCATAAAAATGGTGAATCCCGCTAACCAGGCTAAAAGGTGATCTTAGGAGAGCTTTGGTACCCCGGTTAACCAGTTAAGCCGACAAGATACCTTATTAGAGCCGTGTATACCCTAGTGCCGACTAATGATAATTGGTCAAAGCAGTAATGCTGATTCTATTATTAAAATATTGCTATTTTATAGAATTTAGTGGAGTCATTATTTTTTTTATTTGAATTAGTTTGCTTATTTCCTGGAATTAGTTTGCTTATTACTTTCCGCTTTCTAAGCTAGTTAAGTGGAATATGTAGTTACTTTTGGTGAGGAGGAAAATATTTTAGTGGTTTTCTGGTGGGTTTAAAAGTCAAATCTAGTGGTCTCTCGAGGAAAGCTGTTGTCAGTCAGAGCGTAACATATGACTAGCCCCTGTTTTTATACTTCTCTTGGTTTATAGTTCGTCGTTCCAACATCTTGCCCTAATAAAGAAAGAATATAATCAGAGATATGAACAGTAATGTAACAATCCTTTTTTGTTTGTTTGTTATTAAAATGCTTTAAAATGTAATTTTAAAGAGTATTATTAAAAAAAGTTCACTTCAAACACAGGCACAGAACCTTCCCTCCACTTGCACTATTTACATACGTTTTGAATATTTTTGCTCGCATAAATTTTGTACCGCGCAGTAAGTGAAAAAATTAGAGGGAACTTTGGTATGGGCTTTTGCATGTGAAGAAAAAAAAATGGATTTAACGACAGACAATCTTGGCGTACGGCAATTCGTCGGTAGCGATTATTCAATATGGAAATTTCGTTTAATGTCCTTATTAAGAGAAAAGGATTTTGAAGGAACATATTATGAAAAGTCCAAAGGAAGATGAGGTTAAGAAAAATGACTGGCTTATTAAAGACGCAAAGGCGATGAACCTTATAATTAAAAGCATTGCCGATTCTCATGTCGAATACGTCCGAGAAAAAAATACTGCTTTCGAGATGATTACTGCTCTAGATGCAGTTTTGAGAGGAAATCAATAGCAACAAAAATTTATTTGAACAAGAAATTAATGTCACTTAAGTGTGAGGAAGGTACAACCTTAAATCTATTTTTCAAAGAGTTTGAAGCTGCAGTGCATGCCTATAAGTCGGCGGGAGGCAAAATTGAGGACATATAAATTATCGTCGATTTGTTAATGGCCATGCCTGACTCCTATGTGCATGTTGTGACTGCTCTAGAAACTCTCGAGGAGAATGATTTAACCCTTGAACATGTTAAGATTCGTCTGTTAGAAGAAGAATTGAAGCAAGAAACGAAAAATATGAATACGTCTAGTTCAGAAACTAATATTCCTGTATCGTTTTATAGGAAAAATTAAACAAAGAAAAATATTGTGTGCTTCAAATGCGGAAAAAGTGGACATAAATCCAATAGGTGCCGCACTAATCAAAATGAATGTGGTCTACTGGTCTAAACACACAAATAATATATATCAAATTGTCCCAATGAAACAACAGATACACCACAAATGACATCGAATATTACATATTTATTCTTGTAAAAAACTTGACAATAAAAACGACTACTACAATAAATATTTTGATTGCAACAAAACAAGAACTCAAATGATTATCAAAAGAAATTGTCGCGTACGTATGCTGCCCGGAGTTTCAAATTTTGGAATGATGAAATTCAGCTGCCTCATTTTAATTCAGCCCTTTTATTTGCTTTTGCACAAAACCGCTGTGGGCGCAACCGTCGGATGTAAGTCGCCACATAAACCCCGTGTTCTTTTAATGAACTTGGTTTTGAGAGCTTTTGAGTTCCCATACAAAATCGAAAACCCAGGTTTTATCTGGGTCTTCTGGTTCTTCGATTTTGTATGGGAACTCAAAAGCTCCTCAAAAGCTCTCAAATGTCCCGTGTTCTTTTAATGAACTGGGTTTTGAGAGCTTTTGAGGAGCTTTTGAGTTCCCATACAAAATCGAAGAACCAGAAGACCCAGATAAAACCTGGGTTTTCGATTTTGTATGGGAACTCAAAAGCTCTCAAAACCCAGTTCATTAAAAAAACACGGGGGTCATCACTTACAACAAAAACAAGAAAGCTTTTGCTTTAATGAGCGCAAATTCTAAAATTCACCATAAGTCAGATGAAATGATATACATCATAGATTCTGGTTGCACAGATCATATAGTTAACAACCCACGCCTGATATCAAAAGCAACTTCTTTAAAGAATATCTTCCCGATAAACATTGCCAAAGAAGGTGAATCAATGGAAGCTATGAAAGCAGGTCGTATGAATATATCCTCTGTTGTCAAGGGGCGGGAGAAGGACGGAACGATTAAAAATGTCCTTGTTGTTCCATCATCTCGTCAAAACTTATTATCAGTAAGTCAAATTGATAAAAAAGGTGGAAAAGTTCTCTTTGGAAATGGTAAAGCAACGATTTGGATGGAAAACGAAGTTATTGCTGAAGGTGAACTGAAGAATGGGCTGTACTAGATGACGTGCAATATTATTAATACTACGGCTAACACAGCAACAAACCAAGTTAACAACAATGTCTTATGGCATAAAAGATTGGAACACTTGGGGATGCCAAATGTTTGCAAATTAATTAATAAAAACATGGTTACCGGCATAAAAGGAAAGTTAAACAACAACAGCCTTGTTCCTTTTCTGCTCATTTTTACTCGTATTTACTTGGAACTACTCCTGCTCTCACAGAGAATTCATAGGTTTTATTCGAATCGACAAATTTTGCGTCCCTTTAATTTTTTACTCCCGAGTACTTAAAAGTAGAAAAGGAACACGGCTAACATTGTTTTTTGTGAGAGTTGTGTGATGGCAAAGCAGGCTAGGCTTCCCTTCAAAGGAACACGTACTAAAGCTAAACATCCTTTAGAATTAGTTCACTCAGACGTCTGTGGACCGTCTAATGTAGTCACTCACGATGGTAAAAGATTCTTTGTGACGTTCGTTGACGATTACACTCATGTGGTGGTTACATATTTAATCGCACAAAAGTCGGAAGTTTTTGAATGTTTCAAGGAATACAAAGCAATGTCTGAAGCTCATCACGGCTTGAAATTGGATCGTATAAGATGTGATCAGGGTGGTGAATACTGTGCGAAAGACCTGAAGCGATTCTGTAAGTTAGAAGGAGTAACTATTGAGTATACGACTGCTTATTCTCCCGAATTAAATGGCGTGTCCGAAAGGATGAACAGGACGTTATTAGAAAAAGGTAAAGCAATGCTGATAGAAGCTAATCTACGAAAAGATATGTGGGGTGAACAGTGGCGTAGCGTGGATTTCTGCCACCCGGGGCGAAACATAAATTTTTGCCGCCCCCTACTTTAGCAACTAGAAAAAGTTTCTAAAAAGTCTGCGATGTCGAAAAGTCAATATTTTAACAGGATTCAAAATAAAACGTCTTTCTTAAATTAAAAATTTATTCTGCGTGTTTTTTACAAACCGAACCCGAACTTTATAAAACAATGGCCAATGCTAATTTGTACCGTTCGATTGAAAAGATAGCTAGGTTATATCTCTAGAGCGAGATTAATGGCAACCGGGACATTGTAGATTTTAAAAAATTTTTAATCAATGAATCGAAAACGCAACTTGAATTTCAAGTCAACTTCAAGTTCTTGACACACGACATCATGCAAACGCAATGAAATTTATGTAACGAATGAATTTTCGGTTCCCTCCTTCAAGGTTGGTATAAAATATAAACTTTAACTAACACAGAGAGCTGGAATCAGTAATTTCTCTCTTGCAGTCTGTCTTGAGCTAGAAAATATGGTAGAGGCACGAACTTAAGCTTCTCTGTCAATATGTGTGTGCGATAACTGCTTAAAAAATTCGGAGCAGAGCAGAGCAGCTCGGTTTGGACCAGCTGTCAAATTAATGTCAGAGCAGAAAAATTAAAATCGCACAGTCTCAAAAAACGCTTTTCTCCTCAATTTTGCTCTAAGCTCCCTTTTTAGAGGTAAGATAAAAAATAAACAATTGAATAGTATCGAAATGTTATTTTTTATTTAAAAATTTATGTTTCTTTTTCCGAATCACTCATTCATAAATCAATTTTCCGATTTTTCCTGTTTTCGATTTGACAACTGCCAAAAGAAGAAGAAGAATTTTGCTTGCTCTGCTTGCTGCTACAAATTTGGTGGAGCAGAAAAAGTGAGAATTTTCAACCCAGAGTAGGTTCAAACAACTCAGAGCAGGGCAATTGAGAGCAGAAAAGAGCCGTCAAAAAGTCTCAATGAACACAAATTGGTGATTTTTCAGATTTGCAGGTCTTCCAGTTTTTTTTCAATTGAAAAAATTCAGTTGAGTTATTTCCATTCGAGGAGCATAACAAACAAACCAGAAGAGAATCGTTCGAATCGTGAAAAAACATTTTCAATTTTTCTCAAATTTTCTAATTTTCCGGGAAACTTTTCCAATTTTTCTTTCCCTAAAAACCTTATTCGGACTATCACGAGCACATCTAAAAAAAATTTACCCAAATCGGTTGAGCCGTTCTCAAGAGATGCGCTTACCAAAGAACAGCATTTCACATTCGCGCTCATTTCCCTTCTTTTATGGCGTGGGCTCAATTCTATCTCATAAAGAAAATATGTTTGCTAGGTCTTAACTAACTATTTACACAAACGTGGATACAAAAAGAAGGTCCATGCATGAGTTCTTCATGAGTTGAACGCGAAAAACATTCTAGACCAAATTAAATCGGCGCTGGAAGGGAATCGTCCACTATGAGGTATTTCCAATTGATAAGACGATTCATTCTCAACTCTACTGTGGACAACCAGAGAGATTACGCCATGCAATTGAACCAAAATGGCCTGAATTGAATAATAGAAAAGGTGTTGTCTTCCATCACAAGAACGCCCGACCACACACTTTTTTGATGACCCGTCAAAAAAGAGAGTTTGTTTGGAAAGTTTTGATGCATCCACCGTATAGTCGAGACGCTGTCAACTAGGACAATCTGCTTCTTAAGGCCGGTTTTACACGACCGGACACCGAACAGACAAATCAAACGAACAAACTGGGGTGTATGGGGAAGAGGGTGAGAGAGGACGATGGAAAACCGGCGCCTCTCTCACCCTCTTTCCCATAAACCCCAGTTTGTTCGTTCGTTTTGTCTGTTCGGTGTCCGGTCGTGTAAAAGGGCCCTAACAATCATTGGTAAGCACGTCGTTTGTGGACTCGTTTAGTCATACCGCCGCCGTGTCATGGTTAAGGCCTAATGTTGCCAACAGGATTGCTGGCTCGGTCCAGTTTGGTTGCCGCCCCCAAATCTGCGCCGCCCGGGCCGTGGCCCCCTCTGCCCCCCCTCACGCTACGCCACTGGGGGTGAAACCATTCTTACTGCGACTTTTTTAACAAATCGTAGTTGTACAAATGCACTTCAAAATACAACACCGTATGAATTATGGTTTGGCCATAAACCGGATCTGTCGAAATTACGTATTTTTGGATATAGAGCATTCACATTAATTCCTAAAGAAAAACGATATAAATTTGATAACAAGTGTGTAGAATGCATTTTGATTGGTTACGGTGCAAATGGGTACCGCTGTTGGAATGATAAGACTCGTAGTATTATATATTCTCGGGATGTTAGATTTGATGAAAGGAAGTTTGCTACAGTGTCAATGAATATGATTGAATCATACGATGAAGAACTTGAGCCTATAATTAATAAAACCCAAGTCAAGGAAGATGACACTGACGCTACTTCGAGTAATGATGATCAAAATTTGTCTGCTGTAACTCCTAAGAAATGGATATCGGAGGAGATAATAACTAGTACTCCAAATAACATCGTAACAGAAAACAGATCAGAAAATGAAAGGGAATACGAAACTCCCAAAGAACGACTAAAACGTAAATTAAATAAACCAAATCATTTTAAAGATTTTTATACTGCTTTTGATGAGCTCGATTTTGAAAATGGAGGGGTTCATGCAGCATACAACTTATATAAAGATGTCCCTAATGATTATAAGGATGTAGTTGGCAGAAAAGATGAATCTAAATGGAAAGATGCTATCAAAGAAGAAATTCAGTCACTTGAAGATAATAATACTTGGACTGTTGTAAAGAAACCCAGTAGTGTAAAATTGCTTGATACCCGCTGGGTCTTTAAGGTAAAAACCGGGGATGATGCACGCTATAAAGCTCGCTTAGTGGCGAGAGGCTACATGCAAAGAGCCGGTGTAGATTATTCCGAAACATATTCTCCAGTTGCCCGTCTTCAAAGTATACGAATATTACTTGCTATTGCTGTACAGTACGGATTCAGCGTTTACCACATGGATGTCAAAACTGCCTTTCTACATGGATTCATCCAGGAAGAAATTTATTTAAAAGAGCCGGACGGTATTTCTTAATATGAAGAATAAAACTCTTTATTACTTCTACAATAACTTTATTTACAGAAAGAATACTTGTACTTGATTACACTTGTTTAACATATCAGCCATTTTGGCTATTTCGTCTTTGACTAAAAGAAACAAACACTACTAAGTGCATACTTAGTGTTGCCAATATAAAAGTATTATATCAACACGCCTCCTTACTTTTATATTGCAATACATAAGCAATTCTAACATAACTAATTTTCATGTTAGAACACAGAACAACTCTAGTAACTTTGCAATTTATAAATGAACTTTTCCTTATCTTATTTCTACATATCTTACTCTATACCTTTATATTTAACAACTCTCTAAATTTAAGGAATTTAACATTTCCCAATGCTTTCGTAAATAAATCTGCAACATTATTTTCAGACTCTATTTTAACAACTTCATTTTTCATTCCTTGAAATTTTCGTGAATATGATAATGTATCTCAATGTGTTTGGAATTCTTTGTAAAATTTCCATATCTAGCTATGGCTACTGCGCCCGAATTATCTTCAAATATTTTAACCGGTTTACAAATTTTTGTAATTACATAATTTATTAAGCATATTAAAAAATTTATTTCTGTTACTGCTTCGGACAGAGCAATATATTCAGCAAATGTAGAAGATTTTGTTATACAGTTCTGTTTCTTTGATTTCCACAAGATAACATTTCCAAACAATCTAATTACATATCCCGTGGTAGATTTCCTATCTATTTTATCTCCTGCCCAATCTGAATCAACAAAGCAATCTAATATATCTGCATTATCATTTTTATAATATTTTAATTTTAAGTTTTTTGTCAAAAATAAATATTTCAGAACTCTCAACGCATATCTAAAATGCGTCTCATTACAGCAATTTTGAAAGCGACTCAGGTAATTTACACAAAAAGAAATATCTGATCTAGTACCAGAACTAATATACAACAGTGCACCTATCAAGTTTCTTTAATTAACATCTTCGTTTAATTCAGATTTTTCCAATTTCAAGTTTATTTCCATAGGGGTTTTGTACATTTTTGCATTTTCAATATTATAACGTTTTGACTCAATGTAATGTTCCTGACTCAAAGTTAAAATGTTGTCTTGTTCATAGTTATACTCAATGTCTATACCAATGTAATTTTTAACTCTGCTTAAATCTTTCATTTTAAATTTATTAGATAACTTATTTTTGATGTCATCAATGACATTTTCGTCTTTACAACAAATCAAAAGATCATCAACAAATAGTAATATGTAAACAACTAAGTCATTTTCCTTTCTGAAATATAAACAGTAATCATATTTGCATCTTTGAAAATCTAGGCTAGTCAGAAATTCGTTAAAACATTCATACCAAGCGCGTGGACTTTCTTTTAAGCCATATAATGATTTATTTAACATATAAACTTTTCAGTGTCATCTTCATAGCCCATTGGCTGTTTTACATATACTTCAGATAGAACTTTACCATTAAAAAATGCTGTCTCTACATCCATTTGATGTACTTCCAAAGAATTTTGACAACAATTAGATAATAAAAGCTTTAAAGTTGGCATTTTAGCTACTGGAGAATAAGTGTCTTCAACGCAATCTGTTTGTTGGAATCCCCTAACTACTAACCTGGCTTTATATTCACTTTCACTCTTCCTTTTGTAGATCCATTTCACATCGATTACCTTTTTATCCTTTGGTGGCTTGTCAACAAGTGCCCATGTTTTATTTTTCACTAGGCTGTCCATCTCACGGTCCATCGCTGCCTTCCATTTATTTGAACCCTCACAGGCCATCGCCTCCTGAAAATTTTCTGGGGTCATAGCATCACAATAGTTTACACTAATACAATAATAGCCGAATTCTTCATCAAATCGTTGTGGTGGTTTAACTTTTCTTTTTGGTTTTTCTTCTTTCTTAATTTCATCAACTCTAATATCTGTATTATTCTCTTCTTTTTTATCTGTATTATTCTCTTCTACATATTCTGTATTATTCCTTTTCCTTTCCTTATCTTCTTCTGTTATATCATGTTTCTCATCCTTTAATCCACACAATGTGTTATCTTCTTCTATAATATCGCAGTGTCTAGCTATTATTACTTTGTTGTTGATCAATACTCTATATCCCGTGTCACTATAACCAAGTAATATTCCCATTTCTGCTTTCTTGTCCCATTTTGATATTCTTTTTCCTTCTGAAATTCGTACAAAAACTCTACTGCCATACATTTTTAAATACTTAACTGTTGGCTTCCTTCTGAAAAATATTTCATATGGAGTTTTCCTTTCAATAGTATTAGTCAAGGTTCTATTTTTAAGATACGCAGCTGTTCTAATTATTTCTGGCCAATATTTTCTTGCAACTTTCGCTTCTGATAAGAGACATCTCCCCATGTCCATTAAAGATCTATTATACTGGATAAATTTAAGTAGTTAATTGTAAAACTTGCACCCAAGTGTGCCTTGAAAAACAAAAACAATTATTTTCCTAAAATTTTTATATCTAAGTTTCAGTTCTTGTTAGAATTTCGTTACATTCGTGTCGGTCCTTGTTTTGTAATAACAATACACATTTGTTAATAAAACGTTGTAAATTCGCCTAATAATCGCTTTTTAATCTAAGCCACTTTCGCGCTTAACATATACCTTTCCGCGGTTCCATTTAGTTCATGTACGTATGCCGGACAAGGTTTTATAGTTATTCCTTTCTCTTTATCAAACTGAAATATTCTCCCATTTATATACTCCTTACCATTGTCACATCGCAGTTCTTTTATCATTTTATCAGTGAGATTTTGTACTTCATTTACATACTGCACTAAGCAATCATCTTTTTGTTCGGATACAATAAACTTTGACCAGTTTACTATAGTCATCTATAAAACTTAAAAAGTATTTTTCGCCATGGTCTCCTATTGTTTGATGTGGGCCATTCAAGTCTGTATGAACAATCTGTAATATATCCTCGGCTTTTCTCCGGTTATTATGAAAAGGTAAGTTATGCATTTTGTTCTCAATACGTGTCACACACTTTAAATATTCTGATTCAATCTCTTTAGGAAATCCGTCCAATGATTCTTTTTTGCACATTATTTCCAAATTATTAAAATTGATATGTCCCAAAGTACGGTGTAGTTTTTCTTTTGTGATCATATTGCTTTTACTCACATTTGCTTCGAGCATTTCTTCATTGACAAAACTTTTCATCTTATATAGTCTTTCATCTTTAATTGCAACAGCTATAATTTTTCCATACGAGTTATATATTTTTGACAGTCGCCCTTTTGGACACAATTGAATTTTTGTCAGTGACTCTTGAATAACTTAATAAATTTGCCTTCATTTCTTTTACATAGAATACATTTGTCACTTTTACCTCTGATTTTTCTCCATACACTAGGAAATAAGTTTTAATATTACCAACCATTGTAGTTTCTAATATTCTACCATCACCAGTTTTAACTTTCACCGTTTTTTTTAATGTCTCACATGTTTCAAAGTACTTATCAGTATTAATAATATGGTCAGTACAACCGCTGCCAAGTAACCATTCTATTTGACCTTCCTTTGTATTCTCTTTCATACTTGTTGTAGTATTGTCAGCGATAACAGTATGAAAACTATTTCCATATTGCCCATGGTGATAATTTCTTCGTTGCTCATTAAGATAATTCCCTCGTCCCCTGTGAACGTTTCCATTATTATATGCTCCACGTCCTCTACTTCCAAAATTTCCACGTCTTCGACTTCCAGAATGTCCACGTCCTCTACTTCTATGTGTGTATTCAGAATTCAGTACGGGTAAAGCAATCCCTTTGTAAATGGCCAGGTTTTCCACAGTTAAAACAATTTAACTTATTTTGTGATGCCTGCCTGGCTTCTGCTCGAAAAACATTTGAGCTGCCATTTGATGCCTCATTCGATTTTTCCTCTGCATTTTTTAATTTGATTTTACTTTTTAAATAATCAACAGTTCTCTCCCTTTCTGGTAGAACATCTATCAAATCACCGATATGACTGTAGCTCTGTGGCAACGATTTTAACATATAATTGAGTTTTTCTTGTTCCGTAATAACTGCACCTGCCTGCCTTAATTCATTTACTACTCTTTCAAAATCGTTGAAAAATAAGAACACTTCTTCATAATTTTTCAATTTAACATTTTCGAGGTTATGTCGACATACAATTTGCAAAGCCGTCGACTTCTTTATATACATCTCATCAAACTTTTTGATAATCTCGTAAGCTGAATCTAAATAACTTATGTATTCTAACTGTTTATTTGTTATTGCGCTGTAAATATAGTTAGTCGCCTGAATATCAAGTTCATCCTAATTATCATCAGCATTGCCACTTCTTTACACTTTTTGTATTGTAGGAATTTCAGTATACGTATTTTCCAATTACTATAATCTGCTCCGTCAAAGATCGGAATATTTATACCACTGTTTTTGCCGCCATTATCACGTTGTTTCTTTTCGTAATTTTCAACCACAAATTATTGTTTTATCTTTTCTTTCTTTAAACTAACGCTCTTCTACCATCTTAATATGAAGAATAAAACTCTTTATTACTTCTACTATAACTTTATTTACAGAAAGAATACTTGTACTTAATTACACTTGTTTAACATATCAGCCATTTTGTTCTACTGGCTATTTCGTCTTTGACTAAAAGAAACAAACACTACTAAGTGCATACTTAGTGTTGCCAATATAAAAGTATTATATCAACAGTATTAATGTTCCTAATAATCATGTTTTAAAGTTGAACAAATCGCTATATGGATTGAAACAAAGTCCTAAATGCTGGAATGAGAGATTTAATCAGTACATTACATCACTTGATTTCAAAAGATCATATGCGGATTATTGTCTCTATGTGAAAATTTCTGATCAAAGCCGCATTTACCTGATTTTATATGTGGATGACATTCTGATATGCGGAAACAACGAATTGATAATTAACGACATCAAGATAAAATTAGCATCAGAATTTCGTATGAAAGATTTAGGAGCTGTGAAAACCTTCATGGGCATGAATATAAGGTATAATCAAACTAAAATAATAATGACAATTGATCAGAAGGATTACATACAGCGTATTCTCGAGCGTTTCGATATACAAGATTGTAATGCAACTAATACACCAATGGAGGTAAACTGCAAGTTAACAAGAGATAATAATTTTGAAAAAACTTTGAATCCATATCGTGAGATGTTAGGAAGCATAATGTATCTTATGCTAGCCACGCGTCCTGACTTGTGCTTCGCAGTGGGTTAACTGAGCAGATTTCAAGAATGTGCTACGAATGAACACTGGGCTCATCTAAAAAGAATATTGAGATACTTGAAGGGAACTTCGGATTTGAAACTGGTCTTCAAACATTCAGAACAAGATCCTATAAAAGGATTTGTTGATGCAGACTGGGCAAACGACACAGATGACAGAAAGTCGACCTCAGGTTTCCTGTTTCAAATATATGGTAATCCAGTGATGCGGTGTAGTAAAAAACAGGGCCTTGTTTCAATATCTACAACAGAAGCCGAATATGTTGCGGCCTCAACCGCTTCAACGGAAGCAATTTGGTTAACGAAAATGTTGAATGATATGAATCTCGATCCAAAACTGCCTATAAAGATATATGAGGATAACATGAAGTGCATATATGTAGCAAAGAATCCTGAAACTAAGCGTTCAAAACATATAGATGTTAAGTATCATCATTTAAGAGACTGTATCTGGAAGAAGCACATTGAGTTGGTAAAAATCTCATCAGAACATGAAACTTGCAGACTGTTTAACAAAAAGTCTACCGAAGCCGCAATTCTGGAAATTTGTTATCTTAATGAGCTTACAGCGAGGGGAAGTGTTGGAGAATTAATAGGCGCTGCTTTTTATAGTCATACCAGGCATGTAAGATGTACGTGCATCACTAAACAAGAAGAAGATTATTTATGTAATTTAAAATAAAAGTTAGTTCCGTTTTAAATTTTCTTTCAATAGGACATCCTGTCCCAATTACATGAATCACACTTGGGTATTAACAAAATTCAGCATCGTGCAAAAGAATTATTTTACTGGCCGCTAATGAACAATGACATAAAAAATTTTATTTCTAGCTGTAAAATATGCGCTTTTTACTCAAAACCAAATCAAGCAAAACCAATGATTCCTCATAACATGCCTAACAGGCCATTCCAAAAAATAGGTTGCGGTATATTTGAGTTTGGTGGCAAAAATTACCTAATAGTTATAGATTATTTCAGCAAATGGTTCGAATACAAAATTCTTAAATCTAAATCATCCAGTGAAGTAATTAATGTATGGGCAGAAATATTTTCAAGATTAGGGATTCCAAAAATTATAATTGCTGATAACAATCCATTTAATTCATTTGCTTGCAATTCACAGAAAATTGGAAATTTGAAATTGTAACAAGTTCTCCTTATTACCCTAAAAGCAACAGCTTAGCTGAACGCGCTGTACAAATGATAAAAAATATATTACGTAAATGTGTAAGCAAGATACAGAGATTTATAATGCAATTCTAGAATACAGGAATACGCCTCTAAGTGACATAAACTTGTCTCCAGCCCAGCTTATGTATAATAGAAGACTAAGAACTAAATTACCTATAAAAGAGAAGCTGCTAAAGCCTGAATTTTACCCAGATACCCATAAAATATTAATAGAAAAATCATTGAAAAATAAATTCTACTTTGATAAAAAGGCCTTTAAACAAAGACCATGTTTTAAAGTTGGAGAAAAAATTAAAATAAAATCAGACAAAAATTGGATTGATGGTGAAGTAATAAAGCTTGCAAATACTCCAAGGTCATATATTGTTAAAGATATTTATGGAAATACTTACAGAAGAAATAGTAACTTTTTAAAACATTGTGTTAATATAAGACCTTCAACCCCAGAAATTAATAGAAAATTGAACACAAGTTCGCCATCAAAAACAAGAAGCGGAAAAGTTTATATATCAGAAAATTAAATTCGAACTATTCTTGCCACTTCAACCTTTAAATAATTAATATCTTAAAAGTAACTTGAAATAATTAAATTGAATTTTGCATTTATAAAATTAGAAAATTAATTGAATTACTAAAAAATTTAGATTTCATTGTTAAAATTAGAAATATTTAAGTAACAATAATAATGTAAAAAATTCGAATTATTTGGTATGAATTTTGGAAAAAAAATGAATTAAAACAAAAAAAAACAAAAAAATACATGAATTACACTAGTTTACAAATTTTTGCTCAATTGCGTGAACCTAATATAGTACAGTAAATCTGTAATGAAAAAATAGGGTGTCTCCGAAAAATGACATACCGAAATTTGACTTGATGAATCGTTAGGGGGGCATATAATGAAGTTAATGTCACATTCCCGAAGTCCCCCCTCCCCCTGTTTTTGAGAAAATCCAAAAAAATTTTGAAATGCGTTTTTCTCGGAATCTATGGGTTTTGGTGAAAAGTTTATTTAACAAAAAATGTAGAGGACGTTTTTAACTACATTTTATGTCATTGAAGTGACGTCATCCGACTTGAAATACAAAAAATAGGTGGCGCTAAAGCATCAAAAAAGTGTTTGCTTGCTACTTTCTTTCTATACAATTTATGACAAACACGCATCGGCGCAGCACATAATGTACAATTTGTACACATCGGCAAGCTCCAACTCGAGAACGGTAAGTTTTATAAAAAAATAGTTTAAATAAAAGTTGTTGCTCATTTTGTGACGAACAACTTTCTCATTTACATCATTGCAAAAAAAATATTTTTTTTCAACGAAAATAGCAAACAAACACTTTTTTGGTGCTTTAGCGCCACCTACTTTTTGTATTTCAAGTCGGATGACGTCACTTCAATGACATAAAATGTAGTTAAAAACGTCCTCTACATTTTTTGTTAAATAAACTTTTCACCAAAACCCATAGATTCCGAGAAAAACGCATTTCAAAATTTTTTTGGATTTTCTCAAAAACAGGGGGAGGGGGGAATTCGGGAATGTGACATTAACTTCATTATATGCCCCCCTAACGATTCATCAAGTCAAATTTCGGTATGTCATTTTTCGGAGACTCACTTACAGATTTACTGTACTAATAAGAAAAGTGTTTTTTAACCTAATTTATATTTATATTTATATTTTTTATATTTATTTATATTTATTTAGTACATAAAGATAATTATAATCTTAACACGCTTTAACACGTATGTACATTAAAAACAATGGAAAAAAGTACATATAAATCAATAAAAAAATTAAACTAAAAGTTTACTTAATATAAAGAGAAGGGGAGAAAAAGAGAAGAATTATTACTCAAAAAAAATTTATTTGATGGAAGATTATTGGCTAGTAAGGTAATTAGATACAAGCTTCCTGAACACGTTCGAAGACCTCGCACTCTGTATGGTGTGTGGCAAATTGCTCCACAAGCAAAGACAGTGAAAAAAAAGGACCTTTGCCCAACAAGGTGATGAACTCTTGGCGGGATAAAAAGTATTTTCCTAGTTGTACGACCGCGATGAAGATACTCAAGGAGGTAGGACGGACGTTCATAGCGCTGAAGTTTGTAAATAAATAACGCTGCCTTGAGGGAAAGGTATTCGTCGAGCGTGCATCCGAGGATAGAAGAGCGGTATGGGCTTATATGGTCATATCTGCGGAGGTTATATACAAACCTGGTACAATCACTAAAGGCAACGTTGAGTTTGACTAGGCATGAGGCATCATGGGACGGAAAGACTGAGCTAGCGTAAGTGAAGTGAGGTAGAACTACGGTTTTGATAAGCTTCGCCCTAGCACCCGCAGGCAAAATGGACGCGAACAGCCAGAGGCGGCGCAAATTACCGTATATTTTGGATAAAGTATGATCGGTTTGATCACAGCATGTTAGTTGTGTGTTCAGATATACACCTAGGTTCTTGACTCGTGGCTGGTAGGGTAAGATTGTTTTCGTGAGAGTGATTGGTGGTAAATAAGAGGTGTCTAACTCACTCCTGTACATTGCGATGCAACTTGACTTAGAGGCATTTAGATGCAACTGATTGGATAACGACCATTGATATATTCGCTCAAGGTCAGCATTGATGTTGTAGACACAGTTTTCAACTAATCCAAGGGGACTATTTAAATAAATCTGAACATCATCCGCATACATGTGAAGTTTGCAATCCTTTACAGTATTACAGATATCATTAATGTAGATGCTGAAAAGTAATGGCCCAAGAATGGAGCCCTGCGGAACCCCACATGTAATTAGTGATGGATCAGAGATAGAGTCTTGAAACCATACATTTTGGGAACGATTACTTAAGTAATTCCGAATTAAGGAGATCGCAGAGGGGGAGAAACTCAGATAGTTTGACAGTTTAGTTTCGAGAAGCTTGTGACTGACACTATCAAATGCCTTACTGAAGTCGAGGAGCACCAGAAATGCAATATCATCACAATCAAGAGCCATTCGAAGGTCAGTAGTTACCTTTAACAGCGCAGTTTCGCAGCTACTGCTTTTCCGGAAGCCGGACTGTGTACTCGACAGCAGAGACCACATTTCACAGTGGGCCTGGATTTGCCATGACATTAATTTCTCTAGTACTTTGCCTAAGAAACATAGGATACTGATGGGGCGATAATCAGAGGGAATTTTCGGGGACTTGCATTTAGGTAAGGCAATTACTTTCGCTTTTTTCCACTGAAGTGGAAAGTATGATTTTGTCAGGCAGTTATTAAAAATGTGTGTAATATAAGGGATGATTACAGGAAAAATGCACTTAAGGAAGGTAGGCGGACGATCATCAAGTCCAACAGATTCTGACTTTATGGAGGAAAAAGCTTTGTGAACTTCGGAGTAATCCACATTGCGAAAACTGAAGTGCCTAAGGTTGCTTTCAATTAGTATCGAGCGGGAATGGTCACTGGTATTGTTGAGAACTGTGGTAAAATAGTTGTTTAGATCGTTAGCAGTAAGGCTGCTCTGGGCTGCGCAATCATCGCCATGGATCCCAAGTTTCTTACGTTAGCCCAAAATTTCTTCGAGGGTAGGGTGGGACTGAGTTTAGCCGAAAAGAACTTCAGTTTTGCTTTGCGGATAGTCGAAGTAACTACGTTCCTGACAGCTTTGTAGGCCCTAAGGTTCGCTGCAGTTTTATTTTTCTTATATCTTCTAAACAGGTATTCTCTCTCAGATATGAGACGTTTTATTTTAGAGGAGAGCCAAGGTGAGGTAGAGGGAAGTATGCTTTTAACTTTGATTGGAACAAATGACTCGAGCAGGTGCTTGCACAGAAGGCTAAAGTGTGCTACTTGGTCGTCAATTTCATGAAAGCAGAATACATTGTCCCAGGATAGCGCGGAACATTCTTGTAACAGTTCAGAAGTATTAATGGCCTTATAATCCCGGTAGGAGAGATGTTTTCTTCTCGCTGCTTACAATTGCGAAGTTCAAGGAAAGATATAGGATGTCGTGATCAAGATAACTTGGTGGGCTGATTTGATTGTGAAATAGGACATTTCCTATATCCGACACGAAGAAGATGTCCAACAAGGATGGATTAGAGGTGTTACAGTAGGTTGGAAGTTGATTGACAGGCTTCAGGTCAAAAGTTTGGAAAAAGCTTAGGAAATTATTGCACAGTGAGCTGTAAGACAAGATATTGACGTTAAAGTCTCCTCCAACAATGATGCTATCATAATTGTGGGTCGCTTCAGAGAGCCACACTTCCAATTCACTGGCTTCAGATAACGAGAATGTGCGAGGAGGACAGTAAACCACGGTCGCGAGGCATTTCCTAGCACCACACACAATTTCAACGCTAAGGAATTCCAGGGCATTGGATATGGATTCTTTTACCTTGAAACACCGGAGACCATTCTTGACATAGACAGCGACTCCACCGCCGGGCGACCCTTCCGATCGTTTCTAAATAGACTGTAGCCATCCAGTGACACAGATATTGAAGGAACATGATCGCGTAATGAGGCTTCAGACACCAATATGACGTGAATGTTAGACCCATGAAAGATTTCCCGCAGTTCGTCGATTTTATTACGCAGGCTTCTTGCGTTGATGTGACAGAAATTTAATCCCCGAGCCCTACTTTGGAATATATTGAGCAAAGTTCTAATTTTGTTCATGTCAGAAAGGTAAAAATCAACTACCTAGGTCGCCGGTGCGAGGTAGTAGAACGTGTACAGGATGCGCGATGGTTGAAAAATAATGTCCTAAGATTAAGTAATAATATTTCATCATTACAAAAAAGAAGAAGACGAAAATTGAAATATGTAGCATAAAAAATAAAAAAGACAAAAGAATGAAAAAAAAAGAAAAATATAAAAGCAAGTTACACAGAGAGGACTAATCATGAGAAGAATTATAAAGAGTTATGCGCGCTTAAGTAATGTTCCCGGTGGTGAATAGGATGCTGATGAATTCGTGATGGTTTTCCAGAGCTAAGGCTTGGCGGAAACGGCTTCGTTCAGGTCAAGGACTGACCTAAATATTTGAGGTCGTTGATTTTTATCCAACTGAACAAAATTCCGGCCTTGCCGTGAAAACACTGCTGTGACGAGATTCTTCATTTGCAGTTTTCTTGCCGAACGAAAAATGTCCTCGTTTTTTGGTGACAGGCTTTCGCTCAGGCGAACAACGCTGTCGGATGAGAATCCCAGATTCAATTTCTTTAGTGTGAGAGTGCCGTGCTGCCGGGCTTTCCTCAGGAACTCCTGCTGTTCGTTGGCCGACGGAAATTTCACTATCAGTAGCGAGCTAGGGGCCGCAGCGCTGCCACTGCCAGTCGGGGAGTCGCTTTGGGGTCGCTGAAAACGAAAATGACACTCATTTATTTTTCCAAAGAACCGTTATCGAGAAATTAGCAAAACGGCTTTTTTCCATTTTTTTCCATTTATTGCCAGATTCTCGAGAACCAAGAGCCAAGCTTAGCTTAAAAAATGCACTCTTTTACGCAGAATACTCCCACCTATCTAAAACTGTAAAAGTTAAGGTTCTACCATGCCAACTTCCGGAGTAATAAGCCATCAAAGTCAAAATTTTGATTTTTTTTAAAAAAAATGTCAACTTCAACTACCTTTTTCTCCAAAAAATACGTAGTTAACCAATATTTTTTTTTCAAAATTAGAAAGCTTGGACAATTTCCTATGAATAATGTACGAACAATTTTTGTGTTACGGCATTTGCTGTTGAAGATATTAGCAAATTTTGATGTTAAATTTGACTTTATTTGGTACTTTTCGACAAAGCTTAGGTGAAAAAAACAGTAAAAAAGCACAAAATAAGGCCAAGGTCTTAAAAAATAAAGCCAATTTTAACATCAAAATTGCTTATAACTTCAAAAGTAAGATTTAAAAGGGGAGATGTTATATATGTACACATACATATATAAACAAGTATATCCCCCACTCCTAGAAGTAAGACCGTTAGATTTAAGATTGGCCGAGGCTATTCGCACTGCAGAGTAGATAAGAGTAGATAAGAGTAGATGAGAGTAAATGACAGTAGATGAGAATAGATGAGAGAGTAGATGAGAGTAGACGAGAGTAGACGAGAGTAGATGAGAGTAGATGAGAATAGATGAGGGTAAATGAGAGAGTAGATGAGAGTAGATGAGAGAGTAGATGAGAGAGTAGATGAGAGTAGGTGAGAGTAGACGAGAGTAGACGAGAATAGATGAGAGTAAATGAGAGAGTAGATGAGAGTAGACGAGAGTAGATGAGAGTAAATGAGAGAGTTATTTACTCTCATCTACTCTCATCTACTCTCTCATTTACTCTCATCTACTCTCATGTACTCTCATCTACTCTTATGTACTCTCATCTACTCTTATTTACTCTCCCATCTACTCTCATCTACTCTTATCTACTCTTATCTACTCTGCAGTGCGAATAGCCACTCCCTTTAAGATTATATGAACTCTCAATAGAATCATTAAATCAGTCTGCTTATAACTGACTTTGGATATACATTTATTACACTAGCCAGATCCACCACAGCAATAAAAGAAGCCTTCATATCGGTAGAAAGAGCTGCAAAGAAATTCGGACTAGCAATTAATGAAGCGAACACGAAATATATGTGAATCTCTAAAAGGTGGAATGATCGCCAGAATATGACAATTTAAACATACAACATCGAAGGAGTAAAAGAATTTATATACTTAGGGACGCTAATTTCAAAAGATAACGACACGACGGCAAAAGTCAAAAGAAGATTGGCGCTGGGAAATAGAAGCTACTGTGGGCTAAGTAAACACTTCTTAACAAGGAACATATCAAGGAGGACTAAAGTTATACTATACAGAACCCTTATAAGATCAATACTATTGTATGGATCCGACATTAAGAAGTAACGAACCTAGGGTGCTTCGAAGGAAAATCTTCGGCGTTATACATGGAGGAGTCAACGAAAACGGCGTTTGGAGAAGAAGATGCAATCACGAACTGTATCAGTTGTATAAAGATCCAAACATCATAAAAACTATAAAAATTAACAGAATTTGATGGGCAGGACATTTTGTACGTAGCAGCGATGACAGCATAACAAAACTTATTATGAACAAAAGACCAGACCGACACGGAAGCACGTGACGCCAAAAAAAGATATACAGAGAGTCGAAGAAGATCTAGGAACCCTAGGTATAAGAAAGTTCTGGAATAGGACGCTGCAGGAAGCCAAGGTCAATAACAGGCTGTGGAGCTATTGATGATGATTTAAAAAAATTGAGGCTCGCTCAACTCTACTACGAGATTAGCAAGCAGAGAAGCGATGACTAATCGTATGTTATTGTAATTTTATACGCTGTGTACGAGTTCGAGGACATTGCTTTGCCTTCGCATTCCCAGTACCAGTACCAGAAGAACGACGTGAACACTTGTGTCTTGCATATACTTTAAAAAGAGTTGCATTGTACTTAGAAAAGCTTGTGGTTTCAATCACAAAATATTATAGTATTTTCATAGGATGAAAAGGAGGCAGTCCCCTTCGCGGGCCCCACCCTAGCGTTGTGCGTGATATTCGTTTTCCCAAAAAAAAAATTCACCTGACCCATAAGCCCCCACCCCCCTTATTCAGGTTCTAGATCTACCGCTGGTCAAGGGTGCCACGATTTTATATTTTTCAGTCAGGGGTGCCACTCAATGAAAAAGGTTTATGAGTTAGAGCAGTGATTCTCAAGCTTTTTTTGTTGCGGTACACTTTTAACAATTTCAAAATTTGGCGGCACACTAACAAAGAAATAAGTTTAAAAGAATTTTACTTACTATAATACACTGTGTAAAATAGTTTATGATAGGTAAAATAAAATAATATGTAGGTACTACAAATAGTCCAGTTGTTAGGGGTTTTGACCTCTAACAAAATGTTAACTCACTAATTTTTTTTTAAAAAATAGTTTTTAGTAAGTAGAATATGTTACAAAAAAGTTTCGGAGAATTGGTTGTACGCTACCCCCAAAAACCACCCCTTAAAAACAAAACATTCCATTTTTGGCTAATATCTCTTAAACGGTAAGTCTTATCATAAAATAGTGTTCACAAAGTTTGTAGATTATGCGATTATGTACAAGAAAGGATAATATTTTCTCGTACGAATTGCCATTCATGAGATATCGCCGTTTTAAAGATTTAAAATACTCATATTCCCTCATTGACAACTTGCATAGGTCATCAGACATTCAATAAATCCTCTTTTGGACTACGTAGCTAATATATTCAGGGGTGATTCCTGGATATATTTGGAGAAAAAAATTGTGCTAGAAAGGGGGATATCCCCAACTATCCACTAATAGCTTTATACAAAAAAACGGCCAAACCTCTAAAAAAATACAACTGGAGATTTTAAAGCGGGATTCTCTTTATTTTGCGGTCGCAAACAATTTCCCAAAAGTCCATAAAGTCAACTGACCGGCCACTCAAGTTACGGAGGGCCAAAGGTCATGAAAATCAGTTTTTCCCAAATATTTCGCAAAATATCGGTTTCACGTAAATTTTGGCTAAGTAAAATTTCTTCGTGAGAAAAATCTGCATAAAAATGCCATATACAAAATTTACGTACAATCAATAGTTTTCGAGAAATCTGGGTGACAAGCTGTGGAGCAACGCATACCCATTATCCTATACGAGTGCATGTGTTTGTGTGTATGCTTGTGGCAGCGTTATCAATGAGATCCAGACGCTCTCAGATTACAAGCTCGTCAAGATTTCCACAGTTTAAGCCTTCTTTGGTGCATATAAAAGGGTGGCCATCTGTTAGTTTCTTTTTGAAATTGTTATTAAAACTGCAGCATTTAATATTTTTCAATGAATGCTGCTTTATTGAAAAGAGTATATCTTCCGATTATTTATATAAAAAAATTTCACCCAAATGGCTGCGGCGGTTGGCTTGACACTGGCCCGTTCTGTTGACCAAATTTTGTTTGTGGCCTTATTTCGCGAATAGCTCGACGGAAGTTTTCCTCGAGTCGGTCAATTGTTAGAAGATCGTTGTAGTAACAACGGTACTTAACATTTACCTATGAAAAAAGTCCATCGAATAAATATTTTTTAGCCAAAATTAACGTAAAACAGATAAATTTACGAAATATTTAAGAAAAACTGATTTTTGTGACCTTTAGCCTTCCGTAACATGAGTCATGGGTCAGTTGGCTTTATGGACTTTTGAGTAATTATTTGTGACCCCAAAATAAAGAGAACCCCTCTGGAAAATATCCAGTCGGCATTTGTTAGAGATGGATGATGGGAAGTGGATGCAGAAAAGTAGGATTGCCATGTTCCGTAGCGTATGGCTCTTGTTGTGGCTCGTCGTGTCTCAATTCGATGCCCGAGGATGCAACCATTGAACCTGAGTTGAACTATGATAACGGCGACCACATTTCGTTATTTTGCTCTGGGATGAGTGTAGAGGAAGATGACGATATGAAAGAAGTGGAAATAGAAGAGATAGAGAGATAATCAACAAAATTATATCATAATTTGTAACCAATGGACTAGTTCTACTGGGGATACCATGTAAAAACGCTGCTTGCATTCTACTTCAAATGTGGTGCGAACACGAATGCAGCGCGATGCCCGAGTCTTCTCAGCCCCATATCTCGAAAACCATTGGCTCTATGTAAATTTTATATAGAGCATTTTTATGCAGATTTATCTCACGAACAAACTTTACTTAGCCAGAATTTACGTAAAGCCGATAATTTACGAGATATTTGAGAAAAACTGATTTGCATGACCTTTGACCCTCCGTAAGTTGAGTGGCCGGTCAGTTGGCTTTATGGACTTTTGGGAAATTATTTGCGACCTCAAAATAAAGAGAGTCGCGCTGTAAAATCTCCAGTTGTATTTTTTTAGAGGTTCATGTATAAAGTGACTGGGCTATAAGTTACAGGGTGACAAAAAATTATTTAAAAAGACGAATCATTACCTTTGAATACGTTTTATTTAAGTTTGAGAACACAATACTGGATAGCAAAATAATAAATTTTTAAATTCACCCAATTCTCAATGTAGATTAATCAATATTCTTTAAATAATTATTTTCTTTCAGATGAGTTCTTATTTTAGGATCCAAAACTCACGATTCAGAAAATTTAAAGGCCTTTCCTCCAAAAGCGCGTGGGATCTAAGTCCGCGTAGGGAGGACGGGCCTTTACATTAGAAATATGACATCCATTTGAAACTCCAGTTCTTTTGGCAATTGTTACACTCAAAATATCCTTCATGATATCCTTGGTGATATAATTAAATATTCATATTTATTTTAATTCTTCTCATAAAGTAATATTATTGCGAAATTTTTTCACATCAAACTATTTATTAATATAGTATTTAACCTTTATTAATTAAAAGAGTGTCATTTTTAAAATTATATCTTACCAATTTTACCTAAATTCGTTTAACACTCGAACCCAACTTCAAATACTGAAAACCCAGAAATAACTCAAATAACTGAAACTAAATACATAAAGTTAAACCTCCTGAAAATGAATTTACCGTTACCAGATGTATGCACTGATAGTTCTAGTGGCGAAAGAAATAACGGAAAAATCGGTATATATTTCTTTGAATTGAGAAAAACTTTGGTGCTCAAATACTTCTGCACGATAGTGTAATTGAAATAATGTTCGACATAATTATATAAATCTATCAAAAAAAGATCGCCGGTATAGCGGTATGGTTGATTCGGCTCGGTAGAATAATTGAGTGGGCATAACAATAATGCCGACGATGCCCTGTAATGATTACGGCATATCTCATTAGATATATTGTTCCCGTAGCGATCCTGTTTCAATTAATTGCTGTATAAAAGTGTACAAAATAATTTTTATTGTATGCATTGCTGAAATTTGGCGGCACACTTCAAGGATTTGGCGGCACAGACAAGTGCCGCGGCACAGTGGTTGAGAATCACTGAGTTAGATAGTAAGTAGGAGCACATTGTGTATGTTACTACACTACCCTCTCGTCCTTTTTATGCCTCTCTCGTAAAATACCGGTTCTGCTGCTGCTGAAGGAATACTAGTGTAGATTGGGACATTGTGATTGAGCGTTAAAGTTGTGAGCTGCAGCCTGAAATTACTCAATATTCAGCATAAATCAGACTGGAACAAGTTTAGCAAAGGAGGAAAGTCCGGCATCTCTGGTATGGTCCTCAAATAGATCCAGAAGGTTTAATTGCTGGTGAAGAAGAGAATGAAGTGGAAAATAAAATATTTAAATTGGAAACGAAACTTGAAGTCATATCAAAGCGGCCAAAACAAGGAAAATTAGACTACCACTTGGAATGGAGATAAATTTGCTGAGAAATGGAGACAATATGGTAAATCAACCTAAATATGTCAAGAAAATATTACAACGTTTCTTTTTATTTTATTTATTTTTTTATTATTATATTTATTTTGCGCAGTTCCTGTGTGCACGAACAAACTGAATAAAATTTAAAAAAATCGAGTATAAATTTCAAGATAAGAATCTGTAAAATAAATTTCCGTTTTTTTTCTTATTCCAAGTACACCAACAGCAAAACAAAAAAAATAAATAGAAGAAGAAAACTTACAGCAAAAAAAAACTAACTATAACTAAACTAAGTGACCTCCTCTCGTTTGGTTGGTGATCATCACACGGATATGTACACGTCATTACACTAGAAAATTTTCGAAATATACACCAAAAAATGTTGCACGAGATCCCAACCGGATATTGGGATGGGAATAATAAATGACCAAGAATTGTATAAATAAATGGGAAATTAAAGTAATTTTATATATTGATGATATAACAGAAGAAGAGCACGAGGTTAGATATAGGACAAATCCGATTATAATATCTAAGGAAATCGCATATCTAGTGATCTAGAAACCCGAGATCTAAATTGCGAATTTTTAATGATCACTGATCATCATTGCTGAAGGAAAGTAATTTTTTGTTCTTTATTTTTATTGGGAATATAAAAAAGACAATGTCATAGTATATTTTTAGAGACGAAGAAGCTTTACGTGAATTTCCTTTTAAGGTGTAAAGAGAGAGAGCGGAAAGTAGATCGAGAGCTTATCGTGCCACAATGAAAATATGCACATAAAAATTAAAAGCCACACGATCATATGCCGGATGCAATCGTGGCCAAGCGGGGAAGAGGGTAAGGGTAGTTAGTTAACATAGCTTGATATATATAGCTAGATGACTAATGCCTTTGCGGGGTTATATATTCATATATGTAAAAATTCAGAAGACTGATCCTCATCGTAAAAGGTTCAATAACAGATAGGCTTTCACTGCGGGTATCGAATGGGCCATTGGCACCTTCAAGCCTTTCAAGGCTGCTGGAAAGAAGCACATCTTCCCCGCTCTGCTTTAGAAAGGCTTCGAAGAGATTTTACCGATCTTGCTGTCATTATTCTGAAGTAGCTTTGTGCTGGCCTATAATCCGAGGTGCTGGAGAGAGGCTAGGGTAATCTTTACCAGTAAATAGGGGAGCAGATCGTATAAGGAAGCAAAATCCTATCGACCCATCAGTTTCTCTTCTTTTCTCCTGCAGACGATGGATAAGGTTTTAGACAAGCATATTAGAGAAGGTCTTACAGCGAGCCCACTGCACGGCTAGCCAGGCAGATCTAAAGCGAGATTCATGTGCTAGTGAGAGATATCGAGAGATTCTCTGGGCCAAGGGAATCTCTCTCTGCACTTTTGCAGACCTTGAGGGTGCGTTTGACTTTACCTTTGACGAGATCAATGAAGCATTAAACCCCCCAACGATAAGGTGGATCACGTCGCTTCGTCGCAAATTGATAACTGATGAAATGAATGGCGAATCGATTACGGTAATGGCTGCTAAGGGCTGTCCTCAAGGAGGTGTCCTGTCACTTCTCCTATGGCCAATCGTAATCGACGAACTTCTTGCCAACCTGAATAGCCCAGGCTTCAAAGCACAGGCCTATGCAGATGATCTGGTTATAGCTGCGGTCATGATGGCACCCTTTCATACATCATGAAAGTCGCTCTATCGTATGTATATACATAGCTGGTGTTGGAGCACGAACTTGGGTATTAATGCCCACAAAAAACTGTCATTGCACCATTTGCTAATAGGAGGAAGCTAAATTTAAAAGCTCTGGATGGTAAACAAATTGTTTTCTCAAAGAATAAATACCTAGGCATGATCCTGAATTATTAGCGCTCCTGCAAACCCCAGATTGAGAGAAAGCTGCCAAGGCTACTACATCTCTCCATATCGATCGTCGATTTGTAGTCACAACGTGGGGCCTCAAACCGAGATTAATGTTTTGGCTATATACGACGTCGTAAGGCCCATGGTCACGTAGGCATCCATTGCATGGGGTGAGTCAAGGCCAAAGAAAAGTGTGCTGTAATTAACCTGGCCAAGGTGCAAAGACTGGCCTGTCTTGGTATCACGGGAGCTGAAAGCACTTGTCCGACTGCTATGGAGGCCCTACTGAACCTTCCTCCGCTCTACCCGCTAGTGAAGAAGGAGGCTCTGGCGAGCGCGCTGCGTCTACGGGCTATTCTTCTCTAAGCCAGGAGGCCTTCTGGATCACTTATCGATCTTTAAGGAGCTAAAACTGGAGGCAATGCTATAAATTTCCGATACCATTCCTGCCACTCTCGTCTTAGACAAACCGATTATCGGAAGTTGGCCAGAAGTACCACACGACAGTCCTCTCTTTAGAGGAAGCACGGCCTTTTGGTATACGGACGGTTCCAAACCCGATAATTGGATAAGACTGGGCGTATATTGCCCAAGGAGAAAAATATTTATGGCTCTGGTAACTACCCACACTGTTGTTCAAGCTGAGGTACTCGCCATTCAGGTGTTTTATAAAATATCTGGTGAGCAGTAATATATTTAAAGAAATAGAAGCTCACAAGCTGCGGGCCAAAAAATTATTAATAGCTGTTAGCGTAAGGCTTTTATACCCTTAAGCAAACCTATCAATAAAATAAAAAAAGCATTACGTGTGTGGCACATTCATCCGCAAAACAAAAGGAGGAGGCTGAAAGAGAGTTCCTCAGGAAAGTTCAAGGATCACAGTAGTCAGCTTGGTGCAGAGATGAATGCTCAAACTCCTCCCCAAACAACACTTTAACATTTACTAGAAAAAAACATGAATGCAACTGTGTGTTCAGCCCCAAAAGTCGTCATTACCATATCTGAAGATCTTCCCTTATCATCCCTTCTTTGATCGAGGATCACATTTTTTTGGGAAATTGTTAAGGCTTCATGATCACCACCTACCCATAGATGTGTGTATGTATCAAGCCAGGAAACCCCTTATTTAATAAATATGTAAACGGATGGGAATGATATACATGTTATCACACATACAATACTGCCGTCATAAACACAAGGATAAATACAAAAAAAAAACACGACAGAACAAAACACGTGTACAAAGTTTCCTTCAATAAACACAACCAAGAAAGAAAATTCTGGAAGCATTTTTTTTTGGTTTTTTTAAAAAAGGGAGAAAAATTAACAACAAAAAAAGAAGAAGTTAATTATAACAAAAAACCAAAACCAAAAAAAGTAAAAAAAAATGAGGGAAACAAGAAAAAGGACAATTTATACCCCATTGCACAGGGGATGGTGGACGGTTGTTGAAAATTAATTAAGATGTCGTCGTTTAGGTAGTTTTAAAAACTACCAAAGAAAGGAAACATAAAATAAGAAGGAAAAAAAGGGTGTGTAACAATTTTTTAAAACCCTTTTTACTGTATATTAAAAAAAACAATACCAACAACAAGAAAAAAGAAGAAAAATAAATAAAGGGGGCATAAACTCTTAACCCTTTTTAATCCAGAAAGTCTATGGATTTTTTTTTGTTTGTACTAAAGGAAAAAACAATAACGAAAACTAAACGGGAAAAGCTAAAAGAAGATTTCTAATCAATATGCATAGCCCAGTTAACCTAGACAAAAAAAATAAAAATGTCCAAACTTCGACAAAACTCTCACCCTCTGGATGCAATTGGTACAGATCATAAAAAACACACCAATACAAATCATATATCAAAAAATTCACACCACTTTCCAAAACACCTTCAATCGTCCTCAAGAAACACCTTCTGAGAGGATATCACTCCCATAATCAACACCCTTCCTTCCAGTGCGGAGCTATGTCTATGTAGAAATATAAAACCAAGATTCTAGATCTATAAAAGCAAGATTCTAGGTCTTTTATAGCAACGGGAGGAAGGTCGTCCTATATAAGTTTACCCGCACGTCATGCGGCTTAAGAAAAGTATGCCAAACCAATTTCAGAGGTTCATAAACGAAATTACGAGAGACCTCGATTTTTTTTAATGTTTACATAGATGTCTTACTTACTTAACACAACCGAGGAAGAGCATCTGATTCACCTTGAAAAGCTCGATCAAGAGCTGCGTAAGTTAGACCGACGCGACGGGCAAGAGTCGTTCTTATCCCAAAGACAATACAAGCCTGCCCAGGTTATGGATGATGGGCGGCGAACCATTGCTTCATCTTCCAGGTTGAAATTTCTGGATGTAATCTCGGACCAAAACCTCAACTGGAAGTCGATGATCTAGTCTAGGAAAGGATAAGGAAAGCCTCCATAACTTTCTAAGCCTATAAAAAGACTTTCAGCAAGAGATGGGGCTCCATCCAGAGAGATGGCCTTGTGTGGATGTACATAGCAGTGGTATTTCTGATCATCACGGACATGAGCTCGCCGGTAGGACCTATAATGTCATAAAGTTGGGAAGGGGTTCAGAAGACGGCAACAACAGGGGGCAATAAAGGCCATATGATAACATGCCCCTCGAAGGCTCGTAATGTCCTCTGGCACCTTCTCCCTCCTTCGACCTTGTTGTTTTATTCGAAAGGCTAGCGCTCAAAAGATAGAGCACGCACCATAAAAGAAAGGAAATTACGAAATTTGGAATTGTGATTAAGCATATAAATGAACACTGCTCGCTTTTGCCTATGGAAACAGCGCGCTCTTGAGATTCTGCGGCCTCTACTGCCCCGTTTGTACTGTCAACGGTTCTATCATTAAGTGCAATATTGGACAGCACGCTCTAATCGGGCAAAAAGAAGAGTGAAATAACTAAACAACAGTAAAGAAGTCTGCCGACATAACTTGGAGCATACCACGACGCAGGAAAGTGGGCAGGAATAAAATAGGAAAAGTTATCTAGGTTTAATCCCTAGGCTATCGAGGCCGTGAGCTTCACATCAAAAACCTGGCGTTGTCCAGTGCGCTAATTGGGGCCCGCCGGAAGCTATAATTTGACCTTCGCGGTTGGCCATTGGTTGCAGCCCTACACCTAACATATCCCCAACATTTGTTAATATATAAGGCGCTTCCTCCTCCGCGGCCGCCGCCGCCCGACCTGGGCGCAACACCAAAATTGACAAACATTAAATTTCTCAGTACTCAAAAATCACTTTGAATACCTAAACAATTTTTTGCAACAATTTTGGGATGGGCTTGATTTTCGTCACCATTCATTTTTTTAAATTTTTATTTAAGCCCAAAATATCTCAAAATAAAAATTTTATATTACTTAGGTCACTTTCAATATAATCAAAGGGCGGCCCTCATATAAAAGGAGTTAATATTAATTTTTTTTTTCGTTTTTAATTATAAACAATTTTTTTCTAAATAATTTTATTAGCATTTTTTGAAAGTAAATGTCGAGTTTTTTTAGGGGTGTAGATTTCAAGTGTGTGTAGAGAATTAAATTAATTAAAAAATTTAAACTAAAAAATTTTAAAAAATAAAAGTCAAAAAAATTAAAATAATGAAGAAGAGAACTAATCCGGAACATACACTGCAACTGCAGAGCAAAAAAAAATCGGAAAAAATACGCGCGCTGACCGCCCGCTTGCATACCGCTTGTGCATACTTATATATAATGTGCATATTATATTATAGAGAGCGAACGGACATACACCGGGGGTTCATCCCTGATGTGCGATGGGTGCACTATCAATATGAAACAACATAGGACCAGCAGCACTGCAGCAGCAGAACAGCGACAAGACCGGGCCACAATGCCGAGCCGCAGCCGCCCAGTTAAAAACGAGTAAAACAGAAGCAGAATAGCAGCGCACAGCGCCGACCACCGACTACTTCGCCGCGTCATAGGAGCCCAAACACTGAAACTGAAAAACAGAAGTAAGTAAAAAACAAAAAAAAAATAAATAAAAAAAAACAGCGCCAAAGAGACCCCCGAACCTGACACCGCCATTGTGTATACACCGGTCAGCGGCCAGCACATATATACGGCGTGATAATCTGCTATTATAGCCAGTAGGCTCCGGCTGTTTGGAGCGAGCGGTCATATCAAAAAAAACAACAAAACAAAAAAAATTTAAAAAAAAATAATAGCAATAACAACAAAAAAAAAGAAATACAAAAAATAAATAAAAAAGAACTAAAAAAATCTTGATTATAAAAATAAAAAATTCTTAAACATAGTACATATAAAAAAAACTTTTTAATTTTTTTTGAAAATAAAAAAAATTTAAACACAAAAAAAACACATCAAGAGAAATTTGTTTGTGTATTTTACCTGAGAGAAATTAAAGAACTACACAAAAATATTGAAGAATTATAAAACAACAACAACAATTACTAAGAATAATAACAGAGAACTTACAAAGGAGCAAAGAGGAACTTCGATTTAAAATAAATAAAAAAGGACAGAAGTATTCAAAAAAAGAAAACAAAAGAACTATATTTTTTTTATTATTATAATTTTTTGGAGAAAAAACAACAATCGACAACAACAAATAAAAAATTAATAACAAAATTTTTTTTAAAAAAAAGTGCATTTTTGGGGGGAAATATAACCGATTTCGGCGGCCACGAAGCAGAAAACTACAAAAAAAAAGAACAAAAAAAACAGGCGGAAAACGGAAAAGGAAGTACACACACGATTTTTTTGTTTAAAACTCTTGGTTTGTTTTGTTTTTTTTTGGAAATTTATAAAAATTATCAAAAAATAAACATAAAAATAAAAACAGGATAAAATTATCAAAAAAACAGTTTTAAGTGAGATTTTAAAAAATAATTTGTAAGCTCTTTTAGAGCAAACGACGAGGACGACGAAAAACAAAATATATTTAGGCGCTTTTTTTATTTAGAGTAGCCCAAAAGTTCTTTAAGTTTTTTTTAATTTTAAAATTTTTTTAATTTTTTTTTTAATTTTGGGAGAGAGAAAGAGACCTGTGCAAATAAAAATAAAATAAAAAAGTTTTAAAAATAATTAAGGATAAATATCGAAATAAAAAAACAATAATAATAAAAGTAATAAAAATAAAAATATAAACAACAATTAAAAACAAAAATAAAAAAAACTAAAAAAAAAACATTTTTAAGTTACAAAATAAAAAAAACATATATGTGTGTTAAAATTTCGTCGGGATTATGTTTTAATTTTTTTTTATTTTTTATTAATTAAAGTGTGTAATTGAAAAAAGGAAATTTATAAAAACAATTAATTTTTTTGTGTGAAATAATTACAATATAAAAAAAATTAAATTAAAACAACGAAATAAAATAATAGGTATACATATATGTAAAAAAAATATAATTTTTTGTTGTTCTAACAAAAATAAAACTTAAACTTAATAAAAATAAATAAAAAGTGGGTTTTGTGATATCTAAAAAAGAAATATTATTAATAATAAAAATAACAATAAAACTAGTGTTTAAAAACAAAAACGCTGTGAACAAAAAAAATTTGCGAGTTTTTTAGCAGTTTTATTTAAAAAAATTAAAAATATAAAAAAAATTTTTTAAAAAAAACAAACGTGGAACTTTTATATTGAAAAAAAAGTTTATGTTTTTAGTGTATGTTTTTTTTGAAGTCTTAAATTTTTAATAAAAAAAACAAAGCTTTTAAAAAATTTAAAATAAAAATAAAAGAAAAAAAACACAACGATTTTATTTGAAAACAAAAAAAAGGATTTATTTTGTCTGTGGCCGTTTAAAATATATTTTGTTTTTGTGTTAAAATATAAAAATGATGATGATAAATTAAAATATTTAAATAAAACTGGATATTAAATAAGAATGCAACAACAAAAAATAAACAAACAAACACGAAACATTTTTAAGTGAGTGCTATTGTTGCTATAATAGGTTTTGTTTTTTTGTTTTGGTTTGTTTTATTTAAATTAAAAATATGGGTACATTTTCGATATCTTCTAAATATTAAAAAAAATTGGAAATATTAATAAATTAAAAACAAATCCATTAATAAAAAAAATAAAAATAACGAGCAATTTTATAAAGAGATCAAAAAAAAAACAAATAAATTTAAAATAATAAAAAAAATTAAGTGAAAAATAATTTAATTATTAATGTGATTTAAAAAAAAACAAATCCTTTTAAAACATAAAACTAATTAAAAAAAACAGTTGTTGCTATTTTCATTGAGACATAAGTAGAACAGAAAAAAAACTAAAAAAAAAATTTTAAAAACATTAAAAACTTAATAAATAAAATATAAATATACATACACACACAAGACTGATTTGATTATATTAAAAAAAATTCATCACGCGATTAATTTTTGTTTTGCTTTTAAAATATTTTTTTTTGATAATATTTTTGACGGCATTATAATAATAATAATTAAAAAAAAATTATTCAAAATTCTTTTTTAATTTTTTCAATTTAATTTAATTTAATTTAAAAAATTTTTTTTGTTATACAAAACGGAAATTTTTTCGTAATTTTGTGTGTGTTTTAAAAAATAAATAAAAATTATAATAAGGCAAAAATTTTTCAAATATAATGCCTATGTTTGTTATATTAAAAAAATCATGTTTCGGCGATAATGATAATATTAATAATAACAAAAATAATAATAATAAAAATTTAGATAGTAATAATAAATATATAAAAAATAATTTGATCTCGATTAATCGGAATTCTTTTCAAAATAATTTAAATATAAATTATAATAATAATAATTTTGTATTGATTAAAAATAATAATAATAATGATAAATCAATTTATAATATAATTAATAAATATTTTAATAATATTATATTAATAATAAAATCATTTAAATTAATTATTATTATTTATAATAAGACAACAAAAATGATATTAAATATTATTAATTATAATAATCAATTTTATAAAGAAATATTTTTCTTAAATAATTATGATCGATATATCTCTTTATTAAATAATAATAATAAAAATAAACATAATAATAATAATACTAACAATAATTATAATAGTAATACTAATAATAATAATAAGAATAAATATAATAATAATGATGATAAAAGAAAAAATCAAGTGAATGATAATAATAATATGCATAATAGTAAGAGGATATGTAATATTATATGTAAATGTAATCAAAAAAATAGTGAACAATATATATTTGATGATAATATGTGCTATTGTAGAAGTAAACAATATAATAGTAATGATAATAATAATAATAACAAATATAAAAATATTAATAATAATAATAATATAAAAAAAGCTAATTGTGATTTGAAAAAATTATACCATAGTGATAATATTGATATTATAACAAAAAATATAAATAATAATAAAAATAAAAAAATTAATAATAATAACAAAACTAATAATAATAATATAGCAAAAAAAATTTCTAATGTAAATATATTAAAATCGTTTAAGCATAAAAAATCCTTACATATAAGCATTTTATTTTTAATATTATTATTACAATTTAAACCAACATTTGTTTATGGTCATAATAATAATTATAATAATGATAACAATAACAATCAAACAATACAAGAATTATATACAATATCATCATCAACAACAACAACAACAGCATCAGCAGCATCAACAATATCAACAACATCATCATTATTGGATAAAACAAATCAATTAAATTCACCATCAGCAGCAGCAGCAACATCATCATCATCATCACATTTAACTAGTTTTATAACTAGAGAAAATACAATTAGACGTGAACCAAATCTTAGTTATACAACAAGTGGCTGCCATTCGTGTCAATTACGTGAACAAGTTAAGGCTGATAATTTAGCATCAATAAAACGTCATATATTATTACGTTTAGAATTGAAAACATTACCGAATATAACATCACCAATTGTACCAAGAGAGATAATTGAGAAATTTTATAAAAATCACAGTATATTTAATCAAAATAAAAATGGTGATACAAAATATAATTTAAATAATAATAATAGTAATAATAATAATAATCGTGATAAATCAACGGGAAGTAAACGACCAATTAATTCACCATCATATGATAGCATGCAGGGTGATGATCCAAGAACATATATTGATTATACATCATCATCATCTGGTGATGATAATAATAATAATAATAATGATAATGAGGATTATGAAGAAGAATTCTTTTCAATTGTTAATAGCTTATACGTATTCCCAACAAGTAAGTATTTTTTTTAAATCACATTTATTTTTCATTTTTTTTTATTTTTTTTTTCATTTTGTTTTTTTTTGTGTATGAGCGCGGATTAAAGTAAAAAGAAAAAAAAACTTAACAATTCTGTACAAAACTGTTCCAAAAGCTTGTGACTTATGACTGGTCACAATTTAGAATATGTGGGGGGGGGGGGTAATTTTCATTTACAAGTTCAGTTCAGTTTACTTTGGTTTTAGTAAACACTGTGGGTTATAAGGGCTTATCTTATAGGGATTTGCAGACTATGAATTGATTTAACCCTTTGCCCTCGTGAGGTGCCTCTCAGTCAATATCCAGTGGTGACTGAGAAGCACCTCTCGAGCGCAAAGGGTTTTAATTATTTAAAATAATAAAATACAAGGGATGTGGCTTGGGTGACGGCTTCCAGTTGAAAAACTCGCCCGCCAGTCGTTTACTTTTGCCCACAGAGAAGTTTGGTTGTGTGAGTGTGACAGCCTACATTCGCCTTAAATGTAACTCGTACATCTGCGTAGGCGACCCAAAAACCACCTTGGCCTACCTGCAAGTTTCTACTTCTCCAGTCATCTGCCCTCTAAAAGTCCTACATTCGCCCCGCCTCTCCTGATTCCGCTTATTTCGTTCCCTTTACCTGCAGCCTCCTTTTCGAGCACTCTAAAAGCTAGGACTTCATCTCTAAATAGAACAACTCAGCGCTGTCGAACAATCTCTCTCGAAATCAGTATTTTCGAACTCCTACAGCATTTTGACGCATTTTTACGAAATGGAAAAAAAACTTCTATATGAATTGAAGATAGATATTTTTTGTTGCACAGAGATAAAAAATAAAGTCCAAATATTAAGTTCTAATCAATAAATTTTCGCTCCTTGTATTTCTTTTGTGATATCAGGAGAATAACAAGTGCAAGTTCACGTTTAAGGTTACATATATATTCAGAAATAACTTTTCAATGATAACTAAAGAAGAAAGACGCGCAATTGCGTCTTAAAATTCAATTTAGAGAAGATGCAATTATATATCAAAAACAACACAAAAAAAATTATTACTTGGGTCCTTAGTATGTCTAAGAGAACATACCTCATACGAAACAACGCGTACACTGTTTCTCGGTGGATATGATCTGTTTTATTTTTAATGGGAGTAAGGGAGAAAGTTAGGCCAATGCACATGCCTCCCATAACGGAAAAGTCCTTCGGCCCTCCACGGACGAAGGCAAGAAGGTCTTTAGTTGAAGAAGACTGGACCTGAGTGGGGCTCTGAGGCTCTCTGATGAACATTTCTCTTCTAAGCCAGATCAGAACAGGACAATCACAGAGAACCCACCAACAAAAGCCTAAGGACTGCCGTGTTTAGAGTGATACCTTAAGGCAAACGGGTCTTATTACTTCTTTAACCAGTCTATGATTTGGGAATGATTCGCAAATAGGCTAGATTCAGTCGCTTAATCCATATCTCTATCAGGAGCCCGGAGGTGGACCATGAGATGCCACACAAAAGTTCTGGGCTCTGGGCCAGCGTTTCAGACCCTTCACTCGAAAGCTTATCCTCAACCTCATTCCCCTCGATTCACCAGTGTTCGCTAATCCATCAGCGCATCAGATTATATACTATCCTGCTAAAGTTCCCGACGTCTGTTCCCTCTCTAGATGATAATATGAGAGCTGGTGGATCCAGAAATTAATTTGGGCAGAGCGGCGGTTCTCTGGGTCTGCTTCTTGGCTGAACGCCATCCTGCCTTCGGTCTGTTGGGAGACATGAACGACATGACGGGCTGGTAGTACAAAGGGTGACAACTGAGCTAAGACTTCCACATAAAAAAAAATTATATCCACAACTGTCAAATAAAAAAAACTGACAAGTGACAGTCAAACAAAAATGGCGGCGATATAAGTTATATATTGTTCATATTGGGAAAAAGCGGATTCTTATTTGAAAAATTCCTTAGCTGAACTTTTTATTGCCGATATACAAAATATAAATTTTCTAAGGATTCTCAATAATCAACAGAAACTGTTTATCTATATATATATATATATATGTATATATTTCTATGTATGTATGAAAGAAAACTTTTCCCTGTTTTTCTATAAGAATATTTTTCCAACCATTTAGAATCACATTTATAGTTGGTTAGCAAACTTTTAAAAAAACCCATAAAGTGACGCCATATATCTCGTCTTTTTAACCAATTTCCTTCTTTTACCCTTAAACACAAAATCCATTCCTCTCCCCTAAATAAAAATTAAAAACAAAAAAACATCGACCACCTTTTTACTACCTAAAAACTCTTCTACACAATTTTACAACCATAGAACAAAAGTTGCATTTATATATTTATATAATATATAAACAGGGTGAGGGATCATGGTGACATTTATACAGGAGGTTGGAGGATCCACCTCTCTCTCTTCAATATTTTTTGCTATTTTAAACGCGTTATACCTTCAACAGGATAATACCGCAGCAATGAGTGTAGTATACCTTGAACATAGTGCACGTCAAGGGTTACCTGATAAATGACTCCTGTATTAAGACATACTCACTAAAAAAAATATAAAATAAACAACTTGGGGTTGCTCTGCTGCGTTATACCGCCCCCATACCCCCCAGGAGAGAGAGAAAGACCCAGCCCGAGAATAACAGGGGCATTTGGGGGTTGTTGTCAGCAGCCACTACTCACTAGTCAATTTTAAATGAAAGTAAAAAAACTGGAACAAGAAAGCAGAGAGCAAAAATAAATTAAATGAATAACACCTTATGCAGGCACTTGTGCAGAAAAAAATATATATACTATATAAAAAAAGGTGGTGAAGATATATATGTAGGTGACAGGAAATACTTATAAACAGAAGAGCATAACGAAACGACGCGGCTCAGGTGGTTTTTAAACAAAAACAAAAAAAAATAAATAAAGGAGAAAGGTTGATATGGGTGATATAATGTATGTATATTAACCAAGCAGCAGGACATACAAGAGAATGGGGTAGGTCTTGCATAGTCATTTGAATGCGTGTACACACACATTTTCGTATAGTCAAAAGACCCATCATCACCCTTAAGCAATTTTACCTGTGTCGTCCCTCTTGTGCTCCTACTACACCATCCGTTTTTACACACCGTGTCACCCTCCTAAATACCTGTCTCGTACATCATATACTGGGTATATTCGGTGGGTAGTACTCGTATATTACCCGGTTCGCACCAAAACAGCCCTCTTCGTTACCATCATCATCGTATGACACCAACCACTCTCCCCTTCGCCCGACCTATCTGCATAGAGGCATTTTTCTTTTCAATCTTTATTGGGGATTAACACCCCCAGACCATGTGCGTTCAAATATATGAATAAACAATTTGATACTCATAAGATAATCCGCCATTTATGCCCCCATTAGGTTTTAAGCAGCTTTTTTTGCAGCACACCCCCTCTCTATAGAGCTCTACCTTTTTTTCGAGTTCCTTAGAATACCACCCGTGTGGGATGAGTCCACATACATACCCCTAGCGCATTCTACCTTGATAAACCAAAACGGGGCGGGGGTGGATAGAAGGGGGCTGATATAGGGATAAAGAGGATGAGATTGTAGATTGTTATTGTTGTTGTTGCAAGCATGAATGGGGGGTATGGTTGTGTACAGAGGATCCTGCTCATATAAAATGCTTCTCATTTTTCATTCTTTTTTTTTTTGTTATTTTAATTTATTTATTTACATTTTTTTTATAATTTAATTTTATGCATGAAAGCGTTTTATTTATTTTTTATTCACTTTGAAAAATTGACTTTTGGATAATTGATAAATTTATGGACCAAAGTCAAATATTGTTTTTTTTTATTGTTTTTATTTTACAATCATTCACACATTAGTTTAGCGTTAATAAAAGCGGTTTTTAATAACCGGACGGCTTCGGCTTGTTCCCCTCGATCATGACCGGCGTTGTCGGTGTCTATAACTACCGATCTGCATGGATGAGATGGTTTTCACTAGTCTGTCTACCCTTGCTTCTAATCCCGTGATCTGTGAAGGTGGGCCCGGTGATTTTTTGCTTGATTTTGAGCTTCTCTGTTCGTGCCTGAATATAAGGTCCTCTGTCCATCCAATCCTTAATAGAAGATAACTCAGGGCACAGTGTCTAGTTCTAAAGCCTAGACCAGCGGTCGGCAACCTATGGCAAGCGTGCCACTAGGTGACACGCGAGAAGATCTTTAATGGTACGCCACGAAAGTGACAATTTATTAAAATTTATGTTAAGAAATTAGATGCTGACAAGAAAAGGTATGCCGACAATCGTGTCGGCATGCCCTTTTATATTCATGCGCGACTGTTATGCCGGGTTTTCATTAGTAGAATTAGTGGTAGAGTACTAACTATCCTGTGAACTCGCCTAATGAAAAACTAAGTGGTAGAGTAGAGTACTTGGTTATAGTAGAGCAGAGTGTGAAAGCATCGTGGTAAAGTTACTCTACCACTAATTCTACTAATGAAACCCCGGCTTCATAGACACATGCGCACTTGCTACTCTGATACATATGTGTCAGAGTACACAGCCGTACATACTACGTAAGGAATATATGTTACCGCAGCCGCCGTGGACACAGTTCACTTGAACGTTGATATAAAGGCCCCCATTTACATACAGGCCGCCGGCAGGCCAGGAAAACTGGCAAAATTCTATATGACTGTGGATATTTATCGCCAGTCTTGGTCTGAAGATCTTAACTTCTATCTGTTTGAAATTTTCGTTCAGGCCATGAAGATTTTTGCACTAGAGTTAACAACCTGCTACGCTAAACTGTCGTTTTCGCCTGAGTGTATGTAGGGAATCATGAGGTTACCTGCAGTCCACGGCCTGTCAGGCGGATCCCTCAACTCCTCATCCCTCAGTCACACTGGCGTTCATCGGGCGGTACCTGCCGACCAGCCCTAAAAGGCCACGGCCTGCCGGCGGCCTGTATATTAATGGGGCCTTAAAGTTGCTTTGTGAAAAGTTCTTACTACACAAATAAAATTATCTTTATATACAATAGTTTTTTTGTGGCACGCTTAATGTGCAGTAGTTTTAACTATCTGGTTTGTGGCACGACACAGAACATAACCCTCCAAAGTTTACCAAAGCAAGTTTTTTCATTACCTTTAAATCCCTGATGATATGGGACAATTTAGTATGTAGTACTTTATATTTAACTAATTTTGATACGGGAAGGGACGTTAGTCCTCTGTTGAAAAGTTTTCTAAACTTCTAAATTTTGAATGATTATTATTATGTTTTTTAATTATTTTCCACTTAAAATTAAAAATAAATTTAGTTTGGCAAATAAAAAGTAAAAAAATTTAAAGATCTAATTTTAAAACTACAATACACAATTGGAGAAGCTTATAAGAAATGTAAATGCATTGTACACACGGTCGGGTATATACATATGTATATAAACAGTACAACTACACCAAAAAAAACCGCAAAACCCAAAAGCCAAAAACGTAAAGCAAAAAATCAAAATAAAAAACAAAAAAAATAAATGCGAATTTAACAAGCAGATATGCCTTCGTTTTATGCACATACATATATGCATATCCACAAAGTCAAAATATAAACGTAAATGAAGAGGCAAAAAAAAGGAAGATTTTAATCCGATCGTTTCGTGTCAGAATCAAGTTTTTGCAATTATTTTCGAGAGCAGCAACAAACATCTGAAAAATAAATGAAAAAAACAAAAAATGAATACGTGAATACACAAGTAAAAAACAAAATAAGAAAAATACAAAATAAAAAACAAGAAAAACAAAAAAAAACTGATTTTTAGCGCATTTGTATGCAAGGAGCATGTTCTGTGTTTAACATGGGGAAATTAAGTCTACGATTATCGAATAATAAAAAAACTTTTATTGAAAATTATTTCAAACAAAAAAAAATAAAAACAATTCTTTAATTGAACAAAAAAGACAAAATTAATGAGGAGAAAGAAGAGTGCCCGTTTAAGTAACAACAATGAAAAACGGCGGTATTGAGTATCAATAACAAACAACGATAAAAATAGAAATGCAATTGCAACAACACACACACACGCACTCCTCTAGCCTTCTTCGTTTTGAATTTTTGCAAAAATGCATTTTCTTATAAAACTTGCATACATTTTATGATTTTGTTTTTTTTTGCCTTTTTTTGCTGCATTTCGCAGATGCTATTAATAAAATGCAGCAATAAAATCCAGAGTAATAAATATTGTTTTTGCACGACTTCTCAATACACGAGAACGACCATGAAAAAAGCATGCGCGCTTCTCTCCAGTTTTAATTTTTGATAAATTTGATTGCCAATATTTTTTTGTTTGTTTATTAATTTTGCACAATTACAACATTTTTCATAAATCATAGAAATTTCCCCGAAACGAACGTTAATTATAACAAATTACAGAATTACAGAGTTTCGCGTTTCAAACATTATTTATAGAGATTGGGTGGTCTGGATTCCTGATATAGGGGAAGAGTTTACACGTTTTTGTGTTTGTTTAGGTATATATGCGTGTGTATGTAGGGATAAATTTGGTGATAAAAAAAACTCTATTAAAAATTTAATGAAAAACCCAAAAACCCTACAAAACATGTGTAGATAAAAGAAAAGAAGCTATTGCTAAAAACTATAAATAAATCTTTTTTCAATTCAAAAAAAACGTGGGGCGCACTTTACCTATATTCCTATTTTATTAATATAGGAACTTTTCGTTAACGTCTTTCGCTTTTTTACATTTAACTAAGTTATATTTATAGTTTTTACCAATAGCTTCATTAATTTCATTCTGAGCTTGATTTAGAAAAGTACGTTGTTCCCATGTACTGGCTGGAGCAATAAAAACTTCACATTCAAAATTACTTTTAAGGGCATTTTTTAAAATAAAATCGCTTTTTTACTTTGTTATAACTATGTACAATATTTTTACTTTATATTTGTTAGTCTATTATATGTCTTCGCCAGTTGTGATAACGTTATACTCTATACCCTTTCATTTGATACCGATACCAAGGGTGTTGTAAAGAAAAATGTAATCCGCCATTTTGCGCGGGCCGCCATTTTGAATTTGGAAAGCCGTGACACAGCTAATAGTATTCTACTTGTCATTCCCATTCATTTGATACCCATGTCGAGGAACATAATTGCAAAATTCGCCCGCCATATGCATTTGTGCAAAATTTTGAAATTGATCGGTTATATGGAAATGGGTCAAAGTCAAGTTGCAAGATTTGTTTGCATATTAAGGCTCGATTACATTGAGCGAGTTTACAAACTACTAGCCGGCGAATTCACTAGCAGCTAATAAACTCGCCCATGTCATTATATTCACTAGCTAACTAGCTGATTGTAAACAATCTACCGAGAAAGTTGAAAGCTGGGCTATTTTACTCGCTACTCTCTGGTCTGTGGGCTTGTTAGCTAGTGAACTAGCCGTGTGTCATCATAGTTGCTAGTGAACTAGCTGCGAGTATCTCATTATTTGGTTTCATAGACTACAAAATGACGGAAAGGAGCAAAGGAAAAACAAAACAAGACGTGGGGTCAACTCGCTAGCTAGTTGGCTACTGAGCGAGTGGAAAGTTTTGTGTGTCATCGTCACTATCGCACTAGCCCACTCGGAGGGTTCTAAGCTCGACGGCTAGTAGCTTGTAAACTCGCTCAACGTAATCGAGCTTCAACATACAGCATACAATATACTACATACAGGTGAAGCTAATATAAAACGTATACAAATAGGGGAATTTGTAAAAATTAATTACCCTAGTACAAATAATTTCTAGTCGGTTAATTTTTTTAAAAGGATATACGTGGTATTAAAAGGGTAATAAAAAGGTAATAAAAGGGTAATAATACAAAAGATTAATTTAACAGGCACATTCTGTCTCCTTTTGGGTTAGAAATTTTGATTCATTTTCTCAGTTTTAGATCTTTTAACCGATACCAACAATATGAAATGTAGTACATACACATCTTTGGATACAGCAGTTTCGAATATTTGAGAATCACATATGAAACACAAAACTGCGTAATGCTCAATTAAATTAAACTAATCAACAAAAAAAATATAAATACAATAAAAAACTAAAACCATAAATGCATGTCTCATAATTTTTTCAAGGGCCATAATATTTTTTTTATTCCCGGCAAAAAAGAATAAGCGTCAAAAAATTCTCAACAAAATTTCTTTTTTTTAGTGGTTTGCTATTTAAGTGATTTACGATTACGTTTGTATATTAATAATAGATCGTGTGTGTGTGTGTGTTTATGTTTTTTTTGTGTAAAAAGTTTTATCGATTTAAAATAGGTCAGAACTTATATTGTGATTGCTTATGCTGCATTTGATGGCATATATATCTGCGCCTGCAGTGTTCTAATATCATAATGCAAAACAAAAATGATGTCATAATTTTATCATATGCAATGCATTTGTACCCGCAAGCTAGAGGCTATAAATGGTATATATATATATATGAGTGAAGGTTTTCTGTGAGATTTTCTTTCTTTTATTTTCCTTTATCCCCCATTAATGTATGATAATTGAATTTATTTTGCTCTAATAATTATATTTATTTTTAACCTCAGTTTAATGCATTAATATTTTATCCCTTTGACGCCCGGGGAAAAATGCACACTGCATTTTAAAATATGATTAGGTTTCAAAGAGATAATGTACAGATTAATAAAAACTCTAAAGAATTTCAAATTACTAATCGACTTAGCTAGATAGATAAATTCAGATATCGATTATGTGTTCAATAATTCAAGCTTATAGATAGGCTTGTCTAAGCTTATACATGGTCTACCGAATTTTAATGGTACTAAACACTTATCAAAAGCCCGCCTACAACTTAGTATATAATTTCTCTCTGGAAATAATCATGTTTTTTTTATTACAAAAGGGTAATAAAAAGGTGATAAAAGGGTAATAAAACAAAACGTCAAAAAAATCCATTTAACACGCACATTAAGGAGTTAGGTTGCCCAGGAACCCAAAAAGAAATTATCCTATGCCTTCTACCAAAGCCGTTTAGCTCAGCTTGAAGCGCATCGTCACTGAAGCTTGCAATATGTGATGCACCAGAGTCGACGCCAATAGCTTGGAGCTTAGCCGGGCCAGATTGTCATACTTTATGAAATGCCTTGGAGATGTATTAAGCAACCTCTGGGTGAACTCACCTTATGGATAAATTATTTGGTTGTGATATGAGGTGAGGTGAGACCCACTAAAAGGTCTCACCGATGGGCCTTTGTTGTCTAAAGCCGTGCACTGATTGTCCTCTTATTATGTTAATGTTAATTTCGGGAAGTGTCCGATCCACAATCTTTTAGCGCTGCGTCCATTCCATATACCTATCAGTTTGTAGCCAAATCGACTGCGAAAATCTTCATTAAAAAGGTCGACAGAAATTAATTAAAAAATATGTAAAGGCATGTGTAGAACCAAGCCCATCTCAAGTACAGGCCTGGAAGTAGAGTTTTTCTTTGTGTTGGTGCTGGTCCCAGAATCGGACTTTTCAATAAGAAATTATATGGTAAGAGTTCGGGATATTCTTGCAGTGTAAAAGTGATTAAATAATTTATTTTATCACTTTTTACTGCAATAGGATTACCAGTGATTAGTGCTTTAGTGATTTAGTTAAAAAAATTAAAAAAAAAATTAGTGATTAAATGTGTTATGTGTTATGTGTGATGTAAAGGTGTTAATTGTTAAGGTGACCAATTTTGTTTATATTCGCGGTGGTTTTTTCGTGTTTATTTAGGGAAAAAATGTTGAATTTTTGGTAATCGAATAAAAAGTGATTTTAAAGTGATTAAAGATTATTATTGAATAGTTATAAAAAACATAAGTGAAGAAAAATGTGAAGGAAAAGTGAAAAAGTTATTGTTATTCATGTTGGGTGATGGTACTTGCACTTGGTCATCTTACCAATTAACACCATTAAAACACACTTAATCACTCAATTTTTTTTTTGATTTTCTTAATTAAATCACTAAAGCACTAATCACTGGTAATCCTATTGCAGTAAAAAGTGATAAAATAATATCCTGCAAAAATATACCGAAAACTTCTCAAATGTACTACTTTCAAAATGCATTCCGATCTGTTATTATTTTGGGACCACCATTAGCTGCGTTAGTGTTAGTAGGCGCGGCTACTTCCAGGCATGTAGTTAAGATGGGCTTGGTACAGCACACACACACACCCACCTTTCATTCATGTATGTATTAATATTTTTTCATCGCCCGTCGGCCGTCCCACTTGTCGACAACAGTGGATCCTAACTATAATTTTTTATATTCAGAGCACGGTTTGAGTTCCTTACATCATTAATTTCACATATGGCAATGCCAAACATATATTCACTATGCCATACTAGTTTTAAAATTGGATCATTGTTCTTTCATTTTACGGTGTCAGGTTATAAGCTATATCTTACATATTCTGTAGAATTGGCAACACTGTACCGGAGTTACTACGCGAAAGGAGGCGTTTTGTCCCCAATGCTGCAACAAGTGGTAATAGAAGTAAAACCATAAAAGAAGACGACGAGAAAAGTCTCGTTTTCCATGCGCAGTAGAACCCCCGCATGTCATTCCCGGCTCTTAGCCCAATCGCAACAAATTTCGAAGGGGAAATTTGAAAATACATAAGCGCATTTCTTATCCATATGTGCGCAATTTTTATTTGTGTTCAGTTTCCATTTCCCCAGCTGCGCACTCCGTCGTCTTCTTTTATGGTTTTACCTCTGATTAAATGATCTATTTGAAAGGTTATCACAATAGCTTTATTTTATTATATGACACCAACAATGATACTTGTGCAGGGGAAGAGCTATCTATATAAATATAATTGGAGTGTCTGTCTGTGATTTCAAAATAAATGTCATTTTCTAAGTTTATATGGTTATTTACACGATATTAACACGAAATCAAGTATTTTTAAAATTTTTGTCTGTCCGTATGTCTGTATGTCTGTATGTCTGTCTGTCTGTTTGTCCGGGCTAATCTCGGAAACGGCTTATCCGATTGCAATGGGACTTTCACTGGAAGATTCAGTATTTTCTTGGGCATGTTTTAGGCTATTTTTTTACTCGGATCCGACTATCGGTCACGATTATCGAGCCCGATTACCATGTTCGTCTATCGGATTAGACCGAAAACTTGAACCTTGCAACTTGATTTTTACCCACTTCCATATAACCGATCAACTTCAAAATTAGCACATATGTAAAGTTCGAGTGACAATGCAATCTAACCATTTTTAAAAAAAATCAAGATGGAGGTTCCAAGATGGCGGCCGAATTTTGGAATTGTGTTCCCTGACCCCCCGACATGGATATCAAATGAAAGGGTAAGACAAGTAGAATACAATTCGCTTTGTAGGGCCATTCAAAATTCAAAATGGTGGCCAACACAAAATGGCGGATTACCTTTTCTTTCGGTATGGGCATCAAATAAAATCGAGTATAGTGCAGTAAGCGGTGTGTAGGGTTCGAACGATACTCTCGATACTGAGCAGGTATCGATACTGTCGTCTTGAAAACCGATACTGAGCACTCGATACCAAGATCATGGTATCGTCAAGTACTACTCATTAAAAGTATCGAGTACTTTGTCAACCCACATACAGTGGGCACACGCAAGAAGTTTTAAACTGATGAATTTCTTTTTTCTGTTAAATCAATATTATTAAATGAATTTAAATTATTTTTTTTTAAATTTATTATTTATAATTTAAATAATGAAATTTTAATCAATAAAATTTGGTAAGATAGTTTAGTCTTGTAATATCTTCCTCAGCTGTAAAATTTCTTGGGTGTGCCAATAATTTTGACAGCCACTGTATGTACTACTGATGAACCGCAAAAATCGGAATATTCTTCAATATTTAGAGATGTCGCTACATACAAGTTACGTTTATTTCTGAATGTAGCTTTAACCAGTAGCTGTTTTTAAAGGAGCATTTACATCGCAAACGCATTGTGGGAACCCAAAATGGAGCTCCTCTATCACACAGAAGTTTGTATGCTGTTTTACCAAACATATGAACATGCTCAATATCTTGGGCTGAAAATGAAAACGGGCCTTAGTCATGCCTTTGTTCATATGTGTCTGTGCTGTTTTTTGTCGACGGAGTCTTCATACCGTTGCGTTATATTATTTACGTAAATTTTTGTCAACAACGTCTTCATATCCTCGAGCTTTTGTTCTAAATAATTTTTTTGTTTAAATATATGTATTTTAAAAAGTACTCGATACTGAGTAGTATCGATACTTCCAGCCCGATACTTTCTAGGTATCGATACCACGGTTTGATTCTGTTATTAGTACTTGGTATCGATACTAGAAGCCGATAGTTCGAACCCTAGCGGTGTGCCGTCATTTTAAATCTACGGTCACGGTCACTACAAAATGGTGGAAGACATATAATAGACTAAAAAGTAGAAAATAAAAAGTATAGTTTAAAATAACTAAAAAATACGCTTTCATTTTAAAATGAACTAAACAGTAAAAAATAATTTTGAATGTAAAGTTTTTATTGCTCCAGCCAGTATATAGACACAACCTATCTACCTACCTACCAACAACGGGTAATCCGATTGCGATGGGACTTTCACGGGAATATTCAGTATTTTCTTGGGCAAGTTTTAGGCTTCACTCGGTTCCGATTATTGATTCAGGCGGAAAACTTGATCCGATAGTCGGAGAAAAGCAAGTGGAAACTTTTTTTATCATTCCAATTGTAAACCTCAAACCTCGGAACGGTTAATCCGATTTTAGGACTTTCACGGGATGATTCAGAATCTTCTTAGGCGTTTAGCCTACTTTTCACTATTATCCGACTATCGGGTTAGACCGAAAACAGGACTCGATAATCGAAGGAACGCGAATGAAATGCTGTCACGGCAAGATATTGTTATTTCAATGTGCGGAAATACTGTGAAGATTATGGTTTGCCATCTCGGCAAATGATCAATGGGTCTGATGAAAATTTAAACAGAGAATATATCGAACACAATGAACAAGGGGGAACAAAATGTTGAGGACGGGATGCCATGGGGCAAGTTCTGCACAGGGTGAGACACGTATTCTGAATATGATTGTTGTGCATGTATCACAAAATTTTTCGAATAGGTGGCGCTTAACATCGCATTTTAAAAGAGTTTTAACTCATTTTTTATAAGTAACTCTAGATTTTTTTTTAATGCGGCAGTGCCAAGCTCAGGAATCACCCTTTGTACTACCAGTCCGTGATGTCGGTTGCACATCATGATGCAATGTCTAGCAGGGAACTTAGTAAGGAGGGAATAGGTTAAGGGTTATGGGGGTTCGGGGGATGTTGAAGATGGGGATTAACCCTGCGTTTGAACTCTTGGATGTTGTACGAGTTCGGAAATACTGACTGTGAGAGATTATTCTATAGTCGAGTTATGTGCCCAAAATTATGTGTTGCAGATTTGTTATTTTTTTCATTATACGTTTATCCTATACCGGACTGTGCACACATAAGTTTTTTTATTAAAGGGCGTTGCAACGCACGCGGGTTTTTGCTAGTCTATAATAATATTCTAGTTGTGCCACTTTCAACATTTTTCCATCGAACGAGAATTTTTTTCAGAAGAGAATTTTTTTTGTGGTTTTGTTTGATCGGGAGAGAATTTTTTACAGAAGAGAGTTTCGTTTTGTGTTTGATTGTTTTGCTATATTACGTTTTGTGTTTAAACAGGGGCCCCACTAGTAAATATTACATTTTATCTTCAAACAAATCTAATTTTTACTGAATTAACCTTTTATTTATTTTATTGAAATTTACTACAACCCGTTCGTGTACGACGATCGGTCCCTCGTAATGTGCTCCATAGATTCCTCCACTCCGCGCCGCGCCGCTTACCTACGAAATTTCTGACTCACACAGTCGCCTGCGAATTGGCTTGCGATACGTTAAGGCCTTCTCAAGTACAGGCCTGGAAGTTGCCCAGCTCACTAACACTAACGCAGCTGCTCGTAGTCCCAGAATCTGTCACTTTTGTTGGAATTTATACGCCGTGATGTAAAGTTCAGAATATTTTTGCATTAGTTTGCCGTAAAAAGTCATAAAATAATATATTTAACCAGTTTTTATTGCAATAGGACTACCAGTGAATAGTGCTTAGTGATTTTATTAAGAAAATTTAAAAAAAATAAGTGATTAAGTGTGTTTTAAGTGTGTTAAATGTGAATGTGGCCAATTTGTTTACATTCGCGGTGGTTTTTTCGTGTTTATTTAGGGGGAAAATGTTGAATTTGTGTAGTAATATAATAAAAAGTGCTTTCTAAGTGATTAAAGTTTATTATAGAATAGTTATTAAACACATTAAGTGCAAGTACCACCACACAACATGCATAACAATAACTTTTTCACTTTTCCTTCACATTTTTCTGCACTTATGTTTTTAATAACTATTCAATAATAATCTTTAATCACTTTAAAAACACTTTTTATTCGATTACCACACAAATTGAACATTTTTTCCTTAAATAAACACGAAAAAACCACCGCGAATGTAAACAAAATTGGTCACCTTCACTATCAACACACCTAAAACACACTTAATCACTTAATTTTTTTTTAATTTAATCACTCAGTTCACTAAAGCACTAATCACTGGTAATCCCATTGCAGTAGAAAGTATCTATTAAAATATATAATTTTATCACTTTTTAAGGCAAAAATATTGCGAGCTCTTACATCGCGTCGTATAATTTCTTAATGATTTAACCAATACTAACAGATTCTGGGTCTATTACAGACACATAGAAAAACTCTCCTTCCAGGCCTGCACTTGAGAAGGACTTGGATACGTCTATCTTTTGCACTTTAGAATTGGTATTTTTATTTGAACTCGGAACGTTAAACGTATTGGACTTTTCGGTTAGGATTAGTTTTAAAATGGAGCATAATATAAACCATTATGCTATATGTGGCCGTTCTTTAGCACGCCAGCGGACACACCACCGGCTTGTAAAAGAAGACTTAGAAGCAAGTCCTGGATTTGCAGAATCTATATTTTTAACTTCCCAGTAGGAAGTTACTGTAATCGGTACGAAAATCGGATTCGAAATTTTCAATGTATTTACACGTTTCAAGGTCCCAATAGCATTTTAAGCAAAAATTTAAGAAGAAATATGTGTGTGTGTGTGTGCGTACGTATGCGGTCATTTTTTCCTGCACGATTTCGCGCGAACCGAAAAAGATATCGACTTCGTTCAGGTGCCGTTCGAAGCGTGTTCAAGGAAATATGATCTGAAAAGATTTTCATAAAAATCGGTCGAACCGTTTTTTTGTTTGAACGACGTAAGTGATTTTTGTACCAGCACGATTTCGCGCGAACCAAAAAAGATATCGACTTCGTTAAGGTGCCATTCGAAGCGTATTAAAGGACATATGAATTGAAAAGATTTTCATAAAAATCGGTCGAGCCGTTTTTTTGTTTGAACGACTTAAGTGATTTTTGTACCGGCACGATTTCGCGAGAACCAAAAAAGATTTCGACTTCGTTAAGGTGCCGTTCGAAGCATGTTAAAGGACATATGATCTGAAAAGATTTTCATAAAATTCGGTCGAACCGTTTTTTTGTTTGAACGACGTAAGTGATTTTTGTACCAGCACGATTTCGCGCGAACCAAAAAAGACACCGACTTCGTTAAGATGCCGTTCAAAGCGTGTTAAAGGAAGTATGATCTGAAAAGATTTTCATAAAAATGGTTCGAGTCGTTTTTTTGTTTGAACGAATACTGGGAAGTTAATCTTGTGGACCGAAAGGGTCAAAAGCCACATCCCAACTAGTTTTTACTTCATTTCACATTATTACTAGATAAAGTAATTTATTTTTCACCTAGACTTACACAGAACAGCCCTTTATATGTACTGCATTGTTTATAAGAAAACATGGCGAGGACCACAGGTTTAACTGCAAAAACTACCGTTTATGTATATGGATTTGGTTGATAAAATAAAGCCATTAAATATTACGTTTTATTAGAAAATAAAACATTTTTGTTATCATTGTGGGTGTCATATAATAAAATAAAGCTATTGTGATAACCTTTCAAATGATATATATCACAACTTGTTACAGCACTAGGGACGGGGTCCATACAAAGTTGTCCATTCTCCTTTGAGCCGCATCTGTAACTTATTGTGTTTACAGCTGTTGTTTATGTTAATTATACTTTTAAAAGCTCCGAGATGCCAATGCGAAAGTATTCTGAAACACTGTAGGCATGGTAAAATTCTACCACCGCTGTACCGAAATCCTTCAAAGGTATCCTCCCTGCCCGGTAATACTTAAGACTAGACCGCTTGGCTTACTACGCCCTTCATGTATCGTAGAATATTTAGATATATAAGTAGAATAGCGCGATTGCGGAACAATCTTCCCCAGTCAGTATTTCCGAAATCGTATTTACTTATTTCTCTTATTTTTATAAAAATAGATAAAAATTTAAAACGGAAAATTGAAAAAACTTAAAAATAAAAAAATATGAAAAAGAATTAACAATTAAAAAACCGAAACAAAAATTTAAGTCAAACATCGTTTTAGAAGCACCCCCTTCCCCCTCCCTCCATTAAGATGATATGAGGTGGTGCACACAGATCACTCAATTTATCCCCGATACATACTTAAATGTCTGCCAGTCTAATTAATTGAGTTTTATCAGACAAAAACAGACGAATCAAAAAAATATAAATGAAAAAAAAAGAAAAGCGCAAAGGCAAAGAGGCGCGCGCACAGTAAAAAAATATAAAATAAATAAAAAAAAATAAATAAAATAAAAAAATAACAAAAAAGTAAAATGATAAAGAGACTCGCCGCAACGCATGTGTTGCACGACAAAAATAATGTCAACGTGCTCAGAAGAAGAAAATTTTTGCAGCACGGCGGCCTCTAGTGATAAATATAAGAAGCGCAACCAAAAGACACAAAAAAAATTAAGGTGTATAAATATAAAAGAAGAGAGCAGCGCTCCAGGAGGAGTACGTGGAATTGTAGTAGCGAAAGTGAGATTTTTCGTTTGTTAGCGCGTCTTTTTAGGGAGGGTGCGGGTGGAGCAGGGGAAGAGTGAGGACATGCCGCATATGTGGGGATATTTATGGGGCATTCCTTTTGGGGAGAAATCAATTCGATGATAACTCGTGGTGGCGTCTCTCTTGTCTCGGTGATACACTAAAAGTCACATTGTGCATCTTTATAGATAATGTTATATATAATACATATACGAAAGTTTTATTTTTAGGGATCACGGATTTGACGCCAAAGAGAAGGGTCACAGGGGCGAATAATGCAAAAAACACAATTTTTTTTTTATTTTTAATTTTTTTTGTTGCTAAAACGTGTGGAATAAGAATATGTCATTCATAAAGCGCGGCACCGACCTGTTTTTCTGATAAAATTAGAGAATATATATTATCATCTACTACTATATTTAGTGACTACTGGACTATAACTGGTTAGCAACGACGCATTGCACATGAATTGGCGTGTATTAGCAAATACAAATCGAGACTCCCTTATCTTATTGTTAACAAAAAAGAAGACGATTTCGACTGTCAATTTAATTTTGGACACGAGGATTGTGCTACGGTTATCCCAAGGCTATATATTTTCTGGGCGATTTATGCATTAATATTTTATATGCACATACATCCAGCATTCCTCCCTCCATCATCACATCAAGTCGGCATCGTCTGTCACAACGTTTTATACTTCATCTCAACTCGTCGTCAGTATCAATGAACGGGGGATGCAAATTATATTCATAGCAAAAAAAACAAGAAGAAGGAACACAAGTCAAAATGTGGATCATACGTGTGGATAAGATCGGCCAGAGATGACCAACAACTGCTTATCCCTTCCCCTACCCCCGTCTATATTCCACTACCACTCTTTTTTTGTAACAAGAACCTTATCATTCTTGTGCTACATATTTTAGAAAGTTTTTAAGGATTCAGGGGCATCTCATCATCTCTGTCATCATTAAAGAAGTATCAACGTCTTCTTCTTTGCGGGGATAAATCGGACAGGGTATTGGTTGAGCGCAAAGCGGAGAGGGGGCTTGGAGAAAAATATCTGTTAAAGCTGAGGTATATACAAATATGAGAGATGGTAGTGGGACAACAACTACAACGAAAAGAAAAAGAGAAGCCAATCTTAATATATGCATATTCCCAATGATGACGAAGTCGACTGAAGATGATGATGATGATACTGATATGACGATGATGATGCTGCATGATGACGAACATGATGATGATGATTATGATTTTTGATGACACTCTCGTAGTAGCCGGCATATTTTTTTTACACTGAATGCGATTCGTTTTTCCCGCTTTCAATTTATTTATGTGTGACCCGAAATGTGCACAAGTGTCAAACAATGTCGCGTCTATTAATATACATATATTTGGGCTGCACACAGCAGACAAAATGTATTTTATATGTTTTCATTTTTTTTTTATTTTTTATTTTCTTCTGTTTTTTCTTGCTTTAGTTTTGTCTTGTTTTAAAGAAACAAAAAAAAGGAATTGTGAAGAAGAATTAAAAGTAATTTTTTATTATATATATGCTTATCATCGACATATATATGCGAGATATTCCTTACTTTACTGCATACAATTCTGGCAGTTGTGCTGCCCATGATGTGTTCCTTCCATGTGCAAGAAAGTAAGTCTAGCCAATAGATTAATCAATTATTGATTAAGGTCAGGCATATGTAAGAGGTGCTTGTGCACTTCAACTGCGTGCGGTGTTCTTCTATATGGGATGTGTCTGGATGATTATTTACATATATAGAAAAAATCTTATTGGCACTTTTATTTAAAAAACAATTTTTTCCTTTTAATTTTGATAAGCTAATCAGTTTTTTAAGTATTTTTATTAATTTTTTACCAAATTTACAACAAAATAAAAAAATGCAAAAACATTTTTTTTGTTAGCTGGAAAAACCAAAAGCGTAGAAGTCACACCCTAAGTACTAGTACCAGTCTGTCCTATCGTTCACATGTCATGCTGCAATGTCTAGTCATTTTAGTTTAAAAGATAGAAGATAATATAATATAGGTTAGGAAGTCCTCCCGTGGGGTTGTTGAAGAAGATATTGCGATGAACCTTTCCGTTTAAACTCTAGGATGTTGTACCGGCTTGGGAGATGCTAACTGTGATAGGTTTTTACACATAGTTACGTTGTTTAATTTATAATAGAATTTTCGGATGTTTCTGTAGTATTACCCTTTCATTACCGTATTATTATCCTTTATTACCCTTTTATTACCTTTTCATTACCCTATAGTAATAATCATGTTTTTATAATAAGAAATGGTAATAAAAAGGTAATGAAAAGTTAATAAAAGGTTAAAAAAATACACTAAAAGGTTAAACGAACTTCTAGACAGCATAGTGTACGCACGTACAAAACAGACTGCACGCTGTAAGTAACTAGCCGAGCGGACTAGTCTTGTGTTGCTAGTCGTTAGCGTTCTCAGTGATCGGATTGGACGAACAAAGCGTGTATTATCTCATCATCATCATCATTGGCGCTACAGCCTTCTGTGAGCCTTGTCCTCCTCAAGAATTTTCTTCCAACGTTCTCGGTCCTGCGTCTCTCTCTCTCTCTGCCTCCCTCCCTCCGTCCAGTTAGTAATCCCAATTAAGGTTTGGGATCAAATCACAGGTTTCGCCTTGATAAGGCAATATTCTCCAAGCTCAATCCCCAATGGAGACCAAGAGTTGAGATCAATTGATTGCCTCAGTACGGCGATTTTTCAAGCTCAATTTGCTTCGTCAGAGTTTTCTGAACAACTTGTTGCGATATTTAGTCTTGCTGTCACAATAGAATTTTGTGGGGAGCTATTGTGAATAAAAATGTCTGGTTTGAAAATCAGCTGCGTTTTTGTGACAGTAGATTTGTTGATATATGGCAAAACAAGGTAAGATTTTATTTATTTCTGTTTTAAAATGATTTTTATTTTATATATATTTTTAGGATGGATTATTTACTGGGATGGCTGGCTAGCGAGTGTTGCCAGGGAAGTATTTTGATTATTTCAATTTTTTTTAATTTGTTTACTATTTTTTAGATTGTTCCACCCTCAACACCCAGTCTGGAGATTTCTTTCAAGTCTTCCAGAACGTGTACGTGCCTAGTGTATACAAAAATTGAAAGAGTTTTCCTCTCGTTCTCGTCTCCCCGCAGATACAGCAACAGACCGTGTATTTAGAATACCAATCTAGGCAGAAAAATCCTCTTTTTGGGAACCCAGACGAGTCGAGTTGGGTGCTTCCTACCGAGCCTTTCGAAATCAGTTCTTCATAGCTGCCCTAGCTTAAGCTGGAAACAGATATACGCATGCGTGCGGCGCGGCAGCGAATGCGCAGTATACGGCAAGATTTTGTTAACAGATTATTTCATGCTTGAGTTCCGTCTTGTCTTTCACACATATCCAAAAAATCTGAGCGACAAGTGCATATGTTTCGATGTGTGCGATATTTTTGGGCATGCGGCAATACGAAAAAAGTTGATAGCAGACCGGTGGGTGTCCAAGCCTGCTTGTTGTCCCGGTAGGACTCCTTTTCTTCTGGGGTTAAGGTTTGGAAGCATCTAGGGATTTGCCATTTGATTGTATATATCGCGGTCCATTTAGTTATGACAAGTCCTGCTCATCATTTTTTTTTTATGTGATAGTCTAAGCTCAGGTGTCAACCTTTGTACTACCAGTTCGTCATGTCGTACAAGTCATGGTGCAATGTCTGGTAGTAAGCTTAGCACGAGTCATTATTAATTTTAACCATTTTTTGTGAATATTCAATGTCACGGAATTCATCTATACAATTATTTATTTATGTTCAAGCTATAAATAATAATTGAACAGAAAAATAATAAATTAAGTAAGAAATGTTATCAAGAAGCAACTTAGTTTGCACACCACACGCAAGACAAGTTTTCAAGCAAAACCAATAATGGACAAGACTATGTGACAGCAAATGACATGGGTTAATTGGGATAAATGTAATTGTAATTATTGTTTAATAAAGAAGAAGCAAACAAACATAAAATACAAATAAATAAAATGGAAAAAAAACAACATAAAAACGTGTTTTCCCCAGTAATGAAGAATTTTTATCCAGTCAAGTCCACTTTACTCTGTGTTGTTGTAGTAAAAATATAGTACAAAATGGTAAAAAACGTTTTTAATTAAGAGGTGGAAGATAAACCAGACATAATAGCAAATTCTCAATCATAATTAGGGCTGCTCTCTAATCACAATTCACTAAAATTCCATGATTGACTGCATTTTTCACGCAGCAGAGTTTTTTTATATTTCCTATCTCGTGTGCACCAAAAAAACCATACAAATCCTAATTTAATTAATCGAGAAACACACACACACACAATGTTTGCATAGCAGAAAAAATATTGTTATCAACGTTTACTGCAGTTTTATTTCAAATTAATTAAATTTAATCGCTTTTGAGAGATATAGAATTTTTTTTTGGAATTTTTTCATGGCTAAAGCACACTTTTTTTTTTAATTTAAATTAAGAATATTTTTTTTAGTTTTATGATTATTCTTAAAAATATGTGATATAATAAGCCTGTCGTCATAATAAGCCTATGGTCATATTCTATTTGGCATTCCTATACGTGTAAAATATTGCGAGGATTTATATGAAAAATTATGCCTAGAAACCTGTTCTTTATACTCTTGTGGTCTCCTATTTATACAGTAGCAATTTTGATAGGCTTTGCCTTTGTGGATCTGTTTACGGTCTATCAAAATTTTAACTATGCAAAATTAAAATATCAAATTGGCCTTAGTTCGGACTTATCACACAATTGTGATTGCGTTGTGACTTGTGACTGCTTTTAGTACCCATATTCTAAAACCAGTCACAGAATCGCTCTTTCTCGCTGTACCCTGCTCTACCTCGCCCTCTCGTTCTACCCTCTCTTTCCTGCTCTCTCCCACTCTTTCTCTCTCTACCGCGAGAGAACGAGAGAGTGAGCACGGTTTCGACGAAGAGAACGCTACGAACCCTTGGTGTCAACTGACCAAAAAGTGGAAGCTGGCTTGGTATGGGTATTGGCAAGAAACAAACGAACTTGAGGATCTAGCACACAGAGCATCCAACGAACTTGATACATCTCTTGAATGCTATAATATGGGTCTAAATCTAAAACACGTAACAAGACTAGTTGTGTAAGGGAGAACCATAGTGATCCAAGCGACATTTTTCTCAATATTTACTTTTTGAATTGAATGCACAGAAAAAAATGAAATCTTTCATGCCATACTAATCCAAGCACATAAATAACATCCCATTAATAAATTTTATGTGCTTGGATTAGTATGGCACGAAAGATTTTATATTTTTCTGTGCATTCAATTCAGAAATTCCATATTTCCAAAAATGTCGCTTGGATCACTATGTGTGGTATCCAAACGCTCCTATCTCGCTAGTAAGTGAAACCTAAGCCATTCTCATAACTATTTCAGAATAACCAAGCACTACGTTCGTAGTATGTGAACCATTGACATTGACGGATAATGTCTAATAATGGATCGAGGTGATCGTGAGCATAAATACGCCACTTCTATTAAGATCATCCCAAGTGGTCTTATTTAAGTTCGTAACCAAATTGAATGGAAACATTTCATAGTCTCGAGTCGAAATTAGGTGTTTAGTATGCTGATCTTAAATGATCTTTAACCAGACTGAAAACTCGACCTGCATTCGATTTCTGAATACTTACTCTTTTTAGTGCCATTAATGCTTTATTATGCGACTTCAGAAACCAGCAGAATCGTTCAGTAACAATCTATATGATATGGTGCCATCGCGATCATTCGCATGTTTTCCCCACGATCAGTTAATGTCGGAAATATTAACTTTTATGCCCAAGGTATTTGCCCAAATGGTTATGATCATACCTTGTCTCAGCTAAAAGCCGATAGATCGAGGTGATCGTGCATATATGTTTTCGTTTATTCATCATACACATACACACTTGTTTTTGTTTATTGATTAATCTTAATGTAGTAATATAAAATGATTTTTAATTTATAATTTTATTAATTTTTTTTCTATTCTCTATCTCTCTTTTCAGTGCCACGAATGCGACATAATCGTAAATCAGATATATTACATTTTTCCTTTTCAAACAATGGCCATTCATCAGTATCACAAGCAATATTACATGTATATATACGTGGTAAAGATTGGATATATGAATATGAACGTTCATTATTAAATAATAGTGATAATATATCAACAAATCGACAAGATATAATAATAACAATAAATCGTGTATTACGGCGACAAAATAGTCAAAATTCAACACATACACAAAAAATTAGTGAAATAAGACAGCAAATACCAAATGGTATGGGTAAATGGATAACAGTTGATGTTACCGATATGGTAACAAATTGGTTTAATAATCCAAATACAAATCATGGTATTGTTGTTAAGACATTGGAGCAATGGATGAAGCCATTGGTTATTAGCGATGATAATCCAAGTAATAAAGCTTATGTGAGTATATATGTACATTTTTTTTATTCTTACAAGGTATTCTAAAAAGCAGTCACAAGTCACAACGCAATCACAAGTGCGCGTGGTTAGTCTCAACTTGAAGCCCTATACTAAATTAAAAGACGTACTGTCAATATTGATATAGAAACCAAAATAAGAAGTGCTTAAGAAGTAAGCGCCAAGTCGACAAAGCTTCTGACTTATGACTGGTCACAATTTTAGAATACCGGGTTAATATGCTGTTTGTTCGTTAGTGTGACGCTTTTTAAATAATAACACAAAAAAGAAAACACATTTTTATTTTTTAGACATTCAAAAGAAATTAAATAAAAAGAGAAAAACAAATGCTTAACTGTTACTAAACTACTATTTATGGGGAGCTATTCGGTTTTATAATTAATTCAAACCAAGCAGAGTATAACCCGGGGGTTGCAACCCAAAACTTCGTTGGGAGGAATCGTTGGACATCACATGCACTAGAAAACTGGACAGTATCAGGTCAATTGTCTGTTCAGATCTCACCGGTGGTGGGTATGCTTCAAGATGAAGCATGGACGTAACTGGGAGTGACCAGGGTGGGCCCGGCCCCCCTCCTCCAGGATGGGCCTTTGCCCTCCCATTAAAAAGTCATTTCAGCGCCGGGATGTTCAAAGATTGTCGACAGTACAAAGGGCTTTCCCTGAGCTCTAGTCTTCCACATAAAAAAAACAAGACGTTGATTTTGATTTTTTTTAAATGCTCTGGTTACGCCCATGTCCAAAGGATGGCGCTTTTAGACAACAGTCCCACAGTCGATGATCAAATCAAAGCACGGGGCAGCGTCAAAGAGCCCGTGGGGCAGATGCATCTCGAAACCCGATTTTCAAAATTCAAAATGGTCGAGGAATTTTAGTAATTATGTTCCGATTCCAATGAAAATCAGTATCTGGGGGCAGGGGCGGCGGAGCATAATCATTGTGGGTGGGGATCGCTGGAACAGTTAACGTTAAAATATATAAAGTTAATCGGTCAATTTATTTACCAGCTGTCTATTGGTTATGTGGTTTTAAATTCTTTTTTATGGGGTTATGTCCGCCTAGAATTTTGAGGTAACTAGAGCCCGTCTAGCATTTTGAAGACTGGACCCACTGCCTCATGCGGACTCAGTGTGAATTACCCTATAAGGCCCACACAGGGCATCTAACGCCATTCCTCATTCGCGCCTCGTCATAAGGAATGCCCCATTTGGCCCCCTTGAGGAAAAATCATTGCTACATTGAGTAATAACTGCGCCGGTGTCGAAAAGTATTGTTATATATTAACAAAACGGTTCTTTTAGTTCTAAAAGCGTTTATTAATTCTCACGTCTTTATCATTACTATGACTACCTATGACTAAACTTAACGGCTGTTTTCCAATATTAAACCCTGCTAGAGTGTTGCCAAGCTGCTATGTGACAACTTTATATTTTTGAACGATAGCGTGATTTTATCAATATGGCCCCCAACTGAGTGCTACTCACATCCAATGCTGCTTGACCTCTGTAATCGAACCAGAGCCGGGCTATTGAGTATGCTAAGTGACACCCTTCACGGCCACCAACATAATTCCCTGAGAAGCAATGCAACAACAAAAACTAAACTTTTTATGAATTAAGCTATAGCTTAAGGGTATTTTTTTAAAAGTTTTTAAAAACCTTTCCGAAAACGTAAGCAGATATTGGGATTGCCCCATTTCATTTGTAATGAAGTTTGTCTCATAGGACCCTATGAGAATTTGAAAAGGCATACCTCATCGATTTTTGTGTGATGTTCACAATGAATAATTTGCCACATGGAGTCCTCATGAGGAACCTACGGGGAATCATTTTTTCGGTATGCCCCTGAGGTAATCGCCTTTGTAAGTGCTAGTCATGTGGGGTTTAAACAGCTTAGGCTATACAATTATAAGTTCTTAATAGCTCGAATATAATAGGGGTATTCATGTCAGTTCGTAAATGCGCAAATTTTTTAAATAAAATTTAAAAATTTAAATTTAATATTAAAATTTCTTAATTTACGCAAATTCGAATTACGATAATTACGATGCTTTTTACCAGCGTAATTTTTTCGACCCTCAGTTTACTACGTTTACGCAATTTACTAGGGTTGACATGAATACCCCTAATATATTTAGTTTTCGTATAAAAAGCCTTGCTTGTGTGCGTCCCTTCCCAGTAGGAATTCTAGGTAGCACTTACCGATGGAGCACTGATATAAGTAGTCATCTGGTAAGGGGTACTCATAGTTTCTTAGGTGTTAGAAGAGCCCTTATATAAGGCATTACAAGAGAAGGCAGATGGTAAGGGGTAATCCAGAATTAGACCCACAGAAGTTAGAAATTTGCCCGATGACTAAAATACCAATACACAAATACGAAAACAAATGAGTGAACCTTATATAAGGGCTCATCGATGTAGTAAAAAGTAAGGCCTTACCTCCTATGACATCGTGTGTAAAAATAAGTTCTTCTGTAAGGGGTATGGTAAGTCCTACCCCTTACTAGTGAGGGCTCATTTCAGTACTTCTGTAAGCTTACAAGTCCTACTGGGAAGTTTGAAATTTGCCCGATGACTCAAATTCCATTACACAAATACGAAAACAAATGAGTCATCGGGTAAATTTCTAACTTCGTTGGGCCGAATTCTGGATTACCCCTTACCATCTGCCTTCTCTTGTAATGCCTTATATAAGGGCTCATCGATGTAGTAAAAAGTAAGGCCTTACCTCCTATGACATCGTGTGTAAAAATAAGTTCTTCTGTAAGGGGTATGGTAAGGCCTACCCCTTACTAGTGAGGGCTCATTTCAGTACTTCTGTAAGCTTACAAGTCCTACTGGGTTCCCGAAATTTCCCAAGTGTATTCGAAGAATCCCGACCAGTGTTGACAAAAAAATCAACAAAACACCGATTATTTTGTAACGTGTATAGGCAAGGACATATACATTAAAAGTTGTTGGTATTGTTGATCTTATTAAACTGTGTTTCTCCAAGGCCATCGAAACTACATTCAACATTTTTACCCTAAATAAACACCAAAAAGCCAACGAGAATGTAAACAAAAGTGGCCACCTTCACAATTAACACACTTAAAACACACTTAATCACTCACTTCTTTTTAATTTTTTTTAAATCACTAAAGCACTAATCACTGACAATCCGTGTGCAGTAAAAAGTAATAAAATACAATGTTTTATGATTTTTTACTGCAAAAATATTCCTCAAATATACATACTCTGTCACATATAAATACTTACAAAAGTGGTAGATACCCAGCAAACCAAATTTTAAGATATCTTACCGAATTCGTTACGGAAATTCGTATATTTCTCCCGAATTCGCAATCGATTTCTGAACAAATTCGGAACGAAAAATATATGAAGGGGTTGAAACGACATCGTTACAAAAATTCTTTTCGAATTCGTTACGAAATTTAGTAAAGATTTAGCAAAGCTTTTTTTCATTAGGGGTAAAAAGCTTTGCTAAATCTTTACTAAATTTCGTAACGATTTCGAAAAGAATTTTTGTAACGATGTCGTGTCAACCCCTTCATATATTTTTCGTTCCGAATTTGTTCAGAAATCGATTGCGAATTCGGGAGAAATATACGAATTTCCATAACGAATTCGGTAGATATCTTAAAATTTGGTTTGCTGGGATTGAATTATAAAATAAATTCACAAAAAGGCCACTCGCGCACTGCACTCAAAGACTCACGATTTCACAATGAAGTTTGACAGGAATGTTCCGATTTCTTTCCTACTTCTTTAAGAAAATTTGTTACCGGCATCTTTGTGACATTGTTGCGAAATTGTTTTCCGAATTCGTTTTGAACTAGTTTCGACTAATCGCCACATACAAAGCTTTAGTTTTTGTTGTTGTATTACTTCCGAAAACCTTTCGACTTGTAGGAATTCGGAAAGTTTGGTTTGCTGGGAAATAGGCCCGGCACCGACACAACCAAAAAGTCTGCTTCCAGGCCTGTGAAAACTGAACTGATTCCAGAAGAATCCGTTCAGAATTAATAGCTAAGTAAGCAATTGATTCCTTTTTTAATTACTGGTAATGCAGAAAAGAATCAAATATGATTTCTTGTGTTTCCGAAAGATTTAAATGCAACGTAAAAACATGACATGTAATCGCTTTAGAATTGATTACAAGTTATGCAGGGGGTAAAAAATTTATTACCGCCTATGACATGCCCGTGTAAAAGTAATTCATTCTTTACGTGTATGGTAATCCGAAGAGGAATCAATTTAGAATCGATAGAATTAATTCTGAATTAATGTGGAATCAATTCCAGTTACAACTGGGTAGTTTCGATGGCCTTGGTTTCTGCCATTTTCGTCATCTGTATGTAGGTAATTAAAGAGTTGGAAATGGAAGAACATTTAACATAGTGTATCCTAGTGTACCTCTCTAAGCCAGTGGTTTCCAAACTTTATGATACTGCGGCCCGATGTTACAAAAAAACCCTTGCGCCCCCCAATAAAATATGTAAATTTGCATTCTATATGGGGTGCGCCATCTAGACCTTCGGTATTTCAACATTGAATAACTTTGACATTTTTTAGCCGATTTTGACAAATGAGCAAGATTTAGTTAGGATATTCTCTACCATTTATTTCAAATCAGTTTTCCATTCGATATGCAAAAAGCAGCTCTTTTTCGGCCATCCTGCATAACTTTGGCCAGTATTTCGGGGGTTATAGCAGCTATTTCGGCTCGTATGTTAGCTTTGAGTTCGTCAATGGTCTTCGGCTTGCTGGCATAAACTTTACTTTTTAATTTTGGTACCGTTAAAGCCGGAGAACGGGGAGGCCACTCCAAATCACAATTTTTCGACACAACGTGTCTCGGTACTTGCGTTTCAAGAACTTCATCGTAGCGGCTGCGTAATGGCAAGGTGCGCCCCTCTTGTTGAAAATTGAAGTTCGTCAGACCTTTTTCACGCATTTCCGGACACACAAAGTGCGCCAACATCCAACGATAGCGTGCGCCGTCGAGGATTTCTCGAACTTTGTAGTGGTGTTTCATGAATGACGTGTGGGCTCTCTGTTCCCCAAATTCGACTGTTTTGTTTATTGACTCCGTCAGAGAGTGTAAAATGAGCTTCGTCCGTCATCAAAATTTTGTCCCAAATATCTGGCTGGGCATCGATCATTCTTGCGACGGCATTTCCATATTGCAAGCGATGTGGCTTCTCCGTTGGCAACATTCTGCTGCACTTTGTATGGGAATAAATGAAGATCTGGCTTCATAATCCTCCATAGAGTTTAACTCTTGAGATCGGCGGCGATACGAAACATTTGGATTATCGATAACACTCTCTCTTACCGCTTTAATAACTTCATTGGAGAGTCGCAGACGCGGTCGAATGGGGCGCTGGCGAGTGGCTACAGACCCGTACTCAAAGAAATTCTTCACCAAACTACGAATTGTGGTGTCTGAAAGTGCCCATATTTTTAGTGCGTTCTTTCGGTGCGAATTGGCTCATAGCTAAAATGGTAGGTACTGAATGACGTTTCAGAGTCGTGTAAATTTGTCGAAATCGGCTAAAAACGTCAGTTACTCAATGTTGAAATACCGAAGGTCTAGATGGCGATGAGATGTGTAATCAAAAAGATAATAAAATTGAAGTAGAAATTGAAAAAATTAATCAAAAAAGTTAAAAAGATATAATCATCCGTGGACCCCTTGTGGATAGCCCTATAAGACCCACACACGGCATCTAACGCCCTGCCTAATTCGCGCCTCGTTATAAGGAATGCATTATTTGGCACCCTTGATGAAAGATCATTGCTTCGATCCCGAGTGGAAAAAATTTAGAATTTCGGCATGGATATGTGAGTAATAACTGCGACGGGGTCGAAAGCTTAATGTTTTTAGGTGCGAATGTCGTTTTACCAATGCGGTCCCCCAACTGAGTGCTAATCACGTCCAATGCTGCTTGACCTCTGTCTATTGAGTGTACTAAATGACAATTTTCACTGCCTCAACATAATCGGCTGAAATATTAATCAATGCAACAACAACTAAAGCTTTGTATGAGTAAAACTAAAGCTTCCTTAAGAGTATTAAAAGCTTTTCAAAAAGTAAGGCAGATACTGGGATTGTCCATTTCATTTGCAATGAGGTTGCCTCATAGGGCCGGTTTGAGAAACGGATAAGGCATACCTCACTTCAGTATCGCTGATTTCTTTGTATGGTGTTCATGAGGAAACTAAGGGGAGAGCACTCTTATGGCATGCCCCCCATTTACCACATGTGGCCCACACGCTGTATGACCAAACCCCTTTTTAAATGCTAGTCGGATGGGGTTGAAAAAGCCTAGGTCATACAGTTATAAGTTCTTAATAACTGTAATATAATATATTTAGTTTTCTTATGAAAAGCGACCAAGACGTCCCTCCAACGTTCTGGGATATTAGGTGTACACGAAATATTTTGGTTGTGGATTTCCCCACCCAGGACGAAAGTGCGTGTGCACTTTTCCCTCCATCCCCACGCCCTCCGCCGCCCCTGAGTATAAGTCTAGGATCAGCAGGAAACCCCATAAGCTTATCACCGCGCAACGCTTTGCGGGTCTTTTACTAGTAATAAATATAGTACACACAGTAACTAAATCGAATCTAGAAAATTGTAGTAAAATTGCAATCAACTGTTTTCTGATAAGAGTAGACGAAACTTGGCATAGCCTCATTTATTAAATACAAATAAAAAAAATAAAACAAATAATAATAAAATAAATTTAAAACAATTTTACACATTGTAAAATGATTTTGATCGCGTGTTATCAATTTTCTTAACAAAAACAAAACATTTATATAAATAAAGTGACCCATTTTATTTAAAGGTCGGCCAACCGGTTAACACGTGCTGCGGTTTTAAACATATTTATCATTTTATTTTATTAATAAATATAGTTTTTGTTACATATTAGCCGCATTTGTAATATTTTTATTTAGTTGTTTTTGCATTTTTTACATGCATGCATTATTATTAATAGAAATTTAAATAAAAATGTGTTAAATATTTTTTGGTATTTTGAGAGAGAGGAGAGAGAGAGAAGGAATATATGTGTGTATATAAGACTTTTTTTATACTTGTTGTTTTTTAAGAAATTCTTCTTTATTTCTTTTATTTTTCATTTTTTTTCTGTTTTCTTTCAAAATCTCATACACCCCCACCCAACTATAACAACAACAACAAACAACACCAACCAACAAAAAAAACATATAGGCATTATATATTGAAATATTGACAAAGGATAATCGTAAACGTCGTACAAAACGTAATACATCACTTAATTGTTCAGAAAGTGATAATGAGGAAAGATGCTGCCGTTATCCATTAGAAGTTGATTTTCGTAAATTTAATTGGGATTGGATTGTTGCACCAACATCATTTAATGCATATTTTTGCAATGGTGAATGTAAATTGGGGTTTTTACCAAAATATCCCCATACGCATATTATGCAGCTAAGTACGGCACCGCAGCCATGCTGTTCACCAACAAAAATGAGCGCAATTAGTTTATTATATTTTAATAATGATAGAAATCTAGTTATGAGCACTATACCGAATATGGCTGTTGATAAATGCAGCTGTTCATAGTTAAAAAATAATAATAATAATTTTTGTATATTTTTTTTCGTTTTTTTTAAATAAGGAGTGTGATCTTGACAAAAAAAATTAATTAAATGTAATTAAATATTATATATGCATGTGTAGATTAATAATTAATAATTTAATAAAACAAAAAAAAACGAAAACAAAAATTATAAAACTTAAATGGAAAAATAATCCAATAAAACATAAAAATGTAAAAAGAATATTAATTACACATGTAAAAATTACCGCCTAGGCTTTTATAAATATTTTATACAAAACAAAAAAAATGCAAATATTTGTATATGTGTGTGTGTGTCTTGTGAAGTGTGTTTGTTTGAACAGAGAAAAGAAAATATCAATGGAGAAAAAAACTTAATTAAAATATAAATAATAAAATTTTAATTTAAAAAATCAAAAAAAAAACAAAAAGCAACATTCGCGGATTCTCTATAACTTTTTCTGTTTTCCTCTTTTACATTTTATTTTTTTAATAAATCCAAGAAATTCTCCTTTTTTTATAAGTATACTAAAAATTGCCTTCCTTATAACATATTCAGATTCAGCCCGCGCCATAAAGAAAGGAAAATAAGCAGCGCGCGCATGCGCAATTGTGATTGAGAGAATATGAGAACTGAGCCGCGGCTTATTTGCGTTTCAAATGTCTAATTACAATATACGGTGCTTGCTAAAACAAAAGGAAAACTTAAATCGCTATTTCCAAGCGCAGTGACAGCCTCAAGTCACCACCACGAAAGTAGATTCGAAAAGAAAAGCGGCCAACGTCACTATGTTTTTTTTTGTTACTTTTTCTTGTGATTGCGTGCTTTTAGAATACCAAAATGCGCTGATACATATTCACAAGAATATTACTGTCTCAAACTATCAATGACAAGCACGAGTCACAAAAAAGCTTGTGACTTGTGACTGGTCATAATTTAGAATTTTTTTTGTATATAAAAATTTTAACCGGAAAATGAAAAAAAAACCTCAATAATTTTTTTTTAGTTGTAAATTTTTAATGTAACAAGGATCCTCGCTGAGCTATAGTTAAAAAAACATGAATAGTTCTTTTGATTGTATTATAATAAATATCTTCAAAGTCATTTATTCTTTTTTTGATTTATTTATTTATTTTCGAATGCATTCCTTAAAAAAATTTTCATTCTTTTTTGAATTTATTATTACAAAAAAAAACAGAAAAAAATTATCACAAAAGAAAAACGTTGTACATTTTTTATTAATAATTTAATAATATTAAAAAAAAATAAAATCATAAAAAAAATGTATACGAAGTGTGCGCTTTGTGTGTGTGAGAAAACGAATGAGAAATAAATATAAATATAAAATTAATAACAAAAAAAAATTTAGTAACATTTTTTTAAGATTCATTAAAAAATACAAAAAAAAACCCACGAAGTTACAAGAGAAAAATCAATGCTAATTTATTTTTTAAGTAAATAAATTTAAATATAAATAAATAAATAAAAAAATGTGTAATTAAGTAAGAAAATTAAAATTATTGAGCACTATTTTTGTTATCATATATATTTTTTTGTGTTGTGTCTATTTGTGTGTTTGTGTGTGCGTTTGTATGTGTGTTTGTGTGTGTGTGTAGACAAGCACACAGCAAGTTAAGATCAAATATTTAAAATAAAAAAAAATCTTTTTGTCTTTTATATTTATCAGAGTACATTATTAATTGCTTTACGATTAAGTATAAATAATTAACTATTAAATAAAATAAAAAAAAACAAAAAACAACAACGATTGTGTATAATTTTTAATGTAACTTAATTTTTTTTTGTTAAAGAAAAGGACTACCTCGAAAAGAAATATTAATTTAAAAAAAAATACTGTTAATAATAATTATAAATAGTAAATAAATAAAAACGCAAAGACAGGAGAGAAAGAAGATAAACAAAAAAACAACGAAAAAAATATATTTCCAAAATTTGCGCTTAAGTAAGTAAATTTATTAAAAAAAATACAAAAAAAAATAAAAAAAAATAAAAAATTAAAAAAGTGAAAGAGTCATACTATATGTTCATAAAATAAAATTTATAAATAAAATATAAAACTTGATGATCACACAAACACACACACACACAAAAAACATATTTATATGCAGAAAATTTCTTTTTTTTTGAATTATTTTGAGGTTGCATTTATATTTTTATTTTTTTGTTTACATAGTGTTTACATGTGTTAATGTGTAAACAAAACAAGGAAAATAATCTCAAAACTATATAATGACACAAGTAAAAGAAAACAAAAGAAAGCAAACAAACAAACTTTAAAATTAGAAGAACAATAAAAAAGTATATTATAATAAAAAATAATATAAAAAACGAGATTGAAACTATTTAAATGAAGAAAATGAACAGAAAAAAAAATACTTAAGCTATATTTTATAAGCACAGAGTTACAAGAGATTACAACAATTATATTATATATTAATTATAGTAGCTCTATTTTTTCCGCTTTTGTTTTTATTTTTATTTTTTTGTAGGCATTTACGTTTAAAATATGTGTACGAAAAATAAAAAAAATACATATATTTAGGTTTCGTTATATTGCTCCCGCCCGACCCTTTCCTTTTTAGTAATGCTTAAGTAGATTGTAAATGGATTTTAACACATTTTTTGACAAATAAATATATTTCAAACAAAGAAGAGATTGAATTATTAAAAAACCAAAAACCAAAAAGAAAACACCATATATCTTGATCCACACAACATATCCGTGACATGACGCCGACTGCAGGGCAGTACCATGACCACCAGCGAAAAAAAGTATCGGCATATAATAATATAGAAAATATTGGGATATAATGCCATGGAAATAGAAATTGGGAAAGGCACGACATGTTCAAGCAATGTTCAAGTCATGAACCAATCGACTACCGACGTTCTCAATACCCTGTCTGAATATCAGTGAAAAATTCATCACGGAAGCCACTGTCACGGAGAGCATCGGGAATCCGAGACGAAGGAGTTTCAATCTCCTCCTCGCTGTAGCTGCTACCATCAACTACCAACTCTATTCCTTATTCTTCTTTAACGGCTCTACAACCGGGATCCGGCCCTGGCCTCTCGCAACTGTTCTCTCCACCGCCGGTCCCGATGTCATCCAGTTTGGCATCCCTAAGCTCTGAGCGTCCAGGTCTACGCCATCCTTCCAGCGGTGATTGGGTTTCCCCCGCTGTCGCTCCCCATAGGTCTTACCGCAGAGAACTTTCCGAGCAGGCTCATCTTCACTCATACGAGCTAGATGTCCTGCCCACCGGAGTCTACCGAGCTTTATTTTCTTCACAACATCTATGTCGCGATAGCGCTCGTAGATCTCGTCATTGTAGAGTCTCCGGAATTGTCCTTCTTCACATAAGGGGCCAACAATCCTCCGAAGTATTTTCCTCTCGAACACTGCCAAGACCACTCGAACACTGCTTTTTGTTAGCACCCACGTTTCGGTTGCTTATGTGATAACCGGTAGGACCATCGTCTTATATAGTAAAAGTTTAGACGTTGTGGTTAGATGCTTGGATTTGAAGAGCCTTGACAGACTATAGTAGGCTTTGTTGGCTTTTAGCAGGCGTGCGCGTATTTCTGGTTCCATGCTATTGTCGGCTGCTACTATTGACCGAAGGTAGGTAATTGATTTTACCACTTCAAACTCGTGTTCCTCTACCTTTATTGTGCGACCAATGTTAGGTGTTCTTGCAGACGAGGCTACGAGGCAGTCCCAGATTTCCTGCCACCCGCTCAATCTGGGTGAAAGCTTCTTGTACAGCTGTTGATGTTCTTCCAATGATGTCAATATCGTCTGCATAAGCCAGTAATTGGGTGGACTTGTGGAGGATTGTGCCCCTTGAGGTCACGCCCGAATCTCGGATCACTTTTTCTAACGTCAGGTTGAAAAGGAGGCAGGCCAGACCGTCCCCTTTTCGGAGTCCATTATAGATGTTGATTGGTCTGGACAGTGTTCCGGATACCTTGCCACATTGGTCATGGTCAACCTACATAGTCTTGTCGGCTTGTTGGCCGAATTCTCTCATGGCTTTGTAGAGTTTTACTCTGGCTATGCTACCATAGGCGACTTTAAAGTCTATGAAGAGGTGTTGGATTGAGTTTTGAAACTCTAGACATTTTTCCATAGCCTGCCTCAAAGTGAAAATCTGATCGGTTGTTGATTTGCCTGGGCTGAAGCGCACCTAGTATTGGCCTAGGATGTTTCTAGCGTATGGAGCCACCCTGTTTTGTAGGATGGCGGAGAATATCTTATACGCGGTACTCAACAACGTTATACCATGATAATTCCTGCACGTTGTGATATCTCCTTTTTTATGTACTGGGAAGAGGATGCCCTTTCTCCAGTCTTCTGGCATCGCTTCCTGTTCTCATACTTGCACAATTAATTCATGAATCAACTCTCTTCCGGTTAGATGATAATTGAGCGAACAGTGGCAGGTAAAGATATCTATTATTCTTTTTGGCTTCCACCTGTGACGTTGTAGGTGGGGACTTAAGAATCTCACTGCGCATGGAAATAGCGATTTTGAGAATCCCATTTTTTATGGCGCGGGCTCTAAAGATGGTAAGGCCCATCATAGCATATTATATCTTGATGATCTACTGGTGGACTAAGGTCCTAAGAGAAAAAAGTTAAAAGGTATTTGGATGAGTGGTTATCAGTAGTGCTTTTCGCACCACATATGCACTGCTGTACGATGCTCTGTAGCCACTTACAAACGATTATGAACTATTTTAACAAGGTAAGTGGAAAAAAGTACGCACTACACTTATAGACAATGGAAAAGAAAAAGAACAAGGTAATATATCATAGAAGAATGAAAATATGTTGTGTCTTGGTGCAAGAAGTGTGGAATGGTGAAGAACCATGTACCTGAGAGAGAGAATAGAACCCGGACCTCTAGGATGGCAGTCAGGCGACTAAATCCATTATCGGCTATCGAGGCTAACCTTTACCAAAACAGCTGCGTAAACTCCATGCCCACCATCATGAATATAAAGAAAAACTAGATCCCGCCTGAACACACCTCTAAGGGTGGCGATCTCAGGTAGGTCATGAGCCACAAAAAAATTTTTCAAATTACTTTGATTTAATTTAGTTAATAATTTTTGTAAAGCTACAACAGCTCTTTAAGATATCTCACGATCGTTTACACATAATTGCGTAACAAAAACAAAAATTTAACAAACAAAACAATGATCCAAATTAGAATTTAGATTAATAGAAAAACAAAAAAACAAAAACTGCAAAACAATCTGAATTTTTAGGCATGCAAAAAATCTCGCGATCTTCTTTTTTACCATTCCTCTTTTTTTTGTTGAATGATTTGAATGAATGGATCTTGCATTAATCCGCGTTGCTCTGATTTTGGGATCAATTGATATCAAAACTTCTGACGGCAGAGTCATGCCGCCCCGCCCCGTACAGAGCCGCCGTATCAAGATCGATCGATCTCGAATGGAAGAAGATCAAGAGAAGATCATCCATTGAGAAGCGCTTTCTCCACTAACGAACACCAGCACAAAAAATTTGAAAGTTAAAAAGAAACAAACGGGAGAATTCTATTTTTATGTATATGACGAAGAATGATCTGCGGTAGAAGAAGGTGGAAGAGCTTGCTTGATCAATACACGACCCTAAAGCTAAACCTTGCATAAATACGATCTAAGCATGTTTTGATTGTTCTTTGTTCTTGTTGGGTGGAAGTATCTTAAAAGCTGGCCAAGATCACACGTCTATGTCGTATATAGAAACAGAAGAGAGCATCTTCAAAGCTGCTGTTAGGTAGATCTAAGCTCTCGATCGCTGCTATAATATGTAAAGTTTTAGTTGCATGCGAGTAGAGAGACGTGGAGGAATGGAAGCCCGACTTGGAATATATTATTCATGGCGCGTGCGATGGACATTCAGTTTTTGGGGCTGCATTTGGCTGGACGTTGTGTCGCCGATTATAATATATGCACCTTCCCCGGGGGAACCCCTATGCACGGAATGCCTCACCCTGTGATCACCGATCTTCTTCTATATAAACTATAGAACTATTCTCATATTAAAAAAATACTATATTTTACCACGTGTCCCAATAATAATCAAAAAAAACGACAACATATGGGCGGCCAGACAGCAACAACCAAAAAATAAAAATTATCACGAATTTATTTTTATTTATTTTTTGTGGTCATTTCAATTTCGTGTTATCGTGTGTATTTATTTTTCGTGGTTGTCCGGTCCATAAAGAGACGCGCTCTTGCATTTTTTGGTTGACATTGAAAATCACAATTGGGATTTTGCGATAATCAAAAGGCCAATAAAATAGTGTACTTTTGGCTGAGCTTTTTGTTTTTTTTTTGCTTAATGGAATTCGCCACGTACTTTGGATAGGGTCCAGCTTCGGCAATCTGTGTCTTGCTTACATAGGGGTGAAAACATATTTTTTGTTCCTATATCATCTCAGGGACCGTATGTCCTTGAGAATTTTTCTACTATAGATATTGTTGTTTTGCATCTCCACTCTCTTCTTTAGGATATTTCGACAGTGAAGTCCTACCTTAATGTTTAATTATTGGGTTTGGCAAGCACACACCCTCAGTAGTCCTCACGGATTACAATAAAGAGCAGAGAAAATCCAAACGATGCAATAATGGAAAGCCTTCGGCGCAGAAATAGACCAGCTTGCAGGCTCTATACGGTTACACACAGTCTAGTGTAGGGATCACTGAAATGGCATTACTTTCCCCTTTAAGGCCCGTCCTCACTACGCGGACTTAGAATCCACGCGCTTTTGGTCGTACGGCCAGCCAAAAGCGCGCGTGATCTTTTAATTTTCTGAGTCATGAGTGAGAAAAAATCAATTCTCATTTGAAACGGCGTACGCGCTTTTGAAAAGCTCATAGTGTGTGGACGCACAATGTACCTTTTTAACCACAGCCTTTTGTCCGCGTTGTCTGGCCGCACGGCCTTTACCATGGACAAAGTCGTAAAAAAGTCGTAAAAAAGTCATAAAACTCTATATGAAAAAAAAAGGCAAAAGCGCGTACGACCCAAGACCGCGTAGTGTGGCCACACCATTACTAGAGCGATTTGGCCTTATTGAAGTCATTTTGCAGCAGCACCTCTAATGTCATGGGTTCAGCTTTATTGGGCCCCGTGATCCCATACGTTGTCGAGACGAGTTGAACTTAGTGTGTTTAACGGTTAATTCTTTTGTATGTGTGACAAACGCGCGTACAACTTAATTTACACAAGTTTATGCAATCAAACAGTAAACAAACTCCACCATCAGAAAGTTCAAAAAATAACGCCACCTAGATCATCGCGATCAGTGATCTACACTTATGGCTTCTTCTACCTCTTCGCCCCCATAAATCCTCTTATCTCTCCTGCAGTATTTGTATTATATTAACAAAAAACTTTATGAAAAGAAAATTTTTTAATTTAATCTGGATCCCTTCCAAAATATTACTTGATAGTAATTGTAAAAATAAGCTTTTTTGTCCTTTTTTTTAAAAAAAAAATCTCATTTCAAAAACTTGTGCTAAAAATCACTGTAAAATGTAAATTGGGGCAATTAAACTACTACTGAAAAGCAATGTCGTCAATGGCAACCGATTGTAGAATGATCATTCAACAGCCACAAACACATGATCAATGATGATCATGATCATCATCATCATGATCATTATCATCATCATCATCATCGTGTGCGCATTGCATTGTACGTGAGGTCAATTTTAATTTTGTATAAAAACAATTCAAGCATAAGCAAACAAAATGTAAATAAATAAATAAATAAAACGGTCAACGTCAGTTGTAGATGGAAGAAGCAGCATTAAAAGTTAACCGAAAATCTTCTGCATTTAAAAAAAATAAAATGAAAAAAAAATAAAAAATTCCTGCATATTTCTTTGGGTGTACAAATGTATGTATATATAGTATATTGTGAATGTGATATGTATGTATATATATTGTAGCATGTGCATATTGGACAGTATGTATGTGCATATAACGGATTGCCATAAAAGCTGCAGCAAAATAACACATATACAATCAATCTATCTCCTACTCGGGGAAAGATATTATATCCATCCAAAAACATCCACCCTCCTCCCTTGGACTACCTGCCGCAAAGAGCAACCGATCCACCCCCGCCGCTACGTTGCGTTGTGCACGCTGCTACTGCTGCTGGCCCCGAAAAAAAAGGAAAATGCAAAAATATGCGCCCCATTCACAGAGAGCGAGCGTGCAACTGCCGCGCGCGCTTATAGCAAAAAAAAAATAAAGCTTAAAACAAAACTTAAAAAAAAAATGAAAAAATAAAAGTTTTAAAAAATAAAAATACATCCAAGGTCTGCCCGTTCGAGGCCAAACGTGCAATGTCCTTTGCTCTTGCATTTCATTAATGAATGAGCGCAAGCGTAGAAAGATCAAAACGGTTGGCGCGCAAATTCTCCAATTCTTTGAACTCCTTCTTTATGGCCGGGCTGGGGCGCAAAAAAGTCTTGCCTCAAGTAGTGCCCCGCGAAGAGAGGCTGTGGTGCGCTTCTGACTTTTCATTCTGGGGGTCTGTTTAAACATATATAATTTTATATTTATATATGTATTGTATATATATATATATATATATATATATATATATATATATATATATATATATATATATATATATATATATATATATATATATATATATATATATATATATATATATATATATATATATATATATATATATATATATATATATATATATATATATATATATATATATATATATATATATATATATATATATATATATATATATATATATATATATATATATATATATATATATATATATATATATATATATATATATATATATATATATATATATATATATATATATATATATATATATATATATATATATATATATATACAGTGTTGTGCGAAACAATAGCAACCATTTCAAATAAGAGGTTAATGTAGTTTTTTTTTCTTAATTTTCTTTATTGTAAAATAAAAAAGTGTATTCTGTTACTTTCCTTTTACTAATTAAAGAAAATAATTATAAATAACTGACTTAAAAAAAAAAAACAGTCCAACTTATTTTAAAAAAATATAAAAATTAACCAACTTCGGTTTAAACGAATGTGCGAAACTAAAGCAACCATTTAGTTTCTTCCCTAATATTTGGTATGGTGGCCTTTATTTTTTAAAACCTCAGCACACCTTCGTGGCATGGAAGATATCAAATTCATAATAATAGATTGAGGAATGGTTTCCCATTCTTTTTTCAATGTTTCCAATAGTTCTCCCTTATTTCGGGAACGTTGACCTGAGACTCGCCGTTTAAGGATCCCAAAAAGATTTTCAATGGGATTCAAATCTGGTGATTGAGCCGGCCAATCAAGGACTTGAATCCCATTCTCAGTAATCCAGTCTTTGACGAACTTCGATGTATGTTTCGGATCATTATCATGCTGAAACACCCATCGAAGTGGCATTTCCCATTCGGCATATGGCAACATTTGTGTCTCCAAAATATTTTTGTACACGAAACGATCCATAATGCCTTTAATTTCCACAAAGGGACCCACGCCGTTAGCAGAAAAACAGGTCCAAACCATCACGCTTCCTCCGCCATGCTTGATTGTTGGCTTGCAGTACCGCGGATTTAGTCGATCACCTTTGCGTCTTCTTACAGTGGTCATGCCGTCTGAGTTTATTAAATTAAATTTGGATTCGTCGCTAAACAATACTGTTTTCCATTTGTCTAAAGACCAGTTCAAATGGTCTGAAGCAAATTTCAACCTATGAATTAATGTTAAATAGAGAAGCAAACCATAATAACTAACTTACCTTTTCTGTAAGTGCCTTTTTGTAAGCAAGGGTTTTTTGGCTGGTCTGTAGCTTTTTAAATTATTCTCTAATGCGCGTTTCCGGACTGTACTATCGTGTATGTTTAAATTTAAAGATTTTACAATTTCGCTGGATGTTATAAACGGGTCTTTCTGAATTAATGTACAAATTCTCCTATCTGTCCTCTTTGTTGTCTTCCGCGGTCGACCACCCAAATGCAGTGTAATAACGTTTCCCGTTGTATTATACTTTTTTATAAGCCGCGATATGATAGATTTATTAATATTATATTTTTTTGCTAGGGAATACTGAGAAGATCCTTTGTTATATTCCTCAATAATTTTTAATTTGAAGCTTTCAGTGAACTTCTCACGCGCCATTATAAAAATATTAATTTTTATCAACCTATACTTTGACTAAATAACCAGAAATAACAAAAATTGCCGCGACGTTACTGTGCAACTAATAAGAAGTGTCAAATAGTAAAATTATTTTCCAGAGTAGTCGATTAACTGTAATTTTTCATAAGGTTGCTTTAGTTTCGCACACTACCATATAACGAAGTTTGTTCTATTTTTAGATTTTTGACTTCAAGGAACTGTTATTTTATTGCGTAGTTGGATCTTTATAGTGTTTCATGGAAAGAAAACACAATGGGATATATTTTGGCTTTTGTCTACAATAAATGAAATGAAGGAAAGGACTGCATGAAGCTTGTATCAGAATGGTTGCTTTTGTTTCGCACAACACTGTATATATATATATATATATATATATATATATATATATATATATATATATATATATATATATATATATATATATATATATATATATATATATATATATATATATATATATATATATATATATATATATATATATATATATATATATATATATATATATATATATATATATATATATATATATATATATATATATATATATATATATATATATATATATATATATATATATATATATATATATATATATATATATATATATATATATATATATATATATATATATATATATATATATATATATATATATATATATATATATATATATATATATATATATATATATATATATATATATATATATATATATATATATATATATATATATATATATATATATATATATATATATATATATATATATATATATATATATATATATATATATATATATATATATATATATATATATATATATATATATATATATATATATATATATATATATATATATATATATATATATATATATATATATATATATATATATATATATATATATATATATATATATATATATATATATATATATATATATATATATATATATATATATATATATATATATATATATATATATATATATATATATATATATATATATATATATATATATATATATATATATATATATATATATATATATATATATATATATATATATATATATATATATATATATATATATATATATATATATATATATATATATATATATATATATATATATATATATATATATATATATATATATATATATATATATATATATATATATATATATATATATATATATATATATATATATATATATATATATATATATATATATATATATATATATATATATATATATATCCCCGCTTTAGTCTCCCTTTTCCTTCACTATATACATATATATATATATATACATATATATATATATATATATATATATATATATATATATATATATATATATATATATATATATATATATATATATATATATATATATATATATATATATATATATATATATATATATATATATATATATATATATATATATATATATATATATATATATATATATATATATATATATATATATATATATATATATATATATATATATATATATATATATATATATATATATATATATATATATATATATATAAATAAATGAACAGAAGAAAGAAACAATCCCACGAAGAAAACAAAACGAGGACTTGATAAAACAAATAATCTCTCCTCGGCGAAGCTGTGTAGCCGCGCCCAAGGCGATGGCGATTTTAATCGAAATTAATACAAAATAAAATATATTAATATTTTTCTTCCTCATTTTTTTTGTAATTGTGTGTGATCACATTGCGTTTTTCTGCTGGTACTGTTTTGCGCCCCACAGGGAAAGCTCTTTTGTGTCACAACCACAGATCTTGTCCCTCTTTTTAACCGATCGACCGGCGATCAATCCCCGCGCGATCCATCCTATCCTCGCGAACTTTGATTCACTTGATCATTTATCTTTCGTAAAGCTGCCACAATGCATCTTAAGCAGCATATAAAACTGGCAGTAGGTACCAACAACAACAACAAAAAAAAATAAAAAAAAATTTATAAAGTAGCAATAATATTATATGGAAACTGGGAATCCTCATCCAGTCAGTCTCTCTCTCCATTGCTGCCTGATCACCACCGATCGACAATATTTTTTTATAATAGTTTAACATTTTTCGTAACCTGAGAGATGATGTCACTGGCAATCTTGTTCCGTGTACATTTAAAATTCCCACAATAAACAATTCTCTGCTGACGTATAAGGCTACAGACGGCTATTATTTATCACCTTATGGGCTCCATACATTGAATAACAGTTGGCGTTTTGACGTTTTCTAAACTCTGCGGTTACGCGTACATGACATCAGGCTAGTAATCCGCACCCATACATGGTATCTAAGAATTTCTCATCCAACTATCCAAGACTTTTGTAGGTATCTTCAAGTGGGAGAAAATAGAAAAAAAAATTACAAAAAAAAACAAAAATAGCAAAGACACTGATCTTAAAGATAGAGAAACTTTCTATATATAGAAAAATATAATAATTTCTACAAGAAGAAACATGACTATTTCTTCAAAAAAAAAACAAAAACAACAAAGATTCGGTAATGCGGTTAACCCCAATGAGTTTTTGAAGGACTGGTCGTATTTACTCATCTTATTAATCTACATTGAAGATCAATCATCTCAAATGCTAACCGACAATCTGACCCATGAAGTACACCCGTATTCGCACAACAACCAGCCTCTTATGCTACTTTTTTTGTTCAATTCATATATATTAATTTATTATGATCATGTAATAGTAGGTATTTTATATTTTCCAAACAACCGCTATAACAATCGTTCATTGACTTTTATATCTCGATTGATCGTGTATCTTTGCTTTTCACACAGGTAATAATGCACCAATGCAGTGCAATTTCTTCTCACTTAAATGCTTTTTCTTATTACTGTCATACAATTGAGTCTGATCATCTCTCTCTCTATCTCTGTCCGTTAGTGTGCTAATCTCTACTTTAGGAAACCCGCCAAAGATCAAACAAACAAGATCGGCACAGCGCAAGATCATGATCATCTATTAAAGGTTCGATGATAATGTTTGATCAATAATAATAATCGATCGATCAATTACCGATCGTGTGTCGTCGAGGAGATATCGAAATCAAAGTCAATCAGGCGCTGATTAAAAGGTTTTTTTTAGTTTAGTCTAGTCTAGGGAAATTGTGTCTATATAGGAAAACAAAGTAGTCACAAGAATTGGATAGTTAATAGTTGACAAAATACTAAATTAATTGACTAGCAGAACTCCGGGGTCTGAGAGTATATTTGTATCTGGAAAAATAAATCAAAGATTTAAAATGATAATCAAAAATTCTCGCCAGAATATGCCCTTAGTAAGTGGGTAGTAAATCGACAGCTTTAGCTTATAGTGAAAGAGATTGATTTAATTTAGATTCTCAAATAGCTCTACAATAATGATCTACACATACAAGGGATCGAGCAATGGTCAGCTTGAGGTGGAATAAGATCATTGTTTAAATAAATCAGTGCAGTTAAACAAGGTCGCACGATCGGCGTATAATTAAACAATAGCGCACAAGATTTTTTAGCCAAGGGGGTAGAGGTGCATATACTCAATTTAAGGTTAAAAATAAAAGAACACGATCAAATCGCCAAGGATTGTAATTACTGAATTCTCATTTTCAAACAAGATAACAATTTTGGGTCAAGGGTCTATTAAAATTCACTCTATTGTCTAGCATAAGATCACAAAATTAACTGCACGATCAACAGTCAAATTAAAATTAAGAAAGAGAATGATTCTTGACAGTTCATATATACCCTGGATTTGTTTGCCAGCGTACTTTCAACAAGCTCACCAAGCTGTAAAATACAGATTTGGCACTTAGACTTGTCTTTTAGATTAGATCGCCGCGCGAAATAACTATTTTAATCCTCTTTCATTAAAAAAAAAAATAAATTAAAAGCAACGAAAGTTAAATATATAATGATTTATTTTAAGATCGAAGTGGTCTTGTTCACAATTAAAACTTAACTGACTAAAGCTAAAAAGATAATTCATTATTAAAGTGCCAATTTAATATCAAGGTGCCAAGGTGCTTTGTTTGATGGGTGATGGGAACAATTGGGAGATGTTTCTAGGAATTTTGTCTATGGGAACGGAAATTGGTACATATGTTGCGGTGGGAAGATTTTATTATTGGGTGCAGGTGCAGTGTACATTTATTGTCTTAATCTAAGTATATCTATTTATCTGCAAATATAACTCCTCCCTCCTTAAGTTGGAGCGATGGCCAAAGGAATTGCAACCTTGGAATTTCTTCGGCAGGAGCGACGACTGCGTTTCCTGGGCTGGGTCCTGGTTGAAGGTTCATATTGTTACGGTGTTTGGTAAGTAGTCGCTTAGTGATGAATACGCAGAAAATGGTGAAACAGATGAAGATTGCGATGATTGTGTAAATCTGGATGTCCTTCTCTTGGTTTTTGATTTTTACAGTTTCAGCTAGCTCTTGAATTTTGAAGTGGTAAGTACTGAGTTTAGGAAGCGTTAAGTTGTCAGGAGTATCTGTTAAGTTTATATTATTAAAAATTATGGGGTATATGTGGATTTCATCCCAGTAAGTGCGGCTCTGATCTCTATACAGGATTTTGTTTATCTCGACGTTGCATCCTTTGTAACGAATAAGTGCTGTTCCTGAGATTGTTTGGTTGGTGAAGCCACAGGTTGATTTGATTGTGATTCGAGGGACATTTATTAAAAGGATAAGATTTGGTTCTGGTTGAAGAATTTCGCTGATTTCTGATGTAGGTGTGAGTGCACAACTTGCTGGTTTGCTATGGATGATCCTTGCGATGCATTTGGAGTCTTCAGTCCTTTTGCGATTACTTGATTCTTCGCAATAGTAGGTTCCTTCTGTTTGCTGACACTTTTGGTCAAAGTATTGCATATTTTTATCGTTAAGGATTAGGAAAGGTTTTGCTGCGATCTTTTGGAATTTCTGAATAGGTAGGGGTATTAAATGGAATAAAGTATAGGTTTCATTGGAAATTATTGGAATTCTGATATTGAATATAATGTTTGTGTTATTGTAATAAGCTTGAAGACCAAGTAGTTCGTATATGTGTTCATTTGAATAAATATTTATAGATTGATTTTGAAAAATGGAATATATTTCATTTAGTTCTGTTGGGCTCAAGATCTGTTTAGATATGACGTTAAGCCGGGCTAACATTGTCGCTTCAGCGATGTTAGTTAGATGATTATTTAACAAGTCGATATTATAGTTCATTTGGTTAAGATACTGAATGCGTTTAAGAAGGTCATGTTCTGTTCTAATACTGTTTTTTGTTTGATCTTGCGAATATTTTAGAAAGTTTTGTATAATTTCTTGCTCTTTATTTATATGATTTGTAATATTTTCAAACCGTTCTACCATTTGGTGATTGATTTGAGTTTGTTGGGTTGCTTGAATTTTTAGATTAGCTTGGTTAGTTGTTATTTCTTCAATTTTTTTATTAATATCTTCAGCGTCATTTGCGTCTAAGTTACCTGTTATAGCTTTAATTACTGAACCTAGTCCATTTATAAGTCCTCTTTTGTTTCTAAATTTTGGTAATAGAGTTTCTAATTTATGGGTTACTTCGTCAAGTTTTAATTTTGTAATCGATAAAGATTCCTTAGCGTCTTCCATATAGTCAAATTTTGTGAGTGAGTCTCGTATTTGGTTCAAGTTATGTTCGTAGTTCTCTAGTCTTACGATATGTAATAAGTTATTGTACGTCTGTATTGTTCTCGCTGTTCCTAGTCGTATCGGTAGTAATCCTTGGTTGTTGGTCAGGTCCTGAATTTCCAGGTTCTGTCCGTGCGTTAATGTCAGCCTGAAATTTTCGTTTTCTTTTAATTCTTGCTTTATGGAGTTTCTTTTTTGTGCTAGTTATAATTGTTATTTTATTATCTTTTATCATTTTATGTTTACTAAATCTAGGGGTTAGTTTATTTCTTCTGCATTCCTTGCGATAAATTACCTGGTTTTCTTTTACTTCTACGGGATCTTCTCTATCCTTATTGAGTTTCTCTAGATTCTTATTAACTAGGTTGCCTACTTGATTACTTATTTTAGGGTATAATTCATTTTGATATTCGTTTAACTTCTTTAAGTATTCATGTTCGTCTCTAAATGTTTCGTTATTTTTAATAAATTTATAAGTTTTTCCATAAAATAATTCGTACGGGGTTAGTTTAGTTGTCGAATGAATCGCGTTATTATAAGTTATGATTGTTTCGTTTAAAATGTCATCGTGTTCTAAATCTAAGTTTAACTTTTTACGTTTATCCATAATTATTCTGTATATCTCGGTAAGAGTTGAATGTAGTCTCTCTACTGGGGAATTACTGCTAGTTTGTTGAAATGACGTAAAATGAACTTTTACGTGGTATTGGTTACAAAAATCTTTAAAAATATTAGCCGTGAACTCTGATCCTTGATCTGCTATTAACTTACTAGGAATGCCGTGTAGGCTTAAATAGTGTCTAAGACATTTAATGATATTCAAACTATTTCTTGCAGTTAGAGTATAAGCTGCAGCAAATTTTGAAAATTTATCGATTATAGTTAATATCTGTTTGTTATTTATGCAATATATATCTATATGGATAATGTCTAATGGTTTTTGTGGGTTTTCGGGTTTTTCGTACTTTAATTTTGGGGGATTTCGGTCATACTTTAAGGTCTGGCATGTTTCACAATTATTTATGGTTTCAGATATTTTATTTATCATATATGGAAAGTAATATTGTCTTTTTAGGCGAGTTAGTGTTTCTTGGATTCCTCGATGATTGTTTTTAGAATGATAATCGCGGATTATTTTATCCTGCTCGTCGTTTTCCTTTATATCGATTAGAATTTCCATGCAGCGAATTATTTTAAAGGTTTTGTTTCTAGAAAAGTATTTTGAATATACAGTCTGAACTATTTTAAAGGTTTCATCATCTGTCATTACCGCGGTAAGTTTATTGGGACATAAGTAGTCTTTGAAGATTTGGGTAATATTTTCTTCTGTAAAATTTGGTAGTTGGAATTTACGCCGTTGTTTGTTTCGAAAGGGAACTTCTAAGGACACCGGGGGATTTTTATCAGATTTATCAAGGATTATTTGTAGATTAAATTCATTAAGTGGACGTTCTGAGATGGGAATTCCATCATTCACGTTTTCTTGGGCTGAATGGATAGTTGAATTGCTTGCATTTTCTAATGATGTTTCCGTTTCATTGGTGTTTAACTCAGTGATTTTGTTATTGCTAATTCTGATGCGACTCAATGCATCCGCATTTGCATTTTGCTTTCCTTTTTTATATATGATTTCGTAATCGTATTCCTCTAATTTGAGGCGCCATCTAATTAACTTTGAATTTGGTTCCTTAAGGTTCATTAACCAAGTAAGGGGTTTGTGATCGGTTACTATTTTAAATCTCCGACCGAAAAGGTAAGGGCGGAAGTACTTGGTTGCCCAAACAATTGCCAGTAATTCCTTTTCAATCGTGGAATAATTAATTTCTGAGTCTGTGAGTGTCCTGCTCGCATAACATATTGGTTTGTCTGAACCTATATGACCTTGGGAGAGGACTGCACCTATAGCAAAGTTGCTAGCATCAGTGGTGAGTATGAAAGGTTTGGCAAAATCGGGGTATTGTAAAATCGGGTCGTTTATCAAGAGATCTTTGCAAGTACTGAAAGCTTTGAGGTATCTATCATTTATTTCTATTTTCTTGTCTTTCTTTAAACATTCTGTCAAAGGTTTGGTTAATTTTGCGAAATCCTTAATGAATTTGCGGTAATAACCAAGCAATCCTAAGAATGATTTAATATCTCTTTGAGTTTGTGGAATGGGGAAATTTTTGATAGTGTTAATCTTTTCCGGGTTAGGTTTTACGCCGTCAGTGGTGACGATATGACCTAAGAAAGCGATTTCTTTATGCATAAACTCTGACTTGTCCAGTTGCACTTTGAAGTTGGCTTCTCGTAACTTTAAAAACACTTTTCTAAGATTTTCAACGTGTTCTTGCAAGGAAGTAGAATAAATAATTATATCGTCTAAATAGACTAAACAAATTTTTCCTTGTAGGTCTTGGAGAACGTTGTCCATTACTCTTTGGAAAGTGGATGGAGCGTTCTTTAACCCAAATGGCATTCTTATGTACTCATAGTGACCACTTTCTACGGTGAAAGCTGTCTTTACTATGTCCTTTTGATTCATCTCGATCTGGTGAAAACCACTTGCCAGGTCGAGGGTTGAGAAGTACATGCATTTCCCTAGTTTGTCAAGAATTTCGACAATATTGGGAAGAGGGTATTTGTCACTAACCGTTTTTTCGTTTAATTTACGGTAATCAATGACTAATCGCCATTTCTTTTTTCCACTAGCGTCGGATTTCTTTGGTACGATCCAAACTGGGGCACTCCAAGGGGAGAAGCTTGGTCGTATTATACCTTGCCTTAACATATCTTGTATTTGTGTTCTTACCTCCTCCTTATGGATGTAAGGATATCTGTAAGATTTTGTGTGGATCGGTATTTCGTCTATAGTAGGGATATTATGTTTGACTTGGTTTGTAAAAGTCAATTTATCGCCTTCTTTGAAGAAAAGCTCTTCGAATTCGATACATAATTTATAGAGGGTTTTCTTTTCTTCCTCATTAAGGTGTTCTACTCTAATAAGTTTCCTTATATCATTTTTTCCTTGTTGGACTACTTTTTCGGAATAGGGGTATGGTAAGTTAACGTTGTTTACTTCAATAAATTGGTCCGAAGAGTAGTGTTTGACTTTTAAGGGTTGTTCTAATAGTAATATTTTATCTAGGGATGATTTATTTACTACTTCTATTGCGCTATACCAGTTTGAAGCAGTGTATATTCCTTCCGAAATATAGAGATCGTTGTCTATTTGTGTTTCTTCGATGTAAATATCTCCATTACGGATACCTACTGGTAACCATGTTATCAATTTTGAGTTTGGTGGAACAATATATTTTTTTGACATTAAGTTTGGTTTTAAGTTTATAGGTAGGGTGGTATTTTGTGTGATTAAGAGCCGGTTTCCTACGTCAATTTTAGATCCTAGTGCTGTTAAAAGGTCCCATCCTAAAAGACCGTCAAAATATCCATGAAATTTGAAAACTAAAAACTTGCTCTCTCCAGGCTGGTTGAATTCTATGAAATTAGGGAGAGTTATTTGTTTATTTAAGGAATGTTCTGCCAGAACTGTAGAAATGATGATTGGTTCGATTTCCGTGAGGTTTTCTGGTCGGGTGAATTCGGGGTTAATAAAGGAGGATGACGCACCAGTATCTATTAGGAACTTTAAGTGTCTGCCAAAAGGAGAGGAAATGTTTACGTATGGCAGTATAGACCCGTGTTTATTAACGTCTATATATCCGATTGGTTTGTAGAGGCATCTATTGGAAAATTTGAATCGGTTGCTGTGTCGCTTGTATCATCATATGAATTCTGAACGTTAAGGGAGGCGTCTTGTTGATTGTTATAGAACTCGTCTAACTGTGGTTGGTATGATTGGTTAGGTTCAGGGTAATTATAATTATTGGGGTAATAAAACTCATGTTGATCGTAGAGTGAATTTTGATTTGGTGGACTTAGCTCGTTCACATTGAATAATTCTTTACTAACAAATCTTGGTTGTCCTGTCTGTCTGAAGAAATTATTTGTGGTAGCCCTATTTGTTGGCGGTTGGAATGCAGTTTGCTGCCTCAGATTTGAATACCCTGAATTTGTATCCATAGGTTCCGGTTTAGAGAAGTTGTTGTTATTATGTCTGAAAAAAGGTTGATTTCCTTGATGTTGTGGGAAGGAGTTGTTATTGCCAGATTTGAAAACGTTTTGGCCAGAGTAAAAGGGGTTATGACCAAAGTTAGATCTAACGAAGGGTTGGTTTGTTTGCTGTTGCCTATGAAAGGGGTTGTAAGTTTGGTTCAAGGACTTTATTTGCGGAATTGTTCTTGCATCCCGAAATTGTGGAAAAGAGGGTTTTCGTATAAGGTTTCTATTTGCGTTAGAAGATTGATTACGGCTATATGTATTGTTGTTATGGTTAGTTGGTTTCATATAAAAAATATTTTGTTCTTCAATGCAGAATGAAAAAGCAATGGGTAAAGTTTCTGGCCTCATCGCACGAATCGTGGAACCCAGAGGTTCCCTCAATCCTGTCAAAAAGGTATTAAGACACATTTCCGAATAAAGGGCTTTTTTGGCCCTAATTACGTTATTATCACTTTCGTTAATTTGAATATTGTTCATCATTGTGGCAAAGATTTCAACAATTTCGCTGTAAAATTTTTCTACTGAATTATTTTCTTGTCGAGAATTATGTAAATCCCTAATTAAAGACGTTTCGTTTCGCTTGTCGGAATAATGCAAAGTTAAATTTTGCTTAATTTCACTCCAATCTAATGGTGTCCCATACATATTTAGGACTTCATTAGCTGGGCCCTCAATTTTGTTTCTAATTGTCCTAAGAAGTAATCTACCGTAAGGTGTACCGATGGTAACTGAAATGAGCTCCATGGTTTCTTCGACATTTCTAATAAATTCGTGCAACAACCGAGGGTTACCATCAAATCGTGGTAAATCCTTAACTGCATCTGGCACTTTTAGTGTGTTACAAATGACTTGCGGAGTAATGGTAACGGTTGCACTTGCGGTTGCGTTTTCGTTAGCCATTTTTACGAGAATAATTTATTTCGAATTTGTATTAATATTATTATATGTATGTTTATTATAAATATTTATTATAAATCTCAATCACAGAATGGTAAAACGATCAGTTTCCACGTTAGCAAAAAATAAATTTGTTTCCTTTATTTAGTTAAAATAATATATATATTTTTATTAAACAAATATCGTAGAAAAATTTTTCTTTTATTTTGATCGAACAGATTTTTTTCTTTCCTTTATTTTGGAACTACACTTTCTTAATCACTTTTCAGTATCACTAATTTAATTAAATTTGTCAAAATACGCGAAATACACAATTTGGTCAATAAAGCTTATTTCTAAGAGAGGATATTTAAATAGGAAAAGAAAGGAAAATGAATACTTTGACTTACAGTATCAATCCAAACAAAGTTGTCTTCTTCATATTTTCCTTTTAGGCAATAAAAGATTAAAATCCAACGATTCCTGCTGCACTGCTACCGATTATCCTTCGATATTGCGGAGTCCCACGTTGTTGGGTGACCGCACACAAACAGGGTGATCCTGGCTCTCCTCCAGATTCTTGGATATGTTTAGTTTTAGTTCACTTGTCACTTTTGGCAATAAACCGTTGCCAATACCGGACTGCAAAAACTAATACAATATCTCGAGCAATAAACCGTTGCTAACACTGGATAAAATGCGATAAACCGTCGCGTTGTTACTTCGGAGAACGGGGATAGTATCGTTTGCCTATCCTACCGACTGCGCCAAATAACTATTTTAATCCTCTTTCATTAAAAAAAAAAATAAATTAAAAGCAACGAAAGTTAAATATATAATGATTTATTTTAAGATCGAAGTGGTCTTGTTCACAATTAAAACTTAACTGACTAAAGCTAAAAAGATAATTCATTATTAAAGTGCCAATTTAATATCAAGGTGCCAAGGTGCTTTGTTTGATGGGTGATGGGAACAATTGGGAGATGTTTCTAGGAATTTTGTCTATGGGAACGGAAATTGGTACATATGTTGCGGTGGGAAGATTTTATTATTGGGTGCAGGTGCAGTGTACATTTATTGTCTTAATCTAAGTATATCTATTTATCTGCAAATATAACTCGCGCTTAACAACGAAACTCTGATCCTCGCGCTATTCCGGTACAGTGACAGAAAACATGAAGGAGAGGGACTCATCAGCGTGAACTTCTATTTTTACTTGTGCAATTACATTGAATTCATCAGTCCAGAACCGACTATTGGGGTTTGGTGAAGAATTCCCTGGCCGATATTGGATCTGGGTGAAACATACAGAACACTGGAGGTCCGTGACTGAATTGGGCAACTCCAAGCAATTATTTCGTGTGCCGTCTCCTAACGCGGCTAAGGGATAGGGAGGTATACCTACGGTTGTAGTACAATAGCCATATAATTTCAATGTGGCATTGTATATATTTTATGCATTAATTTTTGTTGTAACAAAATTGACTCACCTCTATTTACCAATTTACCTCTTTACTATACTCATTCATTAAAAAAACACACTAACAAGAAAATATAAAGCAAATAAATCCCCCAACAACAACAACAATTCCAAACAATTATATTATACGCAGAAGTGAACAGACAGAGAGTGTCAATGAACAAAAGCGCATCTCAAGTATATATAGTATATAAATATATATGTATATAGATATATAATTTTCACTTCATTCAATGTTGGGTGTACGGTCAACGTTTAGCGTGTTATACTCTCTGTGCATTACTCATTGCTTAAATAACCGTGTGCACTTGATATGTGCAAATTTTTCTCCATAGATTCATAAAAATTATATACAATCCACAGGCGGTTGGGGGTTGCGCGCTTTGCAGCCATAAAAGTGTAAATATTTTTTCAAGGAATTCGTCGCCAATTTCCAAACCTCTCTCTTTTCGCCCCATGGACCATACACCCGGTAAACAACATTCCCGCCCCAGCCACGGCCAGCCCCGTCTTTATCCTACAAAATGTACACCCTGGAAATGAGAGTGGCGCGGCTAGTTAGTTGCGCATGCTCATTTTATGCACGAATAATAAAATGCATTTTATATTTTTTTTATTGTACATGACCATGAGGTTATGGCTGCAGTAAACACGTGAGTATTTTTGTTAAAATAAAAAAAAATTAAGAATTTAAAAAAAAAAGAAAAAAGAAAAAAAATTGGGGTTTTTATGGAAAAATATTTTGTTCTGGTTTCATTGTATTTTTTTTGTTTCTAAGTAATAATTATTTAGAATTTCATTATTAATTACTAATAAAAAAAATTAATAATAATAATTCAAATTGATGATGCCGACACCCTACACAAAATCGAGATGAGGCAGCCCGATTTGCCCGCCCCTCCTCCTCAATGCGAGAAGCTAATAAAACTCCAAAGATTTTTGCATTCAAAGCCGAGCCACAAAATTGATATCTCTCGATTCTCTCTCTGTGAAAAAAAAAATACACACGCTTATTTAATAAGCAATAAAAATACAACTAAAAATTGCACCGCAGAGCACTTCACCTTTTGTCTCTCTTTTTTTTGTTGTTATAAAGAATAAAAGCTCTTTTCTCAGCTTCAACTGTTGCTCTGCTGCAATATTTAATTTATAAGGATTAGGGTCATTACTCGGACAGTGTCAAGACAGAAAGTCAAGGCTGACGAGTTCCTCGAACCATACTATATATATATATATATGTAATAAATAAAACACATATTCTCGCGTAGCAGCAGCAGCACCAGTAGCACCACCATAAGATCAGCACCAGCAGCAAGCACAGCGCAGCATTAGCATCACCCAACAACCATCTAAAACAATAACAACAAAACTGATTAAACAAAAATAATAAAAACAAAAAAGTAAAAATAACAAAACAAAAAAAATAATAAGTAAAAAAACAATGCACCAGAACGCGACACGACGGCGCAAAATAAAAATGGGGTGAAAAGCTGCGCGGCTGTGGTTCACCACACCATTTACAATAAATCGCGGAATTCTTGCGAGAAATTGCGATAGTTCTTTTCTTATGTGGGGCTAGGGGCGGGGGCAGGAAAAGGGTTGGAGGGGATGCCCCCGTAGAACCGTTGTGTGTGTATGGGGTCTACGGAAATTAAACAATTTTATGTGTTTCATCAAAAACAATGAAAAGCCCACCCTATCCCTCTCCACCCCAAAAATCAATCATCAAAATAATAAAAAAAATTTAATAGCAAACACAAAAAAATATACATAGTTATATTTTTTATTGTTGTTCTTGCGCTTGTTGTTCCTGTATCATGGTATTACTTCCCGGAAACTGCAACTCTCTCTCTCTTTCTCTGCTCTAGTCTTGCCCCTTTGCCGCTCAAAAGTGCAACAAAATCGAGAGATTATTAACTTTTTTGCATCATCATACTAGTGTTGCTGTGTGCCCTTCTAAACCCCCTCTCCTCTGTTGACGCCAAAATTCAACCGGCAAAAGGTATACACTTATATGTGCATACAATAGGGGTGGGTCGATCGTATGTGTGTATGTATTTTGTATGAGGGATGCGCTTTTCAAATTTCTGCTGTACGCAATGAAATTGTTTTTGTTGTTGTTGTTTTGCGCGCCCTGTTTTTTTGGGTTGTACATTGTTAAAATGATTTTTGATATAGTAGGCCCATAGAAATATAAACTAACATGGAACGGCTGTGTAGTGTAAAAACCGTGTACGTGAGCGACCACATTAAAGGTAGCTTGTTTAAAGGGACAGCAATCGTGTGCACAAGTGGGACACAAATTGCCGAACTGTCAAGGGTAGCTTCTTGAGTGAATGGTGGCGTGCCTAGTCAATATCCGGGGGCATAGATTTTATGCCAGGAATTTTAATCGCCCCGCTTTTAAAACGTCCCTCTTATTATTTCTGCATATTTTGGCCTGCACTGCCTGACCACTACTACCGAGTGAACTCAAACACATCAGGAATTGTGGTACGCTTAATCTGGCTTACAGCCATTCCGTGTTTAGTTTATATTTCTATGAGTAGGCCTAGACGATTTTTATATTTTCTCAATATTTGGAAAGAGTTTGATCGGCAAATTCAAATCTATACATCCTCACCCGTTGTTACTTACTTACATACTGCGAGCGATTCAATCTATATTGTATCAATATCGCCATAAAAATTTCGTCATAAAAAAACGGTTTTAATATAGCCTAATTCATTTATTTAGGATTCATGGCCCAAAATCTCCCTGGAAACAGGGAGTCCGAAATGGAGGATATCGAATCTCCCCCTCGCTGTAGCCTCACAATTGCGTAGTAAGTGCTCCGTGCTGGGTCGGAGCTAGTTTCCGCCCAACTAGGCAGGCAATTTTTATATTTTCTCAATATTTGGAAGGGGATGATCGGGACTTTCTTTAAGATCTACCTTACTAGGTGTTACTTACTTACTTTTTCCAGGGGGGCGCATTTGTCGAAATTGCGCCCTATTTGATCTATTATACCAATATCGTCATGAAAAACCTTCAAGGGAAGGTGGGGGCTATACGATCCACATTTATATCGCGTCTAAATTGAGATTGTAAGTGTCCTTTTTGTGATTTTGGGTTTTGATCTCTACCGATTACCGATGTCCAGGGGCGGCGGAGCGCGTGGGGATGGAAGGAAAAGTGCACACACACTTTCGCTTTGCGTGGGGAGATCCACACCCAAAATATTTTATGTACACCTAATAACCCAGAACTTTGGAGCACCATCTCAGTCGTTGGCGACGAAGTAACGTGGTCGAAGCTATTGAGAACTTATAATTATAGCCTAAGCTTTTTAAACCTCAACAGACTAGGAGGGATTTCTTCATAGGTTCCTCATGAGGACCCCATGTGGCAAATGAGGGACATACCGAAAGAGGGCTTTCCCCTTAGTTTCCTTATGAACACCACACAAAAAAAAGCGATACTGAAGTGAGGTATGCCTTATCAACTTCTCATGAAGGTCCTATGAGACAAACATCATTACAAATGAAATGGGACAATCCCAAAATTTGGCTTACGTATTCTGAAAGCTTTTTAGAAAGCTTTAAAGTTAGTTTTACTCATACAAAGCTTTAGTTTTTGTTGTTGCATTGTTTCATATTTCAGCCATGTCTACTCAATAGACTGATTCTGGTTCGAGGTCAAGCAGCATTGGACGTGATTAGTACTTGGTTGGGGGACCGCATTGGTAAAACGACACTCGCGTTTAAAAATATAAAGTTTTCGTCACTTTCAATTATTACTAATAAATCCACTACGAAAATCTTAAATTTTTGGGCCTTTTTTTCCTCTCGGGATCGGGTAGCAATGATTTTCCTCCAGGGGGCGGCCAAATGGGGCATTCCTTATGACGAGGCGAGAATGAGGCAAAGCGTTAGATACCCTACATGGGTCCTGTAGCGCAGCGGTTATCCACCTCTTTCGGCTTGCGTACACCTTCGCAGTTCATTATCCTCAATTGTACCCTTTACATTAGAAAAATGTTTATAGTTTAAATACTCGTAATTGTTATTATTTGAAACTTGCTCTAACGCTAAATAAATAGCAATAAGTTATCAAGGAGTACACTACGCTGCGTACCATTGGAATTCTAACACTAACTTTTGTGATGCGATGATGTAATTCCGAGGCCGCGGGATCCCGGGCGTAAAATTGATCCCGCCAACCGGTAACATTTCCCGGGAATTCCTGGGAATCGTTCTTTTTCTTTAATTCGCTTGTCAACTAATTCACTGCCTTGCGAATGAATCTACCGGATATAATTTCGAACCAAAGAAAGGTGTCTTTCTCAGTTTTTTAGAATTAATTTCAGGCATACAGGGTGTATTTACTAAATTAACAAAGCGGCCAGGATATTTTTTTGTCCACTGTTTGCCACCGCTCTGAAACTGGATCGAGACGAGAGGAGAAGAGTATTTTTAACATCCGCCATAACTAAATTTTTTTCGCGTACCCCTATGCCAACAAACGGGCACCCCTAGGGGTACGCGTACCACGGGTTGAGAATCGCTGCTGTAGAGCAATCCACACAGGGTCCACATGAGGCAGTGGGGATCTATCTGCACCCCCCGCCCAAAATGCTAATTGGACATAACCCCGTAACCAAAGAATTTAAAACCATATAACTCAACAGGTAAATAAATTGTCTGAACTTTTCACATTTTAACGGTTATCTGTTCACGTGATCCCCACCCACAATGATTATGGTCCGCCACCCTTGCCGATGTCTTATATTTTTTTGGTAGAAGAAATAGTTTTGCCGGGGTGATGGAAGTTGAAAGATGAACGACCTATAGTACTGGCGTGGAATCGAACCACTGACCTCTAAAATGGTAGTCGGGTGTACGCTAAGCCCTAGGCAACCCGGAGGCCGCGAGTTCCTATTATTCAACTCCTTTTTAAACAAGATAGACCTCGTTTTTTCTGGTTGATCTGTGTGCCCTTGGATATTTTATGTCATTTGAAACTCTGTTGTGGCGCGACAATTCATTCATTCATTTTTTTTAAACTGGTAAAAAAAGAAGCCAGTGGCGTAACACCAAAATTCACAAAACTGGATTTGGAATTTCACTTTCATGAAAGTGTGGGTCTCTTTCGAAATTTTATTTTTAAGTTCATATTTCGCCTGTTTTTTTTGCATACGACAACGAATTGAAACTGAAAATTATAAGGTCGACCGATGGGGGTTGGGAGCATGAGCGGGGATCGCGTTATTTTTAATTATTATTGATATTATTTTTTGCACTGTAGTTTTCCCATCAATTATCTCATATATGTATATACGAACGAGATCATCTGTAAGTTGGTTCAACAATTTTTTTAACATCAGATCAGATCAAAATCCCATCCTACCAGCGAGAGAAGACAAATATTAAGATGCAAAAAGGTGCAATCTCCCATCCACAAAAATCAAAAAACCAAAGAAAAGAAAAGAGCAGAAAAGAAAGAAACTGCGTCCAGAGCACAGTTAAAGGCACATATCGCGCTTCATTTGTGATTAACCAACAGCAATATAAATTGCATATGCACAAATGTTGTGTGTTCGGCCGTGATTATTATTTTAAACTTCGTTATGTTATATGAAGGCGTATTTTAAATGGGATAAAATGAACTCTTTCTTCTCCTCCTTGCTGCTGTTGTGTTGTTTTATTGTGTGTTTGTGATGTTGCTCCTTGCTCTTGGGCTTTGCTTGGCTACATGTTCTGTTTGTTTGCCTTTTTTCGTTTTTTTCTGCAACAAAGCTATATAGTCCAACTCAATAACATAGTATATAAATACACACGCGCAGGGCACAAAAAAATAAATAAAAAATAACAAAAAAAAATATGGCAGAAAGTGTTCCAAATTTCTTATTTTGAAAGGATGTGGGCAATACACGATCAATTTACGCTTATTAAAACCATGGAATATAGGCCACAAGTTTTGTGTTGTTGTCGTTGTTGTTGTTGAATTTTATTACGTTTTGATTCGATTTGGTTTGGTTTACTTCCACACGTAATTTTTACTTTTGTTGCTTTTTTTCCAATTTTTGTTTGTTCATTTTCAAGTTTAAAATCTCCTACGGTGTGTGAGAGGGTGATTCAGAAAGAAAATAAATAAAAATGTTTTACTCACCCGAGTAAAAATAAATGATGGCCTTAGAACGGGCAAATGCCGACTGTGATTGAAACATAGTCCTCGGCCATCTGGCGGTTAACAGAAGGCTCGTTGCAGGACAGTACGGCCGTACAGGGGGCGATGGACGGTGAAACAACGGCCTTACAGTTCCAATAACGGCCATACGACGGTAGTATGGCGGCCGTATGGTTGCTATTACGGGTATACGACGGTGGTACAGTGGCAGCAACGTGGATTTTCGCCCTCCTATAAAAAAATATATTTCACTGCAATTAAATGTTTGATTTTTTTTCGGTTGTGTTTTTTTTCAAGCCGTTAAATAACAAAATTTCACACACTTCACGTACAACAAACCGACGACTGGCGAGCTCGTTTCTCTTGTGCATCGATATCTTTAAGTAGGATAAATCGAAAGAACCATTGTACATAACGAAAATGATGAAGTTCCCATAAAACACATTCAACAATACATTTGGTGCAGATTCTTTTTTTGGCTCAAATTTCCCGTCGAATGCCCGTTTGTACAGCTCAGTACTTGGCCTTTTAAATCTTTTGGTCAAATTTGGCCGTCGTAAGGCCGTATGTGCTCCCATTAAAAATGGTTAAAAACTCCACGGCCATCATATGCCCCTAAAAAAGCCAAGCGGCCGATGTTTGCCCTTTATAAGGCCGTTTTTTATTTTTACTCGGGCATAGATGAAACATAACAGACCTTTTTCGAATTTCAATAAGAAAACTAGCTGTTTGGGTACCATTGATCATGCATGTGGATCTTCAGATGACCTTCACTTCTAGGTCTATCAGGGAGCCACAGTGCCTCTGTATGGTTCGTTTGTAGCCTAAAATTACTACTCGTGTAAATTACCACCCCTGTTTGAATCGACTCTGGATACTAGAAGACCTTCAGTTTCGATTAGCCTTCCACTTCCATGAAACGAAATACAAGCCAAGGGCCTGTCCGAAAACACACCAACAAAAAAACCTGAAGAATCAAGGATATAATCTCATGATTTCGAAAGAGACGAGCAAAGCTCATACTGACACCAGAAGAAGGACAGCGGAGCCTATATACGTTGCTCTTATAGGTAAGGTAACCAATAACGGTCGATCTGAATACCGGTAATTAATTCTTCCATATAAAGAACTGAAATTCTTTAAGGCTTAAGGCAGAAGAAAATAATAACCACATAAAGAACATAATAGACCATTTGCTTTTCAATTGAATCTCATGAAGCCACTGTAGGCATGTAGCAGCTCTGACAAAATTTTACTACCGCTTTTACCACAATGACTGCTGCTCTACTGAAATAAATAACCTTATTCCAGTATTCGCGAATTCATACAAAACATGCAAACGAATTTTTTTATTACCCTTTTATTACCATATTATTACCATTTTATTACCCTTATATTACCCTTTTATTACTCTTGGTTTTGCCACCCCAAGATATCGCCAGAATCGTGTCGATAAAAACAGACCACTGGCCACCAATTGGGCTTTATGCAGTCACATTGAGAATTCCATATAACACCCGCTGACGTAGCTGCGGAGAGGAACAGGCCAGTGTGAGACAACCGAACACTTTATCTGTCCGGCTCCGGACAATATTAGACATCGTGTACTTGGAAACCTCTTGTTAAATGATTTAGGGCATGTTTCGACGCTGAAAATAGGAGATTTACTCCTGTACCTAAAAATTAAGGGGGCGGGGGGGGTGGATCTAAAATCTCCCCTACTTTACTGCCTCTTTTCACGCAAAAGTTTTTCACACGTACGGCTACATAATGGCTACAAACTTATAGCCAATTCTTCAAAATCACGCGTTAAAAAGCTGCAGTCCTCCAGTCCAATTCTGTATTTGTGAAGTGGACTGAAAACAATAATCAAATAAATAATTAATAAAGAGGTAACACGATGTTGTTAACTGATAAGACGAACCTCTAAAAAAACAGTACATAATAATAACAAAACAAAAAGAAAATTCCAATGCTACACACATGGAGGAGTAAAACACTTACTATATACATACATATATATATATAGATATGAGCATATATATACCCAATTCAATATGCCAAAGATATAAATCGACGCAGCCTTTTTGAGAGATGCAAAATAAATGTTAGAGCAAAAAATATGTATGTATATATAAAAAAAACGATGTACAATCCGCAAATGGTGATTGGTTTCCTTTTTACTAAAGTTAAATTTTCCCATGGGATTGGATTCTGGATTGCAACATACTTTGCAGCAAAAGAGAGCGAGAGCCGCACGACCACCCTAATTTTGGGTCATTATGAGATCAGAGACGATCAAGACGATATACCCTGCAGTTCTTCGTTCTACCTCCCGCCCTCTCGCCCCGTTCTTTGTGCTCAAACAAAATGTGTGCAGGGCTACTCTACCTAACCGTGTTCCACTTCTTCTTTCTACGCATCATCATCATCGTAGTCGTCATCAGCAGCAGCCCCCTTTTTCAGATTTGAGTGGTGCTGCTCTTTTGGTTGTTTTGTTTTTTTCCGTTTTGTTATTGGCTTTGGATCTCCGGACGTCGTATGGGGGACTGGGGGTGCTCCGCTCCTCCGGTGGGATCCTCTATGCACCCGAGAAATAACGTTGCAAATAATTTTGTTACCTGGTCGAGATGAATTATTGTCTTCTTTTTTCTGGTGGTATTCTCTTTGCATATATTAATATCCTTCGGAAATTGAATAAGAAAAAATATACATGGAAACAGCTCCTCCAATGGGGGGGCAACTAAAGCCGGGAAGGACAACATTAAAACAAAAAAAAGGAATTTAAAATGGATATAGATACAAACTCCAATCTATACCTAGTTAGAATAGATATGAACCGATCAATAAACATAATATTACGATTAGAATAACAACATCATAAAGAAAATGGAAGAACTTGCAGCTCATAAGCCTGATGGTACACGAGTCAATTGATTCACTCAATGCCTACGTCAAAACTGTCAGTTTATTGAGCGTAGGTGATACACGTTGCAATTCGTTTCACTCAATTTTTTGTGTAAGAGCACAGTTTTCTATGTGTAAGTAATATTTCAAAAGTGACATTCTTGTTTTTGTACTTGACACAGTCCCACACACATAAACATTTTCCATGCAATTGGCAGAAAAATGGAAACGTATTCTATTATCGCTCAACAGCGCTAACAACAACTAACTGCCAGGTAACAGTCTGAATTGAGTGATTCATTGACTCGTGTATCATGGGGCTAAGAAATCCCAGGCACTGGGATGCTTGTTTGGCGAAGAGGGCGGATATAGGATTTGTATATTACAGCAACTCCTAAGGAGAAGGTACTTGCAGCTTCTAATAAATTCTGATACTGGTGGCCATCAAGAGAGCCATACTCAGCAGACCGGTTCTCGTTCGATTGTGTAGGTCAAGCAGCATTGGACGTGGTTAGTACTTAGTTGGGGGACCGCTTGGTAAAAAACGACACTAGCATTTGAAATGGTCGACAACGAATACATTCATATCTGTAACAGAGGCGTGCTTACCTCTGGAGAGGGCGCATTTTTATATTTTCATGCTTGTAGCGGCGGAGCGTGCATACCCGTGTGTGGCAGGCGCATTTGTTGTTAACCTAACGCCTTAATGTAGTTGTTAAATTGATTTTTATGATTTTTTTTATTATTACCCTGTTATTACCTTTTTATTACTATTTTAAAAAAACCCAAACCAACTAAATTATTTTTACTCGGCCACCTAACTTTAGGTATCCGAGATTGTGGCATCAAAATTCCTACACCCTAAGTCTCCTGTTATAAATCTCTATTACACTTTTTGTAACGATATCGCTTTTACAATGTTGCAGCTATTCAATAGTATTCTGCTGCTGCCCATATCCAGTTGAGAGAGACAGAGTTGTTGCTATATTAGAGTGATATAACTTTATCGATATTATTGTTAACGTTCGTTTATCTCTGAAAGTAGTGATGTAATTAACGTGATTATCATATCTGCTATGTGTGTCCAACAATTTCATATAATATCGATAACCATCTTAGCCAACATTATTAAATAATCAAAGCTCTACTAACCATTCAACATTAAAAGTAAAGCCAGCATAGATTGAGTTTGGGTGTGTGGCTGTGCTTCTCTCTGTATTTTTTTATGTATACACGTTTTGTCGTCGGTTGTTACTTCGTCCCATTCAAGTCCCCGCCAAATTGATTGAAGACTCTGATATATCCACACTAAAGAGATTCCCTGAGATTCCCTTTGCCCCCCCCCCGCCTGGACGGCCACCCTGTTGTCACCGTCGTACCGCTTCCCGCGACGAGATGTGACCCCCGGGGTGGGACATATATACTAACCAGCCCGGAACGTATTATTACGCGGGGATAATGTCAAATAATTGCGAATAATATGATCACATAACGAATATCAATTAAGTAATGATCGGTCGACGAATTTCAATTAAGAATTTTTGCTGCTGCTGCAATCAATGTTGCATTGCTGCGCGCTTAAAGGTAACACAGAAGAATGCTTTTTTTGCTCTCGTTGTTCTTCTCTTTAGTTGTGTGCTGCGTTTTTAGCGCTTTAATACCCCTGGACAGACAAAAAACAAAATTAAATAAATTAAGGAAAACGCAACAGGCACAGAGTAGTTACCTTACTTACTTCACAGAGCTGTATGCCGCCGTCGTTCGTTCGTTTTGTTTTGCTGCGAGAGAGCAGCGTGCATATTCCGTATATTCCTAAATATATATGCGCGCGCATTGAGCGGGGCATCTTGAGAAAAATATATATCAGCAAAAAAAAAAGAAAAACATAAGTGGCCGCTCGATAAAAAGTCAGTCATAAATAAAGGCGTTCGCTTTAATATCAACTCGTTAGCGGTCTCGCTTATTCGGAGTATAACTTTATAATTTATGCAACAAAGTAAATATAACTAGAGGGCATTAATGGCCACAAGGTGACGCGCCGATTATCCTCCAGCACTGCTTACAACAACAACCAGATTAATGACTGCCATGTTGGGATATGCACCTTTTAGCAAATTATTATTAATAATATTTTTTCCTTTTGGCTTTTTTTGGTTCTCGTAGTCTTGTACTCTGCACTTTTCTTAATCACTTCTCCTACTTCTTCTCAGCTCTTTTATATCTTTTTTTGGGTTATTCACTGCCCGAAGCAAACCAAAATAAAATATGATAATTGATCTCCGCCCCATGATGATGTACCTGGGGCATCTGATCGGTGATCGTTCAAAGGATGTGGATACACATTAATGGATGAATGCGCGCATGCGTGGATAGATGATAATGTTGGCTGCGAGAGAGCGCAATCATCGATTTCCACACCTTTACATATACACTATATTCCCCAAACCGAACACTAACTATCGATCTCCTTTTTTTATGTGGGAGTTCTAGTCTTACGAGTCACTCTTTGTACTGTCAGTCTGTCATATCGTTGGTCACGTTATGCTGCAATGTCCAATGCAATGTTGGTAGTAGCGTTAGAATTTTGTCTCAGGGTTGCTACATTTCTACGGTGGCCCAAAGGTTCGATCGTGAAAGAAACGGTGTCTTATCTCCTCGGGTTACTGTATGTGCTCTACAATTCCAGCTGCACACTTGTTTGGACATTATCTAATGACGACAAAATGATTTTTGAGGTTCCGTCCCAAATCAAGGAGCTATATTCGAGAAGAGGCCGAATATAGGATTTGTATAGTAAAGCACTTGCAAGGAGGAAAATTAACTTGCAGCTGGACGAAGAACTTGCAGCTCCTAAAAAACACTCGGTTGCTTGTTTGTCGGAGAGGGCGAATATAGGATTCAGAGAAAGAAGAAGCATTGGGAGATTTTATGTGTTAGTATGCGTGTAGTTGTGTGTGTAAAATAAATGCATTTATTTCAAGACCCTCGTAAGTACAGGCCTGGAAGCAGACTTTTTGGTTGTGTCTGTGCGAGGCCAAAATCGTCAGACAGTTGTGGAATTAACATGGCCGAAGCCGTACGAACCAATTTTTTAACTTTGGTTTTGGAATAAAAAGTGGTAAAATATTAGGGGTATTCATGAAAACCCTCGTAAATCGCGTAAACCTAGTAAACGTAGTAACTAATGTCACATTTAGTGTTAATCTGACATTAGTTACGCGGTTTACTACGTTTATGCGATTTACGAGGGTTTCATGAATACCCCTATTGTATTTTATCACTTTTTAGTGCACACGGATTATCAGGGTAAATATCCAGAATAACTCCCCCACCTCCATTTTTGATGAAATTTTTACACAAGGTACAGTTAATTATGTACAACTGAGGTATGCTAACAAAAAATGTCGGTCAAGCCCCGTTATCTTGTAATTCTACTTCAAAGTGCCGAAATTTCAAAAATTCAAAATGCAATTATTGCCATATTATTTCACCAATATTGATGAAATTTACACACATTGTATATTTTAATGTGGACAACTTATTTTTGGAAAAAAAAATTGGCACACATTGGCACCGTTATTTTATTATTTAACTTTATAATACTTAAATTTCAAAAATGCGATAATTGCCAAAGTACACCACGTTTTTTTATGAAATTTATATGTAATGTACATATATCTTTCTCTGTATAATAAATTGGTTTTAAAAAAAAATTGCCTTCTACAGAGAGCATAAAAGTTAAGATTACCAAATGGTTCTATAATAGTTTTAAGGAGCCTAATGTATAAGGAAATTTAAACCAGTTACTCTCTATTTTTATACTGTTTATACTAATTTAATTCGCATGCAATGTTGTTATTTTTTCATTCTGTCTAGAATAAGTATAATTTTGTAATAATACTTTTCTGGTTCCAAGAACAGGTGTTTACACACCTCTTTGGACTTTGCTACTGGAATTAAAATAAATAAATAAATAAATATACCGTTTTTAAATACATTTGTAAAGCACCGCATTCTATGGGAGTATGAAATAGTAACTGTCACATTTGACTTTTAATTAATTAAAATTTATATACATATTTGAAATATTGGCTACAATTTAATTTCACACTTTGAAATATATGAAATATATAAATTTTAAAATAATTAAAAGTCAAATGTGACAGTTACTATTTCATACTCCCATAGAATGCGGTGCTTTACAAATGTATTAAAAAACGGTATATAGAAGGCATTTTTTTTAAAACCAATTTATTATACAGAGAAAGATATATGTACATTATATATAAATTTGACGTTATCGCATTTTTGAAATTTAAGTATTATAAAGTTAAATAAAAAAGTAACGGTGCCAATGTGTGCCAATTTTTTTTTCCAAAAATAAGTTGTCCACATTAAAATACACAATGTGTGTAAATTTCATCAATATTGGTGAAATAATATGGCAATAATTGCATTTTGAATTTTTGAAATTTCGGCACTTTGAAGTAGGGTTTTTCAAAACTGTTTAACAGTAACAGTAAAACAGTTGTTTTTTGGCTAAAATCGAAAAACAACAAACAGCTGTTTTTCTCTTAACTGTTTTTGAAATTATCTTTCAAAAAATTTGGCGTAAAATAAAAATAAAACAAAGATGTAACCAACACTAATATAAATTGTTTTGTTGTTTTACAAAGTGCCCTCTTACACGGCCGGACACCGAACAGACAAAACGAACGAACGAACTGGATTTAGAATGAAGATGGTAATGGACCATGGCGAGGGCGGACAATTTTAATGAGCACCCTCAGTAAACTTGTGAACGGACATTTTGACAGTTCCTGCGTTGTTATTGTTGCTAGGACAAGAAATCGAATTTCAAAAAGCAACAACAAAAAGCCATTAAGTTTTGCCATAGTTCGTTTGTTGGAGTTGGCTGGTGTAAAAGCCCATGCCATACCCGTGCAACGAACTAATAGAAGAAGAAAAAGTATATTATCATGACCAGTTAAAGAAGTCAAGAAAACTCTTAGATTCATCAAGAACTCAACAGTTCGCAATAATGCCTTTTTGACTAAAGGGCTCCGCAGACGATCAAAAAGGTCTCCAGACTTGACGACCGATTTGATCGTCTGTGGGCTAAAAGCTGTTTGGTCAGTAAGCCATGTCTGCACACCAATTTGACCGTCTGTGGGCCGCTTTAAGTAAAATGCGAATTCGGTCACGAGATAAAGCTACATCTTGACGTTAAAACGCGGTGGAATTCCATTCCATCAATGATTGAACCACTGGTCAAGACGGAAACAGCAATTCGCGAGACATTAAAAGAATTTAAGGCCTTGACAATATTAGAGACATTGGTCTTTTCTGCTCTAAACATACTTATACTATTAATCGTGAGAAGGAACGTGGATGTCATGAAATTATCGCGAAGCCTCAAGGATCCCACAGTCACTCCATCAAAACCACGCTAACTTTCGCAGGCAATCAGCCTCTCGTCTTTTTGGTGTCATCGATGTAGGGGTAGACGATGTAGTTCAACGGTGACCGAATACTGATGAAAACGAAAATTTTCCGCTATAAGATTTGAAATGCTGCTTCAAAAGATGAATTGTCAGTACAATTCGGAGGATCAGATTTCAAGTGGCTTAAATCGTAATGTACACTTCTCAAAAATACTGTAAACGCACAGAAAATCTGCAAAATTTATATAATACAATTATGTATCAAACCAACACCGACCGATGTTAAACGTGTATTTTCGGTATGTACTAATTTTTGCACCAAAATATGATCGCGCCATTCAAGTAAATCACTTCAAGCGCGTGTGTTTTTAAAATAATATTACAAGGATTAAAAATCTATAATAATATTTATATATTATTATATATATTACAAATAAAACTCGAAAAACAGTAAAAACAGCGGTTATCAGCTGTTTTTTCGTAAATTAAAAACAGTAACAGCTGTTTTTTGAAAACCACTGCTTTTGAAAAACCCTACTTTGAAGTAGAATTACAAGATAACGGGACTTGACCGACATTTTTTGTTAACATACCTGAGTTGTACATAATTAATTGTACCTTGTGTAAAAATTTCATCAAAATCGGAGGTGGGGAGTTATTCTGGATATTTACCAAATGCAATCAATTAACACTCTTAAAATACACTTAACCACTCACTTCATTTTAATTTTTTTTATTAAATCACTAAAGCACTAATCACTGATAATCCATGTGCACCAAAAAGTGGTAATATACAATATTTTACCACTTTTTAGTGCAAAAAAAACTTAAAAAATTTCTTCGTATGGCTTCGGCCATGTTAATTCCACAACTGTCAGAATATTTTTGGCCTGTTTTCAGCTATGTTAGTATTAGTTGGCCTGGCTGCTTCCAGGCCTGTACTTACGAGGGCTTGATTATTTACAATAATTGCGTAAAATACATACCCCATATGTATTTCAATTAAACTTTTGTGAAGAGTATACTTAAGTATCTGATTTGACAGTATTTTCTCAATATAATTTCAAACTATTAAATTTTGTCTGTCCGCCATCATGAAAAGCGACATTTTTCCTGTATTATCCGTCAGGAATCTTTCTACGACCTACCAAATTTAGTAGTAGAATAAAAAAATATCTCAGTATGTATGTTAAATATTATTTGATAAATTCATTATACATAATATTACATATAGAACTAAGGGGGCGTCCATTGATTACGTGCGGCATTTAGGCGGTGGAGGAGGTCGAGCGGAATCTCACCCAATTTCACGTAGCCCGTAAGGGGGGTCATGGGACATAGGGCGGAAACAGTTGCCCTCCAGCGGACTCTGTTTTTCGCGACAGCTCTCTGCTCTGACCAGGATCTCCCGGTTGTTGCTCTGCTAATAGGGTTCTCCTCCAGGTTGTTCTAGGTCTTCCGACTCGACGGGTTCCTTGCGGATTCCAGTCGAGGGCCTGTAGATTCTCGTTTTCGCGTCGCAAGGTGTAGCCAATCCAATTCCATCTCCTTCGCCTGATTTGGTCGTCTATCCTTTCTTGGCCGGCACGGCGCCATAGTTCTTCATTTGAAATTCTATCTTGCCAGCGGATTTTTAGGATACGACGTAGGCATCTGTTGATGAAAACTTGTAGGCGCCTTGTGATGAATTGGGTGACTTTCCATGTTTCACAACTGTACAAAAGAACTCCCTTGACGTTGGAGTTGAACAGCCGCAATTTGGTGTTAATTGAGATCTCCGTCGATCTCCATATGTGAAACAGGCATGCATATGCGCTTCTTGCTTTATTTATTCTGGAACTGACGTCTTCTTCTGTACCGCCGTTTTCGGTAATAATATACTACCGAGGTAACAGAATTTATCTACCAGTTCCACGTCGCGGTTATTTAGCGCTGCTCGTTCAAGGGTGTTTGCATTTATCCGCATTTCTTTGGTTTTAGTCGGATTTAACCTTAAGCCTGCCGAGCTACTTTCTGTTGCCAAATTGTTTACCATGTTTTTGAGGTCCTGGTGTCTGTGGACCAAGCAAACAGATATCATCCGCGTAGTCGAGGTCCTTAAGGCGGTCTAGCAATTCCCATTGTATGGCACCTGTTCTAGTATCTAGAGCGCTCACAAGGATGTCGTTTATTACTATAAGAAATAGTAATGGCGAAAGTAGGCATCCTTGCCGTACTCGGGGGCCTCGGTAGCCTAGGGAGTAAGGCGCCTGGCTACTATCCCAGAGGTCCCGGGTTCGAGTCCCGGCAGAGCCCCACGGTCCTTCGCCTTTCCCACCTTCCCTCCTGTCATAGCCTTCCGCTAGCACTGCCCCGCTCCACCAAGCGCATGTCATCGGCTGGTTGATGGGATTCAACTTGTTTCAGGAGGCATAACACTCCAGCGAGTTGTTTCTCATTGCCCCGATGCCAGAGTCGCGATAGAAATAGTTGGGGTTAGGTGGTTGTGGCAGTTCCTTCCTACTTCTCTCTTCCCCTTCACTATCTATCGACTAGAGCTTGCTGTTCGACATTGCACTCTATACGAAGAAAATAGATTGTCGACAGTACAAAGGGCTTTCCCTGAGCTCTAGTCTTCCACATAAAAGAAAAAAAAAACTCCTGAGCTCACTTCAAAGCTGTCGGATAGTTTTCCATTGTGAAGAACTCTGCATTTGGAATTGTTGTATAGAGCTTTTATCAATTCTATTATTTTATCCGGCAGTCCACGTTGCCGTAGAGCTCGCCATATAAAGCTCCTATTAACAGAGTCGAACGCTTTCTCATAGTCTACGAAAGCAAGGTAAAGGGGGGATCGGAATTCAGTAGACTGCTCCACTATGATTCTCAAGGTGTTAATGTGGTCTATGCAGGAGCGGCCTTTTCTGAATCCAGCCTGCTGTCTTCTAAGCGTTCGATCTACTGCCTCTCTTATCCTAGATAGTAATATATGGGACAAGATTTTTCCCACCGTAGATAATAAACAGATGCCTCTCCAGTTGTCACATATTGTTAGGTCCCCCTTTTTTGGTATTTAGACTATGATACCTTCCGTCCAATCCTCCGGAAAGGTACAGGTGTTCCATGCTATTTCCAGGATTGGCTGTAGCGCATCTGCTATGAGGCTTGAGTCGGCTTTCAACAATTCTGGCGGGATGGCATCTTTTCCAGCTGCTTTACCATTGGCCATTGCATGAATTGCGGTTACTATTTCTGTCTTGGATGGTGCACGAGTGGCGATTCTTATTGGCTGTGCATTGTTGTTATTTTCTTCAGGTTCCTGCGAAAAGGAACCATTCAGGGTGGCGAAGAAGTAGTCTCCATCTTTGGAGTTGCTCCTCGTCGCTGCACAGCGGCCTTCCATCCGCACTCTTTACGGCATGCTTTTTAGTAGAGTGCTTTCCCGAGAGCTGTTTAGTGATTTGGTAAAGAACCTTACTGTTGCCTGTGTTTGCCGCGTTTTCCGCTTTCTCTGCGAGCTCATTTATCTGCCGCCTTTTATAACGCCGGACACTTCTCTTTACCTCCCGGTGCAATTGGGAGTATTCCCGTTCAAGTTGTTGTCGTTTTTCCGGGTCGCTTGTAGAGTTCACGTTATTTTTGAGGGCCCTTCTGCGTTCAATTTTTTGGCAGGTTATGTCCGAGATCCAGTGTTGCTGGTTTCTTTGGACATAACCAATGCTTGTTTCCGCTGCTGTTATTATAGCGCCCTTTGTTGTGCTCCACAGCTCTTCAATATTTGTGTCGTCAGAAACGGTTTGCTGGTTTAAGATTTCTTGCAGTTTGCCAGCAAATTCTCGCTTTTTGGTGCTCTCACGCAGAAGGTCTGCGTTGAACCGTCTACGGTTTATGGCATCGCGTTGGACGTTTCTGATTGCAGCGATTTTTAGGCGGATAGTTGCTACTACCAAATGGTGGTCACTTCCAGTGTCTGCTCCCCTAAAGCTCCTGACATCCTCCAGAATAGTTCGCCATCTGATTTCTCGTTCAAAAGTAAGTTCCACCTACCATGAGTTGATGGGAACTACAAAAGTCAACGAAAAGTTCACCATTGTGATTGGTATCTTGGCTTAGGCCTTGATTTCCAATTGTGTTTTCAAGGCCGGTGTTGTTGGGGCCGATCTGTGCATTTAAGTCACCCATCAAGACAATGATGTTTCCCCTTGGAATAGAGCGAAAAACCTCATTCAGTCGCATATAGAACTCGTCTTTGATGTCATCGTCTGCGTCTTCAGTTGGAGCGTAGCATTGGACTATCGTAGTACTCTTAGCCTGCTACGTAGGCGCACGGTAATAATCCTCTCAGAAACTGGTGACCAGCTAATGAGGATGGACCTGGCTTCCTTGGTGAGTATTACGCCAACGCCATTCCTACGATTTTCAGTTTCGTTTCTCCCAGAATATAAGAAGGACTCACCGTTTGGGCAGATATGTTCCCCCGCATCGGTCCATCTGGTCTCGCTGAGTCCCATGACCTTGACTTTATAGCGGTTCATCTCGTTGAGGACTTCATCCAGCCGTCCATCAGTTCTCACATTCCATGATCCGATTCGTGTCTGTTTCGAAAAGCAAAGGTCGTCGTCGTGTTGTCCGTCCGGTTCCGAGGCAAAGTTTGCCGATTCGTAGCAATTGTGTGTTTTATGGGAGCGGGTTGCTAACCCTCAGCCCAACCGACTTAAAACTCTGTTTTGTGGCGCAGAGAACTCGCCATTCGACCGTCTCCCGTTAGCTCCTTCCGAAGAAGTTCCCCCGGAGGCACCACGGGGAGGTGGGATTAGGACTTGCTAACAGAGCTGCTAGGTGTTCGTCTGCAGTGACTCTTCTCGGGTTTTGGCAGAAGTGACAAATCGGGTGCCACCACCTTCCGAGGTCTTTGTTAGCCATTCGCCCCCCAAAAAAAACATGTGTTCAATATTTTTTGAAAATGTATCTGACCATACAGAAATTGACGACCAGCCCCCCCCCCCCCTGTCCACCCCCCCCCCCCCCTGGGGGGCGTGGTGTGAGATAACTCTAAAATTGCAAATGGCAACCCTGATTTTTTCACGGATTCTGATTCTCCGAAGAGAAATGAAAATGAATGATTTTTGGGGATAATTTTGATTTTTGATGATTTTTGGGGGTCCAGGGGGGCTTCGGATAAAAAAAATTTTCACATATAAGTTTCATATTTCTCTTCGGAAAATCAGAATCCGTGAAAAAAAATCAGGGTTGCCATTTGAAATTTTAGAGTTACCTCACCCCACGCCCCAAAGGGGGTGGGGGGGTCAGTCAATTTCTGTATTGTCAGATAGAGCTGTTTTAGACGGTGCGCTCCAGCGCATGTGCCTCACGAACGTTTGATGATGAAGGGAGGAGTGGGAATGAAGAGTGGTACCACCCCACTTCTCCCTTTATCCACAAAGTTCGTGAGGCACATGCGCTGGAGCGCACCGTCTAAACCTGTAACTGTCGGGGTAGGGTGTGCCGGGGCACGAAGAAGGGAAATTGCCATAAAGGCCGGAAGACTATCATTACAAAAAAACTTGGGGAAGGGGACTCAAAAAAAAAAAAAAGGTGGCTCGGACGGTTCGACCGCCGGGGGAAGTGTCGCGTTTACGCATCCAATGCACCGGTTGCAGGCACGACTAGCGGTGCTCTAGCTAGCTCGTCAGATGGGGTGGGGTTCGCGGTGCTTGGATGCCTGAGGGGGTGACAGTTAAACTGCTAAATCGCTCGTGCCTATGCAACTACAAAACTAAAGGGGGCGACGAGGGGGTGGAACAACGTCCAGGGCCAACGAGAGGGGCAAACAAGGGGGGATGAAGAAGAGAAAAAGGGGGTCCCTGGTCACCGGGTCATCGTCAGTGGGCTACATAATATCAAACAATATCAAAATAAGTGGGCGGCACTTACCTTGGGTAGGGTTATCCAATCATCCGTGGGCCACACCGACCGGGGGGTGTTTTACTCCATCAACATTTTTGATTATTTGTTTATTTAAGTGTATTTCATTTATTTATTCAAGTTTATATGTATTCAAATTACTTTTTATTTATTTACTCATGTTTATATTTAGTTATTCAGGTTAATTCAGGGTTATTTATTTGCTTAAAGTTATTTTGATTGTTTATATGTATAAGGTTATGTTATTTATTTATAGATTTCTATGAGTTATTAACTTTCTTCATGTATTTTATTTATATATTGATTTATTTGCAGATTGCATTAGAAATTATGTACATGGTTTGCAGTATTAATTTTTATATAAAATACTTTCCTATGTTATTATTAGAAAGACTTTAAAATGAACTTTCTTATACTTCATATTAAAATAAGTTTAGGACATTATCTATTGTGATAACAACGAGGGGATTTTAGACGTACAAAAACTAATTTGTAGCAATTGATACCCGTATTTAAAAGTCTATTTTATACTCTAACGGTAAATTTATTTGATAGGAATATTCATTCAGTTTGAAAGTCAATAATAAAAAAAGGATAAAAGTAGTTAAGATTTGTTACTAGACATCAACACGGATTGAGTTTACTGAAAACTGAGTAAAAATCCCCAAATTCAATTCTGATTCACTGAAGCCACACCAAAATCTTCCACCAAACACTCGCAGCGAATTACTTCTGCCCTTTTCCTTTCACACATTTTTTTTAATTCAATCTACGTTTAACAAACACAGGCCAATGCATTCGGAAAATCAAATTATTACATTATTAGTAAATGAAATTCAAAAAAAAATAATAACCCAGAACAAATTTCCAATGCCTTTTGTAAAAACTTTCACCCAAGCCTTTCTTCGCCTTAGCTCGACAAACTGACACTGGTTTTATCCTTATCATTTAATTCACCAATTTTATTTGTGTTAATAATTTCTATTTTTATTTTATTTTCATTATTTATTTTAATAATTATACTATATACTCATTATTTATTTATCGGACTTATTTATTACGTTATATATTTCTTATTTAATTATCTTAGTCATTTATTTAATTATCTGTTCATTATTTACTGATCATATTTATTTAATTCATTCGTTATTTATTAGTTCATGTATATAATTTTATTCAATTTAATCGTTATTTATTTTATTAAGTATATATTTTACTCAAGGTAATCGCTATTTATTTAATTAAGTATATTTTTTTCATGTTAATCGCTATTTATCTAATTACTTTTTTTTCTTTTTTTTCTTTATTTAATTTTGTATAATAATAATAAAAAAAAAGGGGTGGCTAGATGTCTGTTACATATAACAATGGAAAAATCATACCTATATCGTGTGCTTACTTGCCAGTAGTGTCTAACACTATTCCATATAGATTTATAGGTCAGCCTACAGGCAAACTTTTAACTAATGAGTTGTCAAAACTTGTGCCTAACTTAGCCCTAATCACTAAATCAGGTCTTAAAAGATAATTTTGGCACGGTTAAACTATGAAAATTCACCCACTCAGATTAGACGAAAATATGGCACCAAAACCTCACTCCAACACAAAAGGAAACGTCAGCCACTTGAATCTTGCAATAAACTGCTCAGCCACAGGAATTTTGCAACTAATTGCTCAGCCACATGAATCTGGCCACGAATTGCGTTTATTTTAATGCACTTTGCTCTTAAAACTTGCTATAATCCTTAACTAAACTTTAAGTATCTATTTAGTTTACTTTTTAAATTAACCCCCCCTTTTTTTGGTTATTTCATATTTTGATCACGTTATAAGTATTTAAATTTTTTTGTTATTTATTTCCTAATTTGATTAAGGTAAAAGTGTTTAATTTTTTGTTAGTTATTTCAAACTTTGATTAAGGTATAGATATTTAATTTCTTGTTATTTAATTCAAAATTTGATTAAAATGTAATTACTCCCAAAACATCGGTATGGATCCTATATTGATCAATTGTCCATACAACTCCGTATCCCCAATTCAAACTTTTTTATTCCTCTTTTGAAATTTCCAAGACTGGCGCCAAAATGTATGTGAGCAATTCCCGTGTTATCTCATTTTTTTATTTCGCCTCTCGTATTGAAGGAGGGTAACGGTAAAATTCTTGATACAAATTTAATGAAAGAACTAAATTAACTGCATATGGGCCAATACCGTAACTGGTTGTCTCTTAGTTTAAATTTCTGCACCTTTTAACTTCCCCGTTAATTTTCACTACTCGAAACAAATTTTTTTTTCTCTTTTGAGACCTATCATTAAGGTATCGGTTCCGTTATATTCGGGCCTCATTTACGCCATTCTTTTATCGCACTTTAGTAATAATCTCGCGAACATCTTAGTATATTTTAAGTTAACTTGTATTCAAATCACTTCCTTTTTCTCGATTCTCTGGGCGTTGTAAAACTCGAACAATAAATCGCGCGTTTCATGCCGACATTCAGGCCTCTTCACTAGAAAAAAAAACTCAAAAAAAACTCCAAATTCTTAACGCCCGAAATACTCATTTCTCAATTTCGTACGATAGATTCCTTTTTTCTTAAAACTTTACTTTCACCTTCCACGAATCAAAAAAAAAAACTCCTCACTTCGATTTAAGGTAAATAAAAATCTCATATCTAATTTTTTTCTCTATCCTGATCAACGTCCACTCTCCATCACCGCAAAATCCGACCCGTTCAAAAATTCAAATCCGACTGACTACCCTCGAAGCACACTTTTTTTTTTCCAAAACTCGATCACGCCACTCGGGCAATTTTTTTCGATCTCCGGCGCGATGAGCGGTAAATTTTTCCTTTGTCTCACTGCGGTTACTTGTGCCGGGGCTTCGGTGCCGAAAAAATTGGAATTGCTGGTATATTCAATTCGAAATTTGAATGTCTTAACGGTTAATATTAAACATAATAAAATGTCTGCTCAGAATAAAAATCGAAAGAATTCGGTTCCAGTTTGAATTTGTAGCATGACAAAATGAATTTTCATACATTTTAGGAGAGAAAAAAAATTTTCGGAAAAATTATCAGGCCACCATTCCGTGTGCCACTAATGAGGGTATTACATATTGCACACAAGCATATACAGACGTTATTCAGGGATCCTTTTCATGGAAGACCGCTCGGGAATTCATCAAGGTATAGAAAAAGATACGATGCTGTCCCGAGCGGTGTTGCATGAAAAAAAATCCAATAAAAAAAAAAACAGAAGGGAAGAAATGGACTTTGGTGCGTCAGAGGTCCATGTATTTTAGGGCGACCGTTACAACACGCGCCACCTAGATGTCGCCAGAGGAGAGGGGGTGCGAAAAAAACAAACGGAGGCCTTGTTGGATCGCTAGCCCAACGTGTGGCTCAACCACGCCCTGAAATCGAGTCTCATGCTCTATAGACTGAGCCGGGCTGTTACAAGGTAATGTGTGTTCTCCACCCCGCTATGCCTTCGGAGGGGTTGGGTTCGGGAGACCATGGACGAGGCTGAAGTCGTATGTGTTAAGCGCATCAACTACCTTATCGCAGCTTTGTATTTAAAGCAACAAAAAAACTTTCGAGATTGATGGAGGTATTGGCATCATTTTTGACAACGGCGCTCGTCAACGGCCACGATATGGTTCCTTATCGCCAATTACACCATGCGCTCCCTACTGGGGTGTGGTACAGGAGACGTTTTGTTCCTTCCGGTACAACCGTACTCTGCATATCTCCTATACGTCCCTAGGCAAGCGTCTTATAGGGTCGTTTGGGCCTCATGAGCCGGGATTGTGTCTAGATTGTTGGCTCTATACTCATAACATATGTGGTCCTGTGGTGGTAGTTGGAATTATTCAGCGCAACGTCCATGTCCAAGAACTCCCCCTCCCAAGGCAGAGCGGTACTGCAGAATTTCTGCGGCCTCGTGGGTCACCTCTATATGCATATTTGGGGGGGGTTGGTCTGGCAACCCCTGAAGTTTTCAACATGAAGCTTGGCTCCAGACAGTCAAGTCGATCAAGGAGGTGTACCATCCGCTGGGGAAGCTACCCAAGCGGACCTCGACGGGTACCCTATTAATAACCGGTTAGGCCGGCGAGATGCCTTTTTAGGGCTACTCGGAGTCACCTTCGCTTCCAATAGTTATACTAGGACGTGTCTTGGGCCTGATTGCTCTACGGAGTGACTTCGCGCGTTCGTCGAGAAGGTCGAGGCAATTCCACATTGTCCCGACGAGTCCCTCTGAGCGCGAAGTCTCTCTTTCGGAAGATATCTCGTGCCCCAAGGACTCAGTCCGCCGACTAAACCACATAGTCGCCGTCTGGGACCCTTGGTCCACGAGGTCATCTTCCGCTACGCAGGCTGTCAGGCCTTGAGATCTTTGGCGTGAAAAATACCGATCGGCTTTCCTTTCAAGTCCTCTAATTCATATCGTCCACTCCCAAGCTTTCGCCTCACGCGAGCCTTCATAAATTTGTCTGCCAGTTTAGCGCTAAACCGGTCGATCTTGTTACTTACGGGGAAGGTACGTCGATAAACTACCTGGCCGGGCGAGAACTCGACAGCTCTGCAGCGCAGATTGTAGTGTTTCTCATGTCTCGTGTGAGCCGCGGCCAGGTGTTGCTCTATTTTGTCCCGCCGGGCCTGCCATCGATCTACGGCCGGCGACACCGTTATATCTCCCTCTTGTAGGACACCTAAGGCCTTCAGTACTGGGTAAGCGGATCCATGCAGGATCATGGGGCACCCGAACAGGGCCTGGTACGGGGAGGTGTTAATGGACGTGTGGTGTGCACTCCGTAGGGCACATTCAATTGCAGACAGGTGTAGGTCCCAATCCCGGTGATCTTCTTTCAGATACGCTCGGATAGCAGCTAAGACGGAACGGTTCACTCGCTCGGAAGCGTTGGCTTGGGGGGAATAGACAGCGGTGAGTTGGTGTTTGACGCCGTAATCGGACAACAGTTTCGTGAATTCTTTGGAAGTGAAATGACTTCCATTATCAGAGAATATTGCTTCGGGGACACCGAAGGCATGGAAGATTCGATGTTCAAGGAAATTCACGGCGGCTTTGGATGTTTCGCCAGCTACTGGGTGGAGAAAAGAGAATTTGGAAAACGCGTCTAGCACTACCAACACAGCAGTGTGGCCTTTCTTAGTCCTAGGGTAAGGGCCCATATAATCGATGTATAAGAGTTGAAAAGGTCGGCACACATCCATGGCTTTGCCCATAGGGGGCCGAAGGGGTGTGTTTGGAGCTTTTGTCTCTTTGCATACTTCACAGCACGCGATATATTTTCTGACTTGACTAGTCATGCCGGGCCAATAATACTTTTCCCTAAGGCGTGCGAGGGTCTTGTGGACACCACCATGGGAAGCTTGAGGGGGCTCATGAGCGGACTGGATCAAGGGAGCGGTCAATTCTGCGGGGATCCACAATTTCCAAATCAGATCGTCCGTCTCGGGGTCGCCAGTTCGTGGGTCCGAACGGTGGAACACATAACCATCCGAAACCTGAAGGTCAGGTAACTGCCCGGCATCTTTGCTGACTTTGTCAACAAGATGCTGGTAGTCCGCTGACCTGAAGGCTGGGGACGTTAGGTCCACATCACGACAGAAGGACACTTCGTCGACACAGTCGACTCGTGACAGTGCGTCCGGAACCACATTCTGACTACCCTTGCGGTGCTCGATAGAAAATTGGAAGCCCTGCAGCTTTAGGCTCCACCGCGCTAGCCGGCCGTTTAAGTCGGTCTGGCTCATGAGCCACTTCAAGCTGGCATGGTCAGTAATTATTGTAAAAGGCTGTCCTTCCACATACGCCCGGAACTTTTTAACGCTCAGCACCGCTGCGTAACACTCTAGTTCAGTGATGGAATAATTACGCTGGGCGCTGTTCAGCTTCTTAGAGAAAAATGCGATGGGATGTTCTTCATCGCCCTGTCTTTGGAAGAGGACGCTTCCTACCCCCGTTTTGCTGGCGTCACATTGGATGTAGAAGGGGCGGGTGAAGTCTGGAGTGACCAGTAAAGGAGCAGACATCATTGACTTCTTAAGTTCCATGAAGGCTTGGTGGGCCTCGTCGGACCAAACAAATTTGCCGCCTTTTAGGCAGTCCGTGATGGGAGAGGCGATACTTGCATAGTTACCTATGAAGCGCCTATACCACCCCGTCATACCTAAGAAGCGTCGCACCTGTTTGGTCGACTTGGGAACTGGGAAGTCCTTAATGGCTGCCACCTTGTCGGGATCAGTTTTCAGGGACCCATCGCCAATGATGAACCCCAGATACTTCACCTCCCGGACGCAAAATCGGCTCTTTGACAGGTTTACTGTCAGCCCGGAGCGACGAAGGCAGTCGGCGACCTTTTCCAGCAGTTGAAGGTGGGTCTCAAAGTCTGGTGACACCACCAATAAATCGTCCAGATAGACGAACACATTTTCTCTAAGTGAGCCCGGTATCGCCTTGTCCATCAAGCGACACATGCGTTGCGGAGCGTTACAAAGCCCGAACGGCATCACTGTAAATTGATACAGCGGTCTTCCTGGGACGGTGAAGGCAGTTTTTTCCCTGGATTTTTCCTCCAATGGGATTTGCCAAAAGGCATCTTTCAAGTCGATTGCGGAAATGAACTTAGTGTCCTGCAATCGCCCCAGGAGACCGTCTATATGAGGCAGTGGATAGGCATCCTTTATGGTTACGGTATTTACCTTGCGGGAGTCCAAGCAGAGGCGGACCTTTCCAGGCTTACGCACCAGGACCACGGGTGAGTTCCATGGACTGTTGGACTCTTCGATCACACCTAGACTCAACATGCGATCGATTTCCTCATACATGAGGGCCTGAATGGCGGGAGAAACAGGATAGTGCCTCTGCTTGATGGGCACCGCCTCGCCAGTGTCGATCACATGTTGTTCCAGGTGTGTTCGACCAAGTCCACAGGTGTCGAACGACGGGAATCGCGCGCGGACCTGGTTCAGTCGCTCCCGTTGGGACTCCTCAAGGATATGGCAGTCGGGATCAGGTGGTGGGGTATGATGGAGTTCCCCAATTATGTGTGGAGCCAATTTAAAGGCCCTCCAGAAATCGACGCCGAGGTAAAGATTCTGAGACAAGTCCGGTACTACATATAGTGTCATAGTCATAGTTTTCGATCCATATGTTACTGGGACGGTGATGAAACCACTAACATTCTTAGACGTACCGTCAGCTACTTGGACATCCGCGCGCAGGCGATGTAGCTTAATGGCCGGGTTGTCCTGGAGGAACGACTCTGCCCCTCTACCCAGGCAGCTAATGCTGGCGCCGGTGTCCAACAGGCCTGTTAGTTTGGTACCTTGGATCCGCACGTTGACGAAAGGTCGATCATCTCCGTTCTCATGTAACATGGCGGCGACAAGCTTCTGTGTATGTGCCCTCTTCTCTAGGGCCCATGACCGTATGCGCGGGGCTTTGCGAATTGGTGGCAGTTCGGCAGAATCATTAAAGATTCGCTTACGAACTCGATGATAGTTGGCCCATCGCTGCATAAAAGAGGCTCTGGCCTGTGGAGAAGGGAAGTCTGGCAGAGATTCCATTATCGACAGGTCAGAGACGTCGGACATGCTTGTTGACAAATCAAGTGTAAAAGGGGGACTTTCGGATACTAGGTCGGGCGCGGACCTCCCCGGGGCCTCGCACCCTGGTTCCGGTTTCCCGAACAGATTGGGCAAGAAGTGGTGTAGACTTCGGGGCGCCCACATCTGTAGCAAAAGATTTTACGATGTGGGGAAGGGCAATCAGAGAACGAATGTCCTTCTTGCTGGCAGTTCCAGCAAGTGACTGGGCGGCGCGGAGTTGCGTCGGCCCTCATCTCTTCTACAGCAGGTGGTGGTGTGCCACTAGCGTAATTCATATAAGGCCAGGCCGGTTGTTGTGGGGGCACGTCAGTCAGCTCATGCACTCGGTGCGAGTGGCGACTCTCCTCCCTCTTGGCTTTTTGCCATCGCTCTACTCGGATGCACGCTTCGCGAAGTTGGCGCATATTGTCATAGGTGGATCCTATAATGGCCGATCCCAGTGTGGTGTTCAGGTTTTCCATGACAAGGTGTACCAACTCCGCGGAGGACATCGGGCGCGAGAGGCGGTTTGCCAAGGCCAAGATTTTTGCGGCGTAATCGTCGAACGATTGATTGAGTTGTTTCGTCTCCATCATTTCTTTGATGAGTTGATGGTCGGTCTGCCTTCCTCCGAACTGTTCCAACAAGCCAGACTTGAAATCCACCCACAAGGGATTGGACTGCTGTCGGCGGAACTGAGTCCAGTACCAGTCCTCAGCGGGTCCTGATAACAGGGCGGCCACATTCCGCACCAGCTCCCGTGACGATATGTCATCATCTCGAGCTCGGGTGTCGAGCCGATAGAGAAATTCCTCTGCCGAGGTTTCTCCCGGCCGACCCGTGAACTTGAGATTCCAGTTCAAGACTGGCGACTTCTGTCTGTAGGTAGGGCCGGTGTGTTCTGGGCGGTAAGGGGGGCGCTCTCCTATGCTGCTGGACCGCGGAGGAATGCCACTGGGCCCAGCCCCGGCCGATGTGTGAGGGTGAAGAAAATTGTACGCGGTATCATTCGGGGACGCTTCGGGGGGTCCTCGCTGTTTCAGCCTTTCAACTTCATGTTGCAAGGCTTCAACCTGCTCAGTCAGCGCTATCAACGCCGCGGCCCGTTCCAACTCGCCGTCCTCAGAACGAGAGTTATCATTGCCTTCGTCATCTTCGCCGTCGGCGACAAATTGCCCCTTGTCGTTTCTTTTTTTAGGCATAGCACGAGTCAGGGTACGGTCTCGGGAATGTAGAGGCTATATAAGTTATCGCTCAGTCCGGTAGGAGGACCAGAGAAAAATTATGTTTTTTTTTTTTTTTTTTTTTTTTTTTTCTTCTTTTTTTTTCTCAACTAAAAAAAAATTGATAATCCTACAACTCAAAACTAAACCATAATGGATTGGACAATAAAGAAAAATTATCAATTAAGTAAATATATAGAGAAGATACTCTTCCAAAAGAAATACGTGTATAAGCGAGAGAAACTTAGTATCCCAAAAATGTATCAAAAAAATTATGAGTGTTGTGAGTGTGGCCCCAGGGAAAGGATGTCCTTCCCAAGGCTACGGTGGCTGATGGCGCCGATGACAGTCAGCCTGAACTCAGGACTGAGTGGCATCCGCGTCATCAGAAGCACCAAGTGCGTCCGCTTGTGGGATTCGATGATGAGGGTGGTGCCAGACTAATGACTAGCACCATCTTCATCAAGGAATCCCTATTGTCTGACATCCGGCAACCCCAAAGCGATGACCGGATCCCAGTGACCACTGAAGAGAAGAAAGGGTGAAAGAAGGGATAGAAGCCTCCGTTGAGTACTAAAAGAGACCGCTCTGACACCCAGCCACAACTGGTCAGCAACTCTGCTGAGACACAGGAAGGTGAAATGTCAGAACGGTCAAACAGCCGGGGGCGGGTGCATATCAGGACGTCGAGCCTGTCGCAGCGCCAGGCGATAGAACGCCTGTTAGCCTTGACGGGACAGGTCCGACGTCCAGGCGTACATCCGCCCATACTACAAAAGGTAAGAAAAAAAAATTGAAGGTTGATGTTCACTGTCAGTGAAGGCTCGCACAGTGCCAGGCGGTATTACGCCTGTTAGCCAGACTTTGAGCATCACTGACAGGAACTGCAAATAAGATAGGGAGGCTACCGCAGAAGAAATCGAAAGATGAAGTGGTTGAAGAAGAAGAAAGATAGGAAAGTGGAAGAAAACAGAGATGATGAGGGCTAGAGTACCGCGGTAGGTACTTTTCGCCCAATAACCAGAAGCCGGAGGGACTTGGACGGAGACGGAGAACTGCTAAGCGAAAGAAGTCCACTCCTGGCTCCTCTCGTTGGCCTGAGCCACAAAATTTAAAAGATAAACTACAATTTAAATGAAAAAAGAAAAAAAATCTAATCTGAAACATAGCTCGGCAATGGAAAAGTGACTAATAAAAAAAACAGACTTTCCGAGCTATGGTACCGAGACCAGAGAATCAAAACAAGTTATCATCCACTAGCCTACGTTGGGCGCCATTTGTAACTGTCGGGGTAGGGTGTGCCGGGGCACTAAGAAGGGAAATTGCCATAAAGGCCGGAAGACTATCATTACAAAAAAACTTGGGGAAGGGGACTCAAAAAAAAAAAAAGGTGGCTCGGACGGTTCGACCGCCGGGGGAAGTGTCGCGTTTACGCATCCAATGCACCGGTTGCAGGCACGACTAGCGGTGCTCTAGCTAGCTCGTCAGATGGGGTGGGGTTCGCGGTGCTTGGATGCCTGAGGGGGTGACAGTTAAACTGCTAAATCGCTCGTGCCTATGCAACTACAAAACTAAAGGGGGCGACGAGGGGGTGGAACAACGTCCAGGGCCAACGAGAGGGGCAAACAAGGGGGGATGAAGAAGAGAAAAAGGGGGTCCCTGGTCACCGGGTCATCGTCAGTGGGCTACATAATATCAAACAATATCAAAATAAGTGGGCGGCACTTACCTTGGGTAGGGTTATCCAATCATCCGTGGGCCACACCGACCGGGGGGTGTTTTACTCCATCAACATTTTTGATTATTTGTTTATTTAAGTGTATTTCATTTATTTATTCAAGTTTATATGTATTCAAATTACTTTTTATTTATTTACTCATGTTTATATTTAGTTATTCAGGTTAATTCAGGGTTATTTATTTGCTTAAAGTTATTTTGATTGTTTATATGTATAAGGTTATGTTATTTATTTATAGATTTCTATGAGTTATTAACTTTCTTCATGTATTTTATTTATATATTGATTTATTTGCAGATTGCATTAGAAATTATGTACATGGTTTGCAGTATTAATTTTTATATAAAATACTTTCCTATGTTATTATTAGAAAGACTTTAAAATGAACTTTCTTATACTTCATATTAAAATAAGTTTAGGACATTATCTATTGTGATAACAACGAGGGGATTTTAGACGTACAAAAACTAATTTGTAGCAATTGATACCCGTATTTAAAAGTCTATTTTATACTCTAACGGTAAATTTATTTGATAGGAATATTCATTCAGTTTGAAAGTCAATAATAAAAAAAGGATAAAAGTAGTTAAGATTTGTTACTAGACATCAACACGGATTGAGTTTACTGAAAACTGAGTAAAAATCCCCAAATTCAATTCTGATTCACTGAAGCCACACCAAAATCTTCCACCAAACACTCGCAGCGAATTACTTCTGCCCTTTTCCTTTCACACATTTTTTTTAATTCAATCTACGTTTAACAAACACAGGCCAATGCATTCGGAAAATCAAATTATTACATTATTAGTAAATGAAATTCAAAAAAAAATAATAACCCAGAACAAATTTCCAATGCCTTTTGTAAAAACTTTCACCCAAGCCTTTCTTCGCCTTAGCTCGACAAACTGACACTGGTTTTATCCTTATCATTTAATTCACCAATTTTATTTGTGTTAATAATTTCTATTTTTATTTTATTTTCATTATTTATTTTAATAATTATACTATATACTCATTATTTATTTATCGGACTTATTTATTACGTTATATATTTCTTATTTAATTATCTTAGTCATTTATTTAATTATCTGTTCATTATTTACTGATCATATTTATTTAATTCATTCGTTATTTATTAGTTCATGTATATAATTTTATTCAATTTAATCGTTATTTATTTTATTAAGTATATATTTTACTCAAGGTAATCGCTATTTATTTAATTAAGTATATTTTTTTCATGTTAATCGCTATTTATCTAATTACTTTTTTTTCTTTTTTTTCTTTATTTAATTTTGTATAATAATAATAAAAAAAAAGGGGTGGCTAGATGTCTGTTACATATAACAATGGAAAAATCATACCTATATCGTGTGCTTACTTGCCAGTAGTGTCTAACACTATTCCATATAGATTTATAGGTCAGCCTACAGGCAAACTTTTAACTAATGAGTTGTCAAAACTTGTGCCTAACTTAGCCCTAATCACTAAATCAGGTCTTAAAAGATAATTTTGGCACGGTTAAACTATGAAAATTCACCCACTCAGATTAGACGAAAATATGGCACCAAAACCTCACTCCAACACAAAAGGAAACGTCAGCCACTTGAATCTTGCAATAAACTGCTCAGCCACAGGAATTTTGCAACTAATTGCTCAGCCACATGAATCTGGCCACGAATTGCGTTTATTTTAATGCACTTTGCTCTTAAAACTTGCTATAATCCTTAACTAAACTTTAAGTATCTATTTAGTTTACTTTTTAAATTAACCCCCCCTTTTTTTGGTTATTTCATATTTTGATCACGTTATAAGTATTTAAATTTTTTTGTTATTTATTTCCTAATTTGATTAAGGTAAAAGTGTTTAATTTTTTGTTAGTTATTTCAAACTTTGATTAAGGTATAGATATTTAATTTCTTGTTATTTAATTCAAAATTTGATTAAAATGTAATTACTCCCAAAACATCGGTATGGATCCTATATTGATCAATTGTCCATACAACTCCGTATCCCCAATTCAAACTTTTTTATTCCTCTTTTGAAATTTCCAAGACTGGCGCCAAAATGTATGTGAGCAATTCCCGTGTTATCTCATTTTTTTATTTCGCCTCTCGTATTGAAGGAGGGTAACGGTAAAATTATTGATACAAATTTAATGAAAGAACTAAATTAACTGCATATGGGCCAATACCGTAACTGGTTGTCTCTTAGTTTAAATTTCTGCACCTTTTAACTTCCCCGTTAATTTTCACTACTCGAAACAAATTTTTTTTTCTTTTTTGAGACCTATCATTAAGGTATCGGTTCCGTTATATTCGGGCCTCATTTACGCCATTCTTTTATCGCACTTTAGTAATAATCTCGCGAACATCTTAGTATATTTTAAGTTAACTTGTATTCAAATCACTTCCTTTTTCTCGATTCTCTGGGCGTTGTAAAACTCGAACAATAAATCGCGCGTTTCATGCCGACATTCAGGCCTCTTCACTAGAAAAAAAACTCAAAAAAAACTCCAAATTCTTAACGCCCGAAATACTCATTTCTCAATTTCGTACGATAGATTCCTTTTTTCTTAAAACTTTACTTTCACCTTCCACGAATCAAAAAAAAAAACTCCTCACTTCGATTTAAGGTAAATAAAAATCTCATATCTAATTTTTTTCTCTATCCTGATCAACGTCCACTCTCCATCACCGCAAAATCCGACCCGTTCAAAAATTCAAATCCGACTGACTACCCTCGAAGCACACTTTTTTTTTCCAAAACTCGATCACGCCACTCGGGCAATTTTTTTCGATCTCCGGCGCGATGAGCGGTAAATTTTTCCTTTGTCTCGCTGCGGTTACTTGTGCCGGGGCTTCGGTGCCGAAAAAATTGGAATTGCTGGTATATTCAATTCGAAATTTGAATGTCTTAACGGTTAATATTAAACATAATAAAATGTCTGCTCAGAATAAAAATCGAAAGAATTCGGTTCCAGTTTGAATTTGTAGCATGACAAAATGAATTTTCATACATTTTAGGAGAGAAAAAAAATTTTCGGAAAAATTATCAGGCCACCATTCCGTGTGCCACTAATGAGGGTATTACATATTGCACACAAGCATATACAGACGTTATTCAGGGATCCTTTTCATGGAAGACCGCTCGGGAATTCATCAAGGTATAGAAAAAGATACGATGCTGTCCCGAGCGGTGTTGCATGAAAAAAAATCCAATAAAAAAAAAAACAGAAGGGAAGAAATGGACTTTGGTGCGTCAGAGGTCCATGTATTTTAGGGCGACCGTTACAAACCGGCTCATAGATTTTCAAAAAATATTGAAAAGGTGTTTTTTTTTCAATCAAAACTTTCCGAGAGAATTGGGTGTTATTATTTTTGTGGTCGTTGCTATCTGTCCCAGTGTGCACCGGTCCCGATTCAGAGCCGATGTCATCCAGTTTGGCATCCCTATGCTCTGAGCGTCCTGGTCTACGCCATCCTTCCAGAGGAGGTTGGGTCTCCCTCGCTGTCGCACCCCATAAGTGTTACCGCAGAGAACTTTCCGAGCAGGCTCATCTTCACTCATACGAGCTAGATGTCCTGCCCACCGGAGTCTACCGAGCTTTATTTTCTTCACAACATCTATGTCGCGATAGCGCTCGTAGATCTCATTGTAGAGTCTCCGGAATCGTCCTTCCTCACATACGGGGCCAACAATCCTCCGAAGTATTTTCCTCCGCAAGCGGTTAGAGTGCTTTTTGCTAAGTACCCACGTTTTGGATGCATATGTGAGGACGGGCAAGACCATCGTCTTATATGTGTGATTGTCACGAATTGGTAGTTTTTCGAATGTATTGAGGAATGGATAAAAAACTATTTAAAGAGCAATGTTTCTCAGGTTTTATATATCATTCAAGCATCTATATAATATATGGTTCCCACAATCTACACCGGGAGTCGCCAGTAATATGTTCATTTGAAAATTTCAAAATTGCAGAGTTTCGGAGGCGACAGGAAAATCCGAATTTTTTTCTTCATTTTATATCCGGTTTCACTCTTGAAATCAAATTGAATAGAGAACATTATACGATCTGAAAGTCGAAAAAATAAAAACCCGAGTGTTGCAAGGTTAATAAAAAACTTTAATCCAAATACAAAATGACCAGAACAAAAAAAATCTAATTGAAGCTTAATAACAATAAAATCACCAGTACATGCAAGGCTGGACTGAGAATGAATTTAGGACCGGGGAATTCAAAAATTTCGGCCCATTTCTATACATTTTGTTTTAACAATCAAGTAAAGTTCTTTTTTGCTTTCAAAAGTTTTTCTTTAACCATAATTATGAGAAGAACTATGTGTGTATGTGTAGGTGTGTTTGTGCGTACGTCCGTAGTAATTTTTTCCTGCACGATATTGGGACGAACCAAAAAAGATATCGTCTTCGTTGAGGTGCCGATCGAAGCGTATTAACTAAAGCATAATCTAAAATGATTTTCATAAAATTCGGTTGAGCTGTTTTTTTGTTTAAACGCCGTACGTGATTTTTGTACCCGTGCACGATATCGCGCTAACTAAAAATGATATCGGCTTCGTTGGAATGCAGATCGAAGCACATTAACGAAAACGTTCTTTGGAAAAAATTTCATAACATTCGGTCAAGCCCTTTTTATACGCTTTATATTAGCTTCACCTGTATGTATGTATGTATGTATGCATGTATGTATGTATGTATGTATGTATGTATGTATGTATGTAGACAAATCTTGCAACTTGATTTTCACCCGCTAGCATATAACCGATCAACTTCAAATTTTGCACATATGTATAGTTCGCGTGACAATGCAATCTGACCATTTTGTGAAATAATCAAGATGGCGGTTCCAAGATGGCGGCCGAATTTTGCTATTGTGCTCCCGGACCCCCGACATGGGTATCAAATGAAAGGGTATGACAAATAGAATACAATTAGCCTTATGGCGTCATCCCAAATTCAAAATGGCGGCTATTACAAAATGGCGGATTAACTTTTTCTTTCTAACATACTTAAAATGGGTATCAAATGAAAGGATATGACAAGTGGAATACTATAAGCTGTGTGGCGTTATTCCAAATTCAAAATGGCGGCCGACACAAAATGGCGGACTACCTTTTTCTTTACAACACCCTCGATATGGGTATCAAATGAAAGAGTATGACGAGTAGAATACATTAAGCCGTGTGACGTCATTTTAAACCTAATATGGCGACTACCAAAAAACGGAAGAAGAAGTAAGGCTAAAAATTAAAAAAAATAAAAATGCACAATTTAGCAAAACTAAAAAATTCGTTTTTATTTTAAAATGATCTGAAAAATATTGCACATATCTACAGTAAAAAGCCAGAAATGCTTAAATGCAAATTCGATGATTTTGAGTTTATTGCATTTTTCTATTCCGTATTTCCTTCTTTATCATTGCTTTCTTGTCTTAAACTGAGCTGTGCTTGCTAAGTTATCGGAACAGCAAAAGTAATATGGCGGCCACAACAAAATGGCGGAAGATAAATGGTAGACTAAAAAGTAAAAAATAAAAATATATAGCTTAAAAAAACTAAAAAATACGCTTTTATTTTAAAATGAACTAAAAAGAAAAAAATAATTTTGAAGCTTTTATTGCTCCAACCAGTATAGGGAACAACCTACCTTTCGAAATCAGGCAAATAACTAAATTAATGAAGTTATTGGTAAAAATTATAAATATAACTTACTTAAATGTAAAAAAAGCGTGGGCCGCTAACGAAAAGCTCCAGTGTTAATAAAATAATAATATATGTAGGTAAAGAGGCCCACGCTTTTTTACATTTAAGTAAGTTATATTTATAATTTTTACCAATAACTTCATTAATTTAGTTATTTGCCTGATTTCGAAAGGTAGGTTGTTCCCTATACTGGCTGAAGCAATAAAAGCTTCAAAATTATTTTTTTCTTTTTAGTTCATTTTAAAATAAAAGCGTATTTTTTAGTTTTTTTAAGCTATATTTTGAAGACTTCGGCCAAGAGCCACATCAAGCACCATCTAATAAACTCGATAGAATGAAACCGGTTCTAAATGAAATTAACTTTTCTGGATTCAGCTTCCGATAGCTTCCCCATAAAACATCACTTGTCAACAAAATCCGAGCATTCTTTAAAACCCGTGCAAAAATTACGTTACCCTTTTCCAACATTACTATTTTTTTCAAACCTTAGATCACCACTTTTTGGACTGGGAATTGTTTTCCACGTCCTACATTTACTGAAAAAGAAATTGGCATTTTCGGTCAAGTCTGACGAGTCCTTTATCGTTATTTGAACTAGCTTCTCTCAGGATTACTTAAGAACCAGTTTTGGTACTACCAATTTCCAGAGTTATGAGTCGTCAAAGTCAAAATTTTCGTTTTTTAACTACAATTTCAACTTTCACTATTTTTTCTCCCAAAAATACCTAGTTAACCTATACCTTTTTTTTCAAAATTAGAAAGCTTGGAATATTTCCTATGAATAATGTCCGGACAATTTTTGTACTACGCATTTAAAAGTTTTTTAATTTTTTGTTTCTCCCAACCTCTTCGTCGTTTCGTTGAAATTTTGAATTTTAAATTTTTTTTTAAATTCCACACAATCTTTATTAAATAACAGTCTTCAACAAACTAATTGGCAATTTGGTAGGAGACCGCGAGATTTGTGTTGTTTAAAGGAATTGTGATACGTTTGAAATTTGAAATTTTTTATATTTTTTGTGGGAAAATTTTATTTTTTTCAAAAAAAAATTATTTAGAGGAAACATTTTAGATTTAACATTCGGCACGGCCCACCGGGAAACTCTCGGTAGCTTGGTAGGCCAGTCCAGCTCTGAGTACATGTAAATTGAATGATAGCTGTTACGGAGGCGACGATTACGGAGGCGACATTGGATAGAAAAACAGGTTTCTTAGTCCACCATTAGAAGTGAACATTTTTTCCGAAATTTTGCTCACTACTCAAAAGCGAAGAAACTCAGTGAATGAAGTCCGAGAAGGATTCAATTGGATTTCTTAACAAACACACGCGTTATGGAGTCGACTGTTTTTGGTTGTTTCGGTATTTTTTCCGAGTGTTGATGTTTATTGAATACGATGATCGCTGCTCGCACCTTCGACCGACAAACACTGTGATTCTATAACGTGTGAATTTTCATTTCCATTATGTGGCACCCCCCTTCACAAATAATATCTGTTTTCTAAACTCCTGATTTGAAATTTCTATAATAATTATTAAAAAACAACGGACAAAATGTCAGCCAGGAACTTTCAACCTGGCGCACTTTGGAGGGAACTCAAAATTGCTGTGATCGGAACAATTTGACATACCCCGCGAGCACCAATGGCGTATTATGTTTCCGTCATGACAGGTCCGTGACGTAAAACCGGGAAAAGGACAGGTTACGGAGGCGACACTTTTGGTGGTTTTAGGGCTGCCGTTTTCCTTCACGAGTATGTAAGAGGGAAATTCAGGATGAGGGAATTGTATGATTACTATATAAAAGTGATAAGGGCCCGAAAAATTCCATTCCGCAATCGCAGCAGAAGAAAAACCTATAGCCATCGAAAACTACCATTCCGTGACAATCACCCATATAGTAAAAGTTTAGACGTTATGGTTAGATGCTTGGATTTGAAGAGCCTTGACAGGCTATAGTAGGCTTTGTTGGCTTTTAGCAGTCGTCCGCGAATTGCGTCATACCGCGTACTCTTCGGTACAACTCCCGCGCCTGGTGCGGCCGTCGCTCCCTGTACTGTTCTAGTTCACAAATGAGATTTTTCTCCCAAGCTTCCTTTTTTCGTTTGTGGATTCTCTTTTCTTCTCTTCTGAGCTCTTTATATTTCTCTTCGCGTGCTCGTGTTCTCTGAGGCTGCTGCATTGCTCGATACGCAGCATTCTTACGTTCAGTTGCCAACCATTCATTATCGAACCAGTCGTTCCGATCTCTACGACTTCTGCCTGAGATGGAATCAGCAGTACTAATGACAGTATTTTTAAGGCGGGTCCAGCTCTCGTCGACTCCCGGCATCTCATCCGCAGGACTTGCCCTTCTGAGCGCGAGTTCTAACGCCTGACCGTAGCTGTTTCTGGCCATTTCGTTGCGGAGTGCAGCTGTGTTGGTTCGAGCCTGATCAGCGGATACAAAGTTTTTCAGCGTTGTAATGCGCTCTCGGAGCACCATACCAACAAGATAGTGATCTGAGTCGAAGTTGGCACCTCGGTACGTTCGTACCGTCATCAGACCCTAAAGGTGGCGGCGGTCTATCAACACATGGTCTATTTGATTGCGAGTCGCCCCATCAGGAGATATCCAGGTGGCTTTATGGATATCTTTACGCGCACACCTGGTACTTGCAACGACCAAGTGCTGCCATCTCTATAACTCGCTGTCCATTGTCATTAGTGTTCTCATGCAAGCTGTGGGTGCCGACATATTGCCTGTATACGGGCTCCCGGCCTACTTTGGCGTTCAGGTCTCCCAATATAATTTTTACATCATATCTGGGGCAGGCATTAAGTTCCCGTTCAACTTCTTCGAAGAATTCTTCTTTTTCATCGTTCGGGGACTCTTCTGTAGGTGCTGAGGCTGATGTTATGAGACTGATGTTCTTAAATTTGCCTCGTACACGAAGGGTACATAGCCTTTCGTTTATTGCTTTAAAGCCGATAATGGTAGGCTTCATCCTTTTGCTGACCATAAAACCTACCCCGAGCACATGGCGTTTCGTATGACAGCTGTAATGTACGTCATAATCAGGTTTTTGCAAAACACCATTCCCTGTCCATCGCATCTCCTGAATGGCGGTAATGTCAGCTTTATATGTTGACAGGGTATCGGCCAGATGTTGTGCAGCTCGAGCTCTGTACAGAGTTCGTACGTTCCATGAGAAAATTCTTAAATCATTTTGCCTTTTTCGTTGCCGTGGTCGTCGTCGTTTTTCCAGTATTCGAGGCATGTTGCTCGTTCCGTAATAATGTTTTTTCCGGGTGAGGTTATTGGCCTCACGCCAACCTTACTTGGAAGGGTCTAGCCCGACCATGTTAGCCTATCCTCTCTCATAGGATAGTTACCAGTGGCCGCCGCCAGGAGGTTATGATCGCACTTCCATCAGTCCGGAATAGTTACGGCACGTGCATGTTATGCTACATGTTATTCGCCCTATTCCGCTGATGACTGACCACCTACAACAATACAATGTGTATCCCCACTTAAATGGACCGTGCAAGAAGTATTGTAGTGTTAATGTGGAGGAATATACTATTTTACTTGACTCTTATTCTGACTATTTCTGATGACTCTGCCATTCATGTTCGCTGTGAGTGCGAGGAGGTAGGTAAAAAACTTTTATTTATTATATTCAGCCTAGCGTACCAAGCCTATTTTGGTGGTGCCTTACGATAGCCATAATTTGAAGTTTAAGTTTTTTAAAGTTTGAGCATTTTTATACGAGAAAACATAGGTCTGCCAGATGTGTCCCGCGACCAAGTGCCTGGCAGACCACCTTTTATTTTAATGTTTCATGACTACTTAAACCTTAATTACTCCTATTAGTCCAGGCGCTGCAGCCAAAATTTTACTAAAACCTGACACTAAAACCAATAGAAATGATTTTTGGCACACGAGCAGTTTTTGAAGAGTACTTTAAGGAAAAAACCGCGAAAAAGAGTACTTTAAGAAAAAACACGCGAACACCCATGGAAACTGTGGAAAATCCCTGTGGAAAATTTCGAAAAATTAGTATTTGCTCTATAACGTGCAAGGCATTGAAAATTTTGATATAATGTATAGGAACAAACTTGTAGAGCGTGAAAATCTTCACAAAAAACGTCTCTACATGTTTTTCGAAAATTGCTTCGTAAATGTTTGAACCCAGTAGGAAAAAATACAAGTGCTTTGCTGCGGAGCAAATATAAAGCAGTAAGAACTTCCTTCTGCTTCCCACAACAGCGGTATATACCTCGGCACAATCTCAGCAGATCATTTTAAAAGCTTTTTTACGAAACATAATAAAGTGCTGAGCTCTGCGGACATGCAATGTTAAAATAACATGAAGCTTCTTACGAGGGGAAAGCGCTTTGCTGCTTCAAAAAGGCGCTTTAAAAGGCTTTTCGAAGCGATTTTTTTCCTACTGGGAATTAGGGCTCCAGACCAAAATCTGTATTATAATTTATACAAGGAAAGCTCTTTTCAGTACCCCTTAGGAGCTTTTTTCCATATAGAAAAAATTAAAATAGCATATATCATCTATACTTAGGGAAAGCTTTGAAAGTTCACTCATATTCTCTCAACGTAAGTTTTTGCCCAAGGTATGCTCTTACGGAGAGCTTTTATGGTGTGACGTCACTGGTAGCCGATTTATGAAATTTTATTAGGAAATAAATTGTTTTCAAATTTTCACGTGAAATCTACTGCACCGATATCATTGCAATTTTGCATGGTATATGGTGGTACACCGGGTAAGAGTATATGCTACCAATAATTTTAATTGTTCAATGCATTCAACGAATATAATGGTGTTTAATGAAATATATGGGATAACTCAAAAGTGAAGTTTCTGATATTAAGTACTATACAATCTTCTTTAATTTGGATTTACAATGGTTTTGTTTATTTGGATAAATAATTCCTTGCATTTTACATGAAGTATTTGTACTATGGTTTTTGCCTTTCGAAAAGCTTGAAAGAGTTTGTTTACTTGCTCTTGAAAGAAATATATTTAAATCGTCGAATCCTTTCTTAACGTCATAAGGGATAATGAAAAAAGTGCAAAAAAATTGTGCAAGAGTGACTTATTGTGGTTATTTGAATTTTTAAAATGCAGAGAAGCACACAAAATAGAAATTATTATGAACAACATCGCGAAGAAATCGCTAAAAAGAGGGCATCGAGACAAACTAATGAATTGCAAGTGATGAATGGAAATGAAAGCCAAAATGCTACAAATTCTACCGGTTGTGTTCGTAGGCAACCTAAAGCATTTTTCAAGGCTGCCATTCAAGATTATTGTATAATTTTATAACGGAAAAATTCAGCTTACATGATTTGTGCAAGGAATGTACATATTGTTCAGATTTAAGTTATAGATTATGAGAGCTTTAGTTGATTAAGATTTTTCGAGTTGGGTTCTCAAAGTTGGCAATTCTACTGTTGAATGTCCAGAAGGAATTAAAAATACTCAACATAGTATTTTAATTCGCTCTAAATTTATCTCGAAAAATATTGTTAGGTACTGGTGGGTTTGGTGAAATTTTCACAACGCAAGATGTCCTTAGTATTTCTAAAAAAGCAATTTTATGTCCTAAAAATGATCATGTCCGTGTAATAAATGAATCTGTTCTTGCTAGAATGAACGCGGAAGAAGTGTCATACTATTCAATCGATTCCATGGTAATAGATGACGATAGTTTTTTGAAGTGAAACTTCCTTGCTCTCGTTTGAAGTGATTCGAGCGAGCACGAGTGAATTCAGAAAACAGAAACTAAAACAAGGACAGTTGTACGAAACGGAAGTTGCCTTCTCACTCATTTACAGCTGTCACAATTCAGAATCGGCAACGAAAACAAGGACTGCCGTATGAAACGGAAGTTGCCTTCTCACTCGTTAACAAAATAACGAGAAAAAAACAAAAATCTTGAAACAAATTAAATACAACAAAACACAAACTCAATGAATGCACAAGTATACATACTAAATATTTAGTTTCCACTGTATTTCGTTAAACATTTTGGATTTAAACAACCAAGCTGATGAATTTCGCGAATATCACCGCCAAAAGAGCAGCACACAACAAAACACAAACAAATTTCACAATTCAATGAATGCACAACTAAACTAACAATTTAGTTTCCATTCTATTTCGTTTAACTTTTTGGTTTTTAATAACTTAAACTGATGAATTTCGCGAAGATCACCGTCAAAAGAGCAACTTTCCACACTGCTTCAACCAAGTAACTGACAGCGACAGTCATGATAGCAATTAAGTGATGCCATATAAACAAATTCTACCAAACCAGCAGGAAAATATTTACAATTTATTTAAATTCGTACATAGATGGCGCAGGCATCGGTAAAGTAAAACTGAAAGTCGGTTATTTAAAAAATTACGATTGTTTATTAAAGATAGTGTTTTTGTAAAAGCAGCGAAATGTTTTTGATTTTATACACTGTACTGCATTACTTTCAAAATATTCATTATACTATGATTTATCAATTGTGTTAAAATATTATGGTTCTTACTTCCTATTCCCTGCTTCATTCATATTTTATAGCATGTACATACCGACTTTGTTATCGTTTTATATGGTTTCAGACTATTTCAAAACTAACAACTGTACACACCAACTGACTTGGTTATTTCTGTCATTTCAATTACTAGATATGGATGTCAATTCATTGTTATTGCAAAATAAATTAGCTCTGGTTTTAATTATGGATGACTATTACTCAAGCAAAAGTAATTATTTGAGGAAAAAAAGAAAGCAACATATTTGGAGAGCTATTTGCCATTACAAAAGAATAAAATTCTTGTATAATATTTTGTTAATGAGAAAAAGTATTCGAAGAAGTATAGGGACATGGTAAATATGCGAATTTTTTCTATTTTTTTAATCTTTAGTAATTGTCCTTCCACAGTTCAATTATTTGTTGTTCTGCCCTTTGGGGCCAAATAGATCTTTTTCTCTTGTTCATTTTAATTTCAGCGAGAAATTAATTTAATTATATGATGTCAACGTGGCTTTTGACAACCAATTTTTATAGATTGTTGTAAATTTTCATTGATATATGGCTCTCATGCCAGTTAATTATCGTGGTTAACGAGTTAACTAACCATAGACACTTTTCTTGGTTTGCAGTACTTGCGCGGTTTGAAAATGTATGACAAACTAAGCACAAACCATCTATATTATTACGGTTAAGGCTTGAAACCATCTCAATAGTGGTAACCAAGTCGGTGTGTACGTGACACAAGACACGAGCAAATGAAGAAAAAAATACAATAATAAAGAACATATAGACATAAATATGTACGCGAAGTTTCACTTCTGCCTTGTGTTCTTTAATACACAATCATTTTTTTTTACCAGCACAAGTAAACTTTCCAGTAGAAGTTCTTAATACTTTTAACCCATCCGGTAGGCCCCACATTAGTTAAATTTAAAAAAAGGTTGCATAGGTTTGTTACTACGAAACCTTTCTATTAAGAATGGTTTGTGTAATGGAACCAGATTAGCTATTCGGGACTTTCGCGCGAATGTAATCAAAGCCGAGTGTCTTACATGATCTCAAAGAGGCAAGATTCACTTTATCCCACGGATACATCAAACGGCCCTGGTCTTCCATTTAATTTCAATCGTCATCAATTTCCCCTGTGCCTAGCGTAAGCAATGACAATAAATAAGTCACAAGGTCAAACATTCGAAAAAGTTGGTCTTTTTCTTGCGGAACCATGTTTTACGAACGGTCAGTTGTATACAGCGATCGAAAATTGATGTTTCAAGTGGTCTAAAACAGGAAGTTACCCCTCAAGGAATTGTCAATGAGAACTTGGTTTATAAAGAAGTTTTAATGTAATTAAAAAAATAAACCAGGGCATAACTCTTCCTTTTTACACCGTGCTCAAGCGATTGTAAAATTCAAATTCAAATTGATCCAAAAGAAGGAAGTTACGATTTGAGAAGTTACCACCGTGGGCTTTGGGATAATTAAAATAATATATACTCTGCACAATTGTGCAGGGGCCCGACTAGTATAATGTTAAATAGTAAACAGGGGCCAGTTCACTCAATTCGACACTAGACGTCGACATCGACGCTTTATGAAAACGACATTAGGGGTGTTTTTTTTAATCTGTTCCAGGACAGAACAGAACAGCTTCCATACAAAAGTCTTGTCCCCGATAATTATCAAGAACACTATCCAGCACAAAGGTAAATTTTAAATTTCCCTTTTCTCACATACGTTTTTTAACTTTCCAGTTGACAAATAAAGTAAATTGTTCTGTTTATTGAATGAAATACCAGAAAAATTTATGGAGAGATAAGACCGATCTTTATGCAATATTAGAAGAAATTAAAATGCCCAAAGCCGTAATTTATGAAAATAAAAATGAAAATTTCCTTTGCCTTTTTTTAATGTTCCAGGACAGAACAGAATAGAACAGATTAAAAACACACGGCAATTACATTGATTATATACTAAGTAGATATGGACAAACGCGAGTCAAAATTACATCAGTCTACGGCGCTATGAGCTTCGTGCGCTAGTATCGCAGGGTTTTGTTCTCCTCTATACATATGGTTAGTTTCCGAAATAAACTTTTCCTTGTTTATGAAAAAGCCCTTCGACCATTTGGAAAAAAAATCAGAAGCTGCGGCTTTTATTTTAGTGGCTGCTGATCTAAAAATAGATTCCTACGTTTTTTGTGATTATGATTTCGTGGCCGACGGGTGAAATTTGACAATGGGGTAAAGAAATGAATGGGCGAGACGACTTGAATGGGAAATTTGGCATCAAGCGCTTCTTATTATGTTGAGAAAAATGAAATGGGTTTTAAAATAAAATATTTAACTTTTTTTAAAAATGTGACAAATTTTTAGATTTTTTTCTCAGGTATTTTAATTCGTAGAAACTTTTGTAATTTTTATGGATAATATTGTATTGAGATATTATATTATGATTTTTATTTTTGATTTTTTGAAGTGAAAACTTCTATAGGCACGTTGGGCACTTTTTAGCCTGGGGAAAAAACTAAAAACTCGCGTCACGCGCACTTTTTGTGTGCCATCACGCGCACGTACCATCACCTGAGAAAAATGTTTCCTTTGGGGGTTTTAGTTTTAATTATGTAGTATGAATTATATATTATATATTAAATATTATATATTAAATATTATACATTAAATATTATAATATTATATTGAGTATTATATATTTAATATTATATATTAAGTATTGTGTATTATGGACTATGTAGTGTACTACGTACTATGAGCTATGTACTAATTATTATGTATTAATTATTATGTTCTATGTGCTACGTATTATGAATTATATAGTATGTACTATGTGCTATGCACTATGTACTATGCACTATGTACTATGCACTATGTATTATGTACTATGTACTACACACTATTTACTATGTACTGTATATTATGCACTATTTACTATGTACTATATAGTATATACTATATACTATGTACTATGTATTATGTTCTATGTACTATGTACAATGCATTATGTATTATATACTATGTACTATTTACTATGCACTATGTACTGTATATTATGCACTATTTACTATGTACTATATACTATGTACTATGTTCTATGTACTATCCACTATTTACTATGTATTATGTACTGTGTAATATTTACTATGCACTATGTACTGTATATTATGCTTATTTACTATGTACTATATACTATGTATTATGTACTATGTACTATGTACTATGTACTATGTACTATGTTATATGTACTATGTACAATGCATTTGTATTATATACGGTAAAGGTTTAGTATCCTGCGGCACGATTGGTGGGGGGGAAGGAATTTATAAGGGGGGGGGGGGGGTGGGTGAACAACCCCTTGAAGTGTGTAAGTGCGGAAATGTCCCGTTATTGCAAAAAAATTAAATAAATTTTTGCTCTGGTTTAGTTTCCTGCGGCATGATTTGTGGCTCGGGAAGGGGTGAAGCTGGGTGAGAGGGGTTGTGCCAACATTCTCTTGAAGTGGGCAACTGCGAAAATGTCCGGTTATTGCGTAAATGTCCCGTTATAATATAATTTTGGCGTAAAAACGTAAAAAATGGGCACAAGGGGTATGAATTTCGACAAAATATGCCTAATAAGCCAACTATTAAAAACTATTATTTGCTTTTTATACTTCTACAACTATAAATCATGCTTTACATTCCTCTAAAATTAGGAACTCCCCAGGCGAATCTTAGCATTGGGATACATGCGCAAGGATCCACCAAAATCGTCAAATTACCACTAATGTTGGAACTAAAACTGCAAATTCTCTTACAAGCCCTTCTAAAATTAGGAGCTCCTCAGTTGAATCTTAGCATTGGTCTACCTGCGCAAGGATTCAGCAAAATCGTGAACTTAACACTAATGTTCGAAGTAAAACTGCAGAATCTCCTTTTGGATCTTCTAAAATTAGGAGCTCCTCAGTTGAATCTTAGCATTGGTCTACCTGCGCAAGGATCACTATTTACTATGTACTATATACTATGTATTATGTTCTATGTACTATGTACTATGTTCTATGTACTATGTACTCAGAGATGCGACTTATTTGAAATACTTGTATTTAAAATGCAAATACAAAATGCAAAATACCTATTTTGTATTTTGCATTTAAATACCTTTTCAAAAGAAGTATTTTGTATTTCATTTGAAATACTTTTCGATACATATTTTCCATTTTAAAAATTCAAAATACTTTGTGATTAAGTTAAGTCAACATTACCAGTCAAATTTCATATAAAACTAGCTGGGACCCGGTGCGCCTATGCTGCTCCCAAAAGCCAATAGTAGTAATCAGGTGATTTGGCAAAATTCTTCCGTCATATTGGCCCCACAATTTTGAATAAGTTTTAATCATAAATTCGTTATTTACTACCTTAAAAACTCCCATATACCGATTTTAATTGGAATCGGAATACAATTCGCAAACTCGCCGGCCATATTGGTGCGGCCATTTTGAATTTAAATTTTGATCATAAAGTCGTTATTTGCTACCTTAAAAAACCTCAGATACAGATTTTCATTGGAATCGGAACACAATTAGCAAATTCGTCGGGCTTCGAAGTGCATCATAGGAGACCTCCACGGAACTTCATGCAAAAATTGAAAGCTCTGCGATGATTTTCAACGAAGCTCTCCATGGCAGCCCAACTAGGAGTGGCTTTAGAAATTAATAAAATAGCATATGTTCTAAGTTTGAATGTAAATAGCACATGGTTAAAATTTCATTAAGATCGGTTGCACGGTGTAGGAGCCTATAGCGATCATACATACACACATTCATTTTTATATTATATAGATGAACGAATGGTGCTTGTATTGGCTACTAGAGGCGCTGCTCGTAGCCACATCACAGACATCAGAAAAAAGCGAGTCTTATTACATGAGTAGTAGAGCTAGGCCGGTACCGGCCTAGGATTTGGGGGGGTCTGAAAGCTCTTCTTCTACGTGTACGAGGTGTTTAAGGTTTGTGTCTTGGATAAGACGGCCCAGACCTGGCATAGGACTTGGTGGTGGTGGTCGCTTGAAAGCTCTTAGTCTACGTGTATGCGGTGTTTTGGGTTTGTGTCAGGATGGAAGTGGTACAGGGTCCCCATGGGATTTGGGTTTGAGGAGTGCCGGTGGTTTTCGTCTACGCGTGGGGCTGTTTTGTGTCTTTGATAAAAGGTAATGCGAGGTGTGAGCGCCACCTGTGTGAAACTAGTTGAACTTCGGATGGATGGAGATGGTGCAGGAGTGCCGGTGGTTTTCGTCTACATGCGGTACTGTTTTGTGTCTTTGCTAAAGAGTGATGCTAGGTGCGAGCACCACCTGTGTGAAGCTAGTTGAACTTCAGTGCCGCGAAGGCGCTTACCCAGATAAAAGCCCGGACTTATGACGCATCCACCATGAATTGTTACTGTAAACCAGACATATTCCCAAGTGAAGTGTTGAGTGGAAAAACACATGAACATAATCTTCCAGCAGTATGACTATAAAACAAAATAACAGTGAAGAATTTTTATTATTATGTATACTACTTCGGCCGACCATTAATGATAAGACGGCACCTGTCGCGAGAATTTGTCAATGCTGCAAGTGTTGCGAAATTAAAAAAAGTCAAAGTTGTGAAATTAAAAAAGTCAAAGCTGCGGTGCTCGGTCTTTGAACCTGGGTGATCGGCAGCTTAAGAGACCTGCGGGTGTTGTTATTTAATTTGTGTGTGTATACAAGCGATGAGCCAAAACTGACCTTCGGTCGGCCATTAGTGATAAGACGTCACCTGTCGCGAGAATTTGTCAATGCTGCAAGTGTTGCGAAATTAAAAAAGTCAAAGTTGCGCTTCTCAGGCTTTGAACCCGGGATCGGTAGCTTAAGAGGCCTGCATCGAGGCTTCTGGGTGTTGTTGTTTAATTTGTGTATGCATGCGCTGAGCCAGCGATCGAGCGATCTAAAAATAGAATTTTCTTATTTTTCTTTCGATCATGCTGCGTGTGTGAATGGAAATAGCGACATGTTGTATGCTGCGATCGATTTTATGTCGGAACAACGGCGAAATATTTCTTTAGATTGAAAATAAATACCTTTAATTCAGACTTTTCTGTGATTTTTCGCAGCAACAGCAACATCAGCAAAAACAAGTAAAAACAAAAAACTTTTTAGGCCAAAACAACAGATCTTCGCAAATGCCGATTCTAGTTTCGGTCGAGCGCTGGTTTGAATGAACGGTGATTAATTTGAGCTGCTGATAAGAACAACGCTTGAAAATAATACCTCACTAGCACCGCTAGTGCCATTTGGTTTTGTTTTTTTGTACGATAAATTTATACCCAAGGTTTATGATCACCTGGTAAGGAGCGTGGAGGGCATTTTTAGTTAAAGAAAAGTTGTGTGTGTGTGTGTATGTGAATGGAAATAGCGATATGTTTTATGTTGCGATCGGTTTTATGTCGGAATCATGGCGAAATATTTTTGAGATTGAGGAATAATCTATTTATAATTATAATAGTTTTCTATGGTATTTATCATTTATATCTATCGATTATTCATTGACACAGCCAAACAGACAGACAGACAAACAGACCTGTCTATCTCTGTCTATCTCTGTCTGTCTGGTCTGTCAACAGACCTGTCTGTCTGTTTGTCTGTCTGTCTGCCTGTCTGTTTGCCTGGGTGTCTGTCTGTCTGGTTTGTATTTTCTGCGCAGAAGTATATGAATGGGAGCCTTTAGAAATCGCCTCATGGAAATATAATATTCTTCTCTTGAACTTTGACTATTAAATACGAGAAGAAAGAATACCATTACTGTATATTACACTGGTCTATTGTTCTAATATTTTTTCATATCCTATTGTAAGTAATAAAAAAATGAGGCCTTAATTTAATTAAATTTTGTTAATGCTATTCCTAAACATTCGCATTTGCGAATGTGAAAAATATAACATTCGTACGATCCCTAGTACCAATACCACGGTAGACTTTGAAACCCTTCAATATTTAAAGGATAAGTGCACAAGTCTGTCGATATTAAGCACTTATCCTACAATAAAAAAAGTGTTTTTAAAATACAACACATGCTTACCAAGGTCCGCACCAGTAGAGACTTTTTTCATATGGTGGCATGACAGGAGAAAAATGAGCGAGCGATAATGTGTTCGAACAACTTGCATTTTTAAAAAGTGTAATAAATAAAGAGAATAAAATTGAACAAAAGGTATTTGTAATTAAAGTATTTTGAAAATACTTATTTTGCATTTAGTATTTAAAATACAAAACACAAAACTATTTGGTATTTTGCATTTGAAATAGAAAATCAAAAACGTATTAGTATTTTCTATTTAAATACATTTCTTAAACTATTTTGCACATCTCTGTATGTACTATGTACTATGTTCTATGTACTATGTACAATGCATTATGTATTATATACTATGTAATATTTACTATGCACTATGTACTGTATATTATGCTTATTTACTATGTACTATATACTATGTATTATGTACTATGTGCTATGTATTATGTTATATGTACTATGTACAATGCATTATGTATTATATACTATGTACTATTTACTATGCACTATGTACTGTATATTATGCTTATTTACTATGTACTATATACTATGTATTATGTAGTATGTACTATGTACTATGTACTATGTACTATGTACTATGTACTATGTACTATGTACTATGTACTATGTACTATGTACTATGTACTATGTACTATGTACTATGTACTATGTACTATGTACTATGTACTATGTACTATGTACTATGTACTATGTACTATGTACTATGTACTATGTACTATGTACTATGTACTATGTACTATTTACTATGTACTATGTACTATGTACTATGTACTATGTCCTATGTACTATGTTCTATTTACTATGTACAATGCATTATGTATTATATACTATGTACTATTTACTACGTACTATTTACAATGTATGCACTATGTACTATGTACTATCCACTATTTACTATGTATTATGTACTGTGTATTATGTATTATGAATTATGTATTATGTACTATGTACTATGTATTATGCACTATGTATTATGTACTAAATACTATGCACTATGTACTGTGCATTATGTGCTATATACTATGTACTAGGCACTATGTACTATGTACTACTTATGGACTATGTATTATGTACTATTACTATGTGCTATTCACTGTGTACTATGTGCTATGTATTATGCACTATGTACTGTGTACTATGCACTATGTATTTTGTACTATGTACTATTTATTATGTACTACGCACTACGCACTATATACTATGCATTATGTACTATGTATTAGGCATTACGAATTATATATTATGTATTGTGTATTGTTTTTTGTGAATTATCTATTACTTTGTTGTTCTTCTAATTTTATTGGAACATTAACAATAAAATAAACTTAAATGGAATATTCATAAACAAAATTTCGTGATCCTTATCCTACTGTAATATTAAGATTGATTTTGAAATATAGACTAGCCGGCCATAGAAGTTTTCACTTCCAACGTGTGGTCCTACGCACACTCATATTTTGATCAAAGATTCACAAGCAAATTATCTCGTTTTACAAGGATTTCAAAATGTAAAATATCATATCATGAACAAATTTAAAAATATGAAAAGTGGAAATTATTGCTTTATGGGTATTTGTGGCCATTCTCACTTAATAGTGAAGCCAATACAAGAATTCTATCTTAGGCAATAGAAAAAAATCCAAATAACTTGAATTTTTTTATCCTTATTATAATATTCTACTGACATCTTGGAAAGTATCCTGGTTTCGATGTCCCTCTAATACTAGTATTTTGTTAAAAATAAGTGAGTATTAAGCGCGTTTATTTTAAAGTGGTTTCCCCACTAATTAAGCCTAATCCACAAAAAAAAATTCGGCGTTACATCCCTTACAGGCATTTACGCTACTACTCCTAAGAATTTGAGGTAACAACTTTCCCTTTTAGGATTTTATAATTTTTTGCTTGGAATAGTTTTTAAATGAGTTCTTATTTTTTAAATTGAAGTGAATGCCACAAACAAAATTCTCTAAGAAGAATGAGGGTCAAATAATTTAAGATTTGTTTGTGGTGATCGTAACATTCATTTTAGCTAACCAGTAGGAAAAATCAGATTTTTTGCTTATTGTATCCATACAATGTTCAATTATTCTGCTTTTTAAACCTTTTATTTCAGGCGTATTTTGAATAAAAGTGAAGATTTTTACAAATATTAAAAAAAAAATCTGTAGGATTTTTAAGTACAGCAAAATCGGTACTTTTTGAATAATTTTTAAAATAAATAAAACTTCCCGAAGGTTTTGAATTCTTACCAGTTTCGTTTGGGTTTCTCATAATCTTGTGGCATAACAAACACTTTTCCTTTTTTGACAAGCGGTCAATTATGAACCCCACAAAATACCTTAAAAAAGTTTCTTCGACAGAAATCGAATCTTCATTTGCCCCATATTCTAACAAATCAATTGACTGGATTATATTGCTAACTTCGTGACCCTCATTAGTGACATCACCAATCTACAGTAAAAATACAATGATCGTCATTATTATTTATTGTTTTGCCATCACTAAATGAGTCAATAGCTATAAATTGCTGACTATCTTCGTCACAATTCTTCCTATGGGAAGATATAGACAAAATTTTGTTCGATATAATTTTGCAAATGATACTATAGAAATTATAATATATATTCCAAAACTGCTTTCTTCCATTTTGAAAAACCAGTGAGGTAGTGGCGGTTTTGGTCTCTGAACAGGCTCCTTTAACGAATCTGTTACCCATTTCATAGCTAAACTTGCTAAATGTATGTCCACCAAGCCGTAAAACTGAAAAAAGTTGACCAGTTTGGTTAAAGAAGTTTGTTTAGAGGTTGAAGCCGCTATTGCTTTACTGATTTTTAAAAATGGAAGGAAGCCGTTTTGGAATTGGAGTATTCATATAAAGATGGGTTGTTACTGAAGCCCCTCTTGATCGTACTAAAGAAAGTAGGTTTTCATTTGGGTCTTGGGTAAATTTCGATGTCACAATGAAATGTTTATTGGGAAACTCGTTTAATATTTCATCAATTGGTTTATCGGTGGCAAAACAACTAATAATAAATTTCCAATTATAAAATAAACCTCAGACCATAAAAACAGACATATACTTTGCTGGTTCTTTATTTCTAAAATCACCTGTATCTAGAAAATCAACCATTTCCTCTGTTACCTGATCATATGTTAACTCTCTTTTAATATTAATTTCATTGAATATTAACTCAGTTTGCCTCATTTCTACATCCCAATATGAAACAATATTCTAAAGGTTTTATGTAATCGTGTTACCAAAATTATTTTTAATTAGTTGCCAACGATGCAAAGAGGTCAGAGATGGTAAATTTATGTTTAAATAATCTTTAAAATACCTGTAAGTTGTAGGAGATTTAGTCCAGGAGAGATAGCGGAAAAGTATTCAAAAGTTGAAATAAATCTACTCTGCGATTTTTCGACGCTATAATTAAGAGAAAAACCGTAGGAATTCAATGAATGTGTTTTGGAAAAAATCGGCCCAGGAGAACAGGTGGAAAAAAGCTAATAATAGTAGCGAAAACACGTTTTTCAAAGTTTTGGGTGCGAAAAAATTTTGTTTTTGGAAAACAAAAAATAGTACGCAATAGCGCTTAAAAAGACGAAAATTATTAGTTTTAGACAATTGAAATCGGTCAACAGGTTTTTGCAAAAAAAAGGAAAAACCACGAAATATGGCCATTTTTTGACATTTAATTACAGGGACTATAATTATCGTAGAACCTTGTTTCAGGGCTGAAATTGTGGCTTCTGTTAGTGCCTACCTACAATAAAAATTTCATGCAAAAATAATTATAACGTTTCGCGTAAATCTCAAAAATGTAAAAACAGCCGTTTCAGGAAAAAAGTTTGAACAAGGCCGACGGTGGTGCTAGAGTTATTTTGAAAAGCCCTATTTATTCTCGAAGAGTTACTCTACCAACCCATTTTCATGAAAAGTTTGTGAGGTTTGATTTAATACCTCATAAACGCGTTTGAAAACAGGCACTTTTCTTCATTTTCAGAAAAAACACCTTTAGGAGAAGGGGAAGTGAAATATGGTGTGGGCAAGCCTTCTGCCGGCCGAGCTTCCTGCGATGGAAATTTTCGAGCGTTTTCATTATATGCCTGACAGGAAAAAATTTTGATTTCTCGAAATCTACTGAATAGAAATAATATTCCACTGAATATTCCACTTCCCCTTCGCCTAAAGGTGTTTTTTTTCTGAAAATCAAGAAAAGTGCTTGTTTTCAAAAGCTTTTATGAGGTATTAAATCGAACTTCACAAACTTGTTTTTGCTACCATTATTAGCTTTTTTCCACCTGTTCTCCTGGACCGATTTTTTCCAAAACACATTCATTGAATTCGTACGATTTTTCTCTTAATTATAGCGTCGAAAAATCGCAGGGTAGATTTATTTCAACTTTTTTTCTAAACCTCCTGGACTAATTTTTAATGGAAATTCAAAGCTAACGATCTTCCTTCATAACTTCATCTTTTTTTATTTTTCTTATTAGAAAGTATCATAGTGCAAAAACTTTTTGAATTTTTAGTCACATATCGCTGTTTTGCATTGATACTGGCACAACTCAAAAAATTTCAAATTTCGTTTTATTGTATAGAATATCTGCATTATCTGGCTACTTTCATCCTGTAAAATGACGTATTTTTAATTCTGCAAGTTTTTATCAGATAGCGCCTTGATGTTTGAATGAAATTTTCTGAAATAACGGCACAACTCAAAAAAAAGGTGGTGGAATCTAAGTTTTTTGTGTAATTTTATAAATTTATCGAAAAGCACCATAATTAATTAATAATTGCATCACAATAACTAATAACTCATAATAACTAACTAACAAAAATAAGTAAAGTTTCTATTCAGCATTTTTCCATAACGAAAATCTTAAAAAGTCTCTCCTGTAAATTTGCACTTTTTTGAGTTATATGGAGCGGAGGCAATTAAAGAAGTTAGCGGTCTTTTGACTATACTACTGAGATAGTTATTTCGACATATCCTTCCTTCTAGGTACCTTCTTACTTCTATTTTTGCTGCTGCTCTTCAACTTTTCTATAAGTTTTTTATATTTACTTAATAAATTTTTATATTTTGAAATTTACCGATTTCGCCGATTTTAGACAAAATTAACAGGACAATTCGATTTTCCTAGTGCCTAAGATAGAATTCTTGTATTGGCTTCACTATTAAGTGAGAATGGCCACAAATACCCATAAAGCAATAATTTCCACTTTTCATTTTTTTAAATTTGTTCATGATATGATATTTTACATCTTGAAATCTTTGTAAAACGCTTGTGAATCTTTGATCAAAATAAAACTTTTGCAAATCTGCAAAATAAACACATCGCGGAAATCATTGTTATCAGTCAAAACAAAACCAAAATTCGCACAAAACTCACGGTTTTACTAACTTTTGCAAAGTAGTAGAAACCGAAAAGTCAGACCTGAAAAAACAAAATCTTCAAACTTCTAAAAATATGTAATTGATTTTTGTCATTTAAACAAAAAATCAAACAATACATTTAATAGCTTCCTTCTTATTTACATTTATTTCAACCAACAAATCCCTTTAATAAAATTTACCTAGAATACAATATACACATTCGTACATGCCGATATTTCATAAATGAGAAAACCTGTAAAAAAAGAAGCGCAAACGCGAATAGCTCTACAAGAACCATGCTCCCATGCATCGCTAACGTTTTCCTTTCCATTTACTCTCTTCAGATAAGATTTACTCAAATATCTGGACAGTGCCATCGAAAATAAAGATTTAGCGGGGGCAGCTTTCGCTTGGAGGAAGCTTAAATGGAGGAAATAGGAAAGCTCTCTTTCGCTCAAATTTCGTGTTGAAAGGTCGCGGCAACCACCCGTGCACATCGGAAGCGACTGATGAGACTTTACAACTTTGGAATTTAGATGGCGCTAGTTAATTGATAGTGTGGCGGTTACGAACTGAAATTAGTTCCTCAGAAATCCACGGGAGGAGATAGAGCGTTAGGATAGCAAAAACACAGCTTGCTAGGTGTGGCGAAACAGAGTAAACATTACATGGCCGCCGAAGCTTAAAAACTAGATTTCGTAATAATTCTTAAATTCATTTTTATAATTCTTAAATTCATTTTTATAGTGTAATCTCTTTTGTAATTGATAATTTTATATATTGTAATGGAATAATTATTTTGATTTTGTAAACGAACGAATAAATTAAGTTGAAACTATTCGGTCGCGTTTCTAATTTGCGTATCCTCAGCTACCGCGCGCAGGTAATAATTCTCGGGCCTATTCAGGCCCCATAGAAACTGGTGACCCCGATCGGAAAACAATTTCGTTGTTTAACTTATGTACATTTGTTTCTCAAAAGAAAAGACTTTAAGTGACGTCGCACATAACCTAAAAATTGTGAGCATTAATTCCGCGCAGTAACAAACCGGATTAGAAAGATGGCCGATAGCGAGGACAACAGTGGCACACACACACAGGACACAGACAAGACAACTGGCGCGATTCTTCAGCCGATTTCTTCTGCAGGAATGTCAAAAACAGAGGACCATCAATCCGTGATGGCATCTCGTATTACTAAGTTCCCGACATTCCTTAAGGACCACCCTGAATTTTGGATAATGCAGGTGGAATCAGCTTTCCGCACTCATGACATTTCAAAAGATCAAACCAAATTCGACTACATTGTGCAGCACGCACCGGCGGAGGTGTACCCGCACATCGTCGCCATGGCTGTCAACCCGCCTAACGCAAATAAGTATGAGGCTATAAAAAAGCGCATCTTGGACGCTTTTTCAGAATCAGAGGAAGCACGAATTCGGCGAGTTTTACAAGGACAAAATCTCGGAGGTCAAAAGCCGTCACATTATCTTCAGGAACTGCGAAACACAGCAGGTAATAGAGTTGGTGACACGGTTCTTCGTTCAATTTTTATCGAACAGCTACCGGAGCAGGCACGTTATATTCTCGCAGCCACAGAGGAATCAAATTTAGACAAAATCGCAAAGGTCGCGGACCGCATCGTCGAGCTTCAGCACCCAATCAATGTCGCGTCAGTACAGTCGAGCACACCGAGCAGGAGAATTGATCAGCCTGAGGACGCCATGTCCCAGATCATAGCCCGACTGGACAGATTAGAAAAGCGTTATGCACGTCCTAAGCGAGATAGTTCGCAAAAGCGACAACTTAGGTCAAGGTCAGGTGAGAAAAGTAATAAGCCTTTTTGTTATTACCATTACAGGTTCGGACAGAAAGCAAAGAAATGTCAAAAGCCCTGCCAGTGGAGTGAAAACACTCCTATGCAGTCGGAAAACTAGTAGAGTCGTTTCGAGAGCAGACGGTCGGAAGCGACGTACCTGGGGGAAGCCGTCTGATAATCACGGACAAAAAGACCGGGCTAAGATTCCTGATCGACACCGGTTCCGACTTATCAGTCATACCCAGAAAACTCACCAGAACAATAGCAATACCCGCACAGCTGAAACTTTTCGCAGCCAACAATACAATAATCAATACCTTCGGAGAGAAATTAATCAACCTGGACTTGGGACTTCGCCGTTCAATTAACTGGGTTTTCACAATAGCAGAATTAGACCAACCCATAATTGGCGCAGACCTACTCACCCACTACGGAATACTCGTGGATCTACAAGGTAAGAGACTAGTTGATAGAATTACCAAACTTTTCTCCCTAGGCAACATATCAAAAGGACCGCATCAGAGTATTTCTTCTATCGCAAAGGGTTTCCAATATCAAGACATTCTTAGGAATTTTGTAGAGGTTACGGTCCCAAAAAAGTCACTGGGGGCGGCCAAACGAAACGTGTACCACCACATAATAACAGAGGGACCGCCTGTGGCCCAACGTCCTAGAAGGTTATCACCAGAAAAGCTCCGAGAAGCAAAAGCAGCATTCCAGTTCATGATGGCCGAGGGTATTTGCCAGCCGTCGAGCAGCCCGTGGGCCAGCCCACTGCACATGGTCCCCAAATCAAACGGGGAATGGCGGCCGTGTGGAGATTTTAGGAAACTGAATTCGGTAACAGTACCCGATAAGTACCCTATTGCACACTTACACGATTTCGCTTATAAGCTACATGGGTGTAACATATTTTCAACTTTTGATTTGGTCCGTGCATATTTCCAAATCCCGATGGCACCGGAAGATATTCAGAAAACAGCTGTAACAACACCATTCGGCTCATTCGAGTTTAAGGTTATGCCTTTCGGCTTGTCAAACGCAGCCCAAACCTTTCAGCGTTATATCGACTCCGCTCTACGCGATTTGGATTTTTGCTACGTCTACATTGACGATATTTTGATCGCCTCTAAGAATCCACAACAACACCGTCAACACATCAGAGTAGTCTTAGAACGATTGCTTGATTGGGGTTTATCAATAAACATTAACAAATGTGTTTTTGGTGCGAAGGAGGTTCGATTCTTGGGATACTTGATTAATTCTGAGGGAATTAGCCCGCTGCCCGAACGAATAGCCGCCATAAAGGAATACAAAAAGCCCACGAACATCGCAGAACTAAGAAAATTTCTCGGATTCATCAATTTCTACCGGAAATTTGTGAAAAATGCAGCAATAACACAAGCACCGCTCCATGATTATTTAAAAGGGGCCAAAAAGAGGGACAAAACACCTATAAATTGGAATCCTGTCTCAGAACGAGCTTTTGAAGATTGCAAAGAACAACTTTGCAGCGCAACACTGTTGCGACACCCAGCTGAGAGCGTACCCCTTGCAATTCAGTGTGATGCATCCGACACTGGAATGGGCGCCGTTCTCGAACAATATTGCAAAGGCACTTGGGAACCACTAGGGTTTTTCTCAAAAGAGTTTAGCGAAACGCAACAACGATACAGCACCTATGACCGAGAATTGCAGGCGATTTACAGCTCAATAAAATTTTTTCAACATATGTTAGAAGGCAGATCTCTAGTCATTAAAACAGACCACAAGCCACTAGTTTTTGCATTTCGTCAGAAACCAGAGAAAGCTTCGCCTCGCCAGTTGAGACAATTGGACTACATAGGACAATTTACGACCAACATAGTCCATATTGCAGGAAATGCAAATATAACAGCAGATTTCTTGTCTCGTATCAGCAGCATAAACATGCCAGTTTCAGTAACTACTAAGGACATCGCAGAGGCTCAAGATGGGGATGAAGAACTGCAGCAGTTGTTAAAGTCAAGCACACCATGGGAGCTTCGAAAATTCGCTTTGGACGGGAAAGACACGACAGTTTATTGTGACGTATCCACTGAGGTAATGCGACCATATGTTCCTTCTATTTTTAGGAAACAAATTTTTGACACCATACACAGCTTATCACATCCAAGTGGTAGAGTTACCAGAAAAATGATAGAACGTAAATTCATCTGGCCTGGCATGGCCAAAGACATTAAAGAATGGGCTCGTTCCTGCATGGCCTGTCAGAAAAGCAAGATTGGACGACACATCAGACTACCGCATGAACATATCACAGTCCCCAGATAAACGATTTGACGAGGTGCACATCGACATCGTGGGACCGCTTACACCCTCGAAAGGTTTTTCTTATGTGCTCACAATTATAGACCGTTTTACTAGGTGGCCAGAGGCGATTCCGCTTAGAAATATTACCGCCGACGCCGTCGCAGACGCGTTTTATACCGGCTGGATTGCACGTTTTGGGGCGCCAAGTGTTCTAATCTCTGATCAGGGCACCCAATTTGAGTCCATGTTATTTAAGGCGCTAACTCATTTGGTCGGTTGCAGCAAAACTAGAACCACGGCATATCATCCCTCATCCAACGGCATGATAGAGCGCTGGCATCGATCGCTGAAGGCCTCAATTAGGTGCCATGGAGACAGAGAATGGATCGAGGTGTTGCCTACCGTCCTTCTCGGACTAAGGACTAGCATCAAAGAGGATATAGGAGCGACAGCAGCAGAATTAGTGTATGGAACCACCTTGCGTATGCCGGGAGAATTTTTTGCTGGAGAAGAAGACACCACACCGAATCCAAAAATATTTGTGGAAAAATTCCGCGAACATATGCGAAAGATTCGACCTACACAGAGTTCTCATCACGACAGGAGGAGAGTTTTCGTACACAAGGATTTGCATTCATGTACCCACATTTTTGTGCGACGGGATAGAGTCAAGAAACCACTGGAACAGCCATACGAAGGACCTTATAGGATATTGGAACGATTGTCGGAACAGGTTTTTAGGATCAAAATTGAAGGAAAAGAAACTAATGTAAACGTCGAGCGCCTAAAGCCGGCATATGTAGAAACGGCCGCTACACAACAGTCCACGAGTTCACCGGAGATAAGCAACAGCAATCAACCAGAAAATCCTAAATCCGTGAGAACCTATCCACCAGCTAAAGGAAAAAAGTCCATTTCCTTCTCCTTTCCCTCGCAACCGTAACAATTTCTTTACAGGCTAACCAAAGGATGACTGAAGTATCGTGACTGGCCGAGTCACTCGGAGGGGAGTACTGTGGCGGTTACGAACTGAAATTAGTTCCTCAGAAATCCACGGGAGGAGATGGAGCGTTAGGATAGCAAAAACACAGCTTGCTAGGTGTGGCGAAACAGAGTAAACATTACATGGCCGCCGAAGCTTAAAAACTAGATTTCGTAATAATTCTTAAATTCATTTTTATAATTCTTAAATTCATTTTTATAGTGTAATCTCTTTTGTAATTGATAATTTTATATATTGTAATGGAATAATTATTTTGATTTTGTAAACGAACGAATAAATTAAGTTGAAACTATTCGGTCGCGTTTCTAATTTGCGTATCCTCAGCTACCGCGCGGAGGTAATAATTCTCGGGCCTATTCAGGCCCCATAATAGTTTTTAAAGTTTATTTTATTAAATTAATTAATAAAAATATGGTTAAATTATGTTTTTTAGTAATTAAAAATATTATTCAACATATAAATAATAAATATTCAATAACAGTATATTCAATAATAATAATTATTGATGATATCGCAAAAACTGGCCGATTTTTTCGTTATCATTCTCCTGCATTTTTTGAGACTTTAGGAATTAAAATTATTAGTTTTTTAATGATTTTTTAAATTAAATTAATTAATTTAAATTTTTTCCGGGTTTATTTAAGTGAATTTGTGTATTTTATAAAGTTTGGTAGTATTTTTTTTGGTTTTTGGGATATATTGTGCTGCTTAAAAGCCACAAATCGGATTTTAAAATATATTTACTAAATGAATAATTATTAAATAATTACTATATACTTTCATGATTATTATTATAAATCTATCTGTGCAACCATGTCCGGTGGTTATGTTCAAGAGCTGCGTGTGGCTCAGTTATATTCCCGTAAGTTGGAGACAAACGCGAGTCGTGGTTTCATCCCAAATACAGAAGAAGAGGTTGGAAATCCGATGTTATGACGGCGCTGGAAAGAATCATCGGCTCTCACAATTTACCCGTGGAAACTTGCAGGTTGAAACCGCACTTTCAGTTAGTCCGGAATAGAGTAATTGCATACTATATGTGTTAATTATGTTCGATATTGAGACTTGTTTATATGAGTGGCAAAAATTTATAATAAAGAAGAACGCTCAACTTCCATAGAAAAGCGCAGTATACTACCTATATTGATCTTGGCTTTAAGGCATGCAATAGTACTCTAACGGCCATAGAAAGTATTTCAAAGAATAATCGTGTTCTGTATAATGACCATGATCCAGGATCTCTTCAACGGCTTACAACAGCTAACTTAACCAACTAATTCTATCTGATGGTGAGAAAAAAACAGATTAAGTGGTAGTGACACTAGACCTTATGATTCATAAAGGACTACTTCTCACATGGAACACTTCCAATAATTGTACTAATAGCACTCACCTCTTGAGGTATGTATATGTTCTCGGAAATTCGGTCGTGTTGGTAGAAAATGTTCGTTAGGGACGTGTTTACGACGTCCTCGCAGCGATTGCTCGCACACAACACAGCGGTTGTTTTCGATAACGAGATTCAAATCACAATGCTTAATTAGGTCCGGTAATAACTAGCTCAGTGACGTAAAAAATATCGAATCAATAGTTACCTGTTTTGATCGCGGACAACTGTAACTGGGGTCTCGTTTTGCCATTGTTAAATACAGTACCGGCGGATCGTGTTGGGCCCGGGGAGCGGGGTAGACAAACAAACACAGCCCCCCGTCCGATACTGTAAATTGGTGTTTTACCTAAAAAGGAAAGTAGGTAAACCACTTCATTGTAAGTCGAAAGATGGACCGACGGAGTACAGAAGGACATGCGGAGTTCCGCAGGAATCTGTCCTGGACCCTCTGCTGGGGATCACAATGCATAATGATGTGATGAGGCTACGCCTCCCAAAAGAACCAGTTGCGATCGGGATCGCGGATGACATGGGGTACTGCTCGTAAAACGACGCCTTCGTGAGATGGAATTATGGGTGAACCAAGTGATTTGGGAGATTAAAGCGTGACCTGAAAGCGGTTGTCTGATGTTTGTTGAGCACAAAACTAAAGCTGTGCAAACGGAGAAAACTAATGTCCGCAAGGATCAAGGTATGGAACAGATTATTCAGTCGCAGCCCGCCCTAAGGTACCTTGCAGTGATGATCGACCGCAGGCTAAGCACACTTGTAGGTCTTGGCGGAAAAGCGCCCGCTATTTGTGCAGCACTCCCAAGTTTGCTGCCCAACCTGCTGTCCAGACTGAGTCGTCGCCGAGGGTGATTAGCTCAGTCCTGCTATACACAGCGCCATTAGCTGTGTTCCTTTTCTACTTTTTAGTACTTGCTAGTAGAGCAGAAAAGGAACGCAAAATTTTTTGATTTGAGTAAAACCTAACCTAACATTTTTGATATTATTTCATTTGTATACAAATAAAACGTTAGAATAATAATTTACAACATAATTTAAATTAATGCGATTTTATTATTTATATTTTTATTTATTTTATTTAGAATTTTATTTTTATTTATAGACGTTTTTATATGAAAAAAGTCCAAAAACAATCAAAAGCCATCTATGGGGTGATAGGGTAATTAAAATAATTCACAATAGACTCCAAATTTGAGTTTTCCTCTAGCGGATTTTAATTGCGTAACTAAAAGGGTTAGCTACTCGTATGTTAGAGCAAGTGTAGCTGCGAGTACTCACGAATAAAAAATAGTAAAAATTAGCAGAAAAGGAACGCAGGTATTGTTAGCAGCAGCGTTGAATAGGACGGCTAACCGCAGAAAATGGAGGGCCGCATACAGGACTAAGAGCCCTTCGCGCGTTTTTTGATCACGTGTAACGATGTAGCGTGAGTGATGAGGGTTGTTTTTGTAGAGCGAGGGAAGCTTTTTGAAGTAAAACTTCTTTAGGCGGGCCTGGCCGAAAAAAATTCTATGGTAGTGAATTAGTTTCTTTCGCATCACCCTCGCACACATTGAAAAATCGTCAGATTTTTCGGGTACGTTGGGTAATGGGAAGGACGGGGCACCAGAGGCGAGGAAACTCGAGTCTGTGTGTGCAATAGTTCATATACACTCGGCCTTACTGCGTGCATACATTTTCTGGGATATGTTTGGTACTTGGTCGCCGGTCGCCCAGACTGTGCTTTATCTTATTATACGGATACAAATTCACCATTATATGTGAATTATTTCAGATTTTTCTTTTGGCTGGGTCACAACCTTCTATATTACAAGCCATGAACAAGGAAAATATTGAGAGCGAATTTCCGCTCAATCGGACCACAACTCGGTGAAATCACGTTATGTTGTTAGTGTAATTTGGAGAATTTGGGAGAATTTGGTGGTCCGATTCTCTCAATTGAGATTCTTGTTCATGGCTTGTAATATAGAAGGTTGTGGCTGGGTGCTTAGAATACCAAAGGGGTGTGGTCAATTAAATACGTGAGGTGTTTTTGTTTTGAATTGGCACCCACCTCTCCTGTGGTTAGATTTGCTGGAAATTAGAAATTTTAAAATTGCAAATTTTTGTAACTAACATCAAATCGACGCGACGAATCGTTTATGCGTTATAGGCTTATAGTCCATTAAAAACGCGGGGGTGGGGCTGTCAAAACATAACACCGTTATGAAAATCGTTCCCCTATATTTTTTGGGTCGCTGATTACGAAAATTAGGGGCCCGCAGCCCTAAAATATGGACGTCACTCTTAAAAATGCAAAAAACACCCTCTTTTAAGGGGGTTCGCGATAATTACAACAATGACCAAAAATAATCCTATTAAATACACTTTTTTCAATATTTATTTGCGAAGTTGATTTATACCAAATCAAGCCAAATTTTATGATAAGGGATAATACTAAAGGGTTCAAACCACCTCTACGACAGAAAATATAAAAATTTGTAGAAAATAGTTTTTCCACCTTCATACTTCAAATTCGATTGAATGCATATTATCAGGCAAAAATAATTTATTTTCAACTCGTAAGGGGTTAAAACTACCTCTACAATTTAAAAAATCAACTTTAAATAAAAAAATTGCAAAAATTGACTCCCTAAAAAATTATACAGGACGAAGAAAACGAGCAATTACCTTTGTCACCATAAAGCCTAGTATGGAGTTCGCACGGAATTCCGTTCAGCATTTTTGGTAAATATTTCTACACGGAAAAATTGCGTGTAGAATACCGTGGAGAAAAGCTAACAGTTGAGAAAAAGCGAACAGCTGACTGCTAAAAATCACATATAAAACCACGAACTGACGGCAATAGCTGTTTTTCATTCGTCCTGTCAAAATTACCTAACACACAACACGGAATAATTGTCTAACATTTATTCCGTTCCAACATGAACGGAAAAAAGTCTCCAATTCCCTGCAAGCCACCTGTTAGAGAATTGCACAAGCTAAATATTACCAATAGTTTTCCGTTCGAACTGCGTACTCATAAAACAAAAAGGGCACGGAAAAATTTAGTGAACGGAATTCCGTGCATCTTTTTACGTGTATTTTATATGGGGAACGGAATTCCGTTCGAACTCCATACTAGCCTTAAAGGGTGCCAATAGCATACTCAGTAGGGCTCTCGTTCGATTGCGTAGGTAATTGGACGTCGTTAGCGCTTAGTTTGGGAACTGCTTGGCAAAACAACACTCGCGTTTGTAACGGTATACGCCAATGCGGATGCATTTATAGGTGGATGCGACACCTGTCGAGCTTACTGCAGTCACCAAATTATTGTACATACTATGATTATCTATGTATGTATATTTTCACCAAACAAAATACGAAATTTTCCACCCCGCCAAACGTCAATGCAAATGTGTGCGTGAAATCAACGCGAGCAATAGGATCCAGAACCTTTGCCAGCGTTCATATTTATAGCAGGCGAGTTTTTAGACTTTCGTGTCTGTGGCATGCATGCCTGCGGCGGGAGCGTGCATACCCGTGTGTCATGCGCATTTGTTCCCTAAGGGCGGTAGGTGCGGCGCGTGCATGGTTTTAAGAAAATTAACCAACTAAATTATTTTAACTCGGGCTTGGATGACAAATGAAGAATATGATGAGGGCTCCGCTAATGTTTTAACATCTCATACGGACATACCAAAAACGCTATCGCTTAGTCACGATAAATCACAATTAAATGTCAGTAGGCAGATATGGCAGAAAATGGACAAATGAATTAGATGGTAGTTATTTATGTATCGCCGCATAAAACTTGACGGAATTCATACATGACAATCTCCACTGCTGAAGGTTCACTAGGTCGAAACTTCAACGAAATCCGCATGATTTTGAGTGGCGATTTCAATATTAATTTTTCACCAGAAACGCTCGTGAGGAAAGAAGAACATTCCTGGGAGCGAAGCGTCTAAACAGCCAACCACGACATGGTGGAACCTCACGATGCAGTTTTTACGCGATTTTTAGACCAGTTTCGAGTATCAAGTCCCTCAGTAGGCTCGTCACTATACTTCCTGCATCTGTCGTTGGGCCGACTTTCCTGAAAGCGAACTACATATACCCGACAGACCTTCCCCTATAATCTATTGCAAATTTACTAGCTGGTTCATATTTTAATTATTGCAACAGTTGTTGTTCAAAAAAGTTTTACTTCTAAAGGCCGGGCCACACATATCCGCACCGCGTCCGCACCACATGACGGCCGTGTGTTGGGCAACACACGGAGAGAAATTAAACAAGTAATATTTGACGCGGTGCGGACACGGAGACGCGGAAAAGTGGGGACTGACTGGTAAGATTTCACTTGTTTACTTTTTCTCCGTGTGTTGTCCAACACACGGCCGTCATGCGGTGCGGACGCGGTGCGGACGCGGTGCGGCCTTAAAGGCCGGGCCACACATATCCGCACCGCGTCCGCACCGCATGACGGCCGTTGGGAAACACACGGAGAGAAATTAAACAAGTAAAATTTGACGCGGTGCGGACACGGAGACGCGGAAAAGTGGGGACTGACTGGTAAGATTTCACTTGTTTCCTTTTTCTCCGTGTGTTGTCCAACACACGGCCGTCATGCGGTGCGGACGCGGTGCGGATATGTGTGGCCCGGCCTTTAAGTGTGGTTTTAAGCACACTCATATTTTTCTCCCCGCATGTATTTTGAATTTTTGGTAGAATCCGCCTAGGTGCAAAGCTATGCGCTGCTGCTGGGTAAAGTTGCCTAGGTACAAACCTATGCGTTGATGGACAGTGCCCTAGTTCAGTACTAGTGCACACAAAAAGGTAGATTAGCTTTTAGTGGTTCACTGAAAACAATGCCTTTTCTAGTTGAAAATCAACTGCGCTATTAATATAATTTCGGCTTATATAGTACCTTGCTAACATATTTTTTGTCTTATTTTAATACAAAAATATTTTTTTCTACGCCTCTGTTAGAATACAGGCATTCTGATATTACTTTTAGTTACGGAATTAGCAGCATTACACACCCCCCGTGTGGAATATTCATTCCATCACTTGTTATGGAATGACTACTATTGGTGACATCTGTTCGTCGTAATCCAAGAATATGGTTTACTAATTAAAGAAAAAAAAGATTTATTAATTAAAGAAAGAAAAGGATTGTTTCAATAATAAACAATCAATGATGTTCCGCTAGAAACATTTAGCTTTAAGGGCCTGTGGGAATAGTGACTAAATTGATGACTAAACTAAATTTTGCAGTTTTTGTGGATAATGTAGGGAATTGCTGTGTGAATTCTTTTGATGACTAAATGCTGTCGGTCATTCAAATATTTAAATTGTAACCATAACAACAATTTAGTCAACTGTCGAAAAATTTAGTCTACTCGCCAAAAGACTAAATACTGTATTATCGACACTAAATTTTAGTCATAGAATTCACACAGGCCCTAAATAAACTATTCAATTATTAAATTGCAGAAAATAATAGCATTTTTAATAAATTTTGCGGTGGCCATCTATTAACGAATTATTAAATTACAAAATTGTTATGAATGAACACTCCCTACTAATATGTTATTTAGCGTTAAAATATCTTGCTGTGCCTTGTACATTATATTTTTGACATTAGCTTTACAGAAGGTACGTTTTTCTTTACAAAATATTAATAAAAACTAATTAAAGGCGTAGAAAAAGTATAGTCTGCAACGCGTTTTGAATGGCATATTCCGCACTCGTGGACCGCCACCCTCGCCTTCGGCTCGTGTGCCAAACTTCCACTTGTGCGGAATATGCATCATTCCAAACTTGTTACAGAATATACTATTCTTTAATGAAAACTTAAATGCAAACTCAACAATTAATTTCTTACGTTCTAATGTAGTACGATATGTCTGACTGATAAGAGTATGAATTGTGGTAAAAATGCAAAGTATCAAATATTTTTTACTGTATTCTAAGAAATTACATTTTTACTGCAATGAGATTAAGTTCTATTGTGGGAAAAATTTGATTGAATAAATATTGAATAAGATTTTTGTTTTTCTTAAAACTAACTATATGCGTGATCTTAACAGGGGTGATGATCCCAATAAACATACTGGAGAGAGAAGATATGCCTATCTATGATCCAGGATATGTTAGAGGGTAGCCAAATACAGTGCGACACGGCAGATGACGCACGGTGAGTCTGTAACGGAATAACAGGGGAAATAGGATGAGTCGGTTAAGGGTCGGTGGACCCCCAGACTTACCCCAAAGCGTGGTGGGTTACGAGGGAGTATCGGAAGATATAGCAAATACTCCATCGTTTCGAGCACGATGACTCACTGTTGCGCCCAGCACGGTCAGGTATCTGAGATAAAGTAGAGCACGTCTTCGTTTATTGTCTGAGGCTTAGCAAATATAGGGCGGAGCTAGAGGCAACGTGCGAAGTTAAGTCGGCAGGGTTATCCCCATATTCTAAAAGGGATCGTCCATAAATTACGTGAGGCGTTTTTGGCGATTTTTCGACCCCACCTCCCCCCACCTTTAAAATAAAAACAACTTAGAAGTGACGAGAGCAAATTTGAAGGCATGATGAAACAAATAATTTATTTTTTAGAAACTTATTCATTATTTTCTAGAGTGGAATTCGTGTAACAGTTGTTTACGAACACGCAACTTCGGATTAATTTTAATATATTTAAAGCACTGAAGATGGCGCTTAGTGAAATTTCCCTTGTCGTTTTTTTAATGAACTGGATCGAAGACCTATAGAGTTCATTAAAAAACACAGTGTAAAATATGAGTGTGCGTAGGACCACACGTTGGAAGTGAAAACTTCTATGGCCGGCCAGTCTATATTTCCAAATCAATCTTAATATTACAATAGGATAAGGATCAATAAATTTTATATATATATATATATATATATATATATATATATATATATATATATATATATATATATATATATATATATATATATATATATATATATATATATATATATATATATATATATATATATATATATATATATATATATATATATATATATATATATATATATATATATATATATATATATATATATATATATATATATATATATATATATATATATATATATATATATATATATATATATATATATATATATATATATATATATATATATATATATATATATATATATATATATATATATATATATATATATATATATATATATATATATATATATATATATATATATATATATATATATATATATATATATATATATATATATATATATATATATATATATATATATATATATATATATATATATATATATATATATATATATATATATATATATATATATATATATATATATATATATATATATATATATATATATATATATATATATATATATATATATATATATATATATATATATATATATATATATATATATATATATATATATATATATATATATATATATATATATATATATATATATATATATATATATATATATATATATATATATATATATATATATATATATATATATATATATATATATATATATATATATATATATATATATATATATATATATATATATATATATATATATATATATATATATATATATATATATATATATATATATATATATATATATATATATATATATATATATATATATATATATATATATATATATATATATATATATATATATATATATATATATATATATATATATATATATATATATATATATATATATATATATATATATATATATATATATATATATATATATATATATATATATATATATATATATATATATATATATATATATATATATATATATATATATATATATATATATATATATATATATATATATATATATATATATATATATATATATATATATATATATATATATATATATATATATATATATATATATATATATATATATATATATATATATATATATATATATATATATATATATATATATATATATATATATATATATATATATATATATATATATATATATATATATATATATATATATATATATATATATATATATATATATATATATATATATATATATATATATATATATATATATATATATATATATATATATATATATATATATATATATATATATATATATATATATATATATATATATATATATATATATATATATATATATATATATATATATATATATATATATATATATATATATATATATATATATATATATATATATATATACATATATATATAAATAAAATTTATTGATCCTTATCCTATTGTAATATTAAGATTGATTTGGAAATATAGACTGGCCGGCCATAGAAGTTTTCACTTCCAACGTGTGGTCCTACGCACACTCATATTTTTTTTGTTGTAAGCAAATAATTTAGAAATATTTCAATACAGAATGAAGATTTTATTGTTATTAATCATTTTTTAGTTTTTTATTATTTGTAAAATGGGAAATGTTATTATTTTTGCCTGTTATTAGCTTTAAAATGAGAATTGTCAAATGGCATGCTAGAAACGGTGCTAAGTTAACAGCGCTAATTTAACAGAGTTAAAATAACTCGGGCCTAAACGCGCCCAATAATTGCTATAAAAATTTATTTTGCGCATAAAAGTATGCAAGATAAAGTAACCAAAAAACCACTCATCAAACAATCGTGTTGTTGAATTACGAATATAGATGGCCACAGTTACATAAAATTGATATCTTCACGAGCTTTTATAAGAAATAAAGATTTTTTTGGTTAATTAAAGGAGTTGATATGGAATAGATTTATTGGCGTTTTGTGCGCATTGATGCAAATAGCTTAGGAACACTAATTTCTCCAGTATTACCCAAGTAGACAAATGTAACCGCAGTTGCAAGTTTACTTAAGTTTCAATGTAACCGAAGTTACACAGATGTTGCCCAACGGTGATTTGTAAACTTGTTTCAAGGAAGTTTTAGAGAAACTCGAAATTAACTATTGTTTTAAATTATCAGTTTCCATTTTTCCTAAATGAAACTTTAATACTCAAAGAAACTAGTTAATAACCTAGTGTAAACCGTGGTTTCAGACTAGTTTTAAATGGGTATATTTGCAATGTTCCAGTTACAATGCAACCCGAAAGAAACCTTATTATAAGACGCTGGTTTCAAACTAGTTGCATTGGGGTGTTATTCATGGTTACATTGAAGTCTTAAAAATACTGTTAGGTTCAAATTCCGCCAGTATAAATTTTAGCATTGCGCAGAACGCTTGTAAAAGTGAAACAGTTAAAGAGGTATTTATGCATTCCAAAAATATTGTGTTAAGTATTTTTATGTATAGAAAATTGCTGAAAATTAAAAAAATAAAAGAAGCGGAAAAATTACATTTAAAAATTATAGTGAGTGAAAGTTTATTATAGATACCAATTTAAAAGTGGTCCATTAATATTTAGAAATTCAGAAGATTTTGCATATTTGGAGTTTTATATAAAGAAATTAAGTGCGCAGCTGTATTTTTGGTAATTCCGTTATTTTTTCATTTAAATTATTTCATTTACATCATGAGTGCGATAGTAAAACATAAATTAACCAGCCGCCAAACTGTATGGCGAAAAATGAAGAAATTATTATTAGCGCAAAACAAAAATAAAAGTATTGAAAGCACCATTATCCCAGACAAATCAGAAAATTGCGTAAGTCCATTCATAAAAGATAACAATGTAGAATCTTCATCAATGGAAGACGGTATATTAGTGGAATATGAGTGTTATGAAACATGTAGCAGCCTACTTGGAGAGTGGGCTACCAAGCCTAATATAAGGCACATAGCTTTAGATGACCTTTTACTGATTCTACGTAATTTCGGTGTATACGACATTCCAAGGCATTCTCGCACCTTGTTACAAACTCCACGACATACAGATATAGTTGATATGCCTCCGGGGAAATATTGGCATGCTGGATTATCTAAATTATTGGAATTACTTTTAAAAAATTATTTTCCAATACCTCATGAAGTTATGCTTAATTTCAATATCGACGGGCTACCAATAAGCTGTAGCTCAAAAGGTCAATTTTGGCCGATTTTATGTAAAATAGATTCAACACGGGTTCCACCATTCCCCGTGGGTATTTATTATGGGCATTCCAAACCTTCTGATTTCATGGAGTACTTGAAATTTTTAGCCGATGACATAATTTATGCGTTGCAAAACGGCATTAGAGTGGGAGATTGCATTATAAATATAAAAATAGGAAAATTCATTTGTGATAGTCCAGCTGGAGCGTGCATCAAAGGAGTGAAGAGCCACAACGGATATTTCGCATGTGAACGTTGTAATATACTAAACTAACTAATTGCTCCTTTAATCCCTCATGGGACATAGAGCGAAAACAGTTGCCCTCCAGCGGACTCTGTTTTGCGCGACAGCTCTCAGCTCTGACCAGGATCTCCCGGTTGTTGCGGCCTCTGATAATAGGGTTCTCCTCCACGTTGTTCTAGGTCTTCCGACTCGACGGGATCCTTGCGGATTCCAGTCAAGGGCCTGTTTGGCTAGATTATCGTCTTCGCGTCGCAAGGTGTGGCCAATCCAATTCCATTTCCTTCGCCTGATTTGGTCGTCTATCCTTTCTTGGCCGGCACGGCGCCATAGTTCTTCATTTGAAATTCTATCTTGCCAGCGGATTTTTAGGATACGACGTAGGCATCTGTTGATGAAAACTTGTAGGCGCCCTGTGATGAATTGGGTGACTTTCCATGTTTCGCAACCGTACAAAAGAACTGCCTTAACGTTGGAGTTGAACAGCCGCAATTTGGTGTTAATTGAGATCTCTGTTGATCTCCATATGTGAAACAGGCATGCATATGCGCTTCTTGCTTTATTTATTCTGGAACTGACGTCTTCTTCTGTACCGCCGTTTTCGGTAATAATATACTACCGAGGTAACAGAATTTATCTACCAGTTCCACGTCGCGGTTATTTAGCGCTGTTCGTTCAAGGGTGTTTGCATTTATCCGCATTTCTTTGGTTTTAGTCGGATTTAACCTTAAGCCTGCCGAGCTACTTTCTGTTGCCAAATTGTTTACCATGTTTTTGAGGTCCTGGTGTCTGTGGACCAAGCAAACAGATATCATCCGCGTAGTCGAGGTCCTTAAGGCGGTCTAGCAATTCCCATTGTATGCCACCTGTTCTAGTATCTAGAGCGCTGACAAGGATGTCGTTTATTACTATAAGAAATATTAATGGCGAAAGTAGGCATCCTTGCCGTACTCCTGAGCTCACCTCAAAGCTGTCGGATAATTTTCCATTATGGAGAACTCTGCATTTGGAATTGTTGTATAGAGCTTTTATCAATTCTATTATTTTGTCCGGCAGTCCACGTTTCCGTAGAGCTCGCCATATAAAGCTCCTATTGACCGAGTCGAACGCTTTCTCATAGTCTACGAAAGCAAGGTAAAGGGGGGATCGAAATTCAGTAGACTGCTCCACTATGATTCTCAAGGTGTTAATATGGTCTATGCAGGAGCGGCCCTTTCTGAATCCGGCCTGCTGTCTTCTAAGCGTTCGATCTACTGCCTCTCTTATCCTAGATTGTAATATATGGGACAAGATTTTTCCCACCGTAGATAATAGACGGATGCCTCTCCAGTTGTCACATATTGTTAGGTCCCCCTTTTTTGGTATTTTGACTATGATACCTTCCGTCCAATCCTCCGGAAAGGTACAGGTGTTCCATGCTATTTCCAGGATTGGCTGTAGCGCATCTGCTATGAGGCTTGAGTCGGCTTTCAACAATTCTGGCGGGATGCCATCTTTTCCAGCTGCTTTACCATTGGCCATTGCATGAATTGCGGTTACTATTTCTGTCTTGGATGGTGCACGAGTGGCGATTCTTATTGGCTGTGCATTGTTGTTATTTTCTTCAGGTTCCTGCGAAAAGGAACCATTCAGGGCGGCGAAGAAGTAGTCTCTCCATCTTTGGAGTTGCTCCTCGTCGCTGCACAGCAGCCTTCCATCCGCACTCTTTACGGCATGCTTTTTAGTAGAGTGCTTTCCCGAGAGCTGCTTAGTAATTTGGTACAGCACCTTACTGTTGCCTGTGTTTGCCGCGTTTTCCGCTTTCTCTGCGAGCTCATTTATCTGCCGCCTTTTATCACGCCGGACACTTCTCTTTACCTCCCGGTGTAATTGGGAGTATTCCCGTTCAAGTTGTTGGCGTCTTTCCGGGTCGCTTGTAGAGTTCACGTTATTTTTGAGGGCCCTTCTGCGTTCTATTTTTTGCCAGGTTGTGTCCGAAATCCAGTGTTGCTGGTTTCTTTGGACATAACCGATGCTTGTTTCCGCTGCTGTTATTATAGCGCCCTTTGTTGTGCTCCACAGCTCTTCAATGTTCGTGTCGTCAGAAACGGTTTGCTGGTTTAAGATTTGTTGCAGATTTCCAGCAAATTCTCTCCTTTTAGTGCTCTCCCGCAGAAGGTCTACGTTAAACCGTCTACGGTTTATGGCATCGCGTTGAACGTTTCTGATTGCGGCGATTTTTAGGCGGATAGTTGCTACTACCAAATGGTGGTCACTTCCAGTGTCTGCTCCCCTAAAGCTCCTGACATCCTCCAGAATAGTTCTCCATCTGCGGCTGACGGCCACGTGATCTATCTGATTTTTCGTTCTACCATCGGGCGATACCCAGGTCTCCTTGTGTATCTTCTTGTGACAAAAGTAGGTTCCACCTACCATGAGTTGATGGGAACTACAGAAGTCAACGAAAAGCTCACCATTGTTATTGGTAACTTGGCTTAGGCCTTGATTTCCAATAGTGTGCTCAAGGCCGGTGTAGTTGGGGCCGATCTGTGCGTTTAAATCACCCATCAAAACAATGATGTCTCCCCTTGGAATAGAGCGAAAAACCTCATTCAGTCGCATGTAGAACTCGTCTTTGATGTCATCTTCTGCGTCTTCAGTCGGAGCGTAGCATTGGACTATCGTAGTACTTCTTAGCCTGGTACGTAGGCGCACGGTAATAATCCTCTCAGAAACTGGTGACCAGCTAATGAGGCTGGACCTGGCTTCCTTGGTGAGTATTGCGCCAACGCCATTCCTATGGTTTTCAGTTTCGTTTCTACCAGAATATAAGAAGGACTCACCGTTTGGGCAGATATGTTCCCCCGCATCGGTCCATCTGGTCTCGCTGAGTCCCATGACCTTGATTTTATAGCGGTTCATCTCGTTGAGGACTTCATCCAGCCGTCCATCAGCCAGCAGCGTTCTCACATTCCATGATCCGATTCGTGTCCTGGTTCGAAAAGCAAAGGTCGTCGTCGTGTTGTCCATCCGGTTCCGAGGCATTGTTTGCCGATTCGTAGCAATTATGTGTTTTATAGGAGCGGGTTGCTAACCCTCAGCCCAACCGACTTAGAACTCTGTTTTGTGGCGCAGAGAACTCGCCATTCGACCGTCTCCCGTTAGCTCCTTCCGAAGAAGTACCCCAGGGGGCACCGCGGGGAGGTGGGATTAGGACTTGCAAACAGAGCTGCTAGGTGTTCGTCTGCAGTGACTCTTCTCGGGTTTTGGCAGAAGTGACAAATCGGGTGCCACCACCTTCCGAGGTCTTTGTTAGCCGTTCGCCCCCCGTAATATAGAAGGAGAGTATTACCACAACTCGCACCATATGGGTTTTCCTGATATTTCATCGCGGTTAAGAACGGATGACAGTTTTCGCCAGAGGCTTCAAGAAGAACATCATACAAAATCATCTCGTTTGGAAGAACTTCCTATTAATATGATCGAAAATTTTCTGCTCGATTATATGCATTTAGTTTGCCTTGGTGTAATGAAAAAAATTATAAACTATTGGGTTAAAGGCGGAGCTACTTTTAATGTAAAATTACAAAATAAAGATATTGTTGCTATATCAAAAAAACTAGAGTGTGCTAGACAGTATCAACCGAGTGAATTTAACAGAAGTATTCGACCATTAGATGTTATTAGCTTCTGGAAAGCAACAGAATTCCGCACATTTTTATTGTACACTGGCCCCGTTATATTAAAAGATGTATTACCGCACGAAGTTTACACTCATTTTTTGCTATTACATTGTGCTATGAGGATATGCGTAAGCAAAAACCACTTGATATACTCCCATATAGCCAGGAAAATGTTAAAGGACTTTGTTTTAAAGTTTTCTACAATTTATGGCGAAGATTGTATTAGTTATAACGTACATAATCTAATTCATCTTGTTGATGATGTTGACAAATGGGGTGTATTGGATAGGTTTAGCGCTTTTGAATTTGAAAATGAATTACAACATATAAAAAAATTAATAAGGACGGGGAAGCAACCCCTTCAGCTAATCGAATTCACGAAATACTTACATATAGCACTCGAACAATGAAAGAACAAATTAACTATCCAATACTTGGCCATAAGCAAAATGATCCACGTGAAACTTATTTGATTATAAACTTAGGGCATTTTTGTTTAAAAACTAATAAAAAGGACCAATGGTTTATAACAAAAGATAAAAATGTTGTTAAATTTAAATATGCCACAATAACTCACTAAAAAGTTCATGTTGTTAATGGAGCTAGCTTAAAACACATTTCACCGTATTATGAAAAACCTCTAAGATCGTCTTATGTTAACATATTTATGTCATCAGATATGACAGAAAATCCCGAAAAACTTTGGAATATCAGTGAAATAGAGTGCAAAGCTTTTCGCATATGTGATAATTTAAATATAAACACCTTTTTCCCTTTACAGAAATTAAACCTAAAAAAATTCCTCCAATAAAAAAATTTAAAAAAAACAGAGATGTACTGTATAGTGGAAACCTGTGAAGAAAGAGAAAGACTTGTACTGCTGTTCCCAAAATCTGGGTGAAAAATGAATTTTTATATTGGCCGAAGAAAAATTCGGAAGTCATTAAAGGCCGTCGTATATGTATCCAACCTAAAGATGATTGCGTTAAACAACCATGTAAAATTTTGATTGATAATATAGGTAAGTTGAGAAAAATTTATATTATTTTTACTTCAACCTTATTTATTTCTTTTTACTTTTTCTATTAACATTCGAAGATGCTTTGGAAAAAGAACAGGAAGCGGAAATGCTGTCGTCATCTTCAAGTGAAGAAACATTTTCCAGGGTAACTGCAATATCACATTCGACCGTTGATTATAATGAAATGGCAAATTTTGTTTCTGAAGGTAAAATAATAAAATTATCTATAAGTCTTTCATATAAAATATATGTGTATATGCAGAAAACACACAAATGATTGGGAATATATCATAAAACGCGCAAGAAGTGTTCATTGCACCTTTCCCAATTTCAGGTGAAACTAATTACGCATGCGCGGATTGCCGTAAGTATGCAGTTATATAGAAACTTACCTAGATTTGTGTAAATGAAGTTATGCAACTGTTTCGGAACGGTTTTACAACTAGATTTGTCTACTTGGGTAGGGTGTCATTCAAAATGCGAAGGGTTTAGGCTACTAACCCCGCCATAGCCGGTCGCAAACCCGGTTGAGAAAGGGGGGAAGGAACATGTATTCTCTTACTCTCTCCTCTCCCTCGCACTGTAGCTTCAGTGTACTTTATCGTGCATGATGAACCACATGACGGGGCCTAAGACACAAAGCCGCCTTGGGAGACTCCTGATTTTTTTCCCTGACTTCTATATTCGCCCTTTCCCCCAAACAAGCATCCGAGTATCTGGGATTTTTAGGAGCTGCAAGTTCTTCCTCCAGCTGCAAGTTCCTTTTCCTCTTTAGGAGCTACAGGTGCTGTACTATACAAATCCTATATTCGGATTCTTCTCGGATATAGCATCTTGATTTGGGACGGGACTTCAAAAATCATTTTGGCGAGATTAGATAATGTCCAAAAAAGTGTGCAGCTGGAATTGTAGAATCTATATAACATGAAGATAAACCGGCCCTAAGGCACTAAGTCTGTGCAAAAGAACTAAACCCAAGATACAACAAATTAAAGAATAACTAAGCTAATAATTAAAGAATAATTAAACTTAACTAAAACAAAGAAGTTTTTCATTGGAGGGGGGGGAGGTAAAATAGTTTATTCCTCCACATTAACACTACAATGTTTCTTGCACGGTCCATTTAAGTGGGAATACACATTGTATATTAAAATCCTTTTCCCGCAATTCTTGCTTTATAAAGCCCACACTACTACACTGCACCAATCTCTACAATTTTTAAGTTAGTAAAATGAAAATGACAAAAGATATGAAAATAAAACATACACACATACACGCATACAAACATATTAAATCTCCCAATGCAGTTGGATTTTTGGTCAATTCATTTATTTTGGCATTTTTCAAATGATCATAAATTTTCATAGTCGTACAATTTTATTTTACAATTTTCCGCTCATAATTTTCCAATCGCCCTCTTCATCTTCCATATTTTAGGTAATAAATTACGTTGTATTTTGTTAAAAAAAATAAAAGAAATAAAGAGAAGAAAGAAAAAAATAAGTGAAAAGAATGAAAGAAGAAAAGGGTTGGTTTCGTGTGGTATGGGGTGGAAAACTCTGCTGTGGTGCAGCAGCGACTATGATGACTCCAAACATTGTATGTATAATATTGTAGCGTTTTTCTGCTGGGGAAGGGGGGGGGGGTGGTTTCAGGTTCCAGAAATTTTATATATATTGCTTCTCCTTTTAGAGCCAGAGTTGCATGCAGTTTTCAGCTCATAAAATGTCCTTTTATATATGAATGTATAAAAATGTTATAAAGAACCCCCTTTCCCCCGAAAGAAAGTTTCTTTTCCCTTATTTTTTTTTGTGTGTGACTGCGTAATTTATTGTTTAAGATTTTTCCCTCATATTATTTTTATTTCAGCATCTTGTCGTATTTTACATACTACTCATGTTAAGTCCTTCTATATAAGATAAATCTAGACCAAGAATGCTGCTGCTACTGCTGCTGGCCCTACAATGTATAATTTGGCAAAAGGGTGGCGGCCAGGCAGGACCACCACCACCATACACTAGAACATCGGGGGCCTCCAACAGTAGCACTAGAATTTCAGCAGCATCGCCGCCAGAACCGCCGGCTCTGAATATAGCAGAACAGCAGCAAGAGTATCCAGCAGCAGCAGGGGGGAATATCGAAAGTTTGAGTGGTGGGGGTGAGGGTTGTTGAATAAGTGGTGGGGTATAGGGGTTGGTTGATATTGGAGAAGAATTTTGTTAGAGGGAATAACTTGTGTAAATGGAAAAGGACTTTCTTATATGTATGTACGCTCTGTGGGTCCCTTTCTCTATTTTTATTTAGTTTTTCTTTTGGGTATATGTTTGTGTGTGTGTGAATGTGTCGACAGGAATTATATTTGAACTTTTGGCGCTTGTTCAAATATCCTCCCAACGACTGCGAATATAGAAATGAAAGACAAGAGATTTGCGATTTGTGTTTCTATTTGCACATACCAAAAGGAAAAAATATATGTATATATTCAAGAAAAGGGGAAAAATAAGGGATAAAGCAGCCGCCCGAATATATTTTTTTGTGGATAGGGTAATAAAATGATGACGCTTTAGAGACGAACGAATAATGGATGAAGCAAAGAATCTAAACAAGTTCTTTTGGATGGCACCATAATCTCAGCCAACTGCTGCTAACACAACAGCAAGCCCCGCCGAAGAGGAATGTACAAAACGGCTGCAATGAATGTATGGTTAATACATAAAACGAATACCCCACTCTAAGTTCTCGTGTCTTGTGCACTAGAGTCATTTTCCTTGCCCCACGATGCTGCTCCCCCGCACCGACGACCTTCCGTCTCCGACCCCGACCCATTGGTGATGAGTCTATTCTATGCTGCTATACAGGAAAGTCACAAAGTTTAAAAAAAATAGAAAAAAAAATTCTATTACATCTACAATCTGAAAGCATCACAAAAAAAACGCAACTATTCCATTGCCGAAAAGGCTATACTGGAAAACTAAAGCATCTCCATTGTGTAGTAGTACACTCTCGAAACGGCTTCATGCCAGAACAACAATCCCCAGGTCATGAATTTCGTTCGTTGTTGGATAGCACAGGCAAAGATTCATGTAGTTTGGTAAAATTTTTAGTGTTATTTTCTTAAAATATGCGACTTTTTTCAACCCCCCCCCCTCCCATAAACACTCTACAAAATTCTTTCTCCTTGCATTCTTAAACCACCCTCCTCCTCCTCTCCTACCAACAACGGATTCGCCCTATATCGGCCCCTAAAAACAGGCAACTCTACTATACCCGCGCTCTTAGTAAGAGAGCATCTTCTAAATACAAGCAATTGATACGTAGTGGTGGGGAAGGGGGAGGGGATGAAAGAGAAGAATAGTGCCAGGGTTTGAATGCTGGGATGGTGGGTTATATCGGGGAGTGTGCAGAGGGAGGGAGATTTGGTATTTGCAGAAATTTAACCAGCAGTTAGCCATACGCAAAATCGACCACAACCAATTCCGTTTTCTCGTATACCAACCCCAAAAATATTGAACCAAAAGATTTTAAGCTACTAGAGAAGTGCAATTCTATCGGAATGTACTAAGTGTGGTACACATCGACTAAAAGGGGGTTTTTTTTAGAAAGATAGGAAGGGGGTTGCGAGTAGTACATAGTAATTACCTTTTCCGTTATTTTTTTCGGCTCTACGCTTGCTATTATTTTTAGTTTTTGATTTTTATTGTTTATTGCGTAATTTTTTTTATAAGTAAAAGTTGTTGCCTTCTTGATATATAAAAAAGCAGTTACCGTAATGAACACCGATCAGGATATTGAACAGGAACGTGTTAGAAAGAGGAAATAACAACTTACTAACAAAGCTAGACCAAATTCGCCATGAAGCTAAGCAGATCGCCAAAATCTAAAGTAAAAATCACCATTATTCGCCGAAACGTCAAATATAGGTTAAAGAGTCTTGTAGCGATTACAAAAACGCAATTTAGCACGAACTCCAAGCTTTTTCCGAAGTTTATGGGTCCCCGTACGAAGTGATAAAGCAGAGAGGTAACGACAGACATCAGCTGAAGAAGGTAGGCTACCAAGATGGCCCAAACGTAACTACCACTAGTTTGAGAGGTGTGGTGGGGTGTAAGATGGTTTTTAAATAGACTTTTTCATATGTATGTATGACTATGGGTTTTAATATACGCATTTTAAAACCTGCCGCCAAGGAAGGGTGTGGAATGGGGTGTGCATAGCGCAATCAGCTATCTATATATATATCGACTTTGAACACTTACAAGCACTTTAAAATATTGCCTCAATGGTGCGGCTGATTAATGCGTACCTGACTGTGCAATGCATACTCTGTGTGCATTGACGCATTGTTCCGTTCATGCAGATATAATGCAATTTTGCTTAAGTTTATAATAATCTCATTTATGGTCGATTTAATTTGAAGACTTTAAAGAGAGAGAGACGAGAAAAAAAACAAAATAGATACTTAAAGGTTGAAAATTCATCGAGTATCCATAATATGTGGAAGGAAGACGTTTCAACGGAAGGGAGGGTGTAGGGGGGCGGGGTGATTGAAAACGGATTCCGGGGTAAAGACAGGGCTTCAATAATTGTAGCTAAGGGCTTAAGTTTATTTTCTTTCTTTTTTTATTAATATTTTTTTTTTAATATTCATTTTGCTTTTTGTATTTCATTTCAAGTGGAAATATGAGCTCAAGGGAAGGTGCAATCATGATAAAAGTAATTACGACAGTTTAGATGAGAGAATGGAGGGGGGGAGGTAAAAACAAGAGATTAAGCAATAGATTTTTTTAAGAACTTTACACAGAGATCGTGCTCTGATAATTTTTAATATATATAAAAGCCCGTAAACATCAACCACGATTAATCTACTTCAAAGTAAAGCGCTCAAGCTCCAAAGTAAAAGTAACATTGTAAGGGCTTGCTTTGTGCATGCAAACCAACAATATTGTTTGTTTGGTAACAATATTCTTTGTCTGGTTGGAAAGATTTCAGAGTTTTCCGCATTCGAATATCTCAGATTGAAAGATTACACTGCCGGTAAATTGTAACCAGTCATAAGTCACAAGCTTTTGAGACCTGTTTTGGTATTCTATGGTTGCGTTTCTGATTGCTTAATATTGCATAATATTACAAAATATTAAATGGCATTAACTTTTATAGTCACACCCTCATCCACTACACACACAAACAAACACAGCACAGTGAAATCATAAAGAAAGAACCCTCGGAAGTATTTAAGGCTTTTATGGACATAATTCCTTTCTTGATTTTCGGGAATAATAATAAAATTAACGCGTATTGATTACTGTAAAATACGGATTTTCGATAAACGTGAAAATAATTTAAAAAAAAAACCAATTATCCCTGAGGGAAAGCACTGGATACCGTGTATATACCCTGTGTATCTCAGAACTACAACGCAATATTACTAAATTATGAGATATAATATCAAGGTTATGGGACTTAGCGAGACCAGGTGTCCTCGACTGATTTATTGAACTTGATGTTCTCCTGTACTTGATCAGAAAGCTACCAGAAATTTTGGGGCGCGCTGGGACACTTGTAGGATTAATTGCCAGAGATACTGTGACCTAAGTTACCACATATGAAGGATCGGAAGGGCAGAGTAGCCTTAATATGACCTTTATAATATTCTCCCTGATGGAGTGCAGTAATTAAAAGAAAGAATGAAAGAAAGAAAAAATGCGTCTCATATAAATGAGAAAATAAAGCATTGCTTTCCTCTTGTATTTAATGTTTAAATTGATCATCAAAATTGATATTTTGTTCTTCTTTTATGGACAGAAAATATAATTTTGATCAGAAGTTTTAAATTTTAAAATTTTACAACAAAAAAAAATCAAAATAAAAACAAGCGCCACCAGGACGACTCGAACCTAAGAACTTTGTGCCTCTATAATTTTAGCAACTATGGGAGTTGTGCTAATTAAAATATTTTCCTAATTACTTGATTATTATTACAATTAGAGTTAGTTAACCTATCCAGCAACGTCCGCTAAACTGTCCGGGCTGCTGTTAGCTCCAATGAAATGCGTCTTACCTTACAACTTCACGTCCTCAATTTTGACAATAAAAACCGTGATTAAATCTGAACTGCATGGTAGACTCAATTATTTTTGGCAGTGAAAAATTGCATAGTTTTAGGAGCCAAATAATCACGTTTGATAATTTCAAAAGTTTATTTTATTGATAATTATTAAATTAATCAATAAAGATATGGTTAAATTATGTTTTTAAGCAATTAAAAATATTATAGAACATATAAAAATAAGTATTTATTAATAATGATTTATTGATGTTAACGCAAAAACGGCCTAAAAACTGAGGTTTTAACCATTACGATTCTTGTGGACTTTTTTCAGATTTCAAGAATTGAAAATTTTTAATAAATATGCAGCGTGTAGGCCCCATGTAGCAAATGAGGGGCATGCCAAAAAAGAGACTTCCCCTTAGATTCATCATGAGCAACACACAAAGAAAAATCTGCGATACTGAGGTAAGGTTGAGGTTTTTTCTAAGCAAGTGATTTCGATGAAATAAAATGGTTGGATTGAGGTCTTTATATCACACTTATTCCTAGGATCCACTGACGTGCTGAATCAGTATCGCAACTGTGTTGAGGCCTTTTCATCCCATCTCATCACAGATCCACTGACATATTGAGTCAGTATATCCAAAACAGAGGTCAGTGGACCTCCATAATTAATAATTGATTTTCAGCAAATATTACGCAGCAGCCACGCAGCAGCCACGCAGCCAGCAATCAGGCAGCAGCCATGCAGCAAGCAAGCCTCAGCCACGCAGCGATGCAGCAAAGACACAGTCACGTCGACAAGTTAAAGCCTAAATTTCAACTACGATCGGAATCTTGATTACTTCAATTATTCCCGTTTAATCCCACACGGGACATAGGGCGGAAACAGCTAATAGCTTGGAGTCTAGCTAAGAGAGTATGGTGCCATACTCTAGTTAGGCCTTGGAGATATCGAAGGCGACCAAACTAGACTCACCAAATTATTCAGGACACTATATCCATAAGCTTTGTTGATTATAGTCTCCACTAATTTTGCAGAGTGTAGAAGTAATTTTTATTGCGTCGATAGGTGGAGGGACTGTTGGAGTAGTGTTGGGTAGGACACGATTATAAAATGAGTTTGTAATATGTGCCTTTTTTCTTTTTTCGATTTATAATCTCATCCTGCCTCGAGTAGCAGGAGTAGGACATTATGTTTGAGCTGAGACATTTAACAAAATTGAGGATTCAGTACAATTTACCATTGTTACGTTTTTTTTGTATTGTGCCCTAAATTGATTTTATTTGTTAAGGCTCTCGTACCGCCTCGGAGCGAGTTATTTAGGTGATTTTTAAAGAAGGATTATGAGAAAGTGGTAACAGATATTGAGATAAAAGTTTTTTTATTTGTTTAGAAGAATAATAAATTGTAAAATAAATTTTTTTTTTAATTTTTTTTATTGCGTCATTTCCGCCTCCCATATAAAATTCTGGAACACTGCAAAAAATATGAAAAAATTGGCGGGCGTGATATCTCGACTAAAAAAAACAAAAAATTCACTGTAAATAAGACACTTGAAATTTGGGAATAACGAGTTGTTTTTTAAAAAATATATTTTTTGAGAAAATGGCAGATAATTAAAGTTAAAGTCCGAAAAAAGTCTACATTTTTCAGTCTAAAGAAGGATGTAAATTTCTTTTCAGTCACTTTATCAGCAAAATCGCTCCATAAAAAATATAGGGTAAATTCGGCGATTATATTTTGAGTTATCACGCCCGCCAATTTCAAAAATCATGTTTCGAGTTAAATGAGTTTCAAGTTTCAAAATAAGTTTTTTCTTATATAAAACTTAAAAAGTTATAAAATTATCTCGTTAATATTTACTATAACTAATAACAAGTAAAAAGAAAAAGAATAAAAAAACATTCTTGAGGACTAAATGAACCCATTTATGAAAAAAAAATTTTTTGGAAACTTTTTTTTTTCGAGACGGTACGAGGGCCTTAAGAAAGAATTTTTTTTGTCATTTTTAAAACAAGCCGCTCTAAGACTTGCCTCTCTATGGACATATATAAAAGTGCCAGTTTTTACATATTTTTTTTACTGCGAAAAATAAGACCAAAAAATCGCCAGAGCTTAATACAATACAGTATGGTCCATATTAATCTTGATCCTTGTTCTCTTATTCTCAACAGACGAAAAACAAAAAGCTTAAAACTTTCTCCATAGAAAAGCTCGCTGTGTTATTAGTTCCCCTACCTCCCCCTCCTCCCACCAACTTCAATAACGAAGCGAAACGCACTGCACAAGAGAATTCAAATAATTTTTTTTAAACAACCAAACAAAATCCCCAAGTGCAGAGCGCATTTTGAGAGTAAGATAGTTTAGCAATGAAAAAAAATACCTCTTCACCTCCCTCTCTCTCGACCCCTTCTTTGTGTCTGGTAGAGGGGTAGAGAGAGAGAGAGAGAAATATAGTAAGCTGAGTGTTGTTTTTTTGTGGAGGGGAGTAGGGGTTTATTTTTTTATTCTTTTTTAAGGGAGTGAATCGCAGTGGTGACTCTTGTGCGATTGTGTGTCTATCTGCCAAGTTTTTTTATGTAGCTCCAACCAAATCAACTAAAGTAAAATAAATTCAAATCAAATAAAATCAAGAAAAGAATGGAATGTAAAGGAGAAAACTGTGTATTACATAATGTATGTATGCAAAAATTTTATTTAAAAATTGCCCCTAAAAGTAAGCAACAAAAAAAATAACCGATCCACAGAGACGCTACGTCGTTATTACATCAGAGACGGTTAAAGAGTAGGAAAATTTCATGTAGTAAACACGACATTCCCACTATTGTGGGGGCTCCAAACAAGGCTTAACTTCGCAATTTTGGGACCCAAACTCTGAAGATACAAAACTTGTCGCCGCACTATCGCCAAATTTTTGTCTGACTATGCTTAATCATATCTGACGATAATGCTATGCTGACACCACCAAGCTTAGCAGAAGTTAGCAGTGCCATCACCCGGCTCAAAACCAACAAAACCTCGGGTGCAGACGGCATCCCTGCGGAGCTGGTTAAATATGGAGGGCCTACATTAATCCAAAAAAATAAACCCCTACTCCAAGGAAGACTGGAGAAAAGGCATCCTCTGCCCGGTACATAAAAAAGGCGATATCATAACGTGCAGCAATTATCGTGGTATAACGTTGTTGAGTACCGCGTATAAGATATTCTCCGCCATCCTACAAAACAGGATGGCCCCATACGCTAGAAACATCATAGGCCAATACCAGTGTGGCTTCAGCCCAGGCAAATCAACAACCGATCAGATTTTCACTTTGAGGCAGGCTATGGAAAAATGTCGAGAGTTTCAAAACTCAATCCAACACCTCTTCATAGACTTTAAAGCCGCCTATGATAGCATAGCCAGAGTAGAACTCTACAAGGCCATGAGAGAATTCGGCATCCCCAACAGGCTGAGAAAACTATGTAGGTTGACCATGACCAATGTGACAAGCCAAGTAAAGGTATCCGGAACACTGTCCAGACCAATCAACATCTATAATGGACTCCGACAAGGGGACGGTCTGGCCTGCCTCCTTCTCAACCTGGCGTTGGAAAAAGTGATCCGAGATTCGGGCGTGACCTCAAGGGGCACAATCCTCCACAAGTCCACCCAATTACTGGCTTATGCAGACGATATTGACATCATTGGAAGAACATCAACAGCTGTACAAGAAGCTTTCATCCAGATTGAGCGGGCGGCAGGAAATCTGGGACTGCACATCAACGAAAGCAAAAACAAGTACATGGTGACCTCGTCTGCAAGAACACCTAACATTGGTCCTACAATAAAGGTAGAGGAACACGAGTTTGAAGTGGTAAAATCATTTAGCTACCTTGGGTCAATAGTAGCAGCCGACAATAACAGGGAACCAGAATTACGCGCACGACTGCTAAAAGCCAACAAAGCCTACTATAGTCTGTCAAGGCTCTTCAAATCCAAGCATCTAACCATAACATCTAAACTTTTACTATATAAGACGATGGTCCTACCGGTTACGTGGGTGCTAACAAAAAGCAGTGTTCGAGTGTTCTTGGCAGTGTTCGAGAGGAAAATACTTCGGAGGATTGTTGGCCCCTTATGGGAGGAAGGACGATTCCGGAGACTACAATGACGAGATCTACGAGCGCTATTGCGACACAGATGTTGTGAAGAAAATAAAGCTCGGCAGACTCCGGTGGGCAGGACATCTAGCTCGTATGAGCAAAGATGAGACTTCTCGGAAAGTTCTCTGCGGTAAGACCGGATCCCGGTTGTAGAGCCGTTAAATAAGAAGAAGATGCTTAATCAAGCCTCTATATCAGAGATATCAATTTTTAAAACTCTGGCCAAGACTTTTGCCAGCTTCGGTATTCCAAAAAGTTTTTCTTTACCATCTGCGTGGCCCAAGTGGAGAGCCATTAGATATTTAATATTTTTAATTATTTAATAGCAGCCACATTCTGAGGGCATTACTTGGAAGGGATATGTAATAGTACTAGGCGGGGACAGTAGCAATCGCAATAACGTCTGATCACAAATCCAGAGGTAGGGCAGCGTATTCCAGAAAAGAGGGAAGACAAGTAAAAAAGTATGTAAAGCCTGCGTAGAAACGAACCACAGATCTCTGGAAAGGTAATCGTCGGGTGCCTCCTAATGCTACCCAAAGTTGTTATTACAGTGTAAGAGTTTTTAAAATAAAAGCTATTGAATAAAAAAGCTCACAATAAATCCTATAAGCAATTGAAGCAATAAAAAACATAAAATAACTAAGCCGACAAACACTTACATGTAAAAATATTATGAAGCAGATCCTGTAATTTTGGTTGGAAATACTAAAGCACACATTTCCGGCAACTTTTCCCTCAGAATGAATAACTGCGGCTATTTTTAAATTCCGACGATTCTCCACTATTGAATGTCGCTTGTACCTGGAATTGTCAAAATATTCAGCACACAATGTCACTAAAAAGGATCACAGGAGACCATTATAAATCAGTTAACAAAATGTCACCCAAACAGCAGTATATATTAAAAAGCAGGCCATCTAGCTCCTGCATCGATCATATTAACTCTCTGCTAGCGAAAACTAACAAAAATGTCTTGTCCAAAAAATATATTTGCGTCTGATGCAGCCAAAATACACGGAATACACGCATGAAGCAAGAGAACAATTTTTTTAGAAGCCATTGCTCTTCCCTTCTCTAAAACTCTCCACACTTTTCCCAACTCCGCACTCTGCTCACTTACCAAAAAAAATATATTTACGTCCTCTTCATGCGTCCGCGTGCACGTATATATGTAAATCCATGTAATTTATTTTACCATCATTTACCTAGTTTATAGCTACTCCAAAAATAATTCGAATTATGGATCATACAAAATTTTTTGTCGTATAAACGGGGTAATTCGAATTATGGCTTAAACCGAAATTTTTCGGCTTAAGCCAAAGTTAGAAGAATGTTACTTACCCGTTTATACGTTAATTCGAAATTTTGGTGTAAGTTTAAGTTAAATCGATTTAATTTTGCTGCTATAAACTTGGTAATTGAAACATCTCTTTAGATTCAACGATGATGGAGACATGTGCAAAGGTGGAGGCAGTAAAATATTTAATTCTCTCCAGACGAGGGCTGTGTTATGTGCAGGTGTGTGAAGGAAAAATATGGAGTATTGTGCTCCACATAGATTCACGTTATCTGTTTAAAGCTTTTGTTTCTGAAATACACGCGTAATTATGTATATAACCCACACTGAAGTACTAAGTTTTTCTGGAAATTTTTGCTGAAATATATACACGACAAAAGCAGGTTGTATGTGTAGCTACTTTTTTCACAACTTACCTGTAATTTTTTTTATCAAATGCTTCTACACAAAGCATTTAAAGCTTATTTGCGATCTTCCGTAAATCCAAGTCCCGAGCGTGTTTGGTCCTAAATACATAAGAATGTATGTTTCTAAAGCAAAAACACTATTCTTTTGCAAAGGGGTAACACGAAACTCTCCACATTTTCTTAATTCCGTACGCATTCCTTGCCCAAAAAAAACGCTTGCTTCAGAAGCATGCATCCTTGTGTATTTAGGGATTCAAGACGTCCTTAGGCCCCAGTTGGAGTGGGGCAAAGATGCATTTCGTTGTTACTTGTAGAGAGCACCGAAAGACCCTTTTAGGTGAATTGGAGAACTTCATTCCGACCCCCACCCCCCACTCTGGCCTATGAACTGACAATTAACAGTTCGAATTGATCAATGAATTGGATCGTGTACCATCAACAAGAACGGGAAAGGAAAACCTAGAAAAGAAAAAGCACACCCCTCTGCAAAATCTACCAAGCCAAGATGTAAAGTTTTCCGTTGTCGATGGCTGCCTAATGGCGATGTGTAGTACTGTCGTTTCAGCCTAGATATCCTCTGGGCACCAGGGCGCACTCAGTTGGGCATTGGCTTATCCTGATATGAAGGCCTTGTCATTCTCCTACCATCATGGAACTTTTATCGACCAATTACATTTTAATAGATGCTAGAAATTGCTATTGGAGCACCCACCCCCAGTTTGGTGAAGAGAGCCCTTGCCGTTTGCCTACTTGAATAAAACACACCAAAGCTGTGTCAAGTCTCTTAACGCGGCGCGAAATGATGTCAGGACACTTGCTGGCTTGATGTCATGAGACTTGTTTGAGCTTGATTACCGCACACTGACCGACCTGCATTACCACATATGGAAGATACACATTAAATGGGCGGAGGACTCCATCTGCAGGCTTTGCCTTGGGCGGATAAGTTTGACCCCATCATGTTCACAGCCAAGTATAAGCGATACAAGCCACTAGGCAGACTTTTGAGTAATAAATATGAGATAGAGCCCGCACCAAAAAAGAAGGGAAATGAGCAGCGCATGTGGGGAGATGATGCAATTAAACACACACACAGAGATTGCGTGCATAAATAAAACACAAAGTGGGCACGTGAATTGTGATTTCGCCCTTTCAAGCGGTCTGGCCAATAAATATAAGGTAGAGCTCGCACCATAAACGAGGGAAAATGAGCAGCGCGCATGTGGGGAAATGGTCCAATTGCATACACATCAAGATTGCGTGTAGGGATAAAGCACAAGCGCACGTGAATTGTGATTTCCCCTTTCGCTGTTTACTGGGCAACTACACGCTGTCATAGCGGCAAGAACCGCAGCGAGAGAATGGTTGATTTGTAATTGAGAATATAAGTGAGTTGCATTTCGAAACAAACAGTGACGTTGCTCGCTGGCGGTTGGGACTTAAGAGACTCTTAAGGCCCAATTACAATGAACGGATCTACGCGGATTGAAATGTCAAAGAAACGCGCCGGAGAGGATAGGAAACTGCACTGATTACAATGAACGGATCTGTTCGCGTTTAAACGTCAAAGTATTTTGTGTAATTTTATAACCACTTTTCGCCTTATTATATAATAATTCCTATTCTTTTACTTCTCCTATTAATTATTCGTCAGAATATATTTTTTAAATTATAAAAAAAAAGAAAACAAAATTTAACTTGACTTGTTTACAAAAATTCTGACAGTCCAATCCGCCGATTTCTAAACAAACGAAAACGAATCCGCCCAGATCCGATCAAATGCGCTTGAATCTGTTCATTGTAATCACTCAAATGGAAAGCCCATGCTAGGAAAACCACTTTGACAGATCAATCCGATTCTATTCCGCTCTCATCCGTTCATTGTAATTGGGCCTTTATGGTGCCAGCCCATAGAACGCGTTTCATGCGTCGCTTTCAAGCGTTGCGTTGATATTTAAGTTGGAATACATGCTTCTAAATAGCAACCGGCCCAATGACGGAAGAAAGGCGTTCATTGGGACGCGTCGCACATTTGTTATTAACGCAAGGCATGAAAGCGGCGCATGAAACGCGTTCTATGGGCTAGCACCTTTACTGCGCAGTGGTACCTTACCAAAGAAGTAGAAAAGTTGTAAATACTAGGCTTGGTTAATTTTCACTTCAAAAAAAACAATCTTGAATAACACGGTTTTCAATAACACGGAATTAATTATCCTTCCTGAAAATTAAACGGAGGAATTAAATTTGTAATAGTAATATATTTTGAGATTACGGGGAAATAGAACATGTGGATAGGGTGGGGGGAGGAGCTTGGTGGTTGTAAATAAAACACCAAAAACAATTTGTTGTTGTTGATTGTTTATAATAATATAGAGTGGTTACCCAAATTTAACAGTATTATGTGAAAAAAATAAATTATAACAATAATGTGATATATGTATATAAAAAAAATTATTAAATATATCTTACAATTAAACATGATTTTCACCATTTTTTTTGTTTTGTTTTTTTTTGTTCAGGGAGAAGAGAAAAAGAGAGATAGATATACATATTAGATATATATATTTATTTATTTATTTATTTATTTTTTGTTTCAATTTTTTTTTCGTTTAAGTGTTTTGAGTACTTTTAAGTATAGAGAGAGAGAGATTTTTTTTTTAGTTTTTTTTAGTGAGAAAGATATAGAGATAGAGAGTTTTTTTTGGATAAATTTTGTTTTTTTTGTTTGAGGAAAAGAATATATGATTTTTGTTTTCTTTTTGTTTATTTTAAATAAAATAAAAAAAAATTTATTAGTTTTGTTTATTTTTTGTTTTTAATTTATATATTGTGTGTAAGGGTAAGAATTTTTTTGTTTTGTTTTTTTTTTTGGGGAATTCAAAAAACAAGAATGGCATCGCATATTTTATTAATTGTTTTTTTTTTTTAATTTTCGTTTGTTTTTTTTTATTAATTATTAATAATAATAATAAAATAAATTAATATATTATTATTTTCGTTTATTTTTTTTTAATTTTTTTTCATGTATCATTAAATTGTTTTTTTTTTATTTATTTAATTTGCTTTCTTTTGTTGTAAAAAATAAAAAAACAAAAAAAAATTGTATTTTTTTTTGGTTTTTTTTAGTTTTGACTTAAAATTTTTTTTAATTTTATTATATTAAGTCCAAGTATTTAAAAAAAACATTAAAAATTTAAAACAAAAAAACAAAAAACGCCGCATTATCTCATGTGTTTTTTTTAATTTTAATTCTGTGTAAATGTTTTGTTTGTTTGTTTTTTTATAATAACATTAGTTGAATTTTTAATTATTACTATTATTATTGTTATTATTATTATTATTGTTATTATTATTATTTTTGTTTTAATTTTTTTTATATATAAACCAGTCACAATGTGTTCTTAATTATATAAATTGTTTTTTTTTTGTTTGTTTGCTTGTTTGTTGTTGTCTTCTTTATGAACTTAATATTAATATTTTTCAGTTGTTTTGTTTTATTTTTTTTATAATCATTTTTTTTTATTAATTATTTAAATAAATAAATAATGAAGGGGTTTTTGTTTGTTTGTTTTGTTTTAATAAGTATATGTGTGTATTTTCCAAAATAAAAACAAAAAAATGTGTTTTTTTATGTTTATAATTTCATGTTGTCGGATCTTCTCCTGTTTTTTTGTATTATTTAGTATTTTGCTTTTTTTATTATTATTATTTATTTGTCGTTGTTGTTGATTTTTTTTAAATTTTTTTTGTTATTATTTCTTTTGTTTTTTATTTTTTTTTGTGTTCATTACTATCTGATGAATATATTTACAATATAAATAGCAACAACATTTCATTCATTTATTTTTTTGGTTTTTCTCTGTGATGTAATTCTTTTTTCAAAATTTTGTTTTTTTTGTTTTGCTTTATATATATGTATATATATATATATATATATTTTTTTTAAATATATTTGATAAATATTCCCATGGCTTTTTCGGTTTTTTTTAATTTATTTCTTTTTTTTATATTTTTTTTTCTTGTTATACATTTTTAATAATATATAGAATACTTTTTTGTTTGTTTTTTTTTGTTTCTGTTTTATTATTATTATTAATATATTTTTTTTATTTTAATTAATTTAATCATATATTTTTGTTTTTTTAATATATTTAGTATAAAGCACTTGGAATGGACCAACATAGTTTTTTTTAATATCTCCTTATAATTTTTTTTGTTCAAATATAAATTTTAAGTTATAATATTTTTGTTGTTGTTGTTTTGTTGTTTGTTAAATTATATTTATTAGTATTATTAATATTTATATATATTAACTTGTGTTTTTTTTGTTAGTTTTTAATTTTATTAACTGCTAAATTTGATGTATATATGTTGTTGTTGTTTTTTCTTTGTTTTGTTCTCTGTGTTATGTAAAAGTTTGTTGTTGTTGTTATTTTTATATTTATTTCATAATTTTTGGTTTTTTGGAGTTTTTTTATATATATATATTTTTAATCAACTTCACTTTTTGTGTTGTTTTTAGAAAGAGAGAGAGTAAAGAATAGTGTAGTTTTGTTTTGTTTTTTTTTTGTTTTCAAATTGCAAAAATATAATTATTTTTTTACTTATTTTTTTTGTTCTACTTATTCTTTTTTTATACATTAATTGGACTTAAAACAGTCATGAGTTGGACTCGGTTTCGTTTTTTTTTGTGTTTTATTTTTTTTTAAAGTTATAATTTGTTTTTTTTTTAATTATTACTTTTGTTCAGTATTGTTTTTTTTGAAACTAAGCAGATTTATTAATAAAAAAAACTAAATTGATTTTTTTGTTGTATTTTTTTCGTTTTACTTTTTTAATTTTGAATTTATAGAGAAATGAAAAAAAAATATAAATAAATAAACTATTAATAAATATATATTAAAAAAATGTGTAAATAATATTTTTTTTATATATTATTAAATCTACGGGCATCCGCATTCATCGACAACCATTTTTGGTAAATCTCTCTTAATAATACCCTCATTACCATAATAAATTAATGACATACTAGAAAATTTCAATGGCGCACAACATGGTTGCATGCCATTTAATCTATCCATTTTACGAAATTCTTCAATAACATGCGTATGATAAGATTGAAATGTATCTGGTGTACGATGTGGTCCACCGCAATCACCACGACAATAATTAGCAAAATAACCATGCGGTGCTATTATCCAATCATCCCATCCTAATGCCTTAAAGCTAACATAAAACGATTCCTTACAACATTGTCCATTAATTGCACCAGAACAATCAATTGCACGGCGGCGAACACGCCTTATACGATTTGGTTCAGTATATATAACTAAAAATGGACGATTTGGATCTAAATTTGTTGTATCAATTTTTTGTCGTACATTATTGTTATTATTGTTATTATTATTTTTATTATTGTTATTATTATTATTATTACTATTACCATTTCTACTATTGTCAGAACGATTTGACTGTTGTTTATATAATTTAGCATTTCTTTCTAAACCTAACTTACTTCTATGACGATTTTTATGTATACGTCGAAAATGTATATTATGAGTATTATGATGACTATGTTGTGTTTTTTTATTATTATTATTATTATTTCTTTGGTGACTAAAATGTTGATTGTCAACTTCTTTCCCATGCCCGCGATTATTGTTATTATTATTATTATTTATATCTGGGTCGAATAGGTGCAATATATATCTATTGCCACATCCTGTACAATCGATTAATAGCCGCAATTTTTCGCTCTTACCCCTTCCATACCAGTGTCGTACTGTTTCTGTTAAATCAAGCTTCTGCCATCCCATTTGCTCATTTGGCCTTAGTGTTAGGGATGAGCTCAATGTAGCAAGCTTATCAAAATCCTAGAAATTTGATTTGATTTTTTGTTTTATCATATATATTTTTAGTTTTTCTGTTTTGTTTATTTCTTAAATTATTATTTATTTATTTTTGATAATTTAAAAAAACAAAAAAAAATTAGATTGAGGCTAAAATGAAAGTGATGCGGTCTTTTTTTCTATTTGTTAGAATATATTAATCGAAATTCGTTACTGAAGTATATTTCAAAATTCATAATAATTCATATTTTAAAAAAAAAATTATAAATAAAGCTTATTTTCAAAAAACTCCAAAGCTTTTATTTTCGAAAAAACACTGGGACTGTAATATCAAATATGCTTAGGACTTCGGTCGACACAGAATGAAAATAACACCTGCAAATGCTCCTTATTTTCTGGCGTACACGTTGGCTATGTTGTCGCCCACAGACTTATTACACGATTACCAATTCACCATACGGGAGGAGGTGAATTTTTTGTGATTGATTTCTTTTGACTATTTGCTTAGAATATCAAAACAGCTGTGATAGTCACAAGAATAGACACAAACTATCAACGACCAGCATGAGTCACAAAAGCTTGTGACTTATGACTGATCTCAGAAGTAAGTTTGAGAATCTGTGGTGTAGACCATTAGTGTATCCCCTAGAGCTGCTAGGTTGTCAAAACTAGAAGAGATCCGCTCAGTGTCGAAATTAATCCTGCCTTATTTAAGCTTCTTAAAAAAAATTTATATAGTTACCGCCAAACAGAAACAGGGAAAAAACCGCATTACTTTACAAAAAAAAATATAACTTTACTTTCAATTAAAAAAACTAAAACCGAAAATAAAAACACACACAACAAAAATTTAATTTTTACCTTATTATTAAAATCGGCTTTTGGTAAACAGAATACCCATATTGTTACATTAGTTGCATTTGACCATTTCTGCATTTTCTTAATATTCTGCTGATGTTTATCAATTTTAATCCATATCGATGCTGTACGTATTTTTAAATTTTGACCCAATATTGGCTCAACCGATGATGGAAACTCAATCAAGCGATGACCATTGAATATTTTTCCTATAATTAAAAAAAAATTAATAATAATAATAATACACCAAAAAAATATTACTCATAAAATATATTTATTAATTTTTTTTAGAAATTTGCTACAGAAAAATTTCGGTTATAGAGGCCGGCCATAAAAGAAGGAAATCTCAAAATCGCCATGTTTCCAGGCGCAGTGAGAGTCTCAAGTGCCCACCCCAGGGAGCACCGTTACTTTCTGTTTGTTTAAAAACGCAAATAAAATATGCGCGGTAATTTCGTTTCTTTTATGGCGAGGGCTCTACTGCCAGTGTGTTTATGGCGTTGTAGGTCATGGGGAAAAGGCTAGTCGTAAGCCTTTCATCTTCATACAAAATGTTCCCGTTGTTAGTTGTATGCGTGCATATACGAACATCACTGCTGAGCACAACTCAACTCATACATACAAAGCCAGATTCTCTCTCTTCGATAAAGTATGCAGAACAGAAAAGGAAGGAAAATAGAATCAGTTGTTGTTTTTTCATAAACGAGCAAATATGCTCCAATACATCAAGTTTATCCCCATATAAAATCATAAAATCTTCCCGCGGATAGTTGTGTGCGAGCGTGTATAAAAATGTTGCCTGACATCGTCATTTGAAGAATTTGTGCATATATCTGTTCGCCTTTCACTCATTCACCATATGAAGATGAAACACTTGTTAAAAGAGGCTGATCCAAATCAGTTGAGGTTTTGTTCGCGCATGTGGTGAAATGAAAATAACACACAAATAAACATTGCGCACATCGGGATTAAACATGCGCTTATGTTTTTTCACATGTCCCCTTCGAAATCTGTTCTTATTCTCACTGCGCATTGAAAATGCGATTTTTGAGAAACTTCATCTCTTTTGGATCGGACTTTATCTAGACTTTGGCCAGGTCCAGCCTCATTACCTGGTCTCCAGTTTCTTAGAGAATTATTACTCAGGGCCGGCCCGAGGCACAAGCGAACCATGCGGCCGCTTGTGGCGCCATCGGCAAAGGGGCGCCAGGATGAGGTTGAAGGACGTTTTCCTTGTGTTGAACCAATAATAATTCCGTAAGCGGGAACGCAAAGTCTAAAAACTCCCACGGCAAGACTTTCTTTCAAAATATATCGCAGTCTCTTAAAATAGTCATATAGCTGTATATATTACTATGGCTGTTTATACACCTACATTCCCGCAGCAAGCGGATATCGAAGACGAATAGACATATATTAGTATAAGGTTGCACGGTAATCAGCGCTGGTAATTACTAGGCCAGTCAAATTATCGAAAAAACCTCGATTTTTTGCCACCCGAGCCATCTGAAAAGTAAAATAGAGGTAAAATAGGAAAAATTCCGTAGAATTTGATGAACTACTTTTGGCACTCCTAGGCCTTTGGCAAAGTTTCCAAAATGGCGTCAAAAGAGGGCCAAAAACAAATTTTCGCGTTTAAAAAAAACTACACATTGTACAAAAAAAAGGTTTAAATAAAGTTTGTATATATTTTTCATACTAATAAAATGACACCAGTTTGATGTCAATACATAAACAAATAAAGGAGTTTTTACGTTTTTGTAAATTTGCAAAATAATAAATAATTTTTGCAAAATACGGGTTTTTCGAAAAAAAGACCTTTGTTGTCGAATTCGATTACCTCATAGCCATCAACACCTACAGAAATGTTTTTGCGCTCAAAATGTTCTGGAAGAGTTGTGCTAATAGTTGTGTTTTCTGCGCACATTGCTACTTCATTGGAAACATGCGAAAAGATGGCCGGAAAAACGATAAAAACAATCTTGCCCACAAAATTCGATTATTTGCTCACGAAATTCTATTAATTGCCTATCTATAGGGGTTAGTTTTCTATGGCCTGTTTCACACGGGACGACGGCCAACCAACAGAAATCGTACGATATTCATGTTTTTAGAGAAGAGGGTGAGAGAGAAAGATGGGGAGGGACGATTTTCCCATCCAACTTTCTCACACGATTTTCGATACGACTTTTTGACAGCGGTGTGGTTGTTGTTGCTTTTGCTGGGAGAAGAAAAGAAATAGAAATGACTTTTATTTCACTCGGAAAGTACGCAAAAGAGAATTGAAATAAAAGCAACAACAATAAGCTAAAGCTTTTTGACGTACAGTTGGTTGGAAAAATTGGCCTGTGTGAAAGCCCGTACGACTTTTCGTCAAATTTCAAAAGGGAATGGACGATGACAGCAGATTTTGTTGGTTGGCCGTCGTCTCGTGTGAAACAGCCCTAGGATGGTCGTAAAATATATATTTTTGTTTTGCCTAAAGATAGGCAATTAATAGAATTTCGTGAGCAAATAATCGAATTTTGTGGGCAAGATTGTAACTCAAGTTACGAAAACAAATGCTACGCTACAAAGAAAATTTCGAATGGAATAGGGTTTGCGGCAATCGAGAGAGAAGGCCCCAAGCTAAAGAGTTGCGGGACTTACGATTTTAGCTCATGCGCAGTTCGCCTGCAATCGCCTCTGTCTCGTTATTTAATAGCCACACCTCGTATAGTTCTATAGTTTTTCTATTGATACCTTATTTTTCCAAATTCGAATCTACGGTCCCCGGATTTTTATATTTTCCAGTTCGATTATGTTAGGGGCGGTGGGGGAGGGAGGGCGCCAGCACCACATTCCGCTTCGGTCGAATAAATGGCTCGGGCCGGCCCTGTTATTACTGGGCGCCTGCGTACCAGACTAAGAAGTACTACGGCAGTCCAATGCTATGCTCAAACTGAAGACACAGACGATGACATCAAGGATGAGTTTTATATGCGACTGAATGAGCTTTTTCACATCATTGGGAGACATCATTGTTTTAATGGTTTAAGTCACCCACCCCCAGATCGGCCCCAACAACACCACCCTTGAACACACAATTATGGAAATCAAGGCATAGGCCAAGTCACTAATACCAACGGTGAGCTTTTTGTTGACTTCTGTAGCTCCCACCCACTCATGGTAAATGGAACTTACTTTTGTCACAAGATGATACACAAGGAGACCTACACTGACATATAATAATGTATATGTCTATATGTCAGCGGAGACCTAAGAAAAATCAAATAGATCACGTGGCCGTGAGCCGCAGATAGAGAAATATTATAGAGGATGTCACGAGCTTTCGGGGAGCAGACACTGAAAGTGACCACCATTTGGTAGTAGCAGCTATTGTGGGTATCTACACTAGTGTTCCTTCAGCAGCAGTATAACCGGTTTTACAAGTGAGTCTAGGTCTACACTGGTATTCTTTCATCGCGAGTAACATTCTTGTCTTGACACGGAAATAACTGTGTGCGTGTCGATAATTTTGCTACCCACGGTAAGAGTAAGAGAGTAAGCAAAATCACATTGTGTAGGTATGTGTTAAGTTTTCACACCGAAATTTTCTGCTGAACATGTTACTACACTACCCTCTTTTCCCTTCTATACCTCTATCGTGAAAAATAAAAATATTGTTCCTGGTCCTGCCCAGACCATTTCAGATTACAAAGAAAAAACTACAAATTTAAATGATAATCAAGAATAATAAATACATATAAATATAAAAAAAAATAGTATAAAAACAAACAAAATGGAAGAAATGTTAAAAAACCAAATAAATATAAAATAAAAAAAGAAACATAAGCAGCGACACAAACCTGTTATAAATGGTGGGTGGGAGTTAATGCGGGACTAATAACGTTCAAACGGCTTAGACGCAGTCTTTTCTACTCACAAAACTGTTAATGTCTTAAGCCAAGTTCGCGCTAATTGCATGAATTGACGACTAACAAGGTAACAACATCACTTAAGTCCCACCCTATCTATATGTAAACAATCCCTTCTTTCATTTATATGTATATTACAGCCACTATCCATCGATACCTACCCCGTGCACACCGCCCCCCCCTTCCCCTCCCAAACAACACTCCAATCTGCACCAGTACAAATCCCGTTATTATATTGCATAGCAATAGGGTGAAACCTAACTACATTTAAATAGCTTCAAATTGTCAAGTATTGCAGCTCAAAAAACCATTTTGTATTCGGTTAGTTAGGTTTAAAATGGTTAGAGGAGTGGCGCGGACACGGGGGTGGGATTTGTAGTTGGATATTCATTCTATTAAGGCAGAACCCAACAATAATAGCAACAACACCTAAAACAAAATCCATAGTTTTTTAAACCACTACAATATACTAATCACAGCTGTTTTAGAAGCGTGAAAAAAATTAATAAAATGACTCTGTTTGCTCTCTCATATATCTATATATATAATAAACATGAATAGAGAAGTAGAGAGACAGAGGTAAACACCGTCTGGGATTATCTCCTCTTCAAAAAAAAGACACAGACACCAACAACAACGAACGCAACAAAAACAAAAAAAAACTGCGGAGGCTTCAAGTGTAATTCTTATTACCGTGGATTATTCATTCATGTAGGTATTAAAATCACTTAGTTAATCCACCGTCGCCACTTCCATTCATTCACCAGCATAATATCTCTATATTTCTTCCCGTGTTTCGTCCCGTTTCGTATATATATGTTCACACCCGGTCTCATTACCCCCTTCTACCCCTCCCTCCCTCCTCCAACACACACCCCATCTCGACTAACATTTTACCTCAGACTCTCTTAAAAAAATCGGGAAGCACATTTTCCACCTGAGACCACCCCTGAAGCCACCACCAGTTCGAGCACCCTCATTCAGTACGGTTAAGGTAGGAATAACAGATAGAGGAGATATTTATATATCTATATATGGATATTGTATATATAAATGTGTAAAAGTATGTACACGAAAATGAAAGCGAATGAACGAATGAAAAAAGTGGCAATTCTATATCTATATAACACTTGTCAGCAGACCGTAACGGAGCGTATAGTCAAGTAAACCAGACAAATGAACTTAACCGAGGCAATCTCTTAGCTCCCCTCCCTGTCATTTTTCAAACCCATCCAAACCAGCTCTAACCATCCATCCATAACGTTTCGTTGTTCACCTGTATGTATGTATGTACGCCTATATATGAATGGGGGGTGAAAGTAACTTAATACAAATCCTTCAGCCATTCTCTGTACCACACCTTGCATGCACATACCCTACTTAAGTTCATGGTTAATCTTGTTTGGATGCAATCTCTCTCTCCCATATTCCCTACGTGCGCGCATATTATGTGTGCACGAGGGCGGGGGGGCGAACGTTTAAATCCACATATATATATGACATGCACACCTCAAGAAATCAAAACATGTTTTCCTATTTTCCGCCGCGACAAACATTAGTAAATTCGTTTTTATTTAATTTTTTTTTTTGTAATTTGCAAAACTCTTATTTCCTCATCACCACATTGTGTACTCTGCCCATTCGACCAATATCATTTGACCCACCAGCCCCCTCCCACCACAATCAGTCAACCCCTTTCCAAATCACACAGTCTAAAAAAATTAAATCAAAAAAAAAGAGAAAAAAGTTGAGAGCTCGCAAAATTGAAAAAGCATGCCCCCCCCTCCCACCAGACACACAGGGTGGGTGTGGATAGTATAGTAGCATTCACCGATTCAATGAGCAATTGGGGAAATAGATTAAAAAAAACGGGTAAAGCCGATAATTAGATCAGACTCCTGTACGTGATTGTAATCACAGATTTTGAGGCTTATGATGCCGAGCTTTGGCTTCGTGGTGAAACCCCGTCGCAAAACGGGGATTTTTTTATTGATAGCACTTAGCCTAAGAGATTGAGAAGCGCTTGCACAAGAGACGTGGGTAAATTAAAAAAAAATAAAAAAAATAAAGGTGTTTCAATATCTCGTTATATTGGTTTAGAATATTATAACTGTCTAAAAAGGATTAATAACCCACCCCCCGGATCCAAAAATTTGTGACCAATCATAAATCACAAGCTTTTGAGATTCGTGCTTGTCATTGGCCGGGTTTATGCCCCGGACACTTTGGAGTTGCCTGACATCTTGGAAGCGGCATATACGACAAGAATTTTCGGCGCAACCTGCCAAAGTGGATCTGCTTTTTGGCGTGACTAAACTTGTGGCACTGCCGGGAAGTTACGGTATAAACACTTTCGACTTTCTGAAAATGTCAAACGACGTAAACAAAGTGAAAAAGTGTAACATATATACATACTTATTACGTTTATTTTGTAACTGTTTCCAATATAAAATACTTTTTGCGCGCTTCAATTGATAATTTATTAATATTTTCTCCATTATTTAACAATGGTTTATTATTGATGAGAAATGTCAAACGTGTGATAATAATTGTCAAACGTTTCGGTTAAAACGATAACCAAGTTGGAAGCTCCGTTTCATAAATTCCAAAGTGTCCGCGGCATAAACCCGGCCATTGGAGAGTTTGATTCTTTTCACTATCAGCTGTTTTGATATTCAAGCACCCCCGATTGTCTAAATTGTGACTGCACAATTAAAATATCAAATTGCCTCAAGCTGAGACTCACTACGCACACTTGTGATTGCGTTGTGACTGATTTCAGAATACCGGGTCAGAGCCGCCCCGCGGCTGGGCACTTTGCCGTCCAGTGCACATCCGCCGATGCCGCCCCTTTTAAGGGCAAAATTTTTTTAGTTCGCTTCGCTCGCGGGTATTTTTTATTCTTTATAAGAATTAGTATATAATAAATTGTTAATTAAACAAATTTTCTTTCTATTTGGCAAAGTCAACCAAGTCATTTATTAGTACAGTTCCTCTCTTACTTCAGAATCGAGAGGGATTGCGTTTCAATGTTGCAATGCAGACGTCACTCTCAACATTCATTTCATTTTGCTTCGCACAGCGTAGAATTTTACGCTGCTGTCTGTTGCTGGAGCTCGACCAAAGTTGCCATGCTCTAGCAGCTACATGGCTGCAACATTTAAATATTTTGCTTGGATCGCTTTCGGCAACATGGAACACGTGTCGCCTATTCGACTAGGCATCTGCATTTTACTTATCTGTGCTTATATCTTTTTAATGGAATGAATTGTAATGCAAAAGGTTGCCGTTATGCCTTCGACCCTAGGACCTCGCAATTAATCGAAGAGATGTTTCGAAAGTATACATTACGCATTCGAACAATAATGTACCGAATAGACTCGAGAAGGTTTCTATTCCCTACTGGGTTGTTTTTGTGTCGCCTTTCGTTCATCGTTTGTTTATTGTGTACATTCTGCGTGTGCTAATTAATTATTGGTAATCTATTGAGTGTTGTGCTTGATGTTTGTCTTCTTTTTGTTTATCGTCGCCGCTTATTTAAATTTCTGCGTTCATCGCCAAAAATGCCTTGTCTTTTGGCGGCTGTCGTAGTTTATAAAATATATTGTAAACCCTAGTGCCGCCCAGTGCAAATGCACAGTCTGCACATATGGATGCCGCGGCACTGTGATTAAAACGTTACCAACATTTTCTTATGGCTAGAAATCTGTGATTGCGACAAAAATAACGGACTATGCAACCTCATGGCTTAGCCGAATGCGCTTTCTGTTCTCCCCCACCTCCCTCATTCCAAAAGTCCTAGTACGACCTTCACAAGTGATGAGAGGCTGTGTTAACTGCAAAAAGGAGACAATAATAAAATATCTTAAATTCAACCAAATTCTAAACGACAACGAAGTACGGCTTTAGACCAAAAAGATTTACTAGCGATCACCTCTTTTTTTTTTATGTGGAAGACTAGAGCTCAGGGAAAGCCCTTTGTACTGTCGACAATCTATTTTCTTCGTATAGAGTGCAATGTCGAACAGCAAGCTCTAGTCGATAGATAGTGAAGGGGAACAGAGAAGTAGGAAGGAACTGCCACTGTTGAACTGAACAGCTCAATCACATCAGTATACATCGGTCTCTGCGCTGAAAATCGAGGCGTGACACATGTCGTTTGAGTTTAAAAGAGGGACGTTTCAAACTATTAAAACTTAATTCATTAACGTGCTTGTAAGTGGATTTGTTTTATTACCCTTTTATTACCCTTGTAGTATGAAACCTTTGTTACTTTTGAGAAGAAAGGGACGTTTCAGTCGGAATTACAGCACAGGGGCCTAAACTCAACTTAGCACTTCCACTCTCTGGCCGCCTTCCCCCCTCCCCTCCTGTGCAGCAAGGTAATTAAAGAAAGAAAGAGAATAAATACCAATGACGAGCTTTTTTCACGAGTTTGATTCGAACATGCATTAAACTGCCTTAGAGTTGTAAGAAATCTATGCCTCCACGATGTACCTATATTTATATTTTACAATCTCACCTCGCCTAATTTCAAGTTGGATATTTTACTGCCGCAAAAGAAGTAAGAGAGCAGCAACCCACTACGTGTTTACAACCTCACCTCACCCATGTCTCTCCATGTATTTACAATCACACTTCGCATTATTTATCTCGAGCAAGTTCATATACCAGTAGGACATTATTTTTGAACCGGGACATTTCAAAAAAATTGAGGCCTCAGTCAGTACAATTTACCATCGTGTAAGGGCCAAATGTACTGCCTCGTGTAAGTCCGGCTCTACTCTTATACCCTGGTTATCAAACTTTATCAAGCTATACTCTCCCTAGGGAAAACTAGGAGAGAACTAGGAGAGTTAGAACTAAGCTTGCCCTGCTAGACATATACTTTAATCCACCCCAAAAAGCGCATAAACAAAAAAAATTATGTAATTTTACTTTTACTTTATTTTATACTTTATTATTTAAAGTGCTAGAAATAAATATAAAAAAAACGAAAAATATAATGGAAAAGAATTCGCCATGGATGTGTGTGAGGACGAGAGAAATCTGGAATTACGAATCTTTATCCAAAAAGCATAAAATTACATATAAAAATATGAGACGTTCCTTTAACCCATAGGGAAAAATGATTGCCCTCATTCCGGGGCATCCCTCGCGCCCCACTCCATTTTTTTTGTTTTTTTTAATGTGGTGTAGAGAGCTCTACTATCTGGTGCAGACTATCGCCTTCGTAACAGTTTCCTAAAGATGCACGCAACCATAAAATGAGTTGTCCGCAATAAATTTATCGATACTAGAAGATGTCTATCTCTCTAGATGTTGTAGGACGAAGGGATGGGGCGAGAGGTCGAGATGGTTGGCTCTGGAGGAGACCACTGTGTGGAAGTGGGTACAGTGAGAGACCAGGGTGGGGCTGGTTTGGGGTGGTGGTGGGAGCGAGCATCTGAGCGTGTAGAATGAGCAGGGGTTGTACCGGGTGGTGGTGGTAGTGATAACCAGCAAGACAACTAAGAAGAAGAGCAAAAAATAATAATAATAAAGAAATCAGACAAAGGCGGGGGGAGACCCAATGCGGGACCAAAAAATTCAATGTTCACACACATATTTAGGGTGGGTATGCTTGAAGCTTTTAAAGAATACCAGAAGATATAGTTTCTAATAGGGATTGATATAGAAACGCGAGAGGAGATATGCCATTGGGTAAAAAGGAGGGCGACCGTCCAGGGGTTGGTTGAGGGTAGCTAGCTCTGTGGATAGCGCAAAGGAGACTATGTTTGCTTATTAAAACGAATAGAAAAAATAACCATTAAATAAGATAAAGAAAATATAAAAATAATAAAGAAAAGAAAGAGAAAGAAGCATGTAAAGATAGTGAAATTTTTTCTGAGCTGGGTTGGGGGTCTAGCTACATATTTGAACATCACTAGTCAAATTCATATCCATATAATCATGTCATGAAAATCGAAGTAGAAAGACAAAATTCGTTAGAAAATATGATGAACTGCAAACGGACTCATACCTCCCCCTCCCCGCCGTCCCTCAAGTCATTTCATCTTGTCTCTGAGCCTATGCGAGAGTATTAATGTGCATATCTATCTATATATATATAGAAGTATATCTCATCTATGTAGGAAATATATCTATAAAGATACGATATAGACTTAAAAAAAGAAGCAACGAAAGAAAAATATAACATAAGCATGTATCTCCTCTATAACAAATACACAAGCATATAAAAAGAATATAACTTTTAAAAGTTTCAGACTAGACACGATCGATGTTCTCTGGCTCCGCCGCGACGCCACTAAAAATTGTGTGTGCTGCACGTCCTACGTCGTCGTCTTCTATAGCAATTTTCTGTGTTGTATTTGATGAGACAACTTTTGCCTACCATTTGGATGAGTATTCACACAGAGCACACAGCACCAGAGCAAAAGAAGAAGGAACAAGACAACAGAGAGAACAGAGGACGACGATGACTTCGACGACAATGGTTATAGAGCAGCATGGGCATGGAGAGAAAAAATCATGTTTTTTTTTGTTTTATTCTTTACGAGAGAGAGAGAGAGGAAAGAATATTAGTATAGCAGGCAAAAGCAGATTTATTTTATTATAAATATTTTTAACTTTTTTTTTTGTTACTAAAATCTCTTAGAACATCCCCTAAAATCCCGGAATGTATGTAACCAAAAAAAGGAATAAAAAAGAAACATTATACAAGTATATTCTTAGAATAATTTTCTATCTAGCTATTCCTTGCCCTTCTACCTCCTACCACCAAACCACTCCTCTAGAAAATCCACAAAAAAAAATAAAACGAAAATCCACCCAATACTGAGTGTGTGTCCCCCGACATTGCCCCTAAATGCCCGGCGGCGGCCCATGAATTCAATTCTGGGGTATGTGGTTGTCCATATCGTCATACTACATCGGAATCGAACGTTATGCACAAACATAACGAGAAATTCATTCTTATGTATCCATAAATTTTAAAATTTATATATATTTATATAAAAATCTATAAATATATATATATATACATATGTCCGAGGAATATTGCATACACATAAATGAAAGAAAATTTGAATTGTTATGCTACAATACATCTGCTTGTAGTAGAGATAGACTGCGCTGGGCGCTGGGACACAATCATATATTATATAGGCGCTGATATTGAGCTTATATCTTCCGTCCATGCCAAAAAACTACTTTATTATAATCAAGACTCGACCAACAAATATATTTTTGAAAACTCCCTTAAATTATATTTATCAAGTTATTGGCTGCAGGAGACTTCTTTTTATTTTCAAATAAATAAAAAACTAAAGAAAATTCTGAATTTTGTAAATAAAGCGAGAAAGAGAGAAAAAAAGGGAGGCTGTTTTTTATATAGCGTAGCGTCTCTGTGTACCGATTATCTTCTCTGTGGTCCATCGCATACTTTTAGGAGTTTCTTTTAGAATTTTATGTTTATGTTTAATTTTGCATACTTTTAGGATTAATTTATTTTAAAAATCTTGTTGCATATTTTTTGGAACAGTTTTTTTGTTATTTATATTTTTGAATGATGGGATACATAAAGTACTGTCGTCGTGAAGGTGCATGTCAAAACATATTGGATCTATAAGGTGAACCAATGACTCTATTTTATACCCAAACAAGAAGACAAGAAACCTTGATAGCGTGCATTACTTCTTCAAGCACATTTCTCGGCACTTTTTTTATGTGGTACAGTCAAGCCTAGGAATCACCCTGGGGAAGAGTGGAAGACCAGAAGGCTTGTAGGCGTTTTTAGTTGGCTGAAGTCAATGTCATAACTGCGGCATACAGGAACGTGTCGATAGTCATAAGCTTTTCACCTACCAACCAGTCCAGTAGGTAAAACGAGAAAGAGATGCAGAGATGAGAGAAGAGGAAGTGATAGCAGACGCGCAGGAATGATACTAGTAAACACAATAAATGGAAATAAGTCGGAAGATATCGTACAAACTGGAGAAAATCTTTAGAGGAGGCCAAGGCTAGATATTGGGCTGTAGAGCACCCCATAGAAAGGAAGGAATTTCATCTCTATATTCCAAATTGTGACTAATCATAAGTCACAAGCTCTTGTAACTAGCCATAACTTTTGTAACTTGTGCTTGTCATTAAGATTTTGTCACTATTCTTATGACTATCACAGCTGTTTTAATATTCTAAACACCTAGTCACGAGAACCTTTCTAAAATAATTCACATCTAAGAGTGAATTTATTTTCGTGGTGTAATGAGATAAAGCAAAAAGTATTGGGAACAACGTAGCCAGTGTATGTGAACGCCCGAGGAGCACCCCTCATCAAAGCTGACTGTGTGTCGGAGAGAAATTATTAAAAAAAATATGCTAGAAACCTGCTCTTGATACACTCTGTGACCAGATATTTATACAGGCACAATTTTGATAGCCGTTGTGACTGTCATCAAAGTTGTGACTGTCATCAACAGCAGAATTAGAATATCAAAATTGTCTCAGGTTGAGATTCATCACACACTTGTGGTTGTGACACAATCACAATTTTGTGACTTGTGACTGATTTTAGAATACTGGTATAAATGTTAAATTATTCTTTTATAACTTTTACTAATTATGTTATAAGAAAAGACGCACCATATTTAATGCGCGATAACCATCAGCAAATAAACCAAAAATCCAAAAAAAAACAAACAACCTTAAATCGAAAAATTTAATTCCAGATAATCTAGAAATCACCCCCCGCCCCGTAACCACTCAAATAAAAAATTCAAATTTCATTATCACCCACTCTGTCTACACCCTACCCTGCCCCATCTATCCACTTAATATTCTCACCCTAGTCTCGCCATTCCCCAAAAATCATTATTTCTACAACACCCCCCCCCCTCCGGCCGTTCGTATTCCATCCCCGACAGACCCTCACAACATTAAAACTACAAAAAAAAAATAATTAAAAAAAACACGATGCGGCTTTTGTTATCCTTGTTGTCCCTGGTCAGGATTAAAATAATGCTAAAAACATTTAGGACGAGGTGTCAGACGAGTTTAAGTCGAGTGGCTGCCGCTCACACCCTTTGTGTGATCCTTTTAACCTTGCTCTTCAAATATTATGCACCCAGGCGAGTGGGTGAAATTTTTTACACGTCGTCCTTTACTGTGTTTACTTTTCCCTCATGCATATGTATGCATATATATATCTATATATATATATATATATATATATATATATATATAGGTGTTTATATAGATATGTATGTACAGCCGTTTGTATACCGCGCGACACTCTATAATCGTTGATATTACGCCTGTATAACGGGAGAGGATGGGGGTCGATTCTTCTCTCCTTAAAAAATACCAACCAACCTCTCTTTACCCTTGTGCATGCATATTCTAGGCCTTTATAACCCTTTCATATTTTTTGTTTCTTCTCTTCAGCTACTGTTGTTCTTGTTCTTGTTTTTTTGTTTGGTGCTATATAGCGCTGAGGGCGAGGCGGCAGCGCGCTAGACCGTCGTCTCAACAACCCACTTTCAGGTACACCGGAGAGGATCTTTAAAAAATTTCCTGTCTGCTGATGTCCCACTGCCACTGAAGGCAAAGGAGTGAAGGGTAGGTGTAGAAAAAACCCTTTTGTTTTCATTGTTGTTGTTGTTGGTGTTATTGTTGTGTTATTGTTGTTGCTGTTGATACCTTCTCGTTTGGTATACTATAATGTATATATACATATAATTTTTTTTTGTTATTATTTTGCATATACATTGTGGTGTGGTTGTTGCAGGTGACAGACACTGCTAACACCTTGCTTTTTCCCACATTTCCCCGTGCACATTTTTTTTGTGCCTGTCCCAAACCCTCCCTCCGTCTTCTACCCAGCCTCCCGGCCCATCTCTTATCCATAAACTTTATTGTACACACTAGTCTTGACATAACCGAGATGACGAGACAGAGTACTTAACATGAAAATTGGAGTTTGAAAGGCCTTTTCAATTACCATATGTATATATATATATAGTCACACATGTATATATGTGTGTGCAGCTCCAGAAAGGAAACGCGGCGGATATAAGTGCACAGAGGTTGGTTGTAGGCTCGAGAGGTTCTGGGTGCCTTTACCCCCTATATAATGCCTACTCCACTAGAGACGTTTCTTTTTTTGGATAGTGAAATACCAGACCAGGACACACGGAGGGTAGTTGAGAGGTAATTTTTGATTTGATTTTCTGCAACAAATAAATTTATGTGTCCTGTTTGTTATCGACATATATTGTCAAAACGTTATATAATAATGTAAAAGATATTTGTTAAATTCAGTACAAGGAAGCAATAACCAGGTGTTCTCAATTTACCAAATTTGGTATAATTAAAAACTGCATAATCGACAATCGTTTTTTCCTGTAACACTGTGCTTTTTGTTGTTGTAATTCAAAGTTAGGACTATTATGTACCCCCCCCCCCCTACCGGAAAACACCGTCGGCCCTCCGGATGAAGGCAAGAAGCACTTTAGTTGAAGAAGACCGCACTTGAGCGGGGCTTATAAGCTCTCTGATAAACATCCTTCTTCTAAGCCAGATCAGAACAGGACATTCACAACAGAGAACAGGTGTGGAAGTCTCAACACCTGAAGTCTGCATCCGCTCTGCTGAGACAGTTCTTCCCCGGGAAGATCACCATGGCAGTGATACGTTGTTTAACAAGCTCTTGCTCGAGAGTCTAAGCGACAAACCACTAGGAAAACTGCTAAAAGGGAGATGGGGTGGACACTGCTTCTCATGAATTAGTGCGCACCATGGAATACTCCCTAGAATACAAACAGTATAGTTTGTGGCATCTTCCCTAGTCAGCCAAATACTTTGGCCTTATTCTGAATTCAAAGCTAAATTGGAGGCTCCTCATTATGAACGGAAGAAAGGAAATACAATTTTTCTATTTTATTTTTGTTTTCTTCTTTTCTTTTCTTTTTTTTTTGCTGTTCTTATTTTTCTTTATTAAGTTTACCTGAAGTTTTGTACAATTTTATTAATTAATGTACTAATTTTTAAGATTAAAATCTTTGTACATGTTTCGAAATTAAATGAATAATAATAATAAAAAAGGGCAAGGAAGGCCAATATTGGAATTTGAGAATCTTCGATGGTGGTGGCATTTCAATTTTCCAATGCGTTTGTCAAACTTTGGGCCTGTTTAGACGGTTCGCTTCCAGGAATGTTCCTCACGAACTTTGCCGATAAAGGGGGAAGTGGGGATCATGAGAGGTACCACTCGATTCCGTATTAAATACCCGTTTATACGTTAATTCGAAATTTTGGTGTAACCTTGAGTTACATCGATTGAATTTTACTGGTATAAGCTTGGTAATAGACAAATAATTTTAATTGGTCTATGATTCAACTCCGTTCTTTTATGTTCAGCTTATCTGATCCGGATCACGTTGTAAAAAAACGTAGCTATTAATGCGAGAAAATGTGCGGTGAGGAAACAAGTAGCGCCATCTATAAATGAAAAATTCGAATGAATGTTATACAAAAGTCGATACAGAAATTTTTATAATTGGCTTCAGCTGCATGTGGGTTCATATGGTGGTGACTTTCGCGTAGATGATGGAGCGGGGGAGGGGGGGGGTACTAGTAGGACATAAACAAAATTAATTACTTAGATTCTTCGAGAATATAAATAATTTCTGTAGCATATTTTTTTAAGTTTAAAAAAATTGAAAAAAAACAATTATCAAAAATTGGCTATGTGCTATTGAAAACCGTTTTAATACGTAGCCATTTTAAATAAATAAAAAAAGAAATACAAAAAAAAAAGAAAGTTTTTTTAAAAGAAACATGTGCCACTTACCCTTTTCAGCAAATGTTATTATCTCTTTAGTGCTACCATAAAAATCATCATGCTCCAGAAAATTATCCTCCTGATTACGTTGATATTGATAGCTATGACTAGATAACATATCATCATGTGTTGTTGATGATACACGACTGCTACTATGACTAGTTGCACCAATATCATATAAAATATTTGTATTTGAATTATTATACATCACAATATTCGAGGCGGATAATGAGGAGATTGATGATGGAGATGATGCTGATGAGGATGAGGATGATGAGGAGGAGGAAGAGGTAATATCACTTTGTTGTTGTTTTTGCTCTCCACTATTATAATAATTATTATTATTATAATTATTTCCACTATTATTATTATTAATATTATCATCACTTTGATCGCTAACAGTTGCTATATAATAATCACTTAGATTATCATTATTATTATTATCTGTTCGAAATCCAAAATTAACACCAACATAGTCTCCGCCATCGGCACGATATAATGTATCCATTATAAATTGTTTTGGTAAACGATGCGTTACATTTGGCTTACTGCTCATACCCAATTTCGATAATATTTGCCTTTTAATTGATTCTAAACGCATCATATCACTCGATATATTATTAATAATTGTTGATCTAATATTATTATTATTGTTATTTTTATTATTATTGTTATTATTATTAATTGATTTTGTATTTTGAGCAGTTTTATAATCAATATTATTATTATTATCAATATTATAATATTTTTTTGATAATAATGATGATGATTCGGAATTTGATGTTTCTAATATTGATGATCCTTTTAATGATATATATGATCTATCATTATTATTATTATTATTGTTATTTTTATTATCATTATTATTATTATTAAAAACACAATTTGGACAACCGATGCTAGCTACAATAGATCTACTATCTATATCATCAATATTATATGTTCTATCAAATTGTTTATTATTATTATTATTATTATTATTATTTATATTTATATTATCATTTATATTATCATCATCATCATCATGATAATGATGCTGTTGCTGTTGCATTATTGATCTTTGATGTTGTTTATGGAATTTTTGTTGATTTTTATTATTATTATTATCTAAATGTACTGGCACATGATAATGATAATTTTTTTTATATTTTTGTTGATGTTGTTCATTTTCATAAAATTTACTATCATCAAGATGATAATTTTCTGAATTTGTATTTGAATAATAATAATTATTATTATTATTATCATTATTATTATTATTATTACTATTATTATCATTATTACCATTATTATTATTATTATCATTATTATCATTATTATCATTATTATCATTATTATCATTATTATCATTATCATCATTATTATTATTTAGATAGCTATAATTATTATTTAAATATTTATAATAACTGTTATTGTCATTGTTTTTGCTATTATTATTATTATTATTATCTTTGTTATTTTTATCATTATCATCATTATTATTTTCTTTATTATTATCATTATTATTAATATTAACATCATATTCAGCATCAAATATTCTTTTGTTACGATTATTACGAATTTTACTTTTTCTGTTATTACTAATATTATCAGTATTTTTCTGATTTTTAGTTATGCTACTACTACGCTTATATTTACTATTATTCTTATTATTATTAGTGTTATGGCTTTTTGTGTTGTTATTATTAGTATTATTATTATGTTCATTATTATTTTCATTATTCTCATTATTATTATTGTTATTATTATTATTATTACTATTATTATAATTATCTTTATTATTTTTTCTATTATTTGTTGTTCCACTGCCATTTGTTGTTCCGCTACTACTATTACCAGCATTGCCACCCCCACTGCCACTATTATTATTGTTATTATTGTTACTATTATTATTATTGTTATTATTATTATTGCTATTATTATTATTATTATTAGTATTGCTATTATTTGTATTTTTATTATTACTATTATTTGTATTTTTATTATTATAAATTTTATTAAATTTTTTATTATTACTTAATATATCAAATTTTTTATTTTGCTGTTCCGCTGTATTTATTATTCTGTTAATACTTGAATTTATTTTAATCATATGGTCACCATTTGTATTCATTTTACAACTAATCAATAATGGACCTTCTAGCCATACAAGACCAATTAATAACCATACTAAACTACCAGATAATGATCGACGCCTTCTATTTGGCTTACGGCAGCTTTTTGATGTTGTAGTTGATGTTGTTGTTGATGTTGTTGTTGATGTTGTTGATGATGTTGTTGATGATAATGATGATGTTAGTAATGTTGTTGTTGTTGACGATGTTAATGTTGATGCTGATGTTGTTGATGATAATGATGATGTTATTATTGATGTTGTTGATGTTGTTGCTGCTGTTAGGGTCGTTGTTGTTTTTGTTGTTGTAACTATTGTTGATGTTTGGTTATTACTAAAATTATTATTTGTATTATTGTTGTTATTATTATTAATTTCAACTGAATTTGTTGTTGATTTTGTTGATACAATATTATTATTATTATTATTTATAATTCCACTTTGTTTTTTTCTACTATAATGATGATTTATATGATTTCTAAATTTTTTATTACTACCATCATTATTATTATTGTTATTATTATTATCATTACTAATTTTATTATATCTATTCCAACTACAATCTCCACTAATTAAATTCACAAATCCGGTAAAATATTGATGATATCCATATTTAACAGCATTACAATTATCATCATCATTATAAACAACATCGTTATTCTTACCACAGCCATCATTATCATTGTTTCTAATATTTATTACCCCACAATTACCATTGTCATAACTATTTATTACTTTTTTATTACATTCATTACTACCACTGTTCTCATTAATATTATTACATCTACTACTACTACCACCACCACCGCCTTCAAATCCTCCACCACCATCACCACCACCTGGCCCGGGTCCAGGTGGTACATGATACGAGCAACAGCATAATTGTAAATATTGCTTACAATATCTTTGATAATATTTTTGTATAATATTATTATTATTTATATTTATAATACATGGTAAATTTAGTATATTAATTATTTTCATTATAACAATAGCTAACATTTGTAATAAAAATATATAATTTATTAATAATATTATTATAGAATGTTTTGGACGTATTATTAATTCAATATATATACGTATACCGCGAGCTATTGTTATTATTATTATTATAACAATAATTACCACTATTAATAGTAGAAATAGTATAATCACAAATATAATTCGAACTTTTCGTTTCATAACTATTTTTTTTATTTATTTTTTATTTTTATTTATTTATTTAATTTTTTTTGTTTAATAATAATAAAAAAACAAAATTCCCACATTCACATTTGCGGCAAAAAATACTGTGTATGTATTTTTTTATATTTATATTTAGCTGCAATTGTTGTTGTTATTAAATTGGCAATTGTAGTTGTAATTTGTAATTGTAATTGTAGTTGTTGTAGTAGTACATATTTTCTTCTTTTTTTTGTTCACTTTTATTTATATTTATTTTTATAAATATTTTTTTTGGCAGGTTTAAATTTTTTTTGTATTTATTGTTTTTTGTTATTTTTAAATTGTTTTTTATATATTTTTAGAAGAAAAAAATAAACAAGAACTTTTCTTATTGTTTAAATAATAATAATAAAAAAAGATTTATTGTTGTTGTTGTTTATAATGCGTGTGTGTATGGCGTGTATCTTCCTTAGTTTGTGTGGTTCAAGTAATATTTGTTTATTTAATATTTTGTTTTTTAATTAACCGAAAAATTAAATTTATTTTTTTAATATATTAAGTTTAGTACTGTTTGTGTTTTTTAAAATTTTTTGTTAATAAATATTTTCTATTTCTTTTTTTGTCCTTTTAGTTTTAGTGTTATTTTTATTTTTTATTTTTCAAATAAAACAAAAAAATGAAACAGAATAATTTTTGTTTATTTTTTGCTTTTTAATTTTTTAAGTTTTTATTTTTCTTTTTTCTTGAATTGTTGTTGCTTTGTTTTTGTTGTTGTTTTAGTTGTTATATTTCTCAAAATTTGTTTTAATGCTGTTTTAGTAACACACAATTTGCTCAGTTTGGTCTAAAAAAATTGTTTTTTGGTGTTATAATTGTTTTTCTCAATGTTGTCAACTTGTTTTTTTGTTTTATGGCTATTATTGTTGTTGTTTTCTTTTATTTATTGTTATTGTATTTTTTTTGTTTATTTGTAGCTTGGTAAATACCCTTACTAAATCTCGTTAGTTTTGTTCTTCTTTTTCCTCCTTATATTTATTCTTATTTATCATTCCTATATTTTGGTGTTGTTTTTGTGGTATTGTTTTTATTTTTCTCCTTTCTGCTATAATATTGCTGCATTAATCCTTGTCTTTCTTTATTTTTATTTTGTTAATTTCCCCATTAACAAACGGCACCACCGATTTTATTTTCTTTTATTTATATTTTCCTATTTCTTCTTTAATTTATTTATGTTTTAGTTTATTAAATTCTTTTCCATTCATTTTCAATTTGCTTGTATGCTTTACCTTCTTAGTTTTATTTTCTTTTTGTTTTTCTTTCTTTTAAATTTTTTTTGTAAATATTATTATTCTTGTTTAAATATATTATTTTTTTTCTCTGTTCTTTATCAGTATATATATTTACATAAACATATGTGTAATGTTCTGCACATAAAATAGAGTAAATAGCATTTTTTTATATATTATTTTTTTTGGAAAGTGTGTTTTCGTAATATATCAAAAAAAACGCCTGCGTAGGTAACAGCCTTTATGTTGTTTTATTATTTTTTTTTAATTTATTTATTTATTTTCTTATTTATTTTTTTTTATTTATTCAAAAAACGTTTCTTTTCTGTTTTTTATTTGTGTTTTGCTCTTACACTTGTTGCTTTTTCTCGTTATGGTTTTTTTTTGAAAATATGAGAAATAATAAATGGACTTTTTTAAATTGTTTTTTTTTTCAAATTTATTTAATAATAATAATTATTAAATATTATTATTATATCCTTATGTTATTATTATAATTATTAATAATACAGAAAGGCATTTTCTTTGTTGTTGTTTTTTTTATTGTTCTTTTTATTTAACAATAATTTTATTAAAATTATTTCCTTTTTTATTAAATTAATATTATTATTATTATTTTATTATAATGATTTTCTCTCTCTGATTGCGTGTGTTTATAATAAATTATTTTAATAATATATAATAATTAATAAATGTTTTTTTTTTGTTTAATTTTTTTTTATAATTGGAAATTATTTTTAATTTTTTTTATATATTTTTCAAATATTGCTTTTTGTTGAATGCTTGTTTGTTGCTGTTTTTTTTCTGCTGTAGTTTTTTTGTTGTTGTATTATTAATTTTATTATTTTTAATGTTATTATTATTACTTTTATCATGTTGTTGTTTGTATCATATTTTTGTTTATTATTTCCGTTTTTTAGTTAGTTTTTTTCCAAACACAAAAAATATATTTATATTTATTGTTCCACACACACAACAACAAGCAAATAATTATAGAAAATAAATTCAACTTTTATTCCATTTATTTATTATAATATCCATAAAATATGCACAGTTTTTTTGTTGTTTTGTTATTTTTTTAATTTATTTTATTTATTTATTAATTTTTTTTTTAATCAAAAAAAATGCACAGAGTTTGCGTGAGAGTATGTGCATATATATAATAATATTACTTTTATTTTTATTAATTTGTTTTTAGAATATTTTTTTCGTTTTAAGTTTTTACTTATTTTTTTATTTTTATTTTTTTTATCCGTAAGGCAACTTTTTTTCTCTCGGCTTTTATTTTATTTTTCTCTTTAAAAAGAAAACAAAAATGTTTTGTTTTTTTTATGTTTAAATATATTTTTTTAATTTAAATTCAATTCTTTTCGTTCATTTTTATATGTTTTGAAAAAACAAAACACAATTAAATTTTTAAGTGTTTTTTTTATTTTTTAATATAATTTTGTTTTTTTTTAAATTAATTTTTTTTATAGTAACGTTTTTTAAATTTGATTTTTGTTTTTTAATTTATTTCAAAATTTTGTTCACCCCTAAGCAATTTTATTTTATTTTTTTATTTTTTTTATTTGTGTTAATCCTTTATTTGTTTTTTTTTTATTTTTTTTATCTCTCAATGGACGGAAATAAATTTAATATGATTTTGTTAATTTACTTTTTTGTGTTTCATTCTTTTCTTACTAGATTTTTTGTTGTTATTGTTGTTGATTTTTATGCTTTTTTTAATTATCTTTCCTTTTTTCACTTTTATTTCTTAGCTTGCGCACAAAAAGCTTAAAACGCTTACAATTTTCTTCTTTTATATTTTTTTTTAATTTTATTTATTTCTTCCCTTTTTTTAATATTATTTATTTAGTATTTCTTCTTCATTTTTTATTTTAAATTCTTTACCTTTTTTTTATTTTTATATATATATATTTGTTTTGTTTTCTTTTTATTCCTTTTTTTTGTTGTTTTAAATTTTAATCCTTTAATCGAAAATCACATAAAAACAAAAATTAACGAAAGAAAACCTTCTCTTTTTTATTTCTCGTTCGTTTTTTGCTTTCAATCTACTTTTTTTATTCCGACTTTTTTGTTTTCATTCTTTTTCTTATTTGTTTCTTTAGTTATAATTAATTATTTTCAATATTATCAAAATACCACGAAAAAAATTGTGTGTAGTTTAAATTTATGGTTTTCTTCTCTTTACCTTTCTTTTCGTTAAAGTTTAAATTTTTTGTTTTAATTTTGCTTTATTTTTCTTTAATTTTGGACGGTTTTTCTCTTCGCTTAATTTATATATTAATATATATATATTTTTTAGGAGGGAAAATGTTTCTAATTTTTATTCTTTTTGCTTTTTTTATATAATTAATAATATTTTATTGTTTCGCTTTTGAAAATAAAAAAATTGCATCCCATGCTTTTTTTTATTATTATTACTCTTTTTTTCTTTATTTTTTTCACGTTCCTTCTCTTCTTTTTTTGTTTGTTTTTTTTGTTTTTCACAAATATATTATTAATAATTCTCCTCTTGCACTTTTTATATATAGCCTTATTCGTTCCTTTCGTTTTCTTTTACCATTTTCTAATTAATCCTCTTTTCTTGTTTTTTTAATGTAATTAATAATAATTATGATTATTTATTTTTATTTTAAGAAATTTAATGATTTTTGTCTTCTCCTTTTTTTAAATTTTGCTGTTGTTCTTCTTTTCTTTATTTTCTTATTTTGTTGTTTTGTTTGTTTTATATTTGTTTAAAAACAGCAAAAATTTTTTAATAATATATTTTTGTTTGTTTGTGTGTTTTTTTAAATTTTTTTTTGTTTTATATTATCTTTTCACTTCTGAGGCACTGATTAATTATTTTTTCTTTTTTTAAATGTAGAATTTTTTAGGCAATTATTATTATTAATAAATTTAGCACTTGAAGTTCACCTGAAAAAATGAAAGAGAGATTGTAGAAGAAGAAAAATATATATTGTATATATAACTTTGAATTTGCTTATAAATATAAATAAAAATTAAAAAAAAATATTTTAAAATATCTTCAACAAAAACAACAAAACAGCATGAAATATATTTATTAATAATGCAATGTAAAAATGCCAGTAATTTATGCCATAGGTAACTAAGGGTGGGTGCCAAATTGAAAAAAAAACGGAACAAAACAAAACCATAAAAAGTGGAAGAAAAAAGTGGTCCTTATTCTGGTTGTCACTTATGGTGACAAATGGCGAATTGAGACAAAAATCCTATTATGGTTCTCTAAAAAAGTAACATTTCAGGAGATAAGGCGAATTACAGTTGTCACTGATATCGAGAAATGGCGAATTCAGTGACAATTGTTCTCACTTGATGTTTGTAAATTTCTCATTATGGTGAAGTGACAAACAGAATAAGGGCCAGTGTAAAGTGAACATTAAAACACAAAAAAAATCCAACTGCTTCACGTGCGTGTTCTAACCCGCCGTCTAGAAAGCGAAGGCCACCGGGCAGAACATAGCGGACGCGCAGTCCTATGACTGACGAACGGCTCACGTAAGTTTCCTTTGATCCTATTCAAATTGGAAGCTCGTACCACAGCAGGTGTCGTGGCCAATATCTGTCCGACGATGAAATGTTGCCCCGTCTCAAGAGGCATAGTACTTTGACACGGACAAATTTTATTGACTCTGAGCCTTGTTAGCTAAACTCAAAGCTATTGGTGTTGACTCAATTCTACAGAATTGGATTGAGAGTTTACTTTCTGGCCGTTAAAACAATTCTTTCGTATGGTTGTTGCGAAGCATGGAAAGTCACCAGTAATTTATCACAAGTAAGCCTTCAAGCTTTCATCAACAGATGCTTACGTAATATCCTAAATTAAAATTGAAAAACTGACCAAGAAAGGATAAACGAGACGAGATCAGGCGAAGCAAATGGAATTAAATTGACCACTTGGATCTTGCTGCGACGAGAAAACGAGCCAATCTAGCTAAAACTGGAATCCGCTTGGCTGGTATTCGCAAGGAACCCGTCGAGTTGGAAGACCTAGAACAATGCTGGAGAGAAAACCTCCGCGCTGGAGGAAACTGTCTCCGCCCTATGTATCCCACGAGAGATTAAAAGAGCAGAAGAAGAAGAGTGTGAGTAGATATCAATGTATATAACGTTTGAATTCGAAGATGTACGAGTTCAGAAATACTGACTGCGGGAGATTGTTCCATGGCCGAGTTGTTCTATTTATAAACGAAGTTCTAGACCGTAGTGTGCACGAAAAAGGGAGGGGGAGGCTGTAAGGTATGAAAGCGCGATGAGTTTTATATGACGCAGCTTTTCACTTTATCAAGCCACGCTAAGATGGCTTAGGATTTAAAGAAATGAATCATCCATTCGGTTCACGCCGCCGACCACTGAGAGATACAGGGAAGGTTTTATTAGAGAAATATGAGACACTACTCTTCATTTTATAGGCGTGTTAAATTCGACACATTTCTAACGTGTCCCTAAGTCAAGAATTACCCACTAAGGTATATCCAGACACCCCATAATAGTGAACGTAAGTCAGCTGTAGTAAAAATAATAATTATATCTCTAGTTTATTATAAATATGTACTTCAATTTCAATTGGCTTAATTTTTATTATAAATCCTGAATATTTTTTTTAATAAATAAATTAAAGAGAAACATTATTTTTAAATAAAAGGAAAAAAGAGAAATTAATAGAAAGATGAAAAAAAAACTCTCCCTGTTAAAAAAATACTTTAACAAAAGAAACACACTGAAGATTGCCCATCAGCTATTAAGAAAGGACATTTTGTAATAAATGAGAGAAAGCAATCTCAAGGACATCAGCTGGAGGAGTACTAACGAACAGCCTTGTCGCTTTGCCGGCTCCACCACGTATAAAAAAACTCTATATTCCGTTTCAGGACAAAAAAAAATTATATGATATTGAAGAAACTATATATATATACATATATCTATAGTACATATACTTTATTATATGTTCAGTTATGTGTGTAAAAGGCATATAAAAAAAGGATATAATTTTCACTAATTAAGTCTCCACTTTAAAATATAATATACAGAATCCTTCCGAACTTAGTTGATAAAAAGATTTAAAAAATCCCACAAAAAACCTAGAAAAATAAAAGGAAAACCCCATGTACATATATACGATTATATATATATATTATATACGATTTAAATATTATTACTAAAAATAAAGTAAAAAAAAAGAAAATTTAAATAAAAAAAATAAAAATCCACGAAAACGAAAAAAGTGCAACTTACTGAATCTTATTTTTGGGATTAGTTCGGTTTTTTGTTTCAATCCTTTCTTTTTTTGGTGATGTCTCTACGTTAGTGTTTTTTTTTCTACTTTTAGTTTATTTTGTTTTTTTTTTGTATAGAAAGTATTGTTTAAATTTTATTTATGTACATTTTTTTCACTATGATTTTTCTGTTTTTTTTAATATTCTTGTATTTTTTTCGTTTTTGTTGAATATGTGTGTGTTTTTTTAAATTTTTATCTTACGAAAAAAAACAAACTTATATTTTTGTTTTATTACAATTATTATTATTTTTTATTTATTATTACTTTTTTTTTGATTTTGTTGAAATATATTTTTTTTGTGTATATGAAAAAACACGATATCATATTTAGGGTGAAATTTTTTTTTTGTTTAACTTTTTTTTTATTAAAAAATCACACTGCAATTAAATATATAACTCTACTCAAGAAGGACTAAGGCGGCATACAGGATGATTTCTAGGCAAAAGCTAATGCTAAACTGACCACTACCATGGTGTCAACTTTATTCTATTGAATATAAAAAAATCCCTATATAAAGTATAGAGAAGAGATGACAGTGTAGAAAAGCAGCAGCAGCAGCAAGCACATGTCTCCCCATTGCGAATAGAGTTAAAAGCTAAGGGAATTTGATTATCTAGATATATATCTCTATGCATATATTCGCACATGTATATATGTACATAAAATATATATATATAGATAGATATATATTATCTATCCTATCGTACATAAAAATATATAGATATGTACAATATATATATATGTATATATATAGATAGATACATACATGGATACAGCACAGGATATACAGGACTCTCTCTCTCTATATATATACTATATATGGCAAAGATATACGCTTGATAGGAAAAATATTTTTTTATGCCTTTCGTTACGCAGCATGTTCTCCGGCTTTTCCCATTTGGCTCTCGTGTGTGTATTTAGATTTTTGCATTAATTTATGGTGAATAGTTGCGCGAAATAAGAAAAATTGTATAAAAAAAAGGATACAAGTAGAATTTGTCTTCTGTTTTACTGTTATTACTTTAACTGGTAAGGATATGCACATAATGTGCTTTATATGTATATAGTGTATATGTACTACATACGACTCTATATTTTTTGGGTCTTTTTCCAATCTTCTTCTTTCATTTTCTACTTGTCTTTCTGTAGATAAATTTGTCTAGTAGTGAAATCTCTCTTAAATATTTTTTTTTGTCAGTATCCCTTTTTTATTATTAAGAAGAATGCAGTTTCGATTTCTTGTTTTTTTTTTTTTGAGGGTGTAACTGAGTAACTCCATTTATATTTTGTGTTTTTATTTATTAAATATAGTTTCTTCTTCTTCTTATTTTAATGAGTTCTCATTATCATGTCCCCCATCTATACTTCAAATTTATTAACTTAGATTGCTTGAGCCGTTTTTTTTCAACAATCTGCAAAGAGTTTCTTGTCTCTTTTTTTCTCAGACTCCAGACATTTAGAAGATGGGTGTTTTTTACATGCACTTGTGTTAGTTTTAATGATTAACTTAGATAACTCAGTAGATAAGACATAGCAGACAGGGTACTCCTCCCTTGTCCATCTGTGGTAATCTGTGGTACTGTGCCGGCGTCACACTAGCCATGTTGTCGGCTAGTTTAGCGGGATTCTACTTGTTTCACAGGAGATATAAAACACTCCCACGAGTGTTATTCTCCTGACAAACCTCGACCTGGACTCTTATTTCTGGTATATCCATACCGCTATTGAAGATACATAAACTTAACGAAATCGAATCGCCCCTCGTTACAAAAAATGTTTGTTTTTTAGTTTTTTTTACTACATCCGTGAGCTTCACATGTAAATTTCATTCTTTTTAGGGTGTGTGTGTGAACTCCTACAACATATCTATCCTTTAGCACTCTTCAGACTACTCTCGCCACTAAATACAACTTGTTTGTAAATCAAGCATAAACAAAAGATCTAGAAAAAAACTTGGCAACTACCCGGATTTCTTAAGTACTCGAAGAACCCGTGACCCGTGTTTAAAAAAGTTACAGCCTTATTTACCTAAGAGGAAACCCTCAAAATTTTAACGTATAAGCAAGAGCAATCAGTAAAAAGTGTTGGTCTCGATATTATTAAACTGTGTTTCTTTAATGGCCAACTGTATGTAGTTTGTTCAAGAGTTGCAAAATCTGAAAATCTTTACATTGAAACTTCAAATGGAGGAACAGTGAACAGCCCTTTTTTGGATGGGGAATTGTTAGGGACCTTCTAGAAAGGCTGTAAACTGAATTTCACACCGGTCTGACCAGTATCTCCCGAGATACTGAGTGTTTAAGCCCCCCCCTTGGGAAATCACAAAACAGGTCATAAAGCTCGAACCGCTTGGAAATTTTGAGAAAACTAAACGGATCTGGATTCAAAAGACCGAACCCTTTCCAACGAGGCACCATTCGTCACAATCGGACCACCGTACCAAAAGTGTGATAAAACGGGCAAAAAAATACCAGTACCACCCCTTTGCATTTTTAGCGATTTTGGGAAAGTTCTGGAGCAGCCCTTTTTTGGATGAGGAATTGTTAGGGAGCTTCTAGGGCGGCTGTAAATTGAATTTCCCACCGGTCTGACTAGTATTTCCCAAGATAATGGGTGTTTAAGGCCCCCTCCCGCCTTGGGAAATCACCAAAAAGTTCATAACGCCCGAATCCCTTGGAACTTTTTTGGAAAACTCAACGGATGTGGATTCAGAGGAACCATTCGTCAAAATCGGACCACCATAGCAAAAGGGTAAAAAAACGGACCACAAAAGGGCCCTTTGCATTTTTAGCGATTTTGGGAAAGTTCTGGAGCAGCCGTTTTTTGGATGGGGAATTGTTAGGGACCTTCTAGGGAGGCTGTAAATTGAATTTCACACCGGTCTGACCAGTATTTCTTCATTGGTTAACAGTCGTTCGATTGTGACGTGTTATTTCTTGTGTGATTGTGGTCTTATTATTTTTTGTGGAATTCAATTTAGTAATATTTTGTGTTTTGTTTACACCTAAAGGTGGGCATCCACCAAGAGTTTTGTCTTCGCACTATCTCCATACATTATCCGCCGAAGTGTCTCCACCGAAATCAATGTGCGGAGATAATAAATGTGCGGACATAATAAATGTGCGGAGATAAGAAGTGCGGAGACTACACACGCACACCGATATTCCAGTGGATACAAAACGTATCCATTAAAAAATGTTCTGTGTCGGTGGGGAGAACTTCTGCGGGGACTGTGCGCGGATACTTAAATGCAGTGGATACTTGAAAAAAGACTTCGAAAAGTCTTGAAGTTGCTTGTTGAGGCCTATCTTTTGTTTTCCAGTGAATATGGAAAACACAAAACATCTTAGTACAGACAAGGGTATTATTTTCAAGAGAGTTTTCAAACGCGGTTGGCTTGAGGCGTAGATTGCCTCGAGTGAAGTCAATTTTTTTTTTGTTTTTCTAGAGTTTCCTAATACTGAATGGACACCTTGTTCAGCCCTGGTTTTTAAGTAAGGTCTCACACAACACCGCGGTCCGCTTTTTTTGAATTTGCCACAATAATAAATGCTGCAGACCACATTGCTAAATTTTCGTCCTCAAAGTTAATTTTTTTATATTTTCTAATCGTCCACCAAATAGCCATTGAAGCGTGGTAATATATTAAGACCAAAACGGAAAACATAAAACATGCGCGCACACAAGAATTTTATCATTCAAGGTCATATCCACCTAAAGTCTTGTCTCTGTAGAGTGCGCGCACAGTCCTTTAGAAGATAGTTTGAGACTTTTCATATGCTTGTTGCAAGATTTTACTGGATATGCAATAAAAGCTTTGTCTCCCCACGGTTTGAGATTTTTCGTTTTTTGCTCTATTTGTGCGGATTTTTATGTGCGCGCACTAAATGTGTTTTTTTACGAATCCCGTCCCGGGATCTCTGGGATCCCGAGTTTTTTTTGAAGGGTGGGGATAGAAATGTCCAAAGTTAAGAAACGCTTTCTAAGATATTCAGCCTGTTTCTTTACGAAATCCCGGGTTCCCTGGGATCCCAATTCATGTTTCTTTACTTTCTCGGGATCATTTCCCCTCCATCCGAAAGAGCCAGAGGTCTGGACTTCTGGCGGCTTGGATTAAATGAGAAATGTCAAAAGGTGACAGTTCTCAGCTAAGGTGACAGTTCTCGATCTTCAACATCAATTGATTTAATAAAAGATATTCGTCTTATCGAGGCAATAGTGCAAATAATTAATAAATTGAAGTGTTGTGTTATCGAAACAACAGTGAAAATAATAATTAAATTGAAGTTTCTTGCTATCGAGACAATTAGTGCAAATAAATAATTAGTTCGTCTTCTTGGATTTCTCAAATATCCCAGAAAGCGTTTCTTAAAGCCTGAAATACATTAAGAGGCAGTGCGTCGCGTCGCGTCGCAGTAAAATTTAGATTTATAGTTACAGAATGTGGCGAGTCACATTAATCACACTGCGACGCACCGCGACGCGACGCGCTGCTTTGGCTTAGGCTAATTTCTAAAACACTGCTTTTTTTGACAGTTGTCGTCAATCACACCGATAACATGGAAGAAGAAAGGTTAATTAAGTTAGTACGCGGCAAAGAATTGTTATATAATAAAAGCCATCGAGACTACAATCTTCTTTTAACCTGGTTTCGTCTCAACATATTTTTTTTAATTAATTATTTGCCTTTTAATACATGAATAATCAAATTGTCAAAAAAACGCGCAGCGCTTTCAATGTGCGTTAACGTTCATACTTTAATCAAACACTGCGGCGCACAGCGACGCGACGCGACGCACTGCCTCTTAATGTATTTCAGGCTTAACTTTTGACATTTCTATCCCCACCCTTTCAAAAAAACTCGGGATCCCAGAGATCCCGGAATTCGTAAAGAAACACACTTATTTTGAGAAATCCAAGAAGAAGAACTATTTATTTATTTGCACCATTGTCTCGATAACAAAAAACTTCAATTTATTTACTATTTTCACTGTTGTTTCGATAACACAAAACTTCAATTTATTTATTATTTTCACTATTGCCTCGATAATACGTATATCTTCTATTAAATCAATTGATGTTGAAAATTGAGAACTGTCTGTCACCTTAGTTGAGAACTGTCACCTTTTGACATTTCACATTTCATCCAAGCCGCCAGAAGCCCAGACTTGTGGCTTTTTGGGATGGAGGGGAAATGAGCCCGAGAAAGTAAAGAAACACGAATTGGGATCCCAGGGATCCCGGGATTTCGTAAAGAAACAGGCTGACTGGCTGCAGACCGCAGTGGAAACGCACCTTAATAGTGATGTTTAATAATTAATCATATATATTTGTGTTATTTATCATTAATTATGTAATTGGAAATAGTTAATTTTTAGTGGTACAGTGATTTGGTTTTATGTGTATGTTAGTTCATGTGTTCGCAAACAGTGTTAAAAAGTGATTTATGTGAAAGAATATTTCTGTTAAATGTTTTTTATTGAATTAATCAATTTTAAATCTAATTGATTACTTAATATTTGTTTAAAAATTTTGTGATTATTGACATAACCTTTATCCGTCATTCATCTCTCTTTTACTTTTCTTTTTCTTTTCTTGTTTCACCTAAAGGTATGCAAGGATTTTAATCTTGAAAACCTCAAATTAGTTTAAATTTGTTTTCAAACTGCAAATTAGTTTAAATTTCAATCGAGGAATTTGTTTTTGCAGTTCAATTTGACAAGAATCAGTCAAATTAAGAGAGTTCCCGACAGAGTTGACCTCTAAGCCGGTCTCTATATCAACCTCCTCACCACTAATAGTGGATGGTCCCTCGGTTACGGAAGTTCCAGTGCCAGAATCGCCCTCTATGCCTGCCTTGGTAGCAAACTCTCTGCCTCTAATGGTAAATGGTCCACCGGTCAATGAAGGTACAGATCCTCTTGAGTCTTGCACCCCTCTGTTAACGGTACCGAGACCTTTAAACATCTTCATCTCGAGATTATCTCCCGAAACTAACACGGAGACTATGTCTGAATATTTAAGGAATAAATCTATAGACCCCGGAACTGTTTATTGCAGAAGAGTCAGCAAGCCTTCCAAGCCTGCTGCATCTTTTATTTTGTCTGCACTGCCTGTTACTGCTGAGATACTCTTAGACCCCGGTTTCTGGCCTGCTGGTGCCCTTACCAAGCTTTTTGCTCCGCGTAAATCAGGCTCAACATTCAAACGCTTCCACTTCGAGCCTTCCTCAGATATCATTAAACTAGGGACGATTTCCCTCTACTACCAGAAAGGGGAACCAGGTCTAAAACTAAGGACATCCTTCTGGCATCGATGGCTAGTGGTCTCGATGTCATAGCATTCACTGAAATCTGGCTCCATACGGCCATTATTAATGCTGAACTCTTTGATTCCTCCTACCAAGTCTTTCGGAGGGACCGGAAGCTCCTGGGGGTGGCGTAGTTCTTGCTTGTAACCCAATTTCGCTTCCTAGGTTCTCTAACCACTTTGACGTCGAGCTTGTTGCTCTCAAAATTTCCCTTTCTAAAACGAATCTCTTCCTGCTGTACTGCTATATCCCACCAGATATTGTGTGCAGGGACCGGACCGGCTCGGTACCAGAGTGCTGGGGAGGGTCGAGAAGGAGCCCGCATTTTCGGTCGCATGCTCGTTATGCGGTGTTTCTCTTCTTATACCTTTTTGGGTGCTCTCGTCCGGTTCGGTCCCTGCACATAAGTGCGGCCCGTTTCTCAGCCCAGCTGAGAAGTGTACCTTCTGAGCTAGAAGGATAAACTCTATCTATCTGTCATATGTTAAGCACGCTTGACGATGGGGGTAATAACCTCTATGATATTCTCATCTCTTGTGTTGATCATATCCTGAGTATGAGGAACACTAGTGATGAGCTACTTCTTCTATGTGATTTCAATTTACCCAATATTCAATAGGTATACTCGTATGTCGAAGATGACGATAACTACCTTCCTGAAGGCAACCTTTATTTTAAGGAATCCTGCTTTCTCGATTCCTTATTCTCACTCGGCTTGAATCAAATGAGCGGTGTGACTAATGTGTTAGGGAGGCAGTTGGATCTTGTAATCTATACTGACTCGTTCAATCCAATAGTCATAACGTCTGTTGACAATTACCACCCTCCTCTCTTGCTTAATTATTGCTACAATTCAGAGAATAATCCTTGTCCGGAGATGGTAACCGTTTCCTTCAACTTTAAAAAGGCTAACGTTAGTGAGCTATCATCTAAACTTGCCTTGATAGATTTCAACAGCTTACTTTCCGCAAATGAGTTGGATGACGACGTGGTACGGTTTTAGAAGAAAGAAAGAACGAAATATCGAATTATAGACCAGTTGCGAAGTTGTATGTTATTCTGAAACTTTTTGAATCGATCATTTATTTTGCAATCGTGCCTATCTGCAGGAGGCTGGTCTCAAAGAATCAACATAGTTTTCTTGCAGCTCGTTCCACTACCACTAATCTTCTTGTGTTCACTTCTCATGCTGTCGTTTCCGGTTGCCAAACTGATTGTGTTTACACTGATTTTAGTAAGGCATTTTACAAGCTCTCCCACTCCATTATAATTCTCAAATTAAGAATGTTAGGCTTTCCACAAGCCCTTCAAGTATGGTTTCAGTCTTACTTGGCTGACAGGACCTACGAAGTTCTTTTTCGCGAATCCAAATCAGTAACCATTGAAGCGTCATCCGGTGTCCGTCAAGGAAGTCATCTTGGTCCTCTCCTCTTTATTCTATCAATTTATGACACTGTAGAATCTTAATTTACGCTGACGACATCAAATTGTACGTCACATAAAGAGTACCTATTGAGGATTGCAAACTTTTGCAAGTTGACCTTGACACCTTTTACTCTTGGTGTGCTAACAACAACCTGGTTCTTAATATTAGTAAATGCGAAATCATGACTTTTAGTAGGAGGCGTGGTCCTATAATTTTTAACTACACCTTTTCTAATGAGGGTATCCCTCGTGTTAATTTTGTTAAAGATCTCGGGATTCGATTTGATAGTTAGCTGGATTTTTCCACTCACATCAACTATATTTCTTCCAGAGGGAGTAAGTCCTGGGTTTTATAAAAAGGTGGTCCAAAGAATTTAGCAACACCTTGATCACTAAACACCTATACATTTCTCTTGTCAGGCCATTACTTGAATATGCGTCCCAGGTTTGGTCTCCTCACTACTCTTCGCGCGTTGGAAGTATTGAATCGGTTCAACGGAGGTTCGTTCGATCCGCACTGAATCATCTCCCTTGGGGAAAACCCATTAGTTCTTCCATCATATGAATACCGGCTTAAGTTACTCAACTTAAGCACTCTTTACAAGCGTCGTGAGGTGGCCGATGTTGTATTTGTTCATCAGCTCCTTAATGGAAAGGTCGACTCAGGTTTTCTAGTTCGCCGTTTAGAGAGAGTGGTTATAATTTGAGAGGGTCACCTTTCTTACACATCCACTCCTCTAACACGAATTACGGCAGATTTGAACCAGTCTATCGCATGTACATTAACGTGAACAAAAATATCAATGGCTTTAGCGTGAGCATTAGTAAAGACGTCCTCAAGATGTCCACGAGTCCTGTTGTTTCGCTTCTGTGTGTGTTTCATGTTGGTTTGTGTTTAGTTCATTTTATGTTGCATGCTTAGTTGAGCCTCATCTCAGAGCTTGCTTGTGCTGAGTTGGTTAATTTTTCTTGGTCCAGCTGAGAAGTGCACCTTCTGTGCTAGAAGGGTTTACTCTATTTATTATAGATAGTGGGTGTTTAAGGCCCCCCCCTGGGGAAATCACAAAAAAGGTCATAACGCCCGAACCCCGGATTCAGGGGAGCGAACCCTTTCCAACGAGGCCCCATTCGTCAAAATCGGACCACCGCACAGTGGGATCAGATAAAAAATTACCGTTCAAAAATCGGTGGAGCCGTCAATTTTCGTCGAATCAACTTCGCTTTTTATACGCTTTATATTAGCTTCACCTCTATGTATGTGTCTCTGTAAGTATGCATGTATGTATGTTTGTATGTTTGTAGGTATGTATGTTTTTGCTTTATATTAGCTTTACCAGATGTATGTGTGTATGTATGTATGTATGTATGTATGTATGTTCTATGTAAACAAATCTTGCAACTTGATTTTGACCCACTTCTATTTAACCGATCACCTTCAAATTTTGCACATATGCATAGTTCGCGTCACTGCAATGCAATCTGACCATTTTGTAAGAAAATCAAGATGGCGGTTCCAAGATGGCGGTCGATTTTTGCTATTGTGTTCCCCGACCCCCGACATTGGTATCAAATGAAACGGCATGACAGGTAGAATACAATTAGCTGTATGGCGTCATTCAAAATTCAAAATGGCGGCAAACAAAATGGCGGACTACCTTTTTCTTTACAACCCACTCGATATGGGCATCAAATGAAAGGGTGTGACAATTAGAATACTATTAGCTGTGTGGCGTCATTCCAAATTCAAAATGGCGGCCAACACAAAATGGCTGATTATCTTTTTCTTTACAACCCACTCGGTATGAGTATCAAATGAAAGGATGTGATAATAGAATACTTGTCGCTGTGTGGCGTCTTTCCAAATTCAAAATGGCGGCCACCACAAAATGGCGGTTTACCTTTTTCTTTACAACCCACTCGGTATGGGTATCAAATACAAGTGTATGACGAGTATAGTGTAGTAAGCTTTGTGATGTCGTTTTAAATCTAATATGGCGGTCACTACAAAATGGCCGAACACATACATATAATAGACTAAAAAATAGAAAATAAAAAATATAGTTTCAAAAAACTAAAAAATACGCTTTTATTTTAAAATGAACTAAAAAGTAAAAAATAATTTTGAATGTTAAGTTTTTATTGCTCCAGCCAGTATATGAAAACAACCTACCTTTCGAAATGTAAAAAAGCGTGGGGCGTTAGCTAAAAGTTCCGGTGTTTTCATATACTGGCTGGAGCAATAAAAACTTTACATTCAAAATTATTTTTTACTTTTTAGTTCATTTTAAAATAAAAGCGTATTTTTTAGTTTTTTTAAACTATATTTTTTTTTTAAAATGTTCGTTGTGCAATTCTCTATCGATCTGTCGAGCCGGATTTTTCATATATTTTCATACCGTATTCCTGTTTTCCCCTGATTCACACTCTCTGAGGGGTAGTTTCTAGAAAACGGTTATGTAAGTGCCGGAAGATAAATTTAATAAACCTTTCTAAACTATATTAGGCTAAAATATACCTTTTTGGCAAGTTTCTCTCCATTTTTGCTAATGCAGAATATATTTTTGTCAAAAAAAACTCAATTTTCACTGCAAATTGTAAAAAATTGAAAATATATATGAAAAATCCGGCTCGACAGATCGATAGAGAATTGCACAAGGAACATTTAAAAAAAGCGAAATTGATTCGATGAAAATTGACGGCTCCACCGATTTTTGAACGGTAATTTTTTTTCTGATCCCACTGTGCACCGTAGCGATTTTGGGAAAGTTTTGGAGCGGCCCTTTTTTGGATGGGGAATTGTTAGGGACATTCTAGGGAGGCTGTAAATTGAATTTCACACCGATCTAACCAATATTTCACGAGATAATGAGTGTTTAAAGCCCCACCCCCTTGAAAAGTTTAAGTGGCGCACCCTGTAGTTGCTGGCAAAAGCCTATTTTTAAATATTCCTTCACTAATATTTTTGTTTTTGGTGGGGGGTGGGTGTTTCATCATTTTAAGGCTATTTGTGTGTTTATTTTTTTTATCAGAATAGCCCACGAGTTTATGACGAGCAACAACACCATACGGATCTTACTAGTTTTGTAATAAAAATAAAATGACATTTTGTACAAAATATTACATACAAACTTTTTGTATGCATCATCGGTGCCGATATGTCCAGGCTGTGCATTTGCACTGGGCGGCACTTGGGTTTACAATATATTTTGTAAACGACGACAGCCGCCAAAAGACAAGGCATTTTTGGCGAAGACAAACATCAAGCACAACACTCAATAGATTACCAATAATTAATTAGCACACGCAGCATGTACACAATAAACAAATGATGAACGAAAGGCGACACAAAAACAACCCAGTAGGGAATAGAAACCTTCTAGAGTCGATTCGGTACATTATTGTTCGAATGCGTAATGTATACTTTCGAAACATCTCTTCGATTAATTGCGAGGTGCTAGGGTCGAAGGCATAACGACAACCTTTTGCATTACAATTCATTCCATTAAAAAGATATAAGCACAGATAATTAAAATGCAGATGCCTAGTCGAATAGGCGACACGTGTTCCATGTTGCCGAAAGCGATCCAAGCAAAATATTTAAATGTTGCAGCCATGTAGCTGGCTAGGGCATGGCAACTTTTGGTCGAGCTCCAGCAACAGACAGCAGCGTAAAATTCTACGGTGTGCGAAGCAAAATGAAATGAATGTTGAGAGTGACGTCTGCATTGCAACATTGAAACGCAATCCCTCTCGATTCTGAAGTAAGACTTGGTTGACTTTGCCAAATAGAAAGAATATTTATTTAATTAACAATTTTTTATATACAAATCCCTATAAAGAATAAAAAAACCCGCGAGCGAAGCGAACGAAAAAAAATTTTGCCCTTAAAAGGGGCGGCATCGGCGGATGTGCACTGGGCAGCAAAGTGCCTAGCCGCGGCCCTGTGCATCATCATCAACATCATCATTATAGCACGAAAGAGAAGAAAAATACATCCCCACCCCTATTTCGTGTTATATATATATATATATATATATATATATATATATATATATATATATATATATATATATATATATATATATATATATATATATATATATATATATATATATATATATATATATATATATATATATATATATATATATATATATATATACATATATATATATATATATATATGTAGTACATTATTTGTGTTATCACACACATGATAATTTTTTTTATTCATTATTATCATACATATTAATGTTTTTTTTCTAAAATATATAAAAATAATACAACAAAATTTTAAATATAAATACAACAAAAAAAAATACACACAGGAACAAAAAAAGGACGAAACAACAAATTTGATATGGTGAAAATTTCAACATACATCGCACATAAACTATAAATCAGAACATGGAAATCTTAACAAACAAAATAAGCGCAATAACAAGGGATAGATATCCTGTGAACGAATAGTGAAGAAGAAATCCTGAATTCATCTTTCTCCATATATATATATATATATATATATACTAGAAAGTAGTTACGCATAGCAGAGGAACGAAATATATCTATATATATATATGAAGGATATACAACGAAGAAAAAAAAGGAAGTACTTTTTCGTTCTTTAAGAAATTTCATCATATATACATACACAAAAAAATATATATTTATAAGAAAGGAAAACAAATTTAAAATTAACAAAAAAACAATAATTAATTAATTTTGTTAAATTTATTTAGTTTTTTTTATTATATTCCAAGGATATATTTTGGGTGGTTTTTAAAGCAGTTTAAAATCATGAGCAATGGAATATATGTATGTATATGATGAAACAGAACATAAATAAGTATTTTAGAGGATGAAAAGTATCTAAAAAACTATTAACAAAATTGTTAGTTATAACTATTATATTTTATTGTATGTATGTGTTTTTCGCACAATACTAAAAAAAAAGCAAAACTAAAAAGAAAGCAAGCACAATACAAAAAAAATATCGAAAAAATTAAATTTAAAAATATTTTTAATACTTACATTTTCAAAAAATGTTTCTGCATATAAATATTCCAAAAAAACGTTTTGAATTTAAATTCCCTTTATGTATATATATATATATATATAATATATATGTGTATATATATATATTTATTTATTTTTTTTATTTTTTTTTTGAAGCAAAAAACTTTTGAGCCCGTATATCGTTAATTGTAATTCTTTTCTATATATAAATTTTGTTGCTGTTTTGTTGTTCGAAACTTTTGTTTATTTTTCGTTTGTTAATAAAACTTATCTTTTTTATTTATTATTATTTTCATATAATATATAATATATATTCGTCTGTTTTTTTTAAATATCCAATGACAAAAAACTGATGATTGGCAATTAAAAATTATTCTTTTATTTTTTTTCTAAATTTATTTTAATAACACTTTTTTTGCACAGCTTCTCTCTTCTTCAGAAAAAGCACACTAGCACATGTTTTTTTTCATATACATATATAGTTTTTTTTTATTAATTTTTTTTTTTGTTTTAATTTTTTTCCAGTTTTTAATATTATTTAAATATTTTTAATAATATATATTTTTATAATATATATTTTTATATTATATATGTATGTATATAAATACTACATATATGATATATGTATATAGTATATATATACATATATAATAAAATGAGTAATTTTTGTGTAGTAAAAATTTAGTTTTTGATAATTTTTTATTTTATTTATTTTTAATTTATATTTTAGTTTTTTTGTTTTTTGTGTTTATTCACAATTTTATTATTAAAACAAACTAAAAAAAAATTCTCGTTCAATATAATAAACTTTTTAAATAAATTAAAAAAAAAACATAGGCATATATAGAAATTTTAAAACAACACACAAATTCTACTAAATTTTTACTAATTTAATTATTAAATTTTATTTTATCATTTTTGTTAAAATTTAAACTTGAACTTTTTATTTATATTTTTATTATTATTTATTTTCATTACATTTATTACTATTAAATTGTAATTTATAATTTCTTGAGAGGCACACGAACAATTTTTTTATTTATATTTATACATATATGTATACATCTATTTATTTATTTATTTCGTATTATGTATATATAAAAAAAAGTACTTTTCTTAAGAGAATGTTCGTTAAAAATAAATAACAGTATCCCGTACTGTTTTTTTTTAATTTTTAAAATTATAATTTTAGTGTTTTTTTAAATATAAATTTATATATACATGTATGTATATTTGTTTAAAAAAATGTTAATATATTTTTTTTATTTAATTTATATAGTCCTGAAGAAATTTTTTAATTAAATGTAATATTTTCTTTTCCAGAATTTTTATTTTATTTTTTTTTTATTTTTTATTTTATTTTTTTTATAATAATATGGACGAAACTATTTCGAAGTTGTGTAGTCTATCGGAGTATTGAATCTAGTAACAAACAACACAAAACTGAGTTTTATACTGAGTGTGAATTATATAGCAGCGTAAAAACGGACGGTTAGAGAGAGTGTTGTGTAGAACCACCAACCAAACGAAATAACTAAACCAAAAAAAAATAAAAAACAAAAACAACAGATACAAAAGGGGAAACCTTTTCGTTTCTTTTTTTTTATTATTTTTGTGTGTTTCCTCTTTTTCGTTTTTTATATTTCTATTTATTTTTTTATTTATTTATTTGATATATATTACGTTATTTATTATTGTTTATTTTTTATTTATTATTAAAATGAAATATATATTAATTATTTTTTTACCAATCATTTGAGAGAAAAGAGGATGGATAATAATTACATTATATTTATTCCAAATTTATTTTTATTGTATTTATTTATATTTAAAAAAATATAAATAAATAACGATATCTCCCCGTTTAAAAAAGATGAGAGGCTTTAATATATATAAAAACAGATCTGTGATTTTTTTGTCATTTATTATTAATTTTTTGAATGTTTATTTAATTTTTGTTTTTATTTATTTATTTTTTTATTTATTTATTTATTTTTATTTTTATCTCTGTTTTTATTTATTTTTATTTATTTTTTTGTGTTTTTTTTTGTTTAAAGCCACAGAGCGCCGAGTCCGAATGCTAAAGCGAGAGTTCGCAGCACGACGGCAGTGAGGCCAATGTGCAAAATGAACTACGATGAAAGTTTAGCCAGAAAAACCGAAAACCGAAAAACCGACCATCAAAGCATAATCATGAAAGAGATTTTTCCCTGTGAACAGAGAAAATCCCTCCTCGCCATTTAGACATAACCACCATATCTCCCCCCTCTTCCTCACAACAAAACAACCAACTAAACACCCCGGCTTCGTCGTTTTCCCTCTACTAGCCGCATACCCCGTTCATCGTTTCGCGTGTTAGCGTTGTACTACATACACCCTTCTCTTCGTTCTTCGTTCTCTCTGGGTTTTAGCGCGGATACGACGACAATGACGACAAACGAGAAAAGTGTAACGCGCCCAATCTACTAATATTCTCCATCATACACACTACTCCAATCTCTTATTATTATTTTTCTATTCCTCCAGTACTGTATTTTCTCCACTATATTTTTATACCTCCTCCTTACCACATTCTACTTCCTCGTTCCCCGCGCCTTACCCCTACTACACCAAAACCAATCGTTTTCCTTCAATGCACTTTCTTACCCCCAACTAATCTCAATCTCTCTCTCTCTCAGCAGCATAACTATCCATCCACAACCAACTATAGTCAGCTAACCAACTAAAACCAAAACCAAACTAAACTAAAAAATAAAAAAATAAATAAAAGACCCCTCCCCCCCCACCCCGCACCCAAACGGACATTCCCACCACATGAACTTTTCCTAAACCATTCCCATGTGTCCCCGCATAATGCGATAGCTTTTCTTCATTTCTCACCAATCGAGCAATAACAACAACAACAGCAACAAAATATGTGACTTTCAACCCCTAGTTTTCCTCTACCACCCCATATGTGCATATGTACACTTATATGGTACACATCTATATATGTATATTTGTATAAAGTTCGTGCGTACATTTTGCTTCTCTCTCCGCCTTTAAATATTTATCGAAAAATATACAAATGAAATCCCAAGGCCCCCCTTCGGTGTTATTTTTTTTTGGCTTTTCGTTATTTTTTTTTGTAAATATGAGAAAACGTAAAAGCTCGAGACGATGCAAAAATAAGCTTTTGACAAAGAATACATGCGCAATTATCAAAAGAGAAAACTGCAACAGTGCATATCCCTCTCAATTTTGCTACTACCCCCAAAAAAAGAATGCTTAATAATGTTTCCCCAGTTTTCACAATTTCTCTTCTTGAACAAAAACACACCAAACCCCCCCCCCCTCCTCCCCGCCAAACAGTTTTATATCAGTCGACGGAGGATTTGAAAATCGGTTATTTTTGGCTGGGGAAAAATATATACTGGGGAAAAGTGGGTATTTGCATTTTGTGGTTGGTAGAAAACAGGCTCTTCTATGGAGGGCGAGTTTTTGTTTTTGGCTGGGGGGTGGTTAGGAGGATATTTTATAGTTGTAGAGGGGAAATTTATTTATTATATTTAAACAAAAAAATACGTAAGAGTTCAGAAATAGTAGGGAAATTGTCTAGAGAAATTCATTTTTCTCTTATTTATTATCGAAAATTTGTTCTAAGCACAAAAAAATATATTTCGAAAAATATAATTAAAATTCTTAAAAATGTCTTTTATAAAAAATTTCGTAAAAACAAAAAAAAGTTCAATATTAACAAAACAAAAAAAGACTAGTCAAATATTCCTCTTTCCCTTAACATTCATATCCTTTTTTGATTTTACCCCTCTTTTATTTTTTTGTTAGATTCCTTCTCTCTATATTTCCTCTCCATCTTCTTCACCTGTCTCTACCTTCCATTTCTCTCTCTTTCTATCTGAGTATCATTCTCTTTCTCCCTCTCTCTCACACTCTCTCTTTCTCTATCTCTCTCTCTCTTTGTATAGAGCATACGAACAACGAAACAACAAAAAAAACAAAAATAAAAACTTTTTCTTTTTTACTAGCGCAAAACTGCGCTCCAAACTAAAACAAGCCCAATAAAAACTTCATTAGTCATATTCACTATGTCCTCTATATGGGTGCCTCCCGCCTGCATATACGCACTTAATCCCATTTTTTTTGTCCTTTCCTTTTTTTCTTTATCTCGGATTCCCTTTTTCATATTCTTAAAAGAAAGATGCAGGAGAGTATATTTATTAAAAAAAAAGGATTACGAATAGATGAAGGATATTTTTTGGAGACAAAATAAAACATATATGCATGTGTTGTACATATATATATACATAAAAAATAATTTAACGGGAGCTAATTCATTAAAGGATTTAAAATTATAATGATAAAAAGGACACATATGGGTGTGGTCATATACTCTAGATGATTATTCCTTGATCGCTTGAACAACACTTAATTCTAAGAGTAAGTTGGGTAGCTGACCTTCGAGAAATTGTATCAAATTTTTAGTGTACAGCATCCATTCTTATAAAAAAAACACGTATGACTGGTGGCCAAAACTTTTAACCAAAAAAAAATTCCTGTTATCTAAATAAGATTTCAAAAAAATATCGTCCTAAAAGTATGCACACAAAAACCCTAAAAGTATGCATTGAATGCTGCCTCATCCTAAAAAGTATGCAACAGAAAAGCTCTTAAAGTATGCACTGTATGCTGTCTCCGATAACCGGCCCACAGAGACGATACGTCGTTATTAAATATGTAGTTCTTATCAAATTCATATAAATATTGCCCGCAACTTTTATTTAAACAAAATAAAAAAAGTACTGACATGTGTGAAATCTGCAACTGCAACAGCCAACTTAAAGTGAATTACTGAATAACCCTAATAAGGCATCTCGCTGGCTTTAAGCGGTTAATAATAGGGTACCAAAGTTCCGTTTAGTTTGTTTCTTCACCTAGCTGGATGATAATCGTCCTGGTTCACCTTTCGTAATCTGGTACTGTCAGTTGGTTAGTGGGGTTTCCACTTGTTTCACAGCAGGTATAATACTCCGACAAGGCTTACCCCCCTGATTGTATGTCTGGTTCAGTCGCCGACTGCTATTCGAGAATATCGACTTTTGCGAAATCGAAGCCCCGTTACAAAAAATGTTTGTGTTAATTTTTGTTACATTCGTGGACCTTGTGCAAAATTGTTTCTCGCAATGCGGAGCTCTCTGCCATATGTGACCGTCTTTTCTCGCTCAACTCATGAGATCAATATTGATACTTTTAATAAAACTTATGAGGATGGAGCATATAACGGATGCGGAACGTGGCCCCCATGGAAGGGAATTATCAAAATCCCTCTTCAATAGGGCAGTCTGAGCTCAAAAACCGAGGTGGAGTAGTACGCAGAGATCCTTCCTTAATTAAAAGAAGATCTCCTTAGAGGTCCCCTCGCGGAAGCGCGGGCACCTTCTGTTCCACCGGAAAAGCGACTTGAAAAGGCGGACCGCTTCAAGAAGAAAACAGGGTGGCGCAGTCCGGAAACGTTTTAGGCGATTTTTTGTAACTCCGGCGAAGAAGCTGCTGCGCTCTGCGTGTCCCCCGAGGGAGAGAGGGATACAGGATCTTCTTAATAAGAAGAGGGTATGAAATTATATATTATTTGAATATAGGCAAACAGCAAGTTAATGAAATAAGAATATAGAATACATCAAGGAATAAAATTGGATTCTTAATACATAATTTCTAAAAGGTAAGAAATAGAAATTTTAGTCAAACTAAAAAGAAAAAATCCGATTTGAAAAAAAAAACTCTTCAATCTCTTCTCTTTCCTTTGCCCCCCCCCGCCCACCGCCTGCCTCCCTACACACAAATAATGCAAATCGTCCTCTCGAATAATGCACACGCAAAATTCTTAACCACCAAAAATACATACAGGCACCAGCCAACCAAAAAAAAAAGGATAATAACGAAAAAGTACACCAAGCAAAGCTTTTCTTTCTTTTTGAGAAAACGGAAAAAAGCTTAATCCTTGTACGAGGATAACTGTGAACACACAATTTCAAAGAAAAGAATGTCCTTTAGTGCATTTACTCGGAATTTTACATCCCCCCCTCATCCCCTCCCCACCATCCACCATAAAATAAAATGACGAAACGCAAAAGCAAAAATGGACATAGATTTCGTTTGATCCTTGGATGTCCTCGTTCTGCTTCCTTAAAACCTTTAGAAATTCAATGCGTGTGCCTCCCCTCGCCGCCTGTATGTCGACTGAGCTCTTTAGTTGATGGAGGGGTGTTCGCTCGAGGAGGGGGAATTTTGTGGGGTTGTACTCTAGAAAAAGGGGAAAATATTTTTTTTTTGGAATAAAATATAGAAAAGAGAGGGATTTTTTGATTTATTTTTTTATTTTTAATGTAATTTTTTTGCGTGTATGCTTGTGTGGCTGAGAGGCACAGATTTGATAATAAAAGACTAAAAAAACGGACCCGAAAAAAAATTTGAGGAGTATTAAGCAGAAAGCGGTGCAGTTGAACACTCATATCTAATATAAAGGACTCGTCTAGTATTCCCTTTTTTCTGTTTTAAATAAAATTTGGGCGATATGCAAATAGGGACTCCTCTCCACAATTTGATTAACCCTAAACTCTCGATCTAGTAGTCTCTTTCTCTGTACCATGGACACTCTCATCACATCGGAGTATAATGAAATTTAAAGTTTGTTTCTCTTTTTCAAATTTTCTGAGTTATTTTTTTTGTTTTTTGTTTTTCTTTTATACACTAGCGCATAAACTTGGTTTGCTTCAAACTAAAAGAAGCCCAATAAAAATTTCATTAGTGATTTCACAATGTACACCAACCACAGAGAATGCCCGCCGCTTGCATATACGCACTACTTGAGTTCAAATCCTTAATTTTTTTTTGTTGCTTTATTTTTGGATCAATCTCTGAAAATTTTACGATGATGATGAGATGATAAAAAGCTATCGGAGAAAAGATAGAACATATATAAAAATATGGGTGCTAATTTAAGGAGTGTAATACATTTACAAAAAGCGGAATGAGGACACGGTTTTTTATTTCGTTTTCTTGGTGTTTTTGGGTGTGGCTCAATATAATTTGTCACTGGCAAAAAATCCATTAATTGCATTTTTTGTATTTTATATTTTTCGTCTCTTTTCAGAATGTCTCCTTTGTTTTGAAAAAGTCTCTTTGGTCTCTAGGGTTATCCAAAAGAATAAAAATTGGTGTTGGATAGCCTCAGGGAAGAAAATACACGATCCGGGGTGTAAGTATGCGCAATATGGCACAAAAGTCATTACTCGATACCTTAAGGCAATAGCTTTGTTATGCGCGTGCCATAATTTATTAGAGCCCACGCCATATAAGTGGGAGGGCCCGTGCAATGAGAGTGTCTCAAGTCTCCAAAACGCGAACAACGTCACTCTGTTTGTATGCACAAATAACGGGATCATTTATATTCTCAATCACAATTCCACATGCTCGCGCTCATTTCCCTTTTAATGGCGTGGGTTCTATTATAGACTGATTGAGGTGCGATTATAACCTGCAAGCGGTAGATGGACACTGGTAACTATCCTTAAAGAAAGAATAGGCTAACATGATCGCGCACTAGTCGCCTTGCAAGTAAGGTAGAGGCTTACCAAACGGTAGCGCACAGTGATCAAGTCCGTGTTTAGGACGACTGTCAGCTCTCTCTCTCTCTCTCTCTCTCTTTCATGAACTAGCTTCTCTCGATTATGTAAATTTTATGCGGGGACCGGATAACATCCTTGAGCAGATGATAAGGTCGACTCTCTTTTTAAGGGTATTTCGAAGGGAAAGGCCTTCCTGAAGGCCAATCAAGGAGAAAGGAAGACAGTGATTGTGGTGACCACCCTCAGGTAGCATTATCCATAATGTTGCTGTGACTGTAGGGTTTTGAGGTCCAGGCTAATAGCTGTGACACACGCCAACGCTGCCATAAGGGTTGTGGGTACATATCATGGAGGCTATACAAGGAGGCAAAACTCCGTGTTGTCAATTTTCGTTTGATTATTGGTGGCACTGCAGTCAAATGTACCCCAAAAAACATGGCCGATTGTATTTATCCGGTTCATGGTAAAGTTCGTTTATTACTAATATATTTTACGTTTAGCAGCTTACAGCTGTTTACCAGCTTCTAAATTCGATTTTATATCAATGCGATTATTCGTAATTAATCAATTTTTGATGTTTCCAATGAATTTTTATCAAATTCATGCGGGGTACATCGGACAAAGGTGACATCTGTGGCCAAAAATGAACTAGAAGTTTAGTTTCTTCTACCCATCCATTTCCTGTCATTTTCCCCTTAAGAGTTTTGTCTCCTTGTATATTCTCCATGGTACATATACTGAGTTTCCATGATAGTTCAATCAGAGTTGAACCCGAGTTATACGTCATGGAAACAGAATGAGTTTCAGAAAGATTTTCAACTCGGCTCAACTCAACGAAAATAGGTAGGTTGAATTGAGTTCACGCATGCAACTAAAAACGGCACACTAGCAAAGGTACAAAAACTGAAAATGTCGCACCTCTTTCTATTTAATAAATACCTTTAAAGAAAAATCTATAACAAAATTAATTTATGGAAAAAGATAGAGGAAGACGGAAGGCAGATATGTACTGAGTTTCCATGAGAGTTCAACCAGAGTTGAACCCGAGTTATACGTCATGGAAACAGAATGAGTTAAGAGTTTTCGTTAAAGGTTTTCAACTCTGCTCAACTCAACGAAAATAGGTAGGTTGAATTGAGTTGACGCATGCAACTAAAATCGGCACACTAGCAAAGGTACAAAAACTGAAAATGTCGCACCTCTTTCTATTTAATAAATACCTTTAAAGAAAAATCTATAACAAAATTAATTTATGGAAAAAGATAGAGGAAGACGGAAGGCAGATATGGAAACGCATCGAGTTAATCGTTGAGTTGAAGTGTCATTTCAACTCAACCACAACTCAACTCGACTCCCATGGAAACTCAGTAATGGAAACGCATCGAGTTAATCGTTGAGTTGAATTGTCATTTCAACTCAACCACAACTCAACTCGACTCCCATGTACTGAGTTTCCATGAGAGTTCAATCAGAGTTGAACCCGAGTTATACGTCATGGAAACAGAATGAGTTAAGAGTTTTCGTTAAAGGTTTTCAACTCTGCTCAACTCAACGAAAATAGGTAGGTTGAATTGAGTTCACGCATGCAACTAAAAACGGCACACTAGCAAAGGTACAAAAACTGAAAATGTCGCACCTCTTTCTATTTAATAAATACCTTTAAAGAAAAATCTATAACAAAATTAATTTATGGAAAAAGATAGAGGAAGACGGAAGGCAGATATGGAAACGCATCGAGTTAATCGTTGAGTTGAAGTGTCATTTCAACTCAACCACAACTCAACTCGACTCCCATGGAAACTCAGTAATGGAAACTCAGTAATGGAAACAGAATGAGTTAAGAGTTTTCGTTAAAGATTTTCAACTCTGCTCAGCTCAACGAAAATAGGTAGGCTGAACTGAGTTCACGCATGCAACTAAAAACGGCACATTAGCAAAGGTAAAAAAACTGAAAATTTTTTATATATAATAAATACTTTTAAAGAAAAATCTATAATAAAATTAATTGGTGGAAAAAGATGGAGGAAGGCGGAAGGTAGAAATGGAAACGCAATGTCATTTCAACTCAACCACAACTCCACTCGACTCGCATGGAAACTCGGTATCAGTAATATTTAAAAATACTTCAGAACGCTCACAGATTTCATTCTCGATTCGAATCCCAGCTAGGTAGTTTTCGTTATGTTTCATTACTGTTAGTTTTTTTATGGAAAGCTTTCCCTTGAATTGGTTTGAATCATAGATAGGGTAAAAAAAACTTTTTCCGTCGTTTATTAGAGATACCTACCAGCTGATTTATCTTTAGACCATTTTCTGGACGAAGCTGAAAGCTGTAGCACAACACAGAACCCGCTGGAAGGCACTCTTCCACTCCCAGTCTAAAATATATTCCGTAAATGCAGATTAAAGCGATTTATTTGATTTATTTAATTTAAGTATGAAATATTTACTCTCTCTTCAGCTCTTTTCCTTCCCCTTTAATTAAGAAAAAAGCTTAAAAGCTTCGCATATCCAAACAGAACCATATGCTTCCCGCTGCATCCATTTAACAGGCTTCAGAAGCGCGATTAAGGAAAGAAAGGGGAAGCGCATCTTTCTGATGACATCCCCATGTAAAACTGCAATGAAGTGGAATGGAACAGGCAAGCACTCCGTGCTTCCAAAGAAGCACATTAACTGCCGTGTGGAAGCGCTCTTCTTCCCCGCTGGGTTATTTCCTTGGCCATCTGGGACTAAGGGCATTGGGCCTATTCACACAGTGCACATTCATGGCGCCTAAAACCGGTTTTATAGATTAGAGAGGGAAGGGAGCGGAAGAACTTAACGAAACATTTTTCACGCAAAAGCAAAGGCGTGAAAACTGGCACACATATAAAAAGTTACTTCTATCTCTGGCATTCTTTAGCTCTGTTTTTCTCTAACAAGTAAATTTCATCTGCAATACATTTAAAGGTTCGGGCATTTTCATAAATGCAGGTTGCGTGCGCAACTGACTTATTCAGCAACACACTTCCATTGCTGAATAAGTCAGTTGCGCACGCAACCTGCATTTATGAAAATGCCCTTCCTGTATAGCATTCGAATTTACTGCACTCATTTACGCCCCGTCTGAGTTGCTAGGAGTTGAATAAAACCGGTTTTACTCACCACAATTATGGCAGCGTGTGAATATGCCCATTTTCAGTAATGCAGGTTGCGTGCGCAATTGACTTATTCAGCAATGGAAGTGTGTTGCTGAATAAGTCAGTTGCGCACGCAACCTGAATTACTGAAAATGCCCTAAGCTTTTGCTACGACCTAGCAGGTGCCACCAGATCAGTGTACCCACTGACATATAGATATGAACTGCTAAATAAGCAAAATCCCATACAAAAAAGTGGCACCAAAAGCTATCGTTGTCTCGTTCCCCCTTCAAAATCCTATGAACTTTAATCGGTTTTAAAATAAAAAACAGTTCAGTGCATGTCAGCGATATAAACATAATTAGAAAAAACTAGACAGCTATAGAGTTTTTTCTTCTTTCTCTATTTTCTTTATTTTTAAAAGTTCGTTAAACAGAGGGAAAGAACCCTCACATATTTAAAAAAAATACATTTATTTAACGAAAAAACTGCTACTAAATAAAAAATAATGATGGAAAATTATTTCTATCAATTATAACACACATCTGATTACTTAATTTCCTCTTAATTCGAAAAAAAAATTGTTGTTTACATAGAAAAGGTCTTCTTCTTCTGGAGAAAAATGGTGCCATTGGGCGCGTTTAGGCCCGTTATTTTAACTCTGGTAAATTAGCGCTGTTAACTTAGCACCGTTTCTAGCATGCCATTTGACTGTTCTCATTTTACAGCTAATAACAAGCAAAAATAATAACATTTCTCATTTTACAAATAATAAAACGCTTACAACAAAAATTTACAAGCAAACGTCAATTCATTTTGGCTGTGCTATATTTTAGCTAAGCCAAAAAGCAGAAATAAGTTAGCTAACAGCGCTAAAAAAATTGCTGTTTATGCCGTTGTTAACTTGCCTAGCCCAGTTAAATTAACTCCGGCCTAAACGCGCCCATTGAAAGTTGTCAATTAGCAGTCCATATCTATATGTCAGTTAGTGTTATAGGTGTTTCTTTTGGGTAAATAAAGAAAAACACCTTGTATAGTAAATCACAAAACTTATTATTTATTAAGTAAATTATATTTAATATTTTATTTACACTAGTTTAGTTTATATAGATTAATGCTGATTCTGTTTTTTAAAATCACGCTTCTCTATGAACTGAGGTAGAGGAACCGTAGTACTCGAGTGTCAAAACGGAGATGCCGGAAATTGGCTCCATCGATAGGGACCATAGGGACGGAACGGAAAGCGGCTAGATCACTGAACTTTGGGTTCGGTGATCGATGAAATGTTCCGATTGATCGTTATTGATCGTGTTTACCATTTCGGAATATGTTGTGTGACTTTGCGTAAAACTTAGTAATTAAGTTTGTACGCGGTCACCACATACTCCCCCCCCCCAGCGTAGCGTTAACGGAATGTTACCGCTTTAGACGGCTTAGCTTCGTTGTCGCGGTCACAACCGAAGGCTGGTTTTAGCCTGTCAATGGATATTGACTTGGTTGTGCCGTTCAATTTGACGACGAAGTGTTTTCGTAATCGTTTGATTACTTCGTATGGGCCCTCATATGGAGGTTCGAAAGGTTTTCGAACTCGGTCGACTCGTATGAAAACGTAGTCGGCGTTCTCCAGGGCTTCTGGCACGTAGGCATCCTTTTGTACGGGTTGCCGAGGATGTATTGCCTTAATGTTCTGCATATGAGAACGAAGGCGAGAGAGGAATTCTGATTCTTCAATTGGATTTTCATCGGTTGTGATAGAAATCGAATTGGGAAGTCTCAGATTCTGACCGTATACGAGCTCGGCTGGTGAGCATTGTAAGTCGGTCTTAATTGCCGTGCGTATGCCTAACATGACAAAGGGCAAGTCTTCACTCCAATGAGTAGTGTTGTCCCTTGCCATTAAGGCTGCTTTTAGTTGCCTGTGGAACCGTTCGACCATCCCGTTTGCTTGCGGATGGTAGGCGGTTGTCCGAATTCGATGAGTGCCGAGTAATTTGGCAACTTCATTGAAGAGTTTCGATTCGAACTGCGTACCTTGATCGGTTGTGATCTCAAGAGGTACACCGAATCGTGGGACAAATTCAGTGACGAATCTTTTTGCCACTGTTGAAGCTGATATATCCCGAATTGGGTATGCTTCGGGCCATCGCGTGAATCTATCGACTATCGTTAGGATATAAGAGTATCCACGAGATGGGGGAAGGGGTCCCACTATATCCATATGTATATGGTCAAATCTATTATTTGGAAGCTTGAAAGCTTCAAATGGAGATTTGGTGTGTCTTGAAACTTTGGACTTTTGGCAACCTAGGCATGATCGAGACCACTCATTGCAGTCTTTATTGATCGATGGCCAGAAGTACTTCTTGGTAACGGCTCGTCTTGTAGCACGAATACCAGGATGAGAGAGACTATGTTCGGAATTGAACGCTAGTTTACGTAAGGAAGTGGGTATATAAGGCCTAGGAATGCCTATACTAGTTTCACACCACACCTGATGGGCGGTAAATGGTATTGGTGTGAGAACTAGTTTTACCCGTGAGCCGTTGCTGGGGTGTTCTTGTAGAGACTTCAACTCTGTGTCACCTTGTTGAGCCTGAGCTAGTGTAGGCTGGTCCAAGGTGGCCGAGTCGACGTTATCGGTTGCTAGTGAGCGTGACAAGTAGTCTGCGACAACGTTTTGTTTACCCGACACATGTCTGATGTCTGTGGTAAACTGAGAGATTAGACCCAAATGTCTGGTCTGTCTAGGGGATCGTTCGGTCTTTGTGTGGAGGGCGCGAACCAGTGGTTTGTGATCAGTATAGACCACGAAATTGCGTCCTTCAACGAAATAACGGAAGTGTTTGATCGCTGCATAGATTGCGAGAAGTTCGCGATCGAATGCAGAGTACTTCCTTTCTGTTGGTGACAGCTTTTTGGAATAAAAAGCTAGAAGTTGCCACCGATGACCGTTGAATTGTTCCAAAACGCCTCCGATTGCATAATCTGAAGCGTCAGTCGTTAGACTGTATTTTGCATCCTCGATTGGATGGTTCAGCAGAGTTGCTTCAGCCATCGAGGTTTTAACCTTGAGGAATGCTGCCTGACATTCTGCTGGCCAAGTAAATACTTTATTGGCACGCGAGTGGTTGAGAAGTTCTCTCAAATGCTCGTTTATCGGCACCAACTGTTCAGCCAATTTTGGTATAAATCGGTGATAGAAATTCACCATTCCCAGAAACTTCTGGATCGATTTGACAGAAGTTGGAGGTGCGAGATCAACGATAGCCTGAACCCGATCGGAGGATGGAAGTATTCCATCCTTTGTGATGCGGTGGCTTAGAAACTTAATCTCTTGTGCACCAAAAACACATTTCTCTAGCTTGATGGTTAAACCGAAGCTATCGAGGCGCTTAAAGAGCTCTTCGAGGTGAACGATATGTTCTTCCTCGGTTTTACTGGCGATAAGTATATCGTCCAAGTATACATAAACGAAGTCGAGATCTCTCGCAACTTCGTTAATAAACCTTTGAAAGGTTTGAGCTGCATTCCGTAAGCCGAATGGCATACGGGTAAACTCATATAGGCCGAATGGCGTAATGAGTGCAGTCTTATGCACGTCTTCTGGGGCGATTGGTATGTGATGGTATGCACGTACCAAGTCAACCTTCGAAAAAATTGTGCAACCGTGAAGATTCACGGAAAAATTCTGTATATGCGGAATCGGATATCTATCCGGCACAGTGACAGCATTAAGGCGACGGTAGTCGCCGCATGGCCTCCAATCATGTGAGTCCCGTTTAGGGACCAGATGAAGTGGAGATGCTGCGGGGGACGACGAAGGTCGACAAATCCCCAATTGGACCATATGGTCAAATTCTAATTTTGCCACTTTCAGTTTCTCCGGATGGAGTCGCCGAGCGGTGACGAATGGTAATTGCCCTTTAGTCACAATGTGGTGTTGCACATTGTGTTTAACTGGAAGGTTAAAATTGGGCGGTTTTGTTAACGAAGCGTACTTCGTTAATAGCTCTTTATATATGCCAGTAAGTAGGCATGGTTGGGATTCGGGGTTGTAGTCGACTGTAGCACACACGTTGATTCGAAAATTCGTGCGCTGGTCGACTAAATGTCGATACTTGAAATCGACGCACAACTCGAACTTCGTTAAGAAGTCCGCCCCAATAATGGCTTTTGTGGTGTCGGCTATGATAAAGTTGTGAACATATCGTCGGCGTAAGCCGAGATAAAGTTCCAGCAACTTTGTGCCGAAAGTTCGGATCAGTGATCCGTTGGCCGCGTGCAGAAGGACGTTCGGGCTTCCGTTATGGGCCGGGAACGCCTTGGCGGGAACAATTGAAACGTCCGAGCCCGAATCAATCAGGAAATCCATCCGATTGTTGGTGTCACGGACGAATAAGCGATATGAGCGGCCAGTTATATGCTCGCTCATGTCGACCCCCTGCCCCTTTAGTTTTTTTTTGGGGTTGGTGGTTTCTTTGCCGACTTGGCATTACCACCACCGAAACTGCAGGGGGCTTTGCAGGTGCGTGCTTCACTACCGTAACGGTAGTGGAAGTAGCACAAGCTACCTCTCAGTTTATTGGCCCCTGGTGGCCGATTGGCCGAGGGCTGACGAGGACCGCCCTGCCGATTGGCAGGTGTTCGGCCTCTTGAATGCTGTGGGCTTTGCTGGCCTTTGACCAAAGTGTCCAGCTTCGACGTAAGCATGTTGATGGCGCTTTGCAGCGACATCCACGGGGGCTCTGAGTTGGACGAGGTTGCTTGAACGGCGGACGTGTATGAGGCGCTTCCGTGTGGAAGCACCTCCCATACTTTGTCTGCTGCGGCAGCAAGCCCGGCTAGTGTTTGGTCGCCCGTGGTGGCCAATGTTACCTGGATGACCTGTGGAAGTCTCCTCTCCCACAGGGTCCGGATTAGGTCATCATTGACCGCCGTTGATCCGCCGGCTAGTGCTTTGAGGGCCTGGAGGAACTCCGAAGGTTTCCGGTCTCCAGGCTCTTGCACCGACAGCAGCTGCTCGAGCCTGCGCTTCTCCGAAGTGCCGTACTTCTCGAGCAGGTGCTGTTTAAGTTCCTCATAAGAGGAGGTGGAATAGTCGACGGTGCTAAGCCGCATTGCTGTTACCGCCTCTTCCGGCAATGCGGCCATAACGTTGTAGACCTTACCACTATCCGCCTTGTAGCCCGCCATCTTGAACATTATTTCGGCCTGGTAAAACCAGGAGGCGGGCTGGTGTGTCCAGAACTTCGGGATGTCGAGTTTCGTCAATTTGACGCCGTCGACTCCCGACGTTCCGGGCTTTGGCTCCTCAGAGGTGTGAGCGTTCTCCGTTTCCATATTCACTTCCTCAGTTCTTGACATTTTTGTAGAATACTCGAATTATCAAATATGTGTATTACGAAAGAAAGAAAATAGACACCCTTTGTAAATTAAAGATCCAAAAAAAGGAACCACTAATTCAAAACTACCACTAAAATTCAAAAAAAATAACAAACTCAAAAGTAAATTAAAAGAAAAAAAAATAAATGTAATAATATGCAATATAGTAATAGAAAAATATAATATAATAAAATAGAATAATATAGTAAAATAAAATCGAAAAATATAGTATAATAAAATGTAAAACAATCTCTAAGTTTATTTATTTATTTATTTATTTGTTCTTTTCTTCTTCTTCTCTTATGTTGTTTCCTGGGCTGTCGATTGTTGTTGGTACAAATGCAGTAGCTAGCGTAAGTTTAAATGCGCGTTATAGTAGCTTTCATTATCAAATTCTCGATTATTTGAATCACTGGATTTTAAATTAGGTAAAATATATGGTGCAAATTTTACAAATGTCTATCAGCTATAAAAATTCACACTAAATTCATTCCTATAACGAATATTTTGCAATGTGAAAAAAAAACTCGCAAATTGTTTATATACAATAGAATTCGTTGTCACAAGAAAAAAAATCGATGGATATTTTATGAGTTCTTGATTATACTTTTCGCACTTTTCTATTCTTCTCAAAAAAAAAAGGTCCGGCTTATTGCCTTTAAATTTAAATCTATTGTTTTCTTTTTAGGGCTAAACCGAAGCAATGTCGTTCCTTTAAAGACTTTTGCCTAATTCTGAAATTTGCTAAGTATTTAAGTTATGTGTCTGAAGAGTTTTTTATTGTTTTTTTCTTTTACTTATCTGTTGCTATTATTTTGTTAGAATATTTCGCATCCATTGAGTTCTTGTAAGAAATCTTCTATAAGGAATGATGTCCAAAGTAATCTTACGCACGTGGCTTTTCTCTTTATAATTTTGTTTTAACACCGCGTGTTGCGGATAACTATTATATACATGGGTATATATATTTTTGAAATAAACGACACTGTAGCTTGATTTATAATTTTTTTCTTTTTGTTTATTTTCACACCGCGTGTTGCGCGCTCGGGGTCACCAATTATAGGCGTTTCTTTTGGGTAAATAAAGAAAAACACCTTGTATAGTAAATCACAAAACTTATTATTTATTAAGTAAATTATATTTAATATTTTATTTACACTAGTTTAGTTTATATAGATTAATGCTGATTCTGTTTTTTAAAATCACGCTTCTCTATGAACTGAGGTAGAGGAACCGTAGTACTCGAGTGTCAAAACGGAGATGCCGGAAATTGGCTCCATCGATAGGGACCATAGGGACGGAACGGAAAGCGGCTAGATCACTGAACTTTGGGTTCGGTGATCGATGAAATGTTCCGATTGATCGTTATTGATCGTGTTTACCATTTCGGAATATGTTGTGTGACTTTGCGTAAAACTTAGTAATTAAGTTTGTACGCGGTCACCACAGTGTACCCAACAAGGCATTGCCCCCTCGGTACTTTATCCTCCCAATACCCCCTCGGACAGGATTGTGAACTTCTTTCTGCGGAGTGTCGCCTTGGGATCTATCTGGTCCGGCCAAAAGTAAGGTGACATTGCCGGAGAATAGACCTGATGGAACGGAATGTGGTGCTACTCGAGTGCTTGTTTTGTTGAGAATTATAGAGGAGCTTGGAAGGGGGCAATATGGAATTGTCTTCGGCCAGGTCGTTGCACCTCAAAGTTGCCCACCGGAAGAACCATCCTTTAGAGTAGCCCTAATAAGACATCTCGTCTACTTAACTGGTTAATAATAGGGTATCAAAATTCGATCGAGTCTTCACCTAGCGAATAGTACACATCCTTGTTCACCCCTGGTAAGCCTGGTGCTACCGGCGTCATACCGATTTTACATGTTTCAGGACCCATAACACTCCATCAAGGCTGTCTACCGCTAAGTCCGACGGTTGCATCGCACCGCCTCCTGTTAATGCATCCCCCAGACATCCCTTAACCCAGCGATTTCCAAACTGGGGGCGTGATTTTATCTTTTTGACTTTTTTGACTTTTTTGACTCATTTTTTAATTCTACTTAAATTTTATTGTGTCTTTTTTATTATACATCTCATCGCCATCTAGACCTTCGGTATTTCAACATTGAATAACTCTGAGTTTGTTTAGCCGATTTCGACAAATTTACACGATTCTGCAACGTCATTCAGTACCATTTTAGCTGTGAGTCAATTCACACAGAAAGAACACGCTGAAATTGTAGCGCTTTACATTGTTCAATTGTGAAAACTGTGCGTGCTAATCATAAAAAAATATGGGAGAAATTCGGCGCCTTAGACAACACAATTCGCAGTTCTGTGAATAATTTCTTTGAGTACACAAAAGTTGATGCAAATTCTTTGGTTCATTTTTTCCACAGCAAAAAATCCCCGAACACGCAAAACACGTCTAACCTTAGCGGCTGCCACAGACAAAGTAAGCAATGAACACAACTGAATATTTTATCATACTTCAGGGGCATGTATACCAACATAACAAAATAAAAAAATCGATAATCGAATGTACGTAGCCCGCGAAATTTGAAAATTCACCTTACTTTTTGAATAGACCTCGTATATGCCAGCAAGCCGAAAACCATTGACGAACTCAAAGGTAACATACTAGTCGAAATAGCTGCTGTAACGCCCGAAATGCTGTTCAATGTTATGCAGGATGGCCGAAAAAGAACTGCTTTTTGCGTATCGAATGGAGATGGTCATTTAATCGACATTGTATTCAAAAACTGATTTGAAATAAATGGTAGAAAATATCCTAAATAATTTTTGCTCATTTGTCAAAATCGGCTAAAAAATGTCAGAGTTATTCAATGTTGAAACACCGAAGGTCTAGATGGCGCACCCGATATAGTATGCCAATTTACATATTTTATTGGGGGGCGCAAGGGTTTTTTTTTGTAACAGGCGGGCCGCAGTATCATAAAGTTTGGAAACCACTGCCTTAACCTATCCTTTTTGATGGGCAAAGTCACTTTTATAGCTTCAAGAGCCGTTGTTATTTCCTTCCAATCGTTATTAACGCTGGTACAGTCATCGTCCCCTACTGGCCATCGCGTATATGACAAATTTCTCACAGGTAAATTTTCAGACTGAGCTCTGAAATTGTTAATATCGAAATTCAGTATTTCGAAGGTGTCCATAATAGCTAGCAGCATGTCCATATGACCACAAGGTGCAAATCGTATTAGAAAGCGAAGAGTGACAAGGTGGAGAATCTGCCATAAGATTAAACATTTCTTCCCATTTCGACGCGTGGGATCGAAGCATGCACCTCTGCAATGGTAGTTTAGGCTAATGAGGAGGGCTAAAAAAAATATAAGTTAACTAATGAAAGCTCTCAAGAAATGTAAACAAAAATAAAATAAAACTACACAAAAATTTATATATATATATATTTTTTTTGATTTTTGTATTTCTCCATTGACGCCAATATATTTTTATTAATTCAGAAAATAAATTACATACTTTATTAATTCTGACAGTGTTTTGTTTTTCCATTTATTAATTAATTTAATTTTATTATTATTATTTTCAAATTGATTTCTTTTCTATTATAGTCATTACCCTCTCTTCTCTCTATATTCCATTTGTTTTTCATTTCATTTTTCTTTTCAATTTTATTTATTTACTTTTAATTTACTTATTTTAAACAATATAATCCTCTCTTTTATCACTTGTATATAATCTCATTAGTAGCATTTAATTACAGCAAATTAAAAATAAAAAGCTACACGTAATAAATAATGCTAGTCCGCCATTTTTGGGACTACTCTGAAAATGACATCAATACTACATCTTTGTTTTTTTTTGTTTTTTATTACCATTTTTCAAATTGTGTTTTTTATTTGTGTTAAACATTTATATCTTATATAACACACTGATAAAAAAAATAGTAAGACTTTTTAAATAAATCATAAAGGCTGAGTGTACAGGGAATATTAGCCAGAAGTCTTTGGGGGCTCAAGTGGTAGTAACGTACTCAGCCATAACCTTCTATATTACAAGCCATGAACAAGGAAAATATTGAGAGCGAATTTCCGCTCAATCGGACTACAACTCGGCGATGTCACGTTATGTTGTTAGTGTAATTTGGAGAATTTGGTAGTCCGATTCTCTCAATTCAGATTCTTGTTCATGGCTTGTAAATATAGAAGGTTATGACTCAGCCCAACAGCCCGAACAGCCCAACATCAACGACAAATAGGAAACAATTAAAAACAAAACAAAGAGGGCAGCAGAAGAGACACTAGGCTACGCCCGCAGACAGACTGAATTGACTGGTTCGATCAGGACTTTAGATCCGCAATTAAAGAAATAAACAGAACCAATAGAGGGAATACATCGCATGACCTACATCGCAAGTCCTCAAGCCAAAAAAAGAACTGCAGACAGGCTGTGCTGAAAGATGAAGAGAGAATATCTTAAATAGGAGGAACCTGCAGACACAGGAAGACTTCGATGGAAGACTATAAAGGAAGACACGCCAGATCAGCAATAAGTTTCAACACAAGAAGAACAACTGCAGACCCTCATACTGGAACTTTTCGTTAATGCCTCAACGCTTTTTTACATTTAAGTAAGTTATATTTAATAATTTTTACCAATAACTTCATTAATTTCTTTCCGAGTTTGATTTCAAAAGGTAGGTTGTTCCCTTATACTGCCTGGATCAACCTGGAACCTTAGAATTTTAGCGTAGTGAAATGTTTGTGGTGTGAGTGCTGACGTTTTTGATAGTTGTTTGCCCACTACAGGCGGGAACATGGGCGTAACTAGAGATTTTTTCTGGGGGTGCAGGCCCCCCTAACATATCGAACTTAACATTGGCCAAATTGCGCTCAATTGTTTTAACACACGAAATGTGGTTGTAGTAATAAGATCTGGCGGCATTAGGAGGTACCATAGAAATATAAACTAAACACGGAATGGCTGTAAGCCAGATTAAGCGTACCACAATTCCTGATGTGTTTGAGTTCACTTGGTAGTAGTGGTAAGGCAGTGCAGGCCAAAATATGCAGAAATAATAAGAGGGACGTTTTAAAAGCGGAGCGAATAAAATTCCTGGCATAAAATCTATGCCCCCCGAATATTGACTTGGCACGCCACCATTCAGTCAAGAAGCTACCCCAGACAGTTCGGCAATTTGTGTCCCACTTGTGCACATTATTGCTGTCCTTTTAAACAAGCTACCTTTAGTGTGGTCGCTCACGTACAGGGTTTTTACACGACACAGCCGTTCCATGTTAGTTTATATTTCTATGGGAGGTACATAGTTAAAAATAAAAAGCAAGTAGAAATAGTTTTGATGCTACTTTTCCCATCTATAGAATAATTTGCCTATGGTATATGTAATATACAGGGTGTATTTACTAAAGTTACAAAGCGGTCAGCTGTGGATAGGATAGACGAACAAATAATCGTATGGGTGGGGGAAGTCGTAACGGTTTAGCCGCTAGGGCGTTTTGAAATTTTTTTGGTAGAGCTTTACATATCAGCCCGTATTTTTGTAACCCTATAACCTTTTTGCATCAATAAGGTACCAATGTATCCAGAATACTCCCTCCCACCTTGTTGTTTTCCAAAAATTAGAAAACTTCGAGTATTTTGTATGAATAACAATTTTTATGCTACGCCCCAGTGTTGGGCATTAATCAATTAAATTTTCAATCAATTAATTAACTGATTAAAAACATAATTGCGATTAATTTAATTGCAGTTAAAATTAATTGCAGTTGAACTATTAATTGCACCCCACAATTAATTTATTTGGATTAATCCGTGTTAATTGTATATTGCAACTAAATCAATTGCAATTAATTTTATCAATTGTTCTAAAAGACAATTGAAACTAACAATTAATCCTCTTCCGAATTTGCGGTTAAATTTTGAAAATTCAAAATGGCGGACTAATTTTAAAAATTGTGTTCCGACCGTACTGAAAATCAGCTTCTGGGCGCTTTAAGGGTTCCAAATGACGAATTTGTGGTTAACATTTGAAAATTCAAAATGGCGGACTAATTTTGGCAATTGTGTTCCGATTGTACTGAAAATTAGTATCGGGGGTTTTTAAGGGTTCCAAATGACGAATTTGTGGTTAAAATTTGAAAATTCAAAATGGCGGACTAATTTCCTCGACAAGGTGCAAAATCGTGCGAAAAAACTCATTGGTGATGGCACCTTTCGCGCCTCTGTAGACCCTTTAAGCCACCGTAGGAATGTAGTCGTTCAACATGTTAGAGTTCAAACGTAAGGTTCATCGACATTTTCTCGGGCACCCCCGATCCCCTCTAACATTTCGTATTCTGCTCTATTCTTCAAGCCAAGCGTTCAAAACGTTGTGTGGAATCCATTTGCAGCATAGCGGTAATGATGCGCGTATAATAGTATTTTTTTTTCTTGCCAATTCGATACATTTTTTTTTGTCAAATCTCCGACCATGGGCAATACTTTTTCATGTTTTCCATAGAGCGGAAGGCGAGTTTTGAACATCCGTTGCATCCATAAGGCATCCCGCCGGCTTAACCGGTTAATAATAGGGTACCAAAGTTCTGCTTAGGTCGGGTCTTCATCCAGCGCATGGTGCATCTCAGTTTTCACCTGGTAGTCTGGTACCTTAACCTATCATATCCTTTTTCTATCTTCGATCTAGGTTAATACATACTAGACATTGCACCGTAAACGACATGACGGTCTTGTAGTATAAAGGATGACACCTAAGCTTAGACTCTTTCGTATCTCAGCGTTCAGGTGATTTTTTCCTGGGGCGGCCATGGCCATTCTGGGGGGCCCTGCCCCCTCCTAGTTACGCCAATGGGCGGGAAAAGCGAATGGAACAGAGGAGGGGCAAGAGAGTTAAAATTATCAGTTTTCTAAAAAATAAAATCTTGCCACTACAAATGAACTTTTTACACGCTGTCACTGCGAATCAGCTGATCACATTGCATTTCACGTTGCGTTGAGTCAGTTAATGTAGACAGAGTAGATATATTTTGATAGTCAAATGACCCAATTTGACAGTTTTATCCGGGAGGGTAGTTATATATTCTAAGGGGGAATACAATTGCAAAATTTGCCTGACATCTTGGAACCGGGAATAGAACAGTAGACAAACCCAGGAGGAAATGGATCGACTCTGTGACAGAGCTGATAAAGCAGTGGCAACATTCAGAACTGAAGAACATGCTGCACAAGGGACCGTGTCAAACCTGAGTAAAAATAAGACTCGCCCGTTCTTAGGCTGCAGCAGACACGGACAGGCTGCATGGCACACAAAACAGGCACAGTACGCCTAAGTAAAAATTCTACTTTTCCAAATGCAGCGCGCTACAAGCACGTGACAATAAAAGACGCACGGAATAGTCCAAACGAAGCACGATACGCATACACTTTTTCTAGACTAAAGAGAGCAAAATTGAAGCTTTAAGAAATTGCTAAGGACGAAGAAAACTAGCAACGATCTTGGTAGACCGGTTCTCGTTCGATTGCACAGCTCAAGCAGCATTGAACGTGGTTAGTACTCAGGTAGGGGCCGCTTGGAAAAAAGAACACTCGCGTTTCGAATGGTCGATTACAAATACATTCATATCTGTAACAGCAGCAAATGCATACTTCTGACGGGTGCATTTTTAACATTTCATGCCTGCAGCGAGCGAGTACATACCCCACGTACGGCATGCGCATTTGTTCACTATGCGCACTACTAGTCACGGCCGTGTATATGTTTTTAAAATTAAACACAATCTTAACCCAACCCCTTACTGTGCTTCTTAAATTTATATTTCTGATATTTTGTATTATTACCCTTTTATTACCTCTTTATTAGCCTTTGATTATCGTTTTGTTACCCTTTCATTACCGCGTATATGCTTTTAAAAAATTTAACCAACTAAATTAATTTTACTCGGGACCTTGGACTAGAGGAGGCCAGGGTTTGGATGGAACAAGGTCTGTTAATTGTCAATCGAAACGAAACGAAATTCAGTCAAGAGTTTCTATCCCAAAACTTGTTATGTAGGGCTCTGCCTCCAAGGCGGAATTTGCTCTCCTCGTTTGGGAGATAAGACCGCGCGATTTAAATGGGAAAAATCTTACTAATTTTGTTTTATCACAGTAGTAGTATTACAGTGGCCCTTATTCTGGTTGTCATGTCACCTTTAAATATCAAATGAGATAAATCTCACCTACAAACATCAAGTGAGAACAATCGTCACTGAATTCGCCTTTTCTTGATATCAGTAACAACTGTAATTTGCGTTATTTCACTGAAATGTTAATTTGTTAGAGAACCATAATACCATTATTGTCTCACTCCGCCATTTGTCACCATGAGTGACAACCAGAATAAGGGCCAGTGTAATATTAGATTTTGTTTCCTTTTTTTTAACTATTATAAATATATTCGTTTTTTTTTAATTTTCCTCCCTTTTTTTATTAAAAAACCATAATTTTCTTTGTTTCTGTTTTTGACTAACTTAAAAAAAAATTAATTATATAAAACTCTAAATAAAATGTCTTGTCCCTGTGCTGAAAGTCGAGTCGTGTGGCGTGACAAGTCGTTTTGAGTTGTGAAAAAAAGTGACGTTTAAGGCCCTGTGCCAAACAAAATAGCAATTCAAATGTCAATTTGTATGGAGAGCTCATTTCAAGCTACTAATTTGCTTTTGCGAAGGTTTACGCATTTGTAACTGACGAAATTCAACTCATTTCAGTTTTGAGTTCAATTATACTCTCTCTTACATATGGAGCATGCAACATTAATATACAATATCTTTCACTATGTATATAACATAATAAAACTTTGAAACAATGGTGTAAAATCTTGCACATGTTGTTTGTTGTTCATTTTTACTTAAAAACTTTCCACGTCATACGACACGACTTTCAGCGCAGGAGCCTGCCTCTATTACGTTTCATTTAATTTAATCATTTTTGTTCTACACATCATATACACTTGATTTATTTAAAGTTTTAAGTGTTGAAAATGTCCAATATCAGACATAACATCATTTTTATTATCTTTCTCATATATAACTTGAGCACCTAATTCAAGTCTGAGTACAGTATCAATTACAAATATAACTGAATCACAGAAACGCTTATCTTTTATTTTACCACGTATTAAAAAATCATTTAATACATCCTTAAAAAATTGTCTAATTTTATAAATAAATACTTGATCATCATCGCTTAAGAAAAAATCAATCCAATCATCTATGATTAATTTTCCAGTTTGATCTATAATATAATCATTATCATTTAACTGCGCTGGACCGCCAAATAATGCTAATATAATTGGTGGTACTGTTGTATTATATCGTATATTTGCATTACATCCGCATCTTGTTTTTTCAAAAAATACAATCCAATCATTATTTAATTGATTAACGCATTGCCGTGTCTCTTTACATCCAGTTGGACGTAACGCTGAGCTAGGATGAAATGCTATTGTTGTTTCAAGACGTGATAGTAATTTGCCACGTACACGATCAACATTAATAACATTTGGATATAGCCCAGCAACTAGGCATGCTGATACCATATTCCAATTATCTGAATTACGATTATATTCATTTAAATTGCCAAGATTTTGATATTTACGCTTAATGTGATCGCTAATTTGTTGTCGTGCAGCATGCATCATATCTAATGTTGTTTTAGTTAAATAATTATTTGAACAGAATTTCCTTTCTTGTCCAGAACGTTTACTTTCACGCCATTGTCGATACATATTAACAATACCAACATGATCGCTACAGCTATCACCAGCAAATAATTTACGACGAAATGATGCTTTTAGACGTTCATTACGATCAGCTGGTAATATGAATGGATCTTTAATTGAATGAAATGCAACAATTGTTAATACTGGATCGATGCACTTAAGTATAATTGAATATAATACAATTTTACCTAGTTGTACCTCTAGTGGCATATCAACTAAATGACGGCCTAAATCTGTTATATTTTCATTCTCATCAAGTGCTCCAATTATTTTTAATTTATTAACAGCCATATAAACACTAACTGCTGATGGCGGCTGTAAAGCATCTGATAAATATGATGTTATTGATGAATTTTTACTAATAACTCTTGCATATAAACATATTTCTGTTAATGGTATACGTAAAAATTCTGGTATAGCGTATTTTTCCATGGAATCAAATTTCTTTTGTGAATACATACGATAACAGAAACCTTCCTGTGTTCTACCAGCACGTCCAGCACGTTGTAATGCGCATGCCTGCGATATCCATACTGATGTTAAGTAACTACTGCCAGTTATTGAATCATATGCATTCATTTTAACTTTACCAGAATCAATAACAAATGCAACATCCGGGAATGTTATAGATGTTTCACCAATATTTGTTGATAATATAATTTTACGTACTGGACAACAATCTAAAACCGCTTGCTGATCCTGCATGTTCATGTTTGAATGTAATAAAAATAGCTTAAATGTAAATGGTGGTAAATATTCATTAATCATATCATTTTGCATCATAATGTCATTATAGCCAGGTAAAAATATTAATATACTACCTGGATGTGTAGATTTATGTAATGTTGTTACAATTGTTAATAATAAATTATGATCAATTTCTCCATCATCATTAAATTGCGCTCTGTATGCTGTTAATATCTTCTCCGTATCATATGCAATATTACCATTACTTGTATCATATGAATATAAATAATTAAAACATTTCTTATCCATAAATAATGCTGCATAATCTAATGCTGTTAAATTTTCCGAATCCGCATACGATTTATTAGTGCCCAATTGTAAAAATTTACATATAAAATCATATTGATTCATTTGCGCAGCTAATATTAATGCTGTTTTACGATTTTTCGAATGTCGTACATTCGGTGGTAAACCTTCACCACATATCATATATTCCAACTGCAAGAAATTCTCCTCACTTTCACCATTATTTTCTAAACAATGATCCATAACTTCATCAATGAATTTCTGTGTTTCATCATCAACATAACTATTTAATATATCTTGTTTCTTTTCAATTTCGAATGCTTCAGCTAATTCCATTTGATGTAATATTTCAGTCATTTTTGGTGTTTTATATTCTGTAAAATATAATATCTCTTCTAAATGTAATATATTTGTTTCATAACATCTTCCGGGTACATTTATGATTGGTATACCACCAAAATAAACACTTAATAAATTAATATCCATTGTTGCTGACATTAATATTACTTTAAGATTTTCATTCAATTTTAATTGATCACGTATTGATATTAATATAAAATCAGTATTTTTATCACGATCATGCACTTCATCAATTATAATATGGCTTAAGCCGCGAAATATATCACCAACATTTGCCATTAATGATCGTAATACGCAGCCGCTTGTTGTATAAATTAAGTTTGTCTCTTTGCTTAAGCAATCTTTAAATTGGTGTTGTTTGTTTTTTGTGTTTTTGTTTTTAATTGGAAGAAAAAAAAATTGAAAATAAATTATATAGCTTAAAATAAAAATAAGTACAAAAATATAATAAGAACGGATATCCACAAAGTATCTGCTTACTGCAATGTCTAGGAAAACTTTTGTTGATAACTTTCTATGGTAACGAAATCTTGAGCTAGAGGGACGCAATTCGCACCACGTTGCACAAACTACAAGGACAAAGAAGGGAATCTGATCACCGATCCTAAAGGCATCTTGGAGCGATGGGAAGAGCACTTTCATGAATTGCTAAATGGCGACCTAACTGAGGATTTGGAGGCTCCACCAATATCTGATGATAATCCCATGCTGCCACCAGCAAGCTTAGAAGAAGTTAGCAGAGATATCACCCGGCTCAAAAAACACGGCCTCGGGTGCAGACGACATCACCGTGGACTGGTTAAATATGGAGGGCCTTCATTATACAGCCAATAAGAATCACTACTCGTACCCCATCCAAGACAGAAATGGTAACCGCAATTCATGCAATGGCCAATGGTAAAGCAGCTGGAAAAGATGGCATCCGGCATTGTTGAAAGCTACTGAGAAGCCGGATGCGATGCGGAAAAACGGCATCCTCTGCTCAGTACAAAAAAATAGAGGATATCACAGCGTGTACTAATTATCGCGGTATAACGTTTTTGAGTACCGCGTATAAGATATTCTCCGCTATCCTACAAAGCAGGATGGCCCCATATGCGAGAAACATCATAGGCCAATACCCGTGTGGCTTCAGCCCAGGCAAATCAACAACTGATCAGATTTTCACCTTGAGGCAGGCTATGAAAAAATGTCTAAAGTTTCAAAACTCAATTCAACACCTCTTCATAGACTTTAATACCGCCTATGATAGCATAGTCAGAGTAGAACTCTACAAAGCCATGAGAGAATTCGGCATCACCAATAAGCTAGCACGACTAGCCCCAATAATGTGACAAGCCAAGTAAAGATATCCGGAGCACTGTCCAGACCAATCAACATCTATAATGGGCTCCGACAAGGGGACAGTCTATCCTGCCTTCTTTTCAACCAGGCGTTGGAGAAAGTGATGCTATGATTAAGCTGGCCAAGGTGCAGTCTTGGTATCACGGAAGCTATAAGCACCTGTCCGACTGCGGTATAGAGGCCCTACTCAGCCTTATCCGCTACACCTAGTAGTGAAGAAGTATATATTGCCCAAGAAGCATAATATCCATGGCTCTGGGCGCTACACTCACTGATGTGCTCTAATATAGTTATTTTCCCAGGTGTGCTCTAATATAGTTATTTTCTCAGACAGTGAAGCTGACCTGTTGGCCATTAAATCCCACAGGGTGTCATCAAAGACTGTCCTGAATTGCCTCCTATTTCTGAAATCCCTCAGCAAGAACAACGATGTTGCGCTGATGTGGATCGTAGGCCACGGAGATTATATCGGAACGGAACCTTTCTGCAGCTTATCCAGCCATAAGTAATTGGGACGACCGTCTATTTCTTCATAGCATCGTCAAATCGAATTAGTAATAGTAATTGAAGGTGGTACTCGAAAATGATAAGACTTGTACTGAGCCCAAAAGCTTAAAAGTGTTAAATACGCTACACTGCCTAGAAAGTTATTAACGAAAAATGTACCTAGCTATTGCGGTAAGCGAATAGTTTTTTTGTTGAGTACATATATAGTATATAATCACTTACTTTCTAATCGTATTTGATATCCAACAGTGCTGCCCAACCTTTCCCCACGCTCTCTAGCAACTCGTTGTGCTATTGTAACAGCCGCCATTCTTCTCGGCTGTGTACATATAATCCTACATGGAACATTATCCTCAAAGGACTTTTCTAAAAAGTACTGCGGTACTTGTGTTGTCTTTCCAGATCCTGTATCACCGCTTATTATAATAACCTTTAAAGAAATAAATAAAAATTCATATTATTTTAAATCTTGGTAAATAGGAAATAACAATAAAAAATTGACATAAAACCGCCAACCAAACATATTCACCCTATTAGATTCCATTGTTTTCAGTATAGTGTTCCTGTACTGTGCAATTGGTAGCGATAATCTATCCTCAGATATATCCTTTGGGCCAGAACCCTTCTGTGGTATTTGCTTCTTTGATAATTTTGGTAGCATAAATAGACCATTTGGTAATCGTTCATCGCGACGTGATTTTTGTGGTGTTACCTCCATTTTTGGTATGCCCTCCACAAACATCCGTGTTAGAAAACGTCTAGTTTCCGGCTGTAGGGCAATCCATTGTGTTGTTGTACATTTATTCACCCTTTTATGTAGCATTAATGTACGCTGCGATCCTTTACCATGGCTATGGGATAATAGTCCTAAATGTTTAACATATTCATGTATATATGTTCTTGTTTCTTTTGAAAATGACGATGGAAACTCCATATATTCATCCATTGAATTCATAAACATAGCTACTGTTTTCTGTACCATTATTTTAAGATTTTCATCACTAATATCGGCGTGCTGATGTATGTGACGCCTTCTATGTATTTGCGCCATTTTTTTCATTAAAATTTAGTTTAATTTTTATGTTTTATTCTATTTTTATTTTTTTAAAGTACTCTATAATATATCCTTTTAATTAATAAATTAAATCACTACACGAACACCACCACGGACAGTCCGAACGCACTAAATCTTTTTCCGGGCTTTTGCTCAGTTTCTTTTTTTGTTAATGCTGAATATCAATCTATCAAACATAAACATCAACAGTACTAACACATACAGGAGGTGCGGGTCCCGTTATCGAATGTGGGATTCCGCGGGCGCAGGATTATACCCAATTTCGGTTTCCGTACTTTCTCGGGCCCAAAAAAAGGGGAAATTTTTACTTCGTGGTGGTAATTTGAAATGTCAAAACCCAGGCTGTCACTTATTATGTCAAAGACCAGATTTACACTACACGTTTTTTGCTCTGCCTTGTCAAGAATTCTCTTTTGTGGGTGCCTTCCATTTAGACACAGAGAGACACAGTGTGTCTAACAGGGTGTTCCATCAACGGCAAAAATGTGCACCGCCGGGTGAAATATATTTAAACAAGACGGTGATGGAACACCCTGTTAGACACAACTGTGTCTTTCTGTGTCTAAATGGAAGGCACGTGTTAGGCCCGATTCACAATGAGCGCTTCAAGCCTCAAGCTTCAAAAATTTAGGATTATAGGATTTATACCTGGGACACATATCATCATAATGAAAGTAACCTTCATTATCGTGGCAAAAACCCCTTTCATTTTGGACTGTAATTTCGGTTAAGTGACATCTGTTGGAAATTGGAAACTACATTTCAAAATAAAATAATTTGATTTCACGTTAGACCTGATCGACCTTATTTACACGACACGTTATTTGCTCTGCCTTGACAAGAATTCTCTTTTGTGTTACGTGCGTGCCCACCGCTGTAGGTTTATACGATGAAGTTTTTAACGTGCAAGATCTGATTTACACGACACGTTTTTTGCTCTGCCTTGTCAAGAATTCTCTTTTGTGTTACGAGCGTGCCCACCGCTGTAGGTTTATACGATGAAGTTTTTAACGCGCGTCAAAAATGGCACATTGTTATGTTTCATTTTTGACGCAACGATGTTTTAACGAAGAAACCACAACACCACCTGGGGAGAATATAACTTTGAACGGGTAAACCAATTTAACTACCTGGGGTCCACAGTCAGCGAAGACAACGATGAGACGATAGACGTGCAAAGAAGAATAAACGCCGCAAATAGAACATACTTCTCACTACTGCCAGTAATGAAATCCAGAGACATCCACAGAAAAACGAAAATAAGAATCTATAAAACGATCATACGCACAGTAGCTACGTATGGGTGTGAAGCATGGAGTTTCTCCCAAAAGTCCGCAGATAAGATGGATATATTTGAGAGGAAGGTTCTCCGAAGGATATACGGCCCAACCAATGAAGATAACGCATGGAGAATACGCTACAATCACGAATTGTACGATCTATACAAAGAGTGTAAACATTCAACACATGCCAAGCTACTGCGCTTACGTTGGGCCAGCCATGTCCAAAGAATGGATGACTCAAGAATACCAAAGAACGCCCTATATTTAATACCAGATGGCAAAAGACCAGTTGGCAAACCACGGTCAAGGTGGGAAGACAGTGTTAAGGCTGATGCAGCAAAACTCCTAAACATCAGAAACTGGAGGCAAGCTGCGCAACAGAGAGAGGTCTGAAGGAAGAAGCTAATGGAGGCCAAGGCTCGAATTGGGCTGTAGAGCCATCGAAGAAGAAGAAGTTATGTTTTAACAGCGTGATGTTTGCGTGTGTGTGTGTGTGTTTGTATGACGAAAAAGGGAGAAAAGAAAATCAAGAAAACGTCTGCTGTGAGTGGTCTACCCGTGATGGCAGTCCCTCTCGGTCCCTCAGCTTCTCTCTCCCAAAAACTCGTGCTTTATGCAGCAAAAAACGTGTCGTGTAGATCAGGTCTAAAGGCCCAATTATATAGCAGAAACGAAAACGAACCGAAACGAAAAGAATGAAATAAATCGTATGAAAATGTATGAACGCGGTTATATAAACGAACAGAACCGAATCAGAACGAACGATATAAATTTATTTCATTTCGGTATTCGTTTCAGCTATTCAGCCCGTTACTTTGACAGTTCGATAGACAGTTTGTTTTCCAATTTAAAGTAGTTGAAAGAGCGAAAAAGAAGTTATTTTAAAAGAATGCAGTGAATACAAGGTGAAAAAATTTAAATTTTGATTTCTCTTGTGATTTGTCGACATCCGCCATAAATTATATAAATTCTATAATAGATGTATTTATCGAAAATAAAAAATTCTTCTACTCAATGCAGAACTTGTCAACAAATGTCAAAAACCTATTCGCTCAGGCACCTATATAATCGCTATCATTTTCAAGTTCATTTCGTTTTCGTTTCGGTTCGTTTTCGTTTCTGCTATATGATTGGGCCTTCAAACGAGACACGCAAGTTCGACGCATAAAAAATAATGCTTTTTCATTTGGGCGCCCCATTGAAAACGTAAACCATGGAGGCTATACAAGGAGATAAAACTCCGTGTTGTCAATTTTCGTTTGATTATTGGTGGCTCTGCAGTCAAATGTACCCCAAAAAACATGGCCGATTGTAATTATCCGGTTCATGGCAATCTTCGTTTATTACTAATATATTTTACGTTTACCAGCTTACAGCTGTTTACCAGCTTCTAAATTCAATTTATAACAATGCGATTATTCGTAATTAATCAATTTTTGATGTTTCCAATGAATTTTTATTAATTTCATGTGGGGTACATCGGACAAAGGTGACATCTGTGGCCAAAAATGAACTAGAAGTTTAGTTTCTTCTACCCATCCATTTCCTGTCATTTTCCCCATAAGAGTTTTTCCTCCTTGTATATTCTCCATGTTTGCACCCATCGCTGCGACCCCTTGCCTTAAAAATCGGGTTGTGTATGGGGGTAATTAACGAAGTGGTGTACTGTGTTTCCATGCAGAGTTTATCCTGAGTTTACTCAGATTAAGCGCCCATGGAAACGGGGATTGAGTAAAGTGTCGTTAAATCCAAGTAAACTCAACGAACCCAGTCCGGTAAGCCAGGTTTTGCATATGTGTGTGTTTCAGTATCGTTTACTGCACATATACCAACGGCGACGCAATGTAAAATTAAGTATCTGTCACTTCAACCCAGAACCGTCATGGAAACAGCATCGAGAGATCTTGAGAGAAAAAGCTTTCTGTTTACTTAACGAAAACTCTACTCTGGCTCATGGAAACGCAGTAATGGATAGTGTAACTTGCATCCATGACGTAAACGTACGTTTCATTAATTCCAAGCAATCATAAAACAATTTATTTAATGTCTGCAATGAAAATAAGTAACTCAAAATTTCTGAACTGCTGCCATTTTGCGAGATTTTCGAAAAATTGAAATTTCACGCAGCGAAATGCGATGACAGATTATATGTGTTTGTTTTCATATTTAGGCGAACGGCATGCAGAGAATTAATGGAGAAAACATAGAAAAATTAATAGATTGAGCACAAATTACTTTTAAAAATATAAAATTTGATTGAATTTGACGTAAACATATCGAGTCGCACTGGCACTATTGTACATTGAAACGCGAGTGTTGAACGAGACGGAGTATTGGGGGAGACATGTCTCGTTCTCGCATCGCACTCTCGCAACATTGTAAATAGGCCTTAAATCCTATAATCCTAATTTTTGAAGGTTGAAGCTTGAGGCTTGAAGCTTTCATTGTGAATCGGCCTTAATACATGATAATTAATTAATAATTTAATGTCTTATTGTTGCAGGAAATATTGAATGGGCCTATTCACACAGTGCACATTCATGGCGCCTAAAACCGGTTTTATAGATGAGAGAGGGAAGGGAGCGGAAGAACTTAACGAAACATTTTTCACGCAAAACCAAACGCGTGAAAACTAGCACACATATAAAAAGTTACTTCTATCTCTTGCATTCTTTAGCTCTGTTTTTCTCTAACAAGTAAATTTCATCTGCAATACATTTAAAGGTTCCTGTATAGCATTCAAATTTACTACACTCATTTACGCCCCGTCTGAGTTGCTAGGAGTTGAATAAAACCGGTTTTACTCACCACAATTATGGCAGCGTGTGAATATGCCCAATGGGCCAACGCACACCAGATCATAGTTATGGCACATAAAACCGGTTTTACTCCACTCCTCGGAACGCAGACGGGGTAATAGCATCTTTTGTAGTAACCTTGAATCTTTACAGGAAATTTTAAATGTATTTGTGCATATGAAAATTAGTTGTCATAGCTTTCATTTCGTTGACAAATAGAAAAACGCCACAAAAAGTTCTTAATATCACTCTTTTCAATATGTTCACAAAAAAACAAAATTTTCAGACCACTTGAAAGGTTGATGAACAAAAAGCGAATAATTAAAGAATTTCAGAGGGAAAATGCTGAGCTCAGAAAGAAGAAGATTTGACATAAGAAGTATAATATGCATGTGTTAGTTTTCACGCTTTTGATTTTGCGTGAAAATTGTTTCGTTAAGTTCTTTCCTTCCCTTCCCTCTCTCTTCTATAAAACCGGTTTTATGTGCCATAACTATGCGCAGTGTGCGTTGGCCCAATGATAATTAAAAATCGCAAAAACAGATTTTACATATGCATAAAACCTTGTCAACAAAATTTTTTTTTCGAATTTCGAAAATCAATTTTTTTTCGATAATATAAAATTATTCGACTATTTTTATGGCCCATTTTACACGATGAAACACGAAACAAAAAGTTTCATGCAACTTTGCTCGGTTTGTTGGGGAGAGGAGAGAGAGGGTTTGAGGGGACACGTGTTCCCTCCAGTCCTCTCTCTCCTCTCTCAAACAAAACCGAGGAAAGTTGCATGAAAGTTTTTGTTTCGTGTTTCACCGTGTAAAATGGGCCTATGGGAAATTTGAAAGAACAAGTTAATTGTTATTAATTATGGTGCACAGTTAAAAATAATATTATTTATTTCATTTCAGAAGGCCAAAACACCAAACTAAAAAATTCAATTTTCAATATTCGAAAATAATTTAATAAAAAAAGAAGAAGATGAAAGAAAAATTCGAAATATATACACTACCACAGTGATATCATAAGAAAACAAAAAAACATCTGAGCAACATTACTTTGGTGCATTTGTGATGAAATTTTCATTTTTAGTTAAGAAAAAAAATTGTTTCTTATAATTGAAATAGAAAGAAAACATTAACGTGTTTAAGATATATTTATTATCTTTGTAATTATATTATTATTAATAAGAACAGTGTATCTATACAGAAATCGTTGTGTTTTGTTTTTAAAAGAAAAGTATTTTTTTTGTGTTAAAAAAAGCATTCCATTCCTCGCGTATTTATAATTGCGACGTGAAAGCAGTATGACCATAAAACCTGTCATCAGCCAGAAATCTGGCGAAAAGAAAGAGAATCATGGACACCAGGAGCCACAGAATCAAAATATTGTAGTACAAAATGCCCGATCGAATCATCGAAGTGTTGTTATTAATAATAAAACTAATGTCGAAGGGCAGGTGAGTTGAAAAATGAACCTTTTAGAAATTTTTTTTGTGTATGCATGTATGTCTCAATCAGCTGTGGCCACGAGACACTGAAGATTTTTTGTTACATACTTTTTCCTTTTGGTTTTATTTTTCTTTCGTTTTTTCGATGTAATTTTTTATAAATAATAAGCAAAAATAAATAAAACTAATAATTATTTTAAAAGAGTCCACAGCGTCGAGATGTTTTTGAAGATATTGCACGGCATAGAAGGAGCCCACATAAAAGGTACGGTTTTTGTTTTTTTGTTGTTTTATTAATTTTTTCGAGTGTTTAATCTATTTTTATTTATTTTTTTTTCATATTTATTTTGTCTGTGGGCGGTCGGTTATGTGTTCAGTGGTAATCGTTCAAAACGTGACCATCATAAGCGAGAGCAACGTGATCGCGAAAAAGTGTGCCCTAGTCCACAGTATCATCAAGTACTATCAAGTTCCAATAGTCCCCATTCATCATCATCCAATTCACATTCATGCAAATCACCAAAGCATGTTGCCATTCCAACTGGTACACCATCAGCAACACAAACATCAAATAATAATCTAATGGCAGTAGTTGAAGAGACATTTTCCGGTTATAATAGTGGCGATGAGCATCTAATGTCAAAGGAGAACCTCTTAACACCAGATGAATGGAAGAATCGGGATGAGGCGTTCATTAAATCAATGTCTGAAAATGGTTTTGTTATAAAAGATATAGTTGAAGATGGTGCTTGCCTATTTCGTGCAATATCCCTACAAATATATGGTGATCAGGAAATGCATGAAGTTATAAGGCAACAAACAATGGATTATATTGTAAGCATCTTATAGGCCAATCCTACACAAGGGACCATGGTTCGGGATCAAGAGTTTTTTTGGGCAAGCGAGACATGTGGAGGCAACTCCCCACGCCTGTCTTGCTCCAGAACCCTGGTCCATTGTGTAGGAATTCCCACCCATATTCACACCTACCAGACCTTTATTTTAAATTTTAAAACTTATTACACATTTTTCTTTTTATTTATTAGTATCAAAATCGAGAATATTTTGCACATTTTGTCACAGAGGATATCAACAGCTATGTAACACGGAAGCGAAATAAGGATTCTCATGGGAATCACATCGAAATACAAGCTATGTCCGAAATATATAATAGGCCAGTAGAGCTTTATTGTTATAAGACAAGTATATAAAGTTTACACTTATATATAATTCTTTATAATGATGTATTTTTGTTTTTTTCTTTATGCTATTATTGCAGCACCAATAAACATTTTTAATTCGCAACAGAAAAACAATGGTCATGATCCACTAAGGCTGTCATACCAACGAGGATCACATTATAATGCTATTGTTGATCCATATAATGCTTCAGTTGGAGTTGGTTTAGGTTTAGCTGGATACAAGCCAGAATCACAAACTCATGAAGCGATACGATTGAGTGAACAGCTGGAAATTGAGCAAGTAAGAGAGAAATCTATTTTTTATATAATTTTTTACGCATAATTTAATAATATCAATTCTATAATAGTTCAAAATAGTTGTTAATGGGCCTGATTTGGGATTCCCGCCGCTTAAGAGTTGTACTTTCACTTGTCGCTGCGATTGTTCAATTCGCCGGGCGAAACTGCATATGAAGTGACATATTTCATATTCGAAATTCAAATGACAATCGAATGACAGTTCGGTAGGGTCAGATCCTACTGGCTAAACTCACCAACCTTTTTCCATGACGTTTAAGTCCAGACCGGCATTATTTCGGCCTGGAAGAAGGCATTTATTTCGGCCTGGCGTGATCAACGTGACCTTTGAAAGGGCCCCTCGAAGGGGTGCTTAGCAGATCGGGAATACGGATCAACGAACTTCCGTTTCTGCTTTCTTTGCGGGAAAGGCGACTTAAACGATGCAAGCTACCCAATTCACTGTCTACATAGTGCATCGGAAGGTTTTTTTTATTTTACGAGGGACTGGTGATGAGTCGTACATCGGTCCAGCAGCAGGGAATGTGTGCGACTGCCTGTCTAAAGCTTCCATGCCTATGAGAGGAGACACCGCTGGGGTTCCGCATCCAGATGGTAGTGTCAGATTCCTACTGACTAAACTCACCAATCCTTTTGCATGACCAGTATGAGCCGTAAAGGCATAACTTCAGCCTGGCGTGCGTCATCAGCGTGACCCTTAAAAAGGGATTCCTCGCAGGTGCTCACCAAAGCCGGAAGAGTTTAGCTATCTAGCTGCAACCTTTCCGTGTAATTCTTTGCCTTTCTGTATTTCTTTGGACTTCGTATTGCTTGAGCTTGCACGCAGACCATATTAGAATATAATAAGATTCTCTATTTATCACTTCGAACCAAACATAACATAATGAAATGATCACAATCAACGTTTATTTTATTCATACTTACAGACCATGTTTGAAGATAAACTAAAAACCACAGATTGGGAAGCAACAAATGAGGCAATTGAAGAACAAATCGCTAGAGAATCATATCTACAATGGTGTCGTGAGAATATGCAAAATGCACAAAAAGCATCATCAAATAGTACAAGCTCAACAGTAACATCAGCTGAAGCTAATTCTAGTTTTAGTAGTTGCGGGTCAACATCATTTTCCGAAACAAATACTCCAGACACACTACAACAATATCATGGAACAAATATAAGCGATGACAAGAATATTATACAACAAACAAGCTTAATACCAATTACACAACAAACTAAAACAAATTGCAGTAATAACAATGATGTCAATAGTAGTGAACACAATTGTATTGATAGTGATGATACCGATATAAGTAGCTCGAGCTCTGTCGAATATGTTGATAAAATGCTGAGATTTAATAATAAAAATAAGACCAAAACATCGCATATTTCTAGACGATTAAAACGACGAAGAAGGGACATTGAAAAGAAGTAAATTCTATCCTATATATATACATTTCTAGCATCTAGCGAACATGTTTATTTTTTTTATTAGGGATGAATCAACTGAAAGTGAAAAATTATTACAATCGAAAAGATCAAAACAAAATATTCGTTTAGATAATTTAACAAGCTTGGAAAATAATACAACAGAAATAATTGCACCACAAATACTAAACACAAGCTGTCTCCTTCCATGCACATCAAAGCAAGCAGACGAAAGTAAGCCAGTTTCAAAATTTTATCAATCATTACTGGAATCATCTTATACGGATGATGGTAAGATTTGTAATAGCTATATATCTAAAAAAAATATTGAAGAATAGTATATAAAGGATCTGTAACGTACTAACACAAATAAAATTTACCGATGTTTTAGTTTCCGTTGCAGATTGCTCTTTATTTTCTTTACTTAAGTCACAAAAGAACATTTTTGGTAAATCCTCCAGTCTTCTTCATCGTTAAACACCCATAAGTATGTCATAATGCAACACATTTCTGTCTAGAGGGGTATTTTTTGCAAGTGGCGGTGTGTTGTTTGAGTTCCTTCATCAGCGGATATCCAGGTGGCCTTGTGGTATCCTTACGTGCAAACCTCGTCCTCGCAACAATCAGTTACTTGATGCCATTTGTATAACAGCTCATTGTCTATTGTGATTACTTTTATCATGCAGGCTATGGGTGGGGCCAAAGTACTGCCTATATATTATATGGGTTCCCAAAATTATTTTCCGGTTAAATACTCCAGTATGATTTTTACAATATATCTGGGACAAGGATTAACTTCCCATTCGGCTCCTTTGCAGAATTATTCAAAGTTATGACTACAAGGATATGAGATTGGCTCCCGCAAATGTTACTCCTTGGTCACGAACTAACCAAGCTGTGTTTCTGGTAACATATCCGCCTTTTGTGACTCTGATGGCGGTGTTACTGGAGCACGAAGAGCTTCATTTGGAATGTGGCCTAAATTAGTGTTGAATCATTTTACTTCTATTGACTTGTCCTTTATAAGTGATACCGCACCATGCACACTAACAGAATTAAGACTATATCCGAATCGTAACATATTTTTTGTTTTCTTTCCTTAGACGTTGTTGGTTTTCATAAGGAATGCTCGTCTTGGTGGCCATCTTTAATCAACACATGTTGTAGGTTGGCCAAGTCTTGCTCCACGGGCAATAGCGCTAGCCTATGTATGCAGCGAAATGTTCGAGGGGAAGTTTTTACATCTGCCACCCAGACACTGCCTTCATATCACCTTTCATTGTCTAGATTATGATGTCCTTCCGACCCGGTTGAAAATAAGAGGCCAAAAATAAGAAAACTTCGGCGTATTTTAGGCTCAAAAATTTAATGGTAAAAAGAGCCGAAAATACGCCGAAAAATAGGCGAGGTAGTGAACATAAGGCCGATAAAACGCCGAAATGACACCGAATATGCGCCGACATGCCGATAAAAAAACTCACAAAAAAAATAGGAAAAGAAAAATAGAAGGATTGGCCCCCCCGGAATCGATCTTGGTTCCTTAGTTTCCCCTTTCAGAACTGCCCAAGTAATTTCTCCTTTCGACCACTTCCTTAGTTAAGCATTCACGCTCAAATTATACAATTAAGTGTTTATTCTGTGTTATGATTTGTTATTTAATGTAAGGAAAAATCGTCCTCGGGTGAAAATAAAAGGCCGAAAAACAGCCTAAAAGTACATTTAAAGCCGAAAAGACACCGAATAAACACCGAAATATTATTAGAGGCCGAAAAGACGCCGATATATTGTTGCTTAGATGGATCGACACCGAAAACAGGCCGAAAATGCACCGATATTTTTGGCAGTATCAGAATAAAACTTCATCATACATTACCAGAAAATTTATTTTTATTTTCGTAGAAAATTCGGCTTGTTTTCGGTGTCAATACATATTTTGAATTATTTTGAAATATTGAAATATTAGTGTACTTTTGAACTTAGAAAATTGTTTTGCTAAAATCTTCATTTATCAAAATATTCTTAAGTCCAGACGTTAAAGAAATTTCTAAGTTATTTTCAAAAATAATTCAAAATATGTATTGACACCGAAAACAAGCCGAATTTTCTACGAAAATAAAAATAAATTTTCTGGTAATGTATGCTGAAGTTTTATTCTGATACTGCCAAAAATATCGGTGCATTTTCGGCCTGTTTTCGGTGTCGATCCATCTAAGCAACAATATATCGGCTTGTTTTCGGTGTCGATCAATCTAAGCAACAATATATCGGCGTCTTTTCGGCTTGTTTTCGGCCTCTAATAATATTTCGGTGTTTATTCGGTGTCTTTTCTTTTATTTTCACCCGGGGAAAGGCGAGACGATAGTTCCTGGCTCTAAACTATCCCTTGAGTGCAGTATTTGTTTTTTTCGGCATAAAAAGGCTCTATTAGCCAGTAGTATTCATCTACAGTATTGGCCAATACTAAAGCACCCCCTCAATATTTCATAAATTCTTCATTATTTTGATAAAAACTTAATAAAAACAACTATCCAATATTGCAAAATTTATATCTAAATATTTATTTATATATCTAAATTATAAATAGTCCAGTCAACATGATAAATTATTGTGCCACACATTCCAGTGGACAAAACTAAAGCACCCTCCTTATATGTAACTTAATATAACAGTTTCATCAATACATATTTGGTGCTGAAACCATTATTTTTTATAACTTCAGAATACCTTCTAGGCATAGAAGTTATTAAATTGTCAATGATATCACTTGGAATACTTTCCCAGGCTGTCTTAATAACCTGGAAAGGTAATGATTTTGTCCTGCAATTTTCTCTATTTATTCTATTTCACAATCTCGCACAGATTCTCAATTGGATTGAGATCTGGGGATTGCGAGGGCCAGGCTAAAACCTCCACTTTGTTGATTTCGATCCAATTTCTGCACAGCCTCGAAGTGTGTTTTGGATCATTGTCCTGTTGAAACTTCCACCTAAGGGGCATTTCCTCGTCTGCAAAAGGAAGTATCATTCTGTCCAACATGTCCACATACTGGAAACTATGCATCGTGCCTTCTATTAAATGAATCGGTCCGATCCCTTGCACCGAAAAGCAGCCCCAGACCATAGCATGTCCTCTTCCATGTCGGATAGTTGGGACACAGTATTTTGGGTTAAATCGTTGTCTTTTAGGTCGCCGCATATACCGAATTCCGTCCGAGTATTGAAAATTAAATTTAGACTCATCGGAAAATAGGACGCTTTTCCATTTTTCAAAAGTCCAATTTAAGTGGCTCCTGGCAAAATCTAAACGGTGTCCTTCTTGATATGAGTGGCTTCTTAGCGGGTCTTCGACTGAATAATGCAGCTTCTACGGCTCTTCGTCGGAATGTTCTTTCGCTTATTCCCAAATTTAACTGTTTAACAAGTTGTGTTGAGGATATGGTAGGATCCTTAATAATGCTCCTTTTTATCAAATAGTCTTCCCTATTGCTTGTTTTTCTCAGTTTTCCGCCGGAATGAATAGGTGAAACCCGACCAGTTACCTCGTACTTTTTTATCATTCTCGAAATTACTGACCGATTAATTGTATATTTTTCACTAATCTTGTGCCGCGACAATCCGTTTTTAAATACACTAATTACTTTGTTTTTAAACGCTTTGCAGTACATGTTTCGTGCCATTACAATTATCGATTTGAAATAACGTCTTTCTCCTGAAATAACTTTGTGAGACACGCTACATTTAACAAAAAACCAAATAATTTGAATTTCCCACAATATTTAACCGTTATCCTTTAGAGCGTTTAGGCAGTGGCGATGGAAAACATTCCATTGATTTTTGGGGGGCGCTTTAGTTTTGTCCACTGGCATTTTTGGTACAATAATTTATCATTTCAATGTTTTCTTTGAATTGTAAGACAGGACTATTTATGTTATAATTTTCGAATTTTTTTATAATTTAGATATAAATTTTGTAATATTGGATAGTTGTTTTTATTAAGTTTTTATCAAAACAATGAAAAATTTATGAAATATTGAAAGGGGGTGCTTTAGTATTGGCAAATACTGTATTTGTTTCTTCCGTTTCCTTGTTTCTTTTTGTAACTGTTGGGTCTACTGTCTATCGACTACTTCTAGGTTGTGTTTGTCGATAGTTATATTTCTTCCCATTCTAAATCTTCCAGCTCTGAACTGTTATATCACTTCTGTATTTCCAATTGATGATTAGGCCTTTGTCCTTTGCCGCCCCTATTAATTGGATATCAACTCCGTTTCCTGTCAAAAATGGACCTTTCCACTATGTTCCGCATCCGCATAACCAAGTAATTGTACAGACTGAGTTGAGACCTTGGGACGAAATTGTGATCATTTTCATCGACGAAAAAATATGGTCCAACGCCACCTCCGGCATGAAATCCACAACACACGGTCACTTTTTGCGGTTGTAATGAAGTCTCTCGAAGCACGTGTGGATTTGTTGCTGTCCTATCCAATAATGCATATTTTGCTTATTAACAGAACCATTAAGCCAAAAACGAGCTTCATCGCTGAATATCATTTTTCGGTGAAATGCGCTCTTAAACTTGCGACTTAGAATTGCGGTAGTAATTTTTAATAATTTCCAAGCCCTGCTCGTTCGTGAACTTTACCATGATAAAAATGTTAACCTTGAAAAACCTTTAAAGGTGCGTTCGTATTATAATACAAAAATGTTATGTTCCTATTGGAAAACCCCATACTAGCATTAGAAAATATCAGTGTGTATAACGATCGATCATTGGAGGATTACATAAAAATATTAATAAAAGATTACTATAAAAAAATATTTTTTTGAAATTTTCATATTTATAACAATTAAAACAAAAACAAAAAACCTAAAGGTATAGGACAACTATCCGAGAATGAAATGGTACAAAAGGCTATACAAATGTCACGTATGGATTTCATTGATGAGCAACGGCGTAAATTCTGTTTGGATAGCTATGAAACAAAAGATGGTGGCGATGAGGATTCAGATACACCATATATGTAATTTTTTTTTATTAATTTTAAAAATAAAACGTAAACAAGTAAATAGAAAATAAAAATTTAAAAATGAAAAAAACAGATAAGTAAAAATTATAAGAAAGTTGGAAAAAGCAAAAAAGATATGAAGAAAACACACAAAAATCTATGAAAAAAAAAACAAAAAAATAAAAGAAGTAAATTATTTGTGGACAAATATTCTTGTCATATATAAATATGAAATTATTAAAAAAAACAAAAAAAAGTAATCATAGTATACTTCAAAACTTAATTTTATATACAGAAAAAAAATATATAGAAATCCTAGGAATACACAAAAAGTAAATTACATATTATAGTTTTTCTAATAATAATTTAAAAAAAAAAACACAAAAAAAATTAATCGTATAAAATCTATAATTGTTCTCTTATAACGCTACGTAATTTTACATTTACATTTCTTTTAATTTTTATTATTATTATTGTTGATGGTATGTAATATGTATACATATATTTATATATATTCATTAAAAAAATACACACCTTCAAATTATTGAATGAAAACTAGAAAGATAAGTTTATTTTATTTTTTTATATGGTTTTGTTTTTGCCTTTTTTCATTTTTCTTAATTTTTTTTTAATTTGTTACAATTTAGTTTATTTTTTTATATTGAAATGAATTAATATTTACCATAATCTCTTACAAATATTAAATATAAATAATATATATGTGTACCTTTCAAAACAAAAACAAAACAAAAAAAATCGGGGGGGAAAATAATGATTATTGAAATAGTTTTTTTTAAATGTTTCTTGCACGATATTTTGTGTAAATTATTAATTTATTCTAAGGAAAACCACCATAAACATGCCAGTTAGCAAATAACATATAGAGCAGTTATCACGAACAAAAAAAATCTCTTCTTAATTCTATGTAGTAGTGGCTTCTGTAATAATACTCTTTTATACCAAAATCTATACTGAAAATGCAATGCAAAAAAAAACAATCAAAACCGAGAACTATTCAAGAATCAATTAACCTACAATGTAGTCCATTCTTAGCCATATCATTCTCATGGTACAACCTGTCCTAGTGTCCTCTAAACCTGCCTAGCGCGTTACATTGTATTTTGTTTCGCACATATCTTTTTATTTTTTTAAAATGCACACTGCAACACCAGTGATATTGCATTTACTATCAGTTTTCATTCATACGCTTAATCACTCTACTCGATTGTCTAGTACTCTGATAATACTCTCTTTCCCTTCAACTGATCCTCATTTAGGTGGATTCGGCGAGTGCAGTAGAGTCGGCATTTCCAGCTTGGTTATTTGAGGTGTAATTCTTTAGAATCAAGGAGCGGTCAGGTTTGAATCCTTAAAGATGAATCCGCTTTATGCCCTATATTAGCTTTCTTCCTCTTTCAGTCGTCTCTCTGTTAGGCAGTTTGCTCCAGGAAATTCTGGGCAGAACAGTGAGTCGCCCAGCTTGAAGAGGTGAAGATATGCCCTGTAACCTATGTGCCTGCTCAAAGGAACTGCGTAAACTAGTAGTTCATGTCCCCTAATAATGCACTACTCCGGGTCGCACCGGATCTCCTACTGTGTCACATGCTGCTTCATCGGACATAGTAGGGTATGCACGGCATGCTCGAAGGGCACTTAGCCGATACATAAAGTTTATTTTTCTCCTATTGCCCTCAGTTCTGTCCAAAATCGCTGCATACAATTGGCCCGAACTAACAACTGTCGTGATATCGGCTTGGTTTGAAGCTTTCTATATTAGACAGCATCTAAGCTGTTTCTGCCGTGTGTGCCAAATGCACTACGAATTTGAGCCATCATTTCCGCTTGCTGATTAGTATTACCTTTGTTTTATGCTCTAGCACTAGAGCAACGTTCTCTAGCGTACGTCTATCTCCCATATTGCTTCGTTCACAACTATCTCGATATCGTTGAGCCGCCTTCCTACTAAAGCGACGCCGATATCATCGCTTCTCATTGCTTTCGTTGAAGAAACCCCTTCAGTTGCTCTCCATTTCCGTACAACCCCCGGCTAGGAAAGGACGAAAGGTGATAACGCTGTGCGTGAAATCGAATCACGAACTTCTGGGCTTAAATTTTCCAATAACTTCTATAGATTTTGGTATTGCGGCCACTACACATTCACGCAAAAAATTAATATAAACTCCATTCACAAGCTCTTGATTCTCCTATGTGTTATGTGTTTAGTTGGTTTAGTGTTTTTATAAATGCTACTGAAATATCAGTGTATAAACTTTGTTAAGTACACAGTTCTGTACATATTAAAAACAAGAATAAAAAACACAAAATTATAGAAGAATATTTTGTCCCTTAATTACAAATAAAATAAAGTAAAAAAAATCGAATTAAAAACAAAAAAAAATCATAAAAAGGTAAATTCAGTGTTGTCTCTACACCCCCGTTCTCTCTCTTTAACAACATAATAACAAGAATTTATTTTTTATTTGTTTAAAACATTAAAAATGGAAAAAGAAAATCGTTTATTTTGTGTCTTTTTATGTATGTATATATTTAATTATATTTTTGTTTTCATCACTCTCAATTTGGATATTCTTCATTAAACTAAAAATTTTTCGTATAAATATATATGATAAATTTAAATAAATGTTAACTATGTTTATGATAAAGTAATTGTGTGATTTTAATATTTTTTAACTTTTGTTTTTATATATATTTTTTTCTATAGACCAGTCTTACTTACTTACTTGAACGGTTCTACAACCGGGATCCTTTCTCGCAACTTCGGCCTTTCTCGCAACTATTCTCTCGACTCGGTCTCGATTCTGTGCGGATGTCATCCAGTTTGGCATCCCTCTAAGCTTTGGCTGTTCTGGCCTACGCCATCCTTTCACCGGAGGCTGGGTCGCAAGCCGTAGATCTTACCGTGCCGTAGGAAACTGTCCGAGCTGCTGGTTTTTCTTCGATAGCATTCGTAGATCTCGACGTTGTGTAGTATCCCGAATTGTCCTCGCTTTTAACATCAAAATTGCTTATTATTTCAAAAGTAAAGGCCGTAGCATAAAAATTGTCCAAACATTATTCATAGGGAATTGTCCAAGCTATCCAATTGTGGAAAAAAAATATTGATTAACTACGTATTTTTTGGAGAAAAAAGTAGTTGAAGTTGACATTTTTGTTAAAAAAAACAAAATTGTGACTTTGATGGCTTATTACACTGGAAGTTGGTAGGGTAGAACCTTTAGTTTTACAGTGTTAGGTAGGTGGGAGTATTCTGCGATACCTTATTCATTAAAATAGACCATAGGGTTACAAAAGTACAGGGTGATATGCAAAACTCTAAAAAAAAATTCAAAACGCCCGAGCGGCTAAACCGTTACGATTCCCCCTCCCCCTCCCCCATACGATTTTTTGTTCGTCTATCCAAAACCTATCCGCCCCTTAAGTTTGTATGTTTGTACCCGAACACACTGTATAAGGGGCCAACAATTGGCCGAAGGATTTTCCTCTCAAAAACTTCTAAGGGGTGCCCTAGGCTGCGCCTCGCTATCGCCGGGCACTCACAGAGAACATGAACAGCAGACTCATTCTCTTCGATGCGAAGCCTACAGTTAGGGACCCCCGTCCTTCCTATTCTCCATAAGTGGCACAGTGTCCGGCAATCATGCCAACAGGCCTTGGTAGTCTAGGGAGTAAGGCGCCTGGCTACCATCCCAAAGGACCCGGGATCGAATCGGCAGCACCACGGTCCTTCGCCTTTCTCACTTTCCCCACCTACATAACTTTCCTTCTATCTTCTTCCCTCTTTACATTCCTGATTCCCCTCCGCTAGCCCTTCCCCGCTTCACCAGCGCATGCCATCGGTTGGTTGATGGAATTCAACTCGTTTCAGGAGGCATAACACTCCAGCGAGTTGTTTCTCGATGCCCCGATGCCAGTGTCGCGATAGTAATGGTTGGGAGTAGGTGGAATAAAAAATATCGCGGCTTGGTTGTGGCAGTTCCTTCCTTCCCTTCTCTCTCTCCCCCTTCACTATCTTCCGACTAGAGCTTGCTGTTCGACATTGCACTCGATACGAAAAAAATAGATTGTCGACAGTACAAAGGGCTCTTTCCCTGAGCTCTAGTATTTCACATAAAAAACAAAAAAAACAAGCGTCCTGACATCCCTTCCACTGCGCCCTAAAAATTCCTGGCACAGAAACGAACCGCTGCGATTTGGCCAGTCCAGGCGCGAACCTCAAACGTTCGATATGTGTTTTATCAAAGTCCGATCAGCAAAGGCCCTCTTCAGCAAACGAATGGGTGCCCCAATAGACGATTCCACCCATGAATACAATCTCAGAACCCTATGACCGGTTCTACACATTCAACTTTGCATTCCATTTTTTGACGTTCAACTTTTTTTCTCTTTCACCCCAATGCAAAGTTTGAAACAGACTAGAGTTGAAAGGAAAACGTGGAATGGAAATTTGCGTTCAACTTTTGTATTTTCATTCCATTTTTTATGAGTGTAATAAGTATGAATATGAGTTTACACGAATATCAGAATGAACTCATATTTTACCTGAACTCAAAGCCTCTTACATTTACATTTTCATTTAAATGTAGAAGGCTTTGCCTGAACTTAAAAGTTGAAGGAAAAAAGTTGAATATGTGTAGACACGAGCCAAGAAATGTTACAGGATTGAACGTCAAAAAATGGAATGCAAAGTTGAATGTGTAGAACCGGTCTATCTAGCCAGGGCATCCACCTTTTCATTGCCTTTGAAGCCCCGATGATCAGGGACACAAACAAGGTCGTAGCTTGACTTGATTAACTGAGTTTCCATGGGAGTCGAGTTGAGTTATGTTTGAGTTGAAATGACACTTCAATTCAACGCACGGTATACAGAAACAAGGTAATGTAAAAGAGAAATGTCATTTGAATGCTGACGTCACTCGGCAAGTCTTCCCCATACAAAATCGAAATTGTTGTTGTTGTTTTCTGTATTAACTTGCCGGGTGACGTCGGCTTTTTCTACGACATTCGTACGATATTCGAGCTGTCAGTCTCTTTTACACTACCTTGTTTCTGTATACCGTGAATTCAACGATTAACTCGATGCGTTTCCATATCTGCCTTCCGTCTTCCTCTATCTTTTTCCATAAATTAATTTTGTTATAGATTTTTCTTTAAAAGTATTTATTAAATATAAAGAGGCGCGACATTTTCAGTTTTTGTACCTTTGCTAGTGTGCCGTTTTTAGTTCCATGCGTGAACTCAATTTAACCTACCCATTTTCGTTGAGTTGAGCAGAGTTGAAAATTTTTAACGAAAACTCTTAACTCATTCTGTTTCCATGACGTATAACTCGGGTTCAACTCTGGTTGAACTCTCATGAAAACTCAGTAATTGTGAAGGTCCAGCTCACCAAGGGCATATTGGCAGTTCCAGACTAATTTCGACTTGGCCCAACGGGAGCTTATCGCATAGATTTCCGCTTGGCTATCAGAAAAGACAAAGATCCGTTTGTTAGTCGCTCCACCTAGATGGTGATATTATATCCAGTACATGGCTTACGATTGTAGACTCCATATGGATACACAAGCTCTGCGGCAAGCCCACAGGGATCTGCGAGTCCTGGGGCCGTATTTGGTTTCTCGAGTCGATATCGACTTCTGTCGATAAATAAAAATTTGCATTTGGCACCACGATATCGACCACGGTATACAGAAACAAGGTAATGTAAAAGACGAAATATCGTATCGTAAGTGCGAATATCGTAGAAAAAGGCGACGTCACCCGGCAAGGTTAATACAGAAAACAACAACAACGATTTCGATTTTGTATGGGGAAGACTTGCCGAGTGACGTCGCACTAATACGATATTCTACGATATTCAGTCTTTTACATTACCTTGTTTCTGTATACCGTGGATATCGACAATGTTATCGTCTCTTTACGTGTCGATAAAGATGTTTGACGTTTATTAAAAAGCTCAATTTATGCATACAATAAACTTTTAACATTTTCTATTTTAATTAAATATACGTGGTTTACTGCACTTGGAGTAATATTACACAGTTTGATGGTTTTGTATGGCAGCGTTTATCTGTCGATTTGGTCGAAATGTCAAATATGAAACTTAGAGAAAATCGAGAAGCTTTTTTTGTCGAGTCGATCCATCGACTCGAGAAACCAGGCCCCTGGATCCTTATTCTCTATTACAATATTGTGATATTTTTTAACGAAACTGACGAAACCGTATTCTTTATTACAATATTGGCATTAATTTTACATGAAAATGTAACAATATTGTCAAATTTTGACTCGAAAGCTATTTCGTTTTCGAATCGGATTTAACAATATTGTAATAGAGAATAGGGCCCTTGAGGTGGAAGCACGTAAGTTGTTTCAATCGACATCTTCATAGAAAAATTCACAATTTTTGTATGAAGAGGTCGATTGAAACAACTTTCGTGCTTCCACCCCTGCTCATCAGAGTACCCACGTGACGCCTTGAGATGGTACCTTCTATTTTGCCTGTTACCACAATGGCAGCATCGTAATACGTAACCTTGGGCGAACAAGTTTCGGCCATTGATGAGCTCTAAAACAAGACACAACAGAAGTGGAAATAAAACTCCTTGTGGATATATCCTTTTGCTATGCACTGCCTTCTACCGAGGCTATCTAACCAACCTCTGCATCGTTCCGGTAACTTGGAGGGCGTCGTTACTGAATCCAGAGTTTTGATCGAGGCTTGGCTATCTATGAAAATTCCTTGTGTTGCTTTGAGGTTCATTTTCTGGCCTGCCTTCAAGATCGCCAGCACCTCCCCTTGAAAGATACTAGTGTCGGCCGGAAGGTGGCAGAGGTGGTCATCTCTGAAAGCCCTTTGACGCCTTGGAGTCGTCGGTGAATATCGGTATATTAAACTTCTTCAGGACGTCAGTGTTTCTCCGCTCTCACCTTGAGGGTGTTTCAACGGAGAAGTCCTTCCTGAAGGTAAATCTAGGTGGAAGGTACTCGGTGGTTGTATAGACCGTAACTTCGGGTAACAGATTCAAGTTATTGCTATGACCGTGTAGGGTTTTGAGGAGGTCCAGGCCCGAGATTCCCTCAGTTTAAGGGCACGGCTAGTTTTGGGGCTTACGGATCAGCGACCTACCGTCTCTACCTTCTTTGCGAGAAAGGTGACTTAAACGAAGCTCGCTACCCAATTCACGGACAAGGTGGACAGCATTCTACCGAGATACTCCCTCCTCTCGCTTCTGTGGGTATCTAGCCCAGTTTAAGAAAAGACGAGGCCAGGTGTTCGTTGTAAAGGTCGGGAGGGGATCTGCCAGGGAAGATCAAAAGCGTTCGTGGGGGATGTTTTCATGACCCCTGTTGCCTTCCTCTGGACCTTACTGTCCTGCTCAGCGCTGGCCACCACACATACCAGGGAACCATACGTGAGAATTTGACGTACCACGGCTGTGAACATCAACAGATCCACAACCTTCTATATTTACAAGCCATGAACAAGAATCTCAATTGAGAGAATCGGACCACCAAATTCTCCCAAATTCTCCAAATTACACTAACAACATAACGTGATTTCACCGAGTTGTGGTCCGATTGAGCGGAAATTCGCTCTCAATATTTTCCTTGTTCATGGCTTGTAATATAGAAGGTTGTGACAGATCCCATCTCCGGCGTAGAGGGTTATGCAGGCTTTCTTTATCTTTCCCTCGTTGTTTTTATTGTTTTTATTATTGCTTTTTTCCACAAATGCCTATCCAAAATGTTTTAATTAATCAATAAATTATGATTAATTCTCATACTTTAATAAAAAAAAATTTAATTTTTATGTCACCCCCCCCCCCACCCGAACCACAGCCCTGTCCGTCACCCTTCCTAAAAAAGTGAGTTAACTCACAACTTCATATAGTGGGTGTATTTGCTGTATTTATACCGGTTGCCATTGATGATGTCATTATTGAAAATAACATTCCCCTTCTCAAATACAACCCATTCCACTTTCGAAGATGACATAAAAAAATACATAAAGTTTACTGACCCCATAATATCCACATACCAAAATATCATCCAACATATAAATAAAGTCATTTGACAAAAAAACACACACGTGCAATACAACAATAACAAACAAAATATTCATCATCATAAAATTTAAATAATTTTTTCATCCACATTAATTTTATTAGAGTACAATCCATTTTGACAGTTAAAATGCGACGCTGTTTTCCATTTCCATTTTGTATACAGGCCGCGATGAGGTCATCACCTTCACGCGAAGCCTCTATGCGTCACTGCCTCGCGTGCGGAGCGGCATTGTATATACATAATTTTCGGGTGGTGCTTATAACAAGAAAGAGAGAAATTTACAGAAGCACAATAATAGGAAAGAAATAAATATATGTGAATTTTAAAGGAAAGCCAGAATGAGAAAAATGATATTTATCTTTATCCATGACAGAGAAAGAAAGATGGGAACGTCATCGTTAATTTTAAAAGCGGAACGAAACACCTGGAAAAGAGAAATTGTGAGAAAAAATGCCGGTTCGGGTTAAATGCGGGAGAGAATGTTATGAAAATCGTTCGTTTTATGAATGAATGAATTAGTAATAATGATATTTTTATTAGTAATGGGTCTAGATTAGGCTTTTATTCATTTTTCATATATAAAAATATGCAAAAACACGACCATGACATGAATACCAAACACGCATGACAGTTCCCTTCAAAGTTTTTTTTTAACGAAAGGTGAAATGGAGATGAGATAAGACACGATATGATCCAATTCTCCCGTTGCCCCTGGATATAAGTTCGAAAGGAACACGTTCCCACGATAGTGGAGCATATCTTTTATATATATATCTATAGAATTTGTAAATGGATTTTCAAAAGTCGCTGTATATATGTAGATATGTATATATTATACAGACGTCGTTCAAGGCGTTTTTCTTCTTCATTTTGTTCCACTGTGATAGGAACTGCTGGAATTCGAAAAGAAATGTTTGGGAAAAGGATAAATTGAAACACAGTTTAGTACTATACTAAAAATTGGAATAGTCCAAGCTGGCCGCCATTTGATAAAGTTGAGTAGAGCGTGGTACACGAGCGATAGGTTAAGAGTCAGTGCGGAGAGTTCTTATAGTAATATTGGCTTATTGGAATTTAATTTTGAATAATTATATTATGTTTGTTGTGTAGTTTAAAAAAAACCCCAAAATTAATTATTATTAAAAAAGTACAAAGAAAAGTGTATTAAGTGTTAAATCAAAATATTATACATTATATATTTATATATGTATATATACATAAATAGTGAATAATAAAAACGAATTTCGCACAAAAAAATTCAATTTTTACCCCCCGTAATCAAAAAAAAATATTAAAAACAACCCAAATACTGTTTCCGGTGTTTGTGTGAAATAATAATAAAGAAAAATTGACATATTATAGTTATCGATTTATCAAAATAAGGAATACCAAGTGCTAAATAAGGATCATTATATATTAACTTAAAAATAATAAGTTATTAAACGTGAAGATAAATAAACGACGTGTGTTTATAAATAATATACAAAAAAAATAAACAAGTTTTGATTGAAAAAGTTATTATGGCATCAAGAGGTAGAAAATCAGAAAGGGGTACGCCAGCACCATCAGGCGGCACACCAGTACCAAGTACATCAACACCTGTACCACCGATGAGGCCAAGCAGCCCCCTAAGTCCAACTAGGCATAGCCGTTTAGCTGAAAAGGTTGAGCTACAAAATTTAAATGATCGTTTGGCATGCTATATTGATCGGGTTAGAAATTTAGAAAATGAAAATTCACGATTAACCCTGGAAATCACAAGCGCCCGGGAATCAGTTTCACGTGAAGTATCTAATATTAAATCAATGTATGAACATGAGCTATCAGATGCCAGAAAATTATTGGATGAAACTGCTAGAGAAAAAGCAAAATTAGAAATTGATACAAAACGTTTATGGGAGGAGAATGATGATCTAAAAGCAAGGTAATAAAAAAATTTATAATTATGAGTGGAACATATTCTCAAAAAAATTATTATTACTTGTTTTTAAAATAACTGGAATATTTTATTATATATTTTTCTTTCCCACATTTATTTTATTTAATATCCTAAATACCCCCCAAAAAAATTACGTTTATGTTGAAGGTTAAGTGTTGACGTAAGATTCTTTAAAATAAACGTTCCAAAACCGTCTTCACGACGTTCGAATTGTGCGGGGGTGTTTGAGGACGGAACGATTTATATTTTTATATGTTACACACACGTTCATGTTTTTTTTTCTTTATACATGAAACATCGATGCCGGTTTGGCGCGCGGTTTGTTTCTTCTATTATAAAGCTCCCACCCCATGTGGTATATATGTACACATATAGTGTCTGTATTGGTTTATACAGTATTTTTACTCCCCATGTTTACTTGTTCCGTTCCTACACTCGTTCATTCTAAAAAACGTGGATTTATTACCGTAATATGAATTATGCCTGCCTATCCATCTCATTCCACACTAAACACTAAAAAAATATTTTTAACCGGTCCCCGCTTCATTCTATATTGAAACAATGACGCAATGCATACAAAACATATTAAAAGCACTAAAATAAATATATGTACATATGCTCGGCGTAGCGCGGCTTCAAGTGATATTTACACAAATTTTCTTTAATGCCGACAGAAGCCTAGCCTAGAAAGGTTATTATAATAAGCCACATTCCAACCGCATCGATTTTGCTTTATTTTTGTTTATTTTGTTTGGTATTGCGAGAAAGAAAGAGAGAAGAAAAAGGGGAAAATATAAAACGCAAACATATTTTTTTTCATTTTGTTTATTCTTCTATCTGTTGTGTTTACTGTCGTCTCTATAGCCTGATCCAAAATGAAACCTCCCCCATGATACACGAATCAATGCATTGATCAATTTGAACTGCCAATCGTCAGTTTATTTGTCAAGGGAGGGAATCCGAATGAGGTTTGTGGTATAAGAGCGACCATCCTCTCCTGGCAATTAACGTAGGAATTAAGTCAATGTATTGACTCATGTACCATGTAGGGCTTACGTTGCGTTATGTTACGTCTTATATTGGTTTAGGCTCATGCTATAGAATATGGTAAGATGATATTTTAAAAAAAAACAGTTTGTATGCTCTTACGTTTAATATCCCGATTTTCATGAATTAATTTATTATTATTTTTTCTACTACATCATCTTGTTTATATGAACCAAATTAGTATGTACTAAAAAATTTCCCGAACCAGCATTGTACACACACACCTGACGGCAGTATCCATGATCTACTTAATTAAAAATGTGACTTTCGAAAGCCGCAAAAACAAAAAATCAAAATGATTTTATCACGAAATCCAAGAATTTCGAACCGATGATGTCAAGCACACTAAATTGAAATGATGACGCGTCGCCATTGACGACGACGAGGCAAACAAGTTGCATAAGAATTTTTTTAATCAGAAAAGGAAACTTGCCGCCGGCAGCAGCAAGTCCCAGGGGAATGTCATTGCCTACAGCAATCTCCACCACTTTGCCGTCCGTCGCCTCGATAAATAAACCGCCAGATTTTTGTGCTAAAATTATAATATTTTTATCCGGCTAGATTTTTTTTTATTGAGTATGTTAGCAACATGATCTGTAAATGACCATGCAGAGATTAGACGACATTAATAAATATTGAATGAAGCAAAAAGGTGCGAGACCGGACCAATAATCGAATCCGTTTTCGCTGGTATATAATGGATATGGGGATCGAGTAGCATGAAATTTTCTGTCAAACTAGAAATGAGGTCATTTTCCATTTTCGAAAACAGTTTCGAGAATGATGTAAAAATATTTTGTTGTTGTTGCTAGGTTGTATTTTAGCGCCAAAATATGGTTGTTTTTTTTGTAAATAAAAATTTTACTAGAATATTAAGAAAAATATAAATTATTGATTAATACTTTGTTTATAATTAAAAAACTCGTTAAAGAAATAAAATATTTTTGGTGTGCTTATAGTTCTCCTACTTTATAATATCATTTAAAAGAAATGTAGGGGGGCGGGGGTTTCTACTGTTACACTGCGAATAATTACTATTCATTTATAAATAGGATAGGTAGGTAAAGGCGGGGGTCCCGTGGTAATGCTATTAACTGCAATCGTAGATATAGAAGAAATTAATCATATAAACGACCCCAAATGGAATTTGGAATAAAGGCGGCACAGCCTGTCTGCAAATTCAAGACCGACGTACTAGCATCTCTCAGTTTTCTCTTCAAATTCTTTTTGGTCCGACACTTCTATGTGCCACCCCCTGCTCCAAAGACTTCCACACACACACATTCACTCAATGGGCAAGGACTTCTTCAGCACTTGCGATGTATGCACATAGGGTGCCTCAAAGAAGTTGATCTCAACAAATCCACTGTTCCGGACAATGTAACCCCTTTCGTCCTCGGCGCAAACTTTTTGCCCTAAACTAATTTTCTGGAGTTTATTCAGATTCTTGGAGACTTTCTCATGTTCAACTCATACTGAAAAAAGGGACTCTAACAAAAGACTTAGCGTGTAGATAAGATCTAACTAAATCCTAAATGAGAAACAGTACGGCTTTAGACCAAACCATTTCCGCCCTATGATCCACTATGGATTAAAGGAGCAGAAGAAGAAGGAACTTGATAGAGTGTATGACAGAGCACCTCAATCAAAGTATACATCGTTTTGGTAAGTCCGGTTTGGTTGCTCTGCTCTATTCTATTTTCTGTACTAAGCTTACTACTATACATTGCACCATGATGTGACCACCGACAAAATATCCATGACTCGGGGCACTACTCCCACTGATTTTCAAGCTGAGGTACAATATCCAGACTACACTTAACCTATCATATCCTTTTTCTATCTTCGAGCTAAGCTAACTACTAGACATTGCACCATGACGTGAACGGCATGGCGAACTGGCAGTATAAAGGATGCCACCTAAGCTTAGCCTCTTTCATATAAAAAACAAATCCCCATCGATCTGTGTCTGGCCAGACTTGTATTAATGAGCTCCAAATAGCCCTCGTCATTTTCTCGGACAATCAAGTTGCCCTGTTGGTCATTAAATCCCACAGAGCGCCATCAAATGGCCTGGCTAGAGTACAGAGTAAACTCATCACTTGTTGATCCTCGGAACCTTACAGCGAGGAGGATATTGAATCTCCCCCATTTGCGACTCTCCTGCTTCCAGGGATATGAGTCCCAAATCAATTTTAGGTTATATCAAAAGCCTTAACCTGAAAGGTTTTTAATTATGGGGTTGGCACAATAGACCAAATAGGTCGCAGGTTGAATGGTTGGATTTTCAGATACCGCGAAATCTACTTAACTAGTCGCATATTATCGTGCTGTGTACACTATGTTTTTTAACGAATTTATGATGAAAAACTTATAATAAATTATGATCAAAAACTTATAAAATTCAAAATGGCCATCTGATTTCCTGTAGAGCACGCATATGTGCACTTTGTATTTTTCTAGCTGTTGGTACCATTTCTTGTAGTTATAAACGATTGATGAATTATTAACCAAGGATACGCTATATGCATATGTGCTGGAGATAAGAGACACCCCGCGGGGACGGGGGGCGTTTAATTTCTACTAAGAACTCTTTTATGTCTTCTTCAAGTTCATTCAAAAAATAAAACAGTTCCTAGTATGTTATTTAAATTAGCAAAACTTTTATCGGATGATTCAATGTTCCAAGTTCAGTATTTTTTCATTAAGTCATCATTCTTGTATACTCATAAATATTTACCGCGCGCTTAACCCTTCCATAATTCTTTAGATGTATATAGGAAATTGCTCTAAACTTTATTAAGTGTAACACGATTGCGTAATTTTTTGCCGCCGAACATATTTTTTGGATGATAGTTTCCTATATAGTAAATCTAGATTTTAATAGTCTTTCCTCTTCAAAAAAGACTTGATTAATTTCATTAATCCCTAGTGTTTCTGCACTGGGAAAATGAAGTAGTATCATTAATATCATTGGAATTTCTCTATGATAAAAATATTTTAACTTATCTCAAAAATAATTCTTCTTCGTTATGTACATGTAATATCAAATATATTTTCTAATCTTTCTTAATATCTCTCTATAGTCGAGGAGGATTTTGTGATAAAATAGAAACAATTATGAAAGACTTGTTTTTTATGTTATTTATTTATTTATGTATATACTATTTTAAAAACAGCCTCCATAAAAGTTTGTTGCTTAACCATACATACATATGTGGAAATGCTTGCGTGATTGCTCAATATTACTTAAAACTTTGCTCAAAAATAACCAAATTAACCAAAAATAAAAATTCCACTCGGACAGGGCCACGATTTCCTCTAAAATATTTACTTTATTGATGTGTGCTCGCGCTGTTAAACTTTCCTGTTATGCTAAATAAGCACGTGATCAGCATGTTATTTTACCTACCTTACAGAAAGGTGTGTAAAGGTTTGCCTCTCTGCCCCCAGCATATGTATTCAGCAGAAGTGAGTAACATTGAAAAAGTACACCTTTTTGGAGAAAATTGTTTATTCAGTCAATGACGCTATTTTTCTCGTCTGTATTCTTTTAATAGTAATCCCGCCAAAAGTGTGTAAAATTCATGGCCACCGAAACGAAATCGGAACATGTGGGATTCGGGAACTTGTATATATAAAATCCAAGAATGATGTCAGATTTATTATTATTATTATTTGGGATTGTACTACATAAAAATATTGTATATGCCACGGTCCGTGATTTTGTTTCATTGTCATTAGTAAATAAAAAAATTCGGCTTATACTTATTGGTATAATATGCTACTTGGTAACAACACAGAAATAACAACGAAGTGCCAGGCCAGAGCATCAAGGCGCTTCAAGTGATGAGTCAATATTTCTAGTGGTGGGAAAATAATTGAATTGACAAAATTTTCGGGCTCGCTGTCTTGTCTCTTTTCTATAATCATAATAGATTCAGTGATTTCACATATGTACGTCTTCTAATTCGTCTATGCGCCAACCCAGCGACTATAGCTAAGTCCACACCACCAGTGAGAGGACAATGAATACCATATTCCTAAATAGCATATGGAGTAAACACTGTATGAGGCTTTTCCCCCCTCGTCCTCGGTGTGTACTGGTTTCCGGCATCTTGATGATAAAACACGCTTATGTTCACCACCCGGCATAAGCCCCAGACCATTCTTTTTTGTTTTTCTTTCCAATTTTTGATCACACATATTTACCACCAAGAGAGCGGAGTGCACAACACTTTTTCATTTGTTCTTGTTTTGGAGTTTCGAGTTTTTTGTTGTGCTGTTGTTGCAGGAGGCATATGCCCTTTTTTTATAGATATATAGATGGATGCAGGTTGTTTACTTTAACTATGGGCTTGGTCGACATCTCGTAATTGTTTTAATTGAAAAAAATTTCCGAACTTGGCTTATTTTTGGGGAAGGCGTCTGTAAAGTAGTGAATGTTGTTGACACACTAGTGGTGCTCGAAAAAACCTTCTATTTCTTTTATTGTGTATCGATGATGATGTCATGATTGTACATTGGAATAATGGTTCGCTCAGCTGCCTCTTAAATTAACGCCATTTTTTGCAGACTTTTTTTATATTTCGCCAAAATGTGTTAAAGAACTCCCTTAAATAATTTGAATAGTTTTTTGTTTTATTGTTATCTGAGTTTAAAATTAAATTGAGAATGATGGTTATCTGACGAAATTTTATGAGGGAATGAGTGTTTCAATACTTATAAAATTTTTCGCAGCGCTATGATTGGGGATCGTTCTTGGTGTCTCCCGTAGCTGCTCCCTCCAACAACGTCTCAGTGTATGCCATGCTTCTTGCGGAGATTTAGGCCCCTGTGTTGAAAGTCAAGTCGTGTTTGGTGACAAGTCGTTTGAGTTGAAGAAAGTGACGTTTCAGTCGAATACTGAAATGTACTGTACAGTCTGTACTGAAAATAGTGATTCGACTGAAACGTCACTTTCTTCAACTCAAACGACTTGTCGTGTCGTGATGACTCGACTTTCAGCACAGGGCCCTTAGTCTTAGAGCCTCACGGTCGTATTACGCAAAAAATTCCTCTTCGCTCATGCAAAGCTACATTTTCTGTCTATCGGAATCTTGACTTTGATTGGCCTATTGCACTACAGCCCTACAACCTCATATGTGTAGCCCAGATCGCTTGAACAGGGTCAGCAGTGTGCCTAGTGGCTTGTCGCATAAGCCGGCTCTACACGATGCTATGAACACCTTCCAACGTTGGACGCTTGAATGTGGGACGCATTGTGTGATCGATGCTCGAACTACTTGTGTCCAATGTGAAGCGTTCAATGTGACTTCATCGTTGAAAACCAACGAATGAAACGTTCACCGCATCTTGTAGAGCCGGCTTTAGACAACGTTATCGCGGGCAGTTACAGAGAAAGAGAAGGGTAGACTAATCCTCATCAAGGCAAAGCCTGCAAGTAAAGTTCTTCACCCTTCCTATCCTTCATAAGTGGTAATTTAGGGCGCAGTGTTCGGTAATTAAGCCAACAGGCAGTACGGCTTTAGACCAAAAAGGGACGACCTGAAGGCAAATGAAAATTGGTCAGATTAAAAGGAAGTCTTGTAGACACAGGTGGAGAATGTACAAGAGCTTTTAAATGCTTCCTTGTTTAGTTTGGTTAACATGCCCCCACAACACATTCATTTTGTAACAAAAACAATATCGATTTTGGTATACACCGAAACCCAAACTCCGGGCCTGCTGTATGTGCGGATATTACCTCATCCTACCGTAGAATTATGCAAACCACGCTTTTCCTTAATCAATAAAGAAAGACATCAAAAAGTTTCTGCTATTTCCTCTTTTTGTATAACAAAGGTTCACCCTTAAAACATTTCGTGACAAGAAGCTGTAAGCGTGCGTTAAGCACATAAAAAATGATTTCCTTTTTACGTTTTATCCTTCAAATTAATATCCTTATAAAACCTTAACCTAATTCTAAATTGATCTCACACACAAATTCGATTTATTATTAGTCAATTTAATATAATAAAAAAAAATTCAATTTTAGATTGGAGAAGAAAACAAAAGAATGTACAACAGCCGATAATACTGCACGCCTTTATGAATCTCGCTGTACAGAATTAACTGGTAAATATAATACGGCAATTGCAGATCGTAAAAAGGCACAAGATGAAGTAAAGGAGCTTGAAAAGGAGATTGCCCGTCTACGTAAACAATTGGAGGATCTACGCAAGAATCTGGAGGAGGAAACATTATCACGTGTGGATCTAGAAAATACTATACAAAGCTTGCGTGAGGAGCTAACATTCAAGGATCAAATTCATTCACAAGAAATCACTGAAACAAGATCCCGGCGTCAAGTTGAAATCAGTGAAATCGATGGACGCTTATCCCAACAATATGAAGCTAAATTGCAGCAATCGTTACAGGAGCTGCGCGATCAATATGAGGGACAAATGCGAGCTAATCGGGATGAAATTGAATTATTATATGAGAATAAAATCAAGAATCTGCAGAGCGCTGCTTCACGTAATAGTAATGCAGCATCAAGTGCTATTGAGGAATTGAGAATGACCCGTACAAAAATTGATCAACTCAATTCAAGAATTGGCGAGCTAGAAGCGGCTAATGGTTCTCTTAATGTAAGTATGCACACAGAATTGGCCACACCACCTAATATATATAATTATACCTTTTTAACTTTAGAGTCGTATACGTGACTTGGAGAAGCTCATTGAAGCCGAACGTAATCGTCATGCAGAGGATATGGCCTTACTTGAAGCGGAATTATCACGTTTACGCGATGAAATGGCGCAACAATTACAAGAATATCAAGATCTTATGGATATTAAAGTGTCCTTAGATTTGGAAATAGCGGCCTATGATAAATTACTTAAGGGTGAAGAGCACCGACTTAATATTGTTCCACAAAATTCAGCATCTGTTAGCCAATTAAGTCAGTCATTCCGTTCTGGACGTGGTACACCAATACGTGCACCATCACGTGCTGGCGCAACAAAACGTAAACGTGTTGCTGCTGACGAATCAGATGCAGCATCGCATATACCAGAATTTTACGCTAATGCATCGGCTAAAGGTGATGTAGAAATATTTCGTGTAGATGGAACTGGCCGTTATGTTAAATTACATAATAAAAGTAATAAGGAATTAAGCATCGGTGGATGGCAAGTTGTTAGAAAAGTTGGATCAAATGAAACATCCTTTAAGCTTCATCGTTCTGTTAAAATTGATGCTGGCGCATACGTAACTGTATGGTCATCAGATTCTGGTGTTACACATGAGCCACCAACTAATATTGTTATGAAACAACAGAAATGGTTTTCTGGTGATCCAATGACAACTTTATTAGTTAATGCTGATGGGGAGGTAAGATATACATTTTTTTTCTGTCCTTACCATAAGCATTTCAATCAGCACCATCTTTAAATGTGGTCGTTGTGACGAGGATAGTGCTTACTGATTATAATAACGTTTACAGGTTTTTTATCTATTTTGTAAAGTTTGCGATTTGGAATACCGTTTACAAATTATCCGGTCGATATCGTAAAATTGCCAATCCAGAGTCCGTGGGTTGGAGTGTCACATGAAAGTTGGTTGGCGTTTCCGCCCCAGTTCCTTAAAAATTGCCTCTTTTCTTTTCGCATCACTTATACTAGATTGCATTTCGGCGGGGGCAGAGTCCTTCGTCTCTTTTGTGTATTCCCGACAATATAGTTGTTGATTCACAACTGATTAAGCACGTAAGTATGTGCAGGGGCCCTATTGTCTATTACAATATTGTTAAATCTGATCCGAAAACGAAACAGCTTTAGAGTAAAAATTTGACAATATTGTTAGATTTACAAGTAAAATTGATGCCAATATTGTAATAGAGAATACGATTTCGCCAGTCAACACAATTCTGACGATATCCAGTCAGCAACACCATTACGAGATCGTCTAATTTGGGCCTGCTGTACTAGGACAATGTCTTTATAGTCTTGGTACATATAATGTAAAACACCATCTTCATGTCACTCGTTTTTCACCTTATCGTCAAGCTTGGCTGGCTATTTCCTGACGTATAAGCGTTCCTGATTGTGGCTTGTCTTGAAAGTTTTTTTTTAATTTTTTGGGGTGTTATTGAGGTAATCGAGTTGTTCTCCTGGGATATTGTCCGCGACACCAGTAGGTGTCGTCGCTGGCGTTCTGTATAGCTATCTAATCTTCAACGCGGCTTGGTATATGGTTTGGTCGACCTGTGGCAATGGCCCATTCTATTTGACCCGCTGTGAAAATCCTGTTTTCCAGATCTTTATCCCTATTGTAGGACCGGTGGGCAAGAACTACCTCCGATCCTATTAAAGCCCTATTAAATAATTTTCTAACTACCCATAACTAGAGAGTCACGTTTCCGGATTATTTTTTTCCCGGGAAACGGGAAAAATAAGTTCATTTTTCCCGGGATTCCCGGGAAAAATGAAACCTATTAGGAATTCGGAGTGAAATGGGAATGAGGAGGAACAATAACTGTTAAAAAATAGATGAAAAACTCATTTAAGAAAAGATACAAGTAAAAATTCAAAAATATTAATAATGAAATAGTAATAAGAAAACTAATAATAAAAAAAAATTATTTGAAATCAACAAACATAGATAACATGACTATTGCATTATAAAAGACGTAACATAAAATTGTTCATTTCAAATTGCATTTAATTCATTTTTGATTTTCTCGAAGGATGCTTTAGAACGGATTTATACAGTTCATTCCACAAACAAGGAATGTTTTTATTTACGTTTGTCCGTGGACCGACGTCATTCAAGCTTTAAGAACAGTCCGATTTTAGGATGGAATCATTCAATTGCAATAAATACCACTATTACAGCATCCCCTCAATCTTATGATTGGTCCGGTCCAATGGATAAATTGTGCCAATATTGTCATGCTTTAAAATTAGCTAGTTAGGATTTTGACATAACAGTTACTTACTTTAAATTAAAAACCTTGAAATAGTTAGTGTTTTCAAGATTTTTCCAAAAAAAAATTTGTGATTTCAAACAATAAATTTGAATTTTTTTATATTCTTGCAATGCTCCGTAGGGATAAGCCTTAATCATTTTTGTATTTATATAGTTACTAATAGTTATTTTTATATGGTTTCTAGGAAGTGGCCAGCCATCGAATGGCCAGTCTATCTGTAGGCGAGGATCTGTACCATCAGCAGGTACGCGGCACAACAAATTCTTCTTCTTCTGTTGGGGTATGCTTTTTTGTCTATATTTTTGTTAACATAATTATTTAATCACTTTATATTTATTTTTTTTATTTTATTTGTTTCTCGTTTTTTTATTGTTTATAAATTATTATTTATTTATTTATTTTTAATTTTTTTTTGTTTAATATTGTTCCTTTTTAATTAAAATTCAAAATTATATATTTATTCAAATATAGCGCTCGTTCTGGTTGTGGTGAAGAGACAAGAATTACCAGCCCAAAAACAATATAAAAATTCGTTAAAAATATAAAAACATAAAACTAAAAAAAAAACTATCACAAAAAAAATACAAAGTACGTTAACTATATGAAAAAAAATGAAGAAAAAATAATGTTTAAAATATAAGTGTAATTTACTACTACTATTTAGGAGAAAGAAAAAAAAACTATAAACTGCCGCAAAACAAAACGAAAAATTAAAAACAATTTAAACAAAGTGCGTGTAATTCATTTTCTGTTTTCAAAGTAAACTATATATAAATAAATGTTTTTATTATCACACAACAGAAAAAGAAGTTATAGAAATATCATTTCTCTTGGAGCACACACAAAAATATCAATGCACACACCTTTCTTCTCTAAGTCGCGCTACAAAAAAGTAAATCTAAACTTCTTTTTTCTCCAACTCCAACTAATCCAAGCCTGATACAAACAAAAATCAAATCAACCTGTTTCAACTCTTCTGCGCCAATTCTACTACTACTACACAGCAAAAATAAAACACGTACGCGATTTTAATTAATTATATTACTTAATTTTTTTCTAAGTATTATTATTATATGTCACATAATATATATATATATAAATTTAAAAAAAACAAACAAAAAGGGCAGAAGGGAAAGTTCTTAAACAATAACTTGACTGCAAATTTCTTTTTTTAATTAGTTTTTGCTTGTTTTTAAATTTATGTCGCTGCTTGCATCTTTGCTGGTTTTTATAAAAAAGTATTTTCTTCTTTATTTTCTTCTATATATATATTTTTATATTTAGTAATTTACTTATAATTTTTATTTAAAACATACAAACAGATTTCATTTTTTTTATATTTTTCTCAAAAGAAACAGAAACGAAAAAAAAAACAAACCAAACAAAATGTCAGTGTCATATTATTAATTTTATAATCGCATTTTTTAATTGGCGTTGGGCTAGTTCTTCTACATCAGATTTATCTTTAATAATAATAATTTCCTTGTGTTTTGTATTTTCAATTCATTTCTGCTAACACACTCCCTTAAAACTCCTTTAACAGACTATAGATTTTCCAATTAAAAAAGCAGAACAGATCCCTCATATCTAACAAAATGCGAAATTCTTTATACTTAAAAGCCATTAATTGATGCTACTAAATAAGACAGCTGTATCTCATCATCATCATCATTGTTATCAAATAGTCGCATTCGCTTAAGCCGGAACTATAACGTACGCCAATAATCCCTGCGTTTCGAGGGCTCTAATACGAAAATGAATCTTCTTTTTCGATGACTCTTCAGCCAAATTTGAGCCTTGGCCTCAATCAGCTTCTTCCTCCGTTGCTTGCCTCCAGTTGGGGAATTTTGCTGTATCAGCCTTAATATTGTTTTCTCGCCTTGAGCGTGGTTTGCCAAGTAGTTATCACTAGAGGGCAATAAAAAGGTAATAAAAACGTAATAAAAGGATAATAAAAACGTAATAAACGGGTAATAATACAAGACCTCAGAAAATCCCATTTAACAGGCACAAATTAGGTTCTTCTTCTTCGATGGCTCTACAGCCTGATTCGAATTTTGGCCTCATCAGCTTCTTCCTCCAAGTTTGCCAACTGGTCTTTTCCCATCTGGTAGTAGATACAGGGCTTTTTTCGGTATCCTTGAATCATTCTCATTTTTTGGACAGGACCGGCTCGACGTAAACGCAGTAGCTTGGCATGTGTTGATAGTTTACACTCTTTGTATAATTGTGATTGTAGCACATTCTCTATGCAATGAGGGTACCTACACTGATATTCCTTCAACTGTTACCGAACCGGTATTTTAGGAGAGAAGCATAGAAAGGACAAGAGGGAAATGTATGTAGAACTGGTTCGGTAACAGTTGAAAAACAACAAGCAAACAACCCTCATTGCCTTCATTTATTGGGCGGTATATCCTTCGGAGAACCTTCTTCTCAAATATATGCATCTTGTCTGTAGTAAGAAGTATGTTCTATTTGCGGGTTTTATTCTTCTTTGCACATCTATCGTTTCATAGTTGTCTTCGCTGACTGTTATAGCCCCCCTCCAACACCTCCTGAGGTTTCTTATTCTTCTTTCCACCCTCGGCTGAATTAGAATCTTGCACTTGCTGCATTTATTTGCAGTCCTATATGTTAAGCTCCATCTTCTAATTCTGTGAATATTTCTCTAAGGTATGACAGTGATCTGGCAAGGCAGTTTATGTCATCGGTATATCGTGCCAAATGTTTTTTTATTTGTCACTATTTTTAGGGGATTTTTTGGTTGAGCATTGCCGCGGCCATCAAGAATGATAAGAAGGAGAACTACATAGAAGCACAACTAAATGAAAGAAAAGAATAAAACAAGGACTAGCCCCCGTATTCTAAAAGCAGGCACAAGTCACAACGCAATCACAAGTGTGTGGTGAGTCTCAACTTGAAGGCCTATACTAAAATGAAAAGTAAAGTAGTAGCGAAGTAGAAGTGAATTATAGACGTAACTTCTGTCAACATTGACATAGAAACAAAAATAACAAGTTCATAAGAAGTAGGCGCGACTCGCGAAGGCTTGTGAATTATGACTGGTCACGATTTAAGAATAGAACGATAAGATTAGGAAATGAAGACAATACCTCAATACTCAAGTGAGGAGTCCAGTTGATCATCACTCTGTTTTCCACCGAATCCTTCACTAATTCTCTTCTAAACTTCTTTCTGAGTCTTCCTAAGAAAAATCTCTTTCGTTTTCGATGCATTTTCAATCTTGCACAATGAACTCGATTCTACTATTTTAAAAGGTCTGTGTACACTAAGTATTGAACTAGCCCTATTTTTTCCGTGCGTCTTATATAATATAGTGCAACAATTTCTCTGCTTTTTTTGTCATGGCACTTTTTGTTGTAGAAAAAAAATTAGTCGCGTTTATAAAAAAAAGTTATTTCAATTCTTCTCTGCCCTTTTTGCGGTGGGATGTTTCAATTTTGTTGATTGTTGTAAAGAGGTAGTTTTATTTTTTTTAATTGGATTGTGATTATGTTTAAGACTCACAATCGCGTTGAAATTGTAATAATCCTTTTTGGGCGTAAAACGTGCGTTGGAATTGTAATAATCCTTTTTGGGCGTAATTTTTTGTTGCAAACGAATTTCTTTGTTTTGTTTTGATGAACTGTGATTATGACTTGTCCTCCGCTATATATACATATAGTAATTTTCTCACTGTGCAGCTCATGTACGCATTCCTTGTTGTAGAAGGTACACAGCATTCCCAGTGGGTTATGAATGCGCAACTCTTATCACATCAATCGCTGCCCTTGCTAAACTAGTCACCATATTGACAGCATTCGTTGTCGATCTAGCCTTCCTGAAGCTGAATTACCTTTCCCACAATTGTCTTCCCTCTTGGCTCTTGGGAGTAATATTTTATATATCACCCGTTCGCTTGCCCATAGTATTTAGGAGGCATGTCAGTCTGTAGGCCTATGGATTCCTTGGCGGCTTATCCCGAACGCTCCTTCTCTTAGGCACGCTGTGAATACTTGGGTGAACCCACCTGGTGTCACACTGGCTGCCAGCTTCACCGCTCTATTCGGTATACCGTCCAGCTCAAGGGCTTTTCCAACGCGGCAATCCTTTTCACGACTTCTACAATTTTTTCCTCCCTTACTTCTGGGATTTCTGAATCATCCACGTTCACTGCAGGCATGTAGCCGACAAAGCCAGTGACACGCCGGCAATACCACAGACTACTAACATAAGCAAGAACGAATACAGTTCGCTAGGTGAAGACCAGACCTAAGTGGAACTTTGATACCCTATTATTAACCGGTCAAGCCCAGCGAGATGCCTTATTAGGGCTACTCGAATCCTTAATCCTTGAGATTATAAATAATATTTCCAAAATATCGTTGATGCAGCAACATTGGGTGTCGTAGTATTTATTGTTTAGTCGACGATACTCTATGCAAAATTGCAGATGTCGATTGTTTTGTTTTTATTCTAGAAATATAGTTTAAGAGTGTTATACTATTTGTCAGTCATGTCCTCCTTAGAATAGCCATGGCTCAGACGTAAGCGTCCCTTTTGTACAGTCACCGTAGAGTACAATATCGGACAGCAAACTTTAAATGGAGCGTTGATAGTGATAGAAAAAACCTGCGAACACAACATTTTATTCCACTGCTGTCGATTTAGTCGTAATGCCAAATATAAAACATAAAGAAAATCGAAAACCTCTTTTTGACGAATGGATTTATCGACTCGAGAAACCAAATATGGCCGCTGGCGTTATGGCATGAGAGGACAGGAGAAAAGACAAAAAAGAAGAAATATTATCAAAGTGGGAAAACTGGAAAGACAAAGTTGTGATCGAACTACAGACTTTTGGCGTAAGGGTCTGATTATGTTGGAGCTGCGATAGATGCTAAGAGAGCTGTGACAAAAGCTGTGAGTAGCGCAAATAAAGCAGTCTTACCAGTTTCTGACAGAAGCGTAAACAGAATGTTGACAATAGCCGTGTTCCTTTTCTACTTTTAAGTACTCCGGAGTAAAAACTTAAAGGAACGCAAAATTTGTCGATATGAGTAAAACCTAGTAAATACGAGTAAAAAAGAGCAGAAAAGGAACACGGCTAATATGATTGAGGAATCAATATCCATCTTGATACTAACGATACTAGCGGAGAAAAGCAACCCAAGCTTTATCGCAGCTCTTGTCCTTGGACGCGACCAAAGCGTGAGTCACCGCGTTGCTCCAATATAAACAGCTCTTTTGAAAACCTTTTTTGTATTGGCTGCGTTCAAGTTACGCAGCTGACTGCAAATTGAATGCAGCAGCTGATTGTCATCAGCATTCGAATGCCGAGTATTGAAGGATTTTTGCAGCGATTTTTATATTTTGAACGCATAAATGCAATATTTTGCAGTCAGCCGCGTAACTTGAACGCAGCCATTATCTCCGCTCCGCTAGTATCGTCGCTCTACTCGTTTATCGCAGCTCCAACATAATCAGACCCTAAGGCGTTAGGCGTAACGTTTTTTTTCATTTGGAATAGATTGATGATACGTGACATTCTCTCTTCTTATTTTCTCATGTTGAACTATACTCGACATTTGTTTTTTATGTTTAAACATGCAATCTTTCAAGTCTTTTCCGAACATTTTATAATGGCAGAAAGCGAATTTTTTCCAGCTTAATAAAATATGTGTGTGATTAGTCTGCCTCAAGCTGTGCTGTTGAATCTACCACAAAAACTATAAACATTTTATTTAGCATTTATACTAATTCTACTCGATATCATCATATCTTGTGGTGTGGTGTAAAAAAAGTTAAAAGTTCGTTTTATAAAAAACAAAACATAAATTCTTAATCAAAATCATATTTTTTTTTTATTTTTTATAATTTTTTAGTTTTTATTTTCTTTAATAAACCGTACTCTCTTGAACATAACTGTTTATAGCACGTGTTTTGTTTCTTATCAATTTATTATCATTATTTTTTATATATTATTTATTATTTGTGCCATTTTGTTTTTTTAGTGTTCGCTGGTGCTCTAATATAATTTCCAAATTTAAGCATTTATATTTAGTAATAAAGTGCATGTTTTTCTTTTTAAAATAATAATAATAATTTTTATTAATAAATATTTATTTTTTGCGCAGAAGCAATGTTCTTGTATTTTTTGAGGAGAAGATGTTTTTATTTTATTTATTGGAATTACACAATAGAATTGCTAAAAAAATAAATACAGGAACATTGATTCTGTTTCTTTTTATCTACATACTTGAATGAAGTAGCTTTAAACATTATAACAAGAAAAAACCTTGCAGTCAACCAAGTTTTATCAGTATCTAAGAATTTGTTGTTAATTTCAGATTAACGTTTTTATTTATCTGGAAAGATATTTATGCTGCCACAGACAGGCTCTTCTGCATGCTGGTTATGTAGGACTTGAGTCCTCCTAACTAAAGCCACTTCCTGATCTTGCATTCTCCCCGCGGCCGGTTTGGCATTTAGCATTGCGTCGCTAGGATGGTGGATCAGCTTTTATCTAGCTGCGCTAATGCTTCTGGCGTTTCTTTGATTTTCTCACCTTCACTCGGCTTGTTCCAACTCCAACTTACAGTGTCAGGAACTATGCGAATAGGACTCAGCTGTAAGCTATAACCACCGTCGCCATCACGAGGCGACGACGACGACTCGGTCTGGGGCGCCCCTACATTGGGCAGCATTTTTGCCAGTGCTGCATAAATAGCAGATGCTTTATGCGTCGTGCCCTCCTCCAAATGGATGGTCTAGAACTTACGACTTAACCATCTCTCATTATCCCATTATAACATTAATCACATATTCTAAATTGCTAGAAACAAGCATCCCAATCCTTCTCAAATTTGGTGTAATTTCCTCCTTCAGCCGTCGGCAAGGGCGCTATAATCTACAAATCTTACATTCGTCTCGGCCTTGAATTCAATTAATTCAATTCGTATATCTGGGCTGGGGCCGCGAGTATTACCTTAGCGTATGGCTGCACAAGGTACAAAATCGCACTCTTCAACTTATTGATGATGGCGCTATTTGCTCCTCAATTGCCCCTATTTGTTCCATCTCTCTCGACAACGCTGAGAGGTGAATTCTGTTGCATAGCGCCCGCTTGCCCCTATGCAACTAAGGAGACATATCGGTCTATAGGAAACTGGGAGGTCTCCTAAATGCTTGTTAGGTTTTGATAAGGGCACGAGTTTCAGTGTATTTTTTGAGACTCGTTTGTGATATCAGGAAAAGTCATATTTTCAGATCCGTTTTTTCCCCTGTCTGGGTATCTAAAGGCTTGGTCAAATAAAATGACTCGGTCATCTCAGATCGTCGATGGCTCTATAGCCCAATTCGAGGATTGGCCTCCATCGGCTTTTTCTTTCTCCAAACTCTCTTCCACAGCTTTCATCCAGTTTCTTGTGTTAAGAAATTCTACTGCATCAGCCTCAACACCTCATGACTGTGATTCGCCAAGTGGTTATTACTAGAGGGCCATAAAAAGGTAATAAAAAGCTAATAAAAGGGTAATAACAGGAAAATTAAGAAGTTCGGTTCTTCTTCTTCGATAGCTCTACAGCCCAATTTGGGATTTGGTCTCTCGCTTCTGCTGCTTTCATCCAGTTTCTTGTGTTGAGCAGTTTCGTCGATCTGATATTGTTGCCCCCAATCTATCATCTTCCAGTTGGATAGTCTTCTCAACATCCGGCTGCTATAGAAAGCGCCATTTATAAACTTCACTTTGGCCATTCCTACACGAGGACCATAGTTATGGGAGCACGATTTTGTTTGGGGGCAAGGGGAGCGTGCGGAGTGTCTCGCGCACCTCTCTTGCCCAAAGAAAGCTCGTGCTCCCAGAACCATGGTCCCTGGTGTAGGAATGGCTTTGTATAGCATCGATGAAGGTCGGCTCAGTTCCTTTTATTGTTGCGCTTTGGTCGTTGCTGACCATTCCATGGATTGTCTCGTTGGTGCTGGATCACAACATATTCAGGGCCTATTCTGAACTCCGCTTACATCGGTGGCATAAACTTCGCTCCGCTCCGCCGGAACGGAGAGAAATTTCGAAATTACAATTCCGCTGGAATTTTGGTATCATGAACTCCAGCGGAATGACAAAATTGTCCATTTTTTCCATTAGATTTTCTGTTGTTTGCGTGGAATTCGGTTGTTTAGTGTTATTAAAAGAAATATTAGAAATAATTTAATTAAAAATTTTAATTCATTTTTCAAATAAAATAAATATAAAACAAATATTTTTTAAATTCATAAATGAAAAAAATTTAATAAAATTTCAAGATTTTTTCACTAAAATAAAAATAAACCTTAAAAATCCCGCTGGAATTTTCTCTCCGCCGGAATCGTAATTTCAGTTCGGTTAAGAATAGGCCTGATTGTTGCGTTAGCGTCACGTTATTTTTTCACTAGAACTTCTCACTAATATGTATATCCAATTCTCCAGCAGACGCTATATTTTTTTTTATAATTCTGTGCTATACTTGGTTTTAAAACCTTTTTATGTTCTTTCCAGTTTTTAAATGTTGGTTTTTGATTTAGTAGTAACTATTGTGAAGCTGCAAGGTTTTTTTGTAATATTTCTAATAACTGTGGTAAAAAAGTACATACTCCTACATACATATATATTATATATATTTAGTGTTAATTTTTATAAAAGTGTTAATCTGCAATTTTTGTTTTTCTTTTATATGTTTTCAGGGTGATCCACAGGGTGAAGAAAAATGTCGCATTATGTAACACACAGCCTAAGCATTTTTATTTTTTAATTAAAAAAAAAGAAAAACAACAAAAAAATAAATAAATTTATACAAAAACAAACAAGAAAACAAAAAAAACAAAATCAAAGTTTATTTTTTTTATTACATAAATTGTTCTCTCGAATAGGACGTAAAATATTGTTTATATTTTTTGTTTTTTAAGTTTAATTTTTTTTCATTTCTTTTGTAAAGAGAAGAGAGAGTATTTAAGAAGAAGAAAAATAAGAGGAAGCAAAACAAAACAACAACAAAAACAAAATAGATAAAACAATTGAGTTAGCAAAAACGGAAAATAATAAGTAAAAATCTGCCTACGTTTTAAATAAAATAATAAAAAATATTTAAATTGTTGAAAATAAAAATGATGTGAGAGAAATAATAATATAACTTATATAATAATAGTATTTCACAAAAGTGTTTTTTATATAATTTCAAAAAAAAAACCTAAAAACAAAAATATTATTATTAAATCTTCCAATTTTTCTTCCACATTTATTTAAAATTTATTTTTTTATTTTCGTTTTTTCTTTTTCTGTGTTGTCAATTTTTATTTAAAATTTTATAATTATGAAGAAAATAATTTCAAATTGTGTTTAAGCGGAAAGATTTTGTGTAAAACTTCTTGAAAAAATAAAAAAGCCAATAAATAATGATAAATGCTGCTCCCGCTAGCTAGGGGACAGCCTATAAAGAAAATAAATTAAATTAAACAAAAATTCTAATAAAAATAATTAGAGCCACTAAAATATTGCTGTTTTGTTAACACACACACAAGAAAGAAAAGAAAACGTTTTATTATTTCAATCATGATTAAGTTGCTGAAAAAAATACAATTTTATTTTACTTCCTAATTTTTTTTACCCAGAAAAAAAATTCATTTTTTCTTACTTTGTTTTTAAAACTGAAGAAAAATTATAAGAAATATATTTAAAAATAAAAAAAAATAATGGTCTTTTATAACTAGTAATTTTTATTTGTCTTCCACGTTCCCACCATGATCTTCCCTTAACAAAATATTTCTCCAAGATAATGGTCTTTTTGGGGCAATGGGCATTTTTGACAATTTTCAGCCCTTTTTTAGATGGGACATTTTTAGGCACTTTCCTAGGAGCGGAGCCGTATTTGCTTTCTCGAGTCGATGAATCGACTCGACAAAAAAAGGTTCTCGATTTTCTCTAAGTTTCATATTTGGCATTTCGACCATCGACAGATAAGCGCTGCCATAAAAAACCATCAAATTGTGTGATATTACTTCAAGTGCAGCAAACGATGTATTCAAATAAAATAGAAATTGTTAAAAGTTTATTGTATGCATAAATTGAGCTTTTTAATAAACGTCAAACGACTTGATCGACACGTAAAGCGACGATAACGTTGTCGATATCGTGTTGCCAAATGCCAATTGTTATTTATCGACAAGAATCGATATCGACTCGAGAAACCAAATACGGCCCCTGTATTTACCTAAATTAATGTGAATTTCTGCTAAAAAAATCATAATAATAAATAAAAAAAATCGCCGATGGTGGGAGTTGAGCCTGCAAACTCTCATGATCGTCTTTCTTATCTAAATCACTCCACAAGCGCCCACCCTTACCCTGATATATTTTATTAAAAACAACATTTTTTTAAATAGCGAAAACCCCCAAAAAAAGTAATAATGGGGTTTTTAGTAATTAAATAAACTATATTTTATAGAAAGTCCACTTGTGTTAAATTCCACATGTTTTAAATTTCGTTAAAACAAATCAACTGCCACGTATAAGTAAAATTTTCAAACACCTCCCATCCCACACCAAAAGAGACGGTATTAAAGGTTCCTTCGAACTGTCATTGATTCTTGCATGAACGTGTCTTGTGTTGCACATTTAGCAGTTCTGGTAAATGTTCAGATTAACTCCTTCACGCCCGATTTTGATAGTTTTTACACAAGGTACAGTTAAATATGTACAATGCCGCTAATTCTACTAATGAAAACCCGGGACAACTCAGCTATGTTAATAAAAAAAATATATAGTTTAAAAAAAGTAAAAAATACGCTTTGATTTTAAAATGAACTAAAAAGTAAAAAATAATTTTGAATGTAAAGTTTTTATTGCTCCAGCCAGAATATGGAAACAACCTACCTTTCGAAATGTAAAACAGCGTGGGACTTTCTTCCTATATTTTTCTTTTATTAACACCGGACATTTTCGCTAGCGGCCTACGCTTTTTTACATTTCCATATTCTGGCTGGAGCAATAAAAACTTTACATTCAAAATTATTTTTTACTTTTTAGTTCATTTTAAAGGACCTTATCACTTTTTATTACCATAGCTGAATTGTACATATTTGACTGTACATTGTGTGAAAATTTCATCAAAATCGGGCGTGGAGGAGTTAATCTGAACATTTACCGGAAAGAATCTGTGGGTGCAATTTTATTTACAAGGGCAAATTTTATCCAAGGTATATATATTTTCTTTGTCCAATGGTTGGCGCGGCGAAAAAATGACAGCGCCGTTTGTCGTTGTCATTTTTCGTATCATAGTTGGCGAATGCAGCGACATGACAATTTTCGATAAAAACCTTATGGTTGTCGCTTGAAAATGTTTGAACATTTCTTATAATTAAAAAAATTTAAAATCAGTCATGAAAAATGTAACTTTGTCTCTTAAAGAGGCCAACTGTAATACACCTGAAGGTGTTTTTCCCGACAAATGTCAGTTTTTTTCGAGAACTATGATTCCGTTTGACAGTCGCCGCGCCATTTCTCACTTCAAGCACCAAACATGAACAGGCCCAAAATCAAAGCGTATTTTTTAGTTTTTTTAAGCTATATATTTTTTATTTTCTATTAGTCTATTATATGTCTTCCGCCATTTTGTAGTCACCGCCATATTGGATTTAAAATGACGTCACACAGTTTACTATACTATACTCGTCGTACACTTTCATTTGATACCCATACCGAGGGCGTTGTAAAGAAAAAGGTAAACGGCCATTTTGTGTTGACCGCCACTTTGAATTTGGAATCCCGCCACACAGTTAATAGTATTCTAATTGTCACACCCTTTCATTTGATACCCATACCGAGGGTGTTGTAAAGAAAAAGATAGTCGGCCATTTTGTGTTGGCGGCGATTTTGAATTTTGAATGACGCCACAGAGCTAATAGTATTCTACTTGTCATTTCCTTTCATATGATACCCATATCGAGTGGGTTGTAAAGAAAAAGGTAGTCCGCCATTTTTTGTTGGCCGCCATTTTGAATTTTGAATAACGCCACATAGCTAATTGTTTTCTACTTGTAATACTCTTTCATTTGATACCCATGTCGGGGGTCGGGGAGCACAATTGCAAAATTCGGCCGCCATTTTGGAACATTGTCACGCAAACTATACATATGTGCAAAATTTCAAGTTGATCCGTTACCTGGAAGTGGGTCAAAATAAAGTTGCAAGATTTGTTTACATGAAACATACAACATACTGGTCAAGCGTATAAAAAGTGTCGGTTAAGTCCCGTTATCTTGTAATTCAGTTCAAGTACCGAAATTTCAAAAATTCGAAATGCAATAATTGCTATATTATTACACCAATATTGATGAAATTTACACACATTGTATATTTTGATGTGGACAATTTACTTTTGGCAGTCATGCACCGTTATTTTTTTATTTAACTTTGAAGTATATAAATTTCAAAAATGCGATAATTGCCAAACTACACCTTTTTTTTATGAAATTTACATATAACGGGCCTGATTGTTGAATCCGGCGGATTTGGGATTCCCGCTGCTAAAGAGTTTCACTTTCACGTGTCGCTGCGATTGTGCAATCCGCCAGTTGCTTCGAATTACTTAACAGAATTCTGTTCCCGTACTTTTACTGCAGCCGCCATACTCATTTCCCCACCCTGCAGTAAGAAGCAGAAACCTGCAGTAGCTACGAGCTGCTGTAACCTGCTGCAGCTTAGATATTTGAAATATGGCAATGTCAGAACTGTCATTCCCGTGTTAAACCCGCAGAAACATGTTCCTGTACTTTGTGTACTTCATCCCCACCTCTCAATAAGCAACTTGCAGTAAGTGGCAGAATGCAGAAAGTACGGGAACAAACCTATCATTTTCAAAATTCAAATGACAGTTTGCATTGGATACACATCTCCAAACAAGTGGTTTTTTAGTTAACTTCCACTTTCGACTGTGAAATTTTCATTCACTTTCCCCCAGGGCGATTCAACAAGCATTCACTTCCCTGCCGGCGGATTCAACAATTTCAATACTTTAAAGTTAAATAAAAAAAATAACGGTGCATGACTGCCGATTTTTTTTTCAAAAATAAAGCCACATCAAAATAAACAATGTGTAAATTTCATCAATATTGGTGTAATAATATAGCAATTATTGCATTTCGAATTTTTGAAATTTTTGTACTTTGAACTGAATTACAAGATAACGGGACTTAACCGACACTTTTTATTAACATAGCTGAATTGTACATTGTGTGAAAATTTCATCAAAATCGGGCGTGGAGGAGTTAATCTGAACATTTACCGAAAAGAATCTGTGGGTGCAATTTTATTTACAAGGGCAAATTTTATCCAAGGTATATATATATTTTTTGTCCGAGGTGTTCTCAAGACGTACAAAAACGGTCTTCAATTACGATTTTCCTCTACTCAGATATTGTGTTTTTCATTTCCGCTAATTTGCATGGATTTCAATCTAGTAATAAAGCGTGCAATCATTTAATTTTTTGTGATATTTCGATCAAAAATTTTGCTGGTGTTATTAAGGTGAATCTCAAGAGTTTTACTAGAAGCAGCAGGGATCGTGTCGCCATGGTTTCTTTTGTGGTGGAGGTTCTTGGTGTTCCTTAGAAATGGCGCCGCCAACATGGACCAGAATTTATATTAGTGACTTTTTAATTAACAATAGTGGCTTAGCCGTCTTTGTGGCAGATAGTTCATAATTTTACTAAATTCAATTTTTCAAAGTGTGCGTTCAAAGTTCAAGTTTTAAAAAAAAAGAGCCCTTTTAGGCCTTCATAGTTTTTCTTCGTTACTTAAATAATCAAACCTTTTCAGAGAGTCCATATAAAAAAATCGAACCGATGATGAAATGATGTAAATCGCAATACCACCCATAACAAAACAATTGGGGGCTGAAGAGACAACGATTCATTTTACAGGGAAATACTTCTATGTAACAAAAAATTCATAGCTTTATTTTCAAGTGTATCAGGTATAATTTTAAAATTTTGTTCAAGGTGAAAGTGTCAGTTTTTAAAATTTTATGGTTTTCATTTCGATTAATTTGAATGCATGTCAATCTGGTTATGCAATTGTAATAATTTATTTGATCTGTGATCATTGTTTTTACTAAGCTGGATCTCAAAAGGTTGTCTATATTCAACGCAGGATATTTTATGCTTTTACAAGGTAGAGAGTTCTTTCACAAAATCGTGTTAGCTATTAGTGTATTTATTATTGGTTTTTAATAATCATTAGCTTAAATTTTATATGTCATCACGAAAACGCAAGGATCAGTTGTGTTTTTTTGATTTACCTTGTTTCATTCCCCTAAATTTTTATAAGCTGCGTTTTTTTAATCTGGGGTGGCTTTACAGAAGTTGTTTCAAGGCATCTGTTTCGAATTTTGCATTGAATTTTTCCGTTTAAAACTCGTAACAAATGAGTTGAAACGACTTCTGCAATTTCACCCCTGTTCTGGGGCCCTATTCTCTATTACAATATTGTTAAATCCGATCCGATAACGAAACAGCTTTCGAGTAAAAATTTAACAATAGTGTTACATTTTCATGTAAAATTGATGCCAATATTGTAATGGAGAATACGGTTTCGTCAGTTCCGCAAAAAAAAAATTGACAATATTGTAATAGGGAATAGGGCCCTGGTCTGTCCTGGAACATTAAAAAACGGCAAGGGATTCAATCAAATCGATTGAAACAAATTGCATGCTGCCAAGTTTCCGAAGCTTTTGATAACGTCAATCACTGTGTCCTTTTACGCAAACTCTGTACACAATTTCGTTTTTCTTCTTCTGCCCTTACGCTCATGTATAGCTTTTTAGCTGCTCGTTCACAACAGGTGAAGATTTCCCATTTAATTTCCTCCCCTGCCACGCTTTTTGCTGGCGTTCCCCAAGGATCTATCTTAGGCCCTCTACTGCTTAGTATATATATAAATGATCATCCACTAATAGTAAAGCATTGTATTGTTAAATAAACTTTCAGAAGATTTGCATAATATAACTCATTGGTCCTCCTTAAATTCACTAAAACTTAACCCATCTAAATCTCAATGCATCATCCTCTCCAACTGTAACGCGTCATTAACCGACCTCTCTCAAATTATCTTAAATGGGACCCTGTCGTCTGCGTTAAGCGGGTCAAAAATCTCGGTATTGTCTTAAATAACAATATGACGTGTTGCGACCACATTAGCTTTATTATGGGCAAAGTATATAGTATTCTACGGCGTATTCATCGTAGTCTCTTGTCACACGCTGTTCGTATGAAGTTAGTTAAAGCTATACTCTTGCCGCACATAATGCACGACCTCTGTGTCTTCCCTTCACTAGATTCATCCTGTAACCGTAAGTTAAGGCGGCTACACACGTAACTGCATGCTTGACAAGCACGCATGGGGCATTTTCGACAATTCACCATGGTAGCTACCGGTCGAACCAGAAATTAATCTACCATGTTCGAGAGTTGATTACTTACCATAAGTTACCACTCACAATGTTGGAATATTCACCGATAAGGTAACCAGAGCCTCAGAGTCTCACTACAGGGTGGTGGATGGATGGTGGATTAACTTCTGGGGCCGGTTCATGTATCTCGAACGTCGATAATCGTTCGAAACGAATTTGAATACGAAAAAATTTGTCTCGAAAAAATTGAGCGTTCACGTAGCTCGAAAGAAAATTTTTCATTTTCAGTAAGGAAACTACGTTACTGAAACACGAAATTTTTTCTCTAAGCCTACCAAGCACTCGATAAATAAAAACCTTTCGAGAGCTGTCAAACGAAAATTTACAATTTTTTCGAGCTATGTAAACGCGAAACGAAAAAAAAATTTCGTTGTCGAGTTACATGAACCGGCCCCTGGTTCGACCGGTAGCTACCATGGTGAATTCTCGAAAATGCCCATGTTCAATATTTTTGCGCATGCTCGCACAACTTCTCAGTAGCCTCCACACGCCGGCCGCAATCATGCTTGAACAGCCACGGTTTATCCTTAAATAATGTGTACGGAAAGTGACGACGCACTCGCTCGCGTTCACACTTTTGTTTTCAAGCAAGATATGTTCAAGCATGCAGATGAAAATTCGACCAATCTTCTAGCTGGTGTTCAATCATCATGTTTGCTTAAAAAATCTCATACACACGCTCAAGCACGCTTGAACAAAAAGATTGAACATACGTGCTTGTCAAGCATGCAGTTACGTGTGTAGCCGCCTTTAGAAGTAACGTTTAACGACTGCATACGTTTCATTCATAACCTTCGCAGGTATGACCACATTTCTCCTCACTGGAACTCAATTTTTGTATGCTCCTTAAGTGACCACCGCGATTTTAGGGTCTTGTGCTACTACCACAACATCATTGTTAATAACAACTTTGAAGATAATAACTTTGAATTACAACGTTAGCCTACTGATTGTACGCTAGTAATTATATGTAAAAACTTTTGTATTGAATTTTATTAGTCATGAAATGTAATTGAAGTCGGTCGGTTTTTTTGTTTTTGTAAAAATAAATAAAATAAGCTGTTGTTATCGGAAAACGATTTTATTATTGGAATTGGTTGTTCCTAAAAACTATTAGGAAACATTTGGCGCCCGAGCAGGGACTAAACCCCTTTATAATACATTTGGTATAAAATCAAATACACGATGACGGAGAATAACAGCGCTGCTAGCGGAAAATCCACCGCCACGTCCGACAGAGGAGATAAAAAAGTCATAAGGGATTTGCGAATATGGCGTGGAACGGTAACCATGCAGCAGACTAAGATGAAAACCTATATAGAAACCCCTGGTAGAGTCCTGCTATTACCAGAGATTGAGACTAGATTAGGATTACTTGAATCGTATATGACGCGGTTTAATGAATACCAATCAAAATTAGAGGTTGAAGATCCGGAAGAACAGGAAAGCGACAAACGATGTTCTTACGAAGAGGTCTATGTAGCGATAAAGAGCAAATTGTTGTCACTGAAGGAAGAAGAGTCTCCTAGAGCTTCGATTAGTGGCGCCTCATCTTTTATGAATTCGTCCAAACCAAATGCCAATTTGCCTAAAATAAATATAAAATCTTTTTCAGGAAAATTTCCTGATTGGGCTGATTTTTATGCAACTTTCCGAACCCTAGTAGAAAAAAATGAGGCTTCATCGGATGTTGAAAAGCTGGCCTATCTTCGCGGATCGTTAGATGCAGAACCACTACAGGTAATTAGCAACATTAGTTTGGACGAAAGCGGTTTCAACAATGCAATCAGTCTGCTAAAAGCACGCTATGAGAATAAAAGACTCATATTCCAAGGGCATATCACAACTTTAGTTGAATTGAAACCGGTTGATAAGCCGTCCGTATGTAAGTTAAGATCAATCAGCGATCAAGTTAATTCCCACCTCAGGGCCTTAAAAAGCATGGCAACAATGGAGCAAATAGCCGAGGGTCTTTTAAATTTACTTGGAAGTAAAATCGATACGGCTACCAAATTGAAATGGGAAGAAGAAGCTCCTCTCAATATTTTGCCTACATTAGATGTATTTTCTTCCTTTCTAAACAGGCGATGTCAGACGCTTGAGAACGTTGAGTTTGGTAAAAGAGATCCTGTCCAATCTTCCAAAGACGAGGTCAAGGCTCCCTGCAAGGGAAAACCCCTACATAGGTCATCATTCTCTGCTAATCATGCGATACTTACGTGTACTGTCTGCAAGGGTCAAGATCATGATATTCCCAGCTGTGGGTTCTTTCGCAAATTGGCACCGCTGGAAAGTTACTTCGAAGCGAAGCGATTAAATTTGTGCCTTAATTGCTTAAAGATGGGGCACGCAATCAAAAATTGCAAAGCACGTCGATGTCGATATTGTTCTTACAAGCAAAACACTCTGCTGCATAGGCATCAGACTCAAGGTGTCATCGAGGAAGAAAATACTGCCAACAAAGAATCAACATTTCCTTGTAATCAAGAGGCATCATCCACAAGCGCCATGACTTCACAAATTGGTATCAAGGACGACAAAGAGAAGTCGCCCTCAGACCCATCTGACGTTGTCCTTGCCACCGCTTTAGTTGATATAGAAGGTAGCCTTGGAACTTTCACTCCATATAGAGCGTTGCTGGATTCTGGTTCGTCCTCTCACTATGTTACAGAGAGATTGGTGCAACAGCTTCGTCTGAAAAGGCTGAAAGTTTATGTAAATGTTGATGGCATTGGTCCTGTAACCATCGTCGTGAAGCATAAGGTAGAGCTGTTCATTCAATCCCGTAATAACGATTTCTGCACAACTATAGAAGCTCTGGTCCTTCCTAAGGGTGAGTGCAGTACGCAGCGTAGATGGTAGAGTGGAGCATAGCTGCGCATACTCGTTTATAGAACTCTCAATGGGTTTTAAATGGGTGTGTGCATAACGCAGCTCGCTTTCCGCTCGCAGAAAAAGCGAGCTGCGTTATGCACACCCCCATTTAAAACCCATTGAGAGTTCTATAAGCGAGTATGCGCAGCTATGCTCTACTCTACCATCTACGCTGCGTACTGCACTCACCCTAAGATAGCCAACCAACAACCCAGTCGAGTCGTAGATACAAAAGCCTGGAAGATACCGCAAAATATTACATTGGCCGATCCTGCTTTCCACACGCCGCAACCCATCGATATATTAATTGGCGCTGGCTTATTTTTCGAATTGATGTCTGTGGGACAAGTGCGACTTGGTAAAGGGCTTCCAGTTCTCCAAAAAACCTTATTCGGCTGGATTGTATGTGGGTAAATTGAAAACAACTCGCTGCATGGTTGCAGTCAGGAATTTCCAGGATGATGAACCGGCGGTAATCGATATAGTACGGAAATTTTGAGAAATTGAGGAGGTTATTTCATCACCAAAGGCTTTAAATGTCGAGGAAGAAGAGTGCGAAAAGCATTTTGTGGAGTATGTAAAGCGTGATGATTCCGGCAGATTTTGTGTGCGGCTGCCATTTCGAAAAAATCCCGCAATCCTTGGAAGCTCGCTGGAAATTGCGAAGAAAAGATTCTTCAGCTTAGAACAAAAATTAACGCGAAATCCCGAGCTGCAAAAACAGTATGCAGAGTTCATGTCAGAATATGTTAATCTTGGCCATATGGAGCGAGTATCGAACCTTTCAAGTTTGGATAACTACTATGTTTTACCACATCATTGCGTCTTAAAACCGGATAGCAGCACCACTAAGCTGCGGGTAGTCTTCGACGCTTCTTGTAAAACAACTTCAGGCATCTCTCTAAACGATACATTGATGGTTGGACCAGTAATACAGGATGACTAATTCGACATCTTGCTTCGCTTTCGAGCACGACGATATGCTATCACTGCGGACATCTCTAAAATGTATCGTCAGGTAAGAGTCCTACATCCTGATACGAATTGGCAGTGCATTCTGTGGAGAACCAGCCCTAAAACACCGTTGGATATATATCGTTTGCTCACTGTGACATATGGCATGGCTCCCGCCTCATTCCTTGCAATAGCTTGCCTTCGGCAATTAGCTTTGGATGCCGCAGTTACTTATCCTCTCGGATCTGAGGTCCTTAAACGAGACCTTTATGTCGACGATATGCTTACTGGAGCTGAAACAATTGAAGAAGCAAGGAGAATTCAATACGAACTGGACGAGTTACTGCGCTCCGGCGGTTTGGAATTGGCAAAGTGGTGCTCTAACAGCCCAGAGATTTTATCATCCTTTAAGATTGCAAGCTTAGAAAAGCACATTCAGGTATTTGGCGATAACTTTATAAAGACTTTAGGCATGTTTTGGCAACCACAAGAGGACATATTTCGTTTTTTCTTCCAATATTCGCAATCGTCTGAGGCCACCGCTCACGTAACAAAGCGGAAAGTTCTGTCTATTATTAGTCGCCTATTCGATCCATTGAGACTGGTTAATCCAATCATCGTACAAAGCAAAATCTTCCTACAGAAGCTATGGTCTCTAAAGCTTGCATGGGACGAATCGTTGCCTCAGGATATTCATAGTAATTGGCTCTTGCTGTATAGTCAACTATCCTCAGTCGAAAAGGTTAGCATCCCTCGTTTAGTTTTGATGCCATCTCATTACATAGAGATTTATGGCTTTGCGGATGCCAGCATGTCGGCCTATGGGGCCTGCGTCTATGCAAGATGCACACAAGGGCAAGATATAAGTTGCAATTTATTAACGGCCAAATCACGTGTAGCCCCACTAAAAACAATCTCCATTCCGCGATTGGAACTCTGCGCTGCGTTATTGTTAGCAGAACTTATAACAAGAGTGGTGAACACATTTCGTCCTGTCATCAGAAAGGTATATTGCTGGTCAGACTCTACGATTGTACCCGCTTGGCTTCGACAGTCCCCATCAAAATGGAACACATTTGTCAGCAATCGAGTTGCAAAGATACAAGAATTGACGCACTCTATGACCTGGCGACATGTACCTACACAATTGAATCCAGCGGACCTTGTAAGTCGTGGAGCATCTCCATCTGAACTTGTCGACTCATCCTTATGGTTTTCTGGACCTGGTTTCCTGCACTTTACAGAAAAATACTGGCCTGAAGTGGAAGATGAAATCGAAGATGCTTTACCCGAAATGCGCAGAACTGTCGCTGCTTTTTTAGTCGGTGTCGCGGAAAATATAGTGGAGTCATCAAAATTCTGTAATTCCTTTGTTCGTTTAGTTAACTCGTTTGCTTACATTTATCGCTTTTGGACAAACTCGCGAGTGAAATCAAAGGATTCATCAAGTGTATCCTATGGACCCATTAGTTCTGACGAATTTGAACGCGCATTAATGTCCACTATTCGTTCGCTACAAAAACACTATTTCGTTGAAGATTATGGTGCTTTAAGTAGTCTCAATTGTTTGAAGACTAATAGTGTATTAAAAACTCTAAACGCTTTCCTGGACGATAATGGTGTAATCCGCGTTGGCGGTAGACTGCATGAATCCGATTTGGCATTTGATAGTAAGCATCCCATCATTCTCCCGAAGTCCAATCTGGCAAGAGCACTGGTTCGTCACTATCATCATAAGCACTTACACATCGGATGTCAAACTTTACTCGCTATAATCCGTACAAGGTTTTGGCTCATGGGAGGAAGGAGCGTCATCAAGCAGGTGATTCGAAATTGTGTTCGTTGCTCGCGATTACGGCCCAAAATGATGGAGCAACTAATGGGCCAATTGCCTTCGCCAAGGGTTCAACCTAGCCCCGTATTCTGTCATACTGGAGTGGATTTTTGTGGCCCATTTTACATAAAAAGCCCCGTACGAAATCGGGCCCCGACGAAATCATACATATGTCTGTTCATATGCCTAGCTGTGCAGACCGTCCACTTAGAAGTAGCCGAAAATTTGTCCAGTGAAGGTTTTTTATCGGCTTTTACCAAGTTCAAGGCGCGTCGTCCTAATGTTTCTGTGGTTTACTCGGACAATGCAACAAATTTCGTGGGAGGATATCGAGAGCTTCGAGAATTAAAAGACTTATTCAAATCAGAAGAGCATTCCCGCCTTGTTCAGGAAATGTGCTCAAAGGACGGGTTCACATGGAAGTTCATACCGCCTCGATCACCGCACTTCGGCGGCCTCTTGGGGGCTGCAATCAAACAAGCCAAACATCACCTTCGCAAAGTTTTCGGCCTTCAGCCGTATACTATGGACGAGTTGCAGAGGACTGCTTGTCAAATTGAAAGTATTCTTAATTCTAGGCCTCTTGTTCGTCTTTCAGAGGATCCCAACGACTTGGAAGCTCTGACTCCAGGTCATTTTCTAACAGGTGGCCCCATGGTTGGAATTCCCGGCCCAACATACCACGATGTTGATGTTAAATACTTATCCCGATGGCAAAAATGCAAGGAAAGATGCAGACTTTCTGGTTTCGTTGGCAAAATGAATACCTTCAAACTCTACAACGAAGGATAAAATGGAAAAATATTGCTCCAGACTTGAAGATAGGTTCGTTGGTTTTGTTGAAGGAAGACGGGTTACCGCCTCTCAAATGGACTATGGGACGCGTAGTACAGGTGCACTACGGAAACGATGGTCATGTTCGCGTCGCCAACGTACGAACCATAAATGGTGTCCATAAAAGGACAATCAATAGAATTTGCCCTCTCCCAGTAGATGGTTAAGTTATTGGAAGCTGGTACTCCCAAGGTGGCCGGTTATGTTAATAACAACTTTGAAGATAATAACTTTGAATTACAACGTTAGCCTACTGATTGTACGCGAGTAATTATATGTAAAAACTTTTGTATTGAATTTTATTAGTCATGAAATGTAATTGAAGTCGGTCGGTTTTTTTGTTTTTGTAAAAATAAATAAAATAAGCTGTTGTTATCGGAAAACGATTTTATTATTGGAATTGGTTGTTCCTAAAAACTATTAGGAAACAATCATCAACAACCGAAAACCCTCCTATCTAAGCGAGTCTATCCAGCTCTCACTATCCCGCCGAAATAATAATGTGATTATCCCCCGCTTTCGTCATCTATCGGGGCAACGTTCTTTCTTTGTTCACGCAGCTCAATTGTGGAACTCCATTCCTGTTGAAATACAGCGAATCGATTCAGTGAGTACTTTCAAAACCCGTCTTTTTGAATTCATTTCTGGCAGGACCAACTGAAGCACGTGTACCATTTTTTTTCTCTTTCTTTGTATTGCAACATGCCCTTTCTTCTTTTTATACATATATTTATTAGTAATTTCATTCTTATCTGCTCTTTTTCATTGCTTTTATTTTATTTTGTTTATTCTAGTAGTTAGTAATTATTTAGGTTGTAAACTTTTATATCTGTTTCTTTTTATGTACAAATTTAAGATTAAGAATCTAGTGTACACTAATATTTTTAAATAAATGTAAATGTAATGTAAATTACGAAAAACTGGTAACAATCGAATTGAAACAATTTACATGCTGCTACCCCAGGGCCTTATTCTCTATTACAATATTGTTATGTTTATTGGCGTTAATTTTATTTGAAAATGTTACAATATTGTTAAATTTTTACTCGAAAGCTCTTTCGTTTTCGGATCGGATTTAACAATGTAGTAATAGAGAATAGGGCCGCTGGTGTTATCACCCTTTATACTTACGCGCCACTTGATTAGGTCCAAACTATACCTTTTCAAGTTCAAATTGATACGAAACAATTTCTAATTGAGACTAAACAATTTCAAAATGGGAATAAAAAAAATTTCAGTGTACATAAATAAATGCTTTGATAATTTTTCGTAAATATTGAGATTTTTTAATTACGATGCTTAACCCACACAGTCTGTCATTAAAAATGTCATAAAATAAATTGAAGCTGACAACATAAAGAAGCAAATCTGTGCTTTGTATAATAATAACGAAGATTGGAGAGCACTTGCAAAAACATTAGACTGGTGTCAGAATCCAAATGGTGGTGAAAACAGATCAAATTTGACACAAACAGAATTTCATCTACAACAGCTAGAAAGTATAACGGACATATCGAAGATTGATGTTCCTAATATTGTATAAGTCATTTCTCTCATTTTCAAAAATTTATACCAGACCCAATAAATATATAGATATGACTTTTTAATTGATTTATTATTAATATTCTTTATATTTCATCCAATAAAATATTTAATTATTTTCACTGAATGTTCCACGTCAAAGCTTGCATTTAGCGGGGAATAAATCCATTTCTTGATATTTAATTGCCCCGATATCTAAATTATGGTCCTATTTTTACTTGGGCAGATGCGGTTCAGCTTGATTAGGTTCAGCTTAAATTAAATAACATATTTGCATAAATACAAAATTATTCTTTATTATTTTTATTTTCAATAATGGGTATGACCTCCGTTTCTGTTAATTACTTTTCTCTGAAGTAGGTTAATACGGCGTTTACATCGCCTCGAAAACAAGTGTTTTGATTTGTATGATTAAACACTTGTTTTTGATTGTGTTTTTCCCCAAAACGCTAGTTTTTGACGAAAACACGTGTTGTTGAGGCGATGTAAACGCCCTATAAGGTAATTTGCGGTTTTCATACAAATACTAGTTGAACCTAATCAAGTGGCGCGGAGTGTACTACCAGTTCTAGTATCAAGCTTAGCTCGAAGCATAGAAAAATCGAGAAGAGTTTTCTTGCTTTATTTTCCTGCAAATTAATATTCTACGTGTTTTCTATTGGTTGCGTGTGAGGAGGTAAAGAATTTTTTTTTATATTAACATTTTTGTGTTCAGGTACATGTATCAGCTATTAGTAGCATATATTTTTTCAGATCTTAACCTAATGTTTGTGTACGCTGCTAGGATCAGGCACTACATAGGTTGCGTTGTTGTCCTATTGAAGTGCTCGATTCCTTGAGTATTTCTTCTATAGTCCTCTCCGGTAGTCCTTGTAAAGTTGATAGGTAAGCAATATCAATATTATTTCAATTAGGTGCAACGTTTTATATTCTACCCAGAAGTGATGGTGGGGCTATTTAAGGTGGGTCACTTCTTTGTAGGCGTCGGAACTTTTTTGCGTGAAGTATGTTTTTAGCCGATGGATTTGGGTGGTTGCGCAATCTGCTGATGTAGTTGATGCATAATTTTTTGGCTTCTGACGACACCGGTAGTATGTTTGCGCGGGTTGGATGATGGTGTTATTGACGTATCTTGGGGCCCCAGGATAGACCTGAGTATCTTGGTTTGCATTTGTTGGATTATGGCGATGTTTGATGCCTTTGCAGAGCCCCAAAGTTGTAGCCCGTATGTCCATATAGGTTTTAGGATTGCGCTATTTTGGTGTTGATGTTTAGTTTAGATCTTTTGTGTAGGAGCCAGTACAAATTTTGGTGAGCTATTTTAAGTTGTTCTTTCTTTTTTTCTATATGATTCTGATGATTCTATATGATTCCTCTCTGTCCAGGTGAAACTCCGAGGTATTTGACTGATTGTGCTTGTGCTACTTGTTTATTATTGATGGTAATTGGATTGCAGGTGATCTTTTTGAGTGTGAACGTAATCTGTTCTGTCTTCGTTTCATTTATTTTGATTTTCCCCTTTTGGGTCCACTCGATAATGTCGTTAGTGTATCAGAACTCTTTTGGCTGTTGTTGGGTTGCTATGTGTGAGGAGTAAAGCTGTGTCATCTGCGATAGTGGTGGTTGTGAAGTTTTTGTTTAGGGGTACATCCGCTGTATAGATTAGGTAGAGTATCGGTCCAAGAACGTTGCCCTGTGGAACTCTAGCCTTTATAGGATATGGGTTGCTGAGGCTGTCTTTGTATTTCACCCTGAATTTGCGGATTTCAAGATAGCTGAAGAGGATATTATGGAATTTGTGCGGTAAGCTCATAGAGATCTTGTACTTTAGTCCACAATGCCAGACTTTGTCGAACGCCTGCGCCACGTCCAAGAAGAGCCCTACACAGAATTTCTTTTGGTCGAGGGCAGAATTGATCTGGTTTACAATTTTGTGCACCTGCTCTATAGGGCTCTAAAACCAAATTGGTGTTCTGGAATTATACCTTTGTTGTTTAGGGTTGGCAAAATTTTGTCCAATAGAAGCCTTTCGAAGATTTCGGAGAGGACAGGTAGAAGACTAATTGGTCTGTATTATTCTACTTTGGTTCTGTTTTTACCTGGTTTTAGTATGAGGATTATTCTGGCATCTTTCCAGCTAGTTGGGTAGTAGTTGTTTCGTAGTATGGCATTGAATATGTGGAGAATGGCTGTTACTCCGGATGTTGGGTGTTCCTTGAGGAGTTTGCCAGTTAGTAGAGTATGACCAGAGGCTTTGTTATTGTTGATTTCGCTTATCTTCTTAATTAATGCGGCGAAGGAAAATTTTTCGGGATGGTAGGTTTGTGGGTTGGGTTATTGAGCTTCATTAGAATCAATACATACATCTTCACACGTTTCTTATTGCTGCCTATCGTCCCCAAACTCAAACATAACCTTGTGTGCTATCTTAGGACGTATTTCGTTGTTTTGTTACTAACATTCACTATTTATTACTACTACTAGCAAGTTTATTAAGTTTTTAAAAAAAAGTAAAAGAAAACTTTCGAAATTAACACACCCTCATTACACACATCGACGGTGTCGATAAAATCGACACGTCGATAATTTAGATATTCCCTATACCGACATGTCACCGACACGTCGATGATTTTTGCGACTTTTTCATCGACACCACTCACCATGTCGATAGGTTGAAAATAAAAGGGAATATTTCTAGCCTATATGAACCATGTAAGCGATAATGAAATGCAGTTGTGTTTTAAAACACACCACAAATGAAAATATAATTTTTATAACCGGCGTCCCCTAAGGGTCAATCCTCTCTCCTGCTCTCTTTCTTATATTCATTAATGATCTGTTCTCAATTCCCTCAAACCCACTTCACAGTATTTCCGATTACGGTTCTTTGCGTTGCTCCTACGCGTTTGACAATATAAGACAAGCACGTGCCAGACCTTGCCGCTTAGACCACGAACTCATGTCCAACTCTATTAACAGGGACATTGAATTCATTCTTGCTTGGGGCCTCAAGAAACGCGTCGAATTCAACGCAACCTGAACAAAGTACTGCCTTTTCTCTACAAAAACCTGCACCGACTGTCCCTCTATCTCAATGGGCAAAAAGAATGTAATGGCTGACCCATCTCTTAACATCCTAGGCGTAACTTTATCTTCGAATTTGCGATAGAATAATCACATATTCCAAATCGCCAAACAAGCTCATCAATGCCAGGGATTTCTCAAGTAATGCAAGTTCCTCCTTCAGCCAACTGCCTTGGCTACAATCTACAAGTCCTACATTCGGCCCCGCCTTGAATACGTACATTTGGGCGGGCGCCCCAAAACCCATCTTGGCTTGACTGGACAAGGTGCAAAACCGCGCCATTAAACTCATTGGCGATAGGACTATTTGCTCCTCCATCGACTCTTTAAGCCACCGAAGCAGCCCTCAGCAAGTTTTACCGCTACTACTATAGCGACTGCCCCACTGAAATTAGAAACCTCATGCCTACACGGCAACTTTTTTCCCGCAACACAAGACTAGCCAACTTGGCTCACCCCCACACACTTCAGCCCCCCTCTTCGCGCACATTACGTTTTAGAAGTTCGTTTATAAATAGAACAACTCGATTGTGGAACTTTCTTCCGCAGTCGGTGTTTCCGAACTCATATAACACCTCAGAGTTCCAACGCAAGGTTCACCGACATCTACTCACGCACCCTCCAGACCTCTAACCTATCCTTTCCTCCTCTATCCTTCACATCAAGCTTACTACTAGACATTGCACCATGACTTGAACGACATGACGGACTAATAGTACAAAGCGTGATTCCTGAGCTTGACGTTTTAACAAAAAAAAAATATCTTTTTATCAATATTACTTAGTGTACAATAGAAAGTGAATGCAGTCATCCAGACAAGCCAACATAACCATGTTTCCGTGCGATTAAATGAGTATGTTCATAGTAAACGCAGGAACGCGCTCATCGGCGCGGGTTGCCGGCGCCGACAAGTTTACCGGAATGAATCTAGAATCCTTTTCGCCCAGGTTCAGGACGGCTACGTTTGATTGGAATATTTTTATGTGTAATAAAAAAAATTTAATTTTCTTATAATCACAACAAGTCTCTCTTCTAGTAAAAGAGGCTGTTCTACTTTATTTAACACATTCTGGTATATTGGAAAAATTTATCTTTGTCATTCTTTAGCTGTATAAGGAAATGATGGTCACGATTTATAGCATGGAATACTTGTAATTTTACTTTTTAAATTTAAAGCCGAAATTTCTTTTAGAAATAAGTCATCTTTCGATGAGCTAGACATGGTGGCTGGTGATTTTACCAGCTTTTACTTGCGTTTGTAGTGGCCATGAACCAGTGCAGATCAATGCAGGTACCCGCCTGCAGGAAATCTGAAAGCGGACACCTGCTTTCCTTTTGTCTTCACCCATAGAAAGCTCTACTGGCCTTCCTTGTCCTTTCTTCTTTGTTCGATATTCAACCTCCAATGCACAATGCAGCTTTGAGTCCAGAATAAGATCCAAGTACTTAGCTAACTGGGATAAGCTCGGTACTCGAGCGTTAAATGGAGGTGGACTGAAGGTGGGTATTTTAGTCCTGTTTGCGAAAAGTGTCAGCTTTTCCAATAGCCATCTCCATAATCTTACTTAGGAGAAATTTTTCGGATACTAGTCGTCCGCATTGGCAACTGTCTTTATTCTGTAGCTCTCTAGTGTCTTTAGGATCTTTTCCATCGCCATGAGCCATAAAATAGGCGACCGACTACCCGTTTCGATGCTATTGCCCCAGCTGCTGTGGACGATACTAGTTTCCAGCATGTGGAGCAGAGGATACATTGATTGATCCCATTGTGGATCCCGGGTACCGCCCAGGGCCTTCCGGATGGTCACGTTGCTGATGTTGTTAGAAGTGCCTTTTGTATCTAAGACCCGATTTCACCGACCCTGGATAATAAATATCGTGGATATTTCGTATTTTATTTTTTTAATTTGTGAGTGAAAATTTTGTCTAATTTTGAAAATTCGAAACTTCAGATGTTAGAAATCAGCGGATTAACTTATTACCAGAGGTCTTATTCTTTTTTACAATATTGTTATATTTTTTAACGAAACTGACGAAATCGTATTCTCTATTACAATATTGGCATTCATTTTCCATGAAAATGTAACAATATTGTCAAATTTTTACTCGAAAGCTGTTTAGTTTTCGAATCGGATTTAACAATATTGTAATAGAGAATATGGCCCCTGGGGCCACATTTGGTTTCTCGAGTCGATGGATCGACTCGACAAAAAAAGCTTCTCGATTTTCTCATATTTGCATTACCACCAAATCGACAGATAAGCGCTGCCATAAAAAACCATCAAATCGTATGATATTACTCCAAGTGCAGCAAACCACGTATATTTAATTAAAATAGAAATTGTTAAAAGTTGATTGTATGCATAAATTGAGCTTTTTAATAAATGCCAATTTTCATTTATCGACAGAAGTCGATATGGAGTCGAGAAACCAAATACGGCCCCTGGTTGGAAAGCTATCGCTCTACTGAGTCCAGGAAAACTAACATTATTTCTCATGGAAAAGAATTGAGAAATTTTTGTAGAAGTTTTTATTTGTTTTTTTAATTAAAATAAACATGATAGTTTTAAATTAAATTTTAAATCATCTAGCATCTAACATATTAAACGATACATTATTTTTTTGTTCTTTTCTTCTTTTAAAAAAAGTACATTAGAAAATATTAATGAATATTATTTTATGTTACATTTTATATTTTAATGCATATAAATTTGGTGTTTGCCATTTGTTTTTGTTTTATATATGATCTGGTAAATAATAGAGCATATAATTAACAAGTGCTTTTGTTTTGGATTCAATATATATACTATAGTATAAAAAAATAATATTAAAAAAAAGAAGAAAACACTTTGGAAATTTATATGTTAGAAATATTTTGGCATTTAGTATTTTTTTTTTGCTTAATTTTTTTGTTACATAAAATCCTAACATCTAACATACAAACATCATTGTACATAAAAATTTAAATTTAAACATATTATATATATTATTTTGTTTGGTTTATTACTCTCTCCGAAATATTGCTTAACAAGGATTGTTAATAATTTCATTTTAAGAGAGAGAAAGAAATGGGAGATATAGTATTCTATTAAATTTTACAATATATGTATATTTATTTATGTAAGAATATATTTATCTGCTATATTTAGAGTACTTATTAAGCTTTTGAAAATATTGCAAAACAGTTGAACATTTTTTTATGAAAGGCATTCATCAGTTATATTTGTTATGTTTTTTTCTGCACTGAGAAGCATTTTAAGTACAAGGCATTATTTAATTGCTTTTTTGAGGTCATACTTATTTATTATATAATAACTCAAAAAGAATCAAATTTTCCACATTCGGTATTTTAACTATGAATAAACTAAAAATATGAGAAAGTTGCCAAAGTCAAAAACCTTACACTGTGTAGTCCAGTCTAAGTTAACGGCCAATTCAACAATTCTTGCAGGCGACGACGGCGGGTTTGTTTTTGAGGAAGCCGCCGTTTTTTGGCCGCATCTTGAAAAGTACAGGGTTTGATATACCCCATAACCGTCACCCGAGTACCCCAACAGAATTTTTCCTAAAGGGCACTTTTTATTTATAATCAAATTATCTACACTGTAAAAAATTTCTGTGGTAATTTTACAAAAAAAATACTGGAAGTTTTATTCACAAGCAGTTCTGTAAATTTGCAATATATATTATTAGGAATATTCCTAATCTACTTTACGCATTTTTACCAACTGTGTAGTAAATATACATTATTTGTGGGATGTAAAAATACAATCAGAATTGGAGCTTTTACTTCATAGTTTTGTAAATTTCCAAAACTCTTGTGATGTAACTTTTTACCGGAGAGGGATGCAGGGAAACACGGCTAAAGATTCCCGCCCTGTCCCAATGTGCTTGGCCCTGCTTGAATTATTTTCAAGCGTCAAATTTTATTCCTCTTTTACTCCCACTCCCTATACATAAAAAAATAGCATTTTGCTTACGATGCCTTGTTAAGCATGTACGTGAGGCAACGCCTATCAAAATTTCTTGGCTGTTACAAGAACTGCCGAGACCCTGATCAAAGTCAAAGGTCTGCCCTTAACTTAAAAGCAATCGGCTATATATGCTTAGTATTCCATTGTTGCCTGTGAATTATATCCATGAGAGGAAAAATTTAAACCTTACATTCCAATAATCAATTTGGAATTTTACTGAAAATTACAGTATAAAGTGTATAAAGTATAAAGATTTTTTTAGTACGTAACATTGATAAATATACTAAGAAATATTGTAATTTTCCTACATAAACGATTTAGAAAAATACACAACATTGCGTAAAATATACGTCACATTCATGTAATCAACATTTACGTTATGCGGTATTGGAGATTCTCAATTTCTTTATGTGAAGTTACAAAATTTATAGTAAAATTACAAAAATTGTATAGTAAATTAGTATTTCAAACCGCGATTTGTAATTTTACTGTACATTTGCACTGTAAATTTACATATTTTTTTTACAGTGTAGATCTTTCAATAATAAGTTGGGGGGTTGAAGACGGTTGTGATGAACCCAGCCTTTGAACTGTTATGTTGTAGGAACTCGTAAATACTGACTGCGGCAGATTATTCCACTGTCCAGCTGTTCTATTGTAGAAACGAATTGCTATTTTGTAGAGTGCGCGAAAAGAGGGGCTGCAGGGGGAGGGAATGAGACGAGTGGGCTAATCCAGTGTTGCGGGTATAAGATTGCGATTGCCGTGGAGCACTGACATATAGAATGGACTGCTCATCAGGAAATTTTCATGGCACCAATTCGTTCTATAGTTGAGAAACCTTTTCTCATTGATATGTAAACACTTTTGAAAATTAAAATTTTTTATATTCGTTTTTGGACGATGGGAACAAAATAAATTTTTGTTAAAAAAAAATACAAATGCAATTTTGATGTTATTTCCCTTTTAAAATGCCTTTTTTTACTAATTACAAATATTTATGTTAAACCATACGAGTTCTCTAGCCCTGTTTCATCTAAATGTCAGTGATTCCGGGTCTTATGGCGAAACGAGACAGAAATAAAAAAATCACTATACCCATCTATTTTTTGTAAATATTCTGACATTAGTTCAAAGGAAAAAATGAAATCAGGTATGGCAACTTTAATATCGTGCAACCGTTGTGGCGGTTTTATTTTAAATTTCGCTTAAAATCATTCCAGAATTTTATTTACCGTTCTTATTTTACTGCAAATATAAAAAAGTTATCGTATAAGTTATCGTATTTTGTTTATTGAAGGTCAAGAGTAAAAATATTTAAAAAAATGGAAGTGTGCAGTTTTTTATTGTCAAATTTTATTTTTTCAAATTTGGCACTATCTGATTTCATTTCTGCCAGTGATTGCACTGAACTCTTAACACGAAATTTAACCAAATTTGAGTTCGATGACAAAAGGTGTTTATGGATGAGCGAGAGGACTATACTTTTCTATACTTTTTGGTGCCATGAGTTTGTATGGAAATAATGTCTGATGAGCAGTCCATTATTATATGTCAGTGCCGTGCAGGCAGGAGAGCGTTTATTCAATGGACTTTGGTAACCGCCTCCAATAGCTATGTGTAATACGTCGTCGGATACCTCTTTTGCCCTGAATATAAGTTACTATGGCGCCTAGTTCCAAGTCTTTGTTCGTTTTGAATTATGCAATCAGTACTGTTTGCGCTTATTTGCTGAATTAGCTTCTCCTCTTGAAATAAAGCACCCGTACGAAAACGTTAGTTAATTGTTATCATATGAGGGTTTAACTTGTTGGGTTTTAATATATTTTCGGGGCCCTTCTGATCTGGGACAATTCGTCAGAGTTGACCCTCCCTTGTGGGACAGGCCTGGGTGCCATTAGCATACTTAATAGGCCGTTTCTCGATCGATTTTGCATAGGTCAAGCATCATTGGACGTTGTCAGTACTTAATTGGGGACCGCTTGGTTAAAACGACACTCACATTTGAAATGGTCTATAATAAATAAATCTGAAACAGAGGCGTGCATGGTGGATTACCTCTAAGCGGAAGTGTTTCTAGATTTTTGTGCTCGTGTCGAGGGCTTGTCGTAATAGTACCGGCCGTATCACGCATATATGCTTCTAAAAATATAAGTACATCTGTACTTGGTTTGTCGCGTGAATATATATCAACTAATTATTTTAACTCGGGCAAATTGAGGTGCTTATATATCCGAGTTTTCTAAATATTAAATTGACTCTGCCGAACAATTCCAATAACCCGAAAAACTCAGTTCCGATATACATTCTCGACACACCTTTCTCAGAATTATGTCTGTAAGTTTGCTTCCATGACAAAAAACCGATGATAATGAAATTATGGCATACAGTTTTGAGTTGCAGCTCCGAGACTATTTAGTACAGTACAGATGTAATATTGATGCGCCAAAAATTCTTGGATGGATGATTTTTCATAAATCGTTAATGGAGCATAAAAGAAGCTTAACTTTAAATTTGAGGGAAATTTCGAGTGGACGTTTTTTGGAAAACTCAAAAAGTTTTTGAAAAGCGTTTTTCTCTGAATCTACGCATTTTAGAGAAAAGTTGTTTAAACAAAAAATGTAGAGTACATTGTTACCTACAATTTGTTTCATAGAGGTCAGGCTGTACAACTTCAAATACAGAAGCTAGGTGGCGCCAAAGTTTCCAAAAAAGTGTTTTTTCGGTTTTTGTCCCAGAAAAAATGGTTTTTTTTACAAAAGTGTAAATCAGTAAATTGTTCCTCTTAAAAATGTCTACAACATTTATTTAAACTTTTTTTCCCTCCGACTTACCGGTCCAAAGTTATAGGCAGTAAATGCTACTAATACACCATTCTATTTTATTATTTCTGTTGTGTCAAAAAAATATATCATACGCATTGCCCACAGCTTGTCTCAAAAATCTGTCAGTATTGATCACAATAATACATTGTTCATTGGAGTTGAACTTTAAAACAATAATAATTATTAAGAGTTGTTGTTAATCAGTTTAAACAATCATAGCTCATTCAATCGCAACGTACCAATTATAACTGTACTCAAATTAACCTGTGTGCCGTCTTCAGAGCACAATTCTCACACTTCAGCACGCTATAACTTTGGAACGGTAAGTCGGAGGGAAAAAAAGTTTAAATAAATGTTGTAGACATTTTTAAGAGGAACAATTTACTGATTTACACTTTTGTAAAAAAAACCATTTTTCTGGGACAAAAACCGAAAAAACACTTTTTTGGAAACTTTGGCGCCACCTACCTTCTGTATTTGAAGTTGTACAGCCTGACCTCTATTAAACAAATTGTAGGTAACAATGTCCTCTACATTTTTTGTTTAAAAAACTTTTCTCTAAAATGCGTAGATTCAGAGAAAAACGCTTTTCAAAAACTTTTTGAGTTTTCCAAAAAACGTCCACTCGAAATTTCCCTCAAATTTAGAATTAAGCTTCTTTTATGCTCCATTAACGATTTATGAAAAATCATCCTTCCAAGAATTTTTGGGCACATACCCCGATTTTCCAGTCCAGCTGTACTGCACTAATTGTTTATATCGAAAAAAGAAATATACCATGACGTAGATAAAGAATCAAAGAATTTTATTGTTTACTTTTACCATACCCGATATCAATGGCAATTCAGCTTTAATACGCTTTATATTACCTTCACCTGTATGTTGTGTGTAGTATGTAAACAAATCGTGCCACTTGATTTTGATTTCCATATAACCGATCAACTTCAAATTTTGCACATGTGTATAGTTCGCGTGACAATGCACTCTGACTATTTTGTAAACAAATCAAGATGGCGATTCTCATATGGCGGCCAAATTTTCACAATTGTGCTCCCCGACCCCCGACGTGGGTATCAAATGAAAGGGTATGACAAGTAGAATACAATTAGCTGAGTGGCGCCATTCCAAATTCAAAATGGCAGCCAAGACAAAATGGCGGCATACCTTTTGTTTCACAACGCCCTCGGTATGGGTATCAAATGAAAGTGAATGACGACTATAGTACAGTAAGCTTTGTGACGTCATTTTAAACCATATTTAATCACAATACGACAACGGGAACTAGCTTACCGGGTAAAAGATCAACCATACCAACAAATAAATTAAAAAATTTCATTAGTGGGAAGGTTATGCCAGAGAAATTAAAATTGCACTACACAAGTTTTAAGGTGCCCTGTTATGTGGCCCCCCTTTAAGGTGCTATAGATGCCAAAAATTCGGTCACCACAGCAAAACCTGTAAAGACAAGAAAAAAACATGTGGGAGATGCGGAGCAAATGATTGCTAGTGTCCGACCGAAGGTCAGTTTTAGGCCGAAGCCGATGCCGAATGTTCGGCTCTTGCCATAACCTTCGGCTGTAGCCGAAGCCGAAGGTTCAATCATATTCAGAAATCTTGGTATGCTGGCTGAAAAGTATACATAATAATGAAAATTCTTCACTGTTATTTTGTTTTATAGTCATAGTGCTGAAAATGATTGCAATATGCATTTTAAATAACTAAGCTGCGGCTTTCCAAAAATAATAAACTCAGATTTGTTTACTTTAATTTGAACAATACCATACGTTTCAATGTCACATTCACATCACACTCTCAATTCTTTTCGTTTTCAGTGACTAGCCTGGCTGGATATATAAACTTCGGCTTCGGCTTACCTTCGGCTCATTTGGCCGAAGCCGAATGTGCGGCCGAAGGTGTTTTTTTGGCCGAAGTTGGCCGAAGCCGAAGCCGAACCTTCGGTCGGACACTAATGATTGCCCTAAGTTTAAAGAATGTGAAGGGAGGAGAGTTGTGTAAATTGCAAGGGGAAACATAGTTCTTTTGACAAAATATGTCCCTACTGGCTTAAGGAGAGAGAGATAGTAAGCATCATGAGAATTGGATATACTAAAAAAGATGCATGGAGAATAAATCTAGACACAAAATAAAGGAAGTCTGGCCGAAAACCCCTTTCAAAAAAACTATTTATGGAAATGAAGATTTCCCCTCACTAACATCCTGCGAAAACAAAAAGAATTCAAAACCATCCATGGTGGAAAGATCGGAAAGTTCGACGTTTAGGTCTAGGGAGGTAGAGCCGGAAAGGATTCACATGGACAAAGCCACCATCTTGAAGACTCCGGCTGAGCAAATTGAAGTACAACAAATGGAAAAGTCAAAAACAAAGAAACAAAAAAAAAACTCTTGACACCCTTTTAAAAGAATTCAAAGCTGACTCTGCGGAACTACTCCAAGAAGAAAATTCATCAAACAAGATACGAGAAAGCAATAACTGCTCTTGAAGATTTGATTAAATTTATGAGGACTTTAAATGATGGCAAAAAAATACAAACATATTAGATATTAAACAATGTTGAAAATTCTTCAATACAACATTCAAAGTCTTCCAAGAAATAAAGATGGGCTTGCTTGAACATTTCTCAAATTTAAATGATATCGATATAATCCTGTTAGCTGAGACGTGGCTCCAGCCATCGGAACACTTAAAAGCTTTTAAAAGATTACTTTAGTTGATCCTTTCTTTTTCACTCTTCTATCTCTTTCTTTCTCTTTTATCTTCTCTTCACATTCTTTTCTCTTTTTCAATCATTAAAATTTTGTATTTTTCCGCTGTTTTTTGTACAGTTAAGATGTTTAATCTTTGTACTATGCCAATAAATGTTATTATTATTATTATTACTTAAAGCTTCAGGGCTACAGAATAATAAGAAATGAGACAAGATGGTTTCGGAGGAACCTTAATTGCTGTTAAAAACCACATCCTGTTTAAAACTGTCAGGTTTAACAATGTATTAAATGCTTGTGGAATAACCACAACAAATCTAAAGGATAATCTGACTATTTTCTCAATTTATGCCGATGGCAGTACCAACAATCTTGTCTTCAAGAAATCTCTTGAATATATATCCAATCTTGCTTCAAACTACCCAAAGTCAAGTTTTGGCGGGCGACTTCAATGCTAGAAACAATACTTGGGGGATGTACTGACAAATAGAAGGGGCCAAATTTTAAATGATGTTATGGTAACCTATGGTTTCACTAACCATAATACAGGCGACCCTACTTGCTTCGCTAGAAATAAGAACAAAACATCTTCGGTAATAGACCTATTCTTCACAAACTTTCTCAATTGCAAAATAAATTCCAAAACCAGACATGTCTCCCTTGGGGAAGCCCTCACATTCCCATCATTACGGAACTTGCTTTGGGGTCCTCTGTGAGTGGTGTTAGAAAATCAATTGCTTTAGGGAAATTGTTGCCAAAGCTTAGGGAGCTTGTAATGGAGGAAGGAACCCACTCAGAGATACTATCTAAAATTGCAAATAAAATAGCTGAAGAGACTTATAGACATAGCACTAAAACATCCAGCTTTGTTCCTAAAGCATGGTGGAACGAGACCTTAAATAAATTTTTTAAACTCAAGACCGCAGCTCTTGCAAAATTTAACAAATTTGGGAATATTAATAAAACACAACAAATTAGCTGCCCTTTTTAAAAAGGAAAAAAAAGAGCAAAGAAGGAATCCTGGTCTAAAGGTAAACACATTTAACGTTGATCTTATGTACTATATCTAGATTAAGTCAGTTTAGTGACTCAAATGGACGCCTATTTGTTGACTTAACATTTGTACTTGACGATTACCCCCTGCTCTTGCCACTGCAGGTTGGGTTCAAGATTCTTTGACTGAGAGAGTGTGGCAGTACCTTAAATCAATTAATCACTGGACATTGGTCAATATGGCTGCAAAGCCGAAGACCACTAAGAAACCACCCCTTGGGTACACTAACTCTGCTGAGTTAGTCAACTTTAAAAAAACAACAACAACAAAATAAAAGGTTAAAGACACAATTAATTGCTCGCCTGCTTATCCCTACCGCTATATCGCCCCCCACGATGTAATTTCTACCCGAGCGAAGGTCAGGTACCACATGCTAGTACACTATACATACGTAATATTTTGAAGATAAATTTCATCGTTTTATTGTTTTTGTTTATTGTTGCTTTTCTGATGAAATTTGCTTCCATTGTGAGCCTTTCAGAGTTTTATTGCTTTACTCCTCAAGTGACCCAATTTTTGAGGAAAAACATATTAAATAACATTAATATTTGTTAAATCCCCGCAATTGGAATTTCTGTATTCACGTCATTTGTCCGTATCCGCGATACAGACAGCCGCTTTTTTCTTCGACTTTTTGACTGGACTACCTAGGGCTTGGCTTTACATATTAACAAAAAAAATCAAACTTAGCCCCATTAATAAGTGTGAATTTTTAAGATAATCGTTTTGTTTTAAATTTTATAAATTTTTAATCATTTATATTTTTCTCATTATTATAAAAAATAAATAATGCAAAATTCGACTGGTTTGAAATCTTAAAAAAATGCAATTTAAATTAAAATAAAAAAAAATTAAGTATTAATAAAAATGGAATTAAAAAACAAAATGTGATACTTATATCGACTAGCGGCAACAACATTATCTTTTACATACATATAAAGAAATGTATAAAGTTTGATTTATTATAACAAAAAGTAAGTATTCTTCTCTAAGAAAAGTAAAAGCCACAATAATATTTAATAATTCGTCCCTAGCACACGCCACGCCGCATTCACTGTGTTCATTTTCATTAGTAAAAAAAGTGTGTATATATATGTATTTGCAAAAATCATTATTTAAAAAGACTCGAGATGGAATATTAAATTTGTTATTAATTAAATTTTCATTCTAAATGAAATTTGTTGATGTTCTGTTTTATTATATTTAAAATCTACGGAATTTTTATCATTTTTTATTAAGCTTTTATTAACTGCATCACCTGAATAATTTGCCATATGTTAGAAAAGGCGTTTTTCATATGAAAATAATCCATGAACATTGCCCTCCAATTGTGCTGAATGTGTTCGCTTCATAAATCTTAATTCACCATTGTATATCATGATTCTAAAAATTGGAAATTATATGATTATTATTTTATTATATATAGAGAATAAGTGTGTTATTATTTAGCAGTAAACAAACAATCATGATCCCGGGGTTTTGAAGGCTGATATCAGTCTTCAGGATCCCGGAGCTTCCAGGGCTTTAGGGTTGCAAAAACTGAGTAACGTATACTGAACTACTAAACCACCACCAATTATTAGACGGAGCTTGAGCCTTGACCCTCCATCCTAATTTAAAATGGTCGTGGAATAGTATTACTACGCATTTCTTACAAACTATTTGCCAATATAATTAATGAAAGGATAAATCAATACATATGATCATTGGGGTAAACAATTATAAAGCCAGTTTCATCGGGGGGCTTTAAACTGGCTGGCTGATGCCTTTTATAAGAAAGAAAATGATTGAAGAACTATGTAAGTTGTAAATACGAAACTAAGATCCCTGTGCTGAAAGTCGAGTCGTGTAATGTAAAGAGTCGTTTGAGTTGAAGAAAGTGACTTTACGACTTTCAACACAGGGGCCAGAGAGTGGAAGTGCTAAGTTGAGTTTAGGCCACTGTACTGAGAGTCGTAATCTGACTGAAACGTCACTTTCTTCAACTCAAACGAATTGTCACATTACACGACTCGACTTTCAGCACAGCTAATAAATCTGGTGAAAATCACGATAGTAGAAACCAGAAGAAGAACATCGGAGTTTTTTTTAAACAACATCTGGAGTAAAATAAAGTCACCCAATAGCCAGTGACCTTATATTACATTTCAGTGTTAAAGTCGAAAGGACAAAGTTTCGTTGAAAAAGTAAAACGTGGACATAGTAGAAAAAAATAAAACATATGGTATCAGAATTGGTGAGCCGCCACAACATCGAAATTTCTGAAAGTAAAAGACTAAGGAGATCAGCTAAGTGGATCGAATAGGCATTAAAAGAAGGAATGTATAACTAAAACTTAAGTCAAAATGATTGTGGATTTACACATAAGGCAAACAATTTCTAGATGTGTCAAATAAAAAAAAGTAAAAAGTTTTATAACTTACCTTAATTGTTCAATAGATCTGGCACCAATATCTTGGCAACTATGCTGTAATCCGCATTCTAAATATGGTAAAAATCTCAATGCTGATCCCTTATCAACAATACTTCCACTAACACCCTGTGCTACACGTAATTTATCAATTTCATTATGATAATAACGGCTCATAGCAGCACCTTTAGCATCCTTACGTTCCATTGCCTCTAAGCTGCCCATTCCGCGATATTTTTTTAGTCTAACACCATCGGAGAAGAAGTATTCACCGGGTGCTTCTGATGTGCCAGCTAATAAAGATCCCATCATAACAGCGGATGCACCTAAAGCTATTGCCTTCATAATATGTCCAATTGATTGTATACCACCGTCGGCTATTACAGGCACGCCATATCGTTTAGCAAATGAACTAACTTGATAAACAGCTGTTGCTTGTGGACAGCCGCATGCCATGACTTCTTGTGTTATACAAATAGATCCACTACCCATGCCAACTCTTAAGCCATCGACACCAGCTTCTATTAAGTTTTTGGCTTGTGCCCTTGTTACAACTGTGTGGTTTTGGGATTATAAAAGTTTTTTTTTATTTATAAAAATAATTGTGAATAATTTTTTAATTTACCATTTCCTCCTATTACTTGCAGTTCAGGATATGTTTCCTTGATGTACTTAATCATGTTTACTTGATAGATTGAATTTCCTTGCGATGAATCTAGTACAATTACATCTACACCATTTGCTACAAGTAATTTTAATCTATCCTTATCCTCTGGCCTTGTACCAATAGCGGCACCAACTAATAACTGTTTATTACTATCTTTAGATGCATTCGGATAACTACGTGCCTTTTTTAAATCAGTACGTGCTATTAGCGCAACCAGTTCGCCGTGCTCATTTATAATTGGTAATTTGCCCTTTTTACTCTTTTCTAATTTTTGATTTGCTTCCTGCAATGTAACACCGCTCGGTGCTGTTATCATATTCTCAACTTTTGTCATTATATCGCCTAATTTAACATCTAATTGAAATTCACGAAAATCTATATCACGTGATGTTACAATTCCTAATAGAACACCGCCAAGTTTGCCATTAGCTGTTATTGGATATCCAGTAAAGCCGTTAATACGTTTCGCTTCAAGGACATCTTGTACTGTATTATCTGGTGACATTACAGATGGATCACGTATGAAACCATGCTTATATTTCTTAACTTTATGTACTTCAGTTGCTTGATATTCTGGTGAGCAATTGCTATGTATAATTCCGATACCGCCGCAGAGCTGTTTATATATATATAATGGGGGGATAATGTTACACCATCAAAAAGGAAACAATACGATAATCTGATTATATTACTCACTGCCATTGCGATTGCCATATCAGCTTCAGTTACAGTGTCCATTGGGGATGATACTAGCGGGGCCCTTAAGGTAACTTTCTTGGTAAGTGGCGATGATAAATCAACTTCTTCAGCGGTAAAATCAATATATCCAGGTAATATAAGGAAATCACTAAAAAAATAAATATATTTTCGTGTTTTAAATATAAAATTACAAGATTTATTTCACTATTTTTTTATTACTTATATGTCAGCCCTTCACTTGTTGCGAACAATTCCTCACAAGATAGACCATCCTTAAGATCAGCCTCTTCCATATGATTTGTCATTTTAAATTAATTGTATTAAATAAATTTAATTCAATTAAATGAAAAAAATTCCCTCCTTAATTCCGATACGTAAAAATCTTATTTAATTTCCGCAGAATTATAACAAAAAAAAACTCAAATGGAAAACCACGTGCTTAACAACCAAAGCTTCACTCACAACTTGTCCCACCGAATGCAAAATGCAGACTGGCTATCAATTAGCAACAACACACTACAAGACCACTAGATTTCTATAGTAAATTTCTTCTTGTCTTTCTTTTTTTTACGCGCGTGGTGCGGGGGTAGCAATTCTTTTCTTTTTAGTATAGTACAGCTCTCCTTTACTGGATTTATGTCTCTCAGTCCCACCACTTTAATGCGAAGAAAAATAGACAAGGCTAGAAGAAGCTCGAGCAGATTTCTGTTGACACCTGTCCACGCCGCTTTGCCAATTCGAGCTACTTTAAAAAAACCGCCAATTTATGGAAATCCTCCTTTCGAGGGCTGCCGACAGAAAATCAATTTATTTACGCGATATTTGTGTCATCTATAGTAGAGTTTTTGTAGTCAATCAAGCCACATGTACCTTTTCAAGTTTCATTCGTTTTACTATATATATAACGTTAGGAAGCTTTAAATAATCGCTTGATCCGCTTTTACGACATATTCTCGGTCTTCAAAAAAATATGTCTTTTCCATATGTCAAAATCGTCAAGCATTTTGCTTCTTCTTCATAAATCAATTTCACCAAGTTATACCAATTAATAAAAAAAAAATTTTAAAAATAAGCTTTTATTAGATAACCTAAAATTAAATAATAAAAAAACTCTTTTAACCATGCATTAATAAACTAAAAACTATAAAATAATTTTTCTTAATCTCCCTGTATGTAACTACAAGTAATGAAAACCTTTTTGCGCTCAGGTATCAATTGTTCATGAAACTCGATTTATCTCCTCTTCACTGTTTTCATGAGCTGAGGTAGAGTTTTCGTTGAGTTTTAAGAAAGCTTTTCCCGCTCGATGGCATTTCCATGACGGTCGGTTGTGGTTCTGGATTGAGGTTGACGGTTAAATAATTTTGCGCTCTATTAGGCCAGTCAAATTAGATTTTTTCGTGCCAACCGAGCCATCCGAAAAGTAAAATATGTGTGAAATATGATAAATTCCGTAGAATTCGATGAACTACTTTTGGCACTAGTAGGCCTTTGGGAAAGTTTCCAAAATGGCGTCAAAACAGGGCCAAAAACAGATTTTCGCGTTTTAAAAAAAAACTACACATTGTACAAAAAAAGGGTTTAAATAAAGTTTGTAGATCTTCTTCATACTAAGAAAATGACACCAGTTTGATGTCAATACATAAACAAATAAAGGAGTAATTGCAAAAAAACCACTAAAAATGACGTTTTTTTAAATGCTCATATCTTTTACTAAAAAAAACGACTTTGTAATGAAACTCGTGGAAAGTGGAGCCCTTGGCGAGTACAATAAAACGTTTTTGTAAATTTGCAAAATAATAAATGATTTTTGCAAAATACGGCTTTTTCAAAAAAAAGACCTTTGTTGTCGAATTCGATTAGCTCATAGCCATCAACACCTACAGAAATGTTTTTGGGCTCAAAATGTTCAGGAAGAAATGTACTAATAGTTGTGTTTTGTGTGCACATTGCTACTTCATTGGAAACATGCGAAAAGATGGCCGGAAAAACAAAAGAAACAATATTGCCCACAAAATTCGATTATTTGCTCACGAAATTCGATTAATTGCCTATCGATAGGCAAAAGAAAAATATATATTTTACGACCAACATAGAAAATTAACTCGTATCTTCGATAGTTGGCTCAGAAGCTACTATTTTCGGATCACAGCTTTTAATTTAAAAGGCCGCGTTCTCAAAATAAACATCGCGTTTTACAATTACAGCATTGAGATTAAAAAGTTGAACAAAACTTTCACTTTGAAATTTAAATTGAATTTAATTTGTGAAAGTAGCCTACACTGGTGACATCTGGCGGACAATCGCAGAAATTGAAAAAGAAAAAAGCATATGGATCGGAAAAATTTAATAAAATTGCATTTGGGGCTGTAAATTTTCGGTTATTTTTTATGTAAAAGTCTTAACTAAGCTTAGGCGTCACCCTTCGATCGATTACTGTAAAAAGCCCGCTTTTAGACGTGTAAAGGACAAATGTGCTTCCTCGTGTAAGTCCGGCTCAACTATAATGAGAGGTGCTCGGACGTTCACTCTCTGTCTTATGTTGGCTACTTTGCTTTGGCTTAGTCTTTGCCCAAGCTTTGTGCCTTATCTCATTACACAAATACAAATTAACCATTAGAGGTGCTTAGAGAAAGACCTGATCTATACGACACGTTTTTTGCTGCATAAAGCACGAGTTTTTGGGAGAGAGAAGCTGAGGGACTGAGAGGGACTGCCATCACGGGTAGACCACTCACAGCAGACGTTTTCTTGATTTTCTTTTCTCCCTTTTTCGTCATACAAACAAACAAACACACAGACACACAAACATCACGCTGTAAAAACACAACAATTCGTCATTTTTGACGCACGTTAAAAACTTCATCGTATAAACCTACAGCGGTGGGCACGCGCGTACCACAAAAGAGAGTTCTTGACAAGGCAGAGCAAAAAACGTGTCGTGTAAATCCTGGCCCCTGACACTCGACGTCGACATTGACACTTTATGAAAACGACATAAGTATCTTCGACTTTTAATTTAGGTTCACGTAAGTCGACGTGTCGAATTCGAACGTCGTTTTCCACAAAATAACTTCTCCTAAAAGTATGCAAAACCTGTAATAACATTGTTACTTTTGACATTGTCGACAAGCGGGAAGAGTTACAAATAATATTAAAACTTCAATTATGTAATTAATTAATTAAAGATTCAAATAAAAAACATAGTTTAAAAATAAAAACAAATTCATAAAAACATTTGAAAATCTTAAATCGAGATTTATTTTTATACATTGTGGTTTTTCTAACTAAACTCTCTTCAGAACTGCACGATGTTTTGTGTGAAACTCTTTCTGTTCTTGTAGAAGATTGTATGCTTCAGGAGATAAATTTTGTCTCAACTGACACAACTTATTGTAAAAGTATTATTCTGCATTACTGCTGCCAGGCCCCTATGATCTTGCATGTTGGAGCCCAGAAACGGAGGCTTCACTCTTATTTATAGGTCTGCAGCGCACCCGCGAAGTTTTAACAATGCTAATATATAAAAAAAAATATAAAAATGCATGTATATGCTCTATCTGTTTAAACGGAATTTACACTTTATCTCGCCCTATCTCTTCATTATTTTTTTCATGCCTGCTAGTGGTGAAAAGGTTCACGCATCCACCACCAGTCTTGGCAATTGACTTCTTATTTGTCTCTAATTTTCTTTTTGTGTTATATTTAAAATCTCGCCATTTATTTCAAAAACCTTTTGCATTCCATTAGAATTTCTTATCGGCGGTCCAATTGAATTCAATATTTCAGTTAATTGGCACCGCAACTCATTTTTTAACATACCAGTAACTGAATTCGACGCCAAGTTCGGCGTCGAGAAGATTAACGACACTTTTAAAACGACAAACATAAAACGTCGACTTCCCTGAACCAAAAACGACATTTAACCTGTCGTTTTCACGTCGAATTGCGTGAACCGGCCCCAGGTCAATACCAAAATACTTGATAGTCAGAAGAATAGTCTTACACTCTTAATAGCTGCGTTCCATTTCTGCTGTTGAGTACTCATGAGTAAAGCAGAAAAGGAACGCGAAAGGAGAATGGGCGTTTTGTCCCCAGTGCTGTAACAAGTTGTGATTCATTTGAAAGGTTATAACAATAGCTTTATTTTATTATATGACACCAACAATGATACTTATGAAGGGGAAGTGCTATGAATATTATACTTTATCTTCAAACAAATCTAATTTTTAGTCAATTTAACTTTTGTTTATTTTATTTTATAGTACTTTATTACAAACTGTTCGTGTACGGCGATTGGTCCCTCGTAATGTACTCCATGGGTCCCCCACTGAACTGCCGTCGTGCCGCACTCCTACGCAATAGGCTTGGGATACGTTCATCTTTTGCACTTTTGATTTTGAATTTTTATTTGAACTCGGAACGTTAAACGTACTGGACTTTTCGGTTAGGATTAGTTTTAAAATGGGGCATAATATAAACCATTGTTACAGCCTGGGGACGGAGTCCATACAAAGTTGCCCATTCTCCTTTGTGCTTATGAGTAAAACCTAACCTCAAATTTTTGATGTTATTTTATTTGTATACAAATAAAAGGTTAGAATAATTTACAACATAATTTAAATTAATGCGATAAATTTATTATATTTTTATTTATTTTATTTTGTAAAGGAGATCATCCAGCAGCCATACATTTTTGGGCTAATTCTGAAAAGGCCGGCCAACATAAATAAACTAAATATTTTAATAGATTATTACAAAATAAATATATTTTATTATCACACCAGTTCTAAGTCAAGTCTTCGAGGTAATATTCAACCTTAATAGTCTGTGAAATAAAATGGTATTACGTTAATAGTAATTGTTACGATTTTGATACACGTAAAGTAATACCGTGGGATATATTGGAAAAAATATAAAAGGTATGACAGCGACAAGTGGTATGTTCGTAATTGAACTGGAGCGAGAGCTTAAAGGAAGCGATCTCTATATTCTTCGAGGTCGAATTCAATCTCGGCATGTTCAATCACGAACATCATAATATTTATATGTATAGGCATAGATAGGGCTCTCAGAGGTCGACAAGCCCTTGTCCATTATTACTGCACGGTTATATTGGCAGAAGAACTATCGGCTGCTGCTCCCATGTGATTATATATTGTGTGGTACATGGCGTAAGCAAGGCACCTGCTTGTCATACATATTCCTACGGTTTATAGGATATTTTTGTAAAATCAGGAGAATTATAATAATCATAATACGGACGGTAAATAAACAGATTTTTGTCTTCCGTTTTTTTATTGTAACTCCTATTGTACCAATTATTATGTCATATGATAAAAAAAACCAAACCTGAGCGGCGGGTAGAGCTGCATCGTCACGGCGGTGTAGTCTCACTACCATAGCGATGCTTACTACCAATAAACCACTTTTATAATACTATTATAATACTTTATAATACTAAGCTGAATAATACTTTGAGGTTAAATATAATCTCAGAGAATTGACTTAGGACTTTGGTGTAATAATAAAAAATGTTTATAATGCTAATATCTATTGAAATCTTCTTCTTCTTAAATGGCGCCTTGCAAGACTCGGGCCTCTTGAAGTCTCCTCTTCCAGTGGTCTCTACGTCTAGCTAGCTCTCTCCAATTTGTTATACGAAGTTGCCGCATATCTGCTAGCACGTCATCCATCCACCTATTTCTTGGTTGTCCTACCCTTCTCCTTCCTGATGGTCTACCATTAAAAATCCTGGCTAGCATTCTATCTTCTGAAGCTCGTACAACGTGTCCGAGCCATCTCAGTCTATTCAATCTTATGTGTGCAGCTACACTTATTTTGTCATACATTTCTTGAAGTTCTTCGTTTGTTCTAATGCGCCATTCGTTTTGGTTAACCCTTACAGGACCAAATATTTTTCTTAAGATCTTCCTTTCGAAGATTTTAAGCTAAGATTTGTTGGGTCAATGCCCAAGCCTCATACCCGTAGCATAGAACTGGGCGGATTAATGTTTTATATAGTCTGCTTTGCATTGTCTTGAAATTTCTTTGTTGTTTAGGACCGGGACTAATGCAAAATAGGTTTTATTTGCGGCTACGATGCGTCTATGGATGTCGTCCTTTATCTTATTTTCTACAGTAAGCATTGTTCCTAAATAGATAAAATTTTCTACAATTTCCACACTATCACCGTGAAGGCTGAAACTTCGCCCTAATCGTTGTCTTCGTTTTGGTACGATCATATACTTTGTTTTTGTGTCATTTACTCGTAGATTGAACTGTGCTGAACTTTCTACAATTTTGGAAAAGGTTACCTTTACATCTTGCGCTTTGTGTCCTATTATTACTATGTCATCTGCGAAGGCTAGTATCTGAAAGTTCCTTGTGAAGATGCTATGAAGCTATGTTTCCCTCATTATTGCTTCCAGAGCAATGTTAAAAAGTATTGGTGAGATCGCATTTCCTTGTCGCAGACCCGATTCTTGAGGGAAGTTCATCGAGTTACGTCCTCGTATTCTCACTTGTGTTTTACAATCTTTGGTCGTCATTCTGCATAGTTCTATTAATTTTTTCGAGAAACTCATTTCACTCATCTTGCTCCACAACTCTCTTTTATTTAGCCACTCGTAAGCATTTCTATAGTCTACAAAAAAAAGATGTATATCAATGTTTTCTTCCCAGCATTTTTCAAGTATTTGTCTCATTATGAAAATCTGGTCTGTTGTCGATCTATTCGTTCTAAATCCTGCTTGGTAATCACCTACTTTATCTTCCAAATGTGGTTTCAGTCTACTAAATAAAATATGTGAAAGCACTTTGTAGGCCGTGTTCAACAAAGATGTTGGTCTGTAGTTTTTTAATTTATAGACGTTTTGATATTTTTATATATGAAAAAAGCTCAAAACAGTCAAAAGCCTATCTATAGGCGCAAAATAATTCACAATATACTCAAAAAATAGACTTTTCCTCTGGCGGATGTTAGTTGCGTAACTGTTTCTGCTTTTGCTCATATCTTAGAGCAAAAGTAGCTGCAAGTACACGTTGCACGAGCAAAAAAAAGTAGAAAAGTAACGCAGCTAATGACAAAGCACGAACCATAATATTGTAACTTAAGATTAGTTACAAAAGCTTGTGGCTTACGACTAGTCACAAAAGCTTGTGTCTTATGACTAGTCACAAAAGGTTGTGACGTATGACTTTTGATAGGATGTGCGTAGGGAGGGGGGTTGGGTGCAAATAAAAAAACAAAAGTCAAAATTATTTTCTATAAATGAACTGTATTTAAATCTTTATATGTAAAAACAATTAAATTTTTTGTTTCTGGTTTTGGTTTTTTTTCTCTTCTCTTTTCATGTTTTTTTCATCCATAAAATCGAAATTAAAAGTAAAAAAAAAGAAGGAAAATTTGCATATTAATTACACAAAAAATACAGAGAGTTCCCTTTAATTTCTTCTTTGGCATGTTATTATATGTCTATTTTCATTATTTATGTGTTTTGTTAAAAAAAATATATTACTGGAGTGTTTTCTATGTTTATATAAATTATATACAATTTAATAAAAAAATAAAAACGTTCATAAATACAACATACTATAATAATAATAATAAAGCAAAGCTTGCATAATAATAATAATTTAAATTGATAATACAAAAAATCTCAAAATTCATACACAGAAAGGATGCATACACGTTGTTTGTTTATTTTTCTGGTTATATTAAATTTTTCAAAATTAAATGTTTTAATTTAAATATAAGTATAAAAAAAAGGAAATTTAATATTAAACTAAAATATATATTCATTCACGCGCGCACGTTCCTCTTTTTTGTAATGCATGATAGATGGTCGAGCCCGCACAGTAAAAGAAGGGAAAATCAAAATCTCGATTCATACGTAGTGAAAGTCTCCAAAAGCGAGAAACGTCATTCTGTTTTCTTAAAAATGCCTCATTTATATTCGCAATCACAATTCCACATGCGAGCTTATATTTCCCTTCTTTATGACGCGGGCTCTAACACTAAACTTGTGAAATCCTTGATAAATATTATAATTTAAATGTTGTTTTTGTTTTTTTTTATAGTAAGAATGCCACTACCCAAAAAAGGAAGATGTGTTTCCAAAGTTTTTCAAGTCGACCGTTTTTTTTTAGATTTTATTTAATATTTTGAAAGTGTTTAACAGTTTGTACTCTTCAAGCATATATAAAATTGTAAGGCAAGAATAGAATTTTGTTTCGCAAATACATATAAAATGTGTGTGTGTGTTTGTAGCTGCTAATGTAGAAACTGGTAAATCTCCGTTGTGTATTAAAAATAAATTGATTTTTTTTAAATTTAATAAATATATTATATATAAATGCTATGAGCATGCGCATTCCAGCACTCTCATGTCGCTCCATGTCGACACTTTCAGCTTCTTGTTGTCTTTTTCATCAACATGCAACACTTCCAGTTCAACTAGCTTCGATGGTGCACAACATGGTCTCGGAACCTTGCTGCGATCCTGCTTCCAAATAAGACTTTGCAGTAGCGCATGATGATGTGCTGGATTATATCTAGGCGGGCATTTACCACGGCAATATCCAGCATCAAATACCTTTGGTTGTATAATAAACTCAAATCCTTTTATCTCCTTAAATACCACCTCCATAGTATGACGACAACATTTCTGATTCTCTTGATAGCAATCAGTTTTTCGCACTTTACGTCTAGCATTCTGCATGAAATGATGATGTTGCCGTGAACGTTTCTCACGGCGTGTACCAAAATTTCCAATTATATTTAGAATCGGATTTGATTCAGCATCGGCCATTGATGAGGCATCTTCAATGATATACGCGCCATGCTTGTGGCAATGATCGCAATGCACTTCTAGTCCCAAATTTGATTGCTTACCAGATACCCAACCCTTAACAGCTTTCGTTACATCAAACTCTAGCCAACGACTTGTCGTTGTGTCATTCGGTGATATATGCAGCTTCTTACCATCAAGCCATATCCTTCCATATGGCTCAATCAATTGATAAACTTTTAGATGCAGATTCTGCGCTTCTGATTGATGATGATGATGATTGGAATGCGAATTGTTGTTGTTGTTATTGGTTACTTGTGACATTTTATTTCCTACTATTAGTAATAAACGTAAATTGGCTTCCTCAATTTCATTCAATGGATCCGTGTCAACTTTAACTGGAAATCGTACATAAACAATATCGCGCGGTATCGTTTCTATTGAACGTTTTTTCCGCTTCAAAAATGGATGATTTTCGCTCTTGTTATGCGCATATGTTGTTATCGATGAATCAAACAATTCATCAATTAATTCTGGTTGTAAAAAATTGTTAAGTTCACGGCGCCTTCTTTCTTTCACTAATTTTAAATAAGCATTGTATTTTTCATAGTATTCCTTCTGGCTGATGTTTGTCTGAAAAAAAAAACAAAAAAAAGGAAATTAGAAAAATATTTTTCAACAAAATTATTTTTTATATTTTAATTCATCCCAAAAACTTTTAAGCATATTGTGATGGTTTGTGCGCCATCTATTAGCGATTGGGACGAGGTTTTGGTAGTGCTAAATAACCGTTAAATACTAGTGGCAGAAAGTATTGACCAATTGCACCCTCCCCATGCCACCCCTAGGTGAAGTTGCCATTTCACCCCCCACACCCCCAACAAATGATCTTATGGGCCTGTGCCAAGTTACAACACAAATGTTAATTTGTATGAAAAACGCATTTCGATTTTACAATACAATTTTCGGAGGTTTGTGTCTTTGGAATTGTAAGGAAATTTTTGAATTGTAGGGAAATATTAGCCAAACATTCATTTGACAATTTGTTGGATTTACTTTTTGGCCCTAAAGCCCGGGCCACACATATCCGCACCGCATGACGGCCGTGTGTTGGGCAACACACGGAGAGAAATTAAACAAGTAAAATTTAATGCGGTGCGGGCACGGAGACGCGGAAAAGTGGGGACTGACTGGTAAGATTTCACTTGTTTACTTTTTCTCCGTGTGTTGTCCAACACACGGCCGTCATGCGGTGCGGATATATGTGTGGCCCGGCCTTAATGCGTTGTGGTTGAATCTACATATTTTCAATTATTGGAAAACAATATAGCGAATTCCTTCAATTTTCAGTACATGATTGTCCTCACCGTATAATATGACACATTATAGGCTGATCATGCTACACGTTGCAGACGTAAACCAAAATAAAAACAGGAACAGCATAAATTCCACATAAAATTTTAACCATTTTTTAAAACTCTTTCAAATATGTATATGCTTCTTGCATTCCACCCCCACTGGATGATGTTCATGGAGCCATTTCCATTATTTTAAAGAGTTTTGGTTTATATCAAAAGCCTTAACCTCGACGGGCTTGGCACAATATACTAAATAGCAAATAGGTCGCCGGGTAGAGCAGTGGTCTCCAAACTTTTTTGAGCGCGTACCCTTCTGACGAAAATAATCATTATGCTGTAAACATGCTAAGGGCGACGGCGAAACTATTTTCCTCGGCGACTGTCAAAAACGAATAGAACACACGGCTTATATATGAAGGCGCACAATGTGCAGACGACTGGGGCGGCGAGGCCGCCGAGCGTGGCTACCGAATCAATCTAATTTCTATTTCGTAGCCGTCGCCTGTCAAAATTGCATGGGCGCTGTGGCATGGGGTTGTGTTCCTATTCTCGTGTGTTCCTGTCATAGAATTCAAGTTGGCGTACCAAAAGTGAAGTACTTTTATTAAGTACCATAGGGGGAACATTGTCAGGGCCAGTCGATTTATTGACATCAAGCTCTTTGAGACATTTATACACCTCGCGAGTCCTGAAGAAAACTCCTCCATTTAATGTGCGATGTACTCGAGAACGGGTTGGCAATTCAGGTTTCGGGTAAAGAAGAATTTGAGGCGAACCGAGGTGTTTATTCGGCAGTGGATTTGGTTTCGTGTATCACCTACTCATTATAAATGTTAAAAAGAAGGTGTTGTGAAAGAGATAAAATTCTTCTTGATGGAAGTTACTTAGGACCTAGGGGCGTAGCGAAGGGGGGTTTTGAGGGCGTCAACCGTCCGGGTTTTCTGCTTATAACTATCTACTTTGCTTGAAACTATCAACTTAACCTCGCTATTTCTTACAAATTCCACTATTTCTTCGATGAACCGTTTGGGGTCAAGGGCTAGTTGAAAATTGTTGTAAAAACCCACTTCTGTATTGATCTTCAAGCCGTAAAATTCAAACGAAGCGAAAGAGTGCAGCCTCTTGCAAGTTCGAATACCTTTATTCGAATACAATGAAGGGCAGGACATTCGGATGAAGTGCTGAGAGAATTTTTGCGTTACTAACTTAGCCTTTTTTCGATGAGCAAAGGAACAAAATCGAACCTGTAAAGGGCTGTTTCACCTACTGAACAGGCGGACTTGAACGATAGAAAATATTTTGTTATATTGGGTCAAATGACACCACGGCTAACATTTGCAGCAGTTATGTATCATATGTCAAGTCAAACAACGAATCAAATGCCGTTGTCATTTTCGATGGCTTCCGTTATACACCAAGCGAAATGAACCATTGAGAAGAATGCAAAGAATTTGCTGCAATATCATTTACAGAATCGATGGTGCTCACTGCCTCGCAGGATAATTTCCTACCAAACTCCAGAAAAAAGAGACGGCCTGCATCTATTGTTGTGCCTTGGAGTCACTATGACCCATCACAATGGGGAAGTTAGATCATGTTTATCATATCTTATAAACATCTGAGGTTCAATATGAAAACAACAAATAACAGGTTAATGGGGTTAAGCACGAGCACACACTTGTCGGTGGAAGTCACTGTCACAATGCTAAAAGGGACATAATCGCCAAGTGTAGTGCTTCGGCCAGGTAAAAATTGATTCACAACAAGCTGTGGAGGACGCTGATATCGTAATGATCACAACCGCTGTTATGTTGGCTTAGTCAAATGAATATGTGACATTGATAGGGAAAGATATCGACCTTTTGGTGATTCTGATTGGCCTGTGTAGCCATGATATAAAGACTGTCTTCTTTTTGAAATAAGGAAAAATAAAGATGTCTCAAACCGTCTCCATCTTGCTGCTGGGAAAAACCCTTTCAGACCATATATTGTTCCTGCACGACATGATTAGTTGTGATACCATTTCTGCTTTGTCTAATAAGGCGAAACTAAAACTTCTGAAAGTCCTGCAGAATAACGATGACTTGCAACCAATCATTGATGTTTTCAAAGACCCTCATGCAAGATTGCCAAAGTAGGAAACGTGTTTCTCATGGCTCTGTATGGAAAAGGACATGAGAGTAGCCTGAAAGATTTCAGGTACAGGCAATAAGTATCTTCATCGTACAAAACATTGCCTCACTACCCCCTTCTACGCGACAACATTCACTGATAGTTTGCCTTCAGGTGCAGCAGTGGTTTTCCGGTCACACCAAAAAAACAAGGAGTGGTCTTGTACCAGTGCCAACCATTTTGAACCCTGTTCCTGTTTACATTCCTTGTAAATGTAAAAAGGCTCCATTGCTCCCCGATATGAACACCGTGCGTAGGGTTGTGTGATAACGTTCAGCCCGACTGCAAGATAGCATTGACACATAGACGATCATCTCTCAATAGAATTTTATAAACCCCCCAAATTTCTGGCTACGCCCCTAAAATATTGTCAAAGTGAGTAAAATAATCTGGATTGATCATGTCGAACGAGGTCCGGAACGGAACCCGGCAAAGATAGTGCTGTGGAAAGTGCCGACAGGAAAAAGGAGTCCAGGAGACGACCTAAGAAAATATATATAGACGGCGTCGAGGACAATCGTCGAGACAATTACGAATAAGAAACTGGAAAAGACGGGCCAGAGATCGACAATCATTGAGGCGAACGGTGGAGGAAGTCAAGTTCAATAGGCTGTGAAGCTCAGAAGGGAAGAGTACCCTGGAGCTTCATTTTTTGCTCGATTTTTAAACTCGTATTCTGTGTAGCCCCGTGACCCGGTATCCCCGTGCACCCGTAAAGATATCTGTTTGTAACTGTTAGTTTAGTATGGATATAAAAACTTTTTATTTTTATCTTTCTTCCAAAAATAAGGGCTAAAAATAAAAATTCGCAACAGTATTGAATATCTCAGAAAAGGAGATGACATAAAGTACTTTGAGGAGAAATCTGGCGTACACCACTTTGGAGACCACTGGGGTAGAGGCTCCCTCGATATCGAGAAAGGCCAACAACACAACTCGTTGGTTTAGTGCCCTGCGCTTTCAAGCCTGAGCACCAGATTGTGATTTCCCTATTAGTAGCTGAACTTTAACCTTGGGTCGGGCCGAGATAAAAGTTAAGTGAATTTCACATATAATGGGACGAAGTTTAGTTAGCAGAGAGCAGAGAACCGCTAGGGTTCTAACAACAGCACAACTTTTGGAATGCACAAGACTCCTAAAGTCATTGACCATTTAAATATATTTTGTGCAACAAAAAGGGTGAAAACTATGCAAATTTCACTGAAGCAGAAAAAATTTCAAATGTCAAAACTAGACTTGAGCACTTCTCGCCAGTCAGTAGTTAAAAAGACACAAAAAACCTGTTCACCTACTATTAGATGGGCTTTGGTCAATCTCTACTAAAGAAGATGAGCTGCCCACCACCAACAATGACCGGTTATGTTAATTGGAGTCACTTCTTAATAATGATAATAATAAAAAAAGGCAGAAAGAAAATAAAAATTTACAAAAAAAAACGAAGAAAAGTTCACCTTTTACTCATGCGCGGAGAGCATCTTGGCTCCTCTTGAGTTTGTTGCGCGGCTGTTATTTTTGGTTTTTTGTTTGTGTCATGTTGTGTCTTGTTTAAATGAATGTAGAAACAAGAACATAAAATTTTTACCTCAAATCACACCTTAAGATTTATTATAACACGTAAACATTTGCATATCCACTCACACACAAACAGGAATGGTTGTTATACAAGCGTACATTTACTTATTATATATCGTGTGAAAGGTGAAATTTTTTTTTGTTTTTTTGTCACTTGGTTTTTAATGAAATAATAAAAAAAATATTTGAATCAAAACACACACCGGCGGCAGTACGCACAGTTTAGGCGCACATAATTTCCGGATATTATGCTTTGATCTTGCATAACTATGAGCATTTAATTATAGCCTCAGGTATCGTGAGTGTGTGGTGGCTGCTGGGGTGCTGTGGGAAAAATATTAATTCATGTTTTTGTGATTATGTCTAGGTAATTTTTGTTTGCTATATATTGATGTAATCTCAATGTATAAATGTCCTCCTGCAGGTACAATAGAACCGAACTAACTATCACTCTCCATGATAAGGAAGCGTTGGATTTTGGCCTGGGCCCACTATATGATAGAGGAAGCCCTTTCGCTGTGCCGAGAATAGCCTTCTTTTTCTAACCACGCGACCCGATGTCATCGTCGAACCCGATAGCGACTGCTTCAGTGCTTCATTGTATATGATGGGATGGGGGGGCTATGATGGAGCCTTAGGGGACAGTATTGTACCTGTACTAACTTACTCTCTCGACTGACTCGTGCGATCCAGTGTCCTACCTAAACAATGCGCGTGCTAGATACTTCAGTTTATCCAGCTTCAGAGACCGCACAAAAAAGGAACATAATCAAAGGTTATGTTTCCACGCGGGCTTCAAAGCACATGCGACAGCCTATCAAACAAAAGAATGCCGTGATTAAGCTGGCCAAGATTCAAAGTTTCGCTGTGTCGATACCACACGGAAGCCAAAGGCATCTATCCACCTAGAAGTGAAGAAGGAGGCTCTGTTCTCCTTTAACCCGAGTTAATTATCATTTAAGCAGAATAGGGCTGGTAGTTGACTTTATCCAAGCGTTTTATTTATTTAAATGCAGCCTAAAAGGCACTCTTGATTACAGAAGTACGGAGAATTGCTTTTGACAGAGAGAAGTAACCGTTATCATTACATGGATGATATGAGTTCTTTATTGCCTTACTGGAATTTGAAAAAGAATGAATTACCTTGGCACGCTGAAATAGTACACGCTGTTCCAGCTACTCAAGTCAGCGGGGAGAGGTACTTCTTTGGTCTAAAATTTATATTAACTGATCAAAGAAATAAGCTAACACGACTAATCTTGAAAATATATTACTCGTACGTGTCAATAAATCATTCGATTATGGCATTGAATATTAACTATCAAGGAATAAAAATTAAATATGTACAAATACTTATATGTATAAATACTTTTGTACCACTTTATATGAATTTTTATATTTTGGTTTCAAATAAAAATTCGGTCTTAGTACCAAAATGAAAAAAATTCCAACTCTTATTTGAAATGAGTATGGAACCGATATAAAATTTTTATTCGGTTTTGGATCTGGAAACAGAATTTTTATAATCTGCAAAATCGGTTCTTAGCGTAAGTGAAACCGAAAGGAACCGATATACCGAAAACAAATTTTTTAGGTTCCAATCACTGGTTTTTAATGCCGGGGTTGGCACAACAAACTAAATAGGTAGCAGTAGCCGCGCTCTCTCAACAAAGAAGAAGATAAAAAGAAACGGTATGTTACATGACATATCCTGGCTGGTACTTTACAAATGTATCATGGATGTGCTTTCTATTAAATAATTATTCGCGTATAATTAATTTTAACGAAAAAAAAAATATTTGCAATTTTGCGTCACTCTCTTTTACACAAACATTCAATCGTGCTGCAGCAGCTATCGCAGACATACGAAGCACAGAGAGGTTTATTTCTACATACACCATCATAATCGAACATAATCTTACAAGTATTAATACAAATGTTATTGTTGCCTTTTTTCGTTACAGAAAGCGAAAAAAAGCGGTAATTGTATCACGGAGAAAATATATTAAGACGGAAGTCGACCAGTCATTATCTACTCTGTACAGCGGCGAGATGTATACCAAGTAACTTGAAGCCCGAAGGAAGTTGTGACAAAACCTAATAGGATTACATATTCACATTGAAAACACACGGCAAGTGCAAGATGCCAGAGTTAAAAAAAATGAACAACAAGAAATATCTTTTTACGTAAAAACCTAATAATAATAAATTAAAAAAAAACAAAAAATCAGAGAGAGAGAGATGTGAAAAAATAAAACTTTTCATATTTTTATCTTAAATTAAAATTAAGGTCATGATTTTTGTATTTTTTTTATTATTATTTCTTTTTCCTTTTTCTGTTTCTCATTTGGATTAGAAAAATTAAGAAAAAAAGAATCTAAAATTATATTTACAAACAGTCCACAAACACTTGTCAATTATTTTTAGACGTTTAGACGTGTTTGAAACTGTTTATAATAAGAAAGTTAAAAAAAAAACGAAATAAAGTAAAGAGAAACGCGCGCACGCGAGAAAAGCTTAGAAGAAGTGAAGCCATAGTAAAATAAAATGGTAAAGAGAGATGCAGAGAGAAAGAGAGAGAGAGAAATGTGCAAGATCGAATCTGAATTAATTTTATTTTTGTTTCATTTCTTTCACATGCACAATATCTTCAGTTTTTCTTTCAAGCGCGGTTACAATAACAAAAACACACTCTCAAAAGAAATTCGTAAACAAACTCCGGTACAGTTTTTCTTCTTACTATGCCCTTATTTTTCGTTTTTTGTACGGTCTCAGTTGCATTGCATAAAAAAATCAGATTTTAATGTTTTTCCAAAATTTTGTACTCAATAATTTTGGCATTTCGTACATTTTGATTCACCAGTCTGCCTAGCGGCTTGTCATATAGACTTGCTTTAGCGCTCTTTGGCCTCTGTTGGGTCCAGTAATTTATACCAGAGCTGCTGCGGCTGTTTAGGTGCGCTCGTTGTCCGGTAGGAGGGCATTGCGGCTCCCCCCCTTATCTTCTTCTGCGGCTTCTGTTCCGCTGGAGAGTCCTCTGCCGTTGCCGTTTAGGCAGCATACCAAAACAGCCCGGCCCAGAGCTGGTTCCACAATATTTGCCTTCAACCAAATCTTCCATCAAATGCCCGTTTATCTTCTCTATTTAATTAATTGTGCCAAACTAGTAAACACTCATTAGACACAACTCAATTCGTTAACGTGCTTTGTAAGTAAATTTGCTTTATTACCCAATTATTACCCTTATATTACCTTTTTATTGCCCTGTAGTAATAACCCTTGTTTTATATGAAATTTTTGTTAATTTTGAGACAAAAGATACAAAATCATTAAAATAAAATCCAAGAATTGAAAATAAAACTACTTTAAAATATTAACTACATCTATTCTATCTACCCGAGTTCCTCAGCGCTGTTTTGCCTTCGGTTTGTTGGCAAGCAGTTTTACAAAGTGGGGTTCGAGTCCCCAACTGCACTCCGATCCTGCTTGCCTTGACCTTCTCCAGCTTAATTGATCTATAAAAGTCCCATAAGTATGATAGGAAGGGAAAGATCCATCCTGGCAGAGGCTCCATATTAGGATAAGGCATTATACAACTCTGGGTGCTCTCGGTGTCCAGGGGAGTGCAAAAATTACCCATCGTCATGCAGTCCTCGAAACGATAACTTTACATCTTGGCTTTGTAGGCCGGATCAACTTAGCCCATCCCTTTCAGGACAGCTTCCAATTATCACACCACGAGAAGGTTATGATCGCACTTTCACCACCATTCCGAGATAGTTGCGCCACATACACTAGATGTTGCTGCCCCTATCTCGTTGGTGACTGACCACCTTCTGGCCGTTTACTCAATGTAGTATTGGATTGGTAATTTTTTTACGTTTATGTTTCTGATGCGCACATTCTGGGGCAAGCCTTAAACAGATCTCTGTTGTACATCTTGTGCCTTCTGTTGCTATATCGCTTGATAGGTAAGGGATCAACCATAAATTACGTGAGGCGTTTAGGGGGAGAGGGGGTCGAGCTGAATCTCACCAAATCTCACGTGGGTGATACCATTACTATATTTCGACTCAATAGCAATTGGGTGTAAAAATTTAGCCACTGCCGTTTACACTGTATTTGTTCACTGTTTCAAAAACCATCCAAAAAAAGTAATGAAAATATTTTAAATATCTGGGAATGAAGAGTGTATGACGTGATGGAAAATTCTTATCATTTTATACATTGGCCTGGTAAAAACTAGGAATGTAGCGCATGCGACCATTTTTAGACAGATTGCGACCTTACGCTGAACTAGTGTGGACGCCTAAGCTGGTTCAAAACAAAAAGGCCCAGAAGCCCAATTAAAAAACTTGGAACCTAATTCCCTCCTAAGTATCTCAAGTGCATAATGTACCTAATCATAGAGATTATATTAGGAATCGGCTCTTTTCACATCAGTCAGAACACATGCTATCTGCTATCTCGTGTTAATTATGTCAAAGATCAAGGGATTAATTAGATTTGACAGTAAGCTGAACACCTATACATTTCTCTTGTCAGACCTTTACTTGAATATGCGTCCCAGGTTTGGTCTCCTCGCTATTCTACGCTGTTTGGAAAAATTGGATCGGTTCAACGTAGGTTCGTTCAGGCGCGGATTTAAGGCGGGGGGGAGGTCACGGGGGTCATGACCCCCCCCCCAAAAGCATTCGCAGTTTAAAAAACAAAAGTGACCCAACTAAAAAAACAAAAACAAAAAATAACCAAACGACCAAAACCGACCGAACTTTTTGCAAATTAAAAAAGGACCTTAAAAAAAGATTGATTGATCTATACTCTTGCTATTATGTTTTGATTTGCAAACTCTAGTGCAGTACAAAAAGGCCAAAAAAATGAAAGGATAGGTATAGTCTGGATACAGCCAGATTATGATTTCATCCTGTTTGGAGTATCACCAGGAGTATATTCTTAAGTTTTGGACCTCGAAAAACTTGTGCTGCTTTTTTTATAAACAACTTACTTTTTTATAAACAACTCAACTTTACTTTTTTATAAACAACTCATGCGGACGTTACGTTACAAAATACTTAGTCACTATAAATCACCTATTCGTGAAGTGTGTGTAGGCAGATGTATGGCAGAAAATGGACAAGTGATTGAAAATTTCGTGGGAAGCTATTGCTCGGCTGAATCCATAAAAGTTAACCTCATTTGGAACGGGTTTCATTCCAAACGAGTATGTTAGACAGTAGCAAAACTAATTAATTTAAGTTACTTGGCACACTTGCCGAAGTCTCTTCTTTTAAACACAAAAAACGCCGATTTTCACGGTAAAACGATAAATTTTCATATCATATCTTCGTTAATACACTTCGATCGGCACCTCAACGAAATCGGTACCATATTTGGTTCGCACGATATTGGGCAGGTACAAAAATCACGAACTTCGTTCAAACAAAAAAAACGACTCGACCGATTTTTATGAAAATCTTTTCAGATCATATTTCCTTGAACACGCTTCGAACGGCATCTCAACAAAGTCGATATCTTTTTTTGGTTCTCGCGAAATCGTGCTGGTACAAAAATCACTTAAGTCGTTCAAACAAAAAAACGGCTCGACCAATTTGTATGAAAATCTTTTCAATTTATATGTCCTTTAATACGCTTCGAACGGCACCTTAACGAAGTCGATATCTTTTTAGGTTCGCGCGAAATCGTGCAGGAAAAAATGACCACATACGTACGCACACACACACACATAATGACCTATTGTGACCTTGAAACGTGTAAATATATTGAAAATTTCGAATCCGATTTTCGGACCGATTACAAAAAAGTTCAAGTTAAAAAAAAGAATGTTGATTTTGGCAATTATAACAAAAGACTGGTATTTAGTTTGCCCCGATCCAACTTGTACAAACGGAGTAATTCACATTTTAAGCTCGAAAAACGAGGTAAAGAAACTTTAATTGTTTATAAAAAAAAGTAGCACAAGTTTTTCGAGGTCCAAAATTTAGAAATATATTAGTAGGTATATATGATTAGTTGAACTCAGGTTGAACGCGAGTCCAACTAAATGTAGACGCGAGTTGAGTTAGGGGCGACTGAACTTGACTCATCTCTGCTACCGGGGTTGAATCGAAATTATGCATACATACGCGAGTTCAGTAGTTGAGTAGTTGAATTTAGTTGGCAGCAGCATCTCTGTGTTTTGTTTGTGATTTTTGTCGAATTTTGTCAATTGTCGAAAATTAAACTAAACCTCAACTCAACTATTAAACTCAGCATGTATACCTAGTAATACTCCTGGTAATACCCCAAACAGGATAAAATCATAATCTTGCTGTTACCAGACTGTGCAAATTAAAATTCTTTTTTACTGCACTACTCTGAAGTTAGCTGCACTCACAAGAAAGGGCTCGTCTTCATCAAAACACATTAGGGTACGTTTTCGTAGGGCACGATTGTATTTAATCCACTAGAAAATTCGATTAGTTTTTTTTCGTTTTGTTAATTTTGTTTTTTTAGTAGTAGACATTTTTTGCGCCACTTTTAATTCCGTGACCCCCCCCCCCAAAACAAAATTCTAGATCCGCGCCTGGGTTCGTTCGATTCGCACTGAATCACCGCCCTTGAGAAGACACTTTTGTTCTTCCATCATACGAATACCGGCTTAAGTTACTCAACTTAAGGCCGGCGATACCTTTACAATAGAGGAAAAGAGGATGATATTGAGGTATTTTTTTTGGGTAGAAGGAATAAAGCTAGACTTTTCAAACTTTAGGGTTTATGAATATATTTATTTAACATTACAATTTTTTCATAAAAACAAGATGGCGCTGACTGCAACGACTTCCGTCAAAGACCTCCTTTTGCGTTGCGGGAAATCTAACTCAAAAACTACTTTACCGATCTTTATGAAATTTGGAATATATTTTTTCAATAATATTTTTTTCTATTTGAATGAGAGGGATTTTTGAAATCACCCCTGAAAATCTTTTTATTAACCCTACGTCGGGCGCGCTCCTAAGCGGCCACATATATTTTAGCCCCCTCGCCCCCCCCCCCTAATCAATTTTAACTCAAAACACCGGAAGTGAATCCTTCGGTAGGATCTAAGGAAAGCAAATATTCCGAATTGAACGGAAAAGAACGAGTTTATTGAATGGAATGAAGCTTTAACTAAAACAAGCAAAATTACTAATTTCACACAAAAGCGTTTTCAAAATTGGACGAACCAAGTTCGTAATGTTAAATAAATATATTCATAAACCCTAAAGTTTGAAAAGTCTAGCTTTATTCCTTCTACCCCTCAATATCATCCTATTTTCCTCTATTGTAAAGGTATCGCCGGCCTTAAGCACTCTCCACAAGCGTCGTGAGGTGGCCGATGTTGTTCTCGTTCATCAGCTCCTTAAGTGAAGAGTTGACTCAGGTTTTCTAAGTCGCCGTGTGTCGTTTAGAGAGAGCAGATAGTAAAGATGCCCTTAAATTGAGTTGGTAAATTTTTCTTGGCCCAGTTGAGAAGTGCACCTTCTGCGTTAGAAGGATTTACTCTAATATTATTATTATATCCTGGTGTACAGGCGGCTCAAACACCAATTTGAGAAGCTGACTGTGACTTCAGACTCCGCCTTTCTAAGGCCTCGATCATTTAGTCACAGGTTTTTTACCCTAAGGTGACATCTATAGAAGAATGCTCCGCAGTTTGTATATCTCCAGAGTCATACATGGTTCTACCATTACTATTCAAACAGTCGAGCCGTTACTCTCTAAAAACGAATCAGTCAACCTTCGTATGTCAATATAATGTAAAATTCTAATTTTTTTAAATTCCATATGTTTGCTCTACAAATACACGAGTTGAGCTCAAACTAGAACTGAAATTTTTCTGTTCTCTTGTTAAGAAACCATTATCCCTGTAAGGCAGCATGAGATTGGTTTCCAAAGGATAGGCAGAATCACCTGGTAAATGGTAATCCACAGTATTGTAGTTTATATTGGGTACATGCCGAGTTGGTACTGTGATAATTTTGTGGTACTGTTGTTCTTTAACACAAATTATGTTTATTTTAAAAAAACCAACGCAATCAAGAACAGATTAACGTATTTACACTACAAATACATATAATAGTGTAAATACTATAAATTATTTTAAATTTTAAAAATCTCACGTGAGATTGAGGGCGGGGGGAGGAGGGGTCGAGCCAAATCTCACGACATCTCACCAGGGGGGAGGGGGTCGAAAAATCGCCAAAATCACCTCACGTAATTTATGGATGACCCCTAAGATGACGTTAAACTCCAAATATTTGAACACTTGTTGTTGGCAATAGCACAGTTCTGCTTCAGTTTATCAATATTATTTCGGCCGTGTTCCGTAATATCACCCAGCATACTGCCCAGTGAGAAAGGGTAAATTCAAGCGATTACGCTGTGATTACCAGCAGCATACATGAAAGTATTACAACTTGAAACTGTTTCAGCTTCCAATCTATTACATTTTGTGATTACCAATGCGTCACACCGGTTCACGCAAGTATAATAAGGCATCAATTAATGACGTCATTAGCACTGGCCTGCATACGGGGTTACATTCCGGAACACAGCCTTTATCACCATCTGCGCTTGAATACCAGATTCTTGTTAGGTGTAAACAAATTCTTTAATTTTTTCAATGTTGTCGCCAATTGTAACATTAACATTAACATGTCTGGATTCAGGGGAGCGAGCCCTTTCCAACGAGGCCTCATTCGTCAAAATCGGAGCACTTTGGCAAAAAAGTGCCAAAAAATGCCAAGTGGTAAAAAATTCCAAGGGATTCGGGAGCTATGATCTTTTTTGTGATTTCGCAGGGGAGAGGCCCTTAAACACCCATTATCTCGGGAATTACTGGTCAGACAGGTGTGAAATTCAATTTACAGCCTCCCTAGAAGGTCCCTAACAATTCCCCATCCAAAAAAGGGCTGCTCCAGAATTTTCCAGAATCGCTCGACATTGCAAAAATGCAACTTGACATTTTTTGCACTTTTTTGCCAAAGTGCTCCGATTTTAACGAATGGGGCCTCGTTCGAAAGGGCTCGCTCCGCTGAATCCAGATCCGTTGAGTTTTCTCAAAAATTCCAAGATGTCGGGAGCTATGACTTTCTTTGTGATTTCCCAAGGGAGCAGGAAAGTTCTGCAACGGTCCTTTTTTGTATGGGAAATTGTTAGGGACCTTCTAGGGAGGCTGTTAATTAAATTTCATCCTCATAAACTGTATTTTTTTTGTTTTAAAAATTAACAGAAAAACTAAAAAGAAAAATATACATTATTTCTTAAAGCATCATCATCGAGATTTCTTTCTTAATTTGTAAAACCTACTTTAAATTTCTTTCACACGTTTAACAAAGTAAATCATATTTTTTGTGTAGAGTGGTAGTGTTATTAACTTAACAGGTAATCTTTGATTGCTACTTCTTTATATACTCTGAAACTACCTGAAATTGAACTGGTTTTCTCAAAACAATCTTAAATAAAAATAAACTAGGCAACATTAATATATTGAAATATGAAACATATCTCGTGCTACTAACACGCATTTCATTAACTTGAAGTGTGAAATTGAACTTCCGTTCTCGCACAGTAATAATTCCGTCTTCCTTTAGCGCCACGTACTATTACCACTACTGCCTGGTTCAGCATCTCTCATGCGCCACTATATATATTTTTTCACATAAATCATCTTATGAATTATCTACAAAATCTGTAATATAAACTGAGACCGGGAATAAACACAAAATATGTTTTGTATACTTCAAAATTTCCACGGAGAAAAATTTCATTGAAAATGATGCACGGACTCCCACGATTCATAAAATTTATCCTTTCTTGTATGTACTCATATGTAGCTGAAATTATCAATGCCTTAATGAAAATTACTCTTAAAAATTAATACTGGGCTTCTTCGTATGAATCACAAGAAATAACAAGGCGATATTCATGCATGGCGCCGGCACGCCAATATTCCATTAATCAATCATCTGTGAAATTGCATTTTTCCAAATTAGTTAGAAGAGAGAGAGGGAGAAGAGAGGATGCAGCAAAAATAGATTTTTGTTTGGAAACGGACGTCGGTGTCGTATTGGAGGGCTTCAGCTTCGTCATGGCCGCGTATCTATAAATGTATATATAACTTTCAAGTGCTGACAATATTTTTACCTAAAATTAGCGCAACACCACCAATACGCCCTTCTCTCCGGAGGACACTACCCTTTTCGACACTAGTTTTTCGTTCCACGCATAAACTCAATTGACAGATTATGTTCGATTTTCATTACGCTAGATCGCACTCTAAGGGCCATCAATAAGTGTGTTCGCGTACTTCACCTGCGGGATCCCTCGGGCGCCAGAAAGCGCCCGAAATCGCCAGATTTCTGTTCGCTTACTTTTCCGGGCTACAAAAAGCGTGGAAATTTTTACTTCTACAGTCAGTAAGTGCCCGAGGTTTTAGCCAGAAAAGTACGCGAACAGAGCTAATGCTCAGCAGCTTTTTAAAAGAGAATAGAATAAGCGCACAACTTTCTTATATTGAAGGTAAAACAAAAATGCGCTGCTGGCTTGTTTTTTTGGTATATTTTGAAGGTAATTCGGAAAAATCTGGCGCCAACATTTTTCCCTCTAGACAAAATATGGCCCGAGAAGAGTTATGAATATATAATTTAATTCTTTGTATATATGTGCATAACCTCCCGTATATATATTTAAAGGTATTTTTTTGCTTCTCCACAACAAGCCCGCCAACGAATAATAAAAATCGCGTGACTTTCCGTTGATATATAGAATAGCGCCAAGATTCGTTCAAAGTCTCTTCCTAGTTCTTTTTCCGTTTTACAAACATACATACATACATACATATGTAGGTACTATTTGTGAAAAGAATTCGTGCAGATATTCCGCCAACGTGAACATTCCAAAGCTTAATATATAATATTGAAGATTATTTTAAGAATTCCGGAATTTTAATATTTTATGATTAAAAAGCAATTTTTAATCATTATTCGGTAGTTAATAGCAACAAAAACAACAACAACAACATTAATAACAAAAACAACAACAGTGCCACTCCTCGTGTGCTAGGCACCAAACATTTTTCTTTAAAGTCGTGGGTGGAGGATATAAAAACTCCGGTGTGTTTTTAAGAATCTCTTTGCGTTCGTCTGCCTTATGCCCCCCCAAAAAAACGACGCCGCTGCCGATTAAATTGTGGACTATAATTTTCCGGGCATACTGATTTTAGAAACCACCAAAGAAAAAATATATATATAGGTGTATATTAAAAATAATCATTGCTATAGTTAGATACGCGCTTTATGAGTAAAGCATCTATTTTTTCCGGCTATTTAGCTATTTCTAGAGCCGTGGCGAAAATATCGATTCAGCTATTAGCGGAATGATGATCATTTTGGGGGTGGTATTTTATCTACATATACACATACAAATGTATACATAAAGGAATCAACTCGCGCTGTGCAATATATTTATTATCGTCAAAATATAACGAACGAAAAAAAGGCGTGAGTGAGGAGAGAGTGTTGCTATCTCGGGGCTATACCGGCGGCTAATATGAAAATTTATTTCCCACGCTTTCTACTTCCAAATTCCAATCCGCAATTAATAAACACACCAAAAAAAAAAAATTAAGAAAAATTTCCCCCAAGAATCTGGGATCACGGTTATACTCCTGTGATTCATGTTTAAAGCGCAAATCCCAACGAAACCAAAAAACAAAAAAACAAACACGAAGAAGAAGAAGAAAAGTGGTGATCAATGAAAAAATAATTTCGACTCGTTGAGATTTTTCGCGTGCATTTTTCACGCTAATTGAGATATTTCGCCGGAATACAGTGATTGGTGGTTCTGGCCACTAACTCACTCACATATTATTTACATTATATACGCATCGATTTTCGCGAATACACAAAATCGCCACAAACAGCTGCTTTCGATGATCATTTCATAGTCCATTCAAAACGCGGGGGGATGTCGAAACATTAAACCGTTATGAAAATCGTTCCCTATACGTCTTTTGGGACGCTGATTACGAAAATCGAGGTCACGCAGTCATAAAATATGGGCGTCGCCCTTAAAACCGCAAAAAAATATTTAAGGGGTTTTTTCGCAATAATTTGGAAATAATCAAAAAGAATCCAATGAAATACACTTTTTCAATATTTATTTGCGAGGGTGGTCGATTTATACCGAATCAAGCCAAATTTTATGATAAGGGATGTGATCCTAAAGGTCTAAAAACCCCTAAATCGACTGAAATTGTAAAAAATTCTTTTTTCAACGCCTCAAATTCGATTGAATGCGTCTAGTCTGGCAAATATAAATTATTTTCAACCCTTAAGAGGGTAAAACTACTACTAAGCAGCCAGGAGGATGCGGGCAAATAACAAGAGGCACCCTATTTTTTTTAATAACTATAAGGCTTATACGTTAATTTAAAAAAAAAGTCACTGATGTATTCGATGAGTTAAGAAAATCAAAAAAAACAATAAAACATTTTTTTTAAAAAGCAAAGCTTTTATTAGATAAACTAAAAAATAATAAATAATAAAAAAAGTTTTTAAACATGCGTTAAAAAGATGAACGAAGAAGTATCAAATAATTGGGCGCGTTTTATCAAATTGTATCCTAATTAATTTTCATATTTAATAGTTAAATCATAATATTTTTTGCATTTTTGTTATAATATGTGAAACATTTGTTAACTGAGCGTCCCAAGCTTTTACTTGTAGTTACATACAGGTGGAATAAAAAAATTATTGTATTTTATACTTTTTAGCTCATCTTATTAACGCATATTTAAAATTTTTTTATTATTTAATAGTTTTTAGTTTATCTAATAAAAGCTTGTTTTTAAAATTTCTTTTATTGGTTTTTATTTTAATTTTTAGTCTCATGCGCCATTTTATAATGGCCACCTTATTGGCTTTAAAATGCCGTCACATATCTGACTAACACAGCTAATTGTATTCAACTTATCATTTGATACCAATATCGAGGGGTTGTTCGTGGTGGCCGCCATATTGGATTTAAAATGACGTCAGATAGCTCACTGTATTCTACTCGTCAGACCCTTTCATTTGATGCCCATGGCGGGTGTTTGTAAAGAAAAAGGTAATCCGCCAGTTTATCTTAGCCGCCATATTAGATTTAAAATGACGTTACATAGCTTGCGGTGTTCTACTCATAATACTCTTTCATTTGATACCCATGTTGGGGGGGTTGTAAAGAAAAAGGTAATCCGCCATTTGTGGCCGCCATATTGGATGTACCATATAATTGAATATACTACATTGCATTGTCTTCAGAACCAAAGGTTTGTGCCAAATTTGAGCATCACTGGATTACGGAAGTGGCCGAAAAATCAATTGCAATATTCCACCCTCAGAAATATGCACCATTTAATGCTGGACGCCATATTGGATGTACCATAAAATTGAATATACTATATTGTATTGCCTCCAGAACCAAAGGTGTGTGCCAAATTTGAGCATCACCGGACATCGGGAAGTACTTGAAAAACGGATCGGAAGATTTGTCCCAAACAAAGAAAAAAGGTTGTAAAAAAACTTTAATCGAGGGTGCCACAGGGTTGCGGGTGGTTTAAGCCTGGCACCCTAGTCTAATATTAATGTACACATTCCAACCTTCATTTGATGTAAATTTTATTAGGATATTTTATGACGTCACAAACACCAAAAATCGTAACCGGAAGTGACGTCAAAATTCCATGACTCGGGCGAAATTAGGTTATATAAAAGGTGGCTCCCTTTAGGTCTGTGGCAGTACTACTCCCTCACAAAAAATTGTTAGGATATTTTATACCTTCATTTTTATACGGCCGCTCTTGGACTATAAAGTTAAATTTGAAAAAAGTTGGAATTTTTTTTTGCATTTTAATTTTATTTTTGATGACAAAATAACCCCTAAATCGAAACAGAATAAAAAATAAATTGAAAATTTGTATTCGTAGATGGAAATAAAATTTAAATGCAAAACAAATACTACCGGCATCGCCATCCTCTCAGCAATACCTAAGCTCTTTGATAAATTGGTCTATGACAAGATTGCCCCCTTAATTGATCCAAAACTCCATGAACAGCAGCATGGATTCAGAAAGGGTCGTTCGACCACTTCTAAGCTCACGATCTTAATCTCAGATCTACTTTGTGGCATGGAGAACGGTCACCAAATTGATGCTGTTTATACTGACTTCAGCAAGGCTTTTGATCGCGTTGATCACCATATATCTTAATCACGAAACTCTTAAAATTCGGCATTTCTGCCCCTATCCTACATTGGATTAAATCTTACCTCAACGGTAGAATACAAGTCGTCAGATTTTAAGGCCTTCTATCGAGGGACATCAGGGTAACTTCCGGCGTCCTTCAGGATAGTCACTTAGGACCGCTTTTGTTTAACATATTTATTTCCGATTTGTCCGAAATTCTGATAAATATTCCACATCTCTTCTATGCGGACGACTTGAAAATATACTGCGCCATAAGATCCCATATAGATGTTTCGCTTCTGCAGTCGAAGCTCTATAATTACAAGACTGGTGCCTCACCAATAAATTGCAGCTTAACACCAATAAATGCCATGCAATTACCTTCTCTCGTAAAAATAATCTTCAGTGGCATATTTATTATCTTAACAATAGGGCATTGAATCATGTTAATAAAATTGTCGATCTGGATATATAATCCTCGATAACAAACTAAATTTTAATCTACATTACGATAATATTACTGCCAGAGCCAATAAACTTGTAGGCTTTATAAAGAGAAAGGCTAAAGAATTCAGTAATGTTTGGGTTACGAAAACCCTATTCTGTTCACTAGTACGCCCTATCCTTGAATATGCCTGCCCAATATGGGATCCTATATTTCAAGTTAGGATTGAATCCATTCAGAAGCAATTTCTTCTCTTTGCCTTAAGAAATCTGCACGACCCTTACGACTATCGAAGCCTTCCGCAGTATTTTTTTTATGTGGAAGACGAGAGCTCAGGGAAAGCCTTTTGTACTGTCGGCAATCTATTTGTTTTTCGTATAGCGTGCAATGTCGAACAGCAAGCTCTAGTCGATAGATAGTGAAGGGAAAGAGAGAAGTGAAGGAAGGGACTGCCACAACCACCTACTCCCAACCATTTCTATCGCGACTCTGGCACCGGGGCAACGAGAAACAGCTCGCTGTAGCGTTATGCCTCCTGAAACGAATTGAATTCCATCAACCAACCGATGACATGCGCTGATGGAGCGGGGCTGGCTATGCGGAAGGCTATGACAGGAGGAATGAGGAATGTAAAGAAGGAAGAAGAAAGAAAGTGGGAAAGGCGAAGGACCGTGGTGCTGCCGGGATTCGAACCCGGGACCTCTGGGATGGTAGTCAGGCGCCTTACTCTCTAGACTACCGATGCCCCCAGGCCAGGCTCAAAGTTTTGGACCTCCTCCTACTCCTTTCATTTAGAAGAAAAATGATTATCTCTTGTCCTACTTTTGATATCTTTATGGGTAACGTTCAAGTACATTTCCTGTCGGACAGAATCAAATTCAACAATGAAGTTCGGCATACTCGACAAACGAAACTTCTGAAGGCATATTCCCCTCGTACCAGGTATGCAATGACCAATCCGATTAATAGACGTTGTCTAGTATTCAATAGCCTTAGTACCTGTTTCTCTCCTTCCTTCAACAAATCTTCCTTTAAGAGAAATGTCCTTTCACATCTAAATCATTTACACTAGCATATAATTTAAGTTGCTAGTGTTATTGTCGTCGTATAATTTTTATATGACTTTTATTAGATAAGCCTATGTAACCTAGTTTAAGTGTGCCTTGTTTGGCCGTTAATAATAAATAAATAAATAAATATTAGTGTGCTTCAAACCACACTTTGGAAGTAAAACTTTTTTGCCTAATAACTGCCGGAATTAGTAAGATATTAGCCAGCGAGTAATATGCAATAGAAATAGTGGAAGGTCTGTCGGATACAGAATGCTGTCGTACAAAACCTGAGAGAAATAGAAGAAGAACAGCCCAACATCAACGACAAATGGGAGCAAATTAAAAGCAGCGTAAAGAGAGAAACAGAAGAGGCACTAGGCTGGGCCCACAAACAGACTGGAATTGACTGGTTTGATCAAGATTGTGGAGCCGCAATGGAAGAACGAAACCAGAGCAACCGGGAGTACATTGCAAGGCCCACAAGAGCAAGGATGGAAGTCTTCCAGCAAAAAGAAGAACCGCAGATAAGCTTTGCAGAAAGAAGAAGAGCAATGGCGTGGCATCTTTGGAAGCAACGGATACATTGCATCCCTTACAATTTCTTAAGAAATAAAAATAAAAATTCAAATTTTATTAATAAATTGTTTTTTTCTTTTACAAAACTTTCCTTTTTTATTTTATCATTCTGAGATTAACTTTGTATTATTTCTGCTTTTTCTAGCCTCCACTGTTAAGATATAAATTCATTGTCTCCAAATGAGAAATTAAATGGAAGCAATATTTTATGTTATGTCAAGCCCTCGTAAGTACAGGCCTGGAAGCAGACTTTTTGGTTGTGTCTGTGCGAGGCCAAAATCGTCTGACAGTTGTGGAATTAACATGGCCGAAGCCGTACGAAGCAATTTTTTAACTTTGGTTTTGGAATAAAAAGTGGTAAAATATTGTATTTTATCACTTTTTAGTGCACACGGATTATCAGTGATAAGTTATTTAGTGATCTGAGTCCATAAATTAAAAAAAATAGTGGTTAAGTGTATTTTAAGAGTGTTAATTGATTAGGTGACCATTTTTGTTTACAATCGCGGTGGTTTTTTCGTGTTAATTTAGGGAAAAAGTGTTGAATTTGTGTAGTAATGGAATTAAAAGTGAATTTAAAGTAGTTAAAAATTATTATAGAAGAGTTATTAAAAACATAAGTGCAAGTACTACCACACAACATGAATAACAATAATCCTTCACATTTTTCTGCACTTATGTTTTAATAACTATTCTATAATAATCTTTAATCACTTAAAAAGCACTTTTTATTATATTACTATACAAAATCAACATTTTTTCCCTAAATTAACACGAAAAAACCACCGCGAATGTAAACAAAAATGGTCACCTAATCAATTAACACTCTTAAAATACACTTAACCACTCACTTCATTTTAATTTTTTTTATTAAATCACTAATCACTGATAATCCATGTGCACCAAAAAGTGATAATATACAATATTTTACCACTTTTTAGTGCAAAAACAAACTTAAAAAATTGCTTCGTATGGCTTCGGCCATGTTAATTCCACAACTGTCAGAATATTTTTGGCCTGTTTTCAGCTATGTTAGTATTAGTTGGCCTGGCTGCTTCCAGGCCTGTACTTACGAGGGCTTGGTTATGTCCATGAGCAAAAGTTCTCTCCTGCTTCTCTCTGAATTCGCATACGAAAACTATACGCAAAGGAACATGCCAGCGGACTTCGAGAAGCAGAATTTGAATTGCTTCCCTTGACTGTCCGTTGGAACGCACTTCGGTGGGAGCTTGTGGATGAAGATGTAAGTGGAGATGGGAAGACACAACGAACGTTTGTTCCTGTGTGACCAGAGCCAAGGGAAGCAATTCAGATTTTGCATCCATAGGGTGAAAACACAAAGAAAGCAGGTTGCCTGCATTCCTATTGCCAGCGTCTGGCGGCGCCAATCAGGACAAAGAATGGATATCCATTCTTTGTGCTGATTGGCGCCGCTAGACGCTGGCAATAGGAATGCAGGCAACCTGCTTTCTTTGTGTTTTCACCCATACGAAGTTTTGAGTATATTTTTTGTTGGGTGAGAGCGGAGAGAAGTTTTGTAATAAGATTGGAGGGAATTTATTTCTATGAGCAATCTAATTGGAAATGAATTTGTACCATGGGGTTTGAAATTAATGAATTGTAGAAAATAGTAAAAAGCAGTATTTTTGGAGTAATTAATTAATTAATTAAAATAAATAAAAAATTGTTTTGCCTGTAATTTAGTAGTTTTAAAAAGTAAGTTTGAAAAGAAAATTGGATAAATTAGGGGTATTCACTCTTCGTAGCTTTTAACCGAAACCGTTGTAAAAGTAGCATTAGCACATTTTTTTTTACATCAAAGAGTGAATGCAGCCTCGCAAACTGGTTGCTTAAATTGTAGAAAAGTACAAATATCAGCTGATTACTTTCAAATATGTCATATTTAAGCAGTATTAAAACTGGTCAAAGGAAATTTTTTACTAATTTAATGTATGTGGACAGGAATAAAGAATGAGGAAGAGACAGTTGATGAAATGTTTAATAAACTGGATGAAGACCTTTTATTAGTACTGGTATGTCGGCGTGGAATTCGAAATATTGTCCCGAAGTCAAAAGTGTGGTGCTGTGTGTTGTTTTACTTAAATAAAATGAATAATTGAGCGGTCAAATAATTAAACTGTCAAAATTATTTTACAATCTTACACCTCATTAACAATGGGGTTTTCCCCTAGCATTTGTGTAAAGGTGTAGTAAAATTTAAAGCAATGAATTTTGTTGTTGTTCTGTTGTATTATAGCAAAATTTTGCTCATTTTGCTATTTTTACAACGATACAAGACCAAAAGCTACGAAGAGTGAATACCCCTATTGAAAAATATTTATATATTATTTATGTTAGTTTTTTTTTAGTTTGTTTTTTCTTTATTAAATATAATGGGTAATGTTGATGGTAAGCATTTTTGCATAATGGACGATTTTTTGCTGCAATCCTTTGGCTCGCGTTCATTTACGGAAAAGAAATCCATAATTGAAAATGGTAGACCGAAACCAATATTACATATTTTAAGTGAAAATAAAACATGCACTAGGCATTTTTCTATTAAATTATACAATAGCCCGAATTGGCTTACCTGTTGTCAAAATAAGCAAATTTTTTGTTGGCCTTGCATTTTATTTTTAACTGAAAATAACGTTTGGCGGTCTTCGGGATTTAATGATTTAAATAATTTTCATAAAACCGTTGATGGTCAAAAATCGTCCGAACATTTAAAATCGGTTTTAGCTCCTTCTAAATTCGGTACAGGCCAAAGGATTGAAAATCTAGTAGACCCTCATTATAAATCCTCAATTATGAGAACAACGAGTTAGTTAAAAAGATCCGGAAAATTATTAAAATTTGTATAGATGTTGTTTGCATTATTAAAATTTGTATAGATGTTGTTTTCGCGGACACCACAAGGGTCAAGATTCTATTAATCGGGAAAATTATGTTGTATTAATTTCACTTTTGGCCAAACATAATCCAGAACTTAAAAATCAGTTTCAGTATTTTCTGGATTATTAAACAATATTCAAAATGATTTAATAATGGCTATTTCCTGCCCTCTTCCTAAAAATTAAAGTTACTTCTGAAACCCACAATTCTGAGTTTGTCGCAATTATTTGTGATGAAACCACGATTATTTCCTGTCGATCTATGTTGTCAACAACTCTGAGATACATTTTTTCCTCTGGTGACACGAAAGAAACATACATTAGTTTTAAAAAAAATTTCCGATGATAGAAGGGCAGCTCGTTTGCATGAACATGTAGTTCATGTTATGCAGAATTTCGCATGTGGTTCCAAGTTACAATTGCTATGACGGAGCGTCAGTTATGGCGGTTGAAGTTAGAGTTAAAGAAACTTCCAAATGCTCTTTTTGTACACTGCTTTGCCCATCGCTTAAATATTGTTTTATCGAAATCATGTGACAAGATTCGTGAGTGCCGAAGCTTCTTTCAGTCAATCACAGGTTTCTCAAATTTCGTTAGTCACTCAACTAAGCGAATCGCTATTCTTGACTTTTTTTGAAACGAAAACTTCCAAAAGTAGCTCACACTCGCTGCGATTTCAATGGAAGACTTATTTTATCTATTCATGATAATATAGATAATCTTAATACTCTTTTTGAATATATAACGTGCTTCCGCGGAACGGAGTTTTTCCACACAAATTTTGCCAGATTGCATCCCCTACAATTCAAAACACGCCCCGCCACTGAAGAAGAGAGACTACCTAAACAGGAGGATTCTACAGATACAGAAAGACTTCAATGAAGGGAGAATCAGACAAGCGTACAAAGCGCACCCTTAGAATGAAAGTGACCTAACTCAAAAATTGCGATTTGTGGGAAATGAGCAAGAAAGTATAGTGTTCATGCATAAGCGACCGATGTATACGCTGTCCCTTTTTTTAGTCATAATTCCGGCTCTTTTTCATCACAGGGTTTCAGAGTAGGATTTTGAAGATTAGTTTATAGCAAAATCAGAAGTTACAGGAATTTTGGGTTAGGTCACTTTCATTCTAAGGGTGCGAAAGGAACTCGCCAGATCAGCAATAAGCTTCAGCCAAGAACGGACATCTGCAAAGACATAGATGGGAACCTATTAGCAGACCCTGATAGGATAAAAGAAAGGTGGAAAGAATATTTTCAAAACTAATTGAATCCGACCGCCACAGTAAACGAGGATCCACAGACGGAGGCATTTGTAATTCCCCAAGATAATATCTCAATAGAACCACCAATACTGGATGACGTACGTGAAGCTGTAAAAAGGCAAAAAAGCAACAAATCGCCAGGCATCGATGGAATAGCAGCTGAGCTGCTAAAGGAAGGAGGACCACAACTCGATCTTATCGGAATTAGGAGGAGTCCCCTCAAACCTTATACGACTGGTCAAAAGAGCAACAAATGGCTCACTGGCGAAAGTAAGGATCCAAAATGCAGTAACAGAAGAGTTCGAAGTGCGACAAGGTCTTAGACAAGAGGATGCTTTTCAACCTGGCCCTAGAATGGGTGATAAGGAAAACGTCAGTCCAGAGAAGTGCATCAATAGCAACCCATTCTGTACAAATACTTGGTTACGCGGACCACGTGAACATCGTAGGAAGGTCCTTTTTGGCAGCAAAAGAAGTTTATGTCGAACTAAATGAGGCGGCAAAGGACATCGGCCTGAACATCAACGAAGAGAAACAAAGGTGATGCAACAATCCAGAGCTGGAAGATTTAGAATGGGAAGAAATATAACTATCGACGAACACAATCTAGAAGTAGTCGATAAAACAGTCTACCTTGGGTCCACAATTACAAAAAGAAACGAAGAAAAGGAAGATATAACCCGACGAATACTGCTGGCTAATAGAGCCTTTTACGCCCAAAAACAAATACTTCACTCAAGATTTGTGCACAGAAAAACGAAACTCTCACTCTACAAAACAGTAATATGACCAGTACTGTGCTATGGCAGCGAGACTTGGACTCTGACCCCTGGACATAGAGGAACGAGTCAACAGGTTTTAGAGAAAAGCCTTCAGGTGCATAATAGGTCTAACCAGAGAGTATGGAATATGGCGAAGGAGATACAAACGCGAGTTGTATGAAATTTTTGACGACCCAGAACTCTCAACTTTAATAAAAATTAACAGACTAAGACTAGCCGGTCACGTAGTCAGGATGGAGGACAATCGCATCCCAAAACGGCTTATGATATCAGAAAATTCAGGAAATAGACCAGTAGGCAGACCCAGGAGGAGATGGGTAGACCCTGTGACGGCTGACGCAGAGGCAATGCTCAACATCCGGAACTGGAGGAGACATGACCGTCAAACTTGGAGAAATGCCCTAGAGGAGGCCAAGGCTCGATTTGGGCTGTAGCGCCATTGGATGGATGGAGTTCGAGCTGATAATAATTTTATCCGCTGATTTCTAACCTCTGAAGTTGCGAAATTTCAAAATTGAACAAAGCTGTGAGTGAAGATTAAAAAAATGAAATAAAGTATCAAATATTGAATCAATATGAATGAATTTGTAATTCTGTAAAAATTTTAAAATGGCATATTTGCTATCCGTGAATAGCAAAAAATATCCGTAGAATTATACGGGATAAGAAATGACCGAGAATATATCCAGGTCGATGAATTCGGGCCTTAATAAACGTCAAATGACTTGATCCACACCACTGACATATAGAAATGGACTGTGACAATTTTCAATGGCACCATTTTTCTCCAGAAGTAGAATACCTTTATTATGTAAACAATAAATTTTTCTTCGAATTAAGGAGAAAATAACTAATTAGATGTCTGTTATAATTGATAGAAATAAATTTCCATCATTTTTATTTAGTAGCACTTTTTTCATCAAATAAATGTATTTTTTTAAATATGTGAGGGTTGCTTCCCCCTGTTTAACGAACTTTTAAAAATAACGCAAGAGATGGAAAGAAGACAAAAACCTGTCTATTTTTTTCTAATTATGTTGATATCACTGACTTGCACTGAACTGTTTTTTAATGGTTTTATTTAGCTTCACCTCGTATATTTGTTTATTTGTTTGTTTGTTTGTTTGGTTCAAATCTTGCGACAGCTTTTTCGTCTACTTCTACTGAACCGATTCTTATGAAATTTTGCCCACACATTGACCTCCCGTGACAATGCAATCTGACAATTTTGTACAAAAATCAAGATGGCGGTTCCAAGATGGCGGACGAATTTTGCAATTGTGTTCCGATTCCATTGAAAATCGGTATCGGGGGGTTTTTAGGACCACAAATGACGATTCTGTGATCAAAATTTGAAAATACAAAATGGAGGATGAATTTTGCAAATGCGTCCTAAATCCATTGAAAATCGGTATTGGGGAGTTTTTAAGGTTAAAAAAATCAAACTAAAAACTAGAAAATAAAAAAATATGTAAAAAAACCTGTATAACCACTGTATAATTAAATAAGAACGACTTGTCTAGAATAATGTGTTTCCAAGCCCACCAATATATTTCAAATGCGCCCTATGTTTTTATTTTAGTCTGTTAAAAGTCCCAGAATATTACTTAATCCGTTGCCGCAGCGACACAAAGGGTACCTTGGCATACGACATAAGAAAACAGCACGGCTACTATTGCATGATTTCTTACCAGACGTCGGAATCTCAAGAAGGTCCATGTTTGTGTTCTAATTATTTTCTAGTTTTTGGTACAGCTTATGATTTCAAATAAAACCATTTAACTTAAAAGTTTTTTTTACCTATTTTTTTTTATTTTAAACTCGATTAAAGTTCATAGCAGTTTAAGGGGGTCTTCTAGTTACGCGGTGTGAAAAAATCGATTTTTTTGTTGCATTTTTCGAATATAGAGGATATGAGAAATACGCCATATAAACGATTTCGCGAAAAACACACTCCTTCTTGGGTATTCGGAGCCCGAAACATAGCTAGTCCAGTAAAATGGTGCAAAAAAATGGCCATCTGAACATTTTATGTAAAGAGCAATTTGGGGGGGGGGGTTGGTTGGGAGTATAAAACCGAGTTTTCGGGATTCGGAGGTGTGTCCTTCGGCCGCCATCTTGTTTTGAGTGTGAAAAATGGTTTTGCTTATTGCTCGGAAACCGTGCGTCCTACAGAATTTTTGTAAAAACATTTTTTTAGATAATCAAATTATCTACAACTTTCGTAAATAACGTTTTGCTGTAATATTAATAATAAAAAATATATGGACGAAAATGTCAAAAGTTTTGGGGTGATGAATTTTAAAGCGCTATAACTTTTTTATTATTGATTCTACATAAAAAATACCTTAGAGTTTATTTGTAGAGCATTTTCTTGCGAATAATTTGATGTGGTCATTTATTGAATTCGGGTTGTTCTTGTTGATTGTACAGCAATGCAAACGGAGAAATTATAACAAAAGTTCTGCATTATGCTTCCATTTTATAATATAATACAAAAAATTTCTTCATAAAGCCCCTCGCTATAAATCTCCGAGTACGATTTTTGAAATATTGTTTCGTTCCATTTTTACACCCTCCAACAGGTCAAAAAACGTGGTCGAAACACCAACATTTTACAAAAAATCGTATAATTTGAAAAATATTGAAAATAAAAAAAATCGTACTCGGAGATTTATAGCGAACGTAACACCGAATATAATTTCATTTTATTTTTCTCATTTCGGACAACTTGCGGGGTAGATGTCATACCACAAAGTTGACTCGGACACTTTCGTCAGTACCAGTTTGACCACTTCTCAAGGGTGCAGGATTCGAGACACACCTTTACAATTTCTCATTTTGCAAGTTGTCCGGGAGCGTAACTAGAAGACCCCCTTAACGTGGGAGGGAGACAACAATAGTTTTGGAGCCATTTTTTTGTATGGGATTTTGCTTATTTAGCAGTCCATTTCTATATGTCAGTGATCCATACGTATAGACACGATAAGGTTGTCGATATCGTGTTGCCAAATGCCAATTTTTATTTATCGACAGAAATCGCAATTACGGCCCCAACCGAGTTTATGCTACCGATGTTAGAAAATTCCAGCCTAATCAATTCCAGCGTAGTTCAGAATTGGCCTGAATACTTTGTTTGACTGACTCAGTAGTTTGTTTGACAAACAATAGAATTAGCCGCAAAGGTAATCCCCGTACGCTCATATGCACGTGGAGAATCCCCTGTCGTATTCGTAGTGTAACTTGACATTGATCACGTTCAGATACACGCACATAAATTGTTAATACTTTGCAATATTGTTAGTATTTCTCTAAGTGCCGGTTCTTTTAACAGGTCATTCTACTGCTCAAATCCCGCGGATCCCACATGTCTAGTCCCGCATTACTGATCCCGCAAAAATGGTGCATTTGCGGGATCCCGCGTTCGCGGGATTGGATTCCCTAGCGATGAGCCTGCTGAGGGACTAGATACAAGTACAATTTCAAAATGCCGGTTAGAATCGTTGTGTGTCATCCAGACAGTCCCGACATTTGTAATGCATAAACCGATCCGTGGATTTTTTTATAAGTTACAAAATAGTATATTTTCTACGCCTCTGTTAGAATACAGGCATTCTGATATTACTTTTAGTTAAGGAATTAGCAGCGTTCCACACCCGTGTGGAATATTCATTCCATCACTTGTTATGGAATGACTACTATTGGCGACATCTGTTCGTCGTAATCCAAGAATATGATTTCTTAATTAAAGAAAAAAAAGATTTATTAATTAAAGAAAGAAAAGGACTGTTTCAATAATAAACAATCAATGATCTTCCGCTAGAAAATTTTTGCTTTAAATAAACTATTCAATTATTAAATTGCAGAAAATAATAGCATTTTTTTAATAAATTTTGCGGCGGCCATCTATATACTATTCTGTAACAAGTTTGGAATGATGCATATGTATTCCGCACAAGTGGAAGTTCACGGTCCACGAGTGCGGAATATGCCATTCAAAACGTGTTGCAGACTATACTTTTTCTACGCCTCTAATTAATTTTTATTAATATTTTGTAAAGAAAAACGTACCTTATGTAAAACTAATGTCAAAAATGTAATGTATAATGCACAGCAAGATATTTTAACGCTAAATAACATATAAGTAGGGAGTGTTCATTCATAACAATTTTGTAATTTAATAATTTGTTAATAGATGGCCGCCGCAAAATTTATTAAAAAAATGCTACTATTTTCTGCAATTTAAGTTTATTTAAAGCAAAAATTTTCTAGCGGAAGATCATTGATTGTTTATTATTGAAACAATCCTTTTCTTTCTTTAATTAATAAATCTTTTTTTTCTTTAATTAAGAAATCATATTCTTGGATTACGACGAAGAGATGTCGCCAATAGTAGTCATTCCATAACAAGTGATGGAATGAATATTCCACACGGGTGTGGAACGCTGCTAATTCCTTAACTAAAAGTAATATCAGAATGCCTGTGTTCTAACAGAGGCGTAGAAAAAATGAATTCCAAAATTTCTAAAGTGATCTTCCGTGAGGAGGGAGGGTTCCAGCACATCTTAGCAAATCTCACCAAGGGGGAGGGAGAGGTGCCAATTTAAAACAAAAACACCTCATGTCCCTTTTGGTGGCCCAAGCAAGAAAACTATTAAATAATTCACTTCTAATGGTGAATTTTTATTCGCGTAAAAGGATAAAGCCAACTCTGGGCGACAACGTAGCCAAAGTACGCCAGAAAATATTGATGCAGTAAGCCAAAGCTTATGAGAGCTGTTGCATAGACACCCAAGTATTCGAGTTTCTTCGCCTCTTGTGTCCTGTTCTACCCATTTCCGATTTTTGAAAGTGTAGTCATGCGAATGAAAGAAATTCACTTCCAAGCAACTTTTGTTGGGCATAGGCGCGCGTAAAAAAGTTTTACTTCAAAAGAAATGTCCATCTTTTTTCAAATTCAGCCCCCCCTTAGGAGGTATATTAACATTAACAGCAATTTTCTCTGCCCCCGCTAAGTTCCTTGACATTGAAAGTCTTTCTAAAATAAAAATGAAATTAATTCCATATTAAAAGAATTACAACGAGATGGATGCGGTCATCAATTTTAGAGTACCAAAAATAGCAGCAAAAATTAATCATAACAATTCAAATTCCGAAAAATTAAATATCTTTTTTGATCACACCCGATCGATTTAACAACAACACAATAAACCTTCATTTTCCCAAAAATAATAATGAATGAGGTGTGCGCTCGCATTTCTAATCTGCGCTTTACCACCAACGCCAAATTCGAGATTTTTATTCATATAATTTCACATTCGTAATCTGCGCGCGCACATCATCAATTAAAGTGAAATTCTACATGGCACAGCAACCCCATCATCACCTGTGCATGAATATAACCCCGGCCCCTAATTTACCTGTAATAACCTGTGTGTCATAAATAGGGTGGACGTGCGCAAGGCAGGAGAACGGACGATTGGTGGGGTGTTGATTATATGTATATAACATCATGCAAGAGAAATATCACGGATGCTATTAGTATGATTAATAGTAAAAATATGCCGGAGACCTTGTGGCTTTGCGGTGAGATCAGATAAGAATAAAACAACACAAACATTTTGCGTATATAAAAGAGCGTGTTACGAAAAGTAATGATGAAATGTTGCGCAACATTTTTACGTTGGATTCACAAAAATCCGGATTAGTATTTTTTTTTTGTTGAAAAAAATCTTGCAAATATTCCAAAAATGTTCAAATCCTGAAATTTTATAAATCGCCGGCACGCAGAAGCCCCATGGGGGACCAGTTAATCCCATCAAGAGCAGTCAAGATTAGTACCGGCTGAGCTGAGAGCTGGGGGGCTACTCCGTTTCTGATTAAACAGTTTTGAGCCTCGTAACTGATGTATAGGTGGCCTTGTCATAATTTTTTTATTTTTTTTTTTGTTTTTTCTTGATATTTTATTTTTAGAATGCTGGAGTTGCTATTAATTATAGTGATTTTCGGAAATTCCTACCTTTTACGGAAGTGTCAATAATAAAAATATATAAAACCCACATGAAAAATCGTTTTTTTAGTATTTATAGTTTTCGTGAACGATAATAGATGGTGATACTAGAAAAATAGAACAAAAGTTTTTATCCGTATTTTCTGCCTGTTGATGTTTTTGTGGGAAATAAATTCATTTTTTTTTGTTTTTTGAAGAAAAAAAAATCTGGAAAACCCTTTCACGTAGTTCAGTAGTGAATAGTGGAATTTTACAAGGTTATGACGTTTATGGTACATTAATTTTTTTAAGGTTCTCTGGATTTTGACATAAAAGTGCAGCATCATGGCTGAATATGACCCTTGCTGTCAAAATATGTCAAAATGTTAAACGAAAAACGATTTTGTGTCTTACATCATAGCTGGAAGCCGCTTTTTCTATTATAGAAAATTTAGATCAAGTCACTTCCGTGTTTCGGGGGTTCACTAACTCCCATTTATTTTATTTATTTACATCCAGGCAGGGGTAAAACCTACTTAATTTGTTAAATAAATCACAGCATACCCCCGAACGAAAAAAAAACTATATTTTTTTGGGTGTGAATAGTTTCTTACCTATTTTTTTTTGCTCTTGTGTGTGCATTTTTTTGTAAGAAAAATTCCTTTTAGTGTTAAAGAATTTGTGTGTGGCCAGCGGTCGGTCGTATTGCAGTGAAAGAAAAGGATCCTTCTATCTCTAATTCTATATTTATACCTGGGATCCTTTGGGACTTTTGTGAAAATTATATAAACAAACAAAAGTGCCAACCATAAAGGAATGCGCGTGCTTTTATGTGTGTGAAGTGTGGAGAATAGAAAATAAGTAAAAATTGCGGCGTCAGTAAATCATAAAAGGGTCTTCTTTCTCTCCTGTAAATGGTGTGGATAACACACTGATTTTCAATGTCAACTGCTAATGGGCGAATCGATCTCTGCAAACACAGAATGGTTAATCTTCTTTCTAGACACCAGACGCCCCTTTTTTTGTTGTTGTTGTGCCGTTGCTATTTGATCGTGTGTATACAAAAATTTTTGTTTTTCTTGTGTTTTGTCCATCTTTTTTTTAAAGGAGGATGAGAAAAGTTCAGCATTTACAAGTTCGTGATTATTTTTTTTACAGTTTAGTTACAATGTTAGTTTTATACAAAAGTGTTTGAAATCAGGCGCCTAGATGGTATTTTTTTCTACAAAGTTACGTTTCTAGAGAGTTTTTTTTTTACAGAGTTTTCGCCTGTGTCCTGGACCCTTCAAAATTCTTCGGTTATAGCAACGTCTTGGATTTTTTAGCTCCCCAGAGGGTATGGTCACCTAGCAGATTATCTTCCCTCTACTATAGATGAACCTTCAGGAATCATTAATCCGTCGAAATACACTTAAGCTGCGGCGCGAACAGCCAATGCGAAATATGCGGCATGTTTCCGCTAACAGATTATTACATGCTTGCGTTCCGTCTTGTCTTCCACACACATTTACCACCTGGCTGAGACCCTTTTTATCTCTAAGATAACTTAGCCCACTTACAACAATGAAAAAATAATGGGTCTCCTAAACAGACCCCGAAAAGATTTTGCCCTCTACAGAGAGCCACCAAGTCGACGCCTCCTTATAACTGGAGTGGTTAGTTCGGTCCTATTGTATGCAACGCCAGCTAGTCCAGTAAAATGGTGCAAAAAAAGGGCCATCTGAACATTTTCTGAAAACAAAAATTTTTTTAAATGCATTCTCTCTATTTGGGAAGAGGTGAAAGTAGTTTTTATACCTAAGGCAGGAAAAGCCTCCCACGCAACACCCAAAGACTTCAGGCCAATCAGCCTATCATCCCTTCTTTTAAAGACTCTAGAAAGGCTAATCTAAATATACCTGAGGCAGACATACTAGCTTCGGAACTCTCTGGCGCACAACACGCCTACACAAAGGGCAAATCTACTGACACTGCTCTCCACTCATTGGTCTCAACCATTGAAAAATCACTCGAGGTCAAGGAGTACACATTAGTGGCATTCCTTGACATAGAGGGAGCGTTTAACAACGTACTCCCGGACGTCATTACCCTGGCCTTGACAGAACTGGGGATCGAGGCATCACTGGTGTCTCTCATCTATCAAATGCTTACTGGCAGGATGGTGAGCGCGATCCTAGGCGACCGTTCGGTCCAAAGGGCCGTAAATAGAGGCACCCCGCAAGGAGGAGTACTCTCCCCGCTCCTATGAGTCGTAACTATGTCCTGGCGTACGCGGATGACATCGTCATCATCACAAAAGGAAAGTTTCCTCAAGTCCTCAGTGAGCTGACGGAAGCGGCGTTACCAACTCTTTCAAGCCGGGCTGCTACCCGCGGAATCAGCGTTAGCCCAGTAAAAACGGAACTGGTCCTCTTCACGAGGAGGTATAAAACCCCACCTCTAACACCAACAGTCAATGTCAGGCTCAAATTTAGCAATAGCACCAAATATCTAGGAGTAGTCCTGGACAAGAAACTCCTCTGGAATGAAAACGCAGAAGAGCGCATTAAGAAAGCGAACATAGTGCTTTTCGCTTGCAAAAAACCCATTGGGAAGAAATGGGGCTTCTCCCCTAACATAGTACGATGGATCTACAAGAGATTGTCCGCCCAATACTCCTATACGGGGTCTTAGTATGGTGGCCAACCTTGAGTAAGTCCACGGTGCTAAACAAACTACAGAAAGTACAAAGATGTGCGGAGTTATGCATAACAGGAGCACTTTGCTCCACACCTACAGATGCCCTAAATGTTATACCTTCCTCCTTTGAATCTTGTGGCAAGGGAAAGCGCAACCATCGCAGCCCTAGCGATGAAGCTGCTGACAGAAACAGGCGCAAACGCCGTGCGTGCAATGACAGAGAGAATAGAAGTAGTGTATTCAAATGCGCACTAACGAAATGCTGATTTACGCTACGCATACACCGCGCAAGTTGCTTTACTTTCTACTTTTTGCGCTTTGCCGTCGCGTGTGTCAAGAGATGTTTGTGTTTTGAGCAAAGCCTTCTGTAAATACAGAAGGCTTTGGTTTTGAGTCGTGTTTTGGTGGTGGTGGGCATATGTTTGGAGTCGTGTGTTGGTGTTGGCTGTGATAGCAAATTTGTTGATTTTTATATTTTTTAATGAAAATCTTTATTTTTCCAAATTGGGGTAATTAAATTAGCACCTAAAAAAAAGACAAACCCTGTAGGATAGAAAAATGATATGTAAATCATTCAGGTTTTTCAATTTTTTTTCCAATCACGTCCACTTGTCACTTTGATTTCGTTGTTGTGTTCAAAGTCGGAGCGCGCCGCCGACACCGCAACATCATGTCAGTGAAAAGTCGCCACATACCGCGAAGCCAATGTCCGCACGGCGTTTGCGCCTGATTCTGTCAGTAGCTTAAGATGGATATGGGAAGTAAGCGCTGACTAGACCGTGATCCAAGTTGCCTATAGGCACGGAGTATCGTATTGGGTGGGAGGGAAGAAAAAGATCAAGTAGGTGGGCCCCTTGGTCTGCAGCGTCAGGAACACGCGTACGATGTTTCACCATGTGGTGCAGATTATTGGTCTCAGCAAAGAGCTCGGCATCCCTGCTAGAAACACTGGTGCCATTTGAGTAATTCAGCCATTTATGTTGTGAACGTTGAAATCACCCGCAACAATGATTTCGCACTCCGGATGGGAGGATAAAAATTCGGAGATACTTTCGGAGATAGAGTCGAACGCTAATGAGGAAGCCTCGTTACTAATATTAGGACTCCTGTGTAGAAAACAGAAGAAAATGACGTGCTTAGGGAGTAAAACTTTAGCACCGAGATGGTTAAAATCAGATGATGTACTGCTGTACACCTTCTGGAAGGCAACGTCATTCCTAATATAAATGGCGATTCCCCTATGTGGGGAGAGATTAAAGTGTACCCGGAAACCTGATAACGATCTAAGTCGTCATTAGGTACAATTTGGGTTTCACTTAGCGCGAAGATTGGGGGAGCAGGCGCGGATCTAGAATTTTATTTTGGGGGGGGGTCACGGAATTGAAAGTGGCGAAAAAAAATTTCTACTCCTAAGGGCCTATTTAGACGGTTCGCTCCCACGAGCATTCCTCACGAACTTTGTGGATGATGGAGGTAGTGGGGCAGTGCCGCGGCTGGCATATGTGCAGGACGTGCAACTGCACAGGGCCCCGTGATTTTGGGGCCCTGCTAGCGAGGCGAGCGAAAAATCATTTGAATTCTTTATTTGCATTTTTACTTCATTGAGAATGGGCCATACAAATGAGTATGGGCCACAGAAATCAGCATATGGGCGATTATTCTGTCGCGGAGACGGGTTTTTTATGAAAATAAATGCGCGAGCGAAACGAGCGAAATCTTTTTTGAACTCTCCCCAATTCCCCCAAATTGTTTGGCCGCGGCACTGTAGTGGGGTTGATGAGAGGTACCATCCCACCTCTCCCTTCATCCATAAAGTTCGTGAGGAACGTTCCTGGGAGCGAAGCCTCTAAACAGGCTTTTTTAGGGACAAACACAAAATTAACAAAACGAACAAAACTAACCGAATTTTCTCGTGGATTAAAAACAAACGTAGTCCGTTCAAATTAGTCAAAAAATCACCGTTTTTAGGAAATTTTTCCCACAACTATGAGACCGGCGCCAAGTGAAGTCTCTATTTTGTGGAGAACCTATGCATTTGGTGAAAATATCAAAGTTGGAGAGCATAAAATTACCTACAAATTTTACTTTTACAATTTTTCCCAACTCCGCATATTTTCGCCGATGGAGGCCGTATTACGCCATTTTTAGATTTTGAGCCAAAATTATGCATTTGTATGAAAAATTAAATGAGATCAAAGTAGTAGTAGTAGTTTTTCAACGGCCTTTATTTGGACGCTTTGATTATCAATAGAGTCTGAAAAAAGGCGCAAAACGAGCTCTACCGGCGAAACAATGCCGAATTCGAAAAAACAGTGAAGGCAAAATTTGCAGGAAATTTTATGCCTTATAACTTTGCTCTTTTGATATTTTGACCAAAATGCATAGTTTCTCTTAAAAATAGAGAAAAGGCGAAAAAACTATAAAATTCACATATTTCTCAAAAACAACCCTTTTTTCGAACTGCGGGTTGTGAAAATCATGCTTAGACAACCCATATCCTTCACTTGGCACCGGTCTCATAGCTGTGGGAAAAATTTCTTTAATTCTTCCCTAATTTGAGCGGAGTAGGGCCGAAAAGTGCCCTAATGTGTTTTTGATGAAGACGCGCCCTTTCTTGTGAGTGCAGCTAACTCCAGAGTTTACGAATCAAAATATATAGAAAGAGTATAGATCAATCTGTAGTTGACCTTGAAGGTCATTTTTTAAGGTCGTTGCTTTAATTTGCGAAAAAGTTGGGTCGGTTTTGGACGTTTGGTCATTTTTTGTTTTTGTTTTTTTAGTTGGATCAATTTTGTTTTTTAAACAGCGTGCGCTTTTGGGGGGGTCATGACCCCCGTGACCCCCCCTCTTAAATCCGCGCCTGTGGGGGAGAAAATGTATTGAGGTGGCACAACACGGAATAGAAATTTGTTAGAAGCCCACGGATGTTAGTAAAATCGATACAAAAATTATTGTATCGAGGCTTCGTATACACAAGGTGGCAAGCCTCAGTCGCAACCGGCAATGCCATTGTCATCACCATCGGAGTTAACGGGATGCGCCTTGCTGGAGTGTTATGCCTCCTAAAGCAAGGAGAATCCCGTCAGCTGACCGATACTGGCTCGATCAGGTATGGGAAAGGTCAATGAACTGACATATACTGTGTCAGTCCTGGTGATCTCCGGTTTTCACTAGCCTTGCCCGGGGACTGCGAATCTCTGCCCGGGTGGACCTCATTTCTGCGCTACTCGTGGGAGTAAAAAACAAAAACAACCAACAAAAAAGGGGTCCGGTTCCCCTAAACGAAAACCGGAAGGCACCACATATCCCGCTAAAAACAGGGTCGCGGCACCCCCGAGCCAACCCAAACCAAGTGAGGCCACAAGCTTCAACCCTCAAAAAAAGGTCCCCAAGCGACCACTAACAAACCTGCTCCTCCTTGCGGCACCGTCGCTTCCCAGCGTACACCTGCGGGCATTGCCGCTGCGGGCGATCAGGGGAGCGAATGGTCTGCGAAAGGGCCAAAAATCTAAAGACCGGACCCGACAAAGGCAGGTCATCAAGAAGTCCGCCTGGCCAGCAGAATCCTTCATCGCCTAGCCACCAACTTCACCAAGATCCAGGATGACGTTGCTTGGGCAAAGCAAGTCATCCCAAACTTTTCACTAGAGCAGTTTAGAGGTGCACCAGCCTCTAAACGCCAACATCTATGGAGGAGCCAAGCACCCACAGTCCAGTTCCAAAAAAGTCCAGGACCCACGGAACAAAAGCGATATCCTTCGCAGAAGTAGCGAAGAATCGCAAAATAATCGGCGTCCTGGACGAGAACGATGAAAATGGGAAGATCCCCAAACACCAATGACGGTGGGTGCAAGTCGCCCTTGCTGAAGTGGCTACGGAGGTCCTGAGGGATAACCCGGGACCTCCCTCCTCATGCCTTGATGCCGGATGGTTGAGCCGGACTTACACGAGGCAGTACATTTGTCCCTTACACAATGTAAATTGTACTGAGGCCTCAGTTTTTTTAATGTCCCGGTTCAAAAATAATGTTCTACTGGTATATGAGCGTGTATCGAGATAAATAAAGCGAGGTGTGATTGTAAATTACTTAGTGGAGAGACATTCTTCCTTCTTTTGCGGCAGTAAAATATCCAATTTGAACTGCGGCGAGGTGAGATTGTAAACACGAATTGGATGGAGAGACATTTCTTACATTTTTCGAGGGAGTGAAGTTTTGCCCTGAAGAGACAATTCTTACATTTTTCGAGGGAGTAGAATTTTGTACTGGAGAGACAATTCTTACTTCTTTTGCGGTAGCAGAATTTCCTACTTGAAATTAGACGAGGTGAGATTGCAAAATATAAATATATGGCCACAGACAACTAAATCTAGATACGAGAGGAGCAGCGGAGGTGTTGATGACAAACATTTATAATTTAAATTTTTGCACTTATGGTACCACATTTTATCTGAACTGAAGCATGCACAAAAATACCTCCAAATCGAGGGTATTAGCTTGGAAAAATGTTTATTGAAGCTGAGAAGCTTGAAAATCTTTTTAAAAGAGAGTCGGGAAGAACTGATCCAAAAACCCTAAGAATATGCAACCACAACTTGTGCTAAATTGGACATTGATACACTGCAAACTCAAGTGTTTAGCTGCTAAACACTTAAAGAGTTTAAATCGTTGTAGACGAAATTTAAACACTTAGCGGCGTTTAATGAGTAAACATTTAAGTGTTTAATTAGCAAACGTTTGTAGCGTGTTTTTGGTTATGAATAATACAAATTATGTTGATAGAAATATTAATCAATACTATATTAAAACATAATACTATCATTGCAAAAAGTGAAAAAAAAACAAAAAAAAACAAAAAAAACAAAAAAAATCCAACCCAAGTGCCGTTTTTCCAAGCGGTCCTCCGACTAAGTACAAACCACTTCCAATATTGCTTGACTTCCGTGATAGAACGAGATGCGCTTTACTGAATATGCTAAATGGTACCCTTGGCGGGAGTTAGCATAATTGCGGGAAGTATGGGTCGCTCATATTTTTTCGTCTTATCACTGCAAATCTCAGCTTTTGAAAGTGTTTTATTTCAAAACGCTTAAAACTTTTTATTTTGACGTCACCCATTTGATTAACATTGTAGAAATTTTTTAAACGTTTTGAAATAAAACACTTCTAAAACCTCAGATTTGCAGTGATACTGATAATTTTAAATTCGTAATACTTAAGCATCTTTACGGTTTTATTTTCATATTAACAAAATAACTGTCAACAAAGGCGTAAAAAATTCAGGATAAACTAAGTTAAATAAATGAAAACAACAAATGAAGTAAGAAAAGGCCAAAAAATGAAAAATATATATATTCTAAAATAATTTTGGATGTAATTTTGGTTACTTTTTTTACTTCTGTTTATTACTCAAATAACAACAATTGCATTCTTTTGGCCCTTTTGAAAAAACAATTTAAAAGTTTTTTATCAGATCTCGTAGAGAATTTTGGGACCTTTAATTTAAAAAAAGAAAGAAAAGAAAAAAGAACAATTGTTATTTAACAAATACATATTTTGAGCTATAATTTGGACTGTATCACTTTGAAACCTATACTATTCATTTTTTAAGTTTTATAGAAACTTCCCAGCAAACCAAACTTTTCGAATTCATACAAGTCGGAAGATTTTTGGAAGCAATACAACAACAAAAACTAAAGCTTTGTATGTGGCGATTAGTCGAAACTAATTCAAAAAAAATTCGGAAACCAACTTCCATTGTCAAATCGTGTGTCTTTGAAGTGAAGTGCGCAAGGGCATTTTTGTGAATTTACTTTATAATTCAATTATATATTTATAATAATTTATAATTTATAATAAAATAAATATATTAAAATATTATAATGGAGTCATATAAATTTCACTTGCCATGCCCTTTCTTATTTTATTTTAAAGATTTTAAACCAAAAAAGCCTGTGAATCTGAAGCTTTTATTAGGGGTAAAAAGCTTTGCTAAATCATTACTAAATTTCGTAACGATTTCGTGTCAAGCCCTTCATATATTTTTCGTTCCGAATTTGTTCAGAAATCGATTGCGAATTCGGGAAAAATATACGAATTTCCGCAACTAATTCGTTAAGATATCTTAAAATTTGGTTTGCTTTTTTCAAGCATTATAGTGTAAGTATTATTAATTGAGTGATTTTTTTTGTTTTTTTTCATAATAACTTCCCTGTTTCTTGAAATTCTAGTTTTTTTGTATGATAATAAAAATTACCCGATAAAATTGAATGATTTTATTTTTTTTATTTCTGAAAATAGTACCTCTAAAATGGATCACCCAGGATTTCATTAGAGACACTTCCCACCCCTAAACACTTTACCGTGTAAAAATAAAACGCTAGAGCGTTTAGTTCCCCATAAGTGTTTTATCATAACTAAGTGTTTACCTTCCCAAGTGTTTAATTGGCGAATAAGTTTTTTACTTTTAGACACTTGCGCTTAGGTTAGAATTTTTTGGTAAACACCTTACGCGTTTAATTTCTGTTAAATGCTTTAGGTGTTTAAGAATCAAACACTTTAGCGTTTAGATTTTGTGAATTTAACGCTTCTTCTGTTTTAAAAGTAAACATTAAATACTTTATCGTTTAGAAATAAAACACTAGAGCGTTTTATTTCTCAACACCTGCTAAACACTTGGATTTGCAGTGAATGTATGTATGTGAACAATTTGTTGTTGTACAGTCAGAATATCTTGTAAATGCAAGTGATGAAAAGATAGTAATACATCAGTTCACAAATTCTTTCTATGATTTAGAGGAAGAAGAAATGTTACCGGAAGTGAAGAGGCTAAGAGGCATCTGAAGGCCTCTGGAATAAAAATTGAACTGTGTCAGTACGCCACTGCTCAGGTGAAGAGGATGAGAATGTGGAAACCGTTGGTGAGAGCGCAGCTCGGAGCGAAGTTGACGCATCGACAGACTCCGAGCTGGGCAGAGTCATCGGCAACATGTACACGGAGCACCAGCTCCTCAGCTCAAACATCGACGAAGATATCTCCAGCGACGAAGAAGCGGAGGTGACTGTCGTCGAAGCATACCACCCGAAAAATGGTGCAGGTGGTACAGATAAACATGCACCATTGTAAAGCAGCGTCCGCTCCGCTTTTGCTTCACCTGGCATCAGGCGAAGTCGATGGTGCCCTAGTTTAAGAGCCTTGGATCGCTGGTGGCTTAAGGACGCCAAAATTTAATCTCTTTTATACCAAAGGAAAAAGAAACCCCAGAACAGCTATTCTGGTCAAGAATAATATAAGCACCTTTCTTCTCCCTCAATTTAGTGACAGAGACCTTCCTGTGGTCGACCTAGAGTTAAAACAGAAGAAACTCAGGATGGCCTCTTTGTATCTAGCCCACGATGATGAGGGCCCTCTACCTCATATGGCTTTTCAGGACCTGGTAAGATATACCAATGCTACCAAGGTCATGGTTATGTGACTTTATGCAATTGCACAGCATACACAATATGGCAGCACAGACACCAATGATCGAGGTGAGGTTATTTTTAACTAGCTACTAAGCACCAAACTTGCTATTTGTAACAAAGGTAATGATCCCACCTTCGTTACCAAAAACAGAGAACAAGTGTTGGACATCAGCCTTGTCTCAGACTGCCACTCCGACGGAATATTGGTCTGGAAGGTATGAAGGAACAATCCTTCTCAGACCACAGGTCTATAAAGTTTCAACTGCAAGACTCTAGCTCAACCCCCTTCAAAAAAAACCCCAAAAAGACAAATTGGGGTTACTTATCGCAAAAAACCTTTCCCCTAAGCCACCCCGGAGAAACTCGACAGCATTGTGGACATTTTTACCAGAGCGCCTATGGGTCGTAACTATGAACCAGCTCTTGCGACGCATGGAGGCAGAGGGCCATCACGTCCTGGCGCACGCGGATGACGTTGTCATCATCACAAAAGGAAAATTTCCTCAAGTCCTCTGTGATCTCATGGAGGCGGCGTTACAAACCCTTTCAAGCTGGACTGCCACCCGCGGACTCAGCCTTAACCCAGTAAAAACGGAACTGGTCCTCTTCACGAGGAGGTATAAAACCCCACCTCTAATACCCCCAGCGCAATCATCGCAGCCCTTAGAAGACGCGAATCTGGATTTTGGACCGGAATCAGGGGAGAGCACAGGAAGGTGCTGAACTCTGTTATCGTCCGCACTAAAACCGACTTCTGTATACTCGTGGTTACCTTCTCACGAGGAAATACGGAGTCCACATCCCTTCACCTCGTGAATGAAGAAATAGACCACACAGTTTTCAGGATGCCATAAACTTCTTTACTGATGGCTCTAAGCCCAAGGGTCGAGTAGGAGGAGGAGTCTTTTCCCAGGGCTTGAAGTGTCTCCTTCCGACTACCCGATCACTGCAGTGTATACCAAGCGGAGGTTCTAGCCATACATGAAGCTGTTCTACTAATCAACCAACAAGGCGATAGGAATCTGACTGTCTACATCTTCTCAGATAGGCAGGCGGCTCTGAAAGCCCTGCGCTCTTGCACAACAGCTCTAGAACTATCTCTGAATGTCGCAGATCTCTTAACAAGATGGCTCAGCAGTTCAGTACCCTACTTGTATGGGTGCCGGGTCACCGAAACATAGAGGGAAATTGTAAAGCTGACGAACTGGCTAGGAAAGGCACGACCGCCACTCTCCTTCCAACAAAGGAAAGGGTTGGTATGCCTTGGGCCACTTTTAAACTCCGATGCAAACAGCAGACAATGCAACAAGCAAAGAAACATTGGAGGATCTATATATTAATACGCAAGCGCCTTTTTTGTACAACACTTTAACCGACTCCCACTAAACCGATTTTGCTCAAACTGGTTTTATATGGAAGTCGGAGTCGTAAAGGTGTGCACAAAACAAGAATTATTCATTTATCTCATTTCTGTCACTCAGAAATTAGTATTGTATTTCCCAATATAAAATGATAAAATGACAACAACAGTTTAATACCATGTTCGCACTGAGGCGAAATTACGTGATTTCGGCTATTTTCGTGATTTCGCCCAAAATCACGTTCAAAATCATGTGATTTCCCATATATTCTGGTGATTTCGAAATCATCTCAAATCTCGTAATTTTGGCAAAATTACGAACAAAATCATGTCAAAGCCAATGCTCAAACCCGAAAATCGAATTCAGCCCAATTCAGCACGTCACTATTGATGCTGAAATTGTCAGTTGGACGTTTTAATAACTGATTTGACTTTGAATTTAAGCTTCACATTCTTCAAAATGCAAAAATCCAAGAAATATAAAAGAAAGAAGCCACGGGCTTTGCTAGAAGAGGCGCTAATTAAAATTTGGGCTGAAAAAATTGAAGACTTGTGTGGTGCCAGAAAAAAAAACACCGAAACGAAATCATTTCCAAACTCCAAGCTATTTGTATTGACCTTGTTCTAAAGAACTGGATTAAGAACTTTCTTTCTGGCCGTTCAATCAAGGTAGTATTGGATGGCGTCGAATCCAACCCCCACACCATCTCCGCAGGTGTTCCCCAGGGCTCAATTCTATCACCAGCTCTCTTCTTAATTTTTATCAATGACCTGCTCTCAATCCCCACCAACTCACTTCACAGCTTTGCTGACGACGGTACTCTACGATACTCCTATGGCTTCGATAATGTAAGACAAGCACGCGCCAGACCTTGTCTGCATCACCGTGAATTCATGTGTAATTCAATCAACAGGGACATCAAACTAATTCTTGATTGGGCCGGCAAGAACCGTGTTGAATTTAATGCATCCAAAACAAAGTACTGTCTCATATCCAATAAAACTTGCTCCGACCCTCCTTCTATTTCAGTGGGCAAGAAGAACTTAACGGCAGAACCGTCTCTAAATATCCTAGGCATAACATTAGCCGAAGATCTGCGCTGGAATAATCACATATTCCAAATTGCTAAACAAGCATCCCAATGCCTGGGATTCCTCAAAAGGTGCAAATTCCTTCTCCAGCCGTCGGCCAGGGCTACAATCTACAAGTCCTACCTTCGTCCCCGCCTCGAATACAACTCATATATCTGGGCCGGGGCCCCTAGAACCACCTTAGCTTGGCTGGACAAGGTGCAAAACCGCGCTCTCAAACTTATTGGTGATAGCGCTATTTGCTCTTCAATTGACTCACTAAGCCATCGTAGGAATGTAGCAGCCCTTGCAAAATTTTACCGTTTTTACCACAACGACTGCTCCACTGAAATAAGTAACCTTATGCCTCCACGGCAATATTTCCCCCGCAATACAAGACTTGCCCGCTCGGCTCACTCTCACAGTTTACAGCCCTCATCTTCGCGCACACTCCGGTTTAGAAATTCGTTTATAACAAGAACAACTCGACTGTGGAACAACCTTCCAAAGTCAGCATTCCCGAACTCATACAACACCCAAGAGTTCAAACGCAAGGTCCACCACCATCTCCTCCAACACCCTCCCGACTCCCCCTAATCTATCCTATCTTTCTCTCTACCCTTCGAGCTAAGCTTACTACTAGACATTGCACCATGACGTGTACGACATGACATGACGGACTGGTAGTACAAAGGGTGACACCTGAGCTTAGACTATCACATAAAAAAAAATTCAATTCAGTGCGAACGGTTCTACATAAAAATCGAAAATCACTTTCCAAAATCACGTAATTTCGGCTCAGTGCGAACATGGTATAAGGTAGAAATTACGGATAGCAGATAAACAGAATATAAAAATATATTATTAAGGTTTGTGTATCGACTAAATTTCATGAGCCTAGATTGCTTAGCGAAAGTTTGCCTACCTCCTTTTCGCTTCGCTTTAAACAAATCAAATTGGCATTTCAAAATTTTGTTTGTTTTTGTTTTTGCTTCAACAAATTAGATTAGAAATGAAAATGCATATACATTGCAATACGGCAAGAAAAGTGACACATCAGGAGAGCTGAAAACAAAATTTATTGCCAACATGCGGCAATATCTCAAAACAGCAATTTTGGAGTTGTGCCACTTTTCTTGACGTAGTGCGATATATGAAAGCCTCATTCTGCTTATGTTGAAAGGTTTTTCTTTAAATTTTAATTAAAAAAAATAAAAAAAAATAATAAAACAAAGTGGAAATTATTATCAAAATATATCACGGTAAGGCTGGTCGCACACTGCAGCCGATTCGGCCGAATTTTTTACGGCCGTAATCGGCCGAATTTTTCAAACAATTATTTTCCTATTCTCATTCGCACATTACACCGGTTTTTCGGCCGTTGACGTCCGTAGGTTTTATCCGATCAGATTTGAAGTTTATAATGGAAGTGCGCTCCCATAGAAATGTTGATTAATCTTCCTTTTATTTTATTTAGGATATATTTATATGTGTGACCATTTAAAATGAAACAATTAGCATTTAAGATGGGAACTAACCCAAAGTTCGGCCGAATTTAAAGTTGATATTCGGGTCAATACGGCCGTAAAAAATTCGGCCAAATACGGCCGTAAAAAATTCGGCCGAATCGGCTGCAGTGTGCGACCAGCCTAAGCGATTGTGTTTGTTAAATGAAGAAAGTTTTGTTCAAAGATGCGATTTTAGATGATAATGTAGTTTTTAATTACACTTTTTTAATTAAAACAATCTTTTTTGTTTTTTTAGAACTGGTAGAGAAATTAAAAAGTGGTAATAGTTCAATTAAATTATTACTGAGTTATTGAAATGTGTAGACGTCAAACTTCCACGGGACGGATTGAAAGAAGAGTAGGGAGAGAGGGTCGAATTTCGACCACTGGGCAATACTAGTCTTAATAAATGCACCTTGGCCAAAATAACCTGGCCCCCTTATGATCTCAGGCAGACTACTTCCCTACTAAGCCTCGGGTGACAAGACCTCTCAGTTATAGTGGGAGTGCTGACCGGACAATGTCTGACAGGGACGCATACGACCCGCTCAGGTCTTAAGACCTACGATTTTTTCAGAACCTGGAAAAATCCGGACGAGGAGGAAAGTGTACTACATCTCCTCTGTCACTGCAGAAGGAGATTACCTACATTTGGTGAGCCCTTTCTAAACACGCTTGCGGAAGTCTCGAATATTGGGATCCCGCAACTTAAAAGGTTCATTACTTCCTAGAAATGGTGGAAAGTGGGATCACTATGGGCCTATCCTTTTGGCCTAAGTGTATGAGCTTAAACCAACAGCTCAGCCATATCTAACCTAACCTAACCTTCAATCGAATTATAACTTTCAGCGCATGGGCCAGAGGGTGGAAGTGCTAAGTTCAGTTTATGGTTCTTGTACTGAAAGTCATAATTCGACTGAAACGTTACTTTCTTCAACTCAAACGACTAGTCACGTCACACGACTCGAGACTTTCAGCACAAAGGCCTATATATATTATATTCCAAATCGCTAAACAAATACCCAAAATGCATAGAATGGCTTAAAAGTTGCAATTTCCTTGCAATTTTCTACAATCCCCCAGTGTCATCACAAGTCTTACATTCTAAAAAACTATTGCTAACTCTTACCTTAATCACTTTTGTTAGTATTTAATTTTGTTTTAGCCCATTCAATAATTTATCTAAAACATTTGTTTTAGTCCATTTAATAATTTATCTAAAACATTTGCACGATAAATAAATGTTAATAGTTAGTGTTAAAATTATAATTGTTAAATTTCTTAAACCAAAGTGTTAATAATAATGAGTATTTTTTTATGAATTAAGTGAATAAATGCAAATCTTTTAAGATAATATTAATAAGTGGACTAAATGGTTCTCGGTATCCCATTAGGTCAACTCTCCGTGGCTCTGTTCAGTTATCAGGGAGAGAAATCAACGCTTCCACTGTCTGATTACAACAACTGTCCTCCGCAAACAAGCACCGGGCTTTTATATCTGTAGGCTCTATCAGATCCAAAGCAGAACCGTCGGCAGAGAATTGTTTCTATTGGCTTACGCTAGTCAAGTGACAAGAAAAGCAGAAGAGAGTGCTGCCGCTGCTTTTTCATCTCAAATCCTAATTTTGCTGCTTTGCAAAGCAGATTTTTTAGACATTTGAAACATCTTGTACTTGGCAAGTTGTTTTTAAATAACTAATGGACGCGGAAAATTGAGAATTTATTGTTGTGTGATATTTTACAAAGAATTTATTATTCTTAAAGAATTATTTACAAAGAATTTACTGTCAAATAAAACTTCTGCCGCTGCTGCTGCTTTACTTGGATCTGATTCAGCAGGCAGAATTCTGCCTCTGCCGCTGCTCACAAAGTTGGATCTGACAGAGCCTTGTGGCTTGATGTGCCTATTTGTTCTATTTGGTATCGTTTTTACAGCGGTTTCGTCTTTTGTTTACAGCGGTGGTGCTGTTTCGTTTTAGGTTTACAGCGGCGCCTGTTTCGTTACAAAGAAAATGGGGCTCCCAGGGACTCTCATAGGACTATTTACAATTTGATGTAAATTTTATTGATGTTTACAGAGAGCGCTCGGCGTCTGCCCCAGAAAGTAATTTAGAGATGCCAAATGCCAATTACTCAGTGCAATGGCGGCACGTAAGAATGCTAGTAAGTATTCCACTGTCAAATTTCCCTTGAAAATATACTTGGCGTGTGCAACTCTGTGCTAGTAGGGTAGTGGTTAGTGTATGGTTAGTAGGTACTGGGAAATCTGAGGTTAGTTATATGTGAGTAGATATTCAGACGCAGTTCAGTTTAGAAAGGCTAGTGTACTGGTTGTGGATATTAGTCAAAACAAAATGCCATATTTCCATAACCAAAGTTTCCAATGGTGCCTGTCGCTTTTGAATATTTCTGTAATCTACAAAATCATTGCCCCACAAGCACTCAAAGTCCCTATATAATTCTAAAATCTTAATAGTTTCACTTTCTCTCCACTTCATTTTCAAGTAACAATAAAAAATTAATTAGGCTCAATTTTTCAGGAAACCAGAAATCACTTGTCAAATAATTGTTTACTAACCCACGTTGTCATTGTTCACACGAGGCGTGTTAAGCGGTTAGTTTAGAGAAGCGGAGGATAGTGGGCTAGTAAATAACCCCCCGGGCTATTTACTGGCAAGGACACTACTCACCAGGTTAGTGGACTAACCAAGGGAGTACACTAGCACAAGTGTTCAAACGAGGCATGTACCAGTCACTGGCAACAACCAGTAGTCGTCACGTACTAACCCTTTGAACTCGCCAATTTGAACGCCGCCTTACTACTAGTAGATATTGCACTAAAGCACAAGTGTCGGCGATTCCTTGTTTGTATACGCTTCGACGTAAATAAAAACATCCCCATAGAAAAAATTTGCGAAATAGTGTAAATGGATTCCACATTTTTTTTAATCTCGTTAAATATTAATGAGCAGAGACTATCATGAACAGGATGTGTGAGACATTTAAATAAAAAAAATTAAGAATTAAGAAAATTTTCGATATTTTAAAAAAAAATGATCCCAAGAATTTCTTGTTAATATCCGCAAAATCGAAAATTCCAGACAACCACACAAAAAAAATGCGCAAATATTTTATATGGCGCCGGAACTCAGTTTTAATGTGTCATAATTTTCGTTAAGTTTTCTGGTCTAGAAAATACGTTTTTTAATAACTGTCAAACAAATTCGTTTTTAATTATCGGCAAGTGTCAATCAATATTCCGCAGAAGGAATCTTCTTCGGACTGAATGTTTTTTTTTGGGAAAGTATTTCTCAAAAAAATCTTGTTTATTATTTAGCTTTTTTGAAAAGGTTACGCCATTTGCATATATTTTCGTGATGTGTTAGTGTTAATTGATTTTTTTGGAGAGTTTTCTGACTTCATTTAAATTGATTCATTTTTGGAGTCTCTTTAAGCAGAATCGAATGTTTTTGCATAATCAAAATGTTTTTTTTGTTGTGTAGCCATAATTAATAATGTTATGAATATTTATTTTGTCACGGAAGTTTTTGGTATGCAATGAAATTTTATATTGTATATAGTTTGATGGAGATATTAATCCGTGGTGGACTATTGTTGCTGCAATAACGATGAAAAATATTTGAATGCGGGGCGAACGGCCCTATTGATGATGATGATGGCTCTATGTGATGCTTTCGCCTTAACCTTAGACTATATTGTTGCTAAAATTTGTTGTTGCGCCTAAAAAGTGTGTTACGCAAATTTTATTTTATGTGGTTTGTTTATTGGTTGATTGTGAAATTATTATAAAAGGGAGTTTTGAATGGCATTCAAAATGGCTATTGTTATTTTTTTTTGTTGTGACTGTTTTAGTGGTTGTACTTGAAATGTTGATATTATTATTAATCTGGGTTTTTAGGTTTCCATTGTTATTTTTAGTTACAAAAAATAAACGTGTAATTTTTCCTGGATGGATGACTCTGAACATTGTATTATATCTTTGATTTTTCTTTTTTTATGTGAAAATCTAAGCTAAGTGTCACCCTCTTGGAGTTCAACCGGACTTACACGAGGCAGTACATTTGTCTCTCACACGATGGTAAATTGTGCGAGACCTCAATTTTTTTAAATGCCTCGGTTCAAAAATAATGTCCTACTGGTGTATGAGCGTGTATCGAGATAAATGAAGCGAGGTGTAATTGTAAATTACGTAATCGAAAGATATTTCTTACTTCTTTTGCGGAATTAAAATATCCAACTTAAACTGATATGAGCCGTGGTGAGATTGTAAATACGAACTGGATAGACATTTCTTCCATTTTTCGAGGGAGGGGAATTTTGTACTGAAGAGACATTTCTTACTTCTTTTGCGGTAGCAAAATTTCCAACTTGAAATTAGGCGAGTTGGGATTGCAAAAGATGTATAAATACAAGCAAATGGAAGCATAGATTTCTTACTTACTCGAAGCAGTTTAATGCATATTAGAATTAAACTCGTAAAAAAGCTCTTCATTGGTATTTATTTTGTTTCTTTTTTAATTTGCTTGTTTTTGTCATTTTGGCATTACAATAGCAGATCGCCTCATTTGAAGTATGACATTGAACTGGTTCAAAAAAAAAAGAGGCACCTCTTACAAACTCATTTTATAATCCTGTCCTACCCAACACTAAACAATTTATACTTCCAGCTCGTCATATCTTCTCTCGACTGCTTAAACGCATTCCGCCGGATCGTTGTTTATGGAGAGTTGACCAAACAGAAAGCTCGGTGGCCACTTGTTAACTATCCTATATGAGAGAAGATAGGCTAATATGATCGGGCTAGTCCCTTCCAAGTAAGATTGATGGGAGTCTAATAACTTCACCTGAAAAAAAACTATTACTGGACGAGCAACATGCCTCGGATGCGACGACGACGACCACATGGCAATGAAAATGGTAAAACGTTTTAAGATTTTTCACATGAAACGTTCGTCCTCTTTACAGAATTCGAGCTGCAGTACAACATCTAGCCGATACGCATATGGAGATCGATGGAGATCTCAACTAACACCAAATTGCGGCTGTTCAACTCCTCAACGTTAAGGCAGGTCTTTTGTATGGTTGCGAAACATGGAAAGTGTCACCCAATTCATTCATCACAAGGTGCCTACAAGTTTTCATCAACAGATGCCTACGTCGCATCCTAAAAATCGATAGAATTACAAATGAAGACCTATGGGGCCGTGCTGGCAATGAAAGGATAGACTACGAAATCAGGCAAAGGAAATAGAATTGTATTGGCGATACACCTTGCGACGAGAAAATAGCGAATCTAGCCAAACAAGCTGTTGACCGAAACCCGCAAGGAAACCTTAGTAAAAATAAGACTCGCCCGCATACTTAGCATGAAACAGGGATGCCTGAGTGAAAATTCTACTTTTCCAAATGCTGCTCGCTACAGGCATTGTACCAGTAAAAGACGCACGGAATAGTAGAAACGAAGCACGGCACGCCCATACTTGTTCTAGACTAAATGGAGCAAAATTGGAGCTTTCAAAAATTTTATAATACGAAGAAAACGGGCAGTTATTTTGATGACCATAAAGGGTGCCATTGGCACACTTATCGATTGTTTAGGTTAAGCAGCACTGGAGGCGGCTAGTACTTAGTTGGGGGACCGGTTGCTGCATTTTTAGATTTTCATGCCTGTAGCGGGATCGTGCATACCTCTAGCGAGTGCATTTTGAGATTTTCATGCAAGCGAATCAGACTCGAATCAACACAGCTGTGCACTACTCAATGAAATGCCCAGAGCTTTGGGATGCCAAATTGAATGATATCAGAATCAGAATAGGGACCGGTGGAGAGAACAGTTGCGAAAGGCCAAGACCGGATCCCGGTTGTAGAGCTGTCAAAGTAATGGGGCCCATCCACGGTCCAACTAGTTGGCCAAACTGAGTTGTGTTGTCACTGAATCGAAGCGTATATGGGGCAGTTGGCAAACTGATTTGACAGTTGGGGTTTCAGTTGGGATAAATCAAAATCTTTTAATTGTAGGGGGCGGGGACAAGAATTTGGGCAAGTAGTCGCGCTGTGTGTATTTCAGTTTGGCAAACTACTTGAATGAACTCAAGCCTGAATTCGAAGAATATATTTTTTTTTGAAGTTTATATTTTTTTATTGTTTTGCGTTATTTTTAATTTTAATTATGAAAATTTACATAATATTAAATTAGTTTCAGAGATATTTTTAGAATAGATCATTTATATTTTTAATCACAATTGCACATGCAAAGGCTCTATCATAGTCGCTTTTAGTTTGACAAACCAATTCGCCTCCCTACTCTATTTAGAGGTTGTCAAGCATACATACATAGATTTATTTGTAGTGTCACCTCTCACTATTTTCTTAGAAAAATTTCAAAAATGCAAGTCATTCCTTACTCACACAAATGTTATTTTCATAAATAAATAAACGTTACAAAAATACAAATCGCCTTGAAACGTGCATTTTATGTCACTCATCGGAATTAACACTGGGATTTCTGCTGATGCGGTTTCATCTTACAAGAAAAACTCAACACCGAAAAAAGGGCCCTGCCGAAAAATTTAAATAAACAACCATAAGCCGATATCTGATGGATTTAGGATGCTTCCACTTCGACCAAACTGGGCATTCTTTTTCCATGAAATGACAATTGTAAGGACATTGAATGAAGGAGGCACCACCAACAATGGGTGAATTTCTTTTCCTGTTGCTATTGTACGATCTCTTTTCCTTCATCCGAAAATGGAGAGAAAAAATCCCTTTTTTTCGTTCATTCCCTTTTGGCTGCATCATAAACAATAATATATGTCGCCGTGTGCAGTGCTCTATTGTTATTTATTGTAAGGAAAAGAGGCGCACAAAATTAGGGTAAAATTTTCATTTCTTTTTTTTTAAATAGAGAGAAGACCCTTTCTTTTCGAAATTCCTTGCCTTGTTGTTGTTGGTGGTGTTGCTGGTATTGTTATTATTATTTTTATTATTTTCGTCGTCGTCGTTTTATTTATTTTTTAACTTAAAAGGAAACGTGATCTTAAGAAAATTTTAACGATTTAGACTAGACACACACAGACTCTAAAAAATATGAGACTTTTTCGTGACATTTAGAATTTTTACGATAATTTAATTCAAGGTTTGCTGGGATTTTTGCCTTACAGCACAGGTCGTACATATCCTATTATATAAAACCCGATTGCGTGAAATAATCCCGCAGATCAGATTAACGCACACATTATATAAGATAGCATTGCTTTGATTTTATTTGGCAGGCGTTCTTGTGATACAGCACGTTTCATTTGAATTTTATTTTGCCTTGTTTCACTGTAAAACCGAAAAAAAAAACGATGGAAAAGGACGAAAGTCACGCGCACAACTACAAAACAATGTCAATGGGATACGTGCAGAGTCTCATAATAGGACTTAAATTTTTTTTTATGTGGAAGACTAAAACTCAGGGAAAACCCTTTGTACTGTCAACAATCTATTTTCTTCGCATAGAGTGCAATGTCAAACAGCAAGCTCTAGTCGATAGATAGTGAAGGGGAAGAGAGAAGTAGGAAGGAACTACCACAACCACCTAAACCCAACCATTTCTATCAGGGCAATGAGAAACAACTCGCTGGAGTGTTATGCCTCCTGAAACGAGTTGAATCCCATCAACCAACCGATGACATGCGCTTGGTGGAGCGGGGCAGTGCTAGCGGAAAGCTATGACAGGGGAAATGAGGAATGTAAGTAGGGAAGAATAAAGAAGGCGGGAAATGCGAAGGACCGTGAGGCTCTATCAGGATTCGAACCCGGGACCTCTGGGATAGTAGCCAGGCGCCTTACTCCCTAGACTACCGAGGCGATCAAGCACATTTTCAATCTAGCCATTGAAATATGATTGGGGGCCAAAATGCATGCAGATGAAACTTTTTCGCCAAAGGGTGTAACTCCCCCTATTCTAAATATTGTGACTAGTCATAACTCACAATCTTTTCGTGACTCGTGCTTGGCATTAAGAGTTTTGTGACTGTCTCAACTCCTTTAGTAATCTAAACATCCAGTCACAAGAAAAATCTTAAATAATGTTCACCTATAATGATGAATGTGTATTAACCCTAGTAAAAATGTGCTGTGCGCATTTGTTCGCTATGCGTGCTAGCTGTGGCGCCGTGCGTGCTAGTGCGTACCTGATGCATGCTAGCTGCGGGCGAGTTTAATTTTTACTCGGAAATGTAATGAGATAAAGGAAAATCTGGACAACAACGTAGCCAACATACGCTCAGAAAACATTGATACAGTAAAGCAGAGTGTATGTGAAACGTCCGAGCCTCTCATCGATGCTGGTGGGTGTGCGTGTCGACTCTGTGAGAAATTATGAAAAATATGCTAGAAACTTGCTCTTTATACTCCTGTAGCCTGCTCTATTTACACAGTCACAATTTGAATAGCCGTTGTAACTGTTTGCGGATTGTTAAAATTACAAATACCAAATTGTCTCAAGTTGAGAGTCACCGCGCACATTTGTGATTGCGTTGTGACTGGTTTTTTCGAATATGAGTGTACGTAGCACTTTCTATGACTGGATCAACTCGTTGCTGAGAACTCGCAAAGTAATTGTCTCTAATTTTGAAGGTTGTCTGGAAGGATCACTATAGTAAAAGGATGTTCACAGAGAGGAATCTTATTTCTACTTCTATGGTGACTTGTTGTAGAGTTAGACTAATAGACATTAGAGACAGAAGGGATCATAGATCGTTGTGGACGTGCCGCAGAATTTTTGGATTCACATGCGGTCTTTTTTTTTAATTGAAAGTCTAAGCTTAAGTGTCAGGATTTATACTACGAATCCGTCATGTTATTCGAGTCATGGTGCACAATGTTAAGGGTAGTCTAGAGGAAGAATGAAGAGGAGACGGTATAAGTTCATTGTTTTAAGCAGCTGGCTGGGAGTAAGAGATGCAATCTTCGGGGTTAGCAAGAGACAAGTTCGTCGCCTCCTGAAACAAGTGAATTCTTCTAAGCAACCGGAAAAAAGGATGTGGCGCCGGCAGTACTAGACACTACCAGCTGAACAATAAAATGTACCGTCCGCTAGGTGAAGGCTTGACCTAAGCGGAACTTTGATACCCTATTATTAACCGGTTAAGTCGGCTGTTTGCCGGCAATTATCTTGGTGGCCATAAACGGTGCCATTGGCATACTTAGCAGACCGGTTTTCGTTCGATTGCGTAGGGCAAGCAGCATTGGACGTGGTTAGTACTTAGTTGGGGGACTGCTTGGTAAAATGACACTCGCGATTGGAATGATCTATGCCGATGCATTTATAGATATTCATGTCTGCAGGGCCATTCCATGAAAATTCGACAAAAAAAAAGAAAATTTTGGACACGACCTACTCCGATTTCCTTTATATTTGGTACATTTGGTACTTATTTATCTACAAAAAAGATAATATACATTTTTGTCGTAAAATGTATAGTTTTTGAGATATAGAATTAAACCCGTTTTCCTTCACTGTAACTTTAGCAAGAGGATGGGGATGATGCCATTTTGAATTTAAGCTTATAAAAATATATAAAATCATTTGGTAAAAAAAAATCGCATGCGGTACAACCTATTGGGTGGTTTTTGATGGTTTTGGCGGGTTGCCCAACCCCAAAGAAAAATTCTAACAGCGCCATCGTGTTCAGCATCCTCGAAAACGGGTGGGGGAGGTACTCTTAGTCCGGCTCAAAATATTTACGTGTTCGTCCGATTCACACACGCCACTACGTTTGACAGGCTGTGCTTTAAAAAATTCTACTTCCCAAGCGGTCTTCGATCCCAGCATGAGACTTAGGCAATTTTCTTCAGTGTTGCCAGTCAAAACATATAAAAATTTGGAGAAAATCCCTCGTTGGCTTTTTGAGATCCCCAAGGATAAAGGATACTTAAGATGTCCTTTGAATCCTTTTTCGTCGAATGTCCTTTTTGGCGTTTTTATTTAATAGTTTGAAGGTTTTTCTTCAAAATGATGTATATATCACCGCGCTAGGATAATATTTGCACTTTGTACGATTTTTTAAAGGAACTTGTATTATGCAAATTTCGAAATGTTTAAGTACCGTTATTTATGAAACTACCCAACATTTTGGCAAAATATTGTACCTACGTAATACTAGTCACTAGTACTCCAAATGTACCAAATATGAAGGAAATCGGAGAAGGTCGTGTCCAAGCCATTGGTCGAATTTTCATGGAATGGCCCTGTAGCGGGAGCGTGCATACCAGTTTGGCAGGCGCGTTTGTTCGCTATAGCGGGCGCACTGGTCACCGCATAGCATTGAAATTTTGCATGAAAGTCCGTGGGTATCTCCCATGATACACCTAGAAGGCCGATTTTCGAAATTCAAAATGGCCACACTCGAAATTGAAAATGACCGCGCAATATGGCCGAGGAATTTTGCCGATTTCAATGAATGTCGGTCTCTAGGGGGTTTTAAGGTCGAAAATAACGAATTTTTGGTCAAAACCAAAAAAACACAAAAATTCAAAATGGCGGCGGCTAGAAAAATAATTGTCCAAAAAAAAATAAGCCACAGCCTTATTTATCCGAGAAGCCCCCGATTTTTTTAATGTATGCACAAGGGCATATACATTAAAAGTGGTTGATCTCGATCTTATTAAGCCGTGTTTCTCCCATGGTTCAGCTGTATGTAGATGGTTCAAGAGTTGGAAAATCTTTTGAAAATCTTCACATCCTGGCTTTAAATGGAAAAACATTGAACATACTGTATCCTGAAGCTCTATCTAAGCAATCGATTCAGAATTGATCAACAAGATATTTTGGAAAAATGGTAAGGACAAGCGAAAATATAAGTATAAGTATAAGATTACCAGAAAGATCCATAAGTTTGTCACGGGCAACAACCCCGTGTGGGTCTTACTAATACACAATAATAGTTAATAATGAGAAAAATAAATAAATACATAGAAGTAAAACAATTAATAAATACCTTTGTTCCATCTGGCAAAGAGTTGAGTCCTAATCCCTGCATTACAATTTCTTGTAGCTTTTCTAAATCGGTCATTTTCTTTTGGAATACTTTGTTATTATTATTATTTTTATTATTAATATTATTATTATTACTATTTGTTAAGTGTATGGAATCATAAAATTCATCATCATCATCAATATTATTATCATTATCATCATCATTATAATCGTAGTCACTGTTATTAATATCTATCAGTCTTCCATCATATACACTTTTTTTATTAAATATATTATTATTATCACTTAATAACTGATTATTATTTTTATTATTATTATTATTAACATTAATAAATTCACTCTGTTGTTTATTATTATTATCGTATTTGATACTTAATATATTTGAATTATTATTATTATTTTGATTATTATTATTATTATTTACGCTTAAATTATTAAATTCACTACTACAATTTGTAAATGTTACTAATAATAAAAGTATTTGGAAAATTGGCAAATGTAAAAGCAGCAGCAGGTCACAGTTAGTTCGATATAATTTTTTATATTTATTAATATTATTATTATTATTATTGATATTATTGTTAATAACATTTAATTTTTTATGCGTTTTAAAATTTTTCATTGTTTTCTCTTTTGAATGATTTTTGCATAAATTTTCAATTACTTTTTTATCATTACAATTTTCTATTCTTAAGTAAATTGATGTCATTTTATTTTTCTTTTTAATTAATTTTTTATATTTTTTAAACTTTTAATATTTTAAATTTAAGAAAACAATTTAATAATATATATATATATATTTTTTTTTAAAAATACTGTGTTTTTTTGTGATTTTAATTTATAATTAATTATTTTGTTGTGATTTTTTTTTTAATTTTTCGATGTATTTTACTTTTTATTTTTATTTCACAATTACAAAAATTATTAATATTAATATTAAATATTATTAATATTAAATACTATTAAATTCTCTTATTCATCGGATGCGTGGTTGCTGTGTGTGGTCCAACTTAGGTGAAATTTCTGACAAAACTGACTTCGAAAAAATGTTTTTGGTGATTTTCTAAACAAACGTCGGTGTTCTTAAGTTAAAGAAAAAATATAAAAAAACGGGGGGGAAATGTTTCTTTTTTTTCCGGGTTTTTTTATGTGTGTATCTTCATCTTTTCTTTATTTATTTTTTTTAACAAGAAGAAAAACCCCGCGAAGTGAATGAGTGAAATTGGGTGGTTGTAGGAAGGCGGGCGCCAAAAAGAGAGGCACTTTATTTATTTTTGTTTTAAATATTATAAATATTTTTATTATTTTATAATTATTATTATTTAAATATTTCAATAGAAAAAAAAAACTAAAAAACTTCTATTATTTATATATATAAAAACATATTATTTTATATTTTTTTTTTAAATTTTCAATGCACCTTAACTCAAAAAAAAAATTAAAAAAAAACTGGCAATATATAATATTTTTTTTATTTTTCAAAAACAACGTTTTCAGGCGCTCACAGGCGACAACGACGACGATATGCAAGGCACACACGATCTTTTATATTTATAATAAAATAGTTCTGTTCAACGTAAGAAGACAACAGAAATGTGAATGCGCGACTATCCCGGAGCCACCGAAGTCTTGGCTCATACTCAAAAAAACTACCGCGCGGCGCTCGTCTTAACTTGGGCTGCTCTGCTGATATAATATGGTGGTGAGAAGACTCTGTTGCGTTTTTGTTTTGTTACCGTTCCATACACACCTTTTCCTAAAAGGCGAGAAACGAAGAAGTACACGAAAATGTAAAAACAACAACAACTACGAGAGAAAAAAATACGAAGAAAAAAAACCATCCTCATCGAAGAAAACAACAACTGAGCAGCAAAAATGATGAACGAACTAAAAAAGACTCTCTATGGTGGGTGCTACATATATATCAGCAAAGCACCTACTATAGGACGAAGAGGCATGAGTATATGCTATAATCCAACCAGCTCAGGCCACATACATATATGTATATACATCTGAACATATTTAAAAGGCGAAAAGCTACATTAAGGTAAGAAAGACAATTAGTATAGTATAGCGCAAGAGACTAAAAACCAAAGAAGAGATCGAGAAAAGGAGAGCTAGATGGCGATATTTTGTATAGAGAATGAGAATAAGAAATGAGGTAGGTACTACAGAATACAAGCGCCGGATTAAGAGATATTTCTACCTGGTTAATTCTGGGTCTCTTTCGCCTTTTAATGACAGGCCACTTAAGCGATACTTAGAGCCTATATAGGCAACAAAGAAGAAAAAAAAAAGAATCTAAAAAAAAAATATAGAAAAAAAATCACACAATTCTGAATTATAAATTTTTTTTGTGTTGTCTTTAATAAAAGTCAACAAGAAGACGACACTAAAGATTTTTTGTGTATGACGGTCGGGCTCTTTAAGATGCACACACTATATATATATATACATACAGGTATAATGCAACACCTCTTCTATGCCATCCATCCTCTATGCATGCATGTTGAGCTTTCGAGCCACAACAGTCGGTTATATGCACTCAAAAGCGCGCACCTTATGACCTGGGCCGCGGGGTGCAATGTTGTTATTATTATGATAAAAGTCTCCTCAGACTCTCTACACTATCAACAAGCAACACACAGAGAGAGAGAAGGAGAGTGATGATGGGGTGCTGGGACTGTCCAATGCGATTTAATTTTTTTCTCCCTTAAAAAATACAAAACCAACGAAGATCTGCAATCTTAACATTATTAATAAGACAGGTTCACTGATACTTGATTACTCAACAATTAAGACCAATCGTCCCCTCTCATCCTTGTGCACCAGCACCAACCATTCAAATACAGTGGCAGCTCTTTTACTATACTAAAAAAAAGTTTTTGGTAGTGGGGACGACAGTCACATAATTATAATCATAAAAAACGAATTGAAAAATTTTATGGAACAAGGTAACTACTCCGAATTTGCATTCACCTGTGCTCGCTCTTCTCATTGCGCGCTCTCCCATACTATCTATAATCACATAAAATTCAAAATAACCACCAACCAAGAAAATATCCACTACTAGACATCAACTTGGAGATTTTTCTGATTTTTCTTATGAACACTTAAAAACAATAATAAAAAAATACGATTAGGGGGGATTCCTTTGGAAAATTACCTGTGTGTGAAGGAAAAATTAAATTTGAAAAACTTTTCATTAATAAAAAAAAAATCAGCGAGAAAGGTATTTTTCCGGCATGGGGATTCCCAAGCGCCTGCCTCATTGCCGTCCGTCCGTGTGTAAATATCATAAAAAAAATATTTTTGTATTTTGTTTTTTTTTTTAAATAAACCCAAAAAAAATTCTCGATAAGTTATGTGTGTTCTGATTTTGTAAAGTAATTTTCGAAGCGCCTATGACAAAAATAGATGAGGGGAAAGACATATTTTTTTTGTTTTTTTTTTTTGGTATTTAGGTGGTTTTCCATTTTTCTTTTCTAGTTAAATCGTAAAAAACTAAAAATTTTTTGTTTTTCCTGTTACAGAAATATCAACGCACGTGCTACAAGTGCGTTCTTTAGTTAGTTATTTATGGAGACTAACCCACTTTTAAATGTATGCTCACAAAAATAAGCTAATCTTCCTTTTTTTATCACTCACTACTATTCCACAAAGCTCCTTTTTTTATGTGGGAAAACCAAGGTTTTTTTTTTCTTGTGTGAGGTACTGGGTCCATAGGTACTGCGGCCATTCATTTGGCCTATTGTACTACACCCCTATACCTCATATTTTTAAGCCAGACCGCTTGAACAAGTTCAGCCCCTGCAAACATTTACATTCGGAAACGATTCGAGAACGACACGCAAAAGCGAGAGCTTGCTTCGAACTCGGGCTCGTAAACGACTCGTAAACGAATTCGAAGGCAATAAAAGCGGAGCAAGATATCGAAACCAATGTACTAGGAAAGCTTTTATGGTTGGTTTTGAAGCTTTTCTCGTACCTTTCGCAAGCAGTTTACGAATCGAGAATGGTTCGAGAAAGCGAGCCTCCGAGAAAAGCCGAGAAATTGTTTGCAGGGGCAGTCTGCCTAGTGGCTTGTCGCTTAGACTTGAATAATCGAGCAGGGACTCTTCGAATAAAGAAACCCTGCTCCTCGCTATTGCGGGGCATTCACAGAGGACGTGGAGAGCAGACTCATCCTCCTCCGGGCAAAGCCTGCACGTGGGGTCCTCCGCTTTTCCTATCCTCCATAAGTGGTAATTTAGGACGCAGTGTCCGGTAATCAAGCCAACAAGTGTCCTGACATCGTTTCTACTGCGCCCTAACAATTTCTTGGCCGTGTTAGGAGACGGCCCAGGCAGGAACCGCTTAGAGTTAGCCAATCCAGGCGCGGACCTCCAGCGTTCAGTATGTTTCATTAAAGTCCGATCGGCTAGGTCCTCGCTCGAGACCAGCGCCCAGATAGCCATTCGCTTTCAGCCGCAGCGCCGCGTTTATCGCAGATTTCTCTACCTCAAGGTGGAGTGGTACCAGATTGAGGAGAGTCTCCAATGCTGCCGTCGGGGAAGTGCGGATGGCTCCAGTGATGGAAAGGCAGGCCATTCTTTGAATTTTGCACAAATTGGTTATGAAACCCTTAAGCGCCGTTCTGTGCCACCAAACTAAAGCTCCATAAGTTACTGTGGGCCTGACGATGGTGGTGTATATCCAGTACATGGTTTTCGGCTGCAAACCCCATATGGAGCCACAAGCTCTGCGGCAAGCCCACAGGGATCTGCGCGTTCTGCTCATCAGAGTATCCATGTGCTGGTTCCAGTTGAGCTTGGCATCTAGCGTCACTCCTAAATATTTGGCTTGTTGTGAAAAGCCTATAGTTCTACCTGTGAGTGTCGGCTCCGAAAGCCCCGGTAGTGATCGTTTCCTGGTAAAGGGAACGAGAATCGTCTTGTCGGGATAGGCTTTTAGTCCTACGCTGTCGCACCAACTAGATACTAGATCTAGTGCCTGCTGCAGACGTCTTGACATGGCTCCTTCAGTTTTGTCCGTTACTACGATGACGACGTAGCCTTGGGCGAAAAAGTTGCGGCCGTTGAGTAGTTCCAGGAGTTCATCTACAACAAGGCACCACAGAAGTGGGCATAAAACTCCTCCCTGCGGACAACCTTTTGCTATAGTGCCCTCCAGGGACCCCTCAACATGAGAAACCATTAGTTTGCGAGTTCTCGGCAGAAAGTGCTACTTAGACTTCGTCTACTTAGAGCCTTAGCTATAGTATCAAAGGATGTGTTGTCGAAGGCTCCTTCGATATCGAGGAAGGCCGCCAGCGCAACTCCTTTGTTTAGTGCTGCGCCTTCCAGCTTGAGCACCAGATTGTGCAGTGCTGTCTCAGTGGACTTGCCCGCCTGGTACGCATGCTGATAGGAGCTTAGTGGTTGGCGTTGAAGATAAGTTTCCCTTATCACCCTGTCGACAATTTTCTCCATTGTCTTCAAGGCAAAAGACGAGAGACTTATCGGCCTGAAAGCTTTAGCCGAGGTGTAGTCCGAATGCCCTGGCTTGGGTATAAATGTTATATTGACATTCCTCCAGACAGATGGGATATAACCATGTACGAAGGAAGCCCTGAATATTTTGCATAATAAGGGAGTGACCAGGCCGCAGCCCTCCCGTAACATAATGGGATAGATCCGGTCTGCTCCAGGGGACTTGTATGGTTTGAACGATCCTATCGCCTCCCTAACTGCTTCGTGATTAAACACGGCGTTTGCTTCTGTCCAGGCAGCTTTGGTCGCTTTAGAAAGTGAGCCTGTTAGTTGCCCAGCAGTAGCTGTATTCCCATTTGAATAAATGATTGTGCCTGGGAAGTGTGCCTGGAGCAATATTATCAAGGTTTCTTCCCTAGACTGTGTGAAAGAGCTGAGGGAAGTTAGCAATCAACCTTTTTGTACTACCAGTCTGTGATGTCGTTCAGGTCATGGTGCAATGTCTAGCAGCAAAAGCTTGGTTTGAAGGATAGAAGAGAATATGGTAGATTAGGGGTGGGACGTAGAGGGTGTTGGAGCAGCTGGCGATGATAGATTTCGATGGGCTGTTAATATCTGGGTTGGGACACAATTAGAGCGCTGAGCTGAAATATTTTGCAGCCGTCGTACTTTCGTGAAAACCTTTTTCGTAAAAAAGGCAGCATGTTAAGGCCCGTCCTCACTACGCGGACTTAGAATCCACGCGCTTTTGGTCGTACGGCCAGCCAAAAGCGCGCGTGATCTTTTAATTTTCTGAGTCATGAGTGAGAAAAAATCAATTCTCATTTGAAACGGCGTACGCGCTTTTGAAAAGCTCATAGTGTGTGGACGCACAATGTACCTTTTTAACCACAGCCTTTTGTCGGCGTTGTTTGGCCGCACGGCCTTTACCATGGACAAAGCCATAAAAAAGTCGTAAAAAAGTCATAAAACTCTATATGAAAAAAAAAGGCAAAAGCGCGTACGACCCAAGACCGCGTAGTGTGGCCACACCATTAGGAAAGATATTAGATCCAACCAGTCCTAAAATCTCCTAGAAAAATAGGCATTATTGGAGATTTTTTTATGACAGTTTGGAATGAGACAATTTCATGAAACTCTGGTATACATTTATTTGATCCTTTAACTGTACAAAAAAAAATTTTTTCTTCGGAAAATTGAGATATGGTCCGTAGATATGGTCCGTAAATGTGACAGGCCTCCGCGCGCATAGGCGAAACGGCGTGCACACCCCACCTTCCGCATCTCATCTGAAACAGGAAATACCACAATTTTCTTGTTATTTGAACCACAACTTGTCGAAGAGAAAAATAAAAATAAATTTTTTTTCATAAAAAAAACAAAGTTTGAAAAAAAAGTTCAAAAATTCATGAAAATTTTCCAGGTTTTTCGGAAGACCTAAGCCAGGGGAAATTTTTTTTCTGAATTTTCGTCTCGACAATTTCTGCGAAATTTCATTTTCTTTCGATTGCTTTTTGTCTGAAGTCAATCGGACAAAAATTGCGGTCTGAGGCTTGCACGCCAGTTTGAAAAATGCTGTTTCGAGAAAAACAGATTTCGAAGGGGAAATGGGAAAATACATAAGCGCATGTTTTATCCCGTCGCACAGTGGTCTGAAATCCCCAAAACCTGGACAAAATTAATTTAATACCGTGAGAAAAATTATTTTTTTATGAAAATCGGTATATGGGAGTTTTCGGGGTCCCTGAGTAAGAATCCGTTATCAGATTTTCAAAAAACAAAATGGCGGATCCAATATGGCGACCAAATTTATGAAAAATTAAGCAAATTTGATGAAAATCGGTATATGGGGGTTTTCGGGGTCGCTGAGTAAGAATCCGTTATCAGATTTTCAAAAAACAAAATGGCGGATCCAATATGGCGACCAAATTTATGAAAAATTAAGCAAATTTGATGAAAATCAGTATATGGGGGCTTTCGGGGTCGCTGAGTAAGAATCCGTTATCAGATTTTCAAAAAACAAAATGGCGGATCCAATATGGCGACCAACTTTATGAAAAATTAAGCAAATTTGATGAAAATCGGTATATGGGCTTCAGTCGTGATTGGTGACGAGATTTGTAAGTCAATCGAAATGCATTCGGGTTTTATTATTGAGAATATAAAATATTTTTAGATTCCAATAAATTGCGAGTACAATCATTAAGGTGTTTTTGTTTAATTCTATTTGATATTATATCGATTCTACGTAGTTCAGTGTTTAAAAATGTCTTTATCTGATCACACATTCGTTATTTGCTACTTTAAAGAACCCCAGATACCGATTTTCATTGGAATCGGAATACAATTGGCAAATTCGTCGGCCATATTGGCGCGGCCATTTTGAATTTTTTAAGTTTTGACCACAAATTCGTTATTAGCGACCTTAAAAACCCCTAAATACCCACTTTCATTGAAATCGGAACACAATTTACGAATTCATATTTGGGTGGCCATTTCGGTAATTTTTCAGCGGCCATTTTGAATTTCGAGAATCGGACTTCGAGACGTTTCATGGGACTGGTGCGCCCGCTATAGCGCACACATACAGAATCTTTCTTTTATTAATATAAGATGATATAGATGAAAAAAAAGTTAATATATAACCCCTGAATAGGACGCTCAAAACTATACATTGAGCAAATATGTAGTATATCGGGGATAGAATGACATGGAGCAAGCAGGAGCAGCTGATTTTTTTATATGTTTTGCAGAGATGATTAATAAACAATTACATGCGTATTTCGTAGTGGAAGTCGGTGGAAGTTTGTACTTAGCCATCAATTCATAAGCCGAATCGTTATTAAAATACCACAATTTACTACATATTTGATCATAAATAAACAATACAATTATTTATTTATGTTCATTTCAATAACACAGTATAATTGTACTTACACTCTGGAGAAGAATCCATTTTACACAAAATAAAACGGGTAAACGTACTGCAATATCCACGGAAAAACGTAACACGTGTTTTTGCTCGGAGAAAACGCGCTGCGTGCAGCGTGTTCGACGCTCACTTTCCAAATGGAATACAAAAGAGATTTCGAACATCTGCCTCTTGCCAAGGGCCTTGAAATACTCCAGGGGACCACTATACCTAACCCACGTGAAAAAAGAACTAACTGAAAATATATAGTGTAAAAATCATAAGTAATATATAGTTTAAAAAACTAAAAAATACGCTTTGATTTTAAAATTAACTAAAAAGTAAAAAATAATTTTGAATGTAAAGTTTTTATTGCTCCAGCCAGAACATGGAAACAACCTACCTTTCGAAATGTAAAACAGCGTGGGACTCTCTTCCTATATTTATTAACACCGGACATTTTCGCTAGCGGCCCACGCTTTTTTACATTTCGAAAGGTAGGTTGTTTCCATGTTCTGGCTGGAGCAATAAAAACTTTACATTCAAAATTATTTTTTACTTTTTAGTTCATTTTAAAATCAAAGCGTATTTTTTAGTTTTTTAAACTATATATTTTTTATTTTCTATTTTTTAGTCTATCGTTATTTTGTAGAGACCCCCATATTGGATTTAAAATGACGTCACACAGTTTACTGTACTATACTCGTCGTACGCTTTCATTTGATACCCATACCGAGGGCGTTGTAAAGAAAAAGGTAAAGCGCCATTTTGTGTGGACCGCCATTTCGAATTTGGAATCACGCCACACAGTTCTGTATTCTAATTGTGAGACCCTTTCATTTGATACCCATATCGAGGGTATTGTAAAGAAAAAGGTAGTCCGCCATTTTGTGTTGACGGCCATTTTGAATTTTGAATGACGCCACAGAGCTAATAGTATTCTACTTGTCATTTCCTTTCATTTGATACCCATATCGGGTGGGTTGTAAAGAAAAAGGTAGTCCGCCATTTTTTGTTGGCCGCCATTTTGAATTTTGTATAACGCCACATAGCTAATTGTATGTCGGGGGTCGGGGAGTAAAATTGCAAAATTCGGCCTCCTTCTTGGAACCGCCATCTTGATTTTTTTACAAAATGGTCAGATTGCATTGTCACGCGAACTATACATATGTGCAACATTTCAAGTTGATCCGTTACCTGGAAGTGGGTCAAAATCAAGTTGCAAGATTTGTTTACATGAAACATACAACATACAACATACAACATACAACATACAGGTCAAGCTAATATAAAGCGTATAATAAAAATCGGACGTGCTTTACAAATATTTTGGGTGCCTTGCGAGTGCTCTTGACCGAAATATACATTGTAAATCTCTTTAATATTTTGGATTTAAGTTCTTTAATAGTAGAGGAATCTAATCAGCAAATAAAAAAAAATCGATTTCTTGAAAATTCTATAGGGGGGACCCCCTTAAGAAGATATTTTCAAAGAAGGGAATCTGAAAATGGCTGTTTCCAAGCGCGGTGAGAGACTTAAGCCCCCACCAGCGAGCAACGACACTCTGTTTGTTCAAAAACGCAAATTACCAGTTCAGTTATATTTTCAACATTCGCACTCATTCACCTTCTTTTATGGTGCAGGCTCTACACGGTATCTGATGTTGGGCAGAGACAGACACCCACGGAGAAAGTGTTCGATAGTCTCATCGGCTTGTTCCTCTGCACAGCTACGACAGTGCGTGTTATACGGAATTCTAAATTCTAAGATGCTCAATTAGCCAGTAGAGGTCGCACCATAAAAGAAGGCAATTTCAAAATCGCTTTTTCCATGGGCAGTTTAAGCCTCAAGTCCCCAAACAAGCGAGCAACGGCACTCTGTTTTTTTTATGCGGAAGTCGAAGCTCAGGTGTCACACCTGGCATGGTCAAATGTCTAGTAGTAAGCTTAGCTCGAAAAATAGAGAAAAGATAAGACAGTTAAGTTTGTTGAGCAAATAAGCGACTCATTTATATTCTCAACATGCGAGCTCATTTCCCTTCTTTTATGGCGCAGACTCTATCTCATTATAATTATCGACAAGATTCTGGCGATATCCTTACGAGCCCCAAACCCCAAGAGGTCGCACGATCTCTGATTGATATAACAAAAGCCCAAATAATCCTGCCCTTAACACATAATGATAGGCTCCTTAATCTGGAGCCAGCTACTGAGAGAAAGTACATGAAGATATTTCTGTTTAGAACGCAGAGCGGCTTCTGCACATTCTACACCGTTGTGCGGACGAGGAGAGTTTCTCCAAGTCTGGCTAATTTATCTGCTTTCTGATTTCCCCCCGATGCTTCTCATTTCCCTTCGATCTTACATCGGAGTCTAGCAGCAGGGAATGTGTGCGACCGCCTGTATAAGGCCCATGCCTAAGACAGGAGATACCCAGCACTCAAAACGGTAGTGTTCAGATTCCTACTGACTAAACTCACCATTTTTTTTGCATGACGCTTGAGTCTAGGCAAGAACAAGCCATAAAGACATTACTATCTAGATGCTAGAGCTCGCGCCATAAAAGAAGGGAAATAAGTCGCGAGTATGTGGAATTTATTGTGAATGAGAGAATATAAATGAGCGTCGCTTATTTTCGCTTTTAAACAAACAGAGTGACGTTGATCGCTCGTGGGGCGCATGAAAATAGCAATTTTGAGATTCCCTTTATTTAAGGTGTGGGCTCCATCTCTCTTGGCATTTCTTTGCCATTTTTTCATTTCATTGAGCTTCGTATTGCTTAAGCTTTTAGTGGAAGGCATTCGGCGCCATTTCCACCATTCTCCACATAACCTTCGACCTCATCATCTGGTCCAGGAATTTATACGGTGTTAGCTGCACCTCGTCGGTTGTTTCCAGCAGAGAACTGTGCTCTGCAAGTCTCAGGCATTTAAAGAGGACATGCTAGGCGTCCTTTTTATCGTCTGGAGATGCTTGGCAGATCGGTGAAGGTGCCCTATTACCTCAATGTCCATTCAGAAACTGCGTGAAGTAACAACTCGCTTTCCCATGCTCCCGCATAACCCACTTCTCCACATTCGGTATGAGTCTGTGGGTCCATCGGTCCTTTTGCCCTCCGCTTCCAGCAAGGATCCGCTGGATCGCAGGCGGGCCCAGAAAGGCTGCTGAGCAAGGTGGGTACCTGCAAGTAGCTTTGATGAGCGAGAGGGCTTTTGGGGACGCGTTAGCCCCGAAACCTTGGGTGAAGGTGGAAGCCAAACTATCGGAGATGGTGTTAGACCATATCCTTTTGCTTGGCCCACTTACAACAAGAAAGAACAAAGCCTCCTAAACAGGCCTCCGAAATGATACGCTTCCTAAACTACAAAGGATGGCTTTAGAGAGACATTCGTCACAGCCGATCAAACAACCACCTAACTTTAGGTACATAAGGTTGTGATATATCAAAACGGCGGGCCATACATCTAATAAGGCCTACGGTCGCACTGACGGCAGCCATGCACTTAAGCTAACCTAGAAGCACCTATAAGGCTATAATAAACACTTTGGTATGAACACTTTTGCACAAGAGTGAGTAACAACTCTTGTGCAAAAGTGTTTATGCAAAAGTGTTTATACAAAAGTGTTTATTCGTTAGTTGTGACTAATTATAACTCATAACGCTACTCTCCGAAACATTATAATTTCTGCAGCTTGAAAATTAATTTGGGCAATTATCAGATTTTTCCTCTCTCTCTAGGAAAAAAAATATTCTAACATATTCAAGCAAAACCCCGTGTATGTGGGCAGACAAAGGCAAACCGAAAGGACAATTAAAATTATTACAGTCGCTTAAATTTGTTGCGATAATAACTAATGATATCGCGTCCATTAGATGAAATAGAAAATGCCAAACAGCCCTCTACCGATATACGCGGCTGTAGCAGCAGTTCGTCAAGTGGATGGGATGAGATGCAGCTGGATGGATGGATGGATTGGATAGATAACACTGGACTAGTTAGTGGAATCACAATTACCTAAATCCCGCTCCTTTCTAGTGTAGTGGCGCTCTAGTGTGCTGCTTCTTTGGCTGATACACAGCAGAAGAATAGAGGAGAGACATGGAAATCATGATGATGATGATGGGGGAAGCTACAGCAACAAAAAATTGAATACATATTCTCCTGGTGAGTTACTTTAAGTCTGCGCAAGTTCTTATTTTAGAACAACTTTGAAACAATACAAAACGGCAAATTAAAAAGAATCTTTGAACGTTGTTTGTTACGTGGCTGCTTTTCGTGTACTTTCCCAGAGCACACACGGACCTCCATCCGTGTATGCCGCATGCGAATTAGATAATTGGAAATTTCCGAAAATCGATGCATCATCAAACGGAAAAATGTGGAAATCCCTGACTTTATAAGTAGCACCCGGCAAAATTCGTGCAGAATTTTTTTTGCCAATCATAATTGCCACCAAAGAGCATGATTTATATTTTTTTCGCTATAACGCTGTGTGTGTTCCTTAGGCATTTTTTCTATTTTTTTGCATGAACTCATCAAGTACCTAGGAAAGTGTGACTAATTAACTGGAACTAACCTAGGTGAAGGTATGTATGTAGCCCTGCCTTCTGTGTTATCAATGATTGGCGCTGTTGAGTGACAAGTGACTGGAGAAAGGCTAGGCTTGGCGCTATTTAATTAGGGTGTTACTATTATTTTTTTCACAAGCACAGGTAAATCCCCATTAGTCTTATGTAGACAAGCCAACCCCTACCGCCAGAACAAAGCACACCCACGCGCGAAACACCACCATCATTCCTTAATAAAGCACACTAAGCGTGGCCTTTTGGCGCCCTTTCATTATTTCTACATCGATTTGAAAGGAGGAATCGCATATCGCCCGTGCCAGGTTGTTTTGTATGGATGGGGTTATATTTCTCTTTTCCCCAATTTAAGCCTACCATAACCCAGTCTGCAATTAGCATTCGCTCTGGTAATTTACTCTTTTTCCATTGAGCGCGAAACGACATGTACGCCGCCTTCCTTCTGCACTTCATATGCCTTCCCTTACTGTGCATGTCTTTTCAACATACATCTTCCTTCCTTCGATGTGAAATCGACCCGCGTTGTCGCTGCTGCTGTTGCAGCCTGACCATGGTGCAATAAAGCTTTTCGTAATCAGTAGTAATTAGACTTGGGCTCTTATTACTTGGCTTTGGTATTCTAGCACGATTACTGTAAAGTACCGCGCCGCGAGAATGACTAGTCTCTTTATGCATGTTGGTCCCCGCATAAATGCTGGAAAATTTTACCCTGCGACATCTGCCCCTAGACTTTCATAATAACGACCGAAGGGAATCACTGAAGGATGCAAAGTTATTACTGAAATGCATACACACAATGTCCGACAAAGTCGCTTGATTGTCGCTTTTTGCTGCAGGAGGATTATAATGAGTTTGTATGCCATAGATGCGCGGTGATTTGGGATGAGTTTTAAGGACTTACAGAGAGAGAAGTAATTACTTTAAATGAAAAAGAAATTAATTAAAAATGAACTAATGTCCTATTCAAAATTGTTACTGTGAGCCTCGCAAATGTAGACGACATTGTAGACTGGCACAAATTAATCGCGACTCGTTTGAATGTTACTACAGGGACACTGCAAGGCGCAGAAAGTAGTACAGCTACTACAATCAGTAATGCCTGTTGTGCCAGGAAGCAAATAACGGCAACAGTGCCGACGGCACAAGCAGTAATAAGTATGCACTACTCAAGAAGGCACTTAAGGTACTACTACCGGGAAAATTTTTCAAAAAATCGATTTTTTTTCTTTTCATTTTACGATTCCTTATACTATGAAGAATAACCTACTTAATTTTTATAAAGAAATTCGTAATAGAAAAAAAGTTACAGCACTGTAGGGTACTACTACCGGGAAAAATTTCAAAAAACTTTTTTTTTCCATTTTTCGTTTCCATATACCCTCGACAGACTAGCACCCTTAATCTAGATTATGACGTCAGAATGACGTAAACTCCATTTAATTTCCATATCTTTTAGATAGTTCTGCGTCATTCTGACGTCATAATCTAGATTAAGTTTCTAGTCTGTCCCCGGTATTACACTATGAAGAATAACCTACATCATTTTTATAAGGAAATTCGTAATAGAAAAAAAGTTACACCACTGTAGAGTACTACTACCGGGAAAAATTTCAAAAAACCGATTTTTTTTTCATTTTTCGATTCCTTATACTATGAAGAATAGCTTAGTTCATTTTTATAAAGAAATTCGTAATAGCATAAAAGTTATAGCATTTTATATTCGACCGCCTTCGTAGTGTAAAAACCATAAAAGAAGACAACGTGCGTCCCATTCTCTCTAGTTGTTTGAAAGCGCAGCGTTTTCACTCAAACAACCAGAGCAAACGGAAAACTCATTGCCTTCCATTTGGAGCTAAGATGTTCTTCCATTTGGAGCTAAGATGTGAAGATTTTCAGATTTCCCAACTCTTGAACAACCCACATACAGCTGACCGGAAATCCGGAATTTCGGCGGCCATTTTGAATTTCGAAAATCGGGCTTCGAGGTGCTTCATGGAAGACCCCCACGGACATACGTGCAAAATTTCGAAGCTCTGCCTTGACTGGTGCGCCAGCTATAGCGCACACATACAGAACTTTCTTTTATTAATATAAGATATATCTCGCGCCATTTTGTGGTGTCCGCAATATTAGATTTAAAATGACGTTATATAGATTACTGAATTATATTCGTCACACCCTTTCATTTGATACCCATACTGAGAGGGTTGTGAAGAAAAAGGTAATCCGCCATTTTGAATTTGGAATGACGCCCATGCACTTCCATTTTATACCCACGTGGGTGGGTCGGTGAACACAATTGCAAAAATCGGCCTCCATTTTGTAACCGCCATCTTGATTTTTTACTAAACGGTCAGATTGCACTGTCAGGCGAACTATGGGTATGTGCAAAATTTGAAGTCGATCGGTTAAATTTTCTATTTTTTAGTCTATTTTATGTATTCCGCCATTTTGTGTTGGCCGCCATTTTGAATTTGGAATGAAGCTACACCGCTAATTGTATTCTACCTGTCATACCCTTTCATTTGATACCCATGTCGTTGGTCGAGGAAGACAAATGCAAAAATCGGCCGCCATCTTGAAACCGCCATCTTTATTTTTGTACAAAATGGTCACATTGCATTGTCAAGGAAACTACGCATGTGTGCAAAATTTGAAGTTAATCGATTTCAAATGGTGGGTGGCATTAATAATTTTCTACTCAATAATGACGGACTCCCATACAAACTTTCATACCCTATTTCAACACCTTAAAGCCTTTGTTTCGGGAGAAAAAGTAGCCTATGTCCTTCTCCAAGGTCTAATCTATCTCTGTACCAAGTTTAATCAAAATCGGTTAAGCGGTTTAGGCGCGAAAGCGTAACAGACAAACAGACAGAGTTTATAATATTAGTAGGGATAAAGCGAACCAAAACATTAAACACGTTTTTCTTGAAATTGCATTTTTTCAGCTGAGTGAGAATTAATCTCAGGATCTACTGAACCGATTTTAATAAACTTGGGTGCGTTTTGTTTGTTAAGGTATACCCTTTTGTAATTTACCACATTTTAGAAAAAAAATTAAGAAAAAAAATTTGGGAAGTGAAAAAGGGTGAAAAAAAATGCAATTTTGTCAAACTTTTTTTCAAACTTTCACCATTTTTTTTTGTTTTTAATTTTTAACTAATTGTGGTAAATTACAAGGTAAGAAACTTTCCTTTATAAAATCCCGTTCGAATTTTTTGTTGCAAACTTCTCAATTCTGAGATTATCTCTCACTCATCGGACTATCTCTTTTTTGAGCTCTTGACTTCAGCGCCCCCTACCTTATTGGCAAAAAATAGAAATAAACTAAAACATTTTTTTTATAACCTTTAAGGACTAATAATGTTATAAAAAAATTTTTCTTGATAATATCTAACATAGCGGCTGAGAAAAAAATTATTAAAAAAGTGCTTATTTTTTGTCGTTTTTCCGGTAGTAGTACCTTAAACGAGGAAGAAGATAAGGTTCATACAACTAAGGCTAGCGACATACAATTAGGTTTCTCCGGTATGGCTAACCGTCTCCAGTTTGTTCTGAAACCGATTCGGTTTTAACCTTAACGCATGTCGCAGCTAACCTAATTGCTTGAGTTCGATTTTGGCATGAAAAAACCGGTCCGGGAAAAACCTTATCGTATGTCGCTAGCCTAAATCTGAATCACTGCCAGGCAGCCCAAGATTTGCTCGCACAAATTGTTTGCGAAAAAGAGTCGTAAGAGAGCAGTGCAAAGGCCTTCACAGTGGAAACTGGCAAGCGGAAAAGCCGCAATATGGGCGTGTGGCATAGGCGTAGCAAGGGGAGGGGCCAGGTGGGCCAGGCCCACCCCAGAATCCTTCTGGCCCACCCCAGAATAAAAGTGAATCACTTATTAAAAACCCGTGATGTTATATAAGGCTTAAAACAACTTTACAAAAAATAGTATGGTACACGGATGGCTCCAAAACAGAGACAGGTGTGGGCGCCGGAATTTGGAACGAAAGCCCCAGATTCAGCAGAGCGATAAGCTTAGGCACCCTAGCCACTGTCTTCCAAGCAGAAGTGTACGCTATACTGGCATGCACTCATGAGAACTTAAGAAGGGTCTACCAAAAAGAACGGATTTTTATCTTCTCTGATAGCCAAGGGGCAATTAGGGCCGTTGGGCCAAGTCTAAATTAGTTTGGGACTGCCAACGTGCTCTTGATGAGCTGGGCGTTCTCAATCAAGTTACCCTTGTTTGGGTCCCGGGTTATCGGAGCTCCAAAGGCAATGAAAAAGCGGATGCCCTAGCTAAACAGGGGTCCAACATTACATTCATGGGTCCAGAGCCGGCTATCGGAGCACCTACCAGCTTGCTGCAAAGGGCCCTAGCCGATCGGACTTTGATGAAACATACTGAACGCTGGAGGTCCACGCCTGGACTGGTCAACTCCTAACACGGCCAAGGATTTGTTGGGGCGCACTGCGCCCTAAATTACCACTTATGGAGGATAGGAACGACGGAGGACCCCACCTGCAGGCTTTCCCTGGAGGAGGATGAGTCTGCTCTCCACGTCCTCTGTGAATGCCCCGCAATAGCGAGGAGCAGGGTTTTCTTGTTCGAGGAGTCCCTGCTCGAGCATGCAAGTCTAGCGACAAGCCACTAGGCAGACTGCTGAACTTGTTCAAGCGGTCTGGCCTAAAAATATGAGGTATAGGGTTGTAGTACAACCGGCCAAATGAATGGCAGCAGTACCTTTGGACCCAGTACAAGAAAAAAAAAATTTGTTGAGGCCATACATACGTAACATATAACGAAGAATACAACCATAGATAAATTATATGGGCCTATCATCTTCAGTATGATATCGTGTAGTTCATGACAGGCCCGATAGGTGAGAAAAGTAAAAAAAACACAAAAACGTTCTACGAAATGAATAAGACGATCTTAACTAATTGAGCGATTGGATGTGTTAGTGAGAAATATTTGAATGCTGAGGAGAATTTAACAAAATAGTTATAAAATATTTTAATATCTGTTTCCTGCAAAATTGGGTCACTAATACCCGGGACAGACTAGCACCATTAATGACGAATATGACGTCAGAATGACGTAGACTCCATTTTACTTCCATATCTTTTATATGGGTCTACGTCATTCTGACGTCATATTCGTCATTAATGGTGCTAGTCTGTCCCGGGTATTAGTCCCTCCGCACACGAGCCGACTGTTTTGCAATCCAAGTTTGCAACGAGAAAAGCAATAAAATCACGACAGGCCCCTTTTAGAACAGCTGAAGGCTGTATCAGATCCAAAGCAGCAAAGCAGAACCGTCGGCAGAGAATTGTTTCTATTGGCTTACGCTGGTCACGTGACAAGAAAAGCAGTAGAGTTCTGCCGCTGCCTTTTCATCTCAAATCCTAATTTTGCTGCTTTGCTTTGGACGCGGAAAAATGCGAATTATAGTTGTGGGATTTTTTACAAAGAATTTATTGTTGTGTGATTAAAAATATCAACAATTTAATTTGACGTTAGCTCTCAAATAAAAACTCTGCCGCTGCTGCTGCTTTACTTGGATCTGATTCAGCAGGCAGAATTCTGCTTCTGCCGCTACTCAAAAAGTTGGATCTGATACAGCCTTTAGGCCCTCCGCGCACGAGTCGACCGATTTGCAATCCCAGTTTCACCAAAATGAAACCTTTCTCGACCCACGAGCGCAACTGATTTCGGATCAATCGGTGTTCTGTTCCCACATAATTTTTAGAGTATGCAACTGGGATTGCAAATCAATTGTGTGGGGAGGGCCTTGATTATGTTGGAGCTGCGATAAACGAATAGAGCGGCGATGCTAGCGGAGCGGAGATAGTTTCAATAGAGCTGTTTATATTGGAGCAACGCGGTGACTCACGCGACCAACGACAAGAGCTGCGATAAAGCTTGGGTTACTTTTCTCAGCTAGTATCGTTAGTATCAAGATGGATGTTGATTCCTCAGTCATATTGTCAACGTTCTGTTTGCGCTTCTGTCAGAAACTGGTAAGACTGCTTTATTCCCGGTACTCACAGCTTTTGTCACCGCTCTGTTACCATCTATCGCAGCTCCAACATAGTCACACCCTTAGTTGATTTTCCTCAAAGTTTGTGTTAACACACGATGTATGGTTTTAGTGGTAAGATCAGGCAGCATTGGTCCATCCAGGCCAATTTTTTATTTGCCGAGAAAAAAAATCGGCGACAGCTAGAGATGCTTTTCTTCAAAATATTATGAAGAATGTCCTTGGATTGAGTATAGTGTCAATGAAGACAAAGTTTACTGTTTTATTTGCAGAAACTTCTGTTCAAAGAACTTTACGTGCTCAAAACGAAAAGTTTGTTACAAGCGGTTATGATAATTGGAAAAAAATAGCAGAAGCATTACAAAAGCATCGAAAATCCTTGATGCATAAGCAGTCCACCGAAATGCACGTTTCTTTCAAACACTCGATGGTTTCAGGAAGCGTACAGGATAAAATTGTGAGGCAACATGACACAGAAATATTTGATCAAGTTTATCATCTTTTTGTAGTCAGTCGGTAACGGTGATTTAAAATCTGGCCCACCCCAGCAAAAATTCATTGCTACGCCCATGGCGTGTGGAAACCGAGCTATCAAGGAGACGATGAGGAACCCGGAAAATGGTTTCGCTGGGGCAAGGATAGGAAGTGTATATGTCTACAGTTGTCACTCGGCGCCTAGTCTCATGATGGAGGAGTACGTGGCAATGGCGGAAAGTTTGACTGCAGACGTGGTGTCGCCATAACCCCAAAATAATGTCGGGGGATCTTAATGCACGGTCTGTGGAGTAGGGCACCCGACATACAAATGCAAGGGGACGCACTTTGTTGGTCTTTTACTCTCCCCACGTGAATGGCTTTTTTAGCATAGCGTGGGGCGATGGATCAGCTTTCATTTGGCTGCTGATACCCCTGGTATAATTTTGCCTTTCTCTCCTTTCGGCTCCTTCCAGTTTCAACTTCCTGTGTATGACTTTCAGCGTCCCTTCCTATTTCCTCCACTCCACTCGGTGAGGGCGGGGGTGTTTGTCTGACTACCCAGTCGGGCCCAATAGGGTCCGCCGCACTAAAACTGTTGAGAAGCAGTAAAATCCATCTACGTTGGATAACAAGAGGGGAGGATGAGTTTGCCCCTTCATGTTCTGTGTCACTGTCCAGCGATTGTGATGGAGTCTGTTAAAGCAGCCTGTCCTACAAACCTGAAAGGAATAGAAAGTAATGGTGGTCACTTTTTGGCAGCTTATAAAAATAAGAATTGTTTAATTTTACCTGAATCAAGGCAAACATCTTGAATTGCACAGAAGACCTGCTAACATAACCAAGCAAAGCAAAAGGGAATCAGGTATTGTATTCATTATTCCATGGCGACTTTCGCATTTCTTTTAATCACTTGCACTCGGTTTCTTTTTGTGTAAATATTTTCAAGTAAAACTTTCAATTCCTATATTCCAAAAAGTCTAGTCATTGAAAACTGTGCCACCGCCGTCGCCGCCGTGCAAGTGGCTCCACAATACGGCCATGCAAAATTACAAAAAAAAACACAATCAAAAAATCACCTCTCAACCTGTATTTTATCATACAGTTAACAAATCTCTATGCCTTCGTGTTCTTTGCACCTAGCGGTAAAGATTAGGTGTTCGTCATCGTTCTAGTCAATTTTGGTTCGTTCGTTTTTTTTCGATAATTACTACCAATGACAGTAGTTAATCACTGCATCGAACGTTAGGCGAGCGTCTTCTATAAGTGTTTTTGCTTATCTCTTCTCTCTTGTTATATGACCGTACGCTATTATAGGTGCCTCGATAGCGCTGAATAGAGAAGGCACAGCATGTGATAAAAATGTAGTAATTCCATTTAATCCCTCCGGTTATCTAATTATATACAACAACGGAACGAGCAACAGGGTGCTGTTGGGGTCACCGCAGACACAGTATAGACGGTGGTCGGTTCCAGTCATTGAGTGAAATCCATTATCCGTGGACCAAATTGGTCATAAAATGGACAGAAATCTTCTGAAGGAATTCCTTCAGGGGCTATCATCGATGGATGAATGAATCATGCCCAGCTATGTGTCCCACGGGGCCCTGACTATTCTTCTCAGGGTCAAGCACAATTAGATGCCCTTTAATATATGCTTCTTCAATTTTCAGCTTCTCAGTCTAGATGGATGTTAATAAAAACTTAACGAAGAACACAGCAAAAAAAATCAAAACGAGACCAAATAAAACTTGTCGGTATCGCGCCGCCACGTCCAGAGCCAAAGCTGCAAAGGAAAAAATCCAGACGATAACGTGGCGAACCTGGACAGTAAATGGCTCACTTTTAGCTGCTTTTATTTTTAATGCGTTTTCTGATGGTTTTTATAGCTGTGTTCTGATTTTTTTGTGGTCCCCGGTGTAGTATCCATGGCTGCTCTTCCCTCAGAGATACGTTCCGATAATAATAAACACAGGGACGCTGACAGAATACAACCAATCCAGCATGAACATCCGCCCTTCAAGTGAGCGGCGCATGTTCTTCTTGTCCTTTAATCTTTGGATTTTTGCGGTTATAAGAAAGTTTTTTCTTTCACCCCAATAAAATGGGTGTCAGGTATGCGATATCCATCGATATCCTGAATGGGTTCCTCTTAGCAGAAAAACATTTGGAAAAATAAAACTCTTACATTCAAACGCCGTGGGATGTCTCCCAAAAACCCCGAGAGGAAGAGGAATTTATGAATAACGACGATATATATGGAACACAAAAAAAACATGTTGTACACTCTTTTCGGATATATGATGACAAATTTGAAAAATATTTTCAGATTTTATCTTAAGTTCGTTTCCTTTCATAATTTTTTTACCCTTTACCTACTTGCCATCAAAAACTTGGGATTTTCTTTATACGACGTTCACATTCTTGGATTTTGGTAGGGGAGGGCAACATTAAAAAAGGTTGAATCAATTCTTTTTACTTGTTCTTAAACGGCGCTTAAACAGTCCTTGTAGGTCGCATTAAAAAAAACAATACACCCTGGCAGCCTTCCTAGACATAGGCCCTAGACAAGCTTGCAGCTTGAAGCTTTAATTGTGAATCGGCCCTAAGCATCAAAAATTATCAAAAATTTCTTGGCTGTTACAAGAACTGCCCAGACCCTGACCAAAGACAAAGGTCTGACCTTAACTTAAAAAAAAGGGTATATATGCTTAGTATTCCATTGTTACCTGTGAATTATTGTATGAGAGGGAAAAATTAAACCTTACATTCCAATGAACAATTTGTAATTTTACTGAAAATATAAGTTTTAAAATTACGCCTCTTACTGTAAAATTACAGTACAAAGTTCAGTACATAACTTTGATAAATAATACTAAGAAATATTGCAATTTTCTTACATAAACGATTTAGAAAAATAAAGAACATTGCGTAAAATATAGGTCACATTCATGTAATCAACATTTACGTCATGCAGTATTGGAGATTCTCAATTTCTTTATGTGAAATTACAAAATTTATAGTAAAATTACAATAATTGTGTAGTAAATTAGTATTTCATACCGCGATTTGTAATGTTACTATACATTTGGACTGTGAATTTACATATTTTTTTTTACAGTGTGCGTTGAGCTCAAGGCCAGTCCAAGTGTATTTGGGAACAAAGTTGGTAATCAAATACCGCTAACAGAGATTCACAACAAAAAGGAGTGATCTCCCCTTTACTGTGTGGTTAGTAACGTTAAATAGCATACTACAAAACCTAGACAGAAGCGGAGCTAAGGTAGTGTAACATACGCAAACGGCCTAGTGATAAATAAAATGTCAGGAATGTTTCCAACCGTGATTAGTGAAATCAAGCAAGGATGCCTGAACATAGTTGCCAGCTGGGCAGCAGGATACGGTTTGGCAGTCAACCCGGGGGAAACTGAGTTAATGGTATTCACTGGAAAAATCTAATTCCCCCTTACAACCTCCAGGTTGGGTGGGTATACACTCACTGTATCCTCCAGGGTTGACACAATTTCTGGGTATAATCCTGGATCCAAAACTCAACTGGAAGTCGAATATCGAGCAAATGGTAAAGAAAGCCTGCATAGCCTTCTGCGACTGTAAAGAGACCTTCGGCAAGAAATGGGGTCCCAAGCCAAAGATGGCCCTGTGAATATACAGGATCGTGGTACGTCCAATTCGCATGTACGGTTCGCTTCGTATTGCTTAAGCCTTTGGTGGATGGCCTTGAGCGGCCCTTTACCAATTTTCTACACATCCCCCAAGAAAAGAATCACCTCCTTCTTAACTTTCATTCTTGCCGCTGGTCCGGCCTACGCCATTGCGTCACAGGGCTAGATCAGCTATCTAGCTGCTACCTCTTCTTGCATTTCTATTCTTATTTTACATTCTGTCACAAAGTTTTACCATACGCCTCCTGAAAAACAATAATGGACCCCGGTACAATGTATATGAAAATTGGCTTTAGGTGAAAAAAAAATTAAAGTGGATATTCTGATGCGGAAGACGATTCTGGACAAATTTCTTGCTGGGCACTTTTTCAAAAAACGTCACTGGAAAAAAATACAGAGGCTTAAGACAACCCGCACGCTACAGCCTTTCCATCGGCCGACAGATACTTAACTGTAGCTAACGCTAAAGGGCCCTGGTCAAATGTTCAAATTGGATGTACATCCATGCTGTACCATGATTTTCATCAAACCTGCGCGCGAATTACGAGAACCGCCCGACTTTCAACCAAAAAAAAATGAAATAAACTCAAAACAATTTATTATTATTAATTCAATTTAACAAAAATCCAAATGAAAAATAATTAAATCAAACAATCAAACAAAAATCAAATAATCGAACAAAAATCAAATAATCGAATTAAAAATCAAATAGCAAGAATAACCCTTTGAATACCGGGGAGCGCAATCGCGCTCCTTCATGCATATGCGAAAAAACCCGCTTTAGCCGTTCGAGCTTTTTTAAATTGTTTTGGTAGATTTTTACATATCACCCTGCATTTTTGTAGCCCTATAACCTATTTGCATATGCAGATAATTGTAAATTTACAGATTTGTCCATTTTTCTTTTTTGTTAAGCGAAATTCCAAGCTTAGGACTACCAGTCTATCATGTCGTACACGTCATTATGCAATGTCTAGTAAAAAGCTTGGTTAGAAGGAAGCAATACCTAAGAGGATATGTTGATAAGAGTCTGGAGGGTACTGAAGGAGGATGCGATGGGCCTAGCGTTTGAACTCGAGGATGTTTATAGAAGTTTACACGGATGTAAAAAATATCAAAACAAAAAAAATTTTGCAACGGGGATCCGATTACGCAAAGTTGATATCCTCAATATCAAGAGGCTGAACCAGAGAAGCAACCATCGGGGTTAGCAAGAGACACACTCGTTATGCCACGTGAATCTCGCTAACCAGATCCTTTTGTGATTTCCCCGGAAGAGGGCCCTAAAATCATCACTATTTCGGGAAATACTAGAAAACGATATTAAAATAGTGCTTGGGGATGTAAACGCCAAAATAAGAAAATAAGAGGAGTTCCTACGAATCACACAGCGCTACCAATGACAATGGTAGTGGATTGAAGGTCGATCTCGCTAGCTCGAACTCGATGCTAGTAAGTTCAACAATGTTCTGGCAAAAAAATATTCATAAGATGACGTGGAACTCACCAGACGGGGTAACAAATAATGAAATTGACCATGTCCAAATTGGTAGGAAAGGAACCACGGGTATATTCGATGTAAGAGCAATGAGAGTAGCGTGCTGTCGCTCGGACCACTATCTAGTCAAAGTGAAATTTAGAACACGGGTAACGACCAAAAGACACAGAGGGTAAACACATTCAAGTGAACATTCAAATGCGAACCTATGGGTAAATTCAAAAACTCTGCAAACTCTGCATCACTGCAAAATTCAGTAATTGGAAGTAGCTGAATCCTGCATAATGTGGCAATGATGAGTTTTTGAATTTACCCTATTAGTAGATCCTTATAGGATAAAAGAAAGGTGGAGAGAATATTTTCAAAAGTTATTGAATCCAATTGCCATAATAAAAGAGCATACACAGACGGAGGTGTTTGTACCTCAAGATAATATTTCAATAGAGCCACCGACACTGATTTCGTGAAGTTGTAAAAAGGCAAAAACGCAACAAATCACCAGGCGTCGATGGAGTGTCAGCTGAGTTGTTAAACGAAGGAGAACCGCAACTCTTAACAATCTTACACGAACTCATATGCAACATTTGGGAGGCTCCTAGCCTGCAACAAGAACACCCGCAAAGCGTCAGATCGCCTGTGTGGCACCCAAACGGTCACACTTATTCTAGACCAACGAAAGAACAAAGAAAACGGGTTACTTGGTTACCATAAAGGCTGCCATGAGCATGCTCAGTACATCGATTCTCGTTCGATTGCGAAGGTCAAGCGGCATTGGACGTGATAGTACTTAGTTGGGGACTGCTTGGTAAAAAGACACTCGCGTTTGGAATGGTCTATGCCGATGCGGTTGCATTTATAGATGTTCATGCCTATAGCGGGAGCATTCATACCTTTAGCGCCGTGCATATTTTTAGATTATCATGCCTGTAGCGGGAGCGTGCATACCCGCTCCTTAGAACGTGTTTAAAAAATATGGGTTAAAAAAAATTCAAGCCAAAAAAGTATCTTTTTACATAAAGGGTGTATACACTAAGTTTACAAAGCGGCCGGCTGTTTATAGGTTTTGGTTAGACGAACAACAAATCGTAAGGGGGGGGGGACGTAAAGGTTTAGCCGCTAGGGCAATTTTAAATTTTTTTGGTAGAGTTTTACATAGCACTCTGTATTTTTGTAACCTTATAACCTATATCCATGAATGAAGTAGCAGTGTACAGAATACTCCTACCTATCCAAAATTGTAAAAGAGACATTTCCACCCTACCTATTCGCAGAATTATGAGTTGTCAACTTTTAGTATTTTTCACCAAAGCTTATGTCGAAAAGTACCAAATAAAGCCAATTTTACCCTCAAAATTGCTTATAACCTCAAAAGTAAAGGCCGTAGCATAAAAATTATAGGGATATTATTCATAGGAAATTTTCGAAGCCATCTAATTTTGGAAAAGAAATTATAAGTTAACTACATAAGGTGAAAAGGTTGTTGAAGGTGAAATTTTAGCTTAAAAAACAAAATTTTGATTTTCCATGAAAGTCGGAACTTAAAATGAACTCTATTTAACCTAAGCTGGAATGTGCAATTTACTCTAAAAATCAAGGTGCTTTTCTTATTCTAGGAATTATTATAAAAATTGATTATTTTGCGTCTGCTTAATTTCCTATCGAATATTTTATATGCTGACGCAAGGGCATGTACCGGAAGGTGTATTTGGGCTGCACAGGTAACGATGGTATTCTATATGGCGCATGTAACTCCTCCCTCCTTAGAATTGAGTATCGGCCATATGAACTTTGGTTCGTTGGACGATACGAATGGATGTGGGGTTGGTGTCTGATTTGGCTGACAGAATCCTCGATGATGTCCTTTGTACAATGTAAGTATTACTATCATTATTAGCAATAATGTGAATCCTGTAGTTGCGGAGTAGAAACTAGTGGATTCGACGTAGGATGGTAGAAGGTCCAAAGGGTTGCTTTCTGCGAATTGGTAAGTATCAAGTCTTCTGAGGGTTGCGATGCTGGAATCGGTGGCGTTGATCTCCTTGAAGATTGTTGGATGTATGGTTATTTCATCCCAATGTGTCCTGGCAGTTGAGCTATATATGATGCCGTTGATGTTTCTCTCACAGTTGATGAAGTGGACACGTATGGAGCCTTGCACGTTCTGTTGTTCGGTGCCGCATGTTGTGTATATGATCGTCTTCGGGATGTTAATTAGTATGACGTAGTTTGGTTCTGGCTGAAAGATCTCTATAGTTTTTTCTCGGTTCTGTAATATACAACTTGCTGCCTGATTGTTTATTAAATTAGCAATGCAAGAGTTTATCGGCGACTCTTGGTTTTCGGTTCTTTTGCAAATATATATATCTTCAATCTTCGGACATTTCTGGTCAAAATTTTGAATACTGTCAGGGCTGAGGATTAGGTATGGTTTGGAAGGTATGGCTTTAGTTTGGTTAATAGGTAGTGAAATTATCTAAATTATAAGTCTAGAGTTAGGATCCTTAAGATTCATGATCCAAACTAATGGTCGATGGTCTGTGACAATCTTGAACTTTCGACCAAACAAGTAAGGCCTAAAGTATTTTGTTGCCCATACAATGGCCAACAATTCTTTCTCGATTGTCGAGTAGTTGGTCTCGGATTCCGTTAAGGTCCTACTTGCGGAACATATTGGCTTGTCACTGCCAAAGTGTCCTTGTGACAATATGGCGCCAATTGCATAGTTGCTCGCGTCGGAAGTGAGTATAAAAGGTTTAGAAAAGTCGGGGTATTGCAGTATAGGATCGTTAGTCAGAAGGTCTTTACAAGCTTCGAAGGTTTTCACGTAGCGCTCGTCTAAGGTGATTTTCCTACCTTTCTTTAAGCATTCCGTTAATGGCTTCGTGAGTTTCGCGAAATCCTTAATGAATTTCCTATAATAGCCTAATAATCCAAGGAATGATTTTATCTCCTTGCTAGTTTTTGGCAATGGGAAGCTCTTTATTGCTTTAGTTTTATTAGGATTAGGCTTTATGCCGTCGGTGGTTACTACATGTCCTAGGAATTCAATCTCTTTTCGCAAGAACTCGGATTTGTCTAGCTGTATCTTCAAGTTAGCATCCTTGAGTCTTTGGAAGACCTTTCGCAGATTATCAACATGTTCTGAAAGTGAAGTCGATTGGTAATGATGTCGTCTAGGTATACTAGACATATGGAACCCTGTAATTCTTTCAAGACATTATCCATTACCCTCTGAAAGGTAGTGGGGGCGTTTTTAAAGCCGAAGGGCATACGAACGTATTCATAATGCCCTCCTTCCACTGTGAAGGGTGTCTTTGGAATGTCGTTTGGGTCCATCTCTATCTGATGAAATCCACTTTTCAAATTTGCCTAATTTATCCAAAATTTCTGTTATATTAGGCAAGGGGTATCTATCGTTGATCGTTTTTTCATTGAGCTTGCGGTAGTGTATGACCAACCGCCATTTCTGCCTTCCACTGGCGTCCACTTTTTTAGGGACAATCCAAACTGGAGAGCTCCATGGTGAGTAGCTGGGTCTTATGATGTTCTGGCCCAGCATTTCACTGATTTGCTTCCTCACTTCTTCTTTATGAATGTGTTGATACCGATAGGATTTAGTATACACAGGAATTTCGTCTGTTGTGGTTATTTTGTGTTTTACTTGGTTCTTAAAACCCAGATCTTGCCCTTCTTTATGGAATATCTCTTCCCTACATACTTTGACTAGAAGTTTTGTTTCTTCTTGATTTAGGTGGCTGACCCTGAGTAAGTTCTTAATGTCTATGTCGTAACCATTGTTTTCGTAGTTTACGTTGAAATTGTTTACTTCCAGGACTCTTTCTGGGGAGAGTGATTCAACCTTGAGTGGTTGTTCTAGAAATAACATTTCCTCGTTTTCAGACTGGTTTATCACTTCTACGAGGCTGTGCCAATTTTTCGCACTATAAATGCCTTCAGGGATGTATAGTGAGGGGTTTATTTCAGTAAGTCTAATATAAATATCACCCTCTTGCTTGTCTACAGGTATTTTAACTACATATTTTGAATTACCAGGAATTAAGATTTTTTCTGACATGAAGTTGGGTTTAAATTCCAATGGGATGTTAACCGTTTCAGTGGTTAGAACTTTGTCAACCAAATCAACCTTCACGCCTAAGTTTGTTAAGAGATCTATGCCAAGAAGCCCATCGAAATACGCATGGAAACGAAAGACAAGGAATCTGCTAGTTCCGGGTTGCTTAAACTCTATAAAATTGTTCAAGAATATTTCTTTATTTATTGTATGGCTATTAAGGACTGTGTTTATAACTACTGGGCTGATTGATCTTGTGTCCTCGGGATGCACAAATTCCGGGTTTATAAAGGAAGCTGACGAACCTGTATCAATCAAAAATTTGAGGGGGCGTCCAAACGGTGAAGAAACGTTAATGTAGGGTAAAATTGAACGTGCGAGTGGAAGAACAGTAATATTCCAAAAATACCAAAAAAAAAGTTAAGATAGCCATTTTGCGATTTAAATGTAGATCTATCGTTGAGCGGAAAATGAGAAATATTCCCGTCGATCCTGTCCGTTAAATAATGCTTAGGAGTTTGCAATGTGTAGAAGATAGATAACATTCCAGGAATGTTACTGTTCTTCCACTCAGCCGCTGTGCTCGCATAGTACTCGCGTCTGCCACAGCGCTGTATCTCACAGTAGGCCATTATTAATAATTCACATACATATACATATGAGAAGAACAAATTGAGTTTTATCAAAAAAACGGGATTTTTTGAAAAAATTGACGAAAAAATACAAAAATTCACGATTTTCGATTCTATTTTTTTCACCATTTTTCAAGTTTAAAATTTTTTCTTTTTCACCATCTTAAGCTGCATAAAAATACCTACATTTAAAATAAAAAGGAACTTCATTCGAAGTGATGTACAAAAGTTATTGGCCAATCAATGTTCAAATTTGAGGTCAATTTTTGAGACTTGTATTAGATATTTTGACTTGAAATTTTAACTAAGCATTGTTCAGGTTATAAAGTATACCTTCTAAAAATTTCATCAAATTTCACATAAAACATATAACCAAAAACCAAAATTTGGCAATTTTTTTAGTTTTTACAGTTTTTCATATAAAATTTTCATATTGTAACCGCTGAAAGCGAATATCATAACGAATAACCTCAATTTTTTCGCATATTTTGGACCTACACATATCGAGAAAAACTCATCTATATTTAGAAATAACGACCAAAATTGTCTTTTTTTCACAAAATGGCCGATTACTTGTGTAGCGGCGGTTACTAGAGGTAGAAAATCCATATTTCGTATAGTATTCGATGTAATTAACATGTTAAAAAAAATTTGAGACTTGAAACAATCCCTTATGTTTTGCTTTTCTGACTCCACTAGAAGGACAGACATTTAAAGAAAACTGAGACATTTAATAATTCAAAATATGTGTGTTAATATCTAAACATTGTTATTTTCTCTTTTCTATATTCATTAAAAATGTTATCTTACAACAAGTAAATAAAAAACAGTTATGTATACCTATTTTTGAGAAAAAACTTTTATTGAGTGGAAGAAAGATAATATTCCATGATACATTATAGTAAATATATACGAAACTAATAATGCGAGTAATATCCTATTTTGAGATAATATGTAGGACCCATAGACCTACAGATTTACAATAATACGTTTTTTTTCAACTTCAAGTTTCTTTGATAAACAGTTTTTTTTAATTTCCCGAAAAAAGATGTTTTTGGAATATTACTGTTCTTCTCACACGTTCAATTGATCCGTGAATATTTATGTCTATGTAACCGATTGGTTGTTCGAGGCTGTCTTTGAAAAATCCTCATCCAATTCGACTACTTGAATGTTGCGTCCTTGATTATTTCTATTATAATAGTATTCATCTAAATTTGTATAATAGTTATTAGGGGCGTTTGACTCTTGAGAATCTTCAGTTATGTGGAATAATTCCTTAGGCCTGTTTCACACGGAACGACGGCCAACCAACAGAAATCGTACGATATTCATGTTTTTAGAGAAGAGGGTGAGAGAGAAAGATGGGGAGGGACGATTTTCCCATCCAACTTTCTCACACGATTTTCGATACGACTTTTTGACAGCGGTGTGGTTGTTGTTGTTGCTTTTGCTGGGAGAAGAAAAGAAATAGAAATGACTTTTATTTCACTCGGAAAGTACGCAAAAGAGAATTGAAATAAAAGCAACAACAATAAGCTAAAGCTTTTTGACGTACAGTTGGTTGGAAAAATTGGCCTGTGTGAAAGCCCGTACGACTTTTCGTCAAATTTCAAAAGGGAATGGACGATGGGCATATTCACACGCTGCCATAATTGTGGTGAGTAAAACCGGTTTTATTAAACTCCTAGCAACTCAGACGGGGCGTAAATGAGTGTAGTAAATTTGAATGCTATACAGGAACCTTTAAATGTATTGCAGATGAAATTTACTTGTTAGAGAAAAACAGAGCTAAAGAATGCAAGAGATAGAAGTAACTTTTTATATGTGTGCCAGTTTTCACGCGTTTGCTTTTGCGTGAAAAATGTTTCGTTAAGTTCTTCCGCTCCCTTCCCTCTCTCATCTATAAAACCGGTTTTAGGCGCCATGAATGTGCACTGTGTGAATATGCCCGATGACAGCAGATTTTGTTGGTTGGCCGTCGTCTCGTGTGAAACAGCCCTTACTGGTAAAGTTTGGTCTATTAGTAAAACGGAAAAAGTTAGATTGTGGTTTCCTTTGGGTCTGGTATGTATTGGATCTCATGTTACCAGATGATGTGTCCATGGGTTCTGGTTTTGATTCCGGATGTTTATACGGTTGGTTTGCTATCTGTCGGAAAGAAGTTGAAGGTTGCGGTCCTAGTGGGGGTCTATTGAAAGTGGGTTGCTGGTTGTATGCCGGGCGAGGGAAGTTATATGGAACGAAACGAGGTAAGGCGCCCTGATTGAATCTAAGATTTTGTGTATAGTTCGTGTTCCAAGGTTTATGAGGAAATCTTGGTTTGTTCTGGGGATGCTGCATTTTACTTCCGGACGAAATGGAGCTTTCTGATTTACCATAAAATATATTTTGCTCTAATGGTTGAACCTAATGCTTCCCTAAGTCCCGATAAGAACGAATTTAGACACATTTCCGTATATAAGGTTTTTTTCGAGTTTACAACATTTGGGTCCTTTTCGTGGATGGACACATGGTTCGTCATACTTGCGAGTAGTTCCATGATTTCACTATAAAATTTCTCTATTGTTTGGCTACCCTGTTTCGTTTTATGAAGGTCCCTAATCAACGACGTTTCATTCCTTTTATCAGCGTAATGGAGAGTTAGATTTTGTTTAATTTGATCCCATCCTAGTGGGGTTCCGTACATATTGAGGACCTCGTTTGCTGGTCCAACTATTTTATTTCGGATCGCTCGTAATAATAATTGACCATAACCGGTGCGGTTACGGCGATCATCTCAAGAATTTCTTCGACGTTAAATTCAAAAAGTAAGCGCGGATTTCCATCGTACTGCGGGAGATCTTTAATCGCGTCGGGTATCCGTAATGAATTGAATACGTCCAAAGAAGTCATAGTCCTTACGTTAGAATTCGTTGGTGGAACTACATTATTTACTGGATTGTTATCAACCATGTTGTTTGGAGGACTATCAGAATTTGAGAGGTCAAAAGGGGTATTATCACTGTCACTAGGTACGTTTTCACAAATATGCTCTAGTGAGCGGCTTTCAAAATTATCTGGCAAAACTCTTGTATTAAAATTATCACTATAACTTTCTTCTTCATTTGTAATTTCGTTTACATTTTCTAATGATCTGAATAACCCTAATCTAGTTCTTAATCTTGTAATAATAGGATATGGATTTGGGGAGAGATTTTTATTTTTTCTTGGAGGAATTGCCATAAGAAAATTTTTGTAAAAATGAAGTATTCAAAATTTGACTTACGTGAAGATTATTACTATAAGCTGGTTGCGGGGGTAACTCATCCTTTGTATGATTGGCAATTAAGAGCTAGAGCTCAACAGTCTTCGCACTGGTTCCTCCGGTTAGCCGCCGTTAACCTAAAGTGTGCTTCTGTCCTTTGTTCTCAAATCGCTAGTGCGTCTAGTAGCTGTAGAATGAATCTCCGATAAGCCGTCGGACTTGTACAACTTTCATTATTAGCACTACACTACCGATAAACCGTCGGTATTAGAATGTCATTACTCGATAAACCGTCGATGTTGTATTCTAAGTTTGCGAACTGAGACGAGGACTGGACCGTTTGCCAATCCTACCGACTGCGCCAATTACGAGAACCGCCCGACTTTCAACAAAAAAAAATTATATAAACTCAAAACAATTTCCACATACATTGTATCGGGGTCCTTTAATTTAATTTATAAAAAAAAATATAGTTTAAAAAAACTAAAAAATACGCTTTTATTTTAAAATGAACTAAAAAGTAAAATGAATGTATAGTTTTTATTGCTCCAGCCAGTATATGGATGCAACCTACCTTTCGAAATGTAAAACAGCGTGCGACTCTTAACTTATATTCTTGTTTTATTAAATTCGGAATTTTTCGTTAGCGCCCCACTCTTACATTTTGAAAGGTAGGTTGCATCCATATACTGGCTGGAGCAATAAAAACTTTACATTCAAAATTATTTTTTACTTTTTAGTTCATTTTAAAATAGAATCGTATTTTTTAGTTTTTTTAAACTATAATTTAATTTTCTACTTTTTAGTCTATTATATGTCTTCCGTCATTTTGTACTGGTCGCCATATTAGATTTAAAATGACGTCACACAGCTTACTGTACTATATTCGTCATACACTTTCATTTGATACCCATACCGACGTTGAAAAGAAAAAGGCAAACTGCCATTTTGTGTTGGCCGCCATTTTGAATTTGGAACGACGCACAGTGGTCACTTTTGCCAAACTGAGTGAGCAAAAGTAAAAAATCCGATTGGACATTTTGAAGCTTTTTATTACATGAAAATAAGCCTGAATATCTGGGAGTAATAAATCTAAAAATTAAAACATTTTAAAATCGAACGCGGAGTGAGGTAAGGCTGCAATAAACGTGAGTCATAACACGCTCGCACATAACACGCTCGCACATACCATCTTCACTTTAACAATTGATTGTACGCTGAATAAAGCCTTTTTTTTTGTTTTCGCTATGGATCCTATAAAAATAAGTAAGTAAGCAATTTTTAGTATAAAAATAATAAGAATTTGTTGACTATTAGTAAAGATCTATAGCTTTAAAAACTGCTTTTACAAATTACTTATTTTTTTTAATATTTGATAAAGTAAAACTTTTCGGATTGGCGTGTATTGGTCGAGTTACTTAGATAAAGTTGTCAAATGACTTTTTAATAATTGGTTTAGATTAAAATTAGCTGCAACTTTTCGCAATTTTAGATGTTATGTACGTTTTTAGATTTGAAGTACGGAGTACAACGAGAAGCCTTATTTAACGTTTTGCACAATGAAAAAAAGGGGGTAATAAAACTAACTCAGTAGTAAGTGTTTTCAGCAATATATCCTTCAATATTTACAAACTATTCACTTAAATTAGTCTTCTATCTTTTCGTAAAGTTTCCCAAGCGTTAATTATATGTTTTATCAGATAAAATAATTTCGCTCGCTCAGATCGACAAAAGTGACCACTGTGCGACGCCATACAGCAAATAGTAAGCCTGTTTCTTAACTAAATCCCGGGTTCCCTGGGATCCCAATTCGTGTTTCTTAACTTTCTCGGGGTCATTTCCCCTCCATCCCAGAGAGCCAGAGGTCTGGACTTCTGGCGGCTTGGATGAAATAGAAATGTCAAAAAGTGACAGTTCTCAGCTAAGGTGACAGTTCTCAATTTTCAACATCAATTGATTTAATAAAAGATATTCGTGTTATCGAGGCAATAGTGCAAATAATAAATAAATTGAAGTGTTGTGTTATCGAAACAACAGTGAAAATAATAATTAAATTGAAGTTTTTTGTTATCGAGACTATTAGTGCAAATAAATAAATAGTTCTTCTTCTTGGATTTCTCAATCATCCCAGAAAGCATTTCTTTACTTTGACAGTTGTATCCCCACCCTTTAACAAAAACTCGGGCTCCCAGGGATCCCGGGATTTAGTTAAGAAACACACTTAATATTCTAATTGTCACACCCTTTCATTTGATATCCATACCGAGTGGATTGTAAAGAAAAATGTAAACCGCCATTTTGTGTTGGTCTCAATTTCGAATTTGGAATGACGCCACTAGTGTCCGACCGAAGGTTCGGCTTCGGCCAACTTCGGCCAAAAAAACACCTTCGGCCGCACATTCGGCTTCGGCCAAAGGAGCCGAAGGTTAGCCGAAGCCGAAGTTTTTATATTCAGCCAGGCCAGTCGCTGAAAACGGAAAGAATTGAGAGTGTGATGTGAATGTGACATTGAAACGTATGGTATTCCTCAAATAAAAATAAACAAATCTTAGTTTATTATTTTTGGAAAGCCGCAACTTAGTTATTTAAAATGCATATTGCAATCATTTTCGGCACTATGACTATAAAACAAAATAACAGTGAAGAATTTTCATTATTATGTATATTTTTCAGTCAGTATTTCTGTGTATGATTGAACCTTCGGCTTCGGCTTCGGTTTCGGCCGAAGGTTATGGCAAAAGCTGAACATTCGGCATCGGCTTCGGCTTCGGCCTAAAACTGACCTTCGGTCGGACACTAGACGCCACACAGCTAATAGTACCTATTCTACTTATCATATCCTTTCATTTGATACCCATACCGAGTGGGTTGTAAAGGAAAAGGGAATCCGCCACTTTGTGAAGGCCGCCATTTTGAATTTTGAATAACGCCACATAGCTAATTGTATTCTACTTGTCATACCCTTTCATTTGATACGCAATTGCAAATTTCGGCCGCCATCTTGGAACCGCCATCTTGATTTTTTTACAAAATGGTCAAATTGCATTGTCACGCGAACTATACATATGGGCAAAATTTGAAGTTGATCGGTTATATGAAAGTGGGTCAAATTCAAGTTGCAAAATTTGTTTACATACAAGATTCATGATACAAGATACAGGTGAAGCTAATATAAAGCGTATAAAAACATCAAATTCAATGTGAAATTGGCAGTGTCTGTGGCAAAGTGTTTTGGCTCGAACAGGAAGGCCTGCTAGACAATGAACTTCGGACCTACACAATGATATAACATTGGAATTTTCATAGATAGCCCAGCTTATATATAAAAGATCTGGATTCAGTAAGGATGCGGCCAAGCTAATAGAGCGATGTACAGCTGAATTACATTGGCTCGGTAGATAGTACAACGCGAATCTTGTCTGGGTTCCCGTCGATAGGAACATACAGATGGGAACGAGAAAGCCCTGGAAACACTCCTTCAGTTCCAGCCAGCAGTACCATACCTTAACAGGTGAACAAGGAGGTGTACCTTCTGCTAGGTGAAAACCCGAACTAAGCGGAACTTTGATACCCTATTATTAACCGGTTAAGCCGGCGAGATGCCTTATTACGGCTACTGCGAGTGAGATTTAAGCATACATTTCATTACCTAAAAAAAACAAAGCTAAAACCAAATAAATTGAACATAAGTTGAACAACAATTGCGGTAATAGGAGGGACAACCATCATTAACAATCATGGACAGAAAAACTCCCATCTTCGGTAGTTATTTTAATATAGTGGAAGTAATTATCCAATGCTAGGAAATGGATGTTGCATGCTTGGGAATGGGTCTGCAATCAGAGTACCAACTTCAGTGGTTTAGAAATTTGTGATTATGCCATACAAAAACAAGCCATAGAAAAAAGTAAACGAAAGGTCCAATTTAAAACAGATTTGAAGAGGGTCTACATTTAAAAAGACCAAATATTATCTGTCCACAATGAATGATACAGTTGAATAGCAAAACTTCTTATATTTCTCTCATTAAACCGTCTTAGGGTCACATACAAGAAAATCCCCAACAACCTTCTACAACTCGACTCGATTATGTAAGAACTAAGAGGAGTCCCACAACATACAAATTAATTTCTATCTTTTATTTAATTTACAAACAAAAAAAACCGGGCTGATTCCGGAAACATTTTTTTTCGCTATTTCAAAATAGAAATCGCTAACAGCGTGTAGGCAAGCAAACACTCTGCAATCTACTTTAATTGGACCAAACTATAAAATTAGGGAATCCCCAATGATCATTATTGAATTGACGTAAATTGAAATTAGATTGATTGTTGATGATATTCAGTTTATTTTTTTTTGCTTTACATTGAAGATTTTCACCTTCTCAAATCGTTTAGAATGTTACATTGAGAAGGTTTTTGTAAATCATCAGAGAGCAGCATACTCGGTAGTCCTCTATTGGCGTGGTATGGCAAGGTCCGTATGATCGCTTCGAAAACTAATGTCACTGCCACGACTCGAACTCTCGGAAGCGGTGCTGCTAGTTCGTCCCTTGAAGGCTATTCTAAACGCTCTTGATTTGAAATCATTACAGGTATTCGTCTGGACAAATTCCACTATTGTCCTTCATTGGCTCTTAGACATTCGTAGACGTTGGAAAAGCTTTTTCGGTAATCGGACTTGTGAAATTCGGGACACTATCCCTAGAAGTTCATGGAGACATGTTCGCTCTCACGACAACGCTGCTGACCTTGCATATCGAGGAGTATCTCCATCTAACATAATCCGAATTATGGTGGATGGAGAATCTAAAGTGGTTACAACGACCTCCAACTAACTAACCGACTTTCTTCCACAATGTGGAAGAGACGTGGACGGAGTCATCTGCAGAGACACTACAGTTGCTAGTAAATATGCACGGATCCCCGGATGCACGGAAGACGCTCAAAAGATCAACGACACGGGAAACCAAATAGGCGGGGTGAACTCAGAGGAGTGGCTCAACTTTGTGCACTCAACAAGGGGTGGCTGCCTTCTTGGCTCTCAACTGCACCCTAATCTCATCAAAACTAGTCAAGAAATGCTCAGATACTGTGGGTTCCAGGCCATACGAATATACAAGGGATCGAGAAAGCTGATAAATTAGCAAGGGAGAATTCGAATATGGACGTTTATTCAGCGGAAGATGTAGACCTGCCTATCAACACAAGACATAAGGTGTTTTCAATGATGCAAGTTGCGTCCGCAATTGACTTATTCAGCAATGGAAGTCAATTGCGAACGCAACCTGCATCATTGTAAACACTCACATTTAACTGTAAAAAGACATATTTAACTGTATCTCCTATCTTTGGCCAAAGCAAGATGGAAAGGATTAACAATAAGCAGCACGGCCGTCGTACAACAAAAACAAAACTAAGCTTATCAGCTAGCTATCGCGCACGAACCTAGTTAGATCTATAGCTACGTATACGGACACTGGCCCAGAGGAGATCATGCATCAAGACTGGTCATCCCATTCAACACATCATGCCATAGCTGCTAGCTACTAGCCAGGGCCACAGACACAGTTCATTTGGTAGCCACGTACTGAACCAGCTTGAAGACCTAGCAACAGAGCATCCAACGAACTCTATACAGTTCTTGAATACTACAAAATGAATCTAAGAACTGTAACAAGCCTAGTGATAATGAGACTGAGTGGTATCAAACCGGCGCTAACATGCTAATTGGAGGTCAGCACAGTGTATGTGGGCCTCGCCACTTTAACCACCAACGCTCCTTCAGCCAGCAGCCCCTGGGCTTTAATCTATAAATCTTACATATGGCCCCGCCTTAAATACAACTCTTTTATTTGGGCTAGCGCCTCGAAAACCGCCTTAGCGTGGCACGGCAAGGTGCAAAGCTACCTCATTATCATCGGTGATGACACCTGACGCACTTTTGATAGACCCAGAGCGCGTTCAAAAACCTTACTATGGTAAACCACGAGGTAAGCTGTGGTTATGCTGCATCATTTCACTTAACCACGAAAGTTTATGTTTAACCATGGAGGTTTTTGAACGCACTGTGGTTAACTACAGGTTAAAGAAGAAGAAAAAATATAAAATCAAAATTTTCCATAAAATAACCCCCGCTAATTGCTTCAATTATTTTATTAATTATTATTTGTAATAATCCCACAAATCCCCCTTTGATTTGTTCATGTGATTAAAATTAAAACAACTGGCAAAGAGTTGTTTTTATTCTTCTTCTTCTTAACTATCGCTAACCATGCCCCCGAGAAGGGTTAAAATTTAACTACACCATGGTTAACCACGGGAGTTTTTGAACGCCAAAAATTTATGCTCGTGGTTATGTTGTAGTTAACCACGGAGTTTTTGAACGACTAAAGTTTACCATAGTTAACCATGGTTAACCATAGTAAGGTTTTTGAACGCGCTCCGGGTGATTCCGTGGTTTGTGGATGCTCTTTTCCATATAAGTAACAGGTCAAGGAAGAGGGTGAAAGGCGAGCGTTTCACACCTCAAAGAGCCAAATTACACGGCCTATCACTTTCCCAGACTCACTTTCCAATAAACCGGTTTTTTAGACAAGGGGGCGCAGGGAACGGTATGTGTTGAGCCTCACTTGTAAATCCAAACAAATAGAATCGTTACACGAAAAAGAGGCAGAAAATTAAGTGCATCGTGTAATACTCAAATCATACACAGACAGGTTTGACTTGAGTCCCAAGTGTATGGCGGCCATTACACGTTCATGCAAGCGACAATCAATTCCACCAGTCATGATTAATGGAAATCAAAATATACGGAGTGTTACGTCAGTCAACACCTTAGACGTTAGGTTTTCCGTCAGTCGTAGGCAAAACTGTGGAAAAACTGACAGCAAAACCGATCGTGTAATGGGCGCCTATGGCCGTTTAATTTCACTCAAAAACAAGCAACCACCGCACAGTGGGCTGGATTTGAGCCGTAGTGGACTTAGGGACACATGAAAATGAAGTCGGTCTTTTCAAATAGTAATGATGGGATTTAATTCTATTAATTAATACAATTAACAATTGTTATAGGACTTTTTTCGTTTAAACAAATATTTTCTGAGTTTGGTTAGTTTTGAAATTTTTTTGTATGGAGAAAAAGTGAAATAAGTGATTTTAAACGCTTAAAATCGCTTAAAATACCGCTTATAGTTTCATATAATGGGAGTGCTGAACTAGTTGCATGCTCCTAAGGCCCAAACATATAGCAGAAACGAAAACGAACCGAAACGAAAAGAATGAAATAAATCGTATGAAAAGGTATGTACTCGGTTATATAAACGAACAGAACCGAATCGGAACGAATGATATAAATTTATTTCATTTCGGTATTCGTTTCAGCTATTCAGCCCCTTACTTTGACAGTTCGACAGACAGTTTGTTTTTGAATTTAAAGTAGTTGAAAAACGAAAAAGAAGTTATTTTAAAAGAATGCAGTCAATACGAGATGAAAAAATTTAAATTATGATTTCTCGACATCCGCCATAAATTATTTAAATTGTATAATATATGTATTTATCGAAAATAAAAAACTCTTGTACTCAATGCAAAACTTGTCAACAAATGTCAAGAACCGATTCGCTCAGGCACCTATATAATCGCTATCATTTTCAAGTTCATTTCGTTTTCGTTTCGGTTTCTTTTCACTTGTGCTATATGTTTGGGCCTTAAGGCTTTCGCTGCGATTTTGTGCGATTACTTGGCAATTTGAGTTTTTGTATTTGGATATGTCCACTTTTCCGCACCACCTAAGAGGTAGAGAACTAGGCGCGTTTTTTTCGTGGTGTCCCCATAGGCCTACTTCACTTATAAGCACCGGAAAGATTCTAACTAACACCTACCTAGAGGCAGAATTTATAGCTTTACCTATTATTACAGACACTATTGTTTAGATTTTATTAAAACTTCGATCTTCGAAACAATACCATTCTAATCATAATCAATTAGCCTCCTCGGACTCGGATTTAGCGTCATGCTCCATATTTTGTTGTAAGTCTACGTTTGCAAATTCAGAATTCTCTTTTTCAAAGTCATCGTCTAATGTATTGAGCAAAATTTGTAAATCTTTTACTTCATCTGAAAGTGCTCTGTGTATTCGAAGTAATTTGTAACTTTTGGAGTTAAAGTATGGGTCTGAACTAATCAGCAAGTTATTTATTTTATGTCTTCGTTTGTTGCATCCCTATTAAATTTTCGTGAATGGTCTTGACGGTATCTTCTGAAATCTTGATTCCTTGATTCAGTAGCTTCTTCAGATAACTTCCCAATAGGAACTAGTCCAAAATTCTCAATTACAGCTCCTCCATGTGTGAGAACTTTATGTACGCTTGAAGGCATATAATATCAATCATATAACTCTGTATATAATTTCATGGTAATTTCAGCATATTCCTTAAATTTAATTGTATCAATACGGTACCCTGAAGAAATAGTTTTTTAAATTATCGAAAATCTTGTGTAGGAAATTGCGTTTTATACGAAGTGTAATCACATACTGGCTAAAAAAACGTAATTCACATGCAACGGAAGTCTATCTACCTGTTATCAATCTACCAATGACTCCTTTACCATGTCTATTATTTGCAACTTAACCTAATTAGGTGCCTGTTTTGTGTTAAAATGGGGTGGTACTTCCGGTATTTTTAACCTGCGATTTTTAAACCCTTTGCTCAACATTATGGGCTTGCATGCCATCTTCAATCAATCTTTTTTCTAGGAAATTATGGGGAAGTCCACTTTTTATGTCTTTCAGGTGGTCAGGTGGCGAAAAAGACCTCTTACTAGACGAAAGGGTGTACGAACTTAAGGCTAACACCAAGTTTCAAGAATAAAATAACAAGAACACCATACAAAAATAAAACCCTAATAACTCAGAAACTATTTGTTATTTGAAAAATAGTTATATTATATAAAAATATTGTATTTAATAGTAGAATTCAAAAATATAAATATCAATCCTTAAGTCAAAAGTTTTCAAATCCATCCAAACACCGGTCTGGTCCTCTAGATTGGTGGTTGGACGGCAGCCCTACCACCGTAAAAGCACTATGAATGTCTCGAATCCTCGAAGCATGTGTCGGACGGGATGGACTTGACGGCAACGGAATATGAAATTTGAGTTAGGAACTTGGAACGTTAGAACGCACAATGAGACGGGCGATCGGCATTCGATTTAATTATTACCAGAAAAATGCCAAATAGCGAACTTAGATCTATACAGGAACCCAAATGGATCGCAGTGGCATATAATAGATCTCAGAATCCACAGGCTACTCTACTTGGTATTACAAAACGGGTCATGGTAGTAGACATTTCGGGAAATAGACAAGCACGCAGGGTCAGGAGGAGATGGATCTACTCTGTCTACTGACCCAAAGACTTAACTTTCGGAGCTGGAGACATGCTGCAAGGGACGATCAAACTTGGTTTAATATGCCCTAGAGGAGGTCAAGGCTCAATTAAAACGCCTTTGAATGGATGAATGGAAATCCATATAGGGGATCTGGATATGTGTACTAGAAAAGACTAAATCGACTTTTGTTAAATTAATTTTAAGTATGTGGTCAGTAAGTGCACATAAGAAGATATACTGAGTATTACTAGATAACCCGCGTTAAGTACACCTCCACAAACAAACTTTAGTTATAAAAATAAGTTTAGTTACATAATTATAGTATTAAGCACTTCGAAATTGAGGTTGTTTTAGACTAAAACCAATTTTAAATTAAAATATATTCGCTTACGTATAAAAACGTGTTTCACTTTTGCTTTTATCACATGACCATGGGGAGGGGAGTGAGACGAAATCATCCCGCAAACATAATTGCGACACTGCACACCGTTTCAATTAATTATAAAATGATTTGAATCCAGTTTTTAGTTTCTAGTGTCTAGTATTTTATTTTCATTTCTTTTAATTTCAATAATATGTATTTTCCTTTGTGAATTGCTTTTCTTGTTACAGTACGAAATAAGATGGTCAATCTTGTGTACTTTTTTGATTAATTAATAAAAATAAAAAATAAAATAACTAGCAGAACCCGGTGCATAGTTTTATTATCTAAATAAAACACCTAGACATTTTTCTTCCAGTTTATAAGCAACGATTTATTCCACTTTTAAAACTTTACAAGGAAAGAAAAAATTCAATCTACACTTTTACCTTGACATAGAGATGCCGTAATTGGCTTAGAAATTATCTTTAAGCTTAATGTTCAGCAGCAATTGCATCCTTGGATTTGTAGCCAACTTGCTCCTCTGGGGTATGTGGCCAGAAAGTGGGACGCTTAAGGGGATCCAAAGCCACCTATTTTTTTTGGTATAGAATATAGAAATATGAATAAAAGAACTGTGTACTCACATCTGGGAATGAATCGCGGTAATCCTCCATTGTCATTTGATCATAAGGCAACAAGGATTTAATATGCTCAATGCTCTTCTGATACTGATTGATGCGATTGTTGGATTCCCTAATAAAATCGGCAACTTCCGCTTGGGCCTCCTTAGCTTCAGCCTCGACTTTTGGTGTTACATTATCAGCTGGATATGGTACTGTAACTGCTTCGTATTGTTTCTGAAATTGATCGACCATAGCTGGATTTTTAACTAGCCGCTTGTACTGTGCCCAATCAATTTTTGGTGCTGTTTCGGGATTGGCAAGAACACTGAACAAAAATCAAAAACATATTCTTTAAATCAGAACTAATTAATATTAATAATAATAATACCTTCGCAAGTAACCATCACTTCTAGTTTTGAAAATGGCAAAATTATTTTTCTGATTTGGTGGTACTCTTTCGGCAAGGGCAGACCAATTAATTGATGATTTACTAATGCGCCTTGCTGCCATTATTCTTCAAATATATACAAAACAACTTTATGCTTAATATGATAGATATAAAAATGAATTTTTTTTATGGATTTTCTTTTACCTCTTGCGTAATTATTGACTATACAAGAAGGTGGACAAAATTCACACGGTAGTTGAGCACCCAACACAGGAAAATCAGATTTGCTAGAATCTAGGTTATGTAATCTGACAACTTGACGGCAGGAGCTTTTATAAGAGAAAAAAAAGTTGAAAAGCTTAAACGTTCATATGTTCAATGATTTCACGGGCAGATGGCGCGATATATTATTTTAGAAATGCACGTGATGAAATTAAATTTTTTTTCAAGTGTTTTTTGCTTTAATTTTAAGCTGTTTTAATTTGCAATATTAAAAAAAATATTTTTTGAAGTAATTGGTAGTAGGGTTGAAAATTTGAGGCCTACACACGCTGGTACCTCCAAATCGGTTCTGGCGTAGCGCGGACCATTTCGATGGATGGGCCCGTGGAGCATGATAATAGGCGCGTTTCATTTTCATTGGAGTACGTACGCCAGCGTAGTTGGGCGCACATCGGAGTAGATGCTGCCACAGCTGAATGTGCGCTGAACTACTCCGGAGTACGTACTCCAATGAAAATGAAACGCGCCTTGTGTTCCCATTAGCTTTTTTCCTCAAGTTTCCATTACTGTTACTGAGTTTCCATGAGAGTTCAACCAGAGTTGAACCCGAGTTATACGTCATGTACTGTGTTTCCATGAGCCAGGGTAGAATTTTCGTTAAGCAAACAGAAAGCTTTTTCTCTCAAGATCACTCGATGCTGTTTCCATGACGGTTCTGGGTTAAAGTGACAGATAATTAATTTTACATTGCCTCGCCGTTGGTATATGTGCAGTAAAGGATACTGAAACACACACATATGCAAAACCCGGCTTAATCGGACTGGCTTCGTTGAGTTTACTTGGATTTAACGAGACTTTACTCAATCCCCGTTTCCATGGGCGCTTAATCTGAGTAAACTCAGGATAAACTCTGCATGGAAACACAGTAATGGAAACAGAATGAGTTAAGAGTTTTCGTTAAAGGTTTTCAACTCTGCTCAACTCAACGAAAATAGGTAGGTTGAATTGAGTTCACGCATGCAACTAAAAACGGCACACTAGCAAAGGTACAAAAACTGAAAATGTCGCACCTCTTTCTATTTAATAAATACCTTTAAAGAAAAATCTATAACAAAATTAATTTATGGAAAAAGATAGAGGAAGACGGAAGGCAGATATGGAAACGCATCGAGTTAATCGTTGAGTTGAAGTGTCATTTCAACTCAACCACAACTCAACTCGACTCCCATGTACTGTGTTTCCATGAGCCAGGGTAGAGTTTTCGTTAAGTAAACAGAAAGCTTTTTCTCTCAAGATCACTCGATGCTGTTTCCATGACGGTTCTGGGTTAAAGTGACAGAAAATTAATTTTACACTGCGTCGCCGTTGGTATATGTGCAGTAAAGGATACTGAAACACACACATATACAAAACCCGGCTTAATCGGACTGGCTTCGTTGAGTTTACTTGGATTTAACGACACTTGACTCAATCCCCGTTTCCATGGGCGCTAATCTGAGTAAACTCAGGATAAACTCTGCATGGAAACACAGTAATGGAAACTCAGTATGTGTTTCCATGAGCCAGGGTAGAGTTTTCGTTAAGTAAACAGAAAGCTTTTTCTCTCAAGATCACTCAATGCTGTTTCCATGACGGTTCTGGGTTACAGTGACAGATAATTAATTTTACATTGCGTCGCCGTTGGTATATGTGCAGTAAAGGATACTGAAACACACACATATACAAAACCCGGCTTAATCGGACTGGCTTCATTGAGTTTACTTGGATTTAACGACACTTTACTCAATCCCCGTTTCCATGGGCGCTTATTCTGAGTTAACTCAGAATAAACTCTGCATGGAAACACAGTACATGACTGCTGTGGGTTAAAGTGACAGATAATTAATTTTACATTACGTCGTCGTTGTCATATGTGCACTGCAAAAAAAAATGGTCAAGAAATAGGGATGGGCATTAAGACAAAACATCGATGTTTTTTTCGATGCAATGCATCGTTCTGTGGCATCGATGTTACGACGATGTATCGCAAAATACATTGATGTCTTGTACCCACAAACTCAATAAATTTTATGTTTAAAAAATACGCAAATATGAAAGTGAGTGTATTTCCAATACAATTCCCGCGCACCTTCCAACTTAAGGTGGAAACAGAAAGTACATCAGAGCTGACAAAAGTCAAAATTAATAAGATTACACACAACCAGATTATGCTGAACAGAATGCACGCTTTAGCATTTTGTATCATTTGGCATTTATCGGTGTTGATGCGCTCTTATGACCGCTAAATTCTGTATCTAGATTTATGCATGATACTCGAGCAGTTACCACGTATACCTTGAAAAGTTGAGTTTAGATTGAGTTGAATTTTCGACTCGCGTATATGAATACTGAACGAAGTCAAAGCATATTATTCCCGTTTGATGCATCGGATAAAAACATCGATGCATCGAATATATCGAAGCATTAATAAAACATCGGTTCAGTTCGATGCATCGCGTTTATACATCGAATGTTTGCGATACATCGATGCATATCGTCCATCCCTATCAAGAAATGGTTCAGAAATATTTTCTGGAGCGATTTCTGCGACCGGTATGCTAGAGTCAAGAAGTTCACACCAGAAATATCGTGTTTTTTAGTGACACGCAGATGTCGCTTATGATAAAATTTTAGTTTTTTCTCCAGAAATAAGTGTCGATTCATTTATTTCCTTAAGAAATTTTAACGGTTCATGAAGTCCGTATGTAATTTTTTCCATTGCTGACAGTTACTTTCAATTTCAAAAACCACCAAAGTCATGTACTCAGGAACCGTTAAAATTTCTTCAAGAAATAAAAGCTCTGTACGTTTACTCCACACGGGATCCCGAGATTTTTTACTACAAAATTGAAGAGCCCACTTACTAAAATTCGGAAAGTAAAGGCCCCCATACACGGTTAAATTGGATGTACATCGAAGTGCGGATGTACAACCAAAACTATCGATTGTGAGCCGGTCGGCCGATCAAAATACGTTGCGGCCATGGGTTTGATAATCATCTGGATGTACATCCAATTTGACCGTGTATGGGGCCTTAAGAACACGCTTTCTTTTTTTTTATGTGGAAGACTAGAGCTCAGGGAAAGCCCTTTGTACGGGATGTTCTGGAATGTTTCGTGCAAATCAAGACCATAACTTAAAAATCACTTGTGTCTTCAAAATAATGACATAAAACTATTAATTAATAAATTAGCTAATTAATAAATGAAATTTATGAAATTATTCATAATCCAGTAGTAAAGCACCAAATCAAGAACTTATTTTCACCATGTTGTAATCGTTTTGGTTTGCCAAACTGACATATAGAATGGACTGCTCATCAGGTTTCATGGCACCAATTCGTTCCATAGTTGACAAACCTTTTCTCACTGACATGTCAACACTTCAGTTACTTTTGTAACTTAAAATTTTTTATATTCGTTTTTGGATGAGGGAAACAAAATAAATTTTTGTTAAAAAAAATTACAAATGCAATTTTGATGTTATTTCCCTTTGAAAATGCCTTTTTTCATTAATTACAAATATTTATAAGTCTGTTCCAATAGAGAATGCGGGATCCCGCGGGACCAAGAAATCACCCAATTCCTGTTCCAATAGAATCTCATGCTCGGAAAAGCGGGGAAATTTTTACTTCCCCTCGACCAAGAAACCGCAGGAGATTTTTAGGTGGAGTGAAATCTTACGACGTTTTCAACATGTCAAAACAGCTGTTACTTGTCATGTCAAACCAAAATGATTACGATGTGCTGAAAATAATTTCTTCATTTGGTGCTTTACTACAAGATTTTGAATAATTTCATAAATAATTTATTAATTTCAATAGTTTTATGTCATTATTTTGAAGACACAAGTGATTTTTAGGTTATGGTCTTCTATATTAGCACAAAACATCCCAGAAAGCGTTCCTTCACTTTTCGGGATTTTGACTAAATTTTCCCCCACCAATCAAGTAACTTTTCGCAGGCTACGACAGGACAGGTTTTCTATTGGAACAGACCTTATGTTAAACCATGCCAGTCCTCTACCCGTTTCATCTAAATGTCAGTGATTCCGAGTCTTATGGCGAAACGAGACAGAAATAAAAAAATCACTATACCCATCTATTTTTTGTATATATTCTGACATTAGTTCAAAGGAAAAAATGAAATCAGGTATGGCAACTTCAATATCGTGCAACCGTTGTGGCGGTTTTATTTTAAATTTCGCTTAAAATCATTCCAGAATTTTATTTACCGTTCTTATTTTACTGCAAAGATAAAAAAGTTATCGTATTTTGTGGTTTATTGAATGTCAAGAGTAAAAATATTTAAGAAAATGGAAAAGTGTGCAGTTTTTGAATGTCAAATTTTATTTTCTCAAGTTTGACACTATCTGATTTTATTTCTGCTAGTGAATGCACTGAACTCTTAACACGAAATTTAACAAAATTTGAGTTCTGTGACAAAAGGGGCTTATGGATGAGCGAGAGGACTATACTTTTCTATACTTTTTGGTGCTATGGGTTTGTATGGGAATAATGTCTGATGAGCAGTCCATTATTATATGTCAGTGGTTTGCCATAACAAGTGACAATTGCTTTTGACAATTCAAATTTCACTACAAAATCGCTTTAACAGCCAGCCACAGTCGCTGGGACTCGAGACCTCGGGAACTTATTTGCAAGAGGGGAAGCGAAAGAAAGTAAGAAAACGCAAAATTTGCGCACACGGGATACCGTGTAGCGTAAACATACAGAGCTCAAGTACCGACACTTATTTCTGGAGGAAAACCTAAAATTTTATCAAAAACGACATCTGCGTGTCATTAAAAAACACGATATTTGTGGTATCGTTTCTAGACTCTAGCATACCGGTTACAGAAATAGATACAGAAAAAATTTCTGAGCGATTTCTTGACCATTTTTTTTACATATGTTTAAGATAGACAAAGAAATTTCATACCGGGCTTTAGACAGGCTAGGGGTCTAAGGGGTGCTTGAGAAGATGACGCTGCAATTTCAAGCAGCATTTCAGTATTTGGATGGGGGCCCGCTTAGAAAAAAGACACTATAATCACACAGAAAATTATCTTAACGAAAACTCGAAGTGGCTAGAGTTAGGTCTCTTCTGCGGCGTTGTTAGATCGATGGATGGGATAACTAAAGGATAAAATTGTTAATTGTTAAATGAGTATATAAAACTCGTAAATTTAATGTAAAATATTCAGTAAGCATCTTCATCTCTTGATTTTCTTACTTATAAACATGAAATTACTCCTCTTTACTTTCACTTCGAGGCTTGCTGGCAGCATTTGCTTGTAGTACAGCACCCGGGCTAGGATATGGTCTCATCTGAAATAGTGCACCCGATGCTGTTGGATCTGCACCAGATTTTGTACTTTCAATACTAAGACCATCCGACCATTTACCACGTGGTATATCTGAATAAGCAGCCGGATCCATAGGATCTAACGGCTCCGCTTCGGCTCTAGCTTTGTGTTTCCTAGATGCACGATGACGTAATGCTTTATCAAGATCTCTAGCTTTTGGCTTCTTTAAAACAGGAGCTGGCGGCTGAGGCGGCGGCGGTGGACTATCTGCTGGCTAAATGATGATGAATTTAAATTGATACAATATTTAAAAAGGGGAAATGTCTAAAATAAACAAAAAATACCTTTGGACTAGTTGGTAGCGGTGCTTCAAGTATCTTTTCTATATCTTGTTCGGTTAAATCGTCATCCATATCTTCTTCTGTTGGTCCAGTTGATATTTCTTCAAGTTCACGACGTAGCATTGCTGCACACTTTGATACTTGCGCATCGGAATGTCCGGGTGGTAGCCAAGATACGGTATCATCTGTTGTATTCCAGTAGTAATGTACGCCACTTTATACAACAACAAAAAGAAACAGAAATATTAAAATTGAATTAAAATTAAATTTCTATGTCAAATTTACCATCCATAATCGTATATTTCCAACCAATTTTTTGGTAGCGGATATCTCTTAAGTAATCGATTGCGCCTTTTTAGATATTCACGATTTGGTTCTAGTACACCGTCACCCCATTTATTTACACAATAGAGTGAACATTTATGAAATATATTATATTTATTTGGGCAGCCTTTATACCCAGATTGGCCAACGTCAGCCATTCGACGCTTCATTGTCTCAATCCAGTAATTCTCTTCTGGCCTTTTTTGCATCTCGTATGCATAAGGATCATCCATTTCGCCATAATCTTCGGCAATTACTTCTTCTCTGCCTGATGTATGTTTTGCTAATTCCTCTAGGAAAATAAATTTTTGATTATTAAAGGGGGCACACACTGTTTTTTTAACAATAGGTAGAAATCAAAGCTGTGGAGAGACGTCTCTCTAGAAGACAAGGAGGGAAAGGTGGAAGGGACGCTAAAGGCTATCCACCAGAAACTCAAGAAATGCGAAGCTTTGGGAGGCAGCGAACGACCAACAGTAGTGTATTAAAGAAGAAAATTTTGTAAAGCAGATCCCTCAGACCATTTAAGTGCTCTAGATATAATGAAACTGGAAAGCATGCAGACGTAACAGGTCAATAAAACCACAAAAGCATGTATTTTAAGGTGTATATACAGGGTGTTCGGGTTATTACTGTACAAACTTAAGGGGGGATAGGTTTTGGATAGACGACCAAAAAAATCATATGGTGGTGGAGGGGGAAATCGTAACGGTTTAGCCGGCAGGGCGTTTTGATTTTTTTTTGGTAGAGGTTTACACATCACCCTGTATTTTTGTAACCCTATGACCTATTTTCATGAATAAGTAGTGTCCGACCGAAGGTCAGTTTTAGGCCGAAGCCGAAGCCGATGCCGAATGTTCGGCTTTTGCCATAACCTTCGGCCGAAACCGAAGCCGAAGGTTCGATCATACACAGAAATCTTGGTATACTGACTGAAAAATATAGATAATAATGAAAATTCTTCACTGTTATTTTGTTTTATAGTCATAGTGCCGAAAATGATTGCAATATGCATTTTAAATAACTAAGTTGCGGCTTTCCAAAAATAATAAACTAAGATTTGTTTATTTTTATTTGAGGAATACCATACGTTTCAATGTCACATTCACATCGCACTCTCAATTCTTTTCGTTTTCAGCGACTGGCCTGGCTGGATATAAAAACTTCGGCTTCGGCTAACCTTCGGCTCCTTTGGCCGAAGCCGAATGTGCGGCCGAAGGTGTTTTTTTGGCCGAAGTTGGCCGAAGCCGAACCTTCGGTCGGACACATGAATAAGGTAGCAATATGCGCAGAATACTATAGGTTTGTTTATTAGTCAGTCCTAGAACTATCTAAATCATCCTAGAACAGAAAAGTACAGGCTTTGGCGTTCATTAGTTTTTAAAACTTGTTATTTATTGTCCGAGAGTGTTCTAGTTTGGTGTTCATTAAGTTGTTCTAAAGTGTTCTAAGTTTTACTTTTTGGTTCTAGATTTTTTTCAGGACAGTTTTGGACAAGGGTTTTTGTTGTTGTTTTTTCTTAGTTTTGACAGATGTGTATATGAAATTATGAGAACAGAAAATGTAGAACAAAAAAGTACAAAAAAGCGTTCATTAGATTTTCTGTTCTAAGTTGTTCTAAAGTGTTTGACGTTGAATTGCTTGCTGTTTCTATTCTATTCTGCTCTGTCATGTTCTGAAAACTAATAAACAAACCTTATACCTATCTAAAACTGTAAAAGCGAAACATCAAAATTGCTTATAACTCCAAAAATAAAGGCCGTAGCATAAACATTGTCCCGAAATTATTCATAGGAAATTATCCAAGCTTTTCAATTTTGGAAAAAAAATATTGATTAACTACATATTTTTTTGGAGAAAAATTTAGTTGAAGTTGATATTTTTGTTAAAAAAACAAAATTTTGTCTTTGATGCCTCATTACTCTGCAAGTTGTTAGGTTAGAACCTTCACTTTTACAGTTTTAGATAGGTGGGAGTATTCTGCGCACATTGCTACCTTATTCATGAAAATAGGTCATGTCATAGGGTTACAAAAATACAGGGTGTTATGTAAACCTCTACCAAAAAAAATTCAAAACGCCCTAGCGGCTCAACTGTTACGATTTCTCCCTCCACCCCATATGATTTTTTATACGTACATATATCCAAAACCTATCCACCCCTTCAGTTTGTACAGTAATAACCCGAACACCTAGTATAATAAACTGGAGAAAAATGTGGACTACGGAAGCGTTTACCATACGTAAATAATACCTGTAGACGAAGAATCTTTTTGCACAAGCCCCCGAGATGCTAGACGTTTTAATAAAGCTGGTGGAAGCGGCATTTTGTTTTCTAGTAATATATATATGTATATTTCACAGCAAACACTTATTTATAAAATAAAATTGATTTTGGAAAATTAAACTTTTCATAAGCATCTGTCATAACAAGCATCTGTCAATTTTACAATGCCAAGGAAAAAGTTGCTCAAAAATGACACTTGGTTTTAAATGGTTGTCCAGAATAATGTGTTAGTATATTGAGCAAATAAATAGATGGCGTATGAAGTTTTGTACTAAAAAATTTAATTTATTATTTTTATGAAATAATGCCGTTTATTTCTATCAATTTTATTATTTTATTTGAATTAACTTATTAACACAAAAAAATTTATTGTTTTTAATTAAGAGTTCTTAAGTAAAATTTGTACTAAAAATGGGACCTAAATCGTAGCTTGGCGATACTTAGGACATTTTCAATTTAACCAAATTGACCTAATCACCAAGGTAAAATTGAAGACAAACACCAAATTGGAAATTGCTCTTTGTACAAATATCTTATTTTCATACCATATTTTACTCTATTTCAATATAGATGTCGCTGCTCCAGAATGGGTATTAGCCGCGTTCCGTTGAGCGAAATTTCCTACTCCCGAGTACAATGGAACGCGGTTTTTGATATCAGAAGTAAATACGAAAAAAACATAACCTCAAATTAATTTATTGCCCTTAAAATAAATTTGAAATAATTATTATTTATATAATAAAAGGAAATATTATATCTTACCGTATATTATATTTGCCGTTTTTGTATATTTACTTTAAAAATACACTTGTAATATTAATTCGACAGCACTTAACCTTAAAAAACAAAAAGCCATCTATTTATATATAGTTCAAGTTTGCAAACCTGGTGGAAATTTTATGCGTAAAATACTCTAAAACAAGAGCAGCGGTAGTTGCAAGTACTCAGGAGCACTCCGGAGTGGCAAATATCGCCCAATGGAATGCAGCTATTTTTAGGGATTTCGGGAAAGTCCTGGAGCAGCCCTTTTTTGCATGGGAAATTGTTAGGGACCTTCCAGGGAGGCGGTAAATAGAATTTCACACCGGTCTGACCAGTATTTCCCGAGGTAATGGGTGTTTAACGGCCCTCTCTTTTGGGGAAATCACAAAAAAAATGTCCTCACACCCGAACCCCTTGGAATTTTTGGGAAAACTCAACTGATCTGGATTCAGGGGAGCAAACTCTTTCCAACGAGGACCCATTGGTCAAAATTGGAGCACTTTGGCAAAAACGTACAAAAAATGCCAAGGGGTACCCCTTTGAATTTTTAGCGATTTGGTGAGTTCTGGAGCAGCCCTTTTTTGCATGGGAAATTGTTAGGGGCCTTTTAGGGAGGCGGTAAATTGAATTTCACACCGGTCTGGCCAGTATTTCCCGAGATAATCAGCCTTACTGTGGTTCTCACTTTCGGTGACAAATGGCAAAGGGAGACAAAAATCCTATTGTGGTTCTCTAAAAAAAGTAACATTTATCTATTTCAGTGAAATAAGGCGAATTGCGGTTGTCACTGATATCGAGAAACGGCGAATTCAGTGACAATTGTTCTCACATATTTGTAAGTGAGATTTTTCTCATTGGATATTTAAAGGCGATTACATATTTATTTAAAAATAATTTTATTTATTTTAAATATTTAAAAGTAAAAATTTTATATTTATGTTTTTAGGGTAAAAATAAGGACTAGGAAGCAATTTGAGATCATTTTAGATTTCATGTTGCAATATCCTTTTGTGGCAAAGGGTTTAAAATATCTAACTTTTTGTTTTTTTCTCAATTACAAGGAATATCACGTCACTGAAAGTGACAACCACAATAAGGCTGAACTGAAATTTCTCACCTCACTGAATTCACCGTCCACAATATGGAAAGTGACAATGACAGTGACATTTCTCACTATGGTGAGGTGGCAACCCCAATAAGGCTGAATGGGTGCTTAAGGGCCCTCCCTTGGGGAAATCACAAAAAAGGTCCTAGCTCCCGAATCTCTTGGGCTTTCTGATCTGCATTCAGAGGAGCGAACCCTTTCCAACGAGGCCATATTCGTCGAAATCGGAGCACTTTGGCAAAAACGTGCAAAAAATGTTGAGTGGGTGATCGAATATGCAGTTTTGAACTTCGCTGTGGTTTGAGCGGGGCCTTGCTGATCCTGGACACCGCGAAGCTCAACCATCGCACAGCAAGTTCAAAAGCTCATCCGAGACACATAGAAGTCCAACCTAATTCCCCAAGATCATGCAAGATTCAGCAATGTTCACCCAATCTCGCACACAGGCGGCGCTCACTAAACACCCAAGACCACATCCATACCCACGACAACAACCGATGACGTCACTGTACCAGTAGTCGCATAGCCCTACTACTGTAGTTGCGGGTAAGTAGCAGCAGTTTTGAGTATTAAGGCGGGTATACATCCCAAGAAAAAAGTGGAAGAGCAAATCTGAGCTCCTTTATCGCATAGAAGATAGTATGGTTCTATTTCTGTTTTACCAACGTGGCAACAGAAAACGGCAACATAAAATTTTTAACACGGTCGCAGAGGAAACAATTTAATGCGCTGCAAAGCCTTTTAGATAGTTATATTAAATTAATGTATAGTAAAAAAAGAAAATTTTATTAGTTTCAAACATTTCCACATTTGGTTTTTGAAATAAAAAAAATTAACGGATTTTTTAAACTGTCGAAAATAAGGTAAATATGCAAAAACCAAGGAAAGTGGCGTCTAATAGGCGTTAGAATATTGAAATTTAACGAAATTAAAAGCTTATTTTCGGTCTACGCATTCGTTAAGTAGAGTAGAACCCAACTTTGAGATTGCAGTTTTCTGTTGCCACTTTGGTGTGAAACAGAGACAAAACCATATTATCTTCTATGCGATAAAGGAGCTCAGATTTTCATTTCCACTTTGATGTAAACTCCCTTTTACAACAAAACAAATATTTCGACAAATACATTGTAATTACATTGCTAAAACGTAAATCAAAACACTTTTAGGTAATTTTAAATATCAGTTTTTTTTCGTGTTTTTTGTTGCATTACATTTTTTGTTTGTTTGTTTTTTTTGTTTTTTATTCTTTCTGAGTCATTTATTTTTTTTTACATTTTATATAAATTAATACACGTTTTTCTTTTAAACATAAACAAAATATATATAATAACAAAAAAAAATTTCTTGCACCAATTTTTTGAACAATTATAAATCAAAAAAATATTTGATTTTATATTTAATAATAAATTTATTATAATAAAAACAATCCGAATAAACACGAAAATTTTGTTCTTTTTTTAATAATATTAATAGTAATGATAATATAATAATAATAATAATAATATTTTTACAGAACAAAAACGTTATATATTCAATACAGTGAACAAAACAGAGTATAGGTAAACTATTTTTTTCATATATATGTATACGATATATATTTTAAATATTTCCCCCCATTTTTTTCTTTTATAGATTAATGTTTAATGTTTTGCTTAAACAATTTTGTGTCTTAAAAAAATTAGCACAAACATCACTAATATTATCCTTTTTTTTGTAATCTTCAGTCATTTTTATAATTTGGAAAAGGTGTTTCTTTTCTAAAGGAGAAATGTTTTCGCAATTATAAGAGACAGAAATGGAATATAATTAATACATAATAGTAAGTAATAACTACGAAAATAAAACATTGTGTAAATACTTAGTGTTTGCTTGTTTTTCTTTTGTTTTAGTTGGTTTTCTTTAAATATTATAAATACATTACGTATATAATAATTAATATATGTGCATTATTGACATAATTAAAAATGAAAAGAAATTAAATATAATATGTTTTGACCGTTATTGTTGTTCTATTTGTTTTTGTTGTTTCTCGCTATGATTTACTAATGAAATATAAACAATACCACTTGAAACAATATTTTTTTCCTTTTTATATTATTAATAACTATATTGAACATTCACTTATAATGCTTGGCAAGCAAAACAAAAAACTTTATTTTTTGTCTAGTTACGCGTTTTTGCTTTTCTTTACATTTTATTCTATAATTTGTTTTTTTTCACTTTTTAAATTTAAATCTTTGGTTTAAGAAATTGTTTTCGTGTATATATGTGAGTTTTTCTTTCGTGTCGTTTTTTTTGTTTCAGAAATTTATTTTAGACCAGGCTTTTGATAGCTTTCTTTTGTTTCTGTTTTGTTAAAACCTATTTAAAATCTTCTACATTGTCGGGTTATACAGGGTGTATACCTTTAAGCTTACAAAGCGGCCGGCTGTGGATAGGTTTTGGATAGACGAACAAAAAGTCGTATGTGTGTGTGGGTGGGGGGGGGGGGGGTAAATCTTAACGGTTTAGCAGCTAGGGTGTTTTGAAGTTTTTTTTGGTAGAGGTTTACATATCACCCTGTATTTTTGTAACCCTTTGAGCTATTTTCATGAATAAGATATCAGGGTATCTGATTGTCCCAACATTATTGATAGGATATTGTCCAAGCTTTCCAATTTTGCAAAAAAATATTAATTAACTAGGCATTTTTGGAGAAAAAGGTAGTTTTAGTTAAAATTTTAGTTAAAAAATCGAAATTTTGGCTTTGATGACTCATTGCTCTGGAAGTTGGTAAGGTGGAACCTTGATTTAGTTTAGTTTGACAGTTTTAGATAGGTGGGAGTATTCTGCGTACACTGATATCTTATTCATGAAAATAGCTCAAAGGGTTACAAAAATACAGGTTGATATGTAAACCTCTATCAAAAAAACTTCAATACGCTCTAGCTGCTAATCCGTTAAGATTTACCCCCCCCCCCCCCCGCCATACGATTTTTTGTTCGTCTATCCAAAACCTATCCACAGCCGGCCGCTTTGTAAGCTTAAAGCCCGGGTCACACCGAACGCGGCACGGCGCGGGGCGGCGCGACACGGTGTAGCGCGAGAAGGCGCGGTAAGGCGTCTGATTCACACCGGACACGGCGCGGCGCGACGTATTCCCCATTACAGACCTTGTTTTTATTCAAGAAATAACAATGAAATGTGATATTCACCGCTGGCGGCGACGGCAAAATTTGGTTTTGAGTAATCACGAATTATGCCGCGCGACGGAATTTATCCTTGCCGTCCCGCGCCGCTTTTGGTGTGAATCACAGATTCATTTTTCGTGTAGAAATCGCTTAACGGCATTCGCGCCGCTCCGCGCCGCGTTCGGTGTGACCGGGCCTTAAAGGTATACACCCTGTATATACTCGTATTTTTAAATAAATTCTTGATAAAGGATAATAATTAAAAACAAATTTAAAATAACTCTTATGATTAAGTAATAATTACGCCAATTGATAATTGAAATTGAGCATGAATAATTGATAAAATTTAAATCGAAGAATCTTGAACTATTACAACTCTACCAAATTAACAACGAAATTCATCTCATTTTTTAATGGTGGGAGGCGTTGCTGTTGAAAAGCTTTTAAAACGTTTATTTTAAGTTTAACAAGAGAACTGACAAATATTAGAATAATTAAATGTTTATTATCTTAAAGTGGAGATTTTTCACAGTTACTATATGATAAGCTGAATTTCTTCTCAAAACTATGTCACTACTTTGTCTTTGTCAACAAAGTTACCGAATTTATAAATCGATACTCTTTTCGCGAATGATCCCGAGGAAAAGAAAGAAAAACCCTTGTATAATAATAGTAAACCAATGAACCAATATAAAGAATTACAAATAAAGACATAGATTGTGAAAGTACCTTAAGTAAACAGCTGTCTCCAAGTAAACTCTTTCCACCCGAGAATACAATTTACCGTTGAGGTTGAGAAAAAAGGAGAACTGCGGTACCTTGATGTCAAAGCAGTCAGGGACAATGGTACAATCATTTTTGATTGGTACAAGAAGCCTACATCTTCGGGCCGGCTCATTAACTTCCACTCAAAACAACCGAAGACGGTAATATTCAACACTGCGCAGAACTTCATCAATAGAGTACTTGATAATAGCCACATTAACTTCCATCGTAAAAATGCAGGCATCATCAGGGACATCCTGTACTCCAATTCCTTCCCCACTAATGTCACCAATAGCATGATTAGAAAGTACTATAGAAACACCGCCGACAGTCCCTTAGATATTCCACCACCTTCTTTGGTAACTTACCGAAGTGCTTTATATATTCCTTCACTTTCCAATCGCATGAAGGCAGCACCTATACGTAACCGAGATACCATAAGGATTGCGTTTAGATCGGTTAGCACACTTAAATCGTTACTGTTTACGAACATCAAAGGGAAACTGGATAACTTGGATAAGCCGGACACAGTTTACAAGATTGTTTGTTCAGGGGGTAGAGGGACGGCCTGCCCAGCTGTATATGTTGGGACTTCTAAACAAAAACTGCGCAAACGTCTCTCGGGTCATCGCTCCGATATCAACAATGGAGGTTCCCAAAAAACTGCTCTTGCTCTCCATTGCTTAGAAAATAACCATGAACCTGACCTCAACAGTGTTACTGTTTGGAAGTTGAGAGAAATTATAGCAAGAGATTACTGCTGGAGATGCTGCACATCAACAATATGGAGAATGCAGTTAACCGACGATCTGACTGCGACAACCTCAGCCATGCATATAAGCAGCTGATTGCGATGAAAACATACTAGTGACTAAGCTTCTACTGATTTGCGGGGTATACTGGCTCGCCCGTCGCAAGTGTTTTTTGTTATTTTTTATTTTTATAAGTGCTGTGTGATTATTTGTATTATTTGTATTGTAAGTGTTGTGACATTTTTTATATATTTTTGTATATTGACGAGGAGTTTTTCTGTTTTAAACAAAGGCCTGATGAAGGATGTACCAACATCCAAAACGTCGTACACTGACTAACAAAAGGAAGTCTTTTCTTTTTGACCCAGAGCCCGCATAGAGCAAGTTATTTACTATTGAATACCTAGGGGTCACGTAACAAAAAATTCCTACATTTAAGTAAACAGCTTTGCCAGTGAAAATATTAAAAGAAATTATATGTATACTACCAAAGCTAACCGCGAACATACCTGCAATAAATTTTGATTTGATAGATTGGACTAAATTAGAAGGAAATGACTTAGTTGATCCCGATTTTAATGTACCCAACGTTATTGACATTGATTTAGGCACTGATTTCTGCTTTGAAACTTTCATCGGTGGACCTGGTTACGCTGGTACTACAAAATACAAGATTTGGATTCATAGTGACTGGTACAGTTGAAAATGTTCATAAAACACCGGTGATAAAGTCATTCCACGCTAGTATAAGTGACAGAGAAATACCTCTTAGGAGATTCTGGGAATTGGAAGAGGTCCAAACCCAAAACGAGACTTACACCGTAGAAGAACAAAAAGCAGAAGAGATTTTTGTAACCACTACAGAGGTGGAGAATACAGGTACATATAAGGTACGTCTGCCTTACGGATACACCAATTAATTTCTTGTCAATATTAGAAAATTCAAAATGCGCTAGCAATTGGTATGCATAACAAATCACTTCACCATAATTTTGTAAAAAGTAAAATGCGTAAAAACCTGTATAACGCTGTATAATTAAATAAGAACGACTTGTCTAGTAAAATGTGTTTCTAAGTCCATAAAAAAATATTTCAAATGCGCGATGGAACATTCATAGACAAAATTTATTGAACATTATCCTCCTGTAATATTAAGATTGAATTGGAAATACAGCATGGCCATAGAAGTTTTCACTTCCATCGTGTAGTCCTACGCACACCAGTTTTTTTTTAATTAATTAATTAGTACGTCACCATTTTTTACGTTCTGACGTTGATTTTGACTCACTTTCATGTAATCAATCAACCCGAAATTTTGCCCATATGGGCCCTTTTACACGACCGGACACCGAACAGACAAAACGAACGAACATACTGGGGTTTATGGGAAAGAGGGTGAGAGAGGGGCCGGTTTTCCATCGCCCTCTCACACCCTCTTCCCAATAAACGTCAGTTTGTTCGTTCGTATTGTCTGTTCGGTGTCCGGTCGTGTAAAACCGGCCTATGCATAGTTTGCGCGACAATGCAATATGACATTTTTGTAAGAAAATCAAGATGGCGGTTCCAAGATGGCGGCCGAATTTTGCAATTGTGTTTCCCGATCCCCGACATGGGTATCAAATGAAAGGGTATTACGAGTAGAATACAATTAGCTGTGTGGCGCTATTCCAAATTCAAAATGGCGGCCAACACAAGATGGTCGAAGACATAATAAAATAAAAAGTAGAAAATATAACCATCAACTTTAAATTTGCACATATGCATAGTTCGTGTGACAATGCAATCGGACCATTTTGTAAAAAAATTTAGGTGGTGGTTCCAAGATGGCGGTAATTGAGTTCCCCGACCTCCGACATGGGTATCAAATGAAAGGATATGACAAATAGAATACTATTAGCTGTGTGGCGTCATTCCAAATTCTAAATGGCGGCCAACACAAAATGGCGGTTTACATTTTTCTTTACAACGCCTTCAGTATGGGTATCAAATGAAAGTGCATGACGAGTATAGTACAGTAAGCTGTGTGGCGTCATTTTTAATCTAATATGGCGGTCACCACAAAATGGCGGAAGACATATAATAGACTAAAAAGTAGAAAATATGATATATAGTTTAAAAAGACTAAAAAATACACTTTTAGTTGAATATGAACTAAAAAGTAAAAAATAATTTTGAATGTAAAGTTTTAATTGCTCCAGCCAGTATATGGGAACAACCTACCTTTCGAAATGTGAAAAAGCGCCAGAAGATTAAATATAGTTTACCCTGAAGGTCTTTGAAAAAATACCGTAACATCTGTTATATGTCTGATTAAAGGACATTTTTTTTGCCCCTTCTGTTCGTCTCAACCCGAAATGAAAAACACAGAGGGAAAATGTATCTGTAATGATTTATTTTTGGGCCAAATCTGCAAAATTGATTACTCTTTTTGGCGGAGGGGAGGAGGGCGCCATGAGACTCAAATTTTTTTTTGTAACATGTTAGTTACATCGAATACTATACGAAATGGATATGAGGCTATCAGCGAAAAAGTAACCGACAATTTAATCTGGTTGAGGTTTTGGTGTAATATACATTCCTTACATTATGAACTTTCAATACAATAATGGAGTAAGCTACTTTTTGGCTTCCAAAAACATAACTGTACATAACTTTACTGTTGGACAGAACAAATATAGAGAAGTAATCGAGCAAAAAGGGTGTAAGCTGACTACACCGGTGGTTTACATCTTCTGGGGTTACACCACTTTTGCACTGATAGCCTCATATATGAGTTTTTCTCGGTATGTGTAGGTCCAAAAAAAGCGAAAAAAATTGAGGCTATACGTTATGATATTGGCTTTCAGCGGTTACAATATGAAATTTTTATATGCACTTCAAAAAAAAAATAAAAACCGAAAAAATTGCCAAATTTTGGTTTTTTGGTTATTACTTCGGATGTTTTATGTGAAATTTGATAAAATTTTTAGAAGGTATACTTTATAACGTGAACAATGCCTGGTTAAAATTTCAAGTCAAAATATCTAATACAACTCCCAAAAATAGACCTCAAATTTGAACATTGATTGGCCAATAACTTTTATGCATCACTTTGAATGAAGTTCCTTTTTATTTCAAATGTAGGTATTATTATGCAGCTGATGGCGAACAAGAAAAAATTTTAAGCATGAAAAATGGTGAAAAAAATAGAATCGAAAATCATGAATTTTTGTATTTTTTTGTCAATTTTTTTCGAAAAATCCCGTTTTTTTGATAAAACTCAATTTTTTCTTATCATATGCCGCAAATGGATTATTAATAACGGCTTACTGTGAGATATAGCGCTGTGACAGACGCGAGTACTACGCGAGCACAGCGGCTGAGTGAAAGAACAGTAACTTTCCTGGAATGTTATCTTCCTTCCACACATTGCAAACTCCTAAGCATTATTTAACGGACAGGATCGACGAGAATATTTCTCATTTTTCGCTCAACGACAGACCTACATTTAAATTGCAAAATGGCTATCTTAACTTTTTTTTGGTATTTTTGGATTATTACTGTTCTTCCACTCGCACGTTCAATTATTATATACCCTTAGGAAGTGCAATTCTGACCACAAAATTAAGAAAGTTTTCAGAATCAGATGGAGGAAAACTGTTGATGGCATCAACTCAATGGCCGCCACAAATAGAATCAAGGTTTACATTGGAGGAGCAGAGATACCGGAGAAATTAAAACTCCACTACACCATTTTCAATGTTCAGAAATATGTTCCGGCACCACTTAGATGTTTCAGATGCCAACGCTTTGGTCACCATTTGGTCATAAGGTACACCAAAGAATCGTTACACTGATGTGATTAAAGTGTTAGGATTGATTTGGATACCAGAGGAAGTTCTAGAACTAGTAAAACAACCATCCTATGGACATTGATTATATAGTAAAGGTACGGGCCCAATGAACGCCGCGCCTACTACGCTCGCCTTGACATATCGCGGCAGGCGCAACAAACTCAACAAAACCGGGCCCAATGAAAGCTTTGACAACTAAAGTTTTTTATTTGTTTACTTCAATTAGAAAGTTAAATATTTATTCTTTGCTAGAAAACGCAAGTTTATAGTGCAATTTATTAGCAAATAAACAAATATAGATTTTGTCAATCAATTTTTCTTCGAACATAAACTGAAAAAATAAATTTAAATTGAATAAGTTCCTCCAATCATTAAATTTTAATAAATAAATGAACTTACTTATATTTGCTTTAAATAATTTTCCGTGACCGACACAAACGGGCGCTTTTCTCTGTAAATATAAAACAGCTGTGAATTGACAACTGTCAAGGCGTACCGCGGCGCCGTTGGATATGAACATTTCCCAAATCCAAGCTACGCCCGCCGCGGTTCGCCGTGCTTGCCTTTCTCATTTGCGCACTGCCATATGGAAGCACACAGTTCATTTGATCTGTCAAGGCGGGCTCGGCGGCGCGGCGTTCATTGGGCCTGCACCTTAAGTAAATATGAACAAACGCGATTTAAAATAATATATAGCTACGACGCTACGAGCTTCGTGCGCAGGTTTTTGTTCCCGCTCTTAGTGGTTAGTTTCTAAAATAAACTTTTCCTTGTTTATGCAAAAGCCCTTCGCGCATTTTGGAAAAAAAACAGAAGCTACGGCTTTGAGTATAGTGTCTGCGGACGTGAAAATACATTCCTTTGCGCTGATTCCTATTGTCTTGTTCAGAGAAGCGAGAAGGCTGAAAAAATGATGATGATTTCGTGGCCAATGGGTGAAATTTGACAATGAGGGTAAAGAAATGAATTGGCGAGACAACTTTAATGGGAAATTTGCCATCAAGCGTTGAAAGCGTAGCTACATTCATGAAAATGTATAAATTTACCGAAAATGACAATGAATTCCGTCTACCGGAGAAAAATGTTGAAATGTCTTGTCACCATCAAAATCGGAGCTGGAACAGCACATTTTAAGAACTGTATATATCCAGGATTTGGAACAACGCACACAAACATGTTCCATCGAATTTAGATCCCCTTGGTTATTGGGGGGGGGAGCTCGAGGACAACAAACTGAATTCCAAGTGGTTTGATGGAGATCAATTACCTCCACCAGTTGTAGTTATATATATATTGAATAAAAGTGGGCCAAGATGACTACCCTGAGCGACTCCAATCCAGAACTCCTAAATCTAACGGACTGTGTTTTTCGCGGCGATATGATTCTAACCAACTTAGGACATTACGAGATATTCCAAATTGTAGTAGTTTTGTCTTTAAGATTTGGTGGTCGACATGGTCAAAGGCCTTACTGAAGTCAGTATAGACAGCATCGATTTAATGACCGTTCTCCATACCACTGAAGGTATTATATCACTTCTTATCTTACTTCAAGCAATTTTTTTATAAACAATAATTAATTTTTTTAGACGCGAGAGACAAAGAGGAAAATTTACTTTCACCCAGTGAGCATCATCAAAAGAGCGATGAACCAGATGGAGAGAATGAAGATCTGTTATCGGAACAAAAGGAGAGAATGAAAATTTGTTATCGGAAGCCGAATAAATTCTTTTTTTAACTATTTTCGAAATTTTCGTGTCTGAGGAAATTATTTTGTATTTTTTTCAAATGTATTAAATTTGTATTTTCATAAACAAATGTATTTTATATTGAATATAATCGAATTTAAAAAAAATGGAAACGCCGCACGCATGTTTTGTAACATTAACTTATCAAAATCGATATTTCTAATTGAATCTTTACGGCGAACTTTGAAATTTTGGTATATGATAATATTGATACTAAGATTGACCATAAACAACCCAGCGGAAATATGGTAACACATTCTCTAAAGAAGGTATAAGGGAAGCCTTCGTTTAAAGTTACCAATAATGCAAAAGTAAGGGATAGGTGAAAAAGTTCTAAGAGATGTATCTCTCCCTTATGGTGTGGCCACACTACGCGGTCTTGGGTCGTACGCGCTTTTGCCTTTTTTTTTCATATAGAGTTTTATGACTTTTTTACGACTTTTTTACGACTTTGTCCATGGTAAAGGCCGTGCGGCCAAACAACGCGGACAAAAGGCTGTGGTTAAAAAGGTACATTGTGCGTCCACACACTATGAGCTTTTCAAAAGCGCGTACGCCGTTTCAAATGAGAATTGATTTTTTCTCACTCATGACTCAGAAAATTAAAAGATCACGCGCGCTTTTGGCTGGCCGTACGACCAAAAGCGCGTGGATTCTAAGTCCACGTAGTGAGGACGGGCCTTTAGGCTCAGGGCATATATGTATGTACAAATGTTTTTTTGAGTGTGCCTTCCGTTTGCATTCTTAGAGAAGGCAGAGGTAATGAAAGCATGAAAGGGAGTTCCATTAAATAACGGTTAATTGCTCTCTTTTTGGAAATTATTTTTTACACAAAATTGCGTCATTTCAAAAGATAAATGCGCAGGAATCAACACGCAAAATTGGTGTTTAATTTTTAAAAATAGTGAAGAAAAGTAATTCAATTATTGCCAACAATTTGAGTGAAGAAGACATTAAAGAAATAAAAACTTTTTTTTAAAAAGAGTGAAGAAGTGATTAAATAGAAAAAATATAAAAGCTTTCAGGTGAGTGTATGCACTGTGAGTGCAGTGAAGATTTGTTTAAATTTTTAAATTTTAAATAAATAAATTAAAACATTTTATACAATGAACAGCAGTCGCCATTTAATTTTAAACTTCTCATTCGGTGGTGTTATCAGACATATAAGTCTGCTAAGGTGCAAAATCACTTAAAAAGCATCAGTTCGAAGTGATAATCGGAACTTTCCAAATTAACGGAACTGCTGTCAGCAAATTGAAAATTTGTGATTGCCATGGAAATCTGGTACCAGAAGAGGAGTTCCAGGAATTCATGGACTGTATTTGTGGCTGTAGTATAGTATTTTAGAACACTATTACCCAAGTATGGCAACACAGAGTCACAGACAGGGAGAGCAGCGCGGGCACATTAAAGCCACAATTATACTGGCCGCAACGGATCACAATGGAACGGAGAGTCAACGGAATGGAATTTTGCCGGTTATACTGACGGAATCTAAAGTATGCAAATGCCATTTGTTCATCTGACTTATGCTTAAAATTTTTATATCCGTGCAAATTTTATTATATTTCATTTTTTTTTAATATATTTCATTTTCTCCCACTTCAGATATTAATTTTTCAACAAACTCTAACGACATTTTTGGGCTAAATAATACATGACAAAATCAGCGTTAAAAGACCGTTATTTTTCCATATGTTGATAGAAAGTAAAGTTTTGCTTCATTATTTCTTGCTTTCTTGCTTTTTCGGTTTTTTATTAGTCCATGCTTTTTACTGGAATGAGGTTTTTTGTTTTAACAGTTTTTGAAGATGAGCGAAAGAAGTGCATCTCAGATTATGAACAATTTACGCGACCATAGCCCTGGCATGTTTTACGACGAGGAAAGTTCTGTGGTGACTGCGTAAAGTTTAATTACTAAACTTTACGCAATGTCACACAACTTCCGGCACGATCAAAACGATCGACCAGAACGCACCCTCGATCACTGAACTTCAAAGTTCAGCGATCTAGCCAATTTCCGGCATCTCCAATTACTCACTTGCAAAAAATCTCGCAGGCGTACAACGTGATACCAAAAGTGCCCCAACCAAATTCTATATATATCATAACAATCCATAACATAACCCGTTTATAAATAAAAGTTTTTAAATAGTTAATAAATAAATAAATAGTGAGAATAACAAAAATCAAGCGTTTTAATTAAAACACCGCATGGTGCATCGACTAAAGTTCAAACGAAAACGAAGGAGAAGAAGTTCACAAAGAAGTGCCCGACGAGCAGGATTGCGACGAATACCTCAACTTCGACTAGAAATAGATCAAGAATATAGAAATACCGTCGCTTTTTCTACAACAGAGAATACGAAAATTGGTTTGTCACATTTTTCAATGGGTGACGTGACTATGGGAATAGGGGCCATAATTATAAAATTTAATAATGTTTAAAGAAATAAATAAACGTCGTCAATTTATAGTTTTTTTATTGTAATAAACTGCCATTTGCTTGATTCGTGTGCGCATTTATAGTAGATGCTCACAAATCCACAATAATAAAACCAAAGACAAAAAGTCCCTAAGAAGAGTACCGATACTTTTGCTTCGATACTTTCACGAGCACGATACTTTTTTTTCGATACTACTCATGAGTACAATATCGATACTTTCTATTCGATATCGTGTCCCTATACATTGCTAGTAAGCCGGATAAATACGGAATAAAAATTGTCACCTGCAACGACGTGCAAACATCGTACATGCTAAACGCTGAACCTTATGTTGGGAAGGTAGAAACAGCCAGAGTAGTACAGTACAGATGTAATATTGATGCCCCACTAATTCTTGGAAGGATGATTTTTCATAAATCGTTAATGGAGCATAAAAGAAGCTCAACTCTAAATTTGAGTAAAATTTCTAGTAGACGTTTTTTGGAAAACTCAAAAAGTTTTTGAAAAGCGTTTTTCTCTGAATCTACGCATTTTAGAGAAAAGTTTTTTAAACAAAAAATGTAGAGGAAATTGTTACCTACAATTTGTGTCATAGAGGTCATGCTGTACAACTTCAAATACAGAAGCTAGGTGGCGCCAAAGTTTCCAAAAAAGGGTTTTTTCGTTTTTTGTCCCAGAAAAAACGGTTTTTTTACAAAAGTGTAAATCAGTAAATTGTTCCTTTTAAAAATGTCTACATTTATTTAAACTTTTTTTCCCTCCGACTTACCGTGTTCCTAGTAATAACCATGTATAAACACACGTTTGTTCGACTTATAGTTAGATTTTATAGCTATGCGTATGTTCTCCCGTCGTGGTTATAAAGCTAAGCCTTAAACTGGCCAATCCGATTTATTTTATACTTTTTATCATTTAGTATTTGTTTATTAATTTTGTTAAGAAATGGCAAAATTACCATTGTCAGAAAAAGACATTTTAGAAGAGCTGTATGGAGATGAAGATGATATACAAATCACTGGTTCGCCTCCACAATCGGACGGTGAAGATCGAATGGACTTTTCTGATACCGACCAAAATGAAGATCCAGACTATGAACCTTCTGATGATAGTAAAGATGAAGTGACCAATGTGGCAGAATTGGATGAAATTATTGCCCAAGTTTTTCAAGAGGACCCACCTGCTGGACCTTCTTGCGAAATAAGAGAAAATGCTTCTAGTTATTTCAACCAAATAGGAAAGCCGAAGAGATCGAAGAGTAAAATAAAAAGTAAAAGTCGCAGACGAAAACAAGGGTAAATAGAACCTCCGGAAGAAGAAGACCAGAGAAAAGTCAAGTACTATTCACCTCAAATAAAAGAAAAAAACGGGTTTGAATGGAAAACTTCACCTTTGAGCAGAACAACTGGCAAAACACCGTCTAAAAATATAGTCTACATAAGACCAGGAACAGCTGGAAATGCTACTAAATCTCAAACCCCAAAGGAATGCTTTACCAACTTATTTTCATCCGATATGAAAAAAAATAAACAAATGAAGAAATAAAAATGCAGCGAGCACAGGACAAAAATCAACCCCGTAGTACTTTGAAAGAAATCGGTGATCAAGAGTTTGATGCACTTATCGGCTTGCTAATAATGGCAGCTGGACTTAAGGACAATCATCTGAGAAGTGCCACAATGTTTGACACTAGAAAGTGTGGAGTAGTGTTGAGCCGGACTTACACGAGGCAGTACATTTGTCCCTTACATGATGTAAATTGTACTGAGGCCTCAGTTTTTTTAAATGTCCCGGTTCAAAAATAATGTCCTACTGGTATATGAGCGTGTATCAAGATAAATGAAGCGAGGTGTGATTGTAAATTACTTAGTAGAACGACATTTCTTCCTTCTTTTGTTGCAGTAAAATATCCAATTTAAACTGAGCCGTGGTGAGATTGTAAATACGAATTGGATGGAGAGACATTTCTTACATTTTTCGAGGGAGTGAGGTTTTGTCATGAAGAGACAATTCTTACATTTTTCGAGGGAGTGAGGTTTTGTTATGAAGAGACAATTCTTACATTTCTCGAGGGAGTGAGGTTTTGTTATGAAGAGACAATTCTTACATTTTTTGAGGGAGTGAAATTTTGTGCTGGAGAGACATTTCTTACTTTTTTTGCGGTAGCAGAATTGCCAACTTGAAATTAGGCGAGGTGGGATTGCAAAATATAAATATATGGCCACGGACAACTAATTAGAAACAGTTTCATAAAAATTGCATTTATACAGTTTTTATGTAGGAATCAAATTAAAGAATTCCTACCACCCCTTCTTAATTTTTTTTAAATATATAATGATTGAAGGAAATCAATAACAATATCATAATGAATTCCTAACAGGACATAAAAAATAAAAAATGTATAAATGCAATTTTTATGAAACTGCTTCTAATTAGTTGTCCGTGGCTGTACATTGTGGAGGCATAGATTTCTTACTTACTCTAAGGCAGTTTAATGAATATTAGAATTAAACTTGTAAAAATGCGCTTCATTGGTATTTATTTTCTTTCTTTTTTTTTAATCTGCTTGTTTTTGTCATTTTGGCATTACAATAGCACCTCGCCTCATTTGAAGTATGACATTGTACTGGCTCAAAAGAAAAAAGAGGCATCTCTTACAAACTCATTTTATAATCGTGTCCTACCCAACACTAGTGTGGAGGAAGGTACAAGACATTTTTTATCTGAAACGCGATTTGAGTTTCTTACGAACTGCTTGCGATTCGACAACTCGGTTTGACAATTTTAGATAGGTGGCAGTATTCTGCGTACACTGATACCTTATTCATGAAAATAGGTTATAGCGTTACAAAAATACAGGGTAATATTAGGTATTTCGCCTGAATAAAAAGAAATACCAATATTAACACCTTAGCCATAGTTACGGAATATAGAAACTATACAGAATTTTAATAGTCATTACAAAGCATAATCTGAGATACTTTTCTTTTGCGCCGGGCCTGGGGTAATTTTGTATGGGCCTCTTATAGTTATTATGCACGTATAAGGAAATAATATTATAAAATTAATATTGAATAAAATTCCCATTGATTTTAGAGATTTAACACAGAAATTCGAAGCCCTTCAACTTAAATCTGTACAACTATCGCCATCTAGCGTCGAAGCTGGACAAATGTTTGTCCATATCTACTTACTCTCACAGCACAAAAAAATCAAACTTTTTTTTCGTTGCATAAAATATTTTAATGGTTCTTTACTAATTTGAGGTCACTGATTCCGAATCTACCCTCAGTTTAATTGTATCAGCTCGAGTTTTTTAGATACAGCTACTTTCTTTGTTCTTCCCTTCATATCGAGTTTGTTTACTTTATCTTTTATCTAGTTTATAGCTACTCCAAAAATAACTCGAACTATGGACCACACAATTTTTTTTGTCGTATATACGGCGTAATTTGAATTATGGCTTAAACCGAAATGTTTTGGGTTAAGCTAAAGTTATAAGAATGTAATTGTGTGAATTTTTGATATTAAATACCCGTTTATACGTTAATTCGGAATTTTGTCGTAATCTTGAGTTAAATCTTGGTATATTGGGTGCCCAGTATTGTATGCAAAATCTGTGTTGAGGAATTACGTTTATGAGCCACTAAGAAGAGAGCCTCTTTTAAGTCCAATCTCCAATGATTGCTATTTTTGTGTTGTGAATATAAAAGGTATCAATAAGAAAAACCGCGCCAAATGGATTTATCCCACATCCACATCAGCTGTTAGGCCTGTGAAGACTACAAAAGATCCATTTTTATCGGTACCATTTACATCTACAGAAAGTTCTGACAAATTGAATGAGCTGAGCTGCGTAAGCGATGACGAGTTTGAGCCGGAAAATTTTTTGGAAGTGACTCCATTCAATCAAAGAGAGAAATCTCCTAACTAAAGAAACTAAAGTTTCCTATTACCGCTCTCGCGAAAAAGACTTTTTCGCTGAAGAGGATGATTTTCAGCCTTATTATGGTTGTCACTTATGGTGACAAATGGGGGAGTGAGTCAAAAATGGTATTATGGTTCTCTAAAAAAGTATCAATTCAGTGACAATTGCTCTCAGTTGATGTTTGTAAGTGAGATTTTTCTCTTTGGATTTTCAAGGTGACATTTCTCACTTTGGTGAAGTGACAACCATAATAAGGGCCTTTGTGTATTGTACAGATATTTCTGGTTTGATGACTGCCACGGGCTTGCAGAGATGTGGCGTTTATTTATCGACTCATCTAAACTACAACGGGAATAAGCCAGGCTCCCTACCGATCGCGCATTCAACCAAAGTTAAGGAAGAATATCCTACAACAGCATTAGTCTTGTATAACGAACATAAATGGGTAATTTACGTTGATCTTAAGATGGTTAATTTTCTTTTGGGACAACAAGGAGGCTATACCAAATATCCTTGTTTTATATGTTTATGGGATATCAGACCTAAATCTGAACATTGGACAAGAAAAGAATGGGTTTCTAGGGAAGCACTAGTTTCAGGTAGCCGTAATGTTATAAAGGTACCTCTTGTGGAACGAAATCGTATAAAATGTATAAAATTGCCAGCTCTGCATATTATGCGGTGTTCACATTGGCGTGTGCAACTCTGTGCTAGTGTTCTAGCGGAGGATAGTGGGCTAGTAAATAACCCCCTGGGCTATCTACTAGCAAGGGCACAAGTTAGTGGACTAACCAAGAGAATACACTAGTACAAGTGTTTAAACGAGGCGTGTACTGGCATACCAGTCACTGGCAACAACCAGTAGCCGCCACGTACTAACCCTTTGTACTCGCCAGTGTGAACGCCGCTTTAAACTCGGTCTCATGAAGCAATATGTTAAAGCATTAAATGACAGTGAATGCTTTAAGTACATTTCAAGGAAGTTTTCGAATCTGAGTTCAAAAAAACTCAAAGCAGGCATATTTGACGGCCCACAAATTCCCAAATTGGTGAACGATCCTAATTTTCGCAGTTCAATGTCACAAATTGGGAAGAACGCATGGGATTCGTTTGTTTGAGTTATTCGAAATTTCTAAGGTAATAGAAAGAGTGATGATTATGTTCAGCGCGTTGAAGAGATGTCTCACTTCCAGCAACTTGGATGCAACATGAGCATCAAAGTACACTTCCTCCACAGCCATTTAGGTAATTTTCCGGAAAATCTCGGTGACATGAGTGATGAACAGGGTGAACGATTCCACCCAGATATTCGGACTATAGAGGAACGATTCCAGGGTCGCTGGAATGCGCATAAATGATGGCCGATTATTGCTGGAGTATTCACATTAGCACTTCGTCATTCAAAAATAGTAGAAAATCATATAAAAGAAATTCAAGAGTTTGTAGTTTTTTTAAACAAAATATTTTAGTACGGTGAGAGTATTTTTTCTAAAAACTAACACAACACAACAAAACTGATAATATATTTGAAATCAGCGTCAAAAATTAGCTTAGAATCATGTAAAATATTCCATGTAACAGACATGCTGTTGGGCAGTGAATCAATGTTAATACTAACGTTTTCTATTACAAATTCCTAATCCTAAAAGTATGCAGAACATATAACCAGCACGTTACAAAGAAGAAGATAACTGGTCAACAGAGATGCTACGGTGTTAATATATATTCAGATAAAGAAATTGAAATAATTCAAGATTCACGCCATTTGTATTTTCTACAATCCAGCAACTACTGACGGGGGCAGGTTTAGTAAATGTAATAAGACAGATTAGGTTTCCTTTACCATGTTTTTTGTTTTGTTTTTTTACCATACGCTATTTTTAAGTATATAATATTTCTAAATACTTTTTCTTGTTGAGTTATTTATAATTTTTTTTTGTGTAAAAAATTTTTTTTAGCTACAATACATACACATGCTACGATTTGACTTTTATACACTAATTGGTTTTTTTTATTCATCGATAATTGTCACGTTTTTATATATATATTATTTATATATGTAGACACGCCTACTTTTATTTTTATATACATATATATATATATATATAATCTTTCGTACAAATACAATGAACAACTTATTTTTGTACGTTAATTCTATTCTTTATACATCCTTTTTCTGTACAGGAAAAAAATTTCATTTGTTTTTTAATATCATACTTATAAATTTAGCATATAAATTAAAAAAAAATCCCTAAAGTAAATGTTTCTTTTCTTGTTACATTTTTTCGTTTTCTTTTTATCGTTTTCTTTTTTTAATTCACAAACCAAAAAAAATTGTTTTTTTTTCATATTATTTAAAATTTGGACGACAGTTCCTATCAACATTACGGCGATGAAAGAAAAATATAAATAAGTAAAGAGTGAAAAAAATCTTTTTTAAATATTTTTATATAAATTTCATATGACTTCCGTCTTACCGTTTTTTCTTGTTAGTTTTATTCATTTTTCGTTTTTTTATAATCATGTCGTACAACGCTTCCAGACCTTCCTGCAGTCCTTCACCAGTAATAGCGCATGCTGGCTGTATATACCAGCCCTTAAATGGTTGATGCTGTGTTGTTGTATTTGTTGTTGATGTTGTAATGTTAGATGGCGTTGTCGTTGATTGCGTTGTATTACTTAATGATGTTATTTGCTGCGTGGCTTGCGTTTGCTGATTACCAGACATTGGTGTTGTTGCTGCCGTCTGTCCAGTTTGTTGCTGATTTGATGATGTATGAGATGATGACGAACTTAATGATATTGTTGCGGATGACGGATATAATGGTGATAGCTCATGGAGCCCTAATAGTTTCTCTAATTCTTTTGGTTCACGAGCCCCTGGCAGATCTTGTTTATTGGCAAGAATTAATACTGGAACACCCTAAAATAATTAAAAAAATATGCAATAACATATGAATATAATAACATTACAATATTAGGCTGCAAACATGTTTGTTAATTTTCTCCTGTTGTAAAACAAAATGAAATTTCTTTCCGCTATACTTGTGATGTTCTCAGTCCGACTGTCACGACACGAGCAGGAACCTACCTTAATTAGGCGGTAGATAGAGCCATCTTGAGTTCCCAAAACGCAATTCGAATAAAAGCCGATGTCCTCCTGATTTTTTTTTATGTGGAAGTCTAAGCTCAGGTGTCACCCTTTGTCTCACCAGTCCGTCATGTCGTTCATGACATGGTCAGATGTCTGATAGTAAGCTTAGCTCGAAGGATAGAGAAAGGATAAGACAGGTTAAGGGGAGTCTGGGGGTGCATGAGAAGATGGCGATGAACCTTGCGTTTGAACTCTTGGATGTTGTATCAGTTCGGGAATGCTGACTGTGGGAGGTTGTTCCACAGTCGAGTTGTTCTCGAAGAGAACGAATTTCTAGACTGATATGTGCGTGAAAATAAGGGCTGTAGACAGTGAGGATGAGCCGAAAGGACTAGTCTTGTGTTGCGTTAAAAACGTTGCCGTGGAGGCAGAATGTTATATATTTCGGTGGAACAGTCGTTGTGGTAGATGCGGTAGAATTTCACCAGAGCCGCTACATTCTTGCCGTGACTTAATGAATCAATTGTGGAGCAAATGGCGCCGTCGCCAATGGCCATTCATACACGAGGGAGCATGGTTCCGGAGCAAAAGCTTTTTTCGGGCAAGGGAGGCGTGCGGAGAAGCAATAAGTGGAGAGTTTCGTGCTCCGGTGGAGACTTTTGTGCTCCTGCCTTTGGCCTGCGAACACGGAAAGCATGCACTCACACCAATAAGAAATCAATGCTTTGGCGATTGAAAAAAAACTTTCAAACAGTAAAATTTTGTCAAAATTTGTACATAATAAGAAAAAATTTTTTAATTATTGAGAATTCCAAGTTTGTGATTGAATTTTTTTAAATAAATCATTTCATAACAGCGAAAAATCTCCATTTTGTTTTTAATAAAAAATTTGACATCTCACTAATACGAACAAATATCACGTAGCAACACAAAAGCTGCTTCCATCGCTTTTGCTCCGTGTATTTTCAGAAAACTTGCAGCAAAGCTTTTGGTTGCGGAATCATGGTCCCTCGTGTATGAATGGCCAATGAGTTGCAGTGCGCGGTTTTGCACCTTGTTCAGCCACGCTAAGGTTGTACTCAGGGCCCCTGCCCAGTTATACGAGTTGAAGTCGAATGTAGAATTTGTGGACTAAAGCCCTGGCCGACGGCTGGAGGAGGAAATTGCACCTGAGGGGTAGCCTCTTGGTAGAAACACCAAGCATTGTGATGCTTGTTTAGCGATTTGGACCCCAATGCAGAGCTTCGGTTAATGTTATGCCTAGGACATTGAGAGATAGTTCTGCCGACAGTTCTAGACCGTCAAAGGAAGGAATTGTGGAGCGTGTTTTGTTAGAAAAGAGACAGTACTTCGTTTTCCGTGCATTGAATTCAACACGATTCTTGAGGCCCCAATCTAGAATCAGATTTATATCCCTATTGATTGAAATGGACATAAGTTTACGGTCAAGCAGACAAGCTCTGGCAAGTGCTTGTCTCGCATTATCGAAGCTATACGAGTAACGCAGAGTACTGTCGTCAGCAAAGCTGTGAAGTAAGTTGGATGGGATTGAGAGCAGGTCATTTATAAAAACTAGGAAGAGAGTTGGTGATGGAATTAAGCCCTGGGCAACACCTGCAGAGATGGTGTGGGGATTATATTCGACGCCGTCCAATACTACCTTTATTGAACGGTCAGAAAGGAAACTCCCAAAACTATCAATCCAGTTCTTTAGAACAAAGTCAGTACTAATAGCTTGGAGTTTACTCAATAGAGCGGGGTGCCATACTCTATCCATACTCTAGGCCTTGGAGATGTCAAGAGCAACCAGGCCGGATTCAACAAAATGATGAATACTGCTCGCCTCAAACTGTTCTTTACCCGAAACTGATATGCTACCCCCGGTTCTCGAGAACAGCGCCCATTCAATGAACAGGATATTCTTCAGGACTCGCGAGTAGTGATACGGAGTCGGCGAAGAGTACTCGATTAAATACGCATGAGTAGAAACGAAAGAAAACTACTCAATGAGTACTTTTTACTCGTTCAAAAGTACTCGATTCCTTGAGAAATCGATGAGTACTTTTTTGACATTTCTGCGAACTGCTTAGCGTATGAATTACTCGATTTTCTGCTGTGACAGATTACAAATACTTCTGCAGCTTACATCCCAAGTAAAAATAATTTAGGGTATGCACGCTCCCGCAACAGACATGAAAATATAAAACTGCGCCCCACAGAAGTATACACGCCTCTGTTACAGATATGAATGTATTCGTAATCGACCATTGTAAACGTGAGTGTCGTTTTACCAAGCGGTCCCCAACTAAGTACTAACAGCGTCCAATGCTGCTGGACGTGGCCAATGGAACGAAAACCGGTCTACTGAGTATGCTTAATGGCTACCCCTGTGGTCACCAAGGTAATTGCCAAACTCTGTGCTTCGTACCGTGCTTCGTTTGGACTATTAGATGCGCCTATTCTTGATACGTAGTAGAATTTTTACTCAGGCGTACCGTGCCTGTTTTGGGTGCCATGCAGTGGTTTTTATAAAGTCACTACCTCGTGTTTTCTTTGTGTTTGATTGTTATATATTTTATTAAATATAAAGAAATTTCACAGGTAGCACAAAGGGTGACTCATAAGCTTCATGGTACCACAAAAAACGGGCGGTGGTTGAGGAACTATACATATTCCAATTTCAGAATTCAATTTCTGAATCACAAAGCTTCTTCAGCAAATTATAGCGGACAAAACATTTACTTCCACACAATTAATATCAACTAAAAGTTCAACTCTAATCAATTTACAATCAAGTGACCTTTGCCACGTCAAGGCAATCAGCGTTGCACACATTTTAGATTGGCAATAAGCCCCGCTGCATTTCGATAAGTTCAAAGCTGAAAGAATCTCTTTCTTGTCTCCACGTTATTTTAATTTTTAGGCCATTTTTATTCTTTTGCATAGACGAGGCTACAGTCGAGCTTTTCTCATTAACAAGAAATGAGAAAAAATAAATCGCGACAATCTAAAATCGAAAATTTTCAGTTTCATTACGGGCGGCTGGTCCCATGTCTTTTGCGGTTTCTCAGGTAGTTAGGCACAGGCAGGCGACGACGTTCAGGTAATCATGATACACTACGACGTTTTCCTCTTCTTTCACAAATTCCGTTCAGTCTTTCATAACACAATCACTGAATTTTTCTCATGGACATGGGCGAGAGACTCTGCCCAACCATCTCCTGTCTTGAGATTTGCTGCATCAGGCGAGGTGGGACCAGCCAAAAAGTCTGGAAAACAATGTGTCACACCATATCCCAAAGGAAACCAAGTGAAAAGTAAGTCCGGACCATTTTTCAACATCTTCCACTATTGCAAGTAAGTTTCAAAAAGTCTCCCGCTCCCCGAGTGCTTGGGGTCCGCGCTTTCTGGAGGCATTCTTTCGGTACAAAACAATCAAAGGCAGTTAAAGATTTTTGAGCTGCGATTGCGCTTGTCCAGGGGTTCCTACTGCGGTGATTGCGATTACGATTTGTAGGTCTCTGCACAGATTGCTCTTAATTAGGCGCGGGTTCCGGAGGCCATTGTTGTATAAAGTGTATTCAAAGTGAAGGCCTGGGTGGGATTTATCTCAGCGCTCTTCCAGCAACAACTAACTACACACAGGGTGATCTTAAATTGATTGAAATGATAAATGGATGAAATGTACGGGAAGATTGTGCACAAGGGGGTAATTGTTTTGACAATTGGGGGAACAGATTCTCAAATTGTTTTTTTTTGGGAAAGGGGTTTGTAAAAATGTATTTTCATTGTTTCGTTTTGTAAAAATGTGAATGAGATAGAAGAGATTGCTTTTTGGCGTTAACTCCTTCATTAACGTAGGTGGTGCCCCCTGGATAACCAACTAACGACGGTAGTAAGGAGCACACCCTACCGAGCCTAGGATCGAGCTCACCATCCTGCAAGTAAGCATTTGGTATTTGGTGGATGAGAGACACCAGTGATGCCTCGATCCCCTGTTCTGTCAAGGCCAGGGTAATGGCGTCCGAGAGAACGTTGTTAACCGCTCCCTCTATGTCAAGGAATGCCACTAATGTATACTCCTTGACCCAGAGTGATTTTTCAATGATTAAAACCAATGGGCGGAGAGCAGTGTCAGTAGATTTGCCCTTTGTATAGGCGTGCGTGCGCCAGAGAGTTCCGAAGGTAGTATGGTCTGCCTCAGGTATATTTAGATTAGCCTTTCTAGAGTCTTTAAAAGAAAGGATGATAGGCTGATTGGCCTGAAGTCTTTGGGTGTTGCTTGGGAGGCTTTTCCTGCCTTAGGTATAAAAACTACTTTCACCTCTTTCCAACTAGAGGGAATGCAGTTATTTTGAAGGCATCCAGTAAACATGGCCTGCAGCCAGGGTATGATGTAACTAAGGGTGCGCTGCAGTTGTGCCGGCACTATGCCGTCAGGGCCTGGTGATTTATAGGGCTGGAAGGTGTTTATGGCCCATTCAATTCTTGTTCTACTTATGATAGATTTGATCTGCTGTGGTGAGGCTGAAGGGTTTATCGTGATAGCTGTCTCAGTCGTAGTACTACTCGGGAAGTGGATGTCCATAAGTAGTGTCAGGGATTCTCTGCTTGAGTCAGTCCAATCGCCGTTTTCTTTGCGTAAATAACTAAGCATTGTTGGCAATATTTTACGTAGCCTTGAGGTTTCTCCCGACGTAAAGTCAGATAATAAAAAAAACTCGAATAATTGAATGCTTCCGCCCTAATACATGGTCCTAGAATGAGACGCCTACGGTTAATTAAAACCCGTCATCCCCACCTAGCTGCCTTGCCAAAATCAACCAAAATGATAATAAATCTTGCTCATGATAAAAATCCCCAAAAATTGTTTTAATCATAACAAAGGTGCCTTAAAAGCGAAGTCATTTAGTGCTAAAATCATTTTTTTAGAATAAATTTGGGCCAAACCCCACAACACCAAAAAATAAATAAGAAAAGGATAATGGCTATAATAACAATCAATCATGGAAGATTAAAAGATACTAAAAATAAAAGGAATATAAAATGCGCCTTTGCGAATCACTGAAGTAGAATACCAATTAATAAAGTTGCGAGAAGCAAAAATAAAAAAATTAAGAGAAATTGCTACAAAATTAATAAATCCCCACCTGATTATCTGGGCACTTAGCGGTCCTCATTAGCTCCATTTTAGCCTCTTCCATTCGCTCCACATCAACTGAATCAACAACAAAAACGATGCCGTCAGTGCATCTGGAATGATAAAATTAAATTCTCTTTTTTTTTGTACTATATTTAATTTTATTTATACCTCGTATAGCTTCTCCACAATGGCCGTAATTTTTCCTGCCCTCCTACATCCCAGACTAAAAATTGTGCACCTTTTGCTTTACCAACAGCCCCGCGAACCTATAGGGACGGAAACAATAGAAACGAGTGTGTGCGTGGGAAAAAAAATACAAAAGAACAAAAAAAAACGGCGAAATAGATGTTTACTTCGACTTTTATTAATGACTCTTTATTTACCTTTTCACAATTGAATCCGATCGTTGGCACCGTATTAAGATATTGATCGAACTTCAGTCGATAGAGCGCCGTCGTTTTCCCAGCTGAGTCAAGTCCAAGCATAACGACGTGAAGTGTACCCTGTGTGCAAAAAAATTGTAAATTATTACAAGTAACCGGAAAAAATCAAGAAGAAACTAAATTAATCTAGGTTTTGTTAGGTTTTGGGTGATGGCGTATATCAGCGGTGGCCAACAAGTCGATCGCGACCGACCGGTCTACCGCAAAGCCAATTTTGGTCTTTTATTTAATGTAGTATTACAATTGTAACTGCACGGAATGCATGAACGTAACACGCAGTATATGCAGTTCCGGATTAGCCCATAAGCAAATTAAACAACTGCTTAGGGCATCACGTCTTGCGGGGCACCATAAACAGCACCGAAAAAGTATTTGCTGGCACATGAAAGTCAAGGCTGTTTGAAAACCCTCACGTTAGATGTGGGTGTGACGATGGGGCCAGGACCCCGCGTGCTCGCTTGCTCGTACATCGTCGTCAGCATTCGTAAATTCGAATGCTGCCGATTTGCGATCAGCCGATCTCCAACCCTGCCCCGCACACCCCACGCTATGTAAAATATGGGCAGCCAATACCAGCGAGCAATAATAATAAGAGTGATGAGCTAGAACAAATTTTTAAAAATGTTTCAATGCCCTTGAGATCAGCTGATAAAAATTGCAATGGGAGTGAAAAAGTCAAAATATCAAAGAAGTAATATCTATGATAAAAGGAGGCAGAATTACTTTCACACTACACGCAATGTATGTGAAAGAAAGATAAAAAATGAAGGGGAAGTGACTTCCTCGCCTTGCAAGATTCCCGCCTTTTTATACGCTTTATATTAGCTTGACCTGTATGTTGTATGTTGTATGCTGTATGTTGTATGTTGTATGTTTCATGTAAACAAATCTTGCAACTTGAATTTGATCCACTTCCATGTAACGGATCAACTTGAAATTTTGCACATATGTATAGTTCACGTGACAATGCATTCTGACCATTTTGTAAAAAAATCAAGATGGCGGTTCCAAGATGGCGGCCGAATTTTGCAATTGTGCTCCCCGACCCCCGACATGGGTATCAAATGAAAGGGTATAATAAGTAGAATACAATTAGCTATGTGGCGTCATTCAAAATTCAAAATGGTGGCCAACTAAAAATGGCCGACTACCTTTTTATTTACTTACAACCCACTCGATATGGGTATGAAATGAAAGCAAATGACAAGTAGAATACTTTTAGCTCTGTGGCGTCATTCCAAATTCAAAATAGCGGCCAACACAATATGGCGGACCACCTTTTTATACGCTTTATATTAGCTTCACCTGTATGTTGTATCTAGTATATACACAAATCTTGCAACTTGATTTTGACCCACTTCCATATAACCGACCAACTTCAAATTTTGCACATATATATAGCTCGCGTGACAATACAATCTGACCATTTTATATGAAAATCAAAATGACAGCGCCAAGATGGCGCGTGAATTTTGTAATTGGGTTCTCCAACATGAGTATCAAATGAAAGGGTATGACAAGTGCAATACAATTAGCTATGTGGCGTCATTCAAAATGGCGGCCAACACAAAATGGCGGATTACCGTTTTTCTTTACAACCCACTCGATATTGATACCAAATGAAAGGATATGACAAGTAAAATACTATTTGCTATGTGGTGTCATGGTAAATTCAAAATGGCGGAAAACACAAAATGGCGGGTTACCTTTTTCTGTACAACTCACTCGGTATGGGTATCATATGAAAGGGTGTGACAATTAGAATACTATGAGTTGTGTGGCGTAATTCCAAATTCAAAATTTCGGCCAACAATGGCGGTTTATCTTTTTCTTTACAACACCCTCGGTATGAGTATTAAATGAAAGTGTATGACGAGTATAGTACAGTAAGCTGTGTGACGTCATTTTAAATCTAATATGGCTGTCATTACTAAATGGCGGAAGACATATAATAGACTAAAAAGTAGAAAATAAAAAATATAGTTTAAAAAAACTAAAAAATACGCTTTTATTGTAAAATGAACTAAAAAGTAAAAAATAATTTTGAATGTAAAGTTTTTATTGCTCTAGCCAGTATATGGAAACTACCTACCTTTCGAAATGTAAAAAAGCGTGCGACTCTTTACCTATATTCTTAGCGCCTACGCTTTTTTACATTTCGAAAGGTAGGTAGTTTCCATATATTGGCTAGAGCAATAAAAACTTTACATTCAAAATTATTTTTTACTTTTTAGTTCATTTTACAATAAAAGCGTATTTTTTAGTTTTTTTTAACTATATTTTTTTTTAACTGACAATACAAGTGGAAATCCATTTCTAATATTGTGTACCAACACGAAATTTTACGCATACATACAATCCGTGCAAACCCAATTTCCACGTGCTCTGTTCCATTGTTGCTTCCATTTGAATGTAAACATTCGCATAGGAGAAACCAGGAACATCTTCTGTTTCTTTCATATTCTTGTGTTTTTTGCATAAAATGTATGTCCATCGCGCGTTTGTTAATATTTTTTTGGATTTTTTGCTTAATGTTATTGCTAATCTCTTCTTTCATATCTTTAACTCTTTTACTTGTCCTTGAGCTCTGCCTAATCACTCTTGTTGTTATTGCTCGCTGCCAATACAGCGTTTTCTTACATTTATTGAGTTGAAAACGCATCACACAAGTGGTGAACTGCCAAAGCAAACACTCCAATACCCTGTGGAACGATGTGGATTCGATTTTTCAAAATGCAGAGGGCAGTCATATGACAATGCCTCAAATATGTCTGGACGTTACAATGGCATGCGGCAAAAGATTCTAGAGGTGAATCCGTTTGCAATATATGTCCTATGCGCAGCCCATTCTCTCAATCTAGTAGGTCGAAGCGTCGTCGATTGTTGCCTATCAGCTATAAAGTTTTTTTCATTAGTCCAAAATCTATATAATTTTTTCTGCTTCGACCATTAGATGGCGGATATTAAAAAATCACCTGGAAAATGAAAATGTACTGAAATCTCTATCAGAGACCAGATGGGAAGCCCACGCTAAAGCGACATCTGCTATTTCAGAGACATATGTATAATAAAATTATAGATACGTTTAAGCCCGGTACCCACTTCTTGCAAAGCAGCGTATAGTATGGGCGAGTTCGAAAACGTCAAACTGCGGTAATACTGCAAATCAGATGTCCGGTGATACTGCAAATCAGATGTCAGGTTGAGAGTTTGGAAACGCAGTATAAACGTAACCCTGCAGCAAAGTTGTGCAGATAGTGCAGTGCACAAACTGGCGCTGCTTTTGCTGATTGTAAAAATGGATTCTCAGGTGGATTTTTCAGAGTAGGTTTTATTCTGTTGTATTCTGAAGTTTTATATAATTAAAATTTTTTTCGTTGTAAAAACCTAAAGGACTGGTCGGATTTAGAAATAAAATTATTAATTAATACTCGACTATAACAAACTCGAATTTTCTAGCCGAAAGAGAAAAAACCCGTGTTATGGGGAGTTGCTTTATGGGATATAATAATGTTTTTCTAACTTCGTTTCATTTATTTAAGATTTAACATATTCTTTTAAATTAGAATTATTAGAGTTACTCATTTCATTTGTACATTTATAATTAAGACTGAAAAGCGCTCTCCATTATTTCTTTTAAAATATTGACTGCTGCTTTCCGTATACAATCACGAGTCCAGAAACGTCACATAAAACTTGAAGATGCTTTGACGCTGCATTTACACGACTCGGACTGAGTTTCCGAACTCACACTATCTCCGTATCGTTTCAATTTTTGATTGATACGAATAAAACAGGAACCCAAATTTTCCATATCCTTTGTTCCTCATCCTCAGGGCTGAACTTATGTGTTCTGAATGCTAGGAGTTTAAAAAATAAAATGGAGGAGCTGAGGTATATGTTTGAACATACGAAAATGCATGTTCTTCTTGTAAGTGAGACCTGGTTGAAACCAGAAATTCCCTCATCTTTTGTTTCATTTCCTAATTTTTTGATGCATCGCAATGATCGCATTTGTCGTACTGGAGGTGGTGTTGCCATATATGTTAACTCTTCGCTCTCGTCTAGAGTGGTTAGCATGTCCAGTGGCTGTGTTGTGATCAATGTGTACTGTCCTCCTAATTTGTTCAACCCAGACATCGCTGTTGAGTTTTACAATCTTGTCTCTAGCCTCTCTCGCCACTATGAGAATATAATTGCTGCTGGAGACTTTAATGTTGATTTGTTGAAAGCAAATACACGTGCGAGCACACTGAGGTATTTTCTTGAATCTCTGGATTTACATGTCTTAAACCATCTCCCAACTTTTTTGAACTGCCAAAACCCGTCTCTACTTGATGTTCTCACTGCTACTTCCATTGATTCAATACTAAAATACAATCAAATCTCACCTCCCAGCTTTCTTGATCATGACATTCTATTCCTCTGCTCTCGTTTTGCTTTTCTTCCTCCCTCCGCACCTTCCTCATTTTCGTATCATGATTACAGTAACGTTAATTCTGGACTGCTTTCTGAAGTCGCCTCCTCTATGCCCTGGAGTGCTATATACAACACAACTTCTGTTGACACTAAAGTCGATGTCCTGACCTCATTCATTTTATTTGCTTATGATCATTGTGTACTCCTTGTTTCAAGAAGACGTAGTCCTTCCTCTCCTTGCCCTTGGCTCTCTCGTGAAATCCGTGACCTGATAATTCAGCGCGAGCTCTTGTATAGACGCTATCGCAGGACTAGGATTCTTAGTTATCGTAATGACTACAAACAGCTCCGTAACCTCATTAATAGCAAGGTTAAATCTTTGAAACGTGAGTACTATTCCCGTAAGCTTGATCCCACTGTAAACTCTAAAAAACTCTGGGCTAATCTTCGTTCGCTGGGCATTCATACTCCTGCGGTCATCCCGTTTGATGCTGACGTAAACCGTCTCAATGCATCTTTCATTCAATCTCCTCCTGCTTCTGCATCCACCTCCTTTTCTAGTCCTCTCTGCTTTGACTCACTTAGTGCTGATGGTTTTAACTTCCGCTGTGTTGATTCGCTAGAAGTCCTTGAGATATTGCTTTCCATTTCTTCCAATAGCATAGACTGTGATAACCTTTCCCCCGTTTTCTTAAGCTACTCTTGCCACTAATCGTGGAAACTATCGCGCATGTTTACAATTACTGCCTGACCACTTCTCAAGTTCCCTCGCTTTGGAAGAAATCCAGTCATTCCGTTACCCAAAAAATCCTCTCCGGCTGACTTAAAAGATTTTCGTCCCATCAGTATTCTTCCCTTCCTTGCCAAAGGCTTTGAAAAAATTGTTTATACCCAAGTACTGCAACATCTTGAATCTAATAACCTCATCTCTAAATTCCAATCCGGCTTCCGTAGATCCCATAGTTGTGAAACAGCTGTACTAAAGGTGACGACCGATCTGCGCACTGAGCTTGATAAGGGTGACATTGCGATACTGGTTCTTCTGGATTTCTCTAAGGCTTTCGATTCTGTGGTTCACTCTCTCCAACTGTACCACTTTTCTTCCTCCGCTATTCGACTACTACTCTACTCTCTTCTACTCTACTCTCTTCTCTCTAATAGACTTCAGTGTGCTCGCCAAAACAATGTTGAATCCTCGTTCCTACCTGTGCCTCTGGGAGTTCCGCAAGGTTCTATACTTGGCCCTCTTCTCTTTTCGCTGTATGTCAATGATCTTCCCTCTGTTATCCATCGCTCCTCCTTTCATCTATATGCTGATGATCTCCAGCTGTATACTTCCTGTCCTCCCAATCAGTTAGAACTCTGTATTTCTGAATTCAATAGTACATTATCCCAAATTAATGATTGGTGCTCACTCAATCTCCTTAAACTTAATCCTAAAAAATCCCAAGTATTACTCCTTAGTCGTCGTTCTTTGAACACTGACGACATTCCATCTCTCTTACTTGATAATATCCCCCTTCCTATTGTTGACTGTATCAATAATCTCGCAGTCGCATTTCAATAAATAAAAAAAATTATGCTTTGGTTTTTATTGTAATAGTTACCTACTCCACGTAACTATCTCTTTCGTCTTTCGTAAATATTATAAGTTACGTAATGTCTATCTCGTTGTAATAAATAATGGGTTTGACCCTTTCGGTCCACACGATCAACTTCCCACTATGATGAATGCTGAATAAAGGGCTCGACCAAATACTATGAAATTTTTTTCAGAGTATGTTTTCATTAATATGCTTCGATCGGCACCTCAAAGAAGACGATATCATTTTTGGTTTGCGCGATATCGTGCAGGTACAGTAATCACGTACGTCGTTTAAACAAAAAAACCGCTCGACCAAATTTTATGAAAATCTTTTCAGATTATAACTTCGGTAATACGGTACGATCGGCATCTGAACGAAGTCGGTATCATTGTTGGTTCGCGCGATATCAAAGGTACAAAAATCACATACGTCGTTTAAACAAAAAACGGTTCAACCGAATTTTATGAAAATCTTTTCAGATTCAAGATTAAAGTTTTCAAAAACTTTTCACTTTTCGCCAAAAAAAATACTTTGAATAATTCAGAAAGGTCAAGGTTTTCGAAAAAATTACAAGAGGGCTTTTTTGTAGGCAATGACGTTTCGTTGACTGATCAAAAAAAATTACGAAAAAAACAGTTTTTGAGTGATTTTCTTGCCAAAAAGTGATATCTCCATGTTTTTTTTGTGATTCCAAAATTTTTATCTTAAAAAATCCCAAGGAAGCTGTGGACCAATTTTCAGCCATTTTGGAATTTTGTCTCCTTTCGCGCGCTTTGTTTGTTAATTTTTCCGGACTATATACACATCTCTCAAAACTAAGAAAAAACAACAACAAAATCTTGTCCAAAAGTGTTCTGAAAAAAATCTAGAACAAAAAAGTAAAAGTTAGAACATTTAAGAACAACTTAATGAACGCCAAAGTAGAACACTTTCGGACGAAACTTGCTTTTTATGGCTTTTTTTATGAAAAAAAAAATCAGTTTTACGACTGCCTTTGGTGACGTCATTATGCTTGCGCGCCTGAAAATTACATAAAATTCAATTGGGAACAAGTTTTGCGCAAAAATTTTTCTGCCGTGTGGACCGGCCATAACCCTTCTTCGCGGGTTTACTTATTTGTTTTTACTGCTGGACGGTGTTTGTAGCAGTGGCGGACTAAGCCCGTCAGAGGCCCGGGGCGGCAAAGCTGAATGAGGCCCTCAGTCTAAGAAGTTGATGTAATTTTAGAAGCCTTTTATTCAGTTTTCATTTGTATGTAAAAGTGTGTGTATGTTTATTTCCCAGCAGGGAAAGCATCTAATTACCCATCGATTCCGAAAGTAGTTCTAAAGCCAAGTGTCCACTATGGAGTTTTTTTGGTAGAATGTAGAGTGTAAAGCTCGACCTGTAGTGTGTACACTACAGCGCGTATCTACCACTCTACCACCCCACCGCCCGTAGAATTGCTCTAGAGGAATTTTGAGTAGAACTCTACCACGTGCTCTACAGACTGCACACTGCAGATGCGTTTTCTCTACTGTAGAGCCGGCCATCAACTTTTGCATGTCTTTTAATTTCTCAGTTATTCAGAGATGCGTGCGTACACATATTGTGAAAAAAATATAAAGGAAATTAATAGAAAACAAAAAAAATAATAAAATGAGGTCTCGCCAAAAACAAGCTGCTGCCGTTGTATTTTTGCTCGAAGAAGAGAAAAAGAAGGAAAGGAAATGTTCGGCGCGAGATTGGATTGCGAAAAGAAAATAAAACGCTGGAATGTACCTATCGAGAATTTTTGAATGAGCTCACGGAAGCAGACACATTTTCTGCGTATGTCGTATTCGAATTTCGTTGTTATTTAACAGGCGGATGTACAACAGTGCGAAGCGCAGTCGAAATGTAAATAAGAATGAATACTGTAGAGAGAAAAACTCTATCAAACATGCTTGATAGAGCGTAGAGCAGATGTAGAGCTCTACACAACACAAACAAATTGCTTATACACTATAGAGTTTTTAGCAGAGAAAATTTTCCCGTAGAGTGGGTGTAGAGTGCATGTGTACAGCTCCAGAGGGTGTATATACTTCTCTACGCGTCTCTATGGGAGAGTTTTCTCTAGCTCTATGCAAAAAGCTCTATAGTGGACACCAGGGACCCGATTCCGAAACGGTGAGTTTTTTGCCAGTGAACACCGAAGGAAAAACTCACTGACAACCTCGGTGGTCACTTTTCTTTAAAATGCGATTCCGTAAGTGCCAGTGAGTTTTAAAGTGCTGAATGATTTTTAAAGTGGCTGAATGATGCGCTGAGTTGGTACTGTCTTGACCTTTCCATTTTAAAAATTCTAATTAAATAAAATCTTTTAGAACAATAAACTAAAACTATTTTTATATACCAAAGAAATCTCTCAAAAAATTATTTTTAAAAAAAATTAAAAAACTTATTCAAAAATAATCGCACGAAATTACAAAAACAACTTTACTCGTCATAATTCAAACCCACCGTAAATTCACAGCCTTTTGCTCAGTGAGAAATTTTTCACGGCGCGGCGGTGTTCACCGCAAATGTCAAAAAAAATCATTCTCACTCTTGCGGACGCGAAAATAAGCAGTGTGCACTGAAATCGGTGAACACCGTAAAACTCACCGTTGCGGAATCGGGCCCCAGGCTTAAGTTTAGAAAAACTCATCTTGCATGTTGCAACCGAGATGGAAATGGTCCAGAAGTATTGAATAATAAGCGATGTACAGGATAACGATTCAATAAAGTCCCATTTTAATAATTACATGCTGTACTTATTTGTGTCTACGGGAACAATGTACGGGGCCTCCGACTCCAAAGTACCACTTAGGTAGGCACTGACCATATTTTAAAAGCCTTGTTTAGGATTTGATCAAGGGAACTTGTAGACATTTGGAGGCCCCCAGGAACCAGAGGCCCGGGGCGGACCGCCCCGTCCGCCCCACCCTTAGTCCGCCACTGGTTTGTAGCATTATTTTCTTTTAAGAAGGCGGGTTTTAGCCGATCGACTTAAACGGTGATATTCTTTCCGTTTATCCGTAATACGAAATACTTGCTTGAGATTTATCTCAACACCTCGAACGGACCTTCGTATAGTGGGTTCAAAGATATTCTGCCTTTATGGTCTCTTATACGTTTGTAAGTTTGCTTCCATGACAAAAAATCGATGATAACGAAATTATGGCATACAGTTTTGAGTTGCAGCTCAAAAACTATTGTTATATAAATATACCATGGCCGTGGGCTGCCATGTCAAAAAATATGGTTGAATTTGCCAATTGTGCTCCGATTTTAATGAAAGTGGGTATCTAGGGGTTTTTAAGGTCGTAAATAACGAATTTGTGGTAAAAAATTATAAATTTAAAATGGCTGCGCCAATATGGCCGAGGAATTTGCCAATTGTGTTCCGATTCCAATGAAAATGTTTATCTAGGGGTTTTTAAGGTAGCAAATAACGAATTTATGATCAAAACTTTTAGATTCAATATGGCGGGGCCAATAAGGCTGACGAATTTTGACAATTGTGTTCCGACTCCAATGAAAGTGGTTATTGGTTCTGCCAGACGTGTTATTGGTTTGTAGTAATTCAGCACATGTTGGCAATGCAGTGGGGTTGTAAGTTTACAGCTTCGCTTGTATAATCCTGAAGATGACATAGCTTCCTTTCCAGCAGCTATTTCATTGGTATAGTCCTGAAAAAGCACTAATAAATCATGGCAGCAACACATTATTTTACAGCCGCCGTTTTGTAAAATGGCGGAAGGGTTTGTCTGACGAGTTATTTTTTTGCCTTTATCGGACTACTTCATACCCACAAACATAAGTTTTGGCACCAAAATGAACTCTTTATGTTGTACGGTTCCTCCAATAATACATCATTAGTGGAACGAATCCCCCATTTTGACAAATGGCGCCCAGAAAACATTCGGCTCAGATCAGAAATGTCTACTCCTATAATGATCCAAGATTAAGCAAAAATCTCTGGACATCAATTTTTTTACAGCGGTATATGAAGGGCCTGGATTATAATGACCCAAGGATACGATATAGTACGCATGGTGTTTCAGCAAAATAACGCAGTGAACAAAACTTATATACTCAACCGGAATAAATGTTTTTTCTAAAATAATACGGAAAAATAAAGTGCAAAGCACAGGTTCAGGTCTTTCACATAAAAAAATAAAAATAAAATAACTTGCATTATTTTCATTATAAAAATAAAAGAATTGAAAAAATATATTACCTGTGTTGATGGCAATGAGTCCAGTAAGTTTCCACCACTTTTACCCATAGTTGCCCCCATATTATTGTTTATAAAAAATGTATAACTTGATAATCCTTGCCAATTTATGAAATTTATATTCATTTACAATACAACAGCATACATTGATCACACTTCAACACACACACATTTAAATAATTTATTTTCGCGCTTCTATTATTAATTAATTATAATTCACTATCAATTTTTCATAATAGAAAAAATCTCACCGAACAACAAAATTTTGAAAAATGGCGACGTCGATTTATACTTAGTTTTATTACTCCTTCTGTTGGCTGCATTGATTATCAAAACCACAAACGTTAATCGAGTGAAATGTGGCAAATTCTCCTTTTATTATTATTCATTTTTTTTTATTAATTATTGATTGCTAAAAATATAGAGCCTATTTTTTCTTGTTTTAATTTCCTAACTCTAATTTTTATCACAGCGGCAAGTATATTTTTGAAACTAATGTTCTTTTTTTCTTTTGGAAAAAGTGACAAATTTATTTTTAATTTTATTATTTTTATAGCGACATTGAACGTATTTTATTTATTTATTTTGAAATGTCTAAATATATAATTTTTTATTTATAATTATTTAGAATATATTTTTGCTTCTCAAAAAAGTTCTTCTTCCCCTCTATCTTCTTCTGCTTTATTTTTTTTTATTTTAAAACTTTCACTTAGGTATAAACTTGTCGCATTTAATTTTATTACAAATTTTCTAATTTTTTTAATTTAATTTTTAGTTTTAATTTTTTTTTGTGTTTAAAAAGAACTGAAATTCGAAATTTCGCAGAAAGGCCTCATTCCTCTTTCGTTTTTTTACTACTATTATTTATTAAATATTATTAAAAAATAATTATTAAAAATGGGGTTTGTTACATTTAACCATGCTTCTTGCACTTTTCCATAATTTCGGTTTGTTATTATTCTTCGTGTATTGATGCTGTTTTTGTGCTTCTGATTCTTGTTGTTGTTGTGTTTGTTGAATATTGTCTCTAATAAATGAGCGATTTCATTCTATTTATTTATTTTTTTTTGTAAGTTCTTATTATGTTTACAAAATGTTAAATTGTAAATTTTATATCACGGTTTAGTCAACATGTTGATGGTGTAAGCCGTATATACGCAAAAGTAATGTAGAAACTTTCAGTCTGGATGTTGTTGAAATTTTCTGCTGTTGATGTAGATTATGGTGATAGTGATGCATTTTCGTTTTATTTGAGAGATTCCACAATATCCTGAAAGAAAGAGAGAAAGCGATATTAAGTTAAAGTATCACAAAAAAAAGTTTAATCGAGAATTATACTTTGAAATAAACTAGTATATACAATGGTGTGGAATTTAGCACTAATTACGATTCGGGGTCAAATGTTACACTGAGAAAAAAACAAAAATTGTACCAAGTCCGCCAAGGAATTGGAGTAAGTTCAGTTTCACCAAATGAATAATGCTTTATACCAATCTTAAGTATGCTAAAGCAAAAGAATGCGTTTTTTTGAGTCAATTCCGCGGCGGAGTTCCTATTGAAAACTTTACGCAGTTGAATTTATTGCTGTTGGTTTGAGGAAAGGGCATTTATTTTTTCAATTAATAAAATGTATTATTTGTTTAAATTTTAGTCTGTAGCTGACACAATAATTTATGCATACTAAGATCTAGCTAAAAGAAACAACTCGTCATAAAAACTGGACCGTTTTTTTATTATCGGGACTGTCACTGTCGCCGCCTGATTACCGGAGGTATACGTTTTTTTGGTTGTTTGCTATTTGTAACTACCCCTAATCAGTGTTGGGCCTTGGTAATTTTAAAAATGTAGTAAATATGTAAAAAAATAGTAGCAGAATGGAAAAAAATGTAGTAGCAACAAAACAACTTTTATTTCAACATAAATACCCATATACATTTGTACTTTTTATAATTAAAAATATTATTTTTATTTTGGCAAATATACATGGGTAATTCTACGATAAGAGGTAATGTGTACCGCATCCATTATAAAATAGCATTTTTATTCTACATGTTGTCATTTTATGCAATAAATCACAGCATCTTAATGCATTCTAGAAATACCACTATGATTAAATGCACAATTATAGTATATTTTCTTGAAATTCCAAATTTAAGTCTGAAAAAGTCTCTACCCTGGCCTGTCCCTTTAACGTTTTTAGTTAAACATGCAGACAGTATATACCTTCTTTGTCGCCGTTGTTAAATTAAAGTTTATTTAGCACAAATTTAGTCAAGTATATTTAAGTATTATAAAGGAAAAATACAAAAATATTTGTTTATTTGCAATAATTTTCGAACTTATTTTTTGTCCCGCTTTTTTTGTGTATCTCCCCTGGCGAATTTTGGCCCGTTTATGTAAACAGAAGTATTAGATGGCCATATTCTAAATGGCGCTCACGGACGCGTATCAATGTGAAGTTTGTAACACTAAACACAGGAGCCGTTAAATCGCTGTCATTTGTTAATTGGGGCGACGCGACAGTGCGTGGCAGTGGTTTCGCAAGGTGATTGTGTCCCTCCCCTGGTCAGTCGTAAAATTTATAAAATTAACTTTATTTTTTTGTATGTACTGTCTAAATTCAACAATACTGTAATAGTGGAGGTGTGATATATTATTAACCCAAAAATTAAGTTATGTCAGTTAAAAATTTTAAATTTGTCACGAAAACGTCTCTCCCCTGCCGTATTTCCCCTGGCAAACTAACTACCAGGGGAGATACTCACTGAGCAGGGGAGACAATGTGGATCATAAGATGTTTGTGCAAACTAATTCAGATATAGCTAACTTCTAAAGGAGTATGGAGCATTTCATTTCGGAGATTCAAGTCAACAGATAAATTGGGCACATGGATGTAACTTATACAAAAGAAGAGGCATCAGGTGAAGTAAAGGTTACATGCTATTGTTCTACGTCACATAATTTGTTACATTCACCTCCAGCTATGTGAGCTCACTTACAGCCAATTTTGAACAGCTTGCCAGCCGAAGTGGCAAACCTGCATTTTTGGAGCTATGGAACTGTGACACAATACCACAACAAATATATGTTTTACTTTCTTGTTACTCATTTGACAGAATTCCCCCCCCCCGCAAAATTAATATGCTTTACTTGGAATTACCATGAAGGACATGGTAAGGGGCTTCTGATGGTATCGATGCTGTCTGTAAGAGATCAGCAGACCGATTGGTAGGTAGTTGCCGTGACATAGCATATCTGAGCTAATTATCAGATGTTGTCCTAGCGTCAATGGTGTCCTTATTGACGACAAAAATATCCTAGAGAAAGACGCTTTGCTTGTTAGTGCCAAAAAACACATAAAGACTTTCCCTGGTTCTTTGCGTGTCCATCAGATGTCATGGAACATTGAGGATCCAAAAAAGTGTCTCTACCCTGCCTGATGTATTTACCCTGGCCTTCTAAAAAGTAACTAAATATGGATAAAGTGACTTGCCCGTACATGAATGTGTACATAAAAGAGACTAAAATCGTATTATATGTGATTAATCAAAAAACTCCAACTTTTCCCCTTGGCCGCATCCTCTATGGAATCAAAACCTCTTATCGCAGAATGACCCACATAGATCACATATTTATATGTAACTTCCATCCTTGTACACAAATTTAGTATAGTAATTAAGTAAATCCAATGAGGGTTCGAAAATATCATTTCAATTAATTCTCTAGAAAGCAATATATTATTTATTGTTTCAGTTTGTAACAAGTTTCTTTTCGGGTCTTTTAGTAATTTTAAAGTTGAAAATTTCCGTTCAGCAGATGTACTGCTGTGCGGTAATGTACAAAGGTTTAACATATAATCAGCCAAATCAGCATAAATTTCTTCATTCAGTCCATTTTTAATTTTCTTTAAATTAATCCGTTAACAACGTCATCGTCCTGGCATTTTTCAATAATATCTGTTTCTCTTATCAAACCTCTCCATTGATTATTTAGAATTTCTATTTTTACTTCGCTATGAGGAAATTCAAGAAATAATCTACAAATGGCGGGTATTTGTCCCGAACTGGGATGGCACGTAAAAAACTCAGCCATGTAATCTACATTTCCTTTACGTAAATTACATGACGTAAATTACACGAAAAAATTGGAGTTCTCTACATGGATTTTGTAAAAAATGTAAAAGACAAAAGTCAAAGGCAAAGTAAAATAAATGCCGACGAGCCTTTGATGTTTCCACCGGAAGTTTGTTTGGATGTCATTCTGAACCTGAACGCATCCCCGTATTGGAAAAAGCCGCTCGAGGTGCGCTGTTGATGCCGGAATTTTCAAAAACTTTATCGCAAATTTAGACAGCTCCTCGTGACCTTGTTGAGCAGCAAAACGGGCCTGATTGTTGAATCCGGCGGATTTGAGATTCCCGCCGCTAAAGAGTTTCACTTTCACTTGTCGCTGCGATTGTTTAATCCGACGGGTGGAATTGCCATATGAAGTGACATATTTCATTTTTGAAATTCAAATGACAATCGAATGACAGTTCGCAATGGATACACAACTCCAAACAAGTGGTTTTTATACGCTTTATATTAGCTTCACTTGTAACTATGTAAAAAAATCTTGGAAGTTAAATTTGACTCGCTTCCCGGTTTCCGATTGGGCTGAAATTTTGCATACACGTTTAGTTGGATGACAATGCAATCTAATAATTTTGTAAAAAAATCAAGATGACGGTTCCAAGATGGCGGACAATTTTTGCAATTGGGTTCTACGACCCCCCGAGATGGGTATCAAGTGAAAGGGTATAACAGCTAAAATACAATTAGCTGTGTGGCGTCATTCCAAATGCAAAATGCCGGCCACACGAAATGCGGAAGACATATAATAGACTAAAAATTAGAAAATATACTTATCAACTTTTTTGCAGATATGCATAGTTCGCGTGACAATGCAATCTGACTTTTTTATAAAAAAATCAAGATGGCAGTTCCAAGATGGCGGGAGAATTTTGCAATTGTGTTCCCCGACCGCGCGACATGGTTATCAAATGAAAGGGTATGACGAGTAGATTACAGTAGCCTGTGTGACGACTTTTTAATTCTAATAGGGCAGTCGTCGCACAATAGACATATAATAGACTAAAAAGTAGAAAATAACAATAAATAGTTTAAAAAATCTAAAAAATACGCTTTTATTTTAAAATAAACTAAAAATTAAAAAATAATTTTGAATTTAAAATCTTTACTGCTTCAGCCAGTATATGGGAACAGCCTACCTTTAGAAATCAAACTCAGAATAAAATTAATGAGGTTATTGGTAAAAATTATAAATATAACTTACTTAAATGTAAAAAAGCGTGGGGCGTTAACTAGAAGTTTCAGTATTAATACAATAAGAATATAGGCAAAGTGCGCCCTCGCTTTTTTACATTTAAGTAAGTTATATTTATAATTTTTACCAATAACCTCATTCATTTTATTCTGAGCTTGATTTCTAAAGGTAGGCTGTTCCCATATACTGGCTGAAGCAATAAAGATTTTAAATTCAAAATTATTTTTTAATTTTTAGCTCTTTTTAAAATAAAAGCGTATTTTTTAGATTTTTAAAACTATTTATTTTTTAGTTTATCTTCCACTTTCGAAAATCGTAAATTGTCATATTCACATTTACTTTCCTACACTTCCCACTTTCAACAATTAGACCCTGTCAAATTCGCATTCACTTTCCCGCTGCACGCAGGCGGATTCAACAATAAGGCCCAATGTATGGATGGCAATCATTATGGTACGGAGAGGGACAGATAACATGTTACATGAACCGCTAGCATGCAAAACGCTCTTACGGTCATTTTTACTTCTATATTCTTTGCTTTACACAGTTCGTCTGTGCACTAACAATGTAAATTGACCATAGAACGTGATCAGTACCATAAATACACTGTTTAGCACAGTCACACATGTATTTTTGGTGGTTTGGGAGTTTTTTACAAAAACATAGTTATTTACATGGAAATTACGTAATTTACAGTTTTTTACGTAAATTACATCCAAAACTCGAAAATCATGTAAATTTGCCATCCCAGGTCCCGTAGCAATTTTTTTGGGATCTATAAAGCTCAGTAAATTTAATTTTTTATAATCTACACCGAATCTTCTTTTAACCCTTGGCATGCCTGGTGGATGAAAATCACACCGCATGCCTGGTGGGGTCTGACAGACCCCCCCATTTCAAATAATATTTTATCTCAGAAAATGATATAAAACTTTTTTTTTTTGCTATGATTCGGTTGAAATACTATTAATCTACATTATTAAGAAAAAAATAAAAAAATAGTTTTAGTAAATTAGTATTTTTATTAAATTATACAAAAACTCTTAAAAATGTCAAACAAAAATTAACCTCCATTGGATTTTAGACAAAACAAAAAAAGAAGCAATATTATTTATTTCTAATTATTGTTTTGTTTTGTCAACCTTAAATTCTTTAAATTTAAGATGAAACGTTTCCTCCTTGCCAAAAAAATACCTTTCCACAAGGATAAAAAATTATGACAAATAAGACCCCACATCACTTTACACAAGTCCTTCTCACAAGGAAGCCAGCTTCTGACTGCGAATAAGGGATTGTTTTCACGGCTAGTTCATAAACCGAAGCTCGCAAGAGCGACAGTTCACGTAACTTTAGGCCCATTCAGAATCGGCAGCAGCAGCGGCAGCAAACAGTTCCTATTGGCTAATGGTGGTAACATGACAGCAAAAGCAGCAGCGATTGCTAGTAAAACTAAACTTGCTGCCGCTGCTGCTGCCGATTCTGAATGGGCCTTTTGCATTTAAAAAAATATGTCAGGTTTTGTATCAAGTGGGGTCGCTGGGACCCCACCAGGCATGCGAAGGGTTAAGTTGCTTGCAGAATTCGATATAAGAATTGCACATATTTTGCCGCATTTCCAAAACGAAGCTCTCATTTAAAGAATTTTCGAGAACAAAATCTTCAAAGGCTAGTGTTTATTATCTACACTATGTGGAAGAATTTATATTTACATGATAGTAATACAGATCCAGTTGAACTGGTCTGAAACTTTTTGAGTCGGAATTTATCTACACTTTGACAGCTAGCCCTGATGACGCGAAATATGTAGCAAATAAGAAGCCAAAAGTAGTAAAATTTTGAAAACGCGAAATGTAGTAGATCTGCTACTATTGTAGTAAAAGGCGCAACACTGCCCCTAATATAATCAACAGTGGCTGTGTGCAACTTTTTTCTTCAAAATGTTAGTTAACTCCGTGAAAAGATCCCGAAGACAGGTTCGAGTGGAATTTCCAATCAGTGAAGTGAAAAATTAAACAGTGAAACAGTGGATTATTATTGTGAAGATGGACGATTGATGTGTCTGCTTGTGTGTAGAATTTGCAACATGTGGAAACTTTTTTTTTATTTGCGTAGACAAATTTTGATGATGGCTGGTGGGCAAACTTGGGATATTTAATTAAATGGAATTTAAAGGGCTTGTCAATTCGTTTAAAGGTAGATATATTTTTTTAATGCCATAGACTTTTAAAATACTATTTACAATTATATTTTAAACATTAATTTGTTATATACAAATATTTTGTTTTAGATCAAAAAATTACTATAGATCCTATAAACCTGCTAACTGGACTCACAATAGCAACTCTTATTCCCGTAATCGGTTATAAGATTGATTTAATCGCCAAGTGGACAAGGTCAGCTTCGAAAAGTTAACCATATATACAAATCGTAAGTTACTTTGCACAATATACACATTTTTTGATTTAAAATGAATATTTTTTTTGAATATTTGATTAATTTTAAAGGTAAATGAAAGCAGAAATGGTGAAGGTTCAGATGAAAATCTATCATCAAAGTTGATCTCCTTTCAAGAAAATCATCACCAGGAAAGCTTGAAGGTCAAAGCACCTTATTTTTTAAAAAAACTTTTGTATATAATATTTCTGTAAATAGTTTTTTCAAAGAAAGTTTATTATAAAATATAAAAATGAAATAGTCATTTATTGTCTTCTGTTATTTATTTGCATAAAAAAATTTTCATTCACATAAATCTATTAATAAAGTACTTTTAGTGATTATAGTAATAGAAAATTTCGATTTATCGAATCCCGCTCGAAATAGAACCTATCGAGAGATATCATTTGATGGACCGGCAGATTTTATCGACTCAAACATTTTTAACATCCCTTCAAAAGTATTTTAATTTGAATGAAATTTTTTCAAAATTAATCGAAATATAAATAATATCCAAATCAAAGGCTCAGCGACGTTTCTTAATCATCTATTGTACTTCATGCAATTGCGTATAACATAAAATCAACGGGGGTATGTTATTTACCGAATTCCGTCGGATTTCTCCCAATTCCTCACGGAATTGACACCATTACGTTGTCAACTACGCCAGGTAGTTGAGTTAAACCCTATGCTGATTTCGCCGTAGCCAATTTCGTAGCGGAGTTGGGTTAAGGGAGAATGATTTGAATGCACATCTCCTTTTTCTCAGTGTAGCAACGGCCTCGGGGACCTTTGGTGGTGCAGGTACACCAAAGAGATAAGTGCTCAGTAACCCCATCTGCGATCTAGTCTACGCGATCTAAGATCTTCCGCTATGCTACCGAATCCTACCTCCACCTCCATGAAGATATTGTCTACATCGGGTTACCCCTGGATACTCTTGTCTATACAAGAGTAACAGACGGAATGTGTTTGTTCATTCCTCATTCTACCAAATCTATAAAGCCTAGGCCAAATAGATGGTTCAATGTGGAGTGTATGAACCCAATTAAAGCTAAGGAAGCCGCAAACAGAGCGTACACCTGTTCTCCAAACGAGTCACTTCGGCGTGAGTATATTAAATCGAGAAACTCCTGTAATTCCACCATCAGGAAGGTCAAATCATCACTTGACGACAAGTTGAGAAGTAAGATCCTCAACACACGCGTATGCAGCAAAAACTTCTGGTTGTGCCATCAAGAAGAATTTTACCTCTTCCACAACCTCTCCATTCATTTATGGCAAGTAAGTGATAACAGAAAGCAATGCCAAGGCCGATTTATTAGCAACTCTGTTCGCCTCAACTCTTCATTATGGGCCTGATCATGGTTGGCGCTTGAAGTGACAAATGGCGCGGCGTCTGTAAAACGGAATCATAGTTCTCGAAAAAACTGACATTTGTCGGGAAAAACGCCTTCAGGTGTATCACAGTTGGCCTTTTTAAGAGACAAAGTTACGTTTTTCACGACTGATTTTAAATTTTTTTAATTATAAGAAATGTTCAAACATTTTCAAGCGACAACTATAAGGTTTTTATCGAAAATTGTCATGTCGCTGCATTCGCCAACTATGATACGAAAAATGACAACGACAAACAGCGCTGTCATTTTTTCGCCGCGCCAACCATGATAAGGCCCTATACCTGAAATTGATATGCAACCCCCGGTTCTCGAGCGCAGCCCCCATTCAATAGATGGAATTTTCTTCAGAACTCAAGAGGTGTATAAATGTCTCGACGTCAATAAATCCACTGGCCCTGACAATATTCCCCCTATGGTACTCAAGAAATGTGCCTCACCTTTGGCTAAACCCCCGCGCAAACTTTTTGACCTGTCTTACTCCTCCGGAGGGTATTAGTCGAGGAAATAAAGCACTAAAAAGTGCCAAACCTAGGATTTTTTGAACAGTAAGATGGATCTTAATGCGGTTTTTTGTGTTCGATTCGTGAGAGCGTCTACAAACTTTGTGACCGGTAGTGATGAATTCATTTTTAAAAAGTGCATTTCCTGCAATAAAAATATGCATTTTAGAAGTGCATCTCAAAGAGACATTGTACCACTCTGTAAATATTGATGGAAATGAGTCGAGTTTTGCTACTCGGGGGTTTTTGGGGTCGCTGAACACGAAAATAACGACGGCAACAGTCTCCGAGGTACCTGGTACACAGGGGGGACTGAAACACCCCTTTTTAAGGGTTTTTCGCGATAAATTCAATAATAATGAAAAATAATCCAATAAAATACACTTTTTTCAATATTTATTTGCGAAGGTGGTTGATTTATACCCTTAAGGGGTTAAAACTACCCCTACAATTTGAAAAATCAACTCTAAATAAAAGAAATTGCAAAAAAAATTTTTTTTTACTATTTGCTTGAAATTTGGTTGAATAGGTATTATCATCCAAGAATATATTATTATCAACCCTTGAGGGGGTAAAACTACCCCTAGATTAAAGTTGTATTTGAAAAAAGATTGAAATTTTTTTTTGCATTTAAATTTTATTTCTATCTACGAAAACAAATTTTTCTTTAATGTATTTTTTATTCTGTTTCGATTTAGGGGTGGTTTGGAGGGCTTAGAATAAATTTCCCAAATTTTTTAATAATATTTCATCAAAAATAAAAATTATATGCAAAAAAATAAATTTAATCTTTTTTCAAATTTAACTTTAATCTAGGGGTAGTTTTACCTCCTCAAGGGTTGATAATAATATATTCTTGGCTGATAACAAATTTCAAGCAAATAGTAAAAAAAAGTTTTTTTTGCTATTTTTTTTCAAATTGTAGGGGTAGTTTTAACCCCTTAAGAGTTAAAAATAAATTTATTTTTGCCTGAAAATACGCATACAATGGAATTTAAAGCATAAACTTGAAAAAAAAAATGTTTACTCATTTTTTTATTTTCAGTCGATTTAGGGGTGGTTTCAACCCTTAAAAATTATCCCTTATCATAAAATTTGGCTTGATTTAGTATAAATCAACCACCTTGGCAAATAAATAGTGAAAAAAGTGTATTTCATTGGATTATTTTTCATTATTATTGAATTTATCGCGAAAAACCCTTAAAAAGGGGTGTTTCAGTCCCCCGCGGGTACCAGGTACCACGGAGACGGTTCCCGTCATTATTTTCGTGCTCAGCGACCCGAAAAAACCCCCAGTAGCAAAATTCGACTAATTTCCATCAATATTTACAGAGTGGTACAATGTCTCTTTGAGATGCACTTCTAAAATGCATATTTTTATTGCAGGAAATGCACTTTTTAAAAATGAATTCATCACTACCGGTCACAAAGTTTGTAGACGCTCTCACGAATCGAACACAAAAAACCGCATTAAGATCCATCTTACTGTTCAAAAAATCCTAGGTTCAGTGCTTTATTTCCTCGACTATATCCTGACTCTTGGAAACTAGTTCATGTTCAGCCCATTCCGAAAAAAGGTGAAGCCAGCGACCCTTTAAACTACTGCTCAATTACCTCTGTTCTCTCCAAAATCATGGAGACAATAATCAACCGAAAACTGATGAAATATCTAGAATCTAACCAAATTATACACGACAGGCAGTACGGCTTTAGACCTAAAAGATCTACTGACGAGCTTGTGTGTCTGACTGAGGATCTCAACCAAAGCATCCATCGCTTTGGCGAGTCTGGGCTTTCGACAGAGTATGGCATACCGCTCTGCTGTCTAAACTTCAAGCTATTGGTATCGACTCAGTTCTAAAGAACTGGATTGAGAGCTTCCTTTCTTGCCGTTCCATCTGGCCGGCATCCCCCAAGGGTCGATCCTCTCTCTTGCTCTCTTTCTTATATTCATTAACTAGCAAAAAACCCGCGGCTTTAAATAAAAAAATATGAGTGTGCGTCGGACCACACGTTGGAAGTGAAAACTTCTATGGCCGGCCAGTCTATATTTCCAAATCAATCTTAATATTACAATAGGATAAGGATAACTAATTTAATGCAGTCAAAAGAAGTTACTCACTTCCTATAAATATAATGAACGATGTACATACATTTTTGGTATCCGATGAGTCGCGTGGAAGGCTAAACCAAGCTTTGGAAATGCACGATTAAACTAGTACATAGTGCATACATTGTAAATAGTACATAGTACATAGTAAATGGTACATAGTATATAATACGTAATGCATTATACATAGTACATAGAACATAGTACCTAGTACATAGTACATAGTACATAGTACATAGTACACAATACATAGTATATAGTACATAGTAAATAAGCATAATATACAGTACACAGTGCATAGTAAATAGTACATAGCATATAATACATAATGAATTGTACATAGTACATAGAACATAGTACGTATTACATAGTACATAGTACATAATACATAGTATATAGTACATAGTAAATAAGCATAATATTCAGTACATAGTACATAGTAAATAGTACAGAGTATATAATACATAATGCATTGTACATAGTACATAGAACTTAGTACATAGTACATAGTACATAATACATAGTACATAGTACATAGTACATAGTACATAGTACATAGTACATAGTACATAGTATATAGTACACAATACATAGTATATAGTACATAGTAAATAAGCATAATATACAGTACATAGTGCATAGTAAATAGTACATAGTATATAATACATAATGCATTGTACATAGTACATAGAACATAGTACATAGTACATAGTACATAATACATAGTATATAGTACATAGTAAATAAGCATAATATACAGTACATAGTGCATAGTAAATATTACATAGTATATAATACATAATGCATTGTACATAGTACATAGAACATAGTACATAGTACATAGAACATAATACATAGTATATAGTACATAGTAAATAGTGCATAATATACAGTACATGGTGCATAGTAAATAGTACATAGTATATAATACATAATGCATTGTACATAGTACATAGAACATAATACATAGTACATAGTATATAGTATATAGTACATAGTAAATAGCGCATAATATACAGTACATAGTAAATAGTATGTAGTACATAGTACATAATACATAGTGCATAGTACATAGTGCATAGTACATAGTACATAGTACATACTACATAATTCATAATACATAGCACATAGAACATAATAATTATTAGATAATAATTAGTACATAGCTCATAGTACGTAGTACACTACATAGTCCATAATACACAATACTTAATATATAATATTAAATATATAATATTCAATATATAATATTTAATATATAATATTTAATATATAATATATAATTCATACTACATAATTCATACTACATAATTAAAACTAAAACCTCCAAAGGAAACATTTTTCTCTCGTGATGGTACGTGCGCGTGATGGCACACAAAAAGTGCGCGTGACGCGAGTTTTTAGTTTTTTCTCCAGGCCAAAAAGTGCCCAACGTGCCTATAGAAGTTTTCACTTCAAAAAGTTTATGTGTGCACTGTCCACGGTAGGAAAAAAGCATAATGAAAACAGCAAAAAATCTGGAAAAAATGATTTTGGATACAAAAATTTCGAGTTACCTATAAAAAATATTGTAATATTTCTTCTCGAGCGTTCTCGGACTCGTCAGGGAGTAATTGGAACAATTTGTTTCTTTTTAACAACTTTAATTTCAAAACAAAACTTCTTCCACACATGTGCTCCTCCTTCCTCTTCTTGGCAGTTCAGTTAAAACAACCGTACTAAATTGAGATGTGACACTGCGTTATGTATGTATTCAAGTAGATGCCTCTGAACATGACTTCTCGGTTAATTGGAATTTTAACTTTCTCTTTTCGGTTAGCCGTAACGATGCCCCTTCTTACTTAGTGTTCGTCCCGAACACAGCTTCCTACGGGACCTTACCGATCGAACCTTTTTGGATGCGATAGACGGCATCGTCTAACCTCGTGATGACGGTGGAGGGCCCCTTCCATTTCCTTTGTTGTTTTGGCGATTTACCTTTTATTCGTAGAGGATTTTATAGCTAGACTCGATCGCCTCCCTTAAATCTAGATCCGTTCGCCCTTAGGTCGTAGTGGATTTTCATCCTGTTACGCGATTCCAAAATTTAAATCACTTGGCAGCGTAATCTGTTTCCCCAAAATCATCCTTGCAGGCGTCTGACCGGTAGAACTGTAGATAACTGTCCTGTACAGCGTTTTTTTTATTGAATTATATAGAAATGCTCTTTATATTAGTTTGAAAACTTAGTTCTATCGTTTCTACCGTTTTTAGTGTTTCTATATTGGTTAGGGTAAATTTAAGAAATTTCCTACATTTAAGAATGTGGCAAACTTCACGACAATAGACCAGGATACACTATGGTCAATGTTATTCCATTTGGAGCTAGGATGTGAAGATCTTTCGATCTCCCAACTCTTGAGCAACCTACATACAGCTGACCGGGAAAAGACACTTATTTGGCAAAATTCGTCCCCCAGATTGGCCCCGAAAGGGGAATGCCCACCGACCTTAAGCACTTCGGCCCTGGGTGCCCACATATAAAAGTATAAGGAAACGGTAATATGCGATTTAAAGAATGAAATGGTTAAGGAATTGGTTTAAAATTAAAAAAACTAAAAAATACGCTTTTATTTTAAAATGAACTAAAAAGTAAAAAATAATTTTGAATGTAAAGTTTTTATTGCTCCAGCCAGTATAAGAAAACAACCTACCTTTCGAAATGTAAAAAAGCGTGGGGCTCTCTATATTCTTATTTTATTAACACCGGAACTTTTAGCTAGCGCCCCACGCTTTTTTAGATTTCGAAAGGTAGGTTGTTTTCTTATACTGGCTGGAGCAATAAAAACTTTACATTCAAAATTATTTTTTACTTTTTAGTTCATTTTAAAATAAAAGCGTATTTTTTAGTTTTTTTAAACTATATTTTTTATTTTCTATTTTTTAGTCTATTATATGTATGTGTTCGGCCATTTTGTAGTGACCGCCATATTAGATTTAAAACGACATCACAAAGCTTACTATACTATACTCGTCATACACTTTCATTTGATACCCATACCGAGTGGGTTGTAAAGAAAAAGGTAAACCACCATTTTGTGGTGGCCGCCATTTTGAATTTGGAAAGACGCCCCACAGCGAAAAGTATTCTATTATCACATGCTTTTATTTGATACTCATACCGAGTGGGTTGTAAAGAAAAAGATAATCCGCCATTTTGTGTTGGCCGCCATTTTGAATTTGGAATGACGCCACACAGATAATAGTATTCTAATTGTCACACCCTTTCATTTGATACCCATATCGAGTGGGTTGTAAAGAAAAAGGTAGTCCGCCATTTTGTTTGCCGCCATTTTGAATTTGGAATGACGCCATACAGCTAATTGTATTCTACCTGTCATGCCGTTTCATTTGATACCCATGTCGGGGGGTCGGGGAACGCAATAGCAAAAATCGACCGCCATCTTGGAACCGCCATCTTGATTTTCTTACAAAATGGTCAGATTGCATTGTCACGCGAACTATGCAATGTGCAAAATTTGAAGTTGATCGGTTATATAGAAGTGGGTCAAAATCAAGTTGCAAGATTTGTTTACATAGAACATACATACATACATACATACATACATACACACATACATACAGGTGAAGCTAATATAAAGCATATAAAAAGTCCGGATTTTTAAGAAATACAGGGTGCGGAAAAAGTCCGGCAACGGCCCGATATTTCCTGAAGGGTAGGTGATCGTGAAACATTTTTCGAGCGAAAGTTGCAACTTTTTTTATCCGAAGCTTCGCGGACCGTCAAATGAACGATTTTTGGGGATAATTTTGATGGTTTTTCGGGGTGCAGGGGGGCTTCGGATGAAAAAATTGTTCAGACAAAAGTTTCATATTTCCCTACGGAGAATCAGAATCTGTGAAAAAAATGGGGGTTGTCATTTGAAATTTTAGATTCACCCCCCCTTAGGGGGTGAGTGGGTGGGGGTGAGATTTGTGTGCAAACGATTCCACCCTTTAAATTGAGCAACTTTCACTCGAAATTTTTTTCACGATCACCTACCCTTCAGGAAATATCGGACTGTTGCCGGGCTCTTGCCGCACCCTGTATTTCTTGAAAATCCAGACTTTTTTTAAACCAATTCCTTAACCATTTCATTCTTTTTATTGCATATTACCGTTTCCTTATACTTTTATATGTGGGCACCCAGGGCCTGAAATGGGCATTTCCCTTTAAAATTTTTAAGTTTTGATGATAAATTCTTTATTTGTTACCTTAAAATCCCCCAGATACTGATTTTCATTGGAATCGGAATACAATTGGCAAACTCATCGGCCATATTGCTGCGGCCATTTTGAATTTATAAGTTTTGATCATAAATTCGTTATTTGCAACGTTAAAAACCCCAGATTCATGGAAATCGAAAACAATTGGCAAATTTGGGTGGCCATTTTGAATTTTGGTCATTTTTCGGCGGCCATTTTGAATTTCGAAAATCGGACCTTCGTGCAAAATTTCGAAGCTCTGCGATGACTGGTGCGCCTGCTATAGCGCACACATCGCACATACACGCATACCGGCATACATACAGAAATTTTCTTTTATTAATATAAGATGATCTGCTTTCAATCCCCTCCAACCCACTTCACACTTTTGCCGATGACGGTGCTTTGGGTTACTCCCACGCCTTTGACAATATAAGACAGGCACGTGCCAGACCTTGTCTCCTAGACCGTGAACTCATATCCAACTCTATTAATAGGGACGTTGAATTCATTCTTCCTTGGGGCCTCAAGAGCCGCCTCGAATTCAACGCAACCAAAACTAAGTACTGCCTCTTCCCTACAAAAACTTGCACCGACCGTCCCTCTATCTCAGTGGGCAAAAATAGTGTAATGCGTAACTATATCTTCGAATCTGCGATGGAATATCACATATTCCAAATCGCCAAACAAGCACCCAATGCCAGGGATTCCTCAAGAGATGGAAGTTCCTCCTTCAGCCAACTGCCCTGGTTACAATTTACAAGTCCTACATTCGGCCCCGCCTTGAATACAACTCGTACATTTGGGCGGGCGCCCCAAAAACCTTCTTGGCTTGGCTGGACAAGGTGCAAAACCGCGCCATCAAACTCATTGGCGATAGCACCCTTTGCTCCTCCATCGACTCTTTAAGCCACCGTAGGAATGTAGCAGCCCTCACCAAGTTTTACCGCTACTACTATAGCGACTGCTCCACTGAAATTAGAAACCTCATACCTACACGGCAACTTTTTTCCCGCAACACAAGACTAGCCAACTCGGCTCACCCCACACACTTCAGCCCTCCTCTTCGCGCACACTACGGTTTAGAAGTTCGTTTATAAATAGAACAACTCGATTGTGGAACTGTCTTCCGCAGTCGATGTTTCCGAACTCATATAACACCTCAGAGTTCAAACACAAGGTTCATCGACATCTACTCACGCACCCTCCAGACCCCTAAACTATCCTTTCTCCTCTATCCTTCACATCAAGCTTACTACTAGACATTGCACCATGACTTGAACTTGAACTATTCTGAAAGAAAACGTTTTATTTTTTTATTGGTATCAAAAAGGTAGGAAATAAACAATAAAAAACAAATTGAAAAAACCATGTTTATCAATTCTGAACCGATTGCTTAGATAGCTTCAGGATACACTATCTTCAATATTCTTCCATTTGGGGCTAAGATGTGAAGATGTCCAACCCCTGAACAACCTGCATACAGCTGACCTGCAAATGAAAATTGTTATCATAGATTCGTTATTTGCTACCTTAAAAAGCCCCATATACCGATTTTCATTGGAATCGGAATACAATTGGCAAACTTTTCGGCCATCTTGGTGCGGCCATTTTGAATTTATAAGCTTTGATCATAGATTCGTTACTTGCGACCTTAAAAGCCCCATATACCCACTTTCATTAAAATCGGAGCACAATTGGCAAATTCAACCCTATTTGGGCGGCCATTTTGAATTTCATTTTGAAAGTAAACAACAAAATTCTTTGATTCTTCATCTACGTCATGGTATATTTCTTTTTTCGATATAAACAATAGTTTGTGCAACTCAAAACTGTACTATATTCCATAATTTCGTTATCATCGGTTTTTGTCATGGCAGCAAATTTACAGACGCATTCACGTCAAAAGGAGGGTGAAAGGCGAGTGTTTCGCGCCTCAGAATGAAACAAATACCAGACTAGTCCTCCATGTTGGGCGTTTGGCGGCAGGCTGACAACCTTCCACCGTAAAAACCCACCCGTCACGAATCCTCATAGCCCAATAAAAAGGTACTTTTTCTTTGCGAAAAATACCTCACGCGATTTTTTTTATCAAACGATTTTATATTTTTATAAGCTTAAATTCAAAATGGCGTCATACCCAACCTCTTGCTAAACTTACTGAAAAGGGAAACGCGTTTAATTCTATATCTCAGAAACTATGCATTCTACGACAAAAAAGTATATTATCTTTTTTGTAGATAAATAAGTGATTTAACTTTTTTGTTTAGAATTTTTTTTTGTAAAGTCAATATCTACGGAGAAATAGTGCTTCAAACTTCATATATTACTTTCTTTGCACTATATTTCGTTAATGGTTAATTTTACATGAAAAAGTCCTGCGTAAGATGCGTTATGGTGCTTTAAGTGTCGAAAAACGTAAATTCAAAAGTAGTTTTTTCCCAATATTTTTTAACTACACGTTTTATTGCAAAACTGATTATAACTTTTCTTGTGCGCGGGGTTAAAATTGAAAAAAATTCTGCCGCTGCGTATGTAGGTGCTATTAGGGCTAAATAACCGTTAAATATACTAACTAACTAATTGCTCCTTTAATCCCTCATGGGACATAGGGCGGAAACAGTTGCCCTCCAGCAGACTCTGTTTTGCCTGTTAAATATAGCGGCAGAAATTTTTGAGCATTTGCTGGGTTGTAGGGGGTGAAATGGCAAGTTCAGCTAGGGGTGGCTTGGGGGGGTGCAAATGGTCAAAAATTTCTGCCGCTATATTTAACGGTTATTTAGCCCTAATAGAACCTACATACGCAATTTTAACCTCTTTTTTTCAATATAGAACCCGTGAAAAAAGTTTCAGCCAAATCAAAAATGTGTCGGTCAGAAAGGTGTTCGGTTTGTAAAAGAACGTCCCATATGTAATGTATGTTCAATAAATCCGTTATTGGACTACGCAGTTGATGTACCTCATAATGATCCACAAAACAAATCCGAAACGCAATGCAAATCAGAGTCCAGTGTTAATAGCAAGGTAATCGAGGGGTAGAAGGTATCAGCAGAGATAACGTAATGTATAAAGATGCGACAGCTAGAACAAAAAACCAAAACGCTTTTCGCATCTGCAGACTTCTGAGATTGCCTCCACCTTAGCAACATGCAACAAATTAAAGTTTCCAGCTACACTACGATGCGAACGTATTCTTCTCAGCCATGGTCCGCAACAGAAGAGATGCGGTGAGTTTGTGGATAGGGAAGCTGGCAGTTTAGGGGGGCAAGGAAAGGAACTGCCAACAGAATATTTTTCGCAACATTGTGATCTTTCGGACTTTTGCCTCTAGTGCTGCATTGAAGAATTGTGCTGGAGTTTTGTATTTTAATCATTTGTTAGAACATTCAGTGCATTTTTGGGGGCGTCTATTAATTACGCGAGGCGATTTTTAGACCCCCTTCACCTTGGTGAGATGTCTATACGCCGTCAGAATTAATGATTTTAGGTCGATTTTTGAGATAATTCTTGTCCATCAGATTTTTTTCGATAGAATGATAGTCTAGGCGTAAATACATAACTATAAAATCATAGTGCCTAAGCACAGTTTTGGCTCTCGGATAGTTTTTCAAATAAAATCGTTTAAAAATAATTAATATACCAGCATTTTTTTATTTTACTATCACATAAACTTTATTGTGCATATAGAGTCGTTTCTGACCCTCCAGGTGCACTTTTAGCCCTTGATTGCATCCAAAAGTGCATTTTATGAATGCTAGACCATTCAGAACGCGGAGAGGAGGGGGTCAAAACATAACTTCGTTTTCTATATGCTTTTTAGATCGCTGATTACGAAAATCGGGGTCCCGCAGTCCTAAAGTATAGGCATCAACTTAAAAAATGCAAAAAAACAACCCTTTTTAAGAGTTTTTCGCGATAATTTCAATAACAATCAAAAATAACCCAATGAAATACACTTTTTTCAACATTTATTTGTGAAGGTGGCTGATTAATACCAAATCAAGCCAAATTTTATGATAAGCGATAATCCTAAAGGGTTAAAACCAACCCTAAATCGACTGAAAATAAGAAAAATTTGTAAAAAATCATACATTTCTTTTAGGTAGATTACACTGGTCAATCCTCCTTCAATCAAATAAAATTGAATATGAAGGTTTTAACGGGTTGAATCTAAATGTGGTTTCCATTTTTGCTGGCACGTCTAGATTTATACCTAGTTAATTTTTTTTTTTTGTAAATTTCTCAAAATTCAGAATATTTTGTGTTTCGATTTTGCGTTTACGCTACTTTCATCTATTTAAATAGTGAGCATGGACGAGTTCTTAATGATAGAAAAAGACAAATACTGGCTGCCGAAAAACTGTTGCAGAAGTTGCTCAAGTATGTGCTTTAATGGGTTGGCTCGCAGGAAATCATAAGACCATGCCATTTGCAACGACCATAACAAAACCATAGAAATTATTGTTACTTTTGTATGACTATGACGCTAGGATTCATGAAGACCAGTTCCTCAACAGAGTCATTCGCACAACTGGTTTGTAAGCACTGCTTCAAGCCTATGAAAAGAAACTCATCTCCTTAGACATTGATTTGAATGATCTTGTTCGAAATTTTGGTCTCTCAAAATCGAAGGTTTTAGTTCTTACATTGCTTCAGAATGGTAATATATGCCCTTTCAATCCCGACAAAATCATGGTATTCGTGGAACATTTGTGCTGATTCAAAAGTTTCGTTGACTAGAATGCTGCAGATATACTAAGTTTTGTTGTTTGTTATGTGAATGAGACATTCGCGCAAGAGATAAACCCTACGTAGTAAAAACTGGCCAAGAAGTGCGAGTTGAACTCCTGGAGTCAAATATATATCTGAAGAGTCTTTAGTGAAAAATGAAAAAAAAACTTTAAAATTCAAAATCTTGGTGCAATATCAGATGAGCATGGTGAAAGGTTTCATCAAGACATATTGCACATAGAGAGACGATAAAACGGAAAATGGTCAGAAGAAATGCTTTCAGATTTTTGTTGGTCGATTCGCCGCGAAACTCCAATGGAAAATATGAAAAGAAAGTATTTCATATCGCGATTTGTAATTTTACTGCGCGAATTACCCTGCAAATTTACATTTTTTTACAGTGTCTCAAACACGTTACGTTTCTCAAACACAAGCTTTGTTTATCTCGTATGCACGTTCGGAATTGTGTCTTGGATTCTAGAGGAGTTATCATTTAATATCTAAATAAATGAACACATTACTGGATCTCGACGGTAGTGGCGGCGCCCTCTTGGACCTGGCGCCCTAGGGCGGTAGACCGGGTTCGCACAACCCCCCCCCCCCCGATTTCGAATCTGACATGAAAATTGGAACATTCAAAATGGCTCACCGTAAATGGCCCAAAATTTAAATAAAAAAGAGCTTTTTTCGGGTTCTTTTTTTCACTTGGGGACATAGCACCTACAAATTTTCAAAAAATCTAAAATGTTGTTTTGATAAAATTTGTTAGAATAAACCTTTACGAAATATTTTTTAATAATATAAATAAAAGTGAAAGGCATCGTAGATTGAATTTTGGTAATGTTTTTTTAAAAAAAATGTTGTATTTTAACTTGAACGCGATTTTCTCAAAACAACGTGTTTTAAGTTGGTGGGCAAGATTAAAAAAAAATATTTATTCGATCGTTCTAAAATTTTAACACGTTAATCTACACATGTTAATGTACAAAATGAACTACGGATGAAAAAATCGGCGTACAATTTTTTGAGTTACAGGATGTTTTCGATGGCAAAAAATTTTGATTTTTGAAAAAATGCCGCCATTTTGTTATTTTTCAACCAACTTTTTTCTTTTTAGTTCATTTTATAGCGGCTTTGATGCTGATTAAAACCGCTTTTTTTGTTTTTGTGTCCGACTTTTCTAAGAGCGGAAATCCTGCCCACCGTGATTTTTTGGGGTTTTTTTGAACAAATTCCAGCAGACGACGCGGGACCAAAAAAAATTAAAAAAATATTTTTTTGTATATAGTTAAATACTAGTAAAACATATGTGCAAAGTTTCATTAAGATATGTCTATGTTTTCATTTAAAAATTTACATTAAAAAACAAAAAAAAAAATTGAAATTTGAAGGTGCTATGTCCCCGAAAACCATGAAAATTGCATCCGAGAATTTCCTATTAGGCTGCCCTTCCCGCACACTGCATCAGAATTTTTACGAATTTGTGCGAATTCTGATGAAATTGTATCGATTTCATCCGAATTGGCACAAATTCGTACAAAGTCTGATCCAATGTGCGAGCAGCGTTATACAATTTTGTACGTGAAGACAGCAGTGAGTCTTCAGATGGTGAAGGTCCATCAAAAAAAATAAATTTTAATAAATAATATGTACTTAAAGTGGCCCTTATTTATATGGGCGATTTTTGTTTACATTTTTGGTGGTGCTAACCCCTAAAATGGTTCACTATACCAAAAAAATACTATAAAAATTTTAGCTGAATTGGTACAGTCTTACCCGTGGCGAAATCGCGGAGAAAATAATTTTTTTCCAAATAATAAATTGAAATTTTTTTTACAACTATTAATATATAAATAAAGATCTCTTCATTACCTTTAAAATTATACCTCATTTAACTCGACACGATAAATAGAACCGGAGTAATAGCGATTTGAAAAAAGGCATAATCGGCGAGTGACGTAAACTTTACCCCCACCCCCTTTTTTTGAAAATATTAACCGAAAAAGAGGAAAAAATACGTGTCCGCTTATTTTGTATAGAGACTCCGTAAAAAAATTTGAATCAAATCAAAAATGTTGATTAATAAAACTTTTCTCATAAAATAACAAACTTTACCGCGTTTTCGGGACGAATTAACTTCAAACAATTGAGATGAAATTTTTTGGAGAATTATTTTTTCATAGTAGAGAACCATTTCAGGGATTAGCATGTAGGAATTTCCAACTTTTAAAAATAAGGGCCACCCTAATGCACATGCATTGTAAATATAATAAATTTTATCCTTAACAAATAATAAAACATTTCTGTTCCATTTTTTTATTTATAAAATACTAATTTTTTTTGTTTATAACATACTTTGCATCTTATTTGATATCCTATAATTATTTACTTTTTTTATATTACTATATTTTATATTTTTTTTTTGCATTTAAATTTTATTTATATTAGTTATATTTATTTAATTTTATCTAGGGGTAGTTTAACCCCTTAAGGGTTGAAAATAATTTATTTTTGGCTGTTAAAAGGCATTCAATCGAATTTGAAGCATATAGTGTAAAAAACAATTTTAGAATTATCCCTTATTATAAAATTTGGCTTGATTTGGTATTAATCAACCACCTTCACAAATAAATGTTGAAAAAAGTGTATTTCATTGGATTATTTTTGATTGTTATTGAAATTATCGCGAAAAACTCTTAAAAAGGGTTGTTTTTTTGCATTTTTTAAGTTGATGCCTATACTTTAGGACTGCGGGACCCCGATTTTCGTAATCAGCGATCTAAAAATCATATAGAAAACGAAGTTATGTTTTGACCCCCTCCTCTCCGCGTTCTGAATGGTCTAGCATTCATAAAATGCACTTTTGGATGCAATCAAGGGCTAAAAGTGCACCTGGAGGCTCAGAAACGACTCTATATGCACAATAAAGTTTATGTGATAGTAAAATAAAAAAATGCTGGTATATTAATTATTTTTAAACGATTTTATTTGAAAAACTATCCGAGAGCCAAAACTGTGCTTAGGCACTATGATTTTATAGTTATGTATTTACGCCTAGACTATCATTCTATCGAAAAAAATCTGATGGACAAGAATTATCTCAAAAATCGACCTAAAATCATTAATTCTGACGGCGTATAGACATCTCACCAAGGTGAAGGGGGTCTAAAAATCGCCTCGCGTAATTAATAGACGCCCCCAAAAATGCACTGAATGTTCTAACAAATGATTAAAATACAAAACTCCAGCACAATTCTTCAATGCAGCACTAGAGGCAAAAGTCCGAAAGATCACAATGTTGCGAAAAATATTCTGTTGGCAGTTCCTTTCCTTGCCCCCCTAAACTGCCAGCTTCCCTATCCACAAACTCACCGCATCTCTTCTGTTGCGGACCATGGCTGAGAAGAATACGTTCGCATCGTAGTGTAGCTGGAAACTTTAATTTGTTGCATGTTGCTAAGGTGGAGGCAATCTCAGAAGTCTGCAGATGCGAAAAGCGTTTTGGTTTTTTGTTCTAGCTGTCGCATCTTTATACATTACGTTATCTCTGGTATCAGTCCGTAGACATAAGCAGGGGTCAAAAATATTAGAAAATATTCGCAAAAACATAAGCACAGTACGCAACGAATAATCTGCAAATGCCATTTTATATTTTGGGGGAAAACATTTTAAATGCCGTACTTTGCATTTTTTTGCCACAGGGGATGAACTGAGCACTTTTTTTCTTTATTGTGCGGGGTTAGTGGAATGGTAATTAGTGCGAAAAAAGGACGGTATTTGTTGCTAGATAATCGCTAAAAAAATATTGTATGTTAAGACACCGTTTATGAGGTAGTTGCAGAAAATTGCTTTTCACCTTTGACATTGAATAATTTTTTTTTGGATAAGCCAGATTTTTGGGGACCTTTGTCGTTTCATTTATAATGATGTTTTTAAGGTCTGTACCAAATTTCACCTGTATGTATTGGAATTATGGCGAAATTGAATGACCGCTAACTTTTTAACTGTTCACGATAAAACTCACTACCTAGAAAACTATCCGAAATACACCATTATTGTGTATAGAAATATTTTAGGTAATATTTGGTGTATCAAAAAAGCTAAAAAAAATATATTGTTAATAACGCATTTTTCTGAGAAAAACGAAGAAATCTGCCAGGTCAAGATACAAAGCATCGATTTGAGCCTACATATCTTTTAAACGGAGTCATTCCAGTTTTTGCTCTTTAACTAAATAAAAAAAATACACATTTCCCTAAAAGATGAGTTTAATTATAATAATAATTTTTTTTCGTAAACACCCTGTATCTTAGTGGATACTGGGGATATCCTCCTCTCTAGAACAATTTTTTCTCCAAACACATCGAGGAATCACCCCTGAAAATTTTAGCCACGTACTCTAACAAAGGATTTATTGAACGTCTGATGACCTCTGCAAGTCGCGAATTAATGCATATAAGTATGTATTATAAATCTTTAAAACGGCGATATCTCGTGAATGCAAATTCATACGGGAAAATGCATAATATCTTTTTTGTAGATAATCGCATAATCTACAAACTTTGAAAACACTATTTTATGGTAAGACTTACCGTTTAAGAGATATTTGCAAAAAAACTGATATTTTGACCCTTTGACCTTGAATAAAAATATTTCCCGGCGACCGATCGCGTGTCAGTCACGACATTTTATGTATAATGATGTTTTTAAGGGCTGTACCAATTTCCAGCAACTTCCGAATTATCTTCAGTCAAAAATCTATTTTGACTGGACTATATGACGGAAGTTGATAAACGGTACTTTGAATTCATCTTGCATAAAACTGACAAGTTCAGAGAGGTTAAAAACTACGTATTAATTCATTTTTCTATCTTTATTATACAATATATTTACTACACTGAGAGAAAAATGGTCTTGTAAAATTGAATAGATTTCATATAAATTTAAGTTAATGATTTTATGTATAACACGCATGCATTTTTAAGGGATTTCTTTTAATATTAAAAGACATTCATTAAAAGACTTTCAAGCAGCGTGACTCGACGCGAACGAATGTTAATTTTATAGTGCGCCCTTTAATTTAATATGAAGTCTCCTAAAATTATGCGATTTATTTTAAATATAAAAGAAAACCCTTAATGTCAATGTAAAGTGTACGGTTTCCTTCATCATGATAAATCACGCATTTAATAATTTCAACAATGGAAACGGAGGCTCTTCTTTTGGACGAAAGCGGTGGCATTTTAAATTTTGTGTTTTCACGAAGTCAAGAAACTGTATCCGGGAGTGAAACAGTAGTCGGGAGTGAAGTAATAACAATAAATTCAGACGATCAAAAATTACTTTCTTTACTGAAAGAATTTCAATTGGAAATACTTTTTTCTAACCTAAAAAGTAAGTACATTTTTTTTTTATTTTACAAAGCCGGGTTTTCGAGTTATTCTTAAAATTGTGCCAACATTTAATTATACATTGTTAATGTATATTTTAGATTGCGGAATAACTTATCGATCCTTAAAATATTTGTCGAAAGAAGATATCAAGGAAGCAATAAGCAATATAGGATTGAGAGCTGAATATCGACAGAAATTGTTTTTTTTGGAGGAAAAAGGAAGTAAGTGATACGAGATTTATTGAAATGCATTAAGTTATGTGTTTTTCTTTCCACGCAATCAAAAGTAGTCCAGTGGTTGCAAACAACTGAGACGTCTGCTTCAACCCGTTCTTCGCCTACTCCCCCTTTCAAATTGTCTAAGGTAAAATTTCATTTGTTTGCGCGAAATATTAAAATTAAAAATGTGTTCTTTTTTGTAATCGTTTAATTACAGAACTTTTGTGAATTACTTGCGGAGACGCAAAAGGGGAGAAGTATTACACAATATTATAATACTTACAACAAACTTCCCGATAACTATAGAAATGACATCATATCAATAATTTTAGAAGACATTCAATTTAATGAATTCTATTTGTCACCCAGAGATTTCCCGCAAATTGTAAATGAAATTGTGAAATTATTCCCTAAGGAGAGTGTTTTCGGTAAGACATTCAAAAACAAAATTATATTTTGAAATAATGTAAAAATTTATTTAAAAGGACTTTTATTTTTTCCCACGCGGAAAGCGACAAAATCCTGGGGGCAAGTTGTACAACAAGTACGTCAATAACAAAAACAAAAGGATAAAATTCGAAGTAAAGAACATTCCAAGTCCTACATGTACGAGTACAGTGATTTTCAGGAGTTTGATGAAGAAACTGCGAAGAACCTAAAAGCGGTACTATCACGTGAATTTTCCAACTGGGAGGACGTTAAAGATAAGTGGGAGAAGACATTCCCGCTCAGGCAAAAAGAATTAAAAACGACAGACTCCAATTTAGGTTTTCTTAAAGCACTTTCACATGCAAATGCAAAAGATTTGGTAAGTTAAATTGAAAGCAATAATTAAAAATAGACCTTAATTTACTTCTTTACGACTTTCTTTAATTTTAATGTTTTATAACATATAATAATAAAATGACTGCTGTGGTCGGCAAAAGCCTTTTATACTAGTCATTACACGAAAATAAAAATAACTACTTTTGTTATAATTTCAGATTGAAATAGACTTTAAACTAGTTTTTCCCGGAAAGGAATTTTGCTTGTACGCAAAATGGGAATCCTTTAAACCAAAAGTAAAATCCTACTATGACAATAAGATAAAAGACCCAGCTTGTCGCGAGCATCTATTGAGAATCAACAATAAATTACCGACAGGTAAAAATAATGGATTTGTAAGGTATTGTCTAACTTTCAGTTTTTAGATTCAGAAGATATCGTCTTCAATATATTGTTAAACGGTGTAATAACACCTACCACCAGATTACATACAGTTAGATTACATACAACACTCAACGACCTCGAAAGAAAAATTTCGGAATTGACGGAAAAAAGTTTTAATAAAGGTTTGACTTTGCAGCCGCTTATAGTTGTGGTGGGTGAATCACCAGACAATATTACCGATTTTTTTACATATTAAACATTAAAACATACTTCTTACCTCGCATGTGTAGACAAGTGTTTCAAAACCTTTCATGTCCTATCCTTAGAATACCCTAAAGTATGTAATGGTCCTTGGTTATTCATACAGAAATAGTTTTTTGACATAAAAACAACTTTTGACCAACATAGTCCAAAAATTTCTTCGCTTATATCCTTTTTAAATAATACAAACTGAATTATTGATACAAAATGTTTTTATGTTTTAAATGTACTAAAATTTTTGATACAGATATTGCACTCATAAATCATTACAAATACTTCCATATGCTAACCTCCGCTAGTATTATACAATGCAAACAGTCAGAATGTAATCAGAGATTTTCTTCCTTTAAGGCCCTTAAGGCGCATTTGCATAACATTCATTCTACATGTATATTATCTTTTTCTACTGGTAATAACAATAGAACTGAAAAAAATGCAAACCCATCTATAATGCAGTTAAATACCCAAAATGTTTGTGAAAATGATAAACACGAGAAGAACCTCAATTTGCCAGAACTAATTAATAATAGTATAATTGAATTAAAAAATAAGAGCTTAGACTTTGTTTTGTATTTACACTCGAGAGATTGGATGCCACGAAAAGAAGTCATTGAGATTCAAAAACTTGTTGAAAATTTGTGCAAGAATATAGAAGAAACGATACACGCTTCAGTAACAAGAACAAGTGATGTGGTTTTAAGGAACATTGAACCAGTTTTGCAATTTTGTAAAAATCCCTTCGCCGATATTCCAATTTTTTTTTTTTTTTTTTTTTTTTTTATTTATTGAACCGTTACAGTAGTATTTACATTTCATAAAACTACAACTAGTTTACACTAACGAGCAGTTTAAATCTGACATATACATTAAAGACAAAAGGAAAACAATATTATACATTATATACAAAATATACAAAATTATTTAATATTCAAAATTCAAAATTCAAAATTCAAAATTATTTAGATTTTAAATGATTGAGGTGCCACCAATTAAATCATGTGGTTTGGTGCGCTTCAATCTACGTATTAGTCCATTCGTATTGGTGAGTTCCACTGCTTCTTGATTTATGTGTTGCCTCAGTTTTCGATCATGGACTCCTGCGTATTCCACAATCATTTCTGCTACAGTCCTCAGTTTAAGGTCTCGATGGAGGTCAGTATTTCTTATATACCATGGCGCATTCACTATTCCTCTTATTACTTTGTTTTGGAACCGTTGGATAGTTTCTATATTATTTTCAGCGGCACATCCCCACAACTGAATTCCGTATGTCCACACGGGTCTTAATATTTGCTTGTATATAAGCAGTTTATTGTGTATAGATAGAACTGATTTTCTGCCAATAAGCCAATATAGTTTTCTAAGTTTGATGTTTAGTTCTTCTCTTTTCTTTTTTATATGCTCTTTCCACCTAAGTTTTGCATCTAGATTCATCCCTAAATATTTTGCATTATTGGAGTACGGGATTTGCATTCCAAAGATGGTAATAGGAAGCGGCTGAGTTTTTTTGTTAGTGAAGTTAACGTGTACTGATTTAGTGCTATTAAGATGTATACGCCACTTTTTAGTCCAATTGACTACAGTATCTACCGCGTTTTGCAGGATACGGGTTGATTCTACTTCGCTTTTCTCTATTGCAAGTATTACTGTATCGTCGGCGAAAGTGCCTATTATACTATTTGAGGGGACTGGAAGGTCATTCGTGAAAAGTAGGTATAGCATTGGACCTAATATACTTCCTTGAGGTACTCCAGCTTTTATTTCTTTTAGGTGCGAGTAAGCATCCTCTTGCTTGATGCGAAAGAATCTTTTTGAGAGATAAGATTCCAAAATTGTCGCATGTTCTTTGGGAAAGAGTAATCTCAGCTTATATAGTAGTCCTTCATGCCATACCTTGTCAAACGCTTGAGCAACATCTAAAAATATAGCTGAGCATACCATTTTTTCTTCCAGAGCTTTTTCAATAACGTAGACTATTCTATGAACTTGCTCTATGGTGGAATGCTTCTTTCTGAATCCAAACTGGTGAGTTGGTATGATATTCCAAGTGAATATAAACTTTTTAAAGCGTTGAACGAAAAGCATCTTTCTGAAGATCTTATTTGTCAAAAGTTAAATTCTTCTATATCTGAAGTTACCTCTCGGGGTAATCCAACTCTAGGTGTACGTGAGCTGAAAGCATATATTATGCCAATAAAATTTCAAATAAAAGCTTTTTTTGAGCTACCAGGTGTTCTTCAATCTACTTTAGATAATACGAAACAACTTCTGGGAGGGCCTAACATATGTCATTTTATTAATGGAAGCATATTTAAGCGAAAGCTTATAAAATTTGCCGAAAAAGTGATAATACCGATTTTTATATATGTTGACGATTGCGGTATTAACAATCCCTTAGGAAGTCATTCCTCTTCAATTTCATTTATTTATTATACTTTTCCTACTGTTCCCCAATTTTTATTGTCAAAAATAAATTTCATTTTCAATATGGCTTTTATAAAAAGCAGTGATTTTAAGAAAGTTGGAAACCAAATTACTTTTCATAATGTAATAAAGGAACTAATTTTTCTTGAAGAAAAAGGTCTTGAAATAGAAGTTTCAAACAATTCTAGACGTGTTTATTTCCCCCTTGGTGCAATACTTGGCAATAATTTGGCATTAAATAGTGTTTTAGGTTTCACACAATCATTTAATTCGAAACGTCACTGCATAGTATGTTTTAGAGATAAATGTGAAATTAAGTCAGACACCTCCGAATATGAAAATATGTTTAGACAAAACTTAAATTACGAAAGCTTGTTGATACAAAATAACGTTAACGAAACAGGTATAAAAGAAAATTGCGTGTTTAAAGGTCAAAACAGAATTGCGACTGCGACGGCCGACTGCAACTGCGATTTATGTCAAAGTTGGACGGCGCAGTTAATGTAAAACGAAATTGCAACTGCAACTTCTATTGTGGCATAAAAGCGTGACATTTTATGTTTTGTTTGAAAAGAGATTTTGTTTTGTACATTATTTGCATAATTAAAAGAAAAAAATATGAATATATATAAAATTTTGAGGATCATTTTTATAATTTATAACATATACTCACAATATTTAAAAATGCGAAAACGCAGATGGTGGGTGAGGGAACTCAATTTAAGTAGAGACATTAGTGGGTTTTTTTTATAAAAGGCATCAAAGAAATGCAAGTTAAAGATAGTGAACATTTTATTAAAGCAACAAGGTGCAACACAGAGCAATTTAAAACTCTTTTAAATTTGTTAAGGGATAAATTATCCAAAAACTCGAGAAGAAAACCTATTCCGATAGAATTACGTTTGGCATTGACTCTTATGTATGTAACTACGTATCATATATTTTTTTATCATACTTTACATATTTTTCAATAGGTATCTTGCACACGGAGGCTCCATACAAGTACTGGCTTGGGCTTTTAAAGTAGGCATATCTACCGCAAGAGAAATTATTTTAGAGACATGTGATGTAATCTGGAGTGAACTAAATTCCATATATTTAGCATGCCCTAATCAACATGAATGGGAAAATATTGCCCGGCGGTTATGGAGTAAACGCCAAATGCCTAACTGTTTAGGTGCCATAGATGGAAAACATATCCATATAAAATGTCCTCCAAAAGGAGGATCGCTGTACTTCAATTACAAGAAATACCATAGCATTGTGCTCTTAGCGGCGTGTGATGACAATTACTGTTTTACTGCAGTTGACGTTGGGTCATGCGGGAGTAAAAGCGATGGAGGTTTATTCGCTAATAGTGGATTTGGGAAGCAAATTCTTCGAAATGTAATTAACATACCTGGAAGAAAGCCGCTCCTAGAATCCAACATAGATTTTCCGCATTACTTCGTCGCAGATGCCACATTTCCGCTTAAAGAAAATATAATGCGCCCCTTCCAGGGAGAAATCGTTCTCAGGAAGAATAAATATTTAACAAGAGACTTGCTCGAGCTCGTGGCCTAATAGAAAATTCTTTTGGTATATTAGCATGCAGGTACTACTTTCCAATTTCTAAAGCTTATTAAAGTTTTCATATATACTTATTGCTTTAATAGGTGGAGAGTTCTTGCCAGTAAAATGAACTGCTCTCCCAAAAACGCAACCAAAATCGTGCTGGCAACTTTAGTATTGCATATCATGCTAATGTTACAAAGAAGCGAGAATTATTGTCCAGAAGATTATGCTGATGTAGTAGAAAATGGCGAAATGATTTCTGGTCTTTGGCGAGATGAAGATATAGAACTACAATCGACAAGAATATTTCGCAGTAACCGTGCACAAAGAAATGCTTTTAATTTAAGAAATATTTTAAAAACTTATTTTGCTTCTCATCCCCTTAGAAGATAAACATCGGTGGATATATGCCTATTCATAAACATTGCTTAAGATTAATAAATTTTAAGTTTTAGGGATAAATATTCATAAATAAAATACACGAAGTATAAAAAATATTTATTTTTATTTGTATTTTTTTGCAGTCTTGTATATTTTAATTCATTTTTAAGACTTCCCAAACACGTAACAGAAAAAGCGTATGTATATAAATAAATTCGTGAAAACATTAAAAACATTTATACTCTGAAAACATGACATAAAACTTTGAAAACTTAAAATAGTTCATATAAATATCGAGATCCATAATCCAATTTAATTCTATATGGATTCATAGACTAGTTTTGTCATAGCCATATGAAGTTCTTTTAGCCTCTGACTAGGTAAATTTGCTTCCTCTACGCTTTGAGCTAATGCTTCAAACAATTTGTATGTACAACTCTTTGTACTACTCGTTTCTGCTTGGATAGCTTCAGCCGCGGTATTTAAAACTTTTTTAAATTCATTTTCCAAGTCGTTTTTTCGGTATTTCTTCATCGGCCGATAAATCGCAGGCCGAAAGTTGCACACTTTCATCTGCGGATTCAATGATAATTTCTTCAGAATAATTTCCTATAGTCCTTAATAAAAAAAGAGCTTTAAAAAAACTGTATTTCAATACAACAGTACACTAACCTCTCTGCCTTATTAAAACCCTGCAGGAAAGTTAAATAAGAATAGTATTTCCACTTTATTTCATCATTTAAATCAGCTGCACTCCAGACGGTTGTAACATTTCTCTTGAAATTTTAATAAATTTATCGCGTAAACTTTTCCATCGCTTTTTGCAGTGATCAACTACAATTGATAAACAATTTTTTTTGACGTTCAATAATTTTAATATATAAAATTATATTTCCTACTTGTAGTATTTAAATCGTTCGCTATGTTTTGCCAAATTTTTTCTTTAATGTCTATTCTTCTAAAAATTTTATGCTTTAAATTGTAGAGTTCTTCATATTCTTTGACGCTTTCTATTAATTTTTCTTCAAATGACATTTTAAAATAAAAATCACAACCACTTAAAATACACAATAAAATCTAAAAAATCAAAAAACTACAGCCACAACCGATTCTCAAATATTTTAAAATGACAGTTCAGTTTTTCTGTTGATACGTTTGGCAATACGTTTTTGGTTCATGAATTAACTTTTTAATGTTGCTTACACTGCGTCGTCGACGGCAATTTTAGAGTTTTGCTCAAACGCCGACTTTGACTTCGCGGTGCAGTGCCGCTGCAGTTGTAGTTTCGTTATACACCGTTGTTTTAGATTTGCGCTAAACGACCGACTTCGCCGTCCGCCGTCGCAGTCGCAATTCTGTTTTGACCTTAATTCAATACCTTCATATAATATTACCGATAATTTCATTTTTGATATGATGCATGATCTTTTTGAGGGCATCTGTAATTATGATATTTGTAACATTCTTTTGGCTCTTGTAAAAGAAGAAATCATATCTTTAGATACCATCAATAGCCGTAAAAGACTTTTTCAATACGAAGAAACAGAGATTGGAAATATTTCGCCTCCTATTACCCTTAGTCGTCTTAAATCACAAAATTTAAAAGCATCTCAGCCCGAGAAATGTGGACATTAACACATTTTTTACCGTTATTTATTGGAGAATTTTCAACTACACCTTTTCTAATGAGAGTGTCCGTCGTGTTAATTTTGTAAAATATCTCGGGATTAGATTTGATAGTAAACTCGATTTTTCTGCCCACATTAACTATATTGCTTCCAAAGGTAGTTTAGTCTTGGGTTTTATAAAAAGGTGGTCTAAAGAACTCAATAACCCCTTGATTACTAAACACCTTTATATCTCTCTTGTCAGACCATTACTCGAGTATGGGTCCCAGGTTTGGTCTCCTCACTACTCTTCGCACGTTGGAAGAATTGAGTCAGTTCAAAGGAGGTTCGTTCGATTCGCACTGAATCATCTTCCTTGGGATGACCCAATAGCTCTTCCACCATATGAATCTCGGCTTAAGTTACTCAACTTAAGCTCTCTTTGCAGGCGTCGTGAGGTTGCCGATGTTGTATTTGTTCATCAGCTCCTTAATGGAAAGGTTGACTCAGGTTTTCTGAGTCGCCGTGCGTCGTTTAGAGAGAGTAGATACAATTTGAGAGGGCCACCTCTCTTACACACCAACTCCTCTAACACGAATTACGGCAGATTCGAGCCTGTTAATCGCATGTTCATTAATGTGAATAGAAATATCGATGTTTTTAGCGTGAGCATTAGTAAAGACGTCCTTAAAAGGAGTCTTTTCAATCTGACTTGACTGACTTTTCTTGCACGCTTCTTTGTGTATTGCATTTCTTTCTGTTTTAATTGAGTGTGCAATCTCTGGGGGGTCACACCTCGCATACAAAAATGTGCGGGGTGTGACCTTTTCGGGATTGCATATTCAATTTACATGTTGCATGCTTTAGTTGAGCCTATCTCAGTGCTAATTGTGCTGAGCTGGTAAATTTTTCTTGGCCCAGCTAAGAAGTGTACCTTCTGAATTAGAAGGGTAACTCTATATGCATGATCGTGTGTTGCATGAAAATAAAAGATTTGATACCAAGGGAAAATAAACATTGGCATCTACTTTGCATGCTTATTGAGATCTTGGACTTATTGCAAAAGTCAGAATTTACAGCAGGAGACATTGATTTCCTAAAAAATTCCATAAAAAGTCATCACTCTTTATATATTGACTTATATGGGAGTACTCTTAAGCCAAAACATCATTTTTTAGTACATTACCCAACTATGATTGAAAAATGTGGGCCACCGAAATATTTGTGGAGCTTTCGCTTTGAGAGTAAACATAGGTGCTCTAAAAGCTACTGTGGAAACGTATTTTCTAGAGTTAATGTCCCTTTGTCTTTAGCAACTAAAGCAAGGTTAAAATATGCAAAATTTTTGAGAGATTTTAAAAATAATATTGAAGAGTTTAAACTTGGTCCAACGGAAGAGTGCAATTTTTCCCATACAAATTTATCTCAATGCAATTTAAATTCTTTTCTAACTCAAATAGATATGAGTATGATAGCTGTATCAAAATATGTTATATACAAAGGTAAGATGTATAAAAAAGGATATTATTTAGTAGTAGCTACAAATATTGAAGTAAAACTGTACAAATTAATAAATTTTGTAAACATAAACTGTACTATATATGTTTTTTGTGAAGAAATTATTTTAAAATATTTTGACAAACATTTCCAAGCATATGAAGTAGGGAGTGCAACTGGTAATATATTATTGAAAGAGATTAAGGTTTTTACAACGCCTCCATTACATATATATACTTTAAATAATGGAAAAGTTTATGTTCGCCTTAAAGTTACATATATAGACAAATGAAATAAATGTCTAATTTTGTAAAAATGGTTTTTATTAACTATATTTTTTTAGTATCCCTTGCTTCCCTTTCTTTTATCTTGTAGGATTTGATCCAAAGTAAGCTTCAAATAGGTCAGATGAATTTCAATTATAGCTTAAGGACTCATGGTTGATTTTGAAAATAGTCCAAGTTTGCTGTTAAAAAACCGAATTTACATTGAATTAATTTTGCCTGTTAGAATGGCATAATTTCTTTCTGATTTATAAATCTGAGGGAGATCTGAGGAAAATCCCCCCTTTTGGTTCGTTGAGTTATCATTTAAAAAAAACTATATTCCTTCTCGAAACTATACGACAATATTTTATTTTTATGTGACGATGCAACTTTTATTTAATACGATATCTTATAAAAATACCAATAGATGAATATTATTTTAACATGGGATATCATTGTAAGTTTAAAGGGATATCACTTAAAAGATCTTTTGACAAAATTTAAAAGAATGTCACTTTAATTTTAACAGAAACAGCAACGAAGCAAAATCATGTTTGAATCACTTTAATTCATATTTGTTTCTTATAGATTTACAATGATATTTTACTCAGTGTATGTATGTGTACATGGAATTTACTTTTTTGTCTTTTTCACCATCGTATAACGTATATTACTTATGTTTTGTATCGAATTTTTAACAAAGCTCTCTATGACAGCGCCTCCTAGGAGTGATTTTTGAAAGTAGGCACCAATGCCAAAACCACTCTCTCATGTAAATAATATGTGGTTCAATATTTGTGGCGATCGGATGAATGGTTTAGGAGTTATAAGGGAGCATACAAACATACATACGAGGTGTGGCTATTAAATAACGAGTCTAACCAAGTCCCTCGTAAGTGCAGGCCTGGAAGAGGCCAGGCCAACTAATACTAACATAGCTGAAAACAGGCCAAAAATATTCTGACAGTTGTGGAATTAACATGGCCGAAGCCATACGAAGCAACTTTTTAAGTTTGTTTTGCATTAAAAAGTGGTAAAATATTGTATATTATCACTTTTTGGTGCACATGGATTATCAGTGATTAGTGCTTTAGTGATTTAATAAAAAAAATTAAAATGAAGTGAGTGGTTGTGTATTTTAAGAGTGTTAATTGATTAGGTGATCATTTTTGTTTACATTCGCGGTGGTTTTTTCGTGTTAATTTAGGGAAAAAAATGTTGTATTTGTGTAGTAATATAATAAAAAGTGCTTTTTAAGTGATTAAAGATTATTATAGAATAGTTATTAAAAACATAAGTGCAGAAAAATGTGAAGGAAAAGTGAAAAAGTTATTGTTATTCATGTTGTGTGGTAGTACTTGCACTTATGTATTAATAGTATATTCTGTAACAAGTTTGGAATGATGCATATTCCGCACAAGTGGAAGTTTGGCACCCGAGCCGAAGGCGAGGGTCGCGGTCCACGAGTGCGGAATATGCCATTCAAAACGTGTTGCAGACTATACTTTTTCTACGCCTCTAATTAGTTTTTATTAATATTTTGTAAAGGAAAACGTACCTTATGTAAAGCTAATGTCAAAAATATAATGTATAAGACACAGCAAAACGCTAAATAACATATTAGTAGGGAGTGTTCATAACCATTTTGTAATTTAATAATTTGTTAATAGATGGCCGCCGCAAAATTTATTAAAAAAATGCTTTTATTTTCCGGTATTTAATAATTGAATAGTTTATTTAAAGCAAAAATTTTAAAGCGGAACATCTTTGATTGTTTATTATTGAAACAATCCTTTTATTTCTTCAATTAATAAATCTTTTTTTTTCTTTAATTAATAAATCATTTTCTTGGATTACTGGCGAACAGATGTCGCCTATAGTAGTCATTCCATAAGTGATGGAATGAATATTCCACACGGGTTGTGGAATGCTGCTAATTACGTAACTAAAAGTAATATCAGAATGCCTGTATTCTAACAGAGGCGTAGAAAAAAACTATTCTATAATAATTTTTAACTACTTTAAATTCACTTTTAATTCCATTACTACACAAATTCAACACTTTTTCCCTAAATTAACACGAAAAAACCACCGCGATTGTAAACAAAAATGGTCACCTAATCAATTAACACTCTTAAAATACACTTAACCACTAATTTTTTTTTAATTTATGGACTCAGATCACTAAATAACTTATCACTGATAATCCGTGTGCACTAAAAAGTGTTAAAATACAATATTTTACCACTTTTTATTCCAAAACCAAAGTTAAAAAATTGCTTCGTACGGCTTCGGCCATGTTAATTCCACAACTGTCAGACGATTTTGGCCTCGCACAGACACAACCAAAAAGTCTGCTTCCAGGCCTGTACTTACGAGGGGCTTGGTCTAACGCGATTGCGGGCGAATTGCGCATGCGCTAAAGTCGTATGTCAAGCAACTGTTTAGCTTGAGGCCTTCTCTCTCGATTGCCGCAAACCCCATGTCCATGTCCAAACCCCAGTAGACATTTTCCCTGTACCGTAGTATTTGTTTTCGTAACTTGAGTTTTTTTTTGTTTGTCGGAAAAATGTTAAATATTTTAGTCGAGCAAAAGTTGCTGTGCAATTTCATGTGAAACTTGGCCACCGAAACTTACGAATTGTTACATAAAGTATATGGTAATGAGTGTTTATCACGTGCACGTATTTTTGAGTGGTTTAAACGTTTTAAAGAAGGCCGTGAAGACGTTAAGGATAACGCTCGCCCGGGTCGCCCTGTCACATCAAAAACAGACGATAATATTGAAAAAATTAATAATAAGGTCCGAAATGATCGTCGATTAACCATTCGTGCGATTGCTGAAGCTATTGGAATTGACAAGGAATCCGTTAGACAAATTTTACATGATGATCTTAACTAGTGATGGGCAAAAAAATAACTAACTAACTAAAGTACCTAGTTCCTTATTATACTTTAGGTAGCTAGTTAGTTACTTAAAAAAATATAAGTTACTTAGTTACTTTTTATTTTGCTAAAACTAGAAGTACAAATTGTGAATGTTAAATTGCAATTGTGCTCTTGTAGCTGTCCTTCAACTCTAAAAATAAGAAGAAGAATTAATGTCAAAATTCTTGAATGTAAGTTTGAGAATCTCATATTGAGATTGATATACGCGCGAAGAATATTACGTTTTAAATGAAAATTGAGATATTTGTTTCTATTATTGCCATGTCGAAAAATGAAAATCTTGAACGGGAAAGGAGCACTTTATGGCAATATTTTTCACCTGTTGCAAGTGAAATAGATAAAGCCAGGTGCGATTTATGCAAAACCATAATTTCATTCAAGGGAGGATCCTTAGGAAATTTAAAGAAACATTTAAATTGTAAACATTTTACAACTGTTACTAGTGTTGAAACTAATGCAAAAAAATTGGAACAGGTTAGTTGCAATTGCGGCCCTTATTTTGTCTTTTATAAATGTTACAATTTGTGTTTTCTAGCAACTTCGAATGAAAGGTCTCATTTAAGTTCACTCGTGGAATCGTCGCTAGAACAAAATTTTACTTGCAGTAATACAAATAACATAAAGGGAAAACACCAAACAACATTAGATGTTGTTCGTCGACCTAAATCAACAATAATTGATAGACAAAAAAGGAATTCTCGTTTATTATTGGAAATGATAGCGAAAGACTATCAGCCATTTTCAATTGTAGAAGACAAAGGTTTCAGAAAATTTATACCGAGTCTTGATCCATTTTTTGATATTCCTAATCGTAAAGTTCTAAGTACGGAGATGTTACATATTGTCTATGAAGAAATTAAGAACAAAATTAAATCAATGCTTGAAAATGTCGATTATGTTGCCTTAACTACCGATACATGGACTTCAAATGTAACGGAATCGTACATAGCCTTTACAGCACATTTTATAACGCCAGAATGGGAAATCCAATCATGCTTGCTAGAATGCTTCCAAATAACAGATCGTCATACGGCAGAAAATTTGTCTAAAGAAATTTTGAATATTATTGCAGAATGGAATATTGGAAATAAAGTATTTGTTTGAGTAACTGACAATGCTGCTAACATTACTGCTGCAGTCAAAAAAAGAATACAATTTACCCACTTACCTTGTCTGGCGCATACTATTAATATCATTGTGCAAAATGGGGTGAAAACTATTTTTAATATTCAGAAATTTTTTTTTTTTTTTTTTTTTTTTATTTGATCGATCGACGGAGTGAGTGAGTGAAATGTTTAGTGAGTAGACGTGTTTTTCGAAGCTCCCGCATATTTCAAAATTATCCAAATTTGTTTTCCAATTTTCATAAACAAAATTTTTATAAACTTCGACACCGCTCTTATTTTTCTTTCCGTGCGCACAGTTTTTGTTAATTTAGCAGTGGTTCTTACAAAATAAAAATGTCAAAATCGCAGCAAACAAGGTCAAATACTAGGAAAGTTACTGACACAGTAAACGTCCCAAATCCCGTTAAGAACAGTACTCCTTCGGCCAACAAGCGCAGCGATGATAGCATCAGCAGGACACCAAGATCCACGTCAATAGCTGCTCCGGATAACAACCTTGAAGTCTTGGAGAAACGACTTCTACTAAGCTTCAATAGAATGCTGAATGAGCAGTGTGCCATTTTCGAGGATCGTCTTAGTCAATTAGAGTCCCGCTTATCAGCGCGAATTGACGCAATTTTTACCACCTTGAGCAGCCAAATGACTAAATTAAAAGACGATGTAGAAACTGTCCAGCACGACCTTGCCGTGGTATCTAACGAATTGGAGGATTTACGACGCCAATCCAGACTCAATGACGTAGTTGTTCGTGGTATTCCAACAAATGAGAGCGTCAACCCGAAGCAGATTTTGAAATCTCTTGCTGCCGCCATTGGGCATGAACTATCGCCCTATGTCAATGTGTTCCGGCCACAGCAGCGACAGCGGTCAGAGTCCGAAACTGGCAGCATCAAAAAGGCGAGTCCGATATTAATTGTCAAGTTTCCATCAGCAAACGAACAGCAAGAGTTCCTGAGGAAAACCCGCCAGCACGGCTCTCTTGCCCTAAAGCAACTAAATCTGGGCTTTGCTTCCGACAGTCTTGTTCACGTCAACGAAAGCCTGACAACAAAGAACAATGACATATTCCTCACGGCTCGGAATCTTCAAAAAAAGAATCGCGTCGCTTCGGTCTTCACTCGTCGGGGTTATGTCTATGTTCAGCTGGAGAGAAACAAACAGCCACGTATATTTAAATCAGCTCTTGATTTGAATGAAGCCATCAACTCTTCTTCAACTCCAGGATGTCCCTAGTGAATTTGGAGCAACCCGCTTTCTTTGTGGAGTTTCGTATACGCATGCTTATACTTTTATATTTTTTTTCATTGTACATATTTTTATTATTTCTCTTTTAGTTCTCTTAGACTTATTTTTAATTTCTCTTAAGTTTATTTTCAATTTTTATATTTTCTCTTCTTGGTGTTGTAATGTTAGAATATTATTGCATGTTTTTAGATTTTGAGATTTTAACCGCGCCGCATCCTGAACCCACTTTTTTACCCCATTTCTGTGACTTCGGTTAAGAAATTACATATATATGAACAAAATTAGAACACTGCTCAACGTTTTCCAAAGCAGAGCCCAGGGCTTAAATTTTTGCCACATTAACGCGCGAGGTCTACGTAATAAAATCGATGAATTCCAGGAAATTTTTCGTGGATCGAATATACATGTCATACTGGTGTCTGAAGCCTCATTACGCGATCATGTCCCCTCGAAACTTGTTTCATTAGATGGCTACAATCTGTTTCGAAATGATCGAAAAAATCGTTCTGGTGGTGGAGTAGCTGTTTATGTTAAGGAAAACCTCAGGCCTTCTAAAGTTAAGGAGTCTGTTTCTAATGCTTTGGAGTTCCTTAGCATTGAAGTTAGCTGCGGATATAGCAAATGTCTCGCCACTGTGGTTTACTGTCCTCCTCGAATTTTCTCGTTAACTGAAGCAAACGAGCTGGAATTATGGCTCTCCGACGCTACCCATAAGTATGAAAATATCGTAATTGGGGGAGATTTTAATGTAAACATATTATCCAATAATGCACTTTCCAAAAAATTTCTCAATTTTTTAAACACGTTTGATCTGAAGCCCGTTAACCAACTTCCGACGTATCTAAACAGTAGTAATCCATCGTTGTTGGATCTCTTTTTTGTGTCGAACGTTGAAAATGTTTTATTTCATAATCAGATTAGCCCACCTAGTTACCTCGATCATGACATTCTGTATCTATCCCTAAAATTCACAGTCAGAAGCACTCAGCAGAAACTGTTTTCCTATCGCGATTATAAGTCTATCAATATCCCAGCACTACTGCATGAATGTTCCTTACTACCTTGGGATCGAATTTATCGCCTTCCTGACATAGACAACCAAGTAGAACATTTCCATTCGCTGTGTTATTATCTACACGAATCTTTTGCACCCGTGAAAACAAAACGCGTATTTCCTTCTACCTCTCCTTGGTTCTCCCCTCAAATAAGTCGACTTATCTCTGAGAGAGAATTTTTGTTTAGAAAATATAAGAAAAACAAAGCTGTTGTGAATTTAAATGCCTACAAAAATGTCAGGAACTTAGTAACTTTCACCATCCGCAAAGCAAAAGCGCAGTTCTACTCATCTAAGCTTAGCCCTAATTTACCTGCTAAGAAACTTTGGAAAAACATTAAACAACTTGGCATTCACGGTGATGAAGGTGAAGCCCAGATCAGCCTTAGCGCTGATGAACTAAATAATTATTTTATCGCCACAACGAATATACGCGAGGTGCCTCGTTGCTCAAGGACAACTGATAGTAACACTGACCTTTTCAGTTTTCGTAATGTGAATCACACGGAAGTCCATAAAGCTTTTTACTCGATTAAATCTGATTCAGTCGGTCCAGACAATCTCCCACCCATCTTCCTGAAGTTAATTTTTCCTGTGATCCTCCCCTATATCACTCACATTTTCAATAGCTGCCTGACAAAATCTTGCTTTCCGGTTCAGTGGAAAAAAGCAAAAGTGATCGCACTACCTAAATGCAAATCCCCGAAAGGCCCCGCTGATTATCGTCCAATAAGCATATTATGCTTCTTAGGCAAAGTACTGGAAAAACTAATGTCATGGCAAATCGAAGATCACTGCGAAACCTGGTCCCTGTTGTCGAATGCTCAATCTGGTTTCCGCAAAAGGTGTAGTTGTGAAACCGCACTACTGAAAGTGACCACTGACCTGCGGATGGCTCTTGATTCTGATGACATTGCTTTTCTTGTACTTCTTGACTTCAGTAAAGCATTTGACAGTGTCAGCCATCAGCTTCTAGACACTAAGCTAATAGACCACATGCGCTTTTCAACATCAGCTGCTTCCTTAATTCGAGATTACTTACATAATCGATGTCAAAAAGTGTGGCTACAAAACTCAATTTCGGATCCTCTACCAATCACGCGCGGTGTTCCCCAGGGTTCCATACTAGGACCGTTACTTTTCACTATGTATATAAATGATCTCAGCAGTGCTGTAACAAATTGTAAGCTGCACATGTATGCTGATGATGTCCAAATTTATTTAAATAGTCCCATTGGATTGGTAGAGAACTGTGTACACAACATCAATGCCGATCTTGAGCGTATTTATCAGTGGTCTCTATCCAACCACTTACTACTAAATGCATCTAAATCCTATTGTATTCCAATGTACAGGAGTCCATTAGACTTTTCATTCCTTCCACCCATCATCCTCATGAACACGTACTTACCTTACCAATTACGAGTCAAAAATCTAGGCGTCTATCTGAACTCGCAATTAACCTGCTGTGATCAAGTTTCTCATACCCTATCTAAAATATATGGCAATTTGCGCCGTCTGTGGCTATACGCCTCTATTCTGCCCATAGAAACTCGATCAAAGCTAATCAAAACATTAATTTTACCATATATCACTTACGCCAGCCTGGTTTTTCCTTCTCTTGATGCCTCATGTCGAGATAAACTGAATGTAGCATTTAATGATTGTACAAGGTTTGTTTATAATCTTCGTCGATTTGACCATATCAGCCGATATCGTTCTTCCGTTCTGGGTTGCACACTTGGTGTATATTTATCCCTCAAAGCAATGTCGTTTGTTTACAAACTTCTACACTCTGACCGCCCATCATATCTCCATGAGTATCTTCGACTCGGTCGTACGACTAGAAGAGCACTCCTAATTCTACCTAGATTCTCCCATTTAGTTGCGCAGAGATCTTTTTTTGTTCATTCTATTCAATTATGGAACAGTCTACCTGCTGAAATACAGAGTTCGGGGTCTTTGAGTGTGTTCAGGAAACGTCTCCTTAGTTACTTAACTAGTCAATAATATTCCTTCAATCTCACTTCTTGTTAGTATTTCTTTTCTTTTTATTTGTTTTGTTTTAGTTTCTAGTTTACAATTTCCCAACTATTTAAACTTTATTTTGTTTTTTATATTTATATACATTCTTTTAAATACACATTTCACTCTCCTTTTAATAGCCATATTGTTAATTTTAAGTACATACGCTTTTAGCGTTATAAGATAATAATAATCTTGATGTACTATTTTTAAAATAAAGTAAATGATAAATGATAAATGAAAAAAAAAAAAGGTCGAATATTTTCATAGAAGCGTTGTAGCCTCAGACAAACTGAAAGAAATGCAAATCAAAATGAAGTGTGGCGATAAACCTTTAAGACTTAAAAATAACGTCAAGACAAGATGGAACTCGACCTTCCATATGATGGAGAGAATTCTTACCATTCAGGAACCACTTGAAGCAACTTTAGCTATTTTACACAGACCGATAGAAGATAATTTAACTCCCGAAGAATGGTTAGCCTTAAAAGAAATTTCTAAAATTTTAAAACCATTTGAACAAATTACTACTGAATTATGTAGCGAAAAGTCTGTTTCAGCCTCTAAAATAATCATCATGTATAAAGGACTACTGGCTGAATTAAATAAAATAGAATCACAAATAACGTCACAGCTTGCATTATCTCTAGTAGAAGTTTTAAGAAAACGTGTAACGGAAAAATTCTCTGGTTTAGAATTTAATTCAACACTTGCTAAAACAACTTTTTTGGATCCGCGATTTCGTAAATATGGGTTCACTTGTGCAGAAGCTTATTCAAAAATTAAACAGTGTATAACAGATATTATTCGATTTAAAACTAGTAATCCAGTTTCATCATCTGAATCAGCGTCTGAAAGAAAAATATATAATACTCTACATTCTTCTCTTGATATTTGGTGTGATTTTGATAACAGATCGATCTTAGAGGCACAGAACCAGAAATCTAAATCTGACGTATCTGGAATACTTGAAGTGGACAAATATTGTGAAGAAACTTCCATAAATAGAAAAGATAATCCCTTACATTGGTGGCGTAAAAAAGAAAATAATTATCCGAAATTATCTCAGATTGCTAAAAAATATTTGGCAATACCAGCAACATCGGTACCATCTGAAAGAATTTTTTCTAAAATGGGATGTATTATTTCAGAAAGAAGGAATCGCCTAAAATCTTTAACTGTGCAAAAACTCGTATTCTTAAATGCGAATTTGTAATATGCAATTACTATTTTTTTATCTGAATTATCTTTTTTACTTCTTTTTTGTTATGTTTTGTTGAAAATAAAGAATTTTTTTATTTTACTCAAAAATATGTATTAACGAGCTTTTCAAAAAGGTTTGCTATTCAAGAGAGAAGAAATCTGACACAGTACCTAGTAACTAACTAAAGTAACTAGTTACTCATGCCTCCGGTACCGGGTACCTATAGGTACCCCAATGTAACTAAATTTCCTATCACTAATCTTAACATGAAAAAGGTTTGTGCAAAGATGGTGCCAAAAAATCTCACGATCGAACGACGTTTCTCGCCAAGCATAGCATCCCAGTGTTAGACCATTCGCCTTATTCACCTGACCTGGCTCCATGCGACTTTTACCCGTCTCCTAAGATCAAATGGGCGTTGAAAGGAACACGTTTTGATAGCGTTGAAGCAGTAAAACAAAAAGCGGCAAGCACCATGAAGGACCTTACAGAAAAAGACTTGACTGTTTTGAACCATGGAAAATTCGTATGGAGAAGTGTAAGACCAATGGAGGGGTATATATTCAAGGGGATAATCAATAAATATGTATAAATTTAAAGTAAAAGATTTTACAGCAACAGTCTCGCGTTATTTAATAGCCACACCTCGTACATCCAATTTTATATTTAAGTTTAATTGCTTAATAAGGGGGGAATGGTGTGGCAGTTCTACTAACTAATTTCTCCTTTAATCTCTCATGGGACATAGGGCGGAAGTGGCAGTACTAGATCGATATAAGTGCTAACATTAAATAGGTTTATTGGTGTAAAGAAACGCTTCATCTAGTATTTATTTCCTTCCCAAATATGAAGCCCGAACGATTGCCAATGATTGCAAGAATACAGGAAAAAATGCTTTTAATTAAGAAATTACAGTTGCAAAATTCAACCTTGATCTTTTCTTAAAAAAGTATACCCATGGTAACCAACGAAAAATCTAACGAAAAATACGTCCCGCTTGATGACCATCATACATCGTTCAACCAAAAAGCCACGATCTTAGCTATCATAAAGACGTCTGCATCTACACGAAATATTCTCACACAAATGAAGAAACAGAAAATAAATAAAAAGTTATTGAAATTGTTCATTCTGTTACCCACACTCGAGAGGCCCACCAGAAAAATAGTTCCACCCAAATTGCAAGAGTTTTGTCCAACTCAGCCAATTTGGCCGAAACCAAGGTTCCGCGAGCCCGGGCCAAACAATTAGACGCAATCAAGCAAGTCATCAACTGCTATTAGCCGCCAGTCATTGAAAAATAACGTCTTGCTGTGAGCCCTCAGACAAAGGCCAAAATTTCGTGTGGTTGTTTTCTTTGCTAGAAGACTTCATACCTTGCTCACTTACCGCTACCTTCAAAAATGGCAACGCAAGCCTCTTTAATAGAGGGAAAAACGTTGCAAAAATCCGTGGGTTTATTGTGTGAAGGCCCACAGCACAGGTCTAATCCACAAATTAGGCTGGAATACATCGAATGCATCTTGTACAGAAACGTGCCTACCACGGACAAAAACCAAAAAAAAATAGTTGCTACCTTGACCGGTGTTCAGTAATCATCTCAGTGACCCACTTTACAGCTAGAAGACGCGTTTTCTAAGATTGGTCAATAGTTTTCCGGAATTTCCTCTTTGCCCAATCAATATGGGATGCAAGACCTGACCGTGCCTTGGTGCAGGTTAAGATGCAGCTCGACACAGCGGACACCGGAATTTCACTCTGTTAACAGCGACGATTATCCGCTGGTGCATCTCTGTCGGATGCAGCTCTGCTTCCATACGGACGACTGCATATTTCATGTTTTTATTACAGAAATGGCACGTTCCACGATCCACATACCCGTGGACGTCGTAAATGGTTTGGTTTCAGGTTTTGATTTTTTTTTGATTATTTAATTTTATTTTAAATGCTCCTAACACTGACCACATGAGAAAGGCGTCAAAAATGCTCTCCAAAGTGGTGCAAGCGAGAGAAATTGCAATCAGGATGCAGACTTGTAATAAAAGTTACAAGAAAACAAGCGGGGATTAATGTGAAGCGAATCATTAAAAATGTTGCCCACGCCTAGTTCTCACGTTATACAAGATCTAATCCATCTCATGCAGGTGATCTCTCTCATATCGTGCGCATTAAAAGAGTTCACAATTTCATCGCTTATCTAAAGACTGCACACGCGAGAGGTGCACCTCCCGCCTCGGCTCCATAGAGCAGACTTTCCCGTAACAAGTTCTGTTATATCTGCATGGCGATGACGAAATGCTAACCGCAAAGATCACTTAATGGACCATGTCTGATGAGATCTGGTTTATTGGTCAAATTTCGAATTGGATAAATATGTACTTGATGCATGCCGGCAAGCAGCAACGAGAAATTGGGTAGAAAGTTGGCTAAATTGTTAAACATTTAACGGTTTTAGCCACCTCTCTTCTCTCTGTTGTGTATTCTGTTTCTCTATATTTTCGGTTTTTCTTCGTACATTTATGGAACGCGGAACGGTTCATGGTGAGCTTCAATTTTCCTCAAATAAAAAAAAAGAAAACATTAAAAACTCATCAATATTTTTTTGTTTTGTTTTTTTTCCTCTGGAGTGTGGTTTTTCGTTTTGAGAAAGTTGTAAAATGGCATAGTTTTTAGTACTTGAATAGTTGTGGTGATTCCCTTTTTTGCGTTTACGATAAATAAATATTTAACGACTGCATTTACACCACACAAACACCGGGCAAGTGTTTGGAAAACGCCTCTCTGGTGGGTGACAATTGTTTGATCTTTATTTATTTACGGCAATCGGCATTATACATAACATATTTACAAATAAGTTTTGGAGAAAAAGAAACATTAAGAGAAAGAAAAAATTAATTAACATTTGTTAAGACATTGCACAATATTTGAACATATGAGAATTATTGATTATCACATAGCAACTTTTTAACACTCGCTGAAAACGATGGCAGGGATCCTCCAAAGAACTAATGTCCGCGTAGTACTGGTTCACAAACATTGCCATTCGGTTTCTGGGTCCATGGCAGACGCCATTTTTACTAGAGCTAACTACTGACAACAATCTTCTAGTTCTTAGCTCTAACTAACTAATTGCTCTATTAACCCCTCAGGGGACACAGGGCGGAAATAGTTGCCCTCCAGCGGACTCTGTTTTGCGCGACAGCTCTCAGCTCTGACCGGGATCTCCCAGTTGTTGCGGCCCCTGCTAAAAGGGTTCTCCTCCACGTTGTTCTAGGTCTTCCGACTCGACGGGATCCTTGCGGATTCCAATCAAGGGCCTGTTTCTCGGATTCGCGTCGCAAGGTGTGGCCAACCCCATTCCATTTCCTTCGCCTGATTTGGTCGTCAAGCCTTTCTTGGCCGGCACGGCGCCGTAGTTCCTCATTTGTAATTCTATCTTGCCAGCGGATTTTTAGGATACGACGTAGGTATCTGTTGATGAAAACTTGTAGGCGCCCGTGACGAATTGGGTGACTTTCCATGTTTCGCAACCGTACAAAAGAACTGCCTTAACGTTGGAGTTGAACAGCCGCAATTTGGTGTTAATTGAGATCTCCGTCGATCTCCATATGTGAAACAGGCATGCGTATGCGCTTCTTGCTTTATTTATTCTGGAACTGACGTATTCTTCTGTACCGCCGCTTTCGATAATAATACTACCGCGGTAACAGAATTTACCTACTAGTTCCACGTCACGGTTATTTAGCGCAGTCCGTTCAAGGGTGTTTGCATTTATCCACATTTCTTTAGTTTTAGTCGGATTTAACCTTAAGCCAGCCGAACTACTTTCTGTTCCCAAACTGTTTAACATGTTTTTGAGGTCCTGGTGTTTGTGGGCCAGCAAACAGATATCATCTGCGTAGTCGAGATCTTTAAGGCGGTCTAGCAATCCCCATTGTACACCACGTGTTCTTCTATCTAGAGCGCTGACAAGGATGTCGTTTATTACTATAAGAAATAGTAATGGCGAAAGTAGGCATCCTTGTCGTACTCCTGAGCTCACCTTAAAGCTCTCGGATAATTTTCCATTGTGGAGAACTGTGCATTTGGAATTGTTGTATAGAGCTTTTATCAGTTCTATTATTTTGTCTCCGACAGTCCACGTGGCCGTAGAGCTAGCCATATAAAGCTCCTATTAACCGAGCCGAACGCTTTCTCATAGTCTACGAAAGCAAGGTAAAGGGGAGTCGGAATTCAGTAGACTGCTCCACTATGATTCTCAAGGCGTTAATATGGTCTATGCAGGAGCGGCCTTTTCTGAATCCAGCCTGCTGTCTTCTAAGCGTTCGATCTACTGCCTCTTTTATCCTTGATAATAATATATGGGACAAGATTTTGGCCACAGTAGATAATAGACAGATGCCTCTCCAGTTTTCACATATTTTGTAAGTTCCCCCTTTTTTGGTATTTTGCCTATGATACCTTCCGTCCATGCTATTTTCAGGATTGGATGTAGCGCATCTGCTTTTAACAATTCTAGCGGGTTGCCGTATTTTCCAGCTGCTTTACCATTGGCCATTGCCTGAATTGCGGTTACTAATTCAGTCCTGAATGGTGCACGAGTGGCGATTCTTATTGGCTGTGCATTGTTGTTGTTCTCTTCAGGTTCCTGCGAAAAAGAACCATTCAGGGTGGCGAAGAAGTAGTCTCTCTTGGAGTTGCTCCTCGTCGCTGCACAGCAGCCTTCCATCCGCACTCTTGACGGCTAATGTCACATGAGTCTGAATTCAGACTCAGATTTTTTTCAGCTCAGATTATGGTGTCCCATGAGTCTGAATATTTCATATACCGTAGCTTGGAGACCAGTGTTGTGCGAAATTTTGTACAAAGTGTTTTTTTATGTGGAAGTCTAAGCTTGTACTACCAGTCCGTCATGTCGTTCCCGTCATGGTCAGATGCCTTGTAGTAAGCTTAGCTCGAAGGAAAGAAAAATAATAAGAAAGGTTAAGACTCCCCTTGCATGAGGAGATAGCGCTGAACTCCTGGATGTTTTATGAGTTCGGGAATACTGACTGTGGGAGGTTGTTCCACAGACGAGTTGTTGTCGAAATGAACGAATTTCTAGACTGGTGTGTGCGTATAAATAAGGGCTGTAGACAGTGGGGGTGAGCCGTGAAGGCTAGTCTGGTGTTGCGGGAAAAATATTTCCGAGGAGGCAGAAGGTTATATATTTAGTGGAACAGTCATTGTGGTAGATGCGGTCGAGTTTCGCAAGAGCCGCTACAGTAACAGTGACAGTGCTGCGGTGACTTAAGGAGTCAATTGAGGAGCTAATGGCGTCATCACCAATAAGTTGGAGGGCGCGATTTTGCACCTGGTCTAGTCACGCTAATGCGGTTCTAGGGGCCCCGGCCCAGATATACATATGAGTTGAATTCAAGGCGGGGACGAATGTGAGATTCGTAGATTATACCCCTGGCCGACGGCTGGAGGAGGATATTGCATCTTTTGAGAAATCCCAAGCATTGTGAAGCTTGTTTTACAATTTGGAATATATGATTACTCCAACGCAGATCTTGTACATTTAGTTTTTTTAAATTCCGTTTAATTCCAGTTTTAAATAATCGGGATGATCTATTTTCCACAGATTTTCTTTGCTTTCAATACATGAAATTAATTTTTTGCCCTCACTTTTTAGTATAACCTTTCAGACGCACGCCTTTTGTTTAACTGAAAAATTCAGACTCATCTGACATGGCGCGGTAAGAAAGCATGTAATGCCCCGGTTACACGAATGACAAAAAATTACAATTGTCATAATCTCTGGTCATAATTAATGACATTGCTGTTTACATGACGAATTCTGACGAATTCTGCAAAAAAAAATTAGTTAACTAGGTATTTTGTGCAGAAAAAGGTGCTTTTAGATGAAATTTTAGTTAAAAAAAACTAAATTTTGACTTTGATGACTCATTGCTCTGGAAGTTTATAAGGTAGAACCTTGACTTTTACAGTTTTAGATAGGTGGGAGTATTCTGCGTACACTGATACCTTACTCATGAAAATAGCTCATAGGGTTACAAAAATACAGGGTGATATGTAAATCTCTACCAAAAAAACTACATAACGCCCTAGCTGCTAAACCGTTACGATTTACGCCCCCCTCCCATACGATTTTTTGTTCGTCTATCCAAAACCTATCCACAGCCGGCCGCTTTGTAAACTTAACGGTATACACCCTGTATAGATGGAAGCATATGCAGAACTTTTGTTATAACTTCTCCATTTGCATTGCTCTAAAATCTACAAAAACAACCTTAATTCAATAGATGACCACATCAAATTATTCGCAAGAAAATTCTCTACAAAAAAGCTCTAAGGCATTTTTTATGTAAAATCAATAATAAAAAAGTTATAGCGCTTTAAAGCTCATCACCCCCAAAATTTTTGTCATTTTTCGTCTATATCTTTTTTATTATTAATATTACGGCAAAACATTATTTACGAAAGTTGTAGATAAATTGATTATCTAAAAAAAATATTTTTACAAAAATTCTGTAGGACTCACGGTTTCCGAGAAATAAGGAAACCCATTTTTCACCACTCAAAACAAGATGGCGGCCGAACGTCACCCCTCCGGATCCCGAAAACTCGGTTTTATACTCCCAACCAACCCCCCTACACATTACAAAAAAAAATTGCTGTTTTCAGAAAATGTTCAGCGAATGTACCATTTGACTGAACTATAAGGGTTGAAAATAATTTATTTTTCGCTGATAATATCTATTAAACCGCAAAAGGGGAAAAAATTATATAAAAATTAATGGTTTGCAATTTTTTGGTTTCAAGTTGATTTTTAAAATTGTAGGAGTAGTTTAAACTCCTTGGAAACAATTTATTTGTACCTGACAACACGCATAAAGTATAAAGCTGGACAAAGTATAAAAGTTGGACAAACAATTTTTTACAAATTTTTTAATTTCCAGTCAATTTAGGGGTGGTTTTAACCCTTAGGATTATCCGTTATCCTAGAATTTGGCTTAATTTGGTATAAATCAATCACCTTCGTAAATAAATATTGAAAAAAGTGTATTTCATTGCATTATTTTTGATTATTATTGAAATTATTGCGAAAAACAGAACACAACAGCATTTGAATTATGACACTCTGTTATAAAAGAATGATCAAGTTCATTCTTTTATGACGATTTGTCATAATTTGCCATTATCGTTTACACGGTCATAATTTGTGTCATTATTTCTGACAACTTTTATGACACGAATTTTTGTCATTTTTTATGACAGAAATAATGACACAAATTATGACCGTGTAAACGATAATGACAAATTATGACCAAAAAAATGACAAGTGTGTCATTCGTGTAAACTCACCATAAGAGAGCAAATTTTTATTCCAATTCTGAAAAATTCAGACTACGTTTTCAGACTGAATAGTCTGAATTTTTTCAGACCGTTTGAAATTTCTGATTCATGTGACATGGTACAATTCAATTCTGTGCAGTTTTATGCGACTCTGAAAAATTCAGAGTCTGAATTCAGACACATGTGACATTAACCTACGGCATGTTTTTTTAGTAGAGTGCTTTCCCGAGAGCTGTTTAGTGATTTGGTACAGCACCTTACTGTTGCCTGTGTTCGCCGCGTTTTCCGCTGTCTCTGCGAACTCATTTATCTGCCGCCTTTTATCACGCCGGACACTTCTCTTTACCTCGCGGTGTAATTGGGAGTATCCCTGTTCAAGTTGTTGACGTTTTTCCGGGTCGCTTGTAGAGTTCACCATATTTTTGAGGGCCCTTCTGCGTTCTATTTTTTGCCAGGTTGTGTCCGAGATCCAGTGTTGCTGGTTTCTTTGGACATAACCGATGCTTGTTTCCGCTGCTGTTATTATAGCTCCCTTTATTGTGCTCCACAGCTCTTTAATATTTGTGTCGTCAGAAACGATTTCCTGCTTTAAGATTTGTTGCAGATTCCCAGAAAATTCTCGCCTTTTAGTGCTCTCCCGTAGAAGGTCTACGTGAAACCGTCTACGGTTTGCGGCATCACGTTGGACGTTTCTGATTGCGACGATTTTTAGACGGATAGTTGCTATTACCAAATGGTGGTTACTTCCAGTGTCTGCTCCCCTAAAGCTCCTGACGTTCTCCAGAATAGTTTCCCATCTGCGGCTGACGGCCAAGTGATCTATCTGATTTCTCGTTCTACCATCGGGCGATACCCAGGTCTCCTTGTGTATCTTCTTGTGACAAAAGTAAGTTCCACCTATGAGTTGATGGGAACTACAGAAGTCAACGAAAAGCTCAGCATTGTTATTGGTAACTTGGCTTAGGCCTTGATTTCCAATTGTATGTTCAAGGCCGGTCTTGTTGGGGCCGATCTGTGCGTTTAGGTCACCCATCAAAACAATAGAACTCGCCTTTAATGTCATCTTCTGCGTCTTCAGTTGGAGCGTAGCATTGGTCTATCGTAGTACTTCTTAGTCTGGTACGTAGGCGAACGGTAGCAATCCTCTCAGAAACTGGTGACCAGCTAATGAGGCTGATCCTGGCTTCCCTGGTGAGTATTACGCCAACGCCATCCCTACGGTTTTCAGTTTCGTTTCTCAAAGAATATAAGAAGGACTCACCGTTTGGGCAGATATGTTCCCCCGCATCGGGCCATCTGGTCTCGCCGAGTCCCATGACCTTGATTTTGTAGCGGTTCATCTCGTTGAGGACTTCATCCAGCCGTCCATCAGCAAGCAGCGTTCTCACATTCCATAATCCGATTCGTGTCCTAGTTCGAAAAGCAAAGGGCGTCGTCGTGTTGTCCATCCGGTTCCGAGGCATTGTTTGCCGATTCTTAGCAATGGTGTTTTTATGGGATCGGGTTGCTAACCCTCAGCCCAACCGACTTAAAACTCTGTTTTGTGACGCAGAGAACTCGCCATTCGACCGTCTCCTGTTAGCTCCTTCCGAAGAAGTTCCCCAGGGGCACCGCGGGGAGGTCGGATTGGGACTTGCTAACAGAGCTACAAGGTGTTCGTCTGCAATAACCCTTCTTGGGTTTTGGCAGAAATGACAAATCGGGTGCCACCACCTTCCGAGGACTTTGTTAGCCGTTCGCCCCCTTAGCTCTACCCTCGGGCAAATAAGTCCAAAGTCAGCCACAATTTCTAGCGAATCGATCATTCCGTTGATGACTTTGAAAAAGCGATAAATCAGCCACCTGCCTACGACTTAAGCGGGAGCCACATAGCACACGTTCTCTGTTGCATCCTACAGTGCAACATTCTGCTCATATTATCATGGCGACTGGTCCACCACAATTAAAAACTTTCCACAAGCAAATATTAACTCACTTGGCTCATTCTCAGAACTTACAATCCTTCAGCAAATCGTTTTTGAATAGAACAACTCTATTGTGAAACAGCCTTCCGCAATCAGTATTTCCGAGAACTCGCACAATATCCAAAAGTTCAAACGCAAGGTTCATCGCCTTCTGCTTCAGATATCTCCAGACTTCTCTCTTCTAAAATTAAGTATCTTTCGAATTAAGCTTATTGCTGCACTTTGCATAATGACTAGTAGGTCATGGTCGACTGGTAGTACAAAGGGCGATTCCCACGCTTAATTAGGTCACATAAAAAATTGTAATGTAGGTTCTTCCATTTATTGTGATTTTAATTTAGCAAAGTTTGATCCTAAAATTACAAAAAAAGTGCAATATCTAAGCTCATTTTTAGCTTCATGAAAAATAATTCATTTTTTCACCCAATCTTTTTCAATCCGCTCGCCATGTGCACATCTACGTTTATAATAGCTTCCGCTTTTGTGCTACTCCACCATAGGATTATAGTTTTTTCCACTCTCCTCCTTATGATTTAATTGAGGTACACGCTGCATGCTCTGTGCGGTTTCGCTCTATGATTTCATTTTTCTTGTTTCATAGTTTTCTGCCATCCTATCCTCTGTGCTCGCTGGTACAGTCTACACTTCCCATTCTGCGGAAATGTGTTTTTTATTGCTGTTGTTGTTTTTTTAGAAGCTATCAATGATCCATTTGTAAAATAATGCACGTGTACCCGCGTATACAGTAGAATTTAGTTGAGATTTTTACGGCTGAATCTCACATTTATCCACCCACCGTTGTTGGAGGGCATGGAAGACTTGCTTGGATAGCACACACTATGCGCGCTCCACCTACACCAAATTTTATATACACACACTCCACTTTCAAGACGCTGAAGCTATCTTATACGAGCAACAAAATCGCCTACATGTTACTATGAAGGATTTCAGTTAAATTTTGTAGCGGGTTTTCCCCTAGTCAAAGCGCACGTGGATGGACCAGCATCTTTATTACATAAACTTTCACACACGAATTAATCAGGAATGGGAAACTCGCAGACAAACGTCAACAGAAACAACAACACTTCGAATTGATATCAGTCTTCTTCTTTTTTATAAATGATCACAGACAAATCACACGCAATATGATTGGGTAGAGACTTTGCACCCCCGTAGGACATTGAACTGCACAAGTTATATTATTTCTTATTTGTGTTTTTCAGTGGGGCGAGGCGGGGCGTTGGTGTTATTAAAATGAAGAGAAAAATTATATGAAATCAATTTAGGAACGAAGCGGGAATGTTTCCATAAATTTTTTTTTATGTGGCAGTGCTAAGCTCAGGAATCACCCTTTGTACTACCAGGCCTTCCGCACACTTTTCCATAACATCAAAACAAAAACCAAAAGTCGCCGGGAAGACAGGGTTTCTTCCATCATTTTCCATCATTTGTTCACACAAACATTTTCTGGTTTGACCGTCCATTACACTAACACAAGCATATTTTCTTTCTGTGACTTACTACATTAGCAGTACAAGCCAGTAGGGAATGGAAACCTTCCAGAGTCAATTCCGTATATTATCCTTCGAATGCGTAATGCCTACTTTCTAGATCGAATTATCCCTTCGATTAACATTGCGAGGTCCTAGGGTCGAAGGCATAACGGCAGCTTTGCATTACAAGTCATTCCAATATGAAGGCACATGAGCTACCTTTTTCACTACCATTCATTCCAATTCACATTGCTTCCAATTTCTACAAAGAAATACTGCATTCCGGTTTCATGAATTCGGAAATTCCCTACTGGGAATCGTTACACTACTACATAGGCATTACAATCGTTACACGAAAATGATGGAGAAAAGTGAGTTCACAGTGTATTATTGAACTCATATTAAAACCGGTTTGAAATGATGGACAAGTCTGCGAAGGCCCCAGTCCGTCATGTCGTTTGTCGCTTCATGGTGCAATGTCCAGCCGCAAGCTTAGTACGGGGGGAATAGGTTAAGGGTTATGGGGGTTCAGGGGGGGGGGTGTTGAAGAAGTTGGTGATGAACCCTGCGTTGGAACTGATGTTGTAGGAGCTCGGAAACACCGACTGCGAAAGGTCATTCCACAGTGGAGTTGTTCTATTTAGAAGCGAATTGCTATCTTGTTAAGTGCGCGAAGTCTAGCTTAGTGTGCTATTGTCTAGCTCTACATCTTAAGGGGAGGTAGGACCCAAATGGCTAAAATCGGTAATTTCCATTAAAATTACGTGATTTTTTAATATTTTGTTTATGTTAATCCAAATCGTGAGAAAATTGTGCAAAATCCCACCAAAAATGAAAATTTTATCCCTTAAAAAAAAAGGTAGAAAAAAGGGGTAAACGCGGCACCACATATTGAGCTCAGTTTTCAACCGAACTGCTTGAAATTTAACACAGTTCTTCTCCAATATATAATGGGTGAAATGGAAAATCAGAGTTTTAATTTTTTATTTTGTTTCGAAGTTATGCTTGCTTGAAATAGAAAGTGCTCAAAATACGCACTTTATGGGCTATTTTTCAGTATTTTTTATATTCAAAGTGACGTAACTTTTTTTTGAATGAATTAATCAAAAATCTGATTTTCTATTTCATTTGGTATATATTGAAAACGAAGTGTATAAATTTTCAAGAGAATCCAATGAACCGTTCTCTTGATATCTGAATTCCCGTGTGAGAAAATTTCGAGATAATCGCGTTTAAAGTTCGGCAATGGTTTATTCGGCTCTTTTCAACTTTATTTCATTCTGTAGCATTATACAAAAATATATTTTTATTCTGCAATGCCTGGACCGTAAGTAATTAGTTTCAAAATTGTTGATGTATATAATAACAAATGATATCATTTATTACTACGAAGAAGTAATATTAGCACTCATGCATGCCCGAGCCGCTCGCTAAACGTCAGAATTATAACGCTGTGCGGTATCGTACGAAATGTTAAAAAAACACGATGAATTATATTTATATTGAAATTTCAACTTTACTAACTTATAGTACAGGGTTGAAAGTATCAGAATCTGAAAAAAAAAATAAAAATCGATTTTACGATTTTTCATGATTTTTGGGTCGCACCTCCCCTTAACTAAGTGCGAAAGTTACATGAGAACATTGACCCGCTTTAGTCTATGTACGTTTTTTTAGGAAAGTTACGGTTGGCCACCGCTTGCAGTTTATGAATGCATTTCCGGCAGTCCAGAATAGTTACGACCCGGCGGTATATTTTGTCATATTATACATGTTATTTACCCTATATGCATGGGCGTAGCAATGAATTTTTGTTGGGGTGGGCCAGATTTTAAACCACCGTTACCGACTGACCACAGAAAGATGATAAGCTTGATCAAATATTTTATTTTTTCAACTATTTCTGTGTCATGTTGCCTCACAATTCTATCCTGTACGCCTCCTGAAACCATCAAGTGTTTGAAAGAAACGTGCATTTCGGTGGACTCCTTATGTATCAAGGATTTTCGATGCTTTTGTAATGCTTCTCCTATTTTTTTCCAATTTTCATAGCCGCTTGTAACAAACTTTTCGTTTTGAGCACGTAAGTTCTTTGTACAGAAGTTTGTGCAAACAAAGCAGTAAACTTTGTCTTCATTGACACTATACTCAATCCATGGACATTCTACCTAATATTTTGAAGAAAAGCATCTCTATCTGTCGCCGATTTTTTTCTCGGAAAATCTAAAATTGGCCTCGATGGACCAGTATGCTGCCTTATCTTACCACTAAAACCATACATCGTGTGTTAACACAAATTTTGAGGAAAATTAACTAAGGGTCTGATTATGTTGGAGTTGCGATAGATGGTAACAGAGCTGTGACAAAGGCTGTGACAAAAGCTGTGATTTGCGCGAATAAAGCAGTCTTACCAGTTTCTGACAGAAGCGAAAACGTTGACAATGGGTGGAGTGAATAAAAACTAAGTGTACACTTAAAGGGAACACTCTTGAATGGAGTGATTCGTTAAAAGTGAACACTCGATTTGGTGTGAATAAAAATTCTCTCATTCAAATACTATTCACTCATGGGAAATTTTAGTTCACTCATGGGAAATTTTGGGATTAAAGGAAAACGTCATTTTTGTGAAATTAGTAGGCTAGAAAACGTGGATGGATTTATATGGAGTTTTACTTGGGGAAAATTTATTTACGACAAATGATGTTTTATGGGAAAAATTTTCCTTTGCGGGATTTAGTTTGGGCAAAAGGTAGTTTTGCTGCCAAATCCGCTTTTGGGGATTTAGTTAGGGCAAAAGATGGTTCTGTGGGAAAAATTTGCCTTTTGAGGGTTTTAGTTTGGCCAAAAGGTGGTTTTGTTTCGAGGTCAAGCATTTATGTAATGCTGAGTATACTAAGATCTTTAGACGGATTGAAAATTGAAAATATAAATGTAGTACAATTAACAGGCTAAAAACCATGCAGTACTGATGCTCTTGAGGAAATGGAGCGCATGAGAAACTTACCTGCTGCTTTTTAACTTAACTTTTATAAATAAAACTTAACTTAACTTTTATAAATAAAATGCATTAAAAAGTAAAAAATAATTTTTTCTTTGGCCGTGATAGGACAATTTTAAAATTATACTCTCGTTTGACTTTAAATGTTTGAACTCTTATCAATGAATTGTGTAAAGGAGAATGGGCGTTTTGTCCCCAGGCTGTAACAAGTTGTGATATATATCATTGGAAAGGTTATAACAATAGCTTTATTTTATTATATGACACCAACAACGATACTTGTGCAGGGGAAGAGCTATGAATATTATATTTTATCTTCAAACAAATCTAATTTTTACTCAATTTACTTTTTATTTATTTTACTTCACTTTATTACAAACCGTTCGTGTACGGCGATCGGTCCCTCGTAAGGTACTCCATGGGTCCCCACTGAACTGCCACCGCGCCGCCGCCCACCTACGCAATTTCTGACTCACACAGTCGACTGCGAATAGGCTTGCGATACGTTCATCATTTTCACTTTTGAATTGGAATTTTTATTTACGTTAAACGTACCGGACTTTTCGGTTAGGATTAGTTTTAAAATGGAGCATAATATAAACCATTGTGCTACATGTGGCCGTTCTTTAGCACGCCAGCGGACACGCCATCGGCTTGTAGGAGAAGATTTAAAAGCAAGACTTGGATTTGCAGAATCTATATTTTTTTACTTTTAATAGATTAAGTAAGTTATTTTTCACCTAGCCTTACACAGTACAGACCTTTATACTGCATTGTTTATAATAAAACATTGCGAGGACCACACGTTTAACTGCTAACACTACCGTTTATATGTATTTAGTTGATAAAATGAAGCCAAATAAATATTACGTTTTATTTGAAAATAAAACATTTTTGTTAATCATAGCTCCTCCCCTGTACAAGTGTCATTGTTGGTGTCATATAATAAAATAAGGCCATTGTGATAACCTTTCAAATGATATATATCACAACTTGTTACAGCCTGGGGACGGGGCCCATACAAAGTTGCCCATTCTCCTTTACAGCATTTCAAATGCATTAATAAAACTTTGGACATCCATTACTATAATCACAATTGTCTAACTGAAACTCGTGCCCAAACTCTTGTTAATGCACTTGAAATGCTGTAAATTTAAACAATTCATTGATAAGAGTTCAAACATTTAAAGTCAAACGAGAATATAATTTTAAAATTGTTAATACACATTAAACTTTAAGATAAGCCTGAGTGGTAGCATTTCTTATTTTGCAATAAAACTTTTCTTCTGTATACCTATCACTGCCAAAGAAAAAATTATTTTTTACTTTTTAGTGCATTTTATTTATAAAAACTATTTATTTTAAAAGTTTTTTTAATTAATTTTATTAACATGAATGAAAAAAGTCCTCGCAACCAGCCTCAAATCTTACAAGTGTTCACTCACAGGCAAACGTTAAAACTTTGTTTTATTCACATCAAAATGAAGCGTTCACTCTATATGGGGAAATGACAGAGTGAAGTACTTAACGAAACCTAACGAAGGTTATTTTTATTCACGCCAAACTAAGTGTTCACTCCAAAAAATGGAGTGAACACTTGCACTCAGTTTTTATTCACACCACCCAATAGCTGTTTTCGATTTGCTACATTTATCTGATATGCCTCACATTTTCCTCAGTTTCACTGAAAATGGCTGTTCGATTTGGCGGTTCAGTTCCTATTTTACAATAGATGGCGACAGCTTCCAACTGATACAAAAACAAGTGATGTGATAAAAATATTTTTTCATCACATCAGTTGAGTAAGTGATTTTGAAGTTATGCACTGATGTATTTATTGTGTTGAATATCTTATTTTGTAATAATTTCATATTCAGCACAGCGGGGAGGTATTATGAAGAGACAATTTCTTTGATCTCGGTGTATGGAAAATTAATTGATAAAATTTTTATTATTTATCACATAAGTGACTGTTCGATTTGCTTTTTGCAATCAGTTACAATTTGACAGAACAAAAGTGAGGCAAAAGTGAGTACGAGATTTGACATGTGAGGATTATGTGATGAATATCAGATAAATGACTGAGGAATCAACATCCATCTTGATACTAATTACTACGTTTACATGCTTACTTGAAGTAGTTTTCAAGTGACAAAATATGCATGTAAACTCGTCCTGACTTCAAGTATACTTGAGTCAAGTAAATCACAAAAATTTGTTTGATTGACTTGAAAAAGCTCATGTAAACGCTACTTGAATACTTCAAATTTTGCATGTGGTTTTTTTTTTCTTGGAACAAGAAGAAGATAAAAACTGTAGTGAACGTTTACTTTTGATACAATCTTTTAAAGTTATTTATGTTATAATAGGAGCTAGTTTCTGTAATAATAGGAATGGTCAAATGTCAGCTCAAGAAAATTTCAAGACATTTTGAAGTCAAGTAAGTGAGCCGAAAACGCAACATGAGTTTCAAGTAAATTTCAAGTCAAGAACTCAAGTAAATCATGTAAACGTAATGAATGATACTAGTGAAGAAAAGTAACCCAAGCTTTATCGCAGCTCTTGTCGTTGGTCGCGACCAAAGCGTTAGTCACCGCGTTTCTCCAATATAAACAGCTCTGTTGAAAACTTGTATTATCTCCGCTCCGCTAGCATCCCCACTCTACTCGTTTATCGCAGCTCCAACATAATCTTCTCCTCACCATTCAAATATTTCTTACTAACACATCCAATCGCTCAATTAGTTTGTCTAATTCATTTCATAGAACGTTTTTTTGTTTTTTTTTACTTTTCTCATCTATTGGGCCTGTCATGAACTACACGGTATCATACTGAAGATTATAGGCCCATATAATTTGTCTATGGTTGTATTCTGCGTTATTTATACTTATGTATGGCCGCATCAAAAAAATTTTTTTTGTGTGAGGTACTGGGTTCAAAGGTAGTGCGGCCATTCATTTGGCCTATTGTACTGTATTGGCCTGGTTTGGAGACATCCGTGTGCCATACTATTTTAGTCCACGCGCTGTAGCCAAAATTTTACTAAAACCTGACACTAAAACAAATAGAAATGATTTTTGGCATACGACGAGTTTTTGAAGAGTACTTTAAGAAAAAAAATTTTCTGCACGCAAACACCCATGGAAACCGTGGAAAATTCCAAAGAAAACTCGGAAAATTGATATTCCATCAATAACGTGGAAGGGGTTGAAAATTTCGATATAATGTATAGAACAAACTTGTAGAGCGTAAAAATCTTCACAAAAAAGGTCTCTACATGTTTTTTCGAAAATTGCTTCCTGTGAGAGATTATGAGCTATAATTGATATTTTCAGATTTCCGAGCGAATAACTCGGGATATCATAAGATTTACCCCGACGCTCGACTAAAATTTCTGTAACTCATAATAATGCTGAATTTCCTCCAGTCAGGCCAAATTTTTCATATGGTCCACCCCAAAAGAAACTATACGTACATTTGTGCTGACCCGGTCCCCGAGGTGGGAAATTGCTTCTTGGAATTTCAAAATAAATTGGCCTGAGATTTCCAAAAAAAAAATAAAGTCACCGCGAGAAAGAGCAGATTCTCAACTACAGATTTTCACATTAAATGTTTTAAATTTATAAATTTCACATTAAATTTTATAAAGCTATAGTCGCTAAGATAAACTCGGGAGACTTATCAGAAGAATTTGCTTCCGTTTTAGGAAATTTGCGGGAAATGTACAAAATGATGAATGAAAACTTTGTGTTATCTGGGGTTCTTAGATTCATATTCTAAAAGGACAGGGTCTTGGCAATAGAATGACAAGTGCGCTTTTTTTAGAAATCTTCACTTTGATATTTTTACAACGATTGTAAAGACATCAGTCATGAAAAATGAGCGAACTAAAAAATAACAGGTAACTACAGAAAAACTTGATTCAATTAGGCCCAAGATAAATTGGGAATGAATGTTATATCTCAGTGGTGGCGAACCTTTTTATGTGCGCGTGCCAGAAAATTACAAATATTACTTATCGTGTTGCTGGCGTGCCGATCAGTTTTTAATTGTGGTGTTTCAGAATTTTATTTAGACAATTTCAAAAATTAATATACAAAAATAATATATTACCAGAATCAAAATTGACAGACCACCATACCTATTAAATTGCAGAAAAATCAAAATTTTTTAAAATTAAAGAAAAATTTAATAAAATATTGGAATTTTTCATCAACCCATATTTTCACAATCACAATACTACTTGATTAAAACAATACTTGTGCTTACCGAAAAACAACTCAACATGACTTTGAAACAATATTCCGGGAGGCCGCGATTATTTTTTTGTAAGAAAAAGACCAGGTATGAAACCTTGATAGTATGTAGTTTATGGATAACTAATAAAGAAAAACCATTTCTTACACCTGGCGGAGAATGCAAAATGGTTCTTACACGCGGCTGATTATGTAAAATTTCCCAGAAAATTGCGCAATCTGAGCACCAATAAAATCGACAAAAATAATAAGTAACAGAGGATCTGAAGCAGTACATAGTAACAGCCACAAAAATTCCTTATTATCAGCATTTAAGCAAACGGTCAATCCTTTCGCGAGCGATATTTATAAAAAATATGCTATTTCATATTTCGACGGGAGCGATTAATCGCAGATTTTTTGCTCAATGTTGATCAAAAAGGGAAGAACTCAAGTCATCATTTATTGATGAGTGCGCTACCAATGAAAATCATTTCGAGCGCCCTACCCATAGATTGAAAGTACGTACATTTGCTGAAATGATCGCCAAAGAAACGTAAGGCATTGCAACGCATTTTCTTCGGGCAGCTGTTAAATATTTCGTAAAGAAAAAACTCTCGGCATAGATAAAGTATTGAAATAGTTACATATCTTTCATAAAATATGGTCGAGCCGTTTTTTTTTGTTTAAACAACGTTGTGATTTTTGTACCTGCACGATATCGCACGAACCAAAAACAATATCGAATTCTTTGAGGTGCCGATCGAAGCATATAAACGAAAACATGCTCTGAAAAATTTCATAACATTCGGTCGAGCCCTTTTTTTGTTTAAATGAAAAGACTTCGGCTAAGAATCACAAGCACTATTTTAGCATTAGTTTTTCTAATATCTAATAAACACGTTGGAATGAAACCCGTTCTAAATAAAGTTACCTGTTCTGGATACCGCACAGCGATAGCTTCCCAACAAGACATCACTTGTCAAAATCCGAGCACTCTCGTGCAAAATCGTGCAAAAATTACGTTACCTTTACACACATCAGGAATTTTTCAAACCTTTGATCAGTACTTGTTGGACAGGGAATTATTTTCCACCATCGACCATGCGCTCTAGTATCGCGAACGAAGTACGAAGGAAATGTTCGATTGCTAACGTTCAGAAAAAAAAATTCTCTAGAAAAATCCTGAAGATTTACTACTTCATAATATTAAACATTCATCATACTGGGAAGTTGATCGTATGGACCGAAAGGGTCAAACCCACATCCCAACTAGTTTTTTTTAGACTTGTTTCAAAGCAGCACGATAAGTGCGAAGCAAGAGAGAAAGTGAGTCAGCGATACCATCAGTATTAGTCATTAATTTTTCCGTTTCACTACCAGAGGCCGGACTCCGCAAGGAAATTGCCTTTGTTTCGTCGTGCACACAGTCGTGTTCACACTTGCGGAATCCGCCCCCGGACTATATGTAAGTACATGATTGTACACTTTGCAATGACTGGACAGGTTCATTTTAAAAAGCACAGGCAACTTCATCCAAAACATGGCTTAATTGTAAAATTAATCTATATTAAATCCAATTTAATAATAAATCGTTCACGTGCCAGCAAAATTTTCGTACGTGCCATCTCTGGCACGCGTGCCATAGGTTCGCCACCACTGTATATCTGATTTGTTCAAATTTGACCTACTGAATCTTTGACCTAACTCAGCTTGTCGAGCCAATTCGTTAAGAGGACGTAAAAAATTAGTAAAGTTACATTGTTTATTTATCAAAGATCATTATTTCACCCTTGAATGTCAAATTGAAACCACTTCTGTCGACACCCGCCAGCTATATATGACAATTGTTGAAGGATTTTCCTTTAATATACCGAGTACTCTTAAAAAATTGCCCGTATGCCAAAAATCATTTCTATTGGTTTTTGTGTCATTCTAAAAAACCGGTGGTTCCTGGACTATTTTATGTAAAATTGTTTTAAGCCTTATGTAACATCACGGGTTTTTAATAAGTCATTTACTTTTATTCTGGGGTGGGCCAGAAGGATTGTGGGGTGGGCCTGGCCCACCTGCCCCCCCCCCCCCCTGCTAGGCCCATGCCTATATGCCTGATGCTGATCACCCACGAGCATTCACTCTGAGGCAGAAAGACATTGTGGAAAATTGCATGATCCACAACTTGCATAATAACTGTTTTCCCCGGAAATTGCATTTTAATACATCACAATCACCACAGATGGGGACTTTAATTTTTTTTCACATTTTTTTCTTTTTCATCCTTCAAACATTGAGTGACTTAGCGAAATATGTGTGTATATTCTTTGCAAACAAATTATTTTCCGTTTATATTGTAACATCGATCTTGGAGATGGTTAACAACATTAAAAAAGAGTCATTCCACTCTTCTGCTGCTGATTCTTCATTTTCTACCTTGTAATTCACGTAGGCACTGAAGCATCTATTTTTATCATTTTCTTGCCTCAGTCAACCGAGGAAAATGTACCACAACCGTTCTCTATGCATCAATAAGGTAAAAAAAAAATAGAATAAAATAAACCTCAATAGACCACAAAGCACAACCTGGCGAGGAAACGGATGTTCCAATTTGTCCCGAGAAAGGTATCAGGGCTCTTGCATGCACTTTATAAATATACAAGAGTGCAAAGATGCTGCTGTTGACTCCATCTTTGTAATTAGCTTTGGCGAATATTTAGTATGCGACCTCTAATTGTGTTAATTCATTATTGTTGCTGGCAGAGTGCCTGGGAGCTTCAGTTTGGAAAATTTAATAAATTGTGTCGGCGTTTGGTTGTGCAACCGACCTGCAAGCGATGAAACCCCATCTTGTTGTACAATTAAGCTCCATCATTTAAAGATTCCCGTTACATATTTAAATTTTTGGCTGAAACAAGGAGCAACTGGAATTAAATCCCGGTACAAAAGATCTGCAGGCACTGAAAGCAGGACAGCATTGCGATGTCGAAAGTGAAGCAAATTTTCGGACTTTGTTGGCGGATGTAGCAATGGAACATAAATATATTGAAAACAAAGATGGTAGCGACATTTCCATGAAAGAATAAAACAAAATTGCAACCACAGAGCGTATACTGGACTCAGAAATCGCCTTTGTACTACCAAGCATGTCGTGGTCCGTCATAATTTAGCAATAGAAGGTAAACTACGACAATTTTCGAGAATAGCGTCAAGTCACCGATAACCGACGGGGGATGGAGGGAGGGGGGAGGGCCGAGTTTGTGCAGTTAGTGCTAGTCCGACTGCCTCATGTGGACCCCGTGTGAATGCTATGGGCAAGCTTTTCGAGAGGATGACATGCAATAGACTACTCCCAAGCGCAGAGGGAAAGGCGGTTTGTCGGAAAGGCAATTCGGTTTCAGGAAGGCTAGATCGACAACGGATACTGCCAATATGGTGACTAACCTTGCAAGGGCTCGGGGGCCTCGGTAGTCTAGGCTAGGGAGTAAGGCACCTGGCTACCATCCCAGAGGTCCCGGGTTCGAATCCCGGCAGCACCACGGTCCTTCGCCTTTCCCACCTTCTTTCTTCTTCCCTCTTTACATTCCTCATTCCACCTGTCATAGCCTTCCGCTAGCATTGCCCCGCTCCACCAGCGCATGTCATCAGTTGGTTGATGGGATTCAACTTGTTTCAGGAGGCATAACACTCCAGCGAGTTGTTTCTCGTCGCCCCGATGCCAGAGTTGCGATAGAAATGGTTGAGAGTAGATGGTTGTGGTAGTTCCTTCCTTCACTTCTCTCTCTTTCCCATCACTATCTATCGACTAGAGCTTGCTGTTCGACATTGCACTATATACGCTCTAGTCTTCCACATAAAAAAACGGGCAGCAATGGATGTGAATAAGAGTTGCGCATTGATATAACCCTGGACGTGAAAAATGCTTTCAACACTGCGAGGTGGAGTTAGACCCTCGAGGCGTTGATAAAGCTGGATAAACCGAAGAATCTAGTGATAGAATTCCTTGTAGGTAGGACACGTCAGAGGAGGGAATAAGGGAGTATAGAACAAGTTGCGGATTCCCCAAGGCTCCGTCCTAGGCCCTCTTCTGTGGATCATCATGTACGATGAAGTACTGGCGCTACGACTCCCGCGAGAAGCGGTTGCTATTGGGTTCACTGATGACATCGGGGTTATGGTAGTAGGAAAGCGACTAGACGAAATCGAGATATTCGCGAACGAAGCGATATGGGAAATAAAAATGTCGCTCGAGAACGCTGGGCTAATGCTAGCTGAGCACAAAACGGAAGTAGTGCTAATCAGCAAGCGGAAAAAGGTGGATGGAGACCATAGCGGTAAAAGTAGGTGGCCAGGTCATCCACTCCCAAACCGCACTTAGGTATTTGGGAGTGATGATTGACGGAAAGCTCAACTTCCGGGGTACACTTGGCGGGCATAGCGGAAAAAGCTTCCGCCATCAGCGCAGCACTCGCAAGGATGCTGCCTAAAAATAGGGGGACCCAGGCCAAGCCGACGCCTCCTCATCACAAGAGTGGTTAGTTCGGTCCTATTGTATGCAGCGTCAGTGTGGCAGCGGCACTGGACAGAACGGGCAATAGGAGGAAAATAAACTCTGCGTATCGGTTAAGTACTCTTCGGGCATGCTGTGCATACCGTACTACGTCTGACGAAGCAGCATGCGTGATAGCTCGAATGATCCCCATTGATTTTCTTGCAATGGAGGGCAAGAGGTTGTACGACCCGGAATATGCAAGAGGGGTGTCCAACGAAGTACGGCGGACTCTGGCGCGCAGCCAGTCCATCGCAATATCGCAGAGGAGGTGGGACGAGTCTACTAAGGGCCGATGGACCCATAGACTCATACCAAATGTGGAGAAGTGGGTTATAAGGGAACATGGGGAAGTGAGTTACTGGCCTCGATTGCCGAATCCGGCTGATCGGAAGTGAGTGCGGATTTAATACTTTGCGATTATCTAATCCGCCGTTTGTGTGTAATCGTGAGTCTAAACGTATAGCAATGCCAACGTATAGCAAAGAAGCTCAAAAACTTTAAGGTGTCCTTACCAGCTAAATACGAATGGCTGCTCTTCAGCTCAACATCCAACGTCTTGAAATGGAATAAATCGTTGGAAAAACAGGGCTACACCGAGGAAAGAACCGAAGTTAGTTGTAAATAAGATTAACTCTAATAATATAAACACTAACCCTATCGTAAGCTCCAAAAAATATAAAAATATTAATATACTAACACAGCATCCAGCATCCCCTAAAAATATCCGTAGTAACATTAATTCTAAAATCATCAAAACCAATACTAACAACATTCCCACCACTACCCCTGCCGTCCCTGCACTAACTAATAATAGAGACTCATCTGATTTATACCCAAATTTTTCTCGTAGCCATGTTATCATCGGCGGCCGTTCTTATTCCGATGTTACTGAGATTCCTATAAACAATCAACCTCCCTCTAATCCTCCACAACCTCATCCGACTATGGTTGTGGAAGAAACACCAATTTTAGCGAGTTCTTCCGAAAATGTCAACAGCATCAGCGCTACTAAACCACACTTCTTGAACCCTCTACAGCCCCCGAACGTAAAAAACACCTTAATCTCGGCAGACTCAACCGAGGGTCGTTACCTACTATCTCGCCTTAGAGATCGAAGGATCTTCGATAATGTAAGGCTCTTCCTTGCTTACATGCACAATAAACCGGACTCTACATGTGTAAATGGTAAGACCAGGACCAGCCTCATTATTTCGATCCAACAAGGTCTCCCGATTGATCGAAGTACCCTGCTGAAACTCTACACTGTGAATCATGAGCAATACCAGATCTCTTCTCAGCAAGTAAACAAGGATCTCGCCACTTACGCCTCGCATGTGAGATCACTACATGTGTCTCAATTGCAAAAGAGCCGGGACGAAATGGCTAGATATTATCGTCCTTAACTAGTCACTTCCCCGACAAATACCCACATCTCAACTAACCTAAACCCACCTGTAGACATAAGGCTCTTTTACCACAATTGCAGAGGTATGAGAGGCAAACTTAATAACCTTTTTGTCGGCTCGAAATCTTGCAATTTTAATGTACTCGTAATCACAGAAACGTGGTTAAATGAAACTTTCCTAAACGAGGAGATCTTAGACTGCACCTGGACGATATACAGATGCGATAGAGACTACAACTCAACCGGGCTCACAAGAGGTGGAGGTGTTCTTATAGCGGTCAAAGACTCCCTAAATAGCGAACTGATCGCAACTAACAGTTCGAATTCATTTGAGCATGTTTTCGTGCGAGTTAAATCCGGCAGGAAACACATATTTTTCGGCACTTTTTACATACCCCCTAACTCTAACGAATCTAAATATGATGAATTACTGCATATATTAGATGATATTAATGAATCTCTCTCCGGTATCGACTACATATTTATTTTAGGAGACTTTAATCGCCCTAACATATCTTTTATCTCCGACGAGGAAGAAAACTGTTTACTTCCGATTAACGTCATAAATGCTATCGATATAAAGTTTATCGATTCCTTTTAGCATACACTAGCATACACTAGGTTAGCCTCAGAATTCAGTCGGTCACGTGAGGCCTATACTACATACATATCTTAACTCTGTTGGCGATAGCATTATAAGAGATCCCAAAAAATCTTTCAATTCGTTAATATAAAACGAAAGACCTTAGGCTATCCAACTACAATGACCAACGGCAGTAATCACTCCTCTTGTCCACAGGAAATTTGTAACATGTTTGCTGACAGGTTTACCGAAGTCTTTTGTCCAAAAGATACAACACACACTGACCTACCTGATACGCACACTGTTACTTCAACTCTTATAGATAACATATCCCTATCCGTCGAAGATATCATAACAGGTTTAAACAATCTAGATATCAACAAAGGTCATGGTCCTGACAATCTGCCTCCTTGCTTTCTGCAGTGCTACTCAACTCAAATTCTGTTGCCCCTCCATCTTGTTTTCAACAAATCCTTATCGTTAGGAAAATTTCCCAGAATTTGGAAAAAATCCTACCTCATACCAATTCACAAAGCATCTAACAAGCATTCGGTGGACAACTACAGGGGCATTGCAATATTATCGGCAATCCCTAAACTTTTCGAAAAGCTTGTTTACGATACGATTGCTCAACTAATCGATCCACTCCTTAATGATCAACAACATGGCTTCAGAAAAGGGCGCTCGGCCGCCACTAACCTTATGACACTAACTTCCGAACTACTTTGTGGTATGGAGAACGGTCATCAAATCGATGCTGTCTATACTGACTTCAGTAAGGCCTTTGACCGTGTCGACCACCATATTTTAAAGACAAAACTACTAAAATTTGGAATATCTGGTCCTGTTCTAGGATGGATAGAATCATATCTCAGCGGAAGAACACAGGCCGTTAGATTTCAAGGATTTCTGTCAAAAGAAATCGAAGTAACTTCCGGAGTCCCTCAGGGTAGTCATCTTGGCCCACTTTTATTCAATATATTCATCTCAGACCTGTCAGAAAAACAAAAGGATATACGACATCTCTTTTATGCCGATGACCTCAAAATATATAGTGTCATAAGGTCGCGTGATGACGTAGCTCTTCTTCAGTCGAAACTAAGTACGTTACAAGACTGGTGCTCCACCAATAAACTACAACTTAACACCAGTAAACGCCACGTAATTACATTCTCTCGTAAAAAAAGCATACAGCTGCAATACTATTATCTCAACGGCAAAGCACTAGACCGTGTTGATCAAATTGTAGATCTAGGTATTGTCCTGGACAAAAAATTTAATTTTAATTTGCACTACGATAATATTATTGCCAGAGCTAGCAAACTTCTAGGCTTTATAAAGAGAAGAGCCAAGGTATTTGACAACGCACGAGTTACAAAAACCCTTTTCTGTTCCCTAGTCCGCCCCATTTTAGAATACGCGTGCCCGATCTGGGATCCTATATACCAGGTAAGCAGTAGTAGGTTTGAATCAGTGCAGAAGAAATTTCTACTCTTTGCTCTGAGAAATCTATACGATCCACGTGATTTCCAAAGCCTACCGCCCTACATGGACAGGCTCAAAGTGTTGGATCTCATGCCGCTGTTTCATAGGCGTAAGTTGCTTATTTCATGCTTTACTTTGGACGTATTAAACGATAAGATCAAAGTTCAGTTTCTGTCAGACAGGATCGACGAAGTCCGTCACAATAGGCATACGAAAATGCTTAGGGAATATTCTCATCGGACCGAATATGCAAAGAACGAGCCTGTAAACAGATGTATGATTTTTAATGGCCACAGTTCCTGCTTCTCCCCTGGAATTAGCAAAATATCCTTCAAAAAAAATTGATATCCTTCCTGTCACCCGAATTACCTAACTAACTAACTAACACTATAACTAAGTTGAATCTCCCTTTGTACTCTTTTGTTATCACTTTGTGTGGCAAAAAAATAAATTAGATGCCAAAGTTGACTAATATGAATAAGACTGCAACCTGTTACTTTATCTGATATTTATAAGTTATCCCTGTGTGATATAGTTTAAGTTGCCTTGTTTGGCGTAATAATAAATAAATAAACCTGTAAACGATCTCCGAGCACAAAATTAAGGAATCTCAAATTAAACATACGGCGTTTTGGACATAAGTGTCAAATCCGCACTCACTTCCGATCCGCCGGATTCGGCAATCAAGGCCACTACCTCACCACAGTTCCTGAGTGGGCATGAAGGTTATAGCGCAACCTTCACCGATTCAGGTTGGACGATTCAACGTTCTGCCCGAATTGCCCGGACGATAAAGAAGACGCGGAGCTTGTCTTCTTTAATTGCCCAAGGTTTGCGAAGCACAGGACTGCGTTAGAAGCAGTTGCTGAAATGCAGCTAATTCCTGAGAACATCTTGGACCATATGATAACGTCGGGGGATGTGTGGGGAAGGATGGAAGTGACGGTAAAGGCCATCCACCAGAAGCTTAAGCATTACGAAGCGCAAAGAAACAGAGAAAGGCAAAGAAATATAAGGAGAGATAGCAGCCAGATAGCTAGATGGCACCTTTGAAGGATCCTTTTTTAAGGAGGGGGGGGGGGTTTAAGGGCGAAGTTCTCCACAGGACCCCAAATCCCCCGGCACCGCAAAATCTACACGGACGAGATCACGGGCGAAATCTACTTTAAAATATATCCGCCCCTTTTTTTTTACAAGTGTTCAATATAGCAAAGCGTGAATATCCACTTGCATATAGGCATATGAAAATATTCCAAAAATATTAAGTCACTGGAAAACCACTTGTGAATATTCCAAACTAAGTTTAAACTGAATTTTGTTTCATTTTAAGTGATTCCAGATGCTTCAAGTATTTTCCTGTCTCACATAATCTTCTCGCACTTGATTGCAAGGCTACAAGTTTTCAAGTTGGTCAAGTATAATTGCTTTTACACATTTATAATCATTTGGCAACTATACCACGAACTCACCTCCACTACTTAAGCCGTGTCACATTAGAAAATCGCTCAAAAAATCACCAAAAAAAATGGAGCCCCAAGCCCCATTCACAATTCGCTGAGCTTTACTTGCCCCGAACAAACTAAAACGAATTATCTTTCCTGCGTTAACGCCAACTAATTATCTGCGACTTCTTTACACACATGCCTCACATTAAGATAAGACTGTTGATAGCCACACATGTTTTCTCTTTCTGCTCGAAAGGAATAAAAAACACTTGCGAAATGAAAATACATGTCACTGCCGCAGATAAGAGCCCTCGAAGCGGCACATGAAACCGGGAACGGGTTTCCTTGGCAGATGAGCAAGACTCAAATCAAGCGAATCGTGAATGAAATGCGGCAGATAAATCGCTCAAAAACCAAAATTAAAGAACGGGGGATGAAGAAACACAAGGCCACCCTTAAGACCGCAGCAGACGCAGTCTTCGAGAAACACAGTAATAATAGCAATAAGAAGACGAAGCAAAAGTGGCACTTTTACAGTTCAGTGACTTTTTTTTAATTCCCCTTTTGTGGCTGGTGTAATGTATCTCGGGGATTCCTCCGACCCGGAACGATAGGATCATGTTGCTTGCTGTACACATATTTATGACTGTGTACACGTATGCTCTAGGTCAATTATCAAGTCCAGGTAGGGAACGAATTGTTGTGAACTATGCTGAATGCTGGGAGATTTTTCCGTTTCGGTTTTGGCTGGTGAAAGTTTTTCTTTGTCCACAAATTAAGGGGGCACGGCTCGAACGGATCTGAATCAGATCGTGGCATCATGGGATGGGTTTCTTACTGCAGTGTTGGTTTGGCTATTTTAACGCAACAAGCGACATGCGGAGGCATTATATAAAAAATATAAAGTTTGATGGTGATATCTACTTCAATTCCAGTGCGAGGGTAACACTTCAAGACAAGCACGCCATAGGACCTGGAGCTGTCGCCTTTATTTCACTTCACAAGTTTTATTGATTTCTTCTAGTTCTGCTGCTTTAGTTATCGTTAATGCCATTTATGACCGACGACGTTCTCTTCTCTGCTCTCGACGATTCCAGTCAAGTGCTACTTTTGTGACGGTTGTTCGCAGGGCAACGTACCCCCATTTACACGCTTTAGCCTGAACCAAATATGACGTGCCGTACCGTAACCGTACGTACCGTAACGAAGGAACATATTCAAATTCAATAAGCCAATTTAAGTCGGTGCCTTATGAGCACTCATGTTCGTACTTTAGGGTACGTACGGTTAGGCTACGTTCAGACGACGACTGTTCGATTCGATTTTTTCACGTAAATCTGGTTTTACCCACGTAGCCCAGTCCTCATCATGGATCCACGGATTTTGTGTAGCAACTTACAATACATTCGAGATTTATCGAATCTTAGTGGCAAGTTCGTACGGTATGCGGGAAAACAAATTTCACGAATGCGGGATTTTCTCGCATGGGCATAGTGGGAACATGCTAATGTAATTGTCATTGCCACTGTTCTATTCCATAAAACCCCGTATACGGTATACGGGAAAAAATCACCGTCTGAACGTAGCCTTACGGTACGGCACGTCATATTTGGTTCAGGCTTTTTTCATGGGGTGCATGGTAGTAGTCTTCTCGAGTTCGTGCTCACAACGACGGCCTATCCTGGAAGCAGTGAGTTCCCTAAATGGATCTCTACGTCCCGGGTGCATCGCATTTTTGTCCACATTACCTTTTCCCATGTGCCTTCTGCTCTCAGTCCGATGAGTTATAGATTCACCTGGCCAGGCAAATTCCAAACGAGTATTTCTGGTAATGAAAAAAAACTAAGGGGCTGACGTGAAGCAGGGAGAGAGAGAGTCATCCTCAGAGAAGGAACACAATTGACGTACGAATGTGCCCAGGTAGAAGCCTATGCTCTCTAGTAATAATTCATTCATTCTTTATGGAGGCGACTTAGCGGGCATTGCGACCTATGCCAGAAGACTGGAAAAAAGGCATCCTCTGCCCGGCACAATGTGCATTAATTGTCGCGGTATAACGTTGTTGATTCATCGTAAAACTATGGAGAAGCAGCAAGTTGCCAGAAGAATGGCTTTTAGGCACAATAGTCCCAGTCCATAAAAAAAGGTGAATTGATGAACTGCAAAAACTACAGACCAATATCTTTGTTGAACACAGCTTACAAAGTGCTTTCACATATTTTATTTAATAGACTGAAACCACATTTGGAGGATAAAGTAGGTGATTACCAAGCAGGATTTAGAACAAATAGATCGACAACAGACCACATTTTCATAATGAGACAAATACTTGAAAAATGCTGGGAAGAAAGCATTGATATTCATCTTCTTTTTGTTGACTATAGAAATGCTTACGACCTGCTTAATAAAAGAGAGTTGTGGAAAAAGATGAGTGAAATGGGTTTCCCGAAGAAATTAATAGACCTATGCAGAATGACGACCAAAAATTGTAAAACACAAGTGAGAATACGAGGATGCAACTCGATCAACTTCCCTCAAGAATCCGGTCTGCGACAAGGAGATGCGATCTCACCAATACTTTTTAACATTGCTCTGGAAGCAATAATGAGGGAAACACAGCTTAATGGAGCAAATAGCATCTTCACAAGGAACATTCAGGTACTAGCCTTCGCAGATGACATAGTCATAATTGGACGCAAAGCGCAAGATGTAAAAGAAACCTTTTCCAAAATTGTCCAAAGTTCAGCAAAGTTTAATCTACGAGTAAATGACACAAAAACAAAGTATATGATCGTATCAAAACGAGGACAACGACTAGGGCGAAGTATCAGCCTTGACGATCATAGTGTGGAAATTGTAGAAAACTTTATCTATTTAGGGACAATGCTTACTGCAGAAAATAAGATAAAGGACGACATCCATAGACGCATCGTAGCCGCAAATAAAACCTATTTCGCACTAGTCCCGGTCCTAAAAAACAAACAAATTTCAAGACAGTGCAAGGTCAGACTATATAAAACATTAATCCGCCCAGTTCTATGCTATGGGTCTGAGGCTTGGACATTGACCCAACAAACAGAAAATCAACTTAAAATCTTCGAAAGGAAGATCTTAAGAAGAATATTTGGTCCTGTAAGGGTTAACCAGAACGAATGGCGCATTAGGACAAACGAAGAACTTCAAGAAATGTATGACGAAATTAACATAGCTACATACATAAGACTGAATAGACTGCGATGGCTCGGACACGTTGTACGAGCTTCAGAAGATAGAATGCTAGCCAGGATTTTTAATGGTAGACCATCAGGAAGAAGAAGAGTAGGACGACCAAGAAATAGGTGGATAGATGACGTGCTAGCAGATATACGGAAATTTCGTATAACAAATTGGAGAGAGCTAGCAAGACGTAGAGATGACTGGAAGAGGAGACTTCGAGAGGCCCGAGTCCTGCAAGGACTGTAGCGCCATTCAAGAAGAAGATAACGTTGTTGAGTACCGCGTATAAGATATTCTCCGCTATCCTACAAAACAGATACCCGTGTGGCCTCGACCCTTGAAGCGGCGATGGGAAAATGTCTAGAGTTTCAAAACTCAATCCAACACCTCTTAATAGACTTTAAAGCCGCCTATGATAGCATAGCCAGAGTAGAACTCTACAAACCCATGGGAGAATTCGGCATCCCCAACAAGCTGACAAGACTGTAGGATGACCATGACCAATGTGACAAGACAAGCCAAGTAAAGATATCCGGAACACTGTCCAGGCCAATTAACATCTATAATGGACTCCGACAGATTAATCTGTGCTACTCTCAACATCGTGGTTGCGAGTAGCTGGATCAATCTCGATCTCCGTTATATCAGCCTCGTCCTCCTCCGGTGTGAGACTAATATCATCATCTCCCACAGAAGTCGCCCAGCTCGTCCTCCGTCGTTGTCGGCGAAGGAACGGCTGAGATTTTAATATCCTCTTCGGATAAGAGAAGAGGGTGTTTTGGACCCAGGTTTAGTAGGTGAGCCGTCTAAGTAAGTAAGTAAGTAAGTAAGTACAGTAGCTTACGTCTTAACGCGGCAAATGATAATAATAAATATTAGTTGTGTGAAAAATTGCATGAAAAGGTATAATTTTCATGAAGTTATTTACATAGATCAATATACTTTTATATATATTGTCGCTAAACACTCTAGATTAGGGTTTTCAAAAACAGTGGTTTTCAAAAAACAGCTGTTACTGTTTTTAAGTTTCAAAAAAACAGCTGATAACAGCTCTTTTTCTGTTTTTCGAGTTTTCTCTAATTTTACAAGTAATAAATAGTTTTTTTTATATAATATCATTTTATTATACATTTTCACTTCTTGTAATAGTATTTCAAAAACACAAGCGCCTGAAGTGATTTGTCTGAAAGACGCGATGTTATTTTGGTACATACCGAAAATACACCGTTAAACATTGGTCGATGTTGGTTTGATACTAAGAAGAATTGCATTATATAATTTTCGCAGATTTTCTGTGGGTTGACCAGTATATTGAAAAAGTGTAAATTCCGATTTGAACTTCTTGAAATCTGATCCTTTGAATTGTACTGTATTGAAGGACCATGTCCAATTCATCTTGTAAAGAAAAATTTTCGTTTTGATCAGTATGCGGCCACTGTTGAAGTACACCGTCTACTCTGACATCGATGACACAAAGAGATGACAGGCTAGTAGTTTTTGATGGAGTGACTGTGAGATCCTTGAGGCTTCGCAATAATTTCATGACATCCTCGTTCATTAGGCCATCCACACGAATTTTTAAATTTTGCATTAGCTTATTACTAATATCTCTGCTATTGTCAGAAAGCTTCTTGAACATGAATTGTAAAAAGTTTTCTGCGCTCACCAACCTTGCGTCCTCACGACTAAGATTTGCGACAGCTAGTTTTACGGGCTCCATTGCCTTGACAAGTATGTTTAGAGCAGAATATTCCAATGTCATATTCCACGCCTTAAATTCTTTTAATATCTCGCGAATTGCTGTTTCCGGCTTGGTCAGTGGTGATGTAATGGAGCACAATGACATTTGACGCCATTTGCAAAAATTATAGTACCTTCACATTACGACATTACTTTTGCCCCACCTTGAATAAGAGCTATTCTAGACAGAAAAAACTCAATATATTAAAAGATCATTAATCGGTATGTTTTCATGTGGTATTGTCGTTCTCATATTACTTTGGCTGCTTTTACATGAGCGGACACCGAACAGACGAAACTTAATTGTATGAAAGTCTGATGGAATGTCGCATGGGTTTTACACGGGCGAACTGCAACGAACGAACTATTTCAAAATTTAATGGCTTTTTGTTGTTGCTTTATGAAATTCTCTTTCGATTTCTTGTCCTAGCAACAACAACTCAGGAACTGGAACTGAGAATGTCCATTAAATTCGTCCGCCCTCGCCATCGCCCTCTCTCACTCTCTTCACCCTTAACCGGCCAAGTAAAAGAGCACTTTGTAAAAAAACGAAACAGTTTATATTAGTGTTGGTTACATATTTCTTTTATTTTTATATTACGCCAAAATTTTGAAACTAAATTTGGAAAACAATAAAAACAGTTAAGAAAAAAACAGCTGTTTGCTGTTTTTCGATTTTAGCCAAAAAAAAACAGCTGTTTTACTGTTACTGTTAAACAGTTTTGAAAAACCTTACACTGAGAAAAAAACAAAAATTGAACCAAGTCCACCAAGGAATTGGCGAAAATTCAATTTCATCAAATGAATAACGCTTTACACCAGTATTAAGTATGCTAAAGCAAAAGAATGGGCTTTTTAAGTCAATTCCGCGGCGGAGTTCCCACTGGAAACTTTACGCAGTTGAACTTATTGCTTGTTCGTTTGACGAAAAAACCTTTCTTTTTTCAATTAATAAAATGTATTATTTGTTTAAACATTAGTCTGTAGCTGCCTCAATAATTTATGCATACTACTTATCTAACTAAAAGAAACAATTAGTCATAAAAACTTGTTCCTTTCTTTATTATTGGGAATGCCCCTGTCGCCGTCTTATTACCTGTAGTCTTTGTTTTCGGTTGTGTCTTGTTTGCTACCCCTAATACCATCAACAGTGTATGTGTCCAACTTTCTGTTTCAAAATGTTAGTTGATCCCGTGCAAAGATCATGTAGACGCAGATTCGAGTGCAATTTCAGTGAAGGGAGAAATTAAACAGTGAAATCAGTGACAGAGTGGATTGTTGTCGTGAAGCAGGACGATTGATGTGTCTGCCTGTGTATAGAATTTGTGGAAACTATTTTTTTACTTGCGTACAAAAATTTTTTCATTTATAATGGCTGATGAGGAAATCAAATTATATTTAATTAAATGGGATTTCGAAGGACTTATCAATGCGTTTAAAGGTAGATATTTTTTTTGTGAAAATACTATTAATAATTATATTTTAAACATAGATTTTTTTTAAAGGACAATAAAAGTAAGTGATGAAGATTTAGATGAAAATCCACCATCAAAGTTGATCTCCGTTCAAGAAAATCTACTAGTGCTAATAATAAAAGACAAAATTCACTTTTAGGAAAGCTTGCACCTTGCCACTTAACGATTGACATTTTAACAAAACTTATATAACTTATATATTTCTGTAAATAGTTTTTTGTAGGAGAGTTTAACATAAATAAGAAAATTTAAATGGTTATTTAATTATTAGGTACAACGTATTAATAAGGATGTTTTTTTTATAAATCTTATGTATTTTAATTAATTTATAATATTTCTAATAATTTAAGTTTAGAAATAAATAAAAAATGTTATAAATAAAATATTGCCTTCTACATATTATTTATTTTCCTAAAAATTTATCATTTACATAAATCTATTAAAAAAATGCTTTTATTGATTGTAGTAATAGTAAATTTCGATTCATCGAATCTCGTGCGAAATAGAATCAATCGAGATATATTGTTTGATGGACAGCAAATTGTATCGACTCAAACATTTTTAACTTCTTTTCAAAAGTTTTTATATTTGCAAGAAATATTTTCAAAACTGAAAATCAAATCAAATGCTCAGTGACGTCTCTTAATCATCTATTTCATTTCATGTAATTACGTATAAGGGGGCGTTCATAAATTACGTAAGGTGTTTAGGGGGAGGAGAGGGTCGAGCCGAATCTCGCCAAATCTCACGTGGAGGAGGGAGGGGGTCTCCGCAAATATCACGTAATTTTTTTTCCGCAAGAAACAGTGTAAAATCGCGAGAAAACTGGGTTAAATTAATAGTAGAGGTAAATTAAGCCGAAAAAACGGTATAGCGGAAATAATTAGGTACAGGTTGAAAATTGGCAGAGAGCTTTTTTTAGGCTTCTTAATAAGGGGTTATAAAGTCTACCGATTTTCTACCCCGAGAAGCCCACTTTTTAGGGAGTTTTAGCCCTCAAAATGGGTATTTTTCGATTTTTCTGTGATTTTTTTTGCAATATTTTTTAATATCTTTTCGTTTTTTTCAATTTTAAGTTCAATATCTGTAAATGAGAAAATCTTTAAAATCGTCTTTCTGGACCCGCACTTAGATTTCATTCACGAAAATCATGGTGCAGTATCAGATGAACAATAAAAATTTTGCACTGCCGTTTACACTGTATTTGTTCACTGTTTTAAATACCATCCAACTGGAACATCCAAAAAAAATTAAAGAAAATTATATAAATATCTGGGAATGAAGAGTGTATGACGAGTTGAAAAATTCTTATCATTTTATACAATGGTCTGGGAAAAACTGCGAAAGTAATGTATGCATTGACTTATACCACCATTTTTGGACAGATTGCGACCCTACGATGAACTAGTGTGCGGGTCTAAGCTTAAACAAAACAAAAAGGCCTAGAAGCCCAATCGAAAAACCTAGAACCTAATGCCCTCCTAAGTATCTCAAGTGCATAATGTACCATAATGCAATCCTACTGCAATAATAGAGATTATATTAGGAATCGGCTCTTTTCACATCAGTCAGAACACATGCTATCTGCGGTGCATTGTCACTACAAAAAGCAGACATTTGCACCAGGCGACATAATTAGTTATCTAAGCATCTTACAGGACTCGAATTTTGAATCGACGACCATTTGCTGTGACATACCTACTAGAGGCCAAGATAGATTTTGAAAATCTTTTGTTATCATTATCGAGAGTTGTGAAGAAGAAGAAGAAGAAGTCTAACAGATCCGCACATCTTGAATCTGTATCCTGATGTACAGGCGGCTCAAACGTCAATTCGAGAAGCCGGCTGTGACTTCAGACTCCGCTTTTCTAAGGCGATACGAAAGTAGGAAGCAAACGGAAGCTAGTAGCGATGCCTGATAAATCTTCGAAAAGAAATTATTTTCAGCCAACCAACTTCATTTATTAACTTAGTTTGACATTTTGATGCGAACAATAAATTGTTTCAAGAATATTTAAAGAGTTTTTAGAATATTTTAAAACAAACAAATAAATGCAGCGCATGCGGCAATGGCTTTATACACGGACTGAAATCCGATAACAGGCGGACAAATTTAATTCGAATTCGCATTGGTGGAGGATACCATTTTCTTATTTCCGAATTTCATGACTTTCGAATCGCATTCCAGGATAACCACCCTGGGTCATTCAGTCACAGGTTTTTTACCCAACGATGACATTTATAGAAGATAGCTCCGAAGTTTGTATATCTCCAGAGTCATAAATGGCTCTACCATTACTATTCAAACAGTCAAGTCGTTACTCTCTAAAAACGAATCAGTGGATGCCAAAGTCAACCTTCGTATGTCAATATATTGTAAAATTTTAAATTTTTTTTATATTCCATATGCTTGCTCTACAAATACACGAGTTGAGCTCAAACTAGAATTGAAATTTTTCTGTTCTCTTGTTAAGAAATCATTATCCCTGTAAGGGCCGATTCACAATGAACGCTTCATGCCTCAAGCTTCAAGCTTCAAAAATTTAGGATTATAGGATTTATGTACAATGATTCACATTCAAAGCTTCAAGATGCAAGCTTCAAATGAAGTTGAAACTAGCTTGAGGTTTGAGGCGTTCATTGTGAATCGGCCCTAAGGCACCATGGGGTTGATTTCAAAAGGATAGGCAGAATCACCTGCTAAATGGTAATCCACAGGTATTGTAGTTTATATTGGGTGCATGCCGAGTTGGTGCTGTTATGATTTTGTTACTGTTCTTCAACACAAATTATGTTTTTTAAATAAATCCAACGCAATCAAGCACAGATTAAGGTATTTACACTAAAAATACGCATAATAGTGTAAATCCTACAAATTTTTTAAAATTTTAAAAATCTCACGTGAGATTTGGGGGGGTGGAGGGGGTCTAGCCAAATCTCACGACATCTCACCAAGGGGGGGGGTCGAAAAATCGCCAAAATCACCTCACGTAATTTATGGATGCCCCCTAACATAAAATCAACGGGCTTATGTTATTTAACGAATTCCTGCGGATCTCTCCCAATTCCTTGCGGAATTGACACCATTACCTTGTCAACAGGCAGTTAAGTTAACCCCTATGCGGGTTTCGCCGTATCCAATTCCGTGGCGGAGTTGGGTTAAGCGAGAATGGTTTGAATGGACATCTCCTTTTTCTCAGTGTACTCTACATTGATATTATTTTCTAATAATAAAACCATTCACATTGCTTGACGTTCCGATCGACATCACTGTTTGGTGCGGTTGTTACGTTCCATGACGCAAAACGGAGCCGAAACGTGTAGACTTAGTTCCTGCTGAGTTTGTCATGTAACCTCTCAGTATCTGTCACTGGCGTTCTCTGCTGGAGGCACGTTTTTCCTAGCACATCAGAGAGTAAATGCATGAGTTCACCCATGCATGCATAATATGAAATAAACCTGACAATATGTAACCATACGGGGGATTGTAAACAGCAGCCACATCATCGACATTAAGCAACATACAATATTTTTCTGATGGCAACGTCAATTCGCCCAATTCTTGGCTGTCAGTAATAAAAAAAAATCTCTTGAATCTTCAATAAAATGATTGTGGGCGTTGAGATTATCCTTTATGAGGTTGCATAGCGTTTTTTTTCATGTCCTTTGAAATTGCCAAATAAAAAAAAGGGAACGGATTTTTCCGTAATCTATTGCCATAGGAGTATGCACTCGACATCCACTACAGCATCACAGCCCGTAATTGATCGTTCAACAACAAAGGGAAGAGTATCTTCAGAGTCGCGTATCCCAAACTGTGCTGTTCATTGCCTCTGCTAAATTAAAATTAATAGGATAAAAAAAATTTGTTTTGCAGCAAAAGAAACCACAATTCACTCGTTCACAATAAGTCACCGTGCAACCACGCAAATGAATCTCGTTTTTTTATTTAATTTTTCTTTTTGTTTAGTTTTACTCCGTTGCTTGTGTTTTTGTTTTTTTTTTCAACTTAAAACGCTCAACACCACCAGCAATTAACTTTAAATCACATCTGGATTAGGGGAGCCTTTGTTGATTATGTCACAGGAATTGCGTGACATTTCGTCATACCTTAGTGGATTTTGGCAGGAAGTTTAAGGTATGCCAGTATTTAATTGCGTGTAAAGAAATTACGGCGACAAGTCACTCACATAGATCCTACGTCGTCTAGGAATTTTCTCTTCAAAACTAAGTATATAATGATAAAAATCAGATGTTAACTATAACATCAAACATAAACTCGCTTTAGCGATCGAGAATTGTGAATGAATGAAAATGAATAGTGGGTGTTTTTTTGTTAGAGCGTGTCTGAGATTCTTCAAGCGATAAAAGTAGCTTCAATAATATAAATTTTTCCATCATCATTACGAGGAGAGGTGCTCTCAAGATGCGCTACGTTCATACAGAGAGCCATGGGATTTTGTTAAAAGGAGGAAGACTTTTTTTTCTCAAGGAATTTCAATTGAACCTAATTGAAATCAGCTTATGACAAGCGTTACTTTCATTCCCGAAGCGCTATACTCTATATTTTCTCTTCCTGCTCTTATTTATGTAATAATAGAAACAACATTTTTAAGAGCAAAAACTATATCCCGGTAGAAGCTGAAAAACAAAATTTGCGTGGTTTGTGTTGCTTTCGTTATTTCGAAACATTTTTCTAATTCGGATGACATATCTATAATTGAAATTTTCGGGGTCAAACACATTTTAATAATATAGGGTGGTGCAGAAAGTTATTTCGCTCCTTGTTTGAGTTTTCACGACTGTCGTAAGTCCACCTAAGAGTAAGACCGGATTCCTATAGAAAAAGACTCAGTTTTACAATTATTTACTTTACTAGCAAAAACCCGCATGCAGCGCCTTTAAATAACAAAAGATTATGTGTGCACAGTCCGCGGTAGGAAAAAGGGTAAAACTATAGAGTAGCAGTACCCACCTCCGATTTTTTTCAAATTTTCATATTTTATATATTTTGATGCGTAGAATCTATTTTTGGAAAAATTAATTGCCGCTGACGCACCGTTTCGCCGTTATTCAAGTTTGAAGTTGCCAAATTTAGGTTTTTTGGAACGTCACAACTGCCATATTTCTTCTCCGATTTTTTTGAAATTCTTTTTTAAATTTATATATTTTGAGGTATACTTTTAAATAAATAAATTATATAAAAAAAATTAAATATTTCATTCAAATGTTAGCTGCTTTAGAAAAAAAAATTTTTTATATAGGGCAATGTCGGTAAGTAAAAAATGTTTAACCACCATATTTTGAATTTGTTTTTTTTTGTTTTTGTAAAGCAGCCAATATTTGGATTAAATATTTATTTCCTTTTATATAAATTATTTTTTTTAAAAGTATGCATCAAAACACATAAATTTCAAAGATTGATAAAATATATTTCATACATTTTATTTTCTACTTTTTAGTCTATTATATATCATCCGCCATTTTGTAGTGGCCGCTATTAATATGATAATCTAATGATTAAATATGACGTCATACAGATTACTGTATTGTAATCGTCACACCCTTTCATTTGATACCCATGTGAAGAAAAAAATAATCCACCATTTTGAATTTGGAATGACACCACACAACTAATTGTATTCTACCTGTCATGCTCTTCCATTTGATACCCATGTCGGTGGGTCGGCGAACACAATTGCAAAAATCGGCCTCCGTTTTGGAACCGCCATTTGGATTTTTTTACTAAATGGTCGGATTGCATTGTCAGGAGAACTATGCGTATGTGCAAAATTTGAAGTTAATCGGTTATATTTTCTACTTTTTAGTCTATTAGGTATGTGTCTTCCGCTATTTTATGTTGGCCGCCATTTTGAATTTGAAATGACTGACTACACCGCTAATTGTATTCTACCTGTCATACCCTTTCATTTGATACCCATGTCGGGGGTCGAGGAAGACAAATGCAAAAATCGGCCGCCATATTGGAACCGCCATCTTTATTTTTGTACAAAATGGTCACATTGCATTGTCAAGAAAACTACGCATATGTGGAAAATTTGAAGTAGATCGATTTCATATGGTGGGTGACATTAATTAGACAAAAAGTAGCCTATATCCTTCTAGTAGGGATAGTAGGGATTTATGAACTAGCTGACCCGATAGACCTTGTCCTGTCCAAATTACAAAAAATTTATTTGTTTGATCGTTTTGTGAATTTGTGAAAAGCTATTGAAAATGTACGATTTTCATTGGATTTTGTAAACCTTTTGTTATCATTATCGAGAGTTGTGAAGAATGGAAGTCTAACAAATCCGCACTTCTTGAATCTGTATCCTGATGTGCAGGCGGCTCAAACGTCAATTTGAGAAGCTGGCTGTTCTCAAATTCTAAGGCGATACGAAAGTAGGAAGCAAACGGAAGCTAGTAGCGATGCCTGATAAATCTTCGAAAAGAAATTATTTTCAGCCAACCAACTTCATTTATTAACTTAATTTGACATTTTGATGCGTACAATAAATTGTTTCAAGAATATTTAAAGAGTTTTTAGAATATTTTAAAACAAACAAATAAATGCAGCGCATGCGGCAATGGCTTTACTCGCGGACTGAAATCCGATAACAGGCGGACAAATTTAATTCGAATTCGCATTGGTGGAGGATACCATTTTCTTATTTCCGAATTTCATGACTTTCGAATCGCATTCCAGGATAACATTAACGATAGGAACGTTTGCGAAGGGAAATAAAAACAAAAAGGAAATATGATTGAAACTTAAAAAGATAACTTTATTCAAAAAATGTAAAATGGTTAGATAGATGAATTATCTCCGGCGGACACACTCAGACTGCTTTTTCGTCTTCTTTTGTTTAGTTTTTTGCTGAATTGCATTTTAATTATTTCGCGTCTTAGAATAAGATGTGCGTGGGATTTGTGCACGAAAATTGTGGGAAAGAAAAGATAACGATTCTTAGAAGTTTTGATACTTTTATGCTGAACTATTTTTATTATATCGCATCTTAGAAATAAGATGCGCATAGAATTTGTGCACTAAAATGAATATTCCCACGAGAACTTTATATTATTGATTTATGTGGGCTTGTATCTATAACGGATAACCCCCTGGGTCATTCAGTCACAGGTGTTTTACCCAAAGATGACATCTATAGAAGAAGGCTCCGAAGTTTGTATATCTCCAGAGTCATAAATGGCTCTACCATTACTATTCAAACAGTGAAGTCGTTACTCTCTAAAAACGAATCAGTGGATGCCAAAGTCAACCTTCGTATGTCAATATATTGTAAAATTTGAAATTTTTTTTATATTCCATATGCTTGCTCTACAAATACACGAGTTGAGCTCAAACTAGAATTGAATTTTTCTGTTCTCTTGTTAAGAAATCATTATCCCTGTAAGGCACCATGAGGTTGGTTTCCAAAGGATAGGCAGAATCACCTGCGCGTATGCCGAGTTGGTGCTGTTATGATTTTGTGGTACTGTTCTTCAAAGCAAATTATGTTTTTTTATATAAATCCAACGCAATCAAGTACAGATTAAGGTATTTACACTAAAAATACGCATAATAGTGTAAATCCTACAAATTTTTTAAAATTTTAAAAATCTCACGTGAGATTGTGGGGGGGGGAGAGGGTCGAGCCAAATCTCACGACATCTCACCAAGGGGGAGGGGGGTCGAAAAATCGCCAAAATCACCTCACGTAATTTATGGATGCCCCCAAGCTGTGGTTATGCTGCATCACTTCACTTAACCACGAAAGTTTATGTTTAACCATGGAGGTTTTTGAACGCACCGAGGTTAACTACAGGTTAAAGAAGAGGAAAAAAATAAAAACAAATTTTTCTATAAAATAGTCCCCGATAATTGCGTCAATTATTTCATTAATTATTAATTTGTAATAATCCCACAAATCCCACTTTGATTTGTTCATGTGTTTACATTAAAACAACTGTCAGAGAGTTGTTTTTATTCTTCTTCTTTTTAACTATCGCTAACCATGCTCCCGAGCAGGGTTAAAATTTAACTACACCATGGTAAACCACGAGAGTTTTTGAACGCCAAAAAGCTATGCTCGTGGTTATGTTGTAGTTAACCACGGAGTTTTTGAGCGACAAAAGTTTACCATAGTTAACTATGGTTAACCATAGTAAGGTTTTTGAACACGCTCCTGGTTGCCCTTAGAATCGTTGATTTTGCTACTAAATCTAGTTCTGCTGATGGAACTTGACGGGCAGGGTTTTATGGCTAAGTTGAGGAAGACAGTTTTAGCCAAGTAGGTCCTTCTCAAGATGACGAGCATGTAAACCTCGTGAAGCTACAAAAATACTATTCCAACCCTAAAATCCAACATGCACTTAACATGATCTTATTCAATTTGCTTTCGTTCCTTACTAAAAATCCATAATATTATCAAATTTCCGTTTCTACACTTCCTTCAACATCGTACAAAATTACAAAATTCCCAACATTACACAGAAATTATATATTGTACGTGAGCGACTGTGATAATCGCTGCTTTCACAACACCGTCACATGTCACAAGAGAAGATGCGGCACTCTGCCTTGCAATTCAACCGTTTAAATATAATATCTACATAAATACACACGTTAACAAACTTCAGCCAAACAATCATGTTACTTTCATTTCCGGAAGCTAAGCACAATTGTCCCTCATTTCCTGGATTCTTTGCGTTTTGTTCAGGATTCCATCTTAGTCCTTAGTCTGGTATTCTCATATTTACCCTAGGGTAAATAATTGTGTCATGTGAAGCCCAGGAAACTTCTTTTTGCCTTAAAGATTGAGGAAGCATTTTCAATATCCTAGGATGAATGACTTGGTTAGTTGTCGTCAAAAGAAGAAGTATGTGTTAGCCCCTGGCACAATGTTAATTCTTGTGCGTTCTTGTGTGGAAATTTCAAGGAAATTTTATAAAGTTTAAACTATAATAAGACTGAGCCAAGGCGATGCTCTGGGTATGGCACCTTATCAACCTAGCACTGACCTATCAGGATATGAGCGGCAACATCGTATGCTCAACTTCAAGATCGACGATTCGAGGTGTTCCCTGCACAGATGTGAGTCAGGGTCGTCTTGATAGCAACGCTCATTTGAACGTGCATATATGGCGCACCTGGGAGGAAAAAACTAACAAAACTCGTAGTCCCTAGATGTGTAAACAATCGTTTTAATAGAATGAATGCTAATGCTTTGGTGTATCGATGGATTCCGGTTTCCTGCAGTAAAGGTTGCTACCTTCTCCGTTATTCGCGGGACCAAAATTGAGAAGCAGAGGACATGCGCAGCCACAAACGCTCCAAACGAAGGATATTCATGCCCCAGACGTCAAACGATTTCAAGATTGTTACCTCAACCCCATCTTCCTTTTCAGAGACCTAGCTTAAAAGAGTCCAATCAAGAGACTCTTAAGCCGGGTTTTCTTTAGTAGAATTAGTGGTAGAGTAACTAGCGTACTTTAAGCTGAGCTAAGTGGTAGAGCTATCCGACTCTACTCTACTATAGCCAAGTACTCTACTCTACCACTTACGTTTTTATTAGGCGAGTTCACATGATAGTTAGCGTGTAGGTCGTGTCGTGCCTCATGGAAAACAAAATTAAAATACGACAAACTGACAGATCTGGCTCGCAAATATCTGAGCGCCCCACCGGCCAGCGCCCCTTAAGGCCCCAATTCACAACCGGCCGTAGCCTTTTAAGTCAGGTCAGCAGGTACCGGCCCGTGAAGGCCATACATTACTCAGTCTGACTGAGGGATGAGGACTTGAGGCATACGTCTGACAGGCCGTGGACTGCAGGTGACCTCATGATTCCCTACATACACACAGGCGAAGACGACAGTTTAGTGTAGCAGGTTGTTAATTCAAGTGCAAAAATGTTGATGGCCTCAACGAAAATTTTAGACTGAATAGAAGTTCAGATCTTTAGGCACGAACTAACGATAAATACCCATACACATAAAGATTTTTGTCAATTTTCTTGGACTGCAGGCCCATCCAGTTGAGGGTATGGGTGAATGAGTGTGTGGTTATACTTTACCTCAAGGAGAGTAACCTTCAGGCCATGGCCTGCCGGCGGCCTGTATAGAGTCCGATATTTATCGATAGAAAAGGCTGCCAACAGAAAGCGAAAAAAAATTCTTAGTGATAAAATGTAATAGTATCTACTAACACCTCTCTTTATGACGAGTTTCTTACCAGCCTGTCATTCTCTGGCTTTGATGTACGAGGATATGCCGGCGACCTCATCATAATAATACAAAAATTAGGAAGAATTGAGTGAGTAAAGTTCTGTAAGCATGTGCGGATATCTATACCCAATAGCCAATTCAAGGTTTCGATCGAGTACCGTCAAAAGTGGCATATAGATGGATCCAAAATCGAAAGAGGAGGTGGTGTTTAGGGGCCCCGGGTAGAGGTAGGAGGTAGCTCTAAGTTCATGTACAGTGAAATCAAGTTGGTAAAGAGATGCATCGATTCCCTAAATACTCTCGACCAAAAACTTAAAAATTCCTCGAGGTTAATAAGCCTTGACAGGACATGTGTTCAGCTGAAGGTCATGGGTAAAATTGATATCGGCAGGTGTGGATACTGTCAGGCAGAGAAACCACAAAGCACGTCCTCGACAATATTGCGCTGCGCTAAATAAACGCTAGTTTCGCGGCACAATTGACGCCTCAGGAAGCACATATCGCTACTATGGTAAGGCAAAGCTGTTGAATAAACAATCTATTGTAGGGGTTACACAAAAGACCTATCAAGGTGTATGAAGGGCACTCACCGGCTGACAGACAGTACAACCGAACCGCATTCTACTCTATTAAATTGTTTACACATGTTAATGCTAATAGATACCAGCATACTCCATATCCCCATATGACACCCTTGATTGCATTAAAGACCGAGTGAATGATAGGAACACGCACAGCACACTAGAGCTATGGAAGCTGGTACATGAAAATTCCAAAAATTATGAATACACCCAAACACCCGAAATGAAGTGTGAAACCATGTTAGAATTTAATGTAATAACATACCTGCCTCTAAAGATCAAGATCAATGTGCAGCACGACATTGTAGGGGGACTAAACAATAAAGTGTACGAGCATATTCCATTATTTTCGTCAACTCGCTAATCCCAATTCTATCCACACGCCCCCTTCCCCCACACTCTCCCAATACCTACACAAATTTTCCTCAATCAACACAACTTTTCTCAGTCCTGCGAATAATACAAAAAAGGCATCGATAATAGGGGAGTGGTGTGTATTCTGTGCTCCCTTTCGACGTTAAGGATAAATTAATGCTGGATTCATCAGGTACATTTCGGAAGTTCCTTTTTTTGGGGTAGGGTGGTAGTAGAGCGTCTTGTTTAGAATTACTCTTTCATCTAAGGGAATAGAACAGCTCTCACATAAATCACATAAAGGCCCGTCCTCACTACGCGGACTTAGAATCCACGCGCTTTTGGTCGTACGGCCAGCCAAAAGCGCGCGTGATCTTTTAATTTTCTGAGTCATGAGTGAGAAAAAATCAATTCTCATTTGAAACGGCGTACGCGCTTTTGAAAAGCTCATAGTGTGTGGACGCACAATGTACCTTTTTAACCACAGCCTTTTGTCCGCGTTGTTTGGCCGCACGGCCTTTACCATGGACAAAGTCGTAAAAAAGTCGTAAAAAAGTCATAAAACTCTATATGAAAAAAAAGGCAAAAGCGCGTACGACCCAAGACCGCGTAGTGTGGCCACACCATAAGAATACATCTTGTGTGTGGAGAAATTCATTTAGGCTTTTTTGAGACTCAACCAAAACGATTTTTTCCTACGACATGAAAAAAGGCAGTGATTTAGTGCCACTTTAAGAGGGTTGCATGAAGGGGCGGAGTATAGGGTTTCTTCATTGGTTTGTTCCAGTTTGTGTGGCTGTAAACATTATTCTCTAAGATTTGTGAAGCAATAAAATATTTTGCTAGGATTTCTATTTTGAAATGACATTTTTATTATTCTTTCCTTATTTTGATATATTTCTTACGCTACATTTTTTATTTGGAGACTACTTCTCAAAGGTACTGTATAGTTGTTCCAATACGATTTTGCTGTGATGTCGGGCAGCAAGCTCTGTTCCGGGGGTCAAAATCGAACCGACACCTCCTCGTGATGCCCAATGGATAACCAACTAGCGACGGTAGTAGGGAGCACATCCTTAAAAGCTTGCCAAGCCAAGATGTAAATGTAATTCGATGACAGAAACGTCAAAGAAGAAGAGAAGTTAAGTTGGAGTAGAACCACTGACATATAGATATGGACTGCTAATTGACAACTTTCAATGGCACCATTTTTCTCCAGAAGAAGAAGACCTTTTATATGTAAACAACATTTTTTTTTCGAATTTAGAGGAAAATAAGTAATAAGATGTATGTTATAATTGATAGAAATAATTTTCCATCATTATTTTTTATTTAGTAGCAGTTTTTTCGTTAAATAAATGAATTTTTTTAAATATGTGAGGGTTTTTTCCCTCTGTTTAACGAACTTTTAAAAATAAAGAAAATAGAGAAAGAAGAAAAAACTCTATAGCTGTCTAGTTTTTTCTAATTATGTTTATATCGCTGACATGCACTGAACTGTTTTTTATTTTAAAACCGATTAAAGTTCATAGGATTTTGAAGGGGGAACGAGACAACGATAGTTTTTGGTGCCACTTTTTTGTATGGGATTTTGCTTATTTAGCAGTCCATATCTATATGTCAGTGAGTAGAACGCACACCAGACACCTCCTTACTTATCTTATTCTCTACTATCCTTCTTGTTCATCTTTCAGTGAAAATCTGGTCAAAGGAGTACCGCGGCCACAACAAGGACCTATTGTACTCTTATCATTATACCGCAGACTTGTAGGCCAGACCGCTTTAACTTGTTGTTTGGCCAAGCAAATTCGCGCTGAACATTGAGACCCTGTTCCTCGCTATCACGAGACAAAAAACAGGAAGAGCAGACCTCGTACTACTCAAGCCTCAGCCTACTCTAGTCTCCATAGCAGAAGTCTCTTTGTATGTTCACAAAAGGAGACATTTCAGATTTTTCCGGGTATGCAGTCTGAGAGCATTCCATGTAGATTCACAAGCTCTACGATAGGCCAGGAGAGATCTGCGAGATTTGCTCATCAGGTTGTCCATTTGCTGATATCAACAAGAACTTGCTTTTGGACATTGCAATCATAGACCCGTTGTAGGCACAAAATCGTCTTTCATCACAAATGATGCCATCCCTAATTATTTTGCTTGTTGTGAGGAGCCCAAGGCTTTGCCAGCAAGAACCAGGTCGATGGTGAGTGGTGAATGGTACCAGAACCAATTTGTGACGATTGACACTGAATTCTACGGTAATGTGCCTACCAGAGACTATAATTCCTATGCTCATTCCATTATCTTTTACCTGGTGCTACCTGTTTCAAACTGCTATTTCCAGTTTGAGGAACAAAAAATCGTGAAGGGCCGTCTCAGTGGACTTCGCTCCTGATACGCGTACTAAGAAGAGCACCCCTTATCTTTCTCCAATGTTTTCAAGGCGAAAGGCGAGACGCTTATCGGTCTGAAGGATTTAGCCTGGATGCAAGGGCGGCGGAGCGCATGAGGATGGAAGGAAAAGTGCACACGCACTTTCACTTTGGGTGGGGAAATCCACACCCAAAATATTTCATGTACACCTAATAACCCAGAATGTTGAGGAGCTGTCTAGGTCCCTGCGACCAAAGAACGTGGTCGAAGGGCCGCGCACAAGCAAGGTTTTTCATATTAAAATTAAATATATTATACTAGAGCTATTATGAACTTATAACTGTATATAGCCTAAGCTTTTTAAACCCCATCCGACAAGTATTTAAAAAGGGGATTGTCTCAGGGGCTTCCCTGTAGGCTCCTTAAGAGGGCCCGATGAGGCAATGGGGCATCCCAAAAGAAGGCTTCTCATGAACACCACACAAAAAAAATCAGTGATACTTATCAGTTTCTATTAACGGCCCTATGAGGCAAACCAAATGAAATCTGCCTTACGTATCCGGAAAGCTTTTTAGGAAGCTTTGAATTAGTACCTTTAAACTTTAGCTTTACTCAAACAAAGCTTTAGATTTTGTTATTACATTGCTGCATATTTCAGGAAATTATGTTGGTGACCATGAAGGGTGTCATTCAACATGTTCAATAGACTAGAGCATCACCATACCGAGAGAAGACGAGATTTTTAAGACTCTCGTCTCGATCTCGGTGTCTCGAACATTTCAAGTCTCTTCTCGGCTCTCGGCGGATCTTGCGCATCCTAATCTCGTCTCGTCTCGTCCCTCGGGGCGAATATAAATTTATGAGCCCATCACGGCTCTTATACTTGTAGACTCATCCTAGACCTAACCGGCGAGAGAAAACAAGAGGCAATGTGCATTAGTACCACATCCCAGGTTTGAAAATAAGGCCGTGCGCGCTTCATCAGATACTTTATTTTACCAGACTTGTTTGCTATTATTTTGCCGACGAGATCTCGAGCGACCAACGAGATCTCGAGCCAATAATCTCGTCTCCACGATCATATGTTTGTCGAGATCGAACTTTACTCTCGTCTCGTTTCTCGAGTCGAGACCAAGACGAGACTCTCGAGTTCGTCGAGATCTCGTGATGCTCTACAATAGACCGGTTCTGGTTCGATCACAAAAGTCAAGTAGCATTGGACGTGATTAGTACTCAGTTGGGGGACCACATTAGTAAAAAGACACTCGCGTTTAAAAATACATATAAAGTTTTCGACAACGGCGCTGTTATTACTCACATATCCACGCCGAAATTCTCAAATAAATAAATTGACCGATTAACATTTTAAGGGTTATCTGTTCCCATGCTCCCCACCCACAATCTTTACGCTCCGCCGCCCTTGCCTGGATGTATTCACAGCGGCCTGTGGCTTGAGGATGAATGCAATATTGTCGTTTATCCACACAGATGGAATTTAAAAAAGTGCGAAGGATGCCCTGAATATATTGCCGAGTACAGCAGAATAAAATAGATGCCTTTTGCTCCAGGGGACTTGCAAGGTTTGAATTTACCGAATCGTGTCGCTCATACATGAACCCGGTATTTGCTGATTTTGTCGCGAAATCCAAGTGGAACTAATGACAGGCCGACAGAACTAATTTTATTACTAGAGATAGCATCATCAAATCATAATTCTATATTTCACTCTTTCCGTAAATTTCTTTTTAAAATAAATTTAAATATAAATTTAGCGAAAACAAGACGGGAATATAAAAACTTTGGTGATATGGATGATAGTTTTTTAATTGTATATTAGGGAAAAGAAAAAAGAAACCTTTCGCATAATTGCTTCTTTGTAGCAGTTTATAATAACTGAACCGAATGTACATTTGGCGCAGGTCTCAAGCATTTACTTATCCTCTACTAAATAACACATTAAATATATACAAAAAATATATATATAATTGTATATAGATAATAGTCTCGGCTTTCCCAGAAGAGCAGTGCCTTTTCACAATCGTTTAAAAGTAAGAAACTGATTTTGAATAGTGAACATTATTTTGGATACTTAAGAAAGCAGACAATGCTCCCCTGGTGTTACCCCAACCGCAATTAAAAAGACGAAGTAAAAAGCAAGACAAGTAAATAAACAATGTACAGTCCACCCCCGCCATCTGAAGAGTGCTTCTAAAATAAGGACCAGACTGTCAATTGAATCGGTGGTCTGTGTGCCAGCCCCGAGAATGCCTTGAACTCTTGACATTTTTTCATTTGTCATTTGCACAGTATTTTTTCAGTTTAAGGATTTTAAAAATAGGTGTCTAAATTTAACTGTTATTTAACTAACTATAAATTAGAACGAGTTTTTTTTGGTATTTCGTACTTACGTAAAATACAAAACGGATCAAAGTGCAAACGAATACTGCCTTGTGTCCTCCCCCCGCCTCAGTTTTCGCCGGGACGATATTTTGACATACAGGAACAGGACGCCCAGCAACAAAATATTTCACCACTACACCGATACCACCCAGGAAAACAGCACTGTGGAAACATTCTAAGGCTCGCCATATCGATTTTTTAGGACATTTCTTTTTTCCCGTTTTGCCAACAACCTTTAGGTTAACATCATTACTTTACCGTTAGTTTTTGAAATGGCAACAATATGCAAAAATTTTAAAGTAACAACCGAAAATACATTGGCAGATTTTATTTAGAAAATAAACAAATAACACGTTGAATATAATGTTTCTCTCGATACTTGAATCTTTATCCTTTTCCGTAATAAATATTTTTCACATGCGCCAAAAGGACACACACTGGATCGCTCGCACCACTGACACCACCACGAAATAACCCCCCAAAAAACAGTATATTATTTGAATGATGTTGGCAAATCACAAATAACCACCAACCAATATTCGCAATGAGAAAAAAAACACTTGGTTTGTAGTTATTTAAAATATTTGCTTCCACTTAAAAAAATCGCGCAAGAAAAACTTCAAAACAATTGAAAAAATGCGAAAATATTATTTGACATTTTTCAGCTGCACTCGAATCTGAATGGAGAGTGAGATTGTCGTCTTCTAACCAACAAAAAAAATAGTCCCGAAGCGAACGACGCGATTGTTTACATTCATTTTCTACAGCTCTCCTACGACGCGGATGCGGTTACCTCTTTTTCGTAATATTAAGAATAAATAAAAAAATTATGTTTTATGTACACATATTTTATCAATTCGTGATAACCACCCGATTAGTTTCGATTGGACACCTCGATGCACGATCCGACCACGACAAGTTCCTGTTTCCAACTAAACAGAAACAGTCAGCAAAGCAGAAACTTTGCGAGAACGGCAAATGCATTTTAAAAGCTCTCTGAGTTGCTGGCTACACGAGCAATTTTTACGGCAATGGCAGTATTGAGTTGCTGAATGAAAACTTCAAGCTATTACCCCGTTTATGATTAGGCTGAAAATTTGAGTCGAGGCTGAATTGAAATTTCGACCACCGTATATTGGTGTAACCATAATTGTGGCGACGGGTGAAACCATGGAGAATATACAAGGAGACAAAGCTCCGTGTTGTCAATTTTCGTTTGATTATTGGTGGCGCTGCAGTCAAATGTACCCCAAAAAACATGGCCGATTGTATTTATCCGGTTCATGGTAAAGTTCGTTTATTACTAATATATTTTACGTTTACCAGCTTACAGCTGTTTAACAGCTTCTAAATTCTATAGTATATTCTCCATGGGTGAAACTATCGTCGCAGCTACTGTCAAACGCATTTATATTACATACGATTCTTATAAAGGGCCCAAAATTGTACCACGGCGACGAGCGCGACCACTCTATTAAATTTCTAATTCGTCGCCGTCAGCTGTCAAAAGTTGTTTTGTAAATTTTTGTTTTTCGACATGGAATGATAGTACATTATTATGAACAGTTTATGTAGCGACTTTTAAATGCATGTGTACATATATGCTGAAATGAAATCATTTTTATTGCATCTTTTAGCCGAGAAATGTAAAAAACGATGGAAAAATTTAGTGATTGTAGCTGGCGACATCGCCCTAATTATGTTCACGCGACTACTTTCGCCGCGAGAACCCGCGTGGCCGTGGTCGTCGCCGTAGTTGTCGCCCCAATTGTGGTTATAGCATATGATGTAGAGTTCAGTTCACTTTGGGTTGACATAGAGTTGAACTGACATCAAGGAATAACCTCTTTTTATTAATTCTTTTTCTATATTTTTAAAATTGCTGACTTATAGTCCTCTCGCTCATCCATAACCCCCTTTGTCTCCGAACCACTGACATATAGCTCATCAGGAAATTTTCATGGCACCAATTCGTTCCATTGCTGGCAAACCTTTTTTCGCTGACATGAAAACACGTCAGTTACTTTTGTAAATTAAAATTGTTTATATTCGTTTTTGGACGATGGAAACAAAATAAATTGTTCTTAAAAAAAATAACAAATGCAATTTTGATGTTATTTCCCTTTTATAATTCATTTTTTCATTAATTATAAATATTTATGTTAAACCATGGGAGTTCTCTACCTCTGTTTCATCTAAATGTCAGTGATTCCGAGTCTTATGGCGAAACGAGACAGAAATAAAAAAATCACTATACCCATCAATTTTTTGTTAATATTCTGACATTAGCACTGACATATAGATATGGACTGCTAATTGACAACTTTCAAGCAGACAAGAGCAAGGAGCAGACGTGTGATAGACAATTTTCAGGCTTCAGTTTTGTTTTCGTGAGAAATTTATTTTGTAAAACTTTAGGAGCAGCCATGAATTTATGTCACCTTTATAAAAATCACAAACTTTGTTCCCGTACCGTTTGTTCCACCTGTCATAAAAACGACTGGACACAAAGCGAAACATGTAAACAAATGTTCGCTTTTCGTTCGCATTGTCGCACTTCAAAGCGACCCGTGTGAACAGGCACATTGGAGTAGGTACGCCGGCGTAGCTCGAGTAGTTGGAAAATGAAACATTCAAACAAACATCTTTCACTTGGCAAGTTGTTTTTAAATGACTAATAGTCCATGGAAATGGTACTTTAACATTGCAAAAATTCAGGACAAGATTTTTTTCTTGGGTTGAGTAGGGGGGGTCGGTGTTAGCTTAAATTTGAGTTTTCGAGTTCCCCAACCCCACCATTTGGCCGCCATCTTGGAAAAGGTGTGCAAATGGTTTTTCCACTATATCTCCGTAACAGTACATCTTACAGAAAATTTATAAACAGACTTTTTGTTTAGAATTAAATTATCTACAATTTATTCTTTAAGCGTTTTGTCGTAAATTGAAGAATTAAGAAGTTATAAGCCTTAGAACACAAAAATTAGTCACAATATTTTCTTTTAAAGGCTATAACTTTTTTTCCTTCAATTTTAACAAAAAAAATAATAACAAGTTTTTTGTAGAGGGTTTCATAACGAATAATTTCCATTCATTCTTTTTTTAATTTTGTTCACTACGAAGGGTTCACAGCGCCCCGAAGGTATCAAAGTGACAGATTTTCTGAATATTTTTTTACGATTTTACCTCCTTCTCTCCCTAGAATTTCTCAAAAACAGGTAGCAAGTAGTAATAATGTATGAATGACTTTCCGTTTGAAGAAATGCCGATGTTTGAGTAATGCAATAAAATTATTTATTACGGTTTTTTATTATTGTTATGGTATGCTTTACAAGGTACGAGATGATTTAAAATGAAATTCTTTGAATAATAACATGTATTAGTTTCTCCAATTTTTGAAAATAATTTGTGTGATGAATGAATGACTTTACGTTCTAAGAAATGCCGATGTTTGAGTAATGCAATAAAATTATTTATTACGGTTTTTTAATTTAATTAATATTTTCAATTTTGGTAGATAGCACAACTGAATAACACGTACACTTTTATAAAATTGAAAATTTTACTAAGATCAAACTGAAATAACAATTTTGAAATTACACTAAAATAATTCATAATTTTCTCACAAAATGAATACGTCCATATTTTGCTAGATAATTAGCATAATGACGCACTATTTTTTGCAGCCCTAACACAAATTATTTTCAAAAATTGGAGAAACTAATACATGTTATTATTCAAAGAATTTCATTTTAAACCATCTCGTACCTTGTAAAACATACTATAACAATAATAAAAAACCGTAATAAATAATTTTATTGCATTACTCAAACATCGGCATTTCTTCAAACGGAAAGTCATTCATACATTATTACTACTTGCTACCTGTTTTTGAGAAATTCTAGGGAGAGAAGGAGGTAAAATCGTAAAAAAATATTCAGAAAATCTGTCACTTTGATACCTTCGGGGCGCTGTGAACCCTTCGTAGTGAACAAAATTAAAAAAAGAATTAATGGAAATTATTCGTTATGAAACCCTCTACAAAAAACTTGTTATTATTTTTTTTGTTAAAATTGAAGGAAAAAAAGTTATAGCCTTTAAAAGAAAATATTGTGACTAATTTTTGTGTTCTAAGGCTTATAACTTCTTAATTCTTCAATTTACGACAAAACGCTTAAAGAATAAATTGTAGATAATTTAATTCTAAACAAAAAGTCTGTTTATAAATTTTCTGTAAGATGTACTGTTACGGAGATATAGTGGAAAAACCATTTGCACACCTTTTCCAAGATGGCGGCCAAATGGGGGGGTTGGGGAACTCGAAAACTCAAATTTAAGCTAACACCGACCCCCCCTACACAACCCAAGAAAAAAATCTTGTCCTGCATTTTTGCAATGTTAAAGTACCATTTCCATGGACTATAAAGGACGCGGAAAATTGAGAATTTATTGTTATGTGATATTTTACAAAGAATTTATATTATTAAAAAATTATTTACAAAGAGTTTACTGTCGAATAAAAATTCTGCCGCTGCTGCTGCTTATTTGATTCTGATTCAACAGGCAGAATTCTGCTTCATAGAAAAGGTCTTCTTCTTCTGGAGAAAAATGGTGCCAAAGTTGTCAATTAGCAGTCCATATCTATATGTCAGTGTATCTGATATGATATGAAAACGAAAGAAGAAGAAGATAATATTTTGACATTTCTATAAAAATAATGGAATACATAGAGAGGCTGTGTTTTTTTAGTATAAAAATTCAATAATTTCCAATTTTTAATAGGAAATCATGTTATTTTAATCAAAATTATATATTGTTTAGTTTGTCCATTTAATAATTGTTAAGGTAATTACAAGCTTAAGCTATCAATTACTACGATTTTAATTTAATATATATATGTACTTTTTTTAAAGAATGTCTCTACGTCGTCCACGAGTAAAACCATCCGCTAATTTGGATATGAAAAGAAAAATAAAATCCGACAAGCCTCCAGATGATGTTAAATTTAATATAGATGGAATTTTAGATACGAAAAATATCAAATCAAATACACCTGATAATGTTAAATCAAAACAAATTATAGTTCAAAATCATGATACAATACGAACATTTAAGCAGCCACAAGCAGTTAGCTCTATTTCTAAATTATCATCAACATCATGTACTAGCACAGCATTACCAATAGATAGTGGTGTAATAGGTTGTAATACAATTAGTATATCATCACAGCCTCCATCGACGACATCAATTGCGATACAACAGCACCACCACCACCAGCAGCAGCAGCAACAACATCCCGTACAAAGGCCCCGTCAACGAATCCGTCCAATGCCATGCTTTGGTATTCGAAGAAATAGTGTACAAGGTGCAAATTCAGATGCTGAAGATGATAGCAGAAAGCATCGTTCACATAATTATCCATATTATAGTGATATAACACCGAATCGTCGGCGGACAGTATCTGCATGCTCGAATGCATCCGATACAAATATAGCAGTACGCGATAGAATACGAAAAATATCAACAACAGTAGCAGCTGATGATCAAGTATCATCAAGCAGCACAGCATCGAAAATTGAAAGGAAATCACCAGATAAATCTGCATTGAAAATGTTCGATTATATTTATTATAATCCAAATAAAAATCCAATGGTAACAGAAAAGAAACCAGACACAATAATCTCAGAACAGAATTTAGACAATAATAATGCCAATTTGTGTGATCCAGCAGCTTTAACAGAAGTTGAATCTTCAGATAAAGCAAAAATTAATCAAGGTAATGATAGCAACAAGGATGACACACAAAATGCCCCAGTACCACAATTAATACTATCAGCAAATGGTGAGCTTGTTTTAGATGAAAAGAGCTTAATTATAGAAACAACAGCCAAGAAAGAGGCACGAGTAACATTAGCTAAATCCGATGTAATATATCACGACGAGAATACTGGATGCAGTGGATTCTATCGACGACAGAAACGAACACGAGACTGGACATTCGATGAGACTGTTAAGTTCTATCGCTGCCTAAATACTGTTGGCACAGATTTCTCGCTAATGTTAAGTCTATTCCCAAATAGAAGCCGCCGTGATTTAAAGTTGAAATTTAAAAAGGAAGAAAAATGTAACGCTAATCTCGTCGATAAGGCGCTGCTACATCCAAAAGCATTTGACATTGATGAACTGAAAATGCAATTTGAAAAGGACGAACGCGAAGCATCTGAAAAAATAAACAAGCTAGAGGATATTAAAGGACGCACAAAAACAAAACAATTCAAGGACCGTAAAGGTGGCGGATTAAGTAAGGCAGCACGGATGCTATCGCAAGGTGATGCCGCATATCAGAATGAGCATATGTTATTGAAGCCATCTAAAACCAGTCGTCTTTGTAGTAAAGGGAAATTAAATATAGCAACAGCAACATCATCACCATCATCATCACTACCAAATCAAACCTTAACATTACCACCAGGACCATTTCCTGATGCATTAACGCAAAAAGTAACTGCTGCGTTGAACAATCAAGACTTAACAGATAGCCGAATGCTAGTTGATGCGATTATCGAAAAATATGAGCTGGAAAATAGTCAATTAGTAGCGGCAGCAGCAGCTAAGCAAGAACGTATTGATAATATTAGCGAATTTGCGGATGAGGTTTTAGATATTAAAAACAAATACTATAATGTTGACAATGTACTGCAGGAAATTGCGGATGGATCATTGGTACTTGTTGCTAGCGAAGACCCAGATGATCCGGACATGGTTAGAAATGAAATTTATTTATATTGTAAAGTAACAAATGAATTAAGCGATGAGCCGCTCGATTTACCACGGGAAATTGTTGATTGCATTGCAAATGAAATATCGAAATAGATTTACACAAAATTAAATGTATTAAATAAAATTTATTTGACTTTTATTTGTTAGACACTACTATAGGAACTAAGGTGCTGTTCATGCTGTTAGTGTAGTCAGTATGCGTATCACACTGAGATGCTACAATAAAATTCCATGTTTTATTAGTTTTTTAGGGTATAGAAGATGTGATTTCCAAGAATGAAGACAGCTTACCATGCATCACTTGGTATTGGTAGTGGACAGTGCTTCCATGGCTAAGTTGATAAGTCTGAAGGGAAAAATCGTCTATCGATTCTCCCACATCAGCTTGATCCTCAAGGATAAATATCCTCCAATGAAGCAGCCACAAGGGCAGGGATCGTTGAGTGGCGCGCAGACCACAGGGTCTGAAATGGCACCTCCCAATGCAATGCTTCTGATGATACCGAGGACTGCAGTCATGCCGTGACCCTGGCCATAGGGCCATCCATCTGACGATGGAGCCGCGCTCGCACCGACTCCGGAACCATCTGGCGTTGTTCCATATCCGGCCTCCGCATCTGTAGCAAGCATCAGGGAACCTGTGGCGGAGTTATAAGCGGGCCAGAAAAAGAACACTCTTGGCGAACCTAGAGTCGGAGCAAGGAGCAAATCAGCACCCTTAACATTATTAATTTGTGGCTCTTCTATGACCAGTGTCTCAAGTGTTAAATTTGTGGGTTGGACCTTCACTAGGAATATGAAAAGCAGATTCCAACTAAATGAAGCCATAAATGCCTTAAACCCAAATCATAGAATAATTAAAATTTTGAGTAAGAAAAAGTTTGGAGCTTCCCCAGAAACAACTATGCTTCTTTTTAGATCCTTAATCAGATCTACGTTGGAGTACGCTAGGGTGCTCTCATATGATGAATCCAAAACCTTGGAAAACAAATTTTCTAAACTTACAAATGGGTTTCTGAGAAAATGCTTGGGTTTGACTCCATCCACATCAAACCGCGTGCTATATGCTCTGGCAAATGAAATGCCTCCAACCTTTAAGAGTAGAATTAATAACCGCAAAAGAGATTGCGAGAATTATGAATATTGAAAAAAGGGTTCCTGACTATTTAAATCTTCAGTCTCATCTCTTGAAAAAGTAACCTTAATTTACAAGGAAATTTTCGATCTCTATGACCAGGCAGAGATCATCCCTGTCTCCAGAGACAACATTACATAGGATCTGTCATTCTTAAAAGATCTTGGGAAAAAATCAAATCCCTAAATCTCAAATCTGTGCACTTATGAAGATATTTCCCCTCTGATGCTCTAATTGTAGGTAGTGATGCTTCAATTGTAACAAACACAATAGGAATTGGTATCTCATTTGGTAATCCGGCTCTTGACAAACTTTATAGGACTTTCTGACAAATCTCGACGCTGTCTGCAGAGCCCTAGTGCACGCCAAAGCCACGAACCATAATAAGATGGTTTTGATAACTGATAGTCTAAATAGCTGTAAAGTTCTTGAAAGCAGAAAATTATATAAATTAGTAAGTTCTATATTAAAAGAATCGCAGTTTCATCCAAATTAACGTTTTATAGGTTCCCTCCCATTGCGGAATTGTGAAAAATTAGAGAGCTGACCTACTTGCTGATAGAGCGAGAGACTCTGGTGAACTACTCAATCACAATCTTAGCTTTGAGGATCTGGTTCTTAACATAAAGTTCCAAATGAAATATGCAATATCAACAATCCTCAATAACAAACAGTAGACTTTTCTCCTCCATCTTTCCTTCAGTTTAAAAAATTGAAGCTACCCCCAGATTATATAGAATGGTAAACAGAAATATCAAGAGACACACGTATGGCGACGCCAGATTAGCCTCGTGGAAAATCATTCCGAAGAATATGTGTGCAATTTGTAATGAAGTAAATGATAAGAAATCGTAAAATATAAGAAATATGAATCTGTTAGGAGCAATTTTCCTTTAATCAATGATGCGCGTAGCCTTCTGGAAGTACTAGCTCCCTTTAACTTATTAAATATATATCAACTAGCAGAGTTCCTGATTAGAACTAAAATTTCCATCTAAATCAATTTTTGATGCCCAATCAACCTATAACTTGTTAGAATAACTGCCATAAAGATCAGGTTTTTACTCTTTAAATCAACTGAGTGAGACCTTCCTGAGTGATTTTGATAAATTTCATGCATGCAAACGGTCTAAACTTTATCATTCGCAACAATTAGGGAAAGAAAATGAAAGCTTATGGTTTTCTTTTTTCTCCTCTCTTATAAATAACATTGTTTGATTGTTCCTAAATTGCTTGATAAACATATTTAGGTTCTTATCACCCAGGCCTTATGATTTATAAAAAACTAAACTTATGCTCTTGATTTAAAATAACTATGACCCTTTTAACATGTACGTTCTGACGAAGTCTCTATTCTGGAGACGATTAATCTATACAGATAGAGAAAGAGAGTCAACTCAAAGATATGACCAAGACTATATACCTAGGAGGTTTCAGCCCTCCCATCGAGTGACAGATACATACATCCTTGGAAGCAGACGACATCCAAGCTGAACTGGCCCATCAGCCTAGGAAGAATCAATCTAAGGCGGCCATTACACGTTCATGCAAGCGGCAATCAATTCCACCAGTCATGGTTAATGGAAATCAAAATATACGGAGGATTACGTCAGTCATCACCTTAGACGTTAGGTTTTCCGTCAGTCGTAGGCAAAACTGTGGAAAAACTGAGAGCTAAACCTATCGTGTAATGGGCGCCTAAGAGACAACATCTTAAAGGCTAAAGTTTTTAACACATCATTGGTTCTTGGTCTATATAGCTGTGAAGCTCAGATCATTAAGGGACCCTCTCAGTCGCTAGCCGCAGGCTAGTAAATGTTAAAAATGAAAAAAAAATAAATAAATAATTCATAAAAGCTTAACATTAATATAAAATCCATTTTTAAATTATCCCAAATTTATTATTGTTATTTTTCGTGTTTTTTTTTACAAAACAAATTAAAAGATTTAAAATTGAAAAAAACTAAGTTATGTTTTAATTGGACAATACAATTTTTGCGGCAGACACGTTCGGGAATAATAAATTTAACATCGTTTTAATATGAGAATCCTTTGAAAAGCGTAAATTTTGTGGATTTTCTAAAAATATTGAATAATCCTGTTTATTATATGTACAATTAATAAAATTACAGAATGGATAATTGATTGTATCTGATGTTGTTGGTGCTTGTATATCAGTTAATTTTTTCGCTATATAAACAGTTTTACCAGATAAATTATCAATATTATTTAATTCTTTAACATTATCAATAGCCATTATAAATTTTATACCATATAAGCCGAATATATTAATTATTTCCATTTTAATTTCGTTTAAATTCAAGCATTTACCATTGATTTTTTGTAGTAAAATAGATGCCTTACGTCCAGTTGTATAGCGTTCAATGATCCCATCGCATAGTGCAATATTAATCCATGGTATAGATGGCAGAATATATGTTTCTGTTGAGCAAATTGATATTTTTATTTGTATACCTTTTAACTCGAATGATTCCTCAATAATAACACGTTTATCTTGTGCAATTTTATTATATTCATTAAATGTTGATTTAACTGTTGTTTGTATTAAATCCTTATGTTTTTCAGCGACCTTCCTTAATTGATTATCATTTTTATCAGTTGTATAGAATATTAAGACTTGATCTGTTGGTATTAGCTGTGCCTTTTTCTTAAGTTTTTGTATACGATTTATTATTTCTCTAGCGATACCTTCTTCGATTAGATCATCATTTGGTGTCATGTCCATTAGTACGAGTACATCATTATCGCTATGCGCCTCGAAATTTGGACCAAGCTTCTCGGATATACAATAAATAATACGTAATTCATTTAAATCAATATCATGACCCATTATATTAAATTTACCAGTTAATAATGATTTTTGTATATCATTATCATTTAATTTCTTAATAGAATTCATAACAGCTTTAAAATCACCCTTAAGACGTTGCCCCAATGTTTTATGATCTGGCTCAGCACGCAATGTAATACCATATTTATCTTTATCCATGCTAATTGTTAATTTACGTACATTTAATTCACCAATTATGAAATCATTCAATTTTAATATATCACTTAAGTAATTCTGATCTTTATGAATAACAATTACTTCAGATATTGGATATTTAGTTGGTAATGTTCGTCTATCACGCATAACACGGCCCAATTCAATAACTGATTGCATTCGGGATACAGCTAATTCAACATCATTCTTAATAAATGACCGATTAGCAATTGGCATCATTTGATAATGTACAGAACCATCAATGTTAATATTCTTTTGTAATAATATTAATCTTTGATAAATATATTCAGATATATATGGTGTAAATGGTGCCATCATTTTAACCATAGATAATAGAACATCATATAATGTATCAATCGATTGTATACATTCAATTTTACCAGTTTCACCTTTAATGCGACGTCGATTTAATCTAACATACCAATTTGTTAATTGATCAATGAATTTTGTTAATCGTGGAACAACTGTATATAAACGATACGCTTTCATTTCTTTAGCGAAAAATTCAACGAGCGATTCCTTAAATGATAATATCCAAACATCCATAACAGTTGCTGTTTTAATACCATCAATATGACGTTGTTTATCATAGTAATATTCGAAATTCTCTTCCTTTTCTAAGCGTACAACATTCTGTATTAGGAATCTATATGCATTATACCATGGTAAAAAGACATCCTTTATTATATCTCTGACACCTTCCTCCTTAAATCGTAAATTTTCAGCACGTACAACTGGTGAATTAATTAAATATAATCGCAATGCATCAGCACCATATTTAGTAACAACTTCCATTGGATCTGGATAATTCTTCTTGCGTTTCGACATTTTCTGGCCATCGGATGCTAGTACCAAACCGTTAGCAATTAAATTCTTAAATGGCGGCTTATTAAATAATGCTGTCGATATAACTAATAATGTATAGAACCATCCACGCGTCTGATCAATACCTTCAGCTATAAAATCAGCTGGGAATAAATTTAAGAACTCCTTCTCATTCTCAAATGGATAATGCTGTTGGGCGAATGGCATTGACCCAGATTCAAACCAGCAATCAAATACAGATTTAATACGCTTCAATGGTGGCTTACCGGGAATAGCTGATGGTATCTCAATATGATCAATGAATTCGCGATGTAAATCAGTTATTTTTTGTCCAGATAATTGCTGTAACTCCTTAATGCTACCAATGCAAACAACCTCCTCACCATCTGGCGACATCCAAATTGGTATTGGTGTACCCCAGTAACGATTACGGCTCACCTGTAATTAAATAATTCAAATATATTCACTACCTTATAATCATTCTCTTAATTGTTCCCATAGTTATGAAAGTGATTTAAATCCACAAATAATGTGTTGTAGAGAATGTGGCACACTTTTTAAAATAAAATGTAATAATTTGCACGAATGGGGGGTAAAATCGTGCCGTCACCTCCTCGCTGGTGCTTCCTGAATAACCAACCGACGACGGACGTACCCAGTGCCTGGGGGTAAAGCTAGGCCACCCTATCCGATGGAGTATAATTCACGGATCCGCTCCTCCTGGTAGTGGGGTTGGGCGTTGGGCTAACTACCGGACCCCGTAAAAACACATCAGTTAAGAAACCAGAAGCAAATATTCGGAACGGACGATTTTCGGAACATGGAACACGCGAAGTATGTACAGAGAACTGCAGCAGTTAAGTCACTATGAGACGAAGTGAGCAGATATAAAATAAAATTACTCGCGTTACAAGAGATCAGTTGGATAGGAGACGGGACAATGGACTTTGGTAACTACAGAATATTCTACACCTGAGGAAGGGAGCATCACTTAAGAGTAGGCTTCGTAATACACAAGTCAATTATAGATAATGTCATAGACTTCAAGCCAATAAGTGAACGACTATGTTCAATACGGCTCCGAACAATATTCTTCACACTTTCAATCATAAACGCACAAGCCGGGACGGAAGAAAGCGGACACGACAAAGAGCACTTTCTACTATAAGCTCGAACACGCGTATGACACGGCCCCTTCCAATGACATCAAAATGGTGATGGAGACCTCAACGCCAAAATTGGAAGAGAGACCGACCATTGGAAAGGAAAGTCTCCACGAAACATCAAACGATAATGAGCAAATGAGCAAAAATATGATCGTCAGCTCAACATATTTCCCAAGAAAAGACATCCACAAATACACCTGGCAATCTCCCAGCGAAAGATACTGCAATCAAATAGACCATATACTCATAGGCAGAAGGGTAGCTTCCAGTATCCTACAAGTAAGATCCATGTAGAGGTGCGAATTGTGAATCGGACCACTTCCTAGTTAAAGCTAGATTCAGGTGTCGGCTGTCCACTCAAGGAAAAAGAAATGACAAACAAAAGAAATTCGATGTTGACCGTCTCCAAGAACAGAGATATCCAAACATAAATAATACAGACATGGTCGAGGGAAATGGATAAGACTGAAGACGATACTGACAGGTGTCACGAACAAAACTGTAGGTTATAAACGCACAAGCAGGGTCAGTGAATGGTACGACGAGAAATGAAAAGCAGCTATAGAAGCCAGAAATAAAAATAGAAAAATATACATAGAGAGACCGACGAGAGAAGAAGGCACTATAGTCACAGGCAGCGAAGATGTAAAGAAAAGGTGGAAAGAATTTTTTAGCGAGCTGCTGAACGAAAATGGAAGCATCATACGTGTACCAGAACCTCATCTACACAACATAACGATGACACCAGAGAAACAAATGTATCAACCATGGAAGAAGTACCAAGTGCCATAAGAGTCTTGACAAACAACAAATCTCCAGGAATTGACAACATCCCAGCAGAATTTTTTTTTTATTAATTAATCGAGTTAATCTTCTAGCTCAGAAGTACACTTCTCAGCTGGGCTGAGAAACGGGCCACGCTTATGTGCAGGGGCCGAATCCGGCCGAAAGCACCAAAAAAGGTATAAGAAGAAAAAAACAACGCAAAACGAGCATGCAACCGAAAATGCGGGTTCCTTCTCAACCCTCCCCGGCACTCCTGTACCGAGCCGGTCCGGTCCCTGCACACAAACGCGGTCACATTTACCACTGCACAGTGGCTCGGCTAAGACATGCAAACACAAAACAAAAAACAATGCAACATTTAAGAGCACAAAACATCAAACAGAGAAGCGTGCAAAGACAATGAAAACGTGGGACACACAAGGAGTCACGCCACATTAAAAAGAGTCCTTTTAAGGACATCTTCGCTAGTTTGCATGCTAAAAACACTCGCATTTTTGTTAACATTTATAAGCATGCGGTTAACTGGTTCGTACATCCCATAATTGGTGTTAGAGGAATTAATGTACAAGAGAGGTGGACCTCTCAGGTTGTAGTTGTTCACTCTAAATGACGTACGGGTTCGTAGGAAGCCTGAGTCAACTTTGTCATTCAACAAACGATGAACGAATATAACGTCAGCGACCTCGCGACGCTTATGGAGAGAGCTCAAGTTGAGCAATTTAAGTCTGTTCACATAAGGCGGAAGAATAAGTGGGTCATCCCACGGGAGGTGACTGAGTGCAAAACGGACGAACTTCCTTTGAACCGATTCGATTTTATCGACATGGGAGGAGTAGTAAGGAGACCATACCTGGGAGGCGTATTCAAGTAAAGGCCTAACTAAAGATATGTACAAGTGCTTTGTGATAAGGGGGTTGTTGAATTCCTTGGACCATCTTTTTATAAATCCCAGGACTGAATTGCCCTTGGAAGAGATATAATTGATGTGGGTGGAGAAATCCAACTTACTTTCTAACCTAACCCCAAGATCGATAACAGAGTTAGTGCGGGAGATCTTGTTATCGAGAAAAGTATAGTCGTAAGTTATAACGCCACGTTTTCTACAAAAAGTCATGACCTCACATTTACTAATGTTAAGGACCAGGTTGTTGTTGGAACACCAAGAATAGAAGGTGTTTAGGTCTGCTTGCAGAAGTTTGCAATCCTCGATACTCCTTATGTGGCGGTACAGTTTGATGTCATCGGCATAAATAAGGATTTTACAGTGCCTCAGCAGGGTAACAATGTCATCGATTGATAAAATAAAAAGAAGAGGACCAAGATGACTTCCTTGCGGGACACCAGAGGACGCCTCGATGTTTTTAGATTTGGCTCCGCGGAATAGAACCTGGTAGGTTCTGTCGGCTAAGTACGACTGGAACCACATAACCAGGGCATGCGGAAAGCCTAATTTTTTTAGTTTTAGAACTATAATAGAGTGAGAGAGCATGTCGAAAGCTTTACTGAAGTCTGTATAAACACATTCAGTTTGACAGCCAGTGACAAAGCCTCGAACAGTGTGAGAAGAGAACTCTAGTAAATTAGTAGTAGTGGAACGAGCTGCAAGAAAGCCATGTTGGTTAGTTGAGATAAGTCTCTTGCAGATAGGGGCAATAGCAGAATAAATAATGGATTCGAAAAGTTTTGGTATACATGATAACTTCGCAATCGGTCTATAATTAGATATTTCGTTCTTACAACCCTTTTTATGAACAGGGATTATAAAAGAGTTCTTCCATAAGGTTGGGAAGCGCCCTGTATTGAGGGATTTCTGAAATAAACATAGGATAGGAGACAGTAGGGTCCCTGCACAGGATTTTAGAACAGCAGGAGGGACACCATCAGGGCCGGACGAAAAATCTTGTGGAAGATCATTTATATGTTTCGAGATATCTTCCCTGGTTATAGACAGAGATAAATTTTGAGCCGTTTGTATTGCGTTGATATGTCGAAAATTGTCTTCATGAGGTTGGAAGACAGGAGACGAGAAAGATTTGAGGAAGAACGATGCGAACTTGTCGCAAATCTCGGATGAATTAGAACTAACAGAGTTCTCGTATTGCATGGTGTTAGGATAATTATCAACTTTTTTCTTAGAGTTGATAAATTGAAAGAATGCTCTGGGATCCCCATACAAATTGATCAAACAAGGAGGCGAATCGCTTTCAGCAGCTATACATGAACTACTATGCTGCATATGGACGAACGGAAAAATGCCTGCATAATGCGAGCAAAGCATTATCTTCCCCATACACAAGAAAGGGGACCAATACAACTGCGCAAACTATAGGCGCATATCTCTTCTAAGCACAGTATACAAACTAATGACAAACATAATTAAAGCCAGACTGGAACCTTATGCAGAAGCCGCAATAAGTGAATACCAAGCTGGATTCAGAAGAAATAGGGCAACAATAGATCAACTCTTTTCAATACGGCAGGTCCTCCGAAAATGCTGGGAATACAACATAGTAATGTTAACAAAAATGACAATGGAGAACACAAGGTGTGCAGTCAGAATACAAGGAGAATTGACGGAATCCTTCCCAGTCAAGCAACGCCTAAGGCACCCATGCTATTTAATCATTGCCTAGGAGTAATTCGCAAAGTAAACATTGATGCAAACGCAACCCTGTTTAACAAATCAAAACAGTTGGCAGGATATGCCGATGACATAAACTGCCTTGTCAGATCACTGTCATACCTTAGAGAAATCACTGTCAAGTTCAAGGTGAGAAGACAGTTTTAAGGCTGATGCAGCAAAACTCCCCAACATCAGAAACAGAGAGAGGTCTAAAGGAAGAAGCTGATGGAGGCCAAGGCTCGAATTAGGCTGTAGAGCCATCGAAGAAGAAGAATTTGCACGAATGTAAACATTCAATTTCTACGTCTTCGTCGAACGAATGGAGCTATCCTAGAAACCCTGACGTAGTTAGGGGTGGAGGCAAGGCTTAGCCAACGGATAGCTATCATGCTGCAAACCAGAGGAGAGGTACATGCAGATCTTGGAAGCTGTAAAATTACCAGGAGAGCTTGTAAGAGCACACCACAGGAAGACGCTGACGACCTTACCCGCGGGCCAGACGATCAATTTTTCACTTGCAATATTGCATTGCAGTACTAAAATTGATCGTCTGCTGCTCCTGCTGCAATATTTGCCGTGTTTTTTTAATCTGTTCTGTCCTGGAACATTAAAAAACGGCAAGGGAAATTTCCATTTTTATTTACATAAATTACGGCTTTGGGCATTTTAATTTCTTTTAATATTGCATAAAGATCGGTCTTATTTATCTCCCTATTAATTTTTATCGTTTTTCATTCAGTAAACAAAACATTTTACTTTATTTGTGAACTGTCAAGTTAGAAAACGTATGTGAGAAAAGGGAAATTTAAAATTTCCCCTTGTGCTGGATAGTGTTCTTGATAATTATCGGGGACAAGACTTTTGTAAGGAAGCTGTTCTGTTCTGTGCTGGAACAGATTAAAAAAACGCCCCTATTACCTACAATATTAGGTCTGTTCCAATAGAAAACCTGTCCTGTCGTAGCCTGCGAAAAGTTACTTGATTGGTGGGGGAAAATTTAGTTAAAATCCCGAAAAGTGAAGGAACGCTTTCTGGGATGTTTCGTGCAAATCAAGAAGACCATAACCTAAAAATCACTTGTGTCTTCAAAATAATGACATAAAACTATTGAAATTAATAAATTATTTAGGAAATTATTCAAAATCTTGTAGTAAGGCACCAATCGAAGAAATTATTTTCAGCACATCGCAATTATTTTGGTTTGACATGACAAGTAACAGCTGTTTTGACATGTTGAAAACGTCGTAAGATTTCACTCCACCTAAAAATCTCCTGCGATTTCTTGGTCGAGGGGAAGTAAAAATTTCCCCGCTTTTCCGAGCATGAGATTCTATTGGAACAGGAATTGGGTGATTTATTGGTCCCGCGGGATCCCGCATTCTCTATTGGAACAGACTTATTGTAAATGCAATGATTGCATATGCAAGAACTTCGGAAATTTTTAAAACAAAGTGGCGGTGTGATTTCTTCTGCTGCGAATTACATCAGAGTGAATTCAGGAAAATAGTGTTAATTGTTTAAATTTAAGTGTTGGAGTGTTAAAATTGTTTAAAATCGGTAATAAATAGATAAATAAATAGCTTTATTTCTATTATTTGACATTTCTCCTTGCTTTTTATTTTCAAACAAACACAACTATCTCCTGCGCGTTTCTTGTCAGAATGAAATTGCAATGCAATGAAATTCCTGCCAATAAAACTTTGACATTCAAAATTGCAAATTGCAACTGCAGACAAATTGATCGTCTGGCCCCCGGGTTAATTCTAGTGTCTGATAAATACCTACACGTAATGAGCGAGATTATGGAAAGAGCCATTCAACTACCCAAGATTGGATGGAGTACAGCTACATCTAGCCTCGACGGCCAAGTACCAAAATGTTATACTTGACCCTAAACTGAACTGGAGACTCAATATTGAGGAAAGAGTCAGAAGGACCTATATAGCTCTCTCTGCTCATGCAAGAAAATGCTTGGGAAAAAATGAGGAGTTAAGCCATTAATGGCGCTATGGATATACACAGCCATTGTACGTCCCATCCTCACATATGGATTAATAATATGATGGCCAACATTAAAGAAGGAGCTTAACTGTACCAATATAGGCCAGATCCAGAGAATGGCATACATATGCACTACAGGAGCATTACGCACAACTCCACTAAATACTATCCTCCGCCTTCTTCCACCGGACCTCCATACTAAGTACCTAGCCTCTTGTAGTGCGGTCACACTCAAAGAAAATGGGTACTGGCACGAAAAGTTGTACGGACATAACAACATTCTTGGTATAACTGACAGAGGGTTGATCCCAACGACCACGGACTACATTACTCTCAAGTTGGAGTTGACGAAGAAGTTCAAAGTCGAAATTCCAACAAGACGGGAGTGGAAAAGCGGACACGTTTTAGCAGATATGGGTACTGTAATCGACGCTCCAAGATGGCCTACGGAGTAGGCGCCAGGGTCTTCTCTTAAATCATGCAATATAACCTAAAAATGCCGGCTCCCGGACGGATCCAGTGCCTTCCAAGCAGAAATGCTGGCAATTTGGAAGCCGTGTCAACTAGTAAGAGAAGACAACTCTAGAAGAGGGAATATTACGCTGGTAGCTGATAGCCAAGCTCTTAACTAATACAGGGAGGCGAGGAGAGGGCCTTAAAATGCCATCCGAGAGCCTGTACAAGGGAGCGTAACTCATGGGTGGGTGCTTACAGGGTAGTGATGTCGTCAATTAAGGGTAAGCGTGCTCTCACGATTATCTGCTCTGTAATACTACAACACATAGTATGCACCCTGTTCCCACAGAACAGGAACATGGACAGTCTGCCTGCAGCAAACGTGGATGACGCACACATCCCAGAGGTAAGAGAAGAAATTGCGAAAGCCGCGAAAAGGATTGCTGTTGGGAAAGCCCCTAGGCTGGACGGTTTAACAAACAGAGCTGTGAAGCCGGCAGCCAGTGTGGCACCAGCTGGGTTCGCCCAAACATTCACAGATTGCCTGAGGGAAGGAGTGTTCCCTCTTTAAATGCCTGAGGTTTGCGGAGCACATGACTGTGACGGCAGGAGTCACTGAGGTTCAGCTAACACATAAGAACATCGTGGACGATATGATAAGGTCGGGGGATGTGTGGAGAATGATGGAAGTAGCGCTAAAGGCCATTCACCAGAAGCTTAAGCATAATGAAGCCCAAAGAAATAGAGAAATGCAAGAAAGTAGCAGCTACATAAATAGCTAGATGGCTAGACTAGAAGTAATGCCTTTGCGGCTTGTACCGGCCTGGACTTGAACGTCATGCTAAAAGGTTGGTGAGTTTAATCAGTAGGAATCTGACACTACCGTCTGTGTGCAGACAACCAGCGGTGTCTCCTGTCGTAGACATGGAATCCCTAGCGAGATAGTCGCACATATTCCCTGGTGCTAGATCGATGTAAGATTCTCACCACTCTCTCGTAAAAAAACGTCCTCCCAAGGAAGATTTTAGCAAGGAAAAAGGAAGCGACTAGTGTCCGACCGAAGGTCAGTTTTGGGCCGAAGCCGAATGTTCGGCTCTTGCCATAACCTTCGGCCGAAGCCGAAGGTTCAATCATACTCAGAAATCTTGGTATACTAACTGAAAATTATACATAATAATGAGAATTCTTCACTGTTATTTTGTTTTATACTCATAGGGCTGAAGATGATTGCAATATGCATTTTAAATGACTAAGTTGGGGGTTTCCAAAAATAATAAACTCAGATTTGTTTATTTTTATTTGAACAATACCATACGTTTCAATGTCACATTCACATCACAGTCTCATTTTTTTTCGTTTTCAGTGACAGGCCTGGTTGCATATAAAAACTTCGGCTTCGGCTAACCTTCGGCTCGTTTGGCCAAAGCCGAATGTGCGGCCGAAGGTGTTTTTTTGGCCGAAGCCGAACCTTCGGTCGGACACTAATAGTCGACCCTAAGAGAACAGATAGAGCAGCTGGCCAACGGCCACACACATTATGTGTCACTGCTCGATGACGGGACTCTATTCATTGGAATTGGACATGAAACAGGTTCCCTTCATACAACTTCTAGGGGAATTGAAGAAAGGGGGCAATACACGTTACCGTCGGTCGTTCAGATAACGCTAGGCAAAAGAACGAAAGGGGATACAAATGTACCCTAAAAAGTGGTACGATTCCATGTCGCTTGAACGAACCTAATAAGTAAGTAATATTGCGAAACGAAGCCCTAAATAAACAACGCTGGAAGGAGAAACTACAGAAATCCTGGGACAGGAATAGAATATGGAGGCGATAATGATGATGATGAAATAGTTTGTGTAAAATATTTTAGTATACGGAGTGCATAAATGTGTTTTTAATGGATTTAAATACCACAAAACGAAATCAAAATATATACGACTTTACATCACTTTCACAATTTATGGGGCGTACAGAATTATTTAAAATTAAACTTACCGCCCAATCACGAGCCTCCTTCAGCCAATTACCAAAACGTTTCTCCTTAACAAAATCTGGCACCCAATATGTTTGCGAGCTGCACGATAATAAGTTCTTTGACATATGCTCAACTCGAACAAACCATGATGGCACAGCCTTATATAGTAGCGGTGTATCTGAACGCCAACAGAATGGATAATTATGCTTAACTTGGCTCAATTGAAATAGTAAACCCTTTTGCTTTAGCATTGCTATAATATTTTTATCAGCATCCTTAACGTATTGCCCAACAAAATCAGTTACTTCAGATGTAAAACATCCAGTATCATCAACTGGACATATAATTTTGCTAGATTTTGTTATAATACCAGCTATTAAGCAAACCCGATAATCATCTTCACCAAAATATGGTGCTTGATGTACAATACCAGTACCAGATTCTTCTGTAACATAATCATCAATTAATACACGAAATGCATTCATTTCTTTGCCATATTCTTCGAAATATGGGAATGGCGGACGGTATTTCATGTTTGCTAATTGTTTACCTTCGAATTTTTCTAATATTTCATAATCATTTGGCGTTTTAAATACATAATCAAGACGGCATTCAGCTAAATAAACAATTTTACCAGTTTTTATCTCCTTTGCCTTAACATAAATCAGTTTTGAATTAACACAAATTGATAAATTCGATGGCAATGTCCATGGTGTTGTTGTCCATATTAAGAAATTCGCATTATCTTTACTATTAATAACTGGCAATGCAACAGTAACGCATGGATCAATAACTTCCTTGTAATTTTGTCCAGATTCAAAATTAGATAGTGCTGTTGTACATGCTGTAGAATATGGCATTACTTTAACACCTTGATAGACTAGACCTTTTTCATATAGCTGCTTAAATACCCACCAAATTGTTTCCATATACCATGGATATAAAGTTTTGTAATCATTTTTAAAATCAATCCATCTACCCATTCGTCCGACAATTTCCTCCCATTCTTTTGCGTAACGCATTACAATTTTACGGCATTCATTATTATAAACACCGATGCCCATTTTATTAACATCTTCTGGGCCACGTATACCAAGTGTTTTATCAATTTCATACTCAACCGGTAATCCATGACAATCCCATCCAAATCTACGATCAACATGATATCCTTGCTGATAGGCATAACGTGTTACAACATCCTTAATAGTTCCAGCTAATATATGACCATAATGTGGTAATCCAGTAGCAAATGGTGGACCATCATAGAATGTATAGCTAAGAGAGATTATATATAATATATATTATATATGTATATAGCGATATTGCTGGCTTTATTAATAATGAATATACCGTGGTTTTCCCTTTGATAGTTTTAAGCAATTCTCAAAGATTTTCTCCTTTTTCCAATAGGTTAGAATTTGCTCCTCTTCATATGGAAAATTAATGCTCTCTGGAACACGGCAAATGTCGTTTTTCGTTAGTTTCTTTGTCATATTTTAAGCGTGTTTAATGTTAGCTACATTCACTATACAATTTATATTAATATTTATTAAATAAATGATGCAATCTCTGTCACGTGTAAAATATGCCGCACAAACTTTGGAAAGAGAAAACTGTCCAACAAGATGTTTGACAGTTCGCAAATGTAGGGAACGATTTTTTTTACACCCAGGGTCTGCACGTTTTACAAGGAGCATCCACGAGAAATTGTCTCGGCAATAGCAATGCCATTATGGTGTGTATCAAAAGTTTTACATAACAAAAATTGTTAAAAGAAATTAATTAACTAATTTTAATTAAATTTCATAATTATTTTTAATATATCAAAAAGTGTCTCGTACGTATGGCTCCTTTTAAAAATGAAATAACCAAAAATACACTTGCTATGCCATTGCCCAAAATAATGCCCGTGGAGGAGATCCCGGATAAGCGATTTCTCTTACCCATGAAAAATTTGCTTAAATTTTTTGTGCGTGATATAAAATAAATAAATAAATAAAGATTTATTTAAAATATTAAATAATAATTTAGAAATCAATTAAAATATTAAAATTTATATATTTTACTTTGTATTATAATGAAAGCAAAAATAAAAAGTTTTCAAATTCAAAAAAAAGTTTCAATTTGCTCAATGTTCAACCTGCAGCAAACTTGACGACATTTTGATCACTTGCTTCAGTTTTAAAAAAGGATGACGGAAAAATTGTTCTCAATTGAAATTATGTGGTAAATATATAATTATTTTATAATCTTAAAGTAAATCTATTAAGGGAGAAACAGAAAATAAAGAGGTCCATCTCGTATTTTGTGCAAAAAATGCTAATATGAATTTTAATTTAATAGGGGACGCCATTTAAATGATCAAGTGTCTTTTTTCTTTCTTATAAGAAATAACGTTAACTAGCGATTCCTTAAATGATAATATCCAAACATCCACAACAGTTGCTGTTTTAATACCATCAATATGAAGTTGTTTATCATAGTATTATTCGAAATTGTCTTCCTTTTCTAAGCTTACAACATTCTGTATTAGGAATCTAGATGCATTATACCATGGTAAAAAGACATCCTTTATTATATCTCGGACACCTTCCTCCTTAAATCGTAAATTTTCAGCACGTACAACTGGTGAATTAATTAAATATAATCGTAATGCATCAGCAACATATTTAGTAACAACTTCCATTGGATCTGGATAATTCTTGCGTTTCGACATTTTGTGGCCATCGGATGCTAGTACCAAACCGTTAGCAATTAAATTCTTAAATGGCGGCTTATTAAATAATGCTGTCGATATAACTAATAATGTATAGAACCATGCGTCTGATCAATACCTTCGGCAATAAAATCAGCTGGGAATAAATTTAAGAACTTCTCATTCTCAAATTGATAATGCTGTTGGGCGAATGGCATTGAGCAGATTCAAACCAGCAATTAAATACAGGCTCCTGTGCTGCAAGTCGAGTCGTGTTCCGTGACAAGTCGTTTGAGTTGAAGAAAGTGACATTTCAGTCGAATTACGACTTTCAGCGTGGAAATGTTAGGTTGAGCTTAGGCACCTGTACTGAAAGTCGTGTTTCAACTGAAACGTCACTTTCTTCAATTCAAACTACTAGTCCACCCGGCGATACCTTAGGAAAAGTCCACGTTAGCCTGCCTTGTATGTGCACAGAGGGTTGCTCAAATTTTGAGTTTTTAAAGGGCATTCAATCGGAGAGCATCCCCGCTTCCGAAATCCCTTCTATAATGTTGATAATTATAGAATGTCCTCGCCCAAAACCAGCCCCCAGATAGCCATTCGCTTTCAGCCGCAGCGCCGCGTTTATCGCGGATTTCTCTACCTAAAGGTGGAGTGGTACCAGATTGAGGAGAGTTTTCAGTGCTGCCGTGGGGAAGTGCGGATGGCTCCAGTGATGGAAAGGCATGCAATTCTTTGAATTTTGTACAAATTGGTTATGAAACCCTCAAGCACAGTTCTGTGCCACCAAACTAAAGCTCCATAAGTTACCATGGGCCTAACGATGGTGGTGTATATCTAGTACATGGTTTTCGGCTGCAAACCCCATGTGGAGCCACAAGCTCTGCGGCAAGCCCACATGGAACCGGGCATTCTGCTCATCAGAGTGTCCATGTGCTGTTTCCAGTTGAGCTTGGCGTCACTCCTAAATATTTGGCTTGTTGTGAAAAGCCTCTAGTTCTACCTGCGAGTGTCGGTTCCGAAAGCCCCGGTAGTGATCGTTTCTTGGTAAAAGGAACCAGAATCGTTTTGTCGGGATTGGCTTTTAGTCCTACGCTGTCGTACCAACTAGATACTAGATCTAGTGCCTGCTGCAGACGTCTTGACATGGCTCCTTCAGTTTCGTCCGTTACTGCGATGACGACATCGTCTGCGTAGCCTTGGGCGAAAAAGTTGCGGCCGTTGAATAGTTCCAGGAGTTCATCTACAACAAGGCACCACAGAAGTGGGGATAAAACTCCTCCCTGCGGACAACCTTTTGCTATAGTGCCCTCCAGAGACCCCTCAACATGAGAAACCATTAGTTTGCGAGTTAGCATAGAGTCGATCCAGTCGCAGAAAGTGCTATTTAGACTTCGTCTACGAACGATCTAATCGCCTCCCTAATTGCTTCGTGATTAAACACGGTGTTTGCTCCTGTCTGTTAGTTGCAAAGCAGAAGCTGTATTCCCATTTGAATAAATGGTTGTGCCTGGGAAGTGTGCCTGGAGCAATATTATCAAGATTTCTTCCCTAGACTGTGTGAAAGAGCCATCGGTTCTCCTAATAGATCCGAGATCTCCCGATGTGCCCTTTAATAAAGCTTTGTGGATTTTTGCTGAGTCTCGAATTTCTTCGATGCTCTTGCAGAAATTCCTCCAGCTGTTTCTTTTTGTTCGTCTGATCGCCCTGTTATAGGTGGTTAGCGACTTTTATAACTCTCCCAGTTGCCGCTCTTCTTGGCTGCGTTGAATAGCTTCCTTGTAGCGGATCTCAACTTGGAGAGCTCGTTATTCCACCATGGCGTTTTCCTGTTCCGCATCCTAATCAGAACGGGGCAGTTATTGGGCCTTATCATGGTTGGCGCTTAAAGTGAGAAATGGCGCGGCGACTGTAAAACGGAATCATAGTTCTCGAAAAAACTGACATTTGTCGGGAAAAGCGCATTCTGGCGTATCACAGTTGGCGTTTTAAGAGACAAAGTTGCGTTTTTAACGACTGTCAAGTGACTATTTCAGGCGCTTGGTTTTGGTACGTGACAACGATAACAAAAATGCAGTCTGAGAAAAGGTGTATTTCTTATTTAATATATAATTTTTATATAAATATTTTTTAATTATATTGGCCCATTTTACACGATGAAACACGAAACAAAAAGTTTCATGTAACTTTGCTCGGCTGGAGGGAACACGTGTTTCCTCAAACCCTCTCTCTCCTCTCCATCAAACCGAGCAAAGTTGCATGAAACTTTTTGTGTCGTGTTTCATCGTGTAAAATGACCCATTGAATAAATTATGAAATTTTATAAATTTTTTAATTATCAGAAATGTTCAAAAATTTTCAAGCGACAACCATGATAAGGTTTTGGTGAAAACTGTCATGTAGCTGCATTCGCCAACTATGGTACGAAAAATGAAAACGACAAACGGCGCTGTAATTTTTTCGACTCGCCAACCATGATAAGGCCAAGTGTTGTAAGCAGCAGTAACCGCCTCCGTAAGGAAGTCTGCGGATAGTTCTACATCAATCGTAGATCGGAAGCTAGGACACAATTTGCGCTGAGGTGCGCCGATTTGTAGCCGCAATCGTCAACAACTTTTGCGTAAGAAAGGCTAGTAATCTAGGAAAGAGCCGGACATATTTCGACGTACCAGATATCTTCTATTTTGAACTTTGAAACCTCCCCAAATCCTTTAAGGAAAGGTTTACTAGTGCCACTGGGTCTGCTATTGGCCAAAGCCGAACAGTCATAGAGAAAGTGTTCGGTTGTCTCACCGGGTTCATCTAAATAGCTTACGGTAGTGGGTGTTGTACGGAATTTTCAATCTGGCTGTATGTTACCCAATAGGCCAGTGTCCCGTTATTATCGACATAATTCTGGGGGGAATTGTTGTGGCATCACCAAGAGGTCTCAGAAGGATCTCTGTTTGTTTGTAACAAGGCCAAGTCTTCGTAGCTTTGACCCATAATGATAGGCTCCTCCATCTGGAGCTAGCTATTGAGAGAAAGGACATGGGGATATCTCTCTATGGCGGCTTCTGTACATTCTCCACCGGTGTTTGCCCGCGCATGGGAGTTGCCCCCAGTTTCGCCAATTCATCTTGATTTCTCGTTTTTCTCGATGTTCCTGTGAGCCGGTTACCAACTAAAAAGAGACCCTGTACCTTCTGGCCAGGGAAGAGAGCTCCTTTTGGTAATTTTTGAGCAGCTTTCACGTTATACGGGCCCACCCTAATGCCTTGATGGCTGCTTGGCTATCTGATAACAGGATTAACCTGGCTCACGGCCTTGGGTATGACTGTATTGTTAGGCAGCCTTGAAAGATTGTCAAAACTTCTGTTTGGAAAGCACTGAATTTAGACAAGCGGTATCGACTCTGATTTGGATCCGTCTGTGTATAGGACAATGTGATATTTCTTGTCGGTTTGGAAATTTTCCCATTCCTCTCTGGTAGGCATCTGGATATTGAGGTCTTTACCAAAATTAAATTTGGCTACCATGTAGTCGGTAGGCCCTTCTACCATTTCCTGTGAATAGAGCGCAGTATATTGCTGTCTCCGTAGTTCTTCTCGACATAGCAACCCGATTATCGCAGCCTTAGAGCCTTGCAGGTCTCCTGCTGCCTGATGTATAACTGCCGTGTACAGCCAGCACCGCGTGTACGGCTTTAAACCCGCATCTCTTGCCGTATAGGCATAGAAAGCTATTGGCCTTCTTTGCCGTTCCTTCGATATTGAGCTTGCAGTTCAGCTTTGGGGGTTCAGAATAAGACCTAATTACTTAGATAACTGGAATAGGCTAAGAACTCGACAGTTGATTGAGGGTATTTTAATCCTATTGCTGTAAAAAGCATCAGTTCTGTCTTTTACGGGCTTCTGGATAGCCCACAATGATTGGACACTCTATAACTCTTCCAAAAGTTCAGGAATTTTCCGGATACTAGGATCCCCATTTCGTTGTATCTTTTTAAATTCTTATCCATAAACCCAAAGCCATAGCAGTGCTTCAAAAGCCTTCTTTAATTTTCTTTCATTTCTTTTATTGTTTCAGTACTTGAATGGGATGACACATATTATGGAAGATATTATCGAGTCATATTTTTGAGTATACATTATACACGCTAACTTTTATTGGTGGCTAATTTTAGTACAAGGTAAGAAGATGCAGCTTATGGTAGATTGGCATAGTTTTGATTAATTTTTTTATTTATAGCACAGTTTACCCAACGAATTAAGCATTTTGGATGAAGAAAAACTTAACACGAATCTAGATTTAAAATCTGGGCATCAATATATTTTTTTTGGACGATTTGGGATTATCGATTTTAAGGTACGCTAACAAGGTAAGATCTTCAAAGCTTCGATTCTGTGTCTTTTAAAGGACAAGGATTGAACGTTATTGTAAACGATTCTACGATACATAAATGGATACATTTAGGAAATACACTTTAATAGATTTAAAAGTAAGTAATAAACACTTTCGACGGTATTAAACACTTTCGATGGTACTAAATATTTAAACAGCACTTAGTAATTAAGGTTTGTGTTTTCCACTACTTCCAGATCGCTCTTGTTTTGTTTCGTATAATCCACATGCCTCGATTTTTTTTATATTAGTGCTCTTAGTGCTAACTTTTGCTTTCAGCTTCACTCTTCCATGGGATCACGGGGGGTGGGCGGTGGGTAAAATGTTTTGATTACAGCATGCGCAGCCTTGTGTTTTGGATGAATTCTGTAGGAACTTAGTTTATGGTTATCTAACGTATCGTCATTGCATTCAGTCAAATCACTAATTTTAGAGAGTATTTTGGGCTAGATTTTAGCTTGCCTTTAGGTAGACTTTAGACCGGTTTAGTATCTCATTAGTTTGTTTTGTATTTTTTGAATATATTATTGCCTAATGTGCAATAGTAACTCTTCACAACTTTAAACCCCTATTCCCACTCTTCTGGTCTCCATCATGCAGTATCACAAAAAAGGATGTAAGAAGAAAAGTGCGCGGTAAAACGTTCTTCATAATTTTTCACTTCTTTTTGCCTCGGTTCGTTTTTAACGGTTAGTGTGGATACGGGAGTGTCACACTACACATTTAAACAAGGAACTGGACAAGCGTGGAGCGCTAACGAAAAGTTCCGGTGTTAATAAAAAAAATAAGAATATAGGTAAAGAGTCCCACGCTGTTTTACATTTCGAAAGGTATGTTGTTTCCATATCCTGCCTGGAACAATAAAAACTGTACATTCAAAATTATTTTTTACTTTTTAGTGCATTTTAAAATAAAAGCGTATTTTTTAGTTTTTTTAAACTATATTTTTTTACGATAAGCACGCACAGTTTTCACAACTGCACGATTGTTTTCAATGTACAATTTCAGCACGTTTTTTCGATGTAAATAGACTCATAATGGTACTGAATGACGCTTCAGAACCAGGTACCTACATTTGTCGAAATCGGTTAAAAAAAGTCAGAGTTTTTGGGCCTTTCCACACTAGTATTCTTGCAGCAGTATTCAAACCGGTTTCTTAAGAAAGCCGCTACAAGAGTACGAGTGTGGAAATCGCGGTTGTTGTCAATCCGGTTTCCATACTGCAGAGAGAATACTAGTGTGGAAATGCCCATTCAATGTTGAAATATAGAAGGTCTAGATGGCGATGAAATGTATAATAAAAAAGATACAATAAAATTTAAGTAGAAATTAAAAAATTAGTCAAAAAAGTCAAAAAGATAAAAACATCCGCCCCCCCCACCTTTTAAATATAATCGCCCCACAGTTTGGAAACCGCTGGTCTAGGGAGTAAGGCACCTGTCTACCATCCCAGTGGTCCCGGGTTCGAATCGCAGCAGCACCACGGTCCGTCGCCTTTCCCACTTTCCCCACCTACATAACTTTCCTTCTTTCTTCTTCCCTCTTTACATCCCTAATTCCTCCTGCCATAGCCTTCAGCTAGCCCTTCCCCCCTCCACTAGCGCATGTCATCGGTTGGTTGATGGGATTCAACTCGTTTCAGGAGGCATAACACTCCAGCGAGTTGTTTCTCGATGCCCCGATGCCAGAGTCGCTACAGTAATGGTTAGGAGTAGGTGGAATAAAAAATTTCGCGGCTTGGTTGTGGCAGTTCCTTCCTTCACTAGACTATAGCTTGCCGTTCGACATTGCACTCTATACGAAAAAATAGATTGTCGACAGTACAAAGGGCTTTCGCCAGGGCCGTATTTGGTTTCTCGAGTCGATATCGACTTCTGTCGATAAATAAAAATTGGCATTTCGCAACACGATATCGACAACGTTACCGTCTCTTTACGTGTCGATCAAGACGTTTGACGTTTATTAAAAAGCTAAATTTATGCATAAAATAAACTTTTAACAATTTCTATTTTAATTAAATATACATACGTGGTTTGCTGCACTTGGAGTAATATCACACAATTGGGTGGTTTTGTATGGCAGCGTTTATCTGTCGATTTGGTCGGAATGCCAAATATGGAACAGCGAAAATCGAGAAGCTTTTTTTGTCGAGTCGATCCATCGACTCGAGAAACCAGGGGCCCTGAGCTCTAGTCTTTCACATAAAAAAAATGGTAGTAATGACCTCAGGGACCTTTGTTGGTACCAGTATATCAAAGGGATAAATCCTGAGAAACGCCATCTGCGATCTAAGGTCTTTCGCTATGCTACCGAATCCTATCTCCACGAAGATGTTGACTTTACATCGGGTGACCCTGGAGTAACAGACGGAGGAGGGTGAAATGTGACAGTTTCGCGTCTCAAAACGAAACAAATATCGGACTGGTCCTCCAGGTTTGGGGGTTGGGTGGCAGGCTGACAACCGTCCACCGTAAAAACCCATCCTTTACGAATCCTCAAGGCAAGAGACATACTGCAAGGGAGATGGTCAAACTTGGAGAAATGCCCTAGAGCAAATAATTAAAACTACTACACATTAAGCGTGGCACCAAAAAAAAACATTATATATGAAGAAAATTTTATTTGTGTAGTAAAAACTTTTCGCAAAGCAACTTTAAGGTCCAATCCACATATTGGCCGCCGGCGGGCCAGGTCGGCAGGTACGGCCCGATGAACGCCACACATTACTCAGTGTGACTGAGGGATGGGGACTTGAGAGATCCGCCTGACAGGCCGTGGACTGCATGTGATCTCATGATTCCCTACATACTACACTCAGGCGAAGATGACAGTTTAGCGTAGTAATTCAAGTGCAAAAATCTTCATGGCCTGAACGAAAATTTCAGACTGAATAGAAGTTCAGATCTTCAGGCCCGGACTGACGAAAAATACCCACAGTCATAAAGATTTTTGTCAGTTTTCCTGGCCTGCCGGCGGCCTGTATGTAAATTGGGGCCTTTATATCAACGTACAAGTGAACTGTGTAGAACGTAGTATGTACGTCTGTGTTCTCTGATACATATGTATCAGAGTAACAGGTGCGCATGCGTCTTTGGTCCGGGTTTCATTAGTAGAATTACTGGTACAGTAGTAACTGACGTACTTTGAAGCCGACAACAAGTGGTAGAGTAACTTTACCACGGTGCTGTCCCACTCTGCTCTACTATAACCAAGTACTCGACTGTACCACTTACGTTTTCATTAGGGAAGTTCACAGGATAGTTAGTACTCGTCCAGTATACTCTACCACGAATTCTACTAATGAAAACCTGGCATAACAGTCGCGCATGAATATGAAAGGGCATGCCGCCGACATGATTGTCGGCATGCCTTTTCATGTCAGCATCTACTTTCTTAACATAAATTTTAATAAATTGTCACTTTCGTGGCATGCCATCAAAGATCTTCTCGCTTGCCAACTAGTGGCCATAGGTTGCCGACCGCTGCATTGAACGCTATAGTTTCCTTTGGTCTGTTGGGATGGGGTTCAATCGCAGAACCAATTTTCGCTCATCATCATTTAAATAATATACGAGTACATATATAGTTTTTATTGTATAATTTCTCTTTTTCACATATAATTTTCTTTTAATCACACTTTTTTTTGTTCATACATGATTTTTAATAAATAATATTTTCCATATATTTATTGTGTAGTAGGAAGTGGATACTTACAGTAGCTAGATAACTCCTTAAATGTGCATGATTTCTTACAGCATTCATCTGAAACACCATGTCGTAATCTTCGTATTTTTGGGAATAGTGCACCACTATGTATTTTATCAATATTTGGAAATTTACTAAATTGATAGAATATATTATCATCATCGTCAATATATTGATCATCATTATAGACATGCTCTCCACTTCCTGTGTACATATATATTATATAAAATTGTTGTGTTAATTAGAGTATATCAAAAGAAAAATATTTGCTGGGGAAATAATACCTGACTTTTTACCAAATCCATTATAATTATTCTCGCAAATAAACTCAAGCGTTGCTGATAGCTCTTTTCCACATAATCGTTTATTCGATGCATCAGTTAAGTCCCAAATGATTAAATATGGAATTGATGTTAGTAATAGAGTGCGAAAGAGTAGAAATCCAAGAAATGCCATCTGTAATTGGAGTTTTTTTTTTAAATTAGATTAATTTTTTTTGTTTGCAATTTCATAACGAATTAAACATACACATCGTAAAATAAAGGGACAATAAAACTGTAAAACAACAATCAAACGAAAACTAAACGAAAATAACGGACGAACCCTGTACAACGCAACGGAAGAAGCTAAAACTGAACGAAAAACAACGGACGAACTCAAACTAGACGAAAAAGACGAAACTGACATGACACTAAAAAAACGGATTAAGATGGTGGGAAAAGCCGTTGTTGCTAAATAAAAGGTAAAAATCGAGCCGACGCAGAAAGGAAAGGAAAGGAGAAATAGAGCGGAAAAGGGAGGAGGACGCGAGAAGTTAGAAGTAAATAAAATTTAAATTACTTTATATTTTTAGAGAGTAAAAGAAGAGCATTCATTTATATTCAACGTGCCAGAGTTTGATTTTAACGCCTTAAGAGACTTGAATTTGACGCCTAACGCAAGCAGTAAACAGGAATACCCCGATTTACGTCGTTTCGATTTACGTCGTCAAAATATTTGATTCTATAACTCGATTTATGTCGCCTTTTTCCCGATTTCCGTCGCCAATTTTTCAGTAGCAATTAAAAAAGACAAATACTTGAAAAATGCTGGGATGAAAGCATTGATATTCATCTTCTTTTTGTAGACTATAGAAATGCTTACGACCTGCTGAATAAAAGAGAGTTGTGGAACAAGATGAGTGAAATGGGTTTCTCGAAAAATTAATAGAACTATGCAGAATGACGACCAAAGATTGTAAAACACAAGTGAGAATACGAGCATGCAACTCGACCAACTTCCCTCAAGAATCGGGTCTGCGACAAGGAGATGCCATCTCACCAATACTTTTTAACATTGCTCTGGAAGCAATAATGAGGGAAACACAGCTTAATGGAGCAATTAGCATCTTCACAAGGAACATTCAGATACGCCTTCGCAGATGACATAGGGACGCAAAGCGGAAGATGTAAAGGAAACCTTTTCCAAAATTGTAGAAAGTTCAGCAAAGTTCAATCTACGAGTAAATGACACAAAAACAAAGTATATGATCGTATCAAAACGGGGACAACGATTAGGGCGAAGTATCAGCCTTGACGATCATAGTGTGGAAATTGTAGAAAATTTTATCTATTTAGGGACAATGCTTACTGCAGAAAATAAGATAAAGGACGACATCCATAGACGCATCGTGGCCGCAAATAAAACCTATTTTGCACTAGTCCCGGTCCTAAAAAACAAAGAAATTTCAAGACAGTGCAAGGTCAGACTATATAAAACATTAATCCGATCAGTCCTATGCTACGAGTCTGAGGCTTGGACATTGACCCAACAAACAGAAAATCAGCTTAAAATCTTCGAAAGGAAGATCTTAAGAAGAATATTTGGTCCTGTAAGGGTTAACCAAAACGAATGGCGCATTAGGACAAACGAAGAACTTCATGAAATGTATGACGAAATAAATATAGCTACATACATAAGACTGAATAGACTGCGATGGCTCGGACACGTTGTACGAGCTTCAGAAGATAGAATGCTAGCCAGGATTTTTAATGGTAGACCATCAGGAAGAAGAAGAGTAGGGCGACCAAGAAATAGGTGGATGGATGACGTGCTAGCAGATATACGAAAATTTCGTATAGCAAATTGGAGAGAGCTAGCAAGACGTAGAGACGACTGGAAGAGGAGACTGAGGAGGCCCGAGTTCTGCAAGGACTGTAGCGCCATTCAAGAAGAAGAAGAATTAAAAAAGGTTAGATCGATTGTATTAGATAAATTGAAAAGGCGCTCACTTTATGGATAAGTGACATAAAAGACAAAAATATACCTGTAACGACACAAATAATTCAAGAGTATGCAAAAAGGTTGTTCAACGATTGGCGAAAAAAGTAAAGATGAGAGTTTCAATGCAAGTCGCGGTTGGTTCCACAGATTCAAAACAAGGGCCCAACTACACAGCATTGCTAGTGCGAACTTGAAAGCAGCAGAAGATTTCCTGAGACGGGGCTGTTTTGAAAGCGTTTTTGCCTCTAGAACTTTTACAACAAAAGAAGAAAGGATTGCATCAGGCTTGAAAGTAACAAAGGATAGGCTAACATTACTTATCGGAGGAAATACCTCGGGACATTTCAAGCTTAAGCCGATGCTGGTTTATAAGTTGGAAACACCAAGGGCAATGAAAAATGTGCGTAAAGAAACTCTCCCAGTAATATGAAAACCCAACAAAAAAGCCAACCATTTTCGCTGATTGGTTTAGAAAGAATTTTTGCCCTGAAGTGAAAAATTATTGTGAAAGTCAAAATATAACATATAAGGCCTTGTTAATAAATTGATAATGCTCCAGGACATCTTATTAATTTGGATGAGTCCAACTAAAATTTTAGAGGTATCTTCTTGGTCCTAATACCACATCCCTTCTTTAACCCATAGACCAAGGTGTTATTGCTATTTTCAAATCACACTTCTTGCATCGAACATTCAATCAAATTATTGAAGCTGTTGAATCAGAGGAAGAAAATAGAAAGGACCATCCAACATTTTTGGCATAATTTTAATATATTGAAAACTGAAGAAAATCTAAAGAAAAATCATGGGATGAGGTTGCAATTTCTACTATGATTGGAGGATGGAAGAAATTATGGAATGCACCTCTGATGGATGTGAAGTGGAGAACCCCAGAAATTGTAGAATTGGCCCATCGCATTAACCAATGAAGAAATTTTGGAGTTTTTGGAAAATTCGCAAAATACAAAAAGGACAATATCGTAATCAAACGAAAATGACAAGAAAGAATTGGAATTTTATTTACAAAATCTTTTCGAAGTATTTCAATATTTATAAAAAGCAATGGATATTTTTAAAAAAATTGCCAACGACAAGGAGAGATTCGAAGCAACAAGAACGGCTGTTTTCAATGGTGTAGGCGTAGGGTACTACAGGGATTTATACACGGAGAAACGTAGAAACTTACCCGAAAGGAGAATCGGGTCGTTTTTCAAGCCAGTATATTGTGAACGGATATCACCGGAACCGTCACAAAGAAGATCATCAAACGTTTGTACGTTACAGTCCGATGATAGTTCAGATGATTGAAAGTATGTAAACAGTACATACAAAAAAGATGTTACAATAGATGTAAATTTTATAATTTAAGTTTATATTTGAATTTTAATAAAAAAAATTAAGGTTATACTTCTGAAAAAAAAACTTTTAAAATACATATAAGTACTACGTTGGTATTATAATTTCTCTTACCCCGATTTACGTCGATTTGATCTACGTCGTTTCGATCGATTTACGTCGTGTTTTCTCGTAACGCTTTTCGACGTAAATCGGGGTATTCCTGTACTTTAAGGACGTGCGAAACGAGACTAGATTAGACTAAGGTTAGAATCGCAAATTCAGAGACGAAAATGACTAAACCAAAGAAATTGGAGAATCAGATGATGAGTGGCGAGTAGAAGCGAAGGCCTATTTAGCAGTTAAAGGACACTGGAAGTGTTTTGATGGCACCGAAACAAACGTAGAAAAGAATTTTCTTGCAATTTCGGCACTAAATTTATTGCTGTCACCATCTCTATATACGTATACAGAAGACGTGAAAAAGGCAAAAGACGCATGGGAAGCTCTCAAAAATGCATTTGAAGACAGTTGCATAGATCGTCGTGTTGATTTATTGGAACAGCTAGTGAGCTTGAAACAGTGCGAGTGCGACTCAATGGAAGATTACGTACATAAAATGGATTTAACGTCGCTAAAAGTGAAGAAGGCTAGATTAAAAATCGGTGATGATGTTGTTGCATCGCTGATGCGAGCAGGACTGCCAGACGAGTATCGACCAATGGTAATGGCAATGGAGAATTCTTCCACAAATTTAACAACAGACTTGGTGAAAAATCAGCTACTTCAAGAAGTTTCATATGAGAAATCAAAAGTCAAGACACAACAGCACTTATGACCATGGGCCGAGGCAAATTTAAAAAGAAAAAGTCGACATCGAAATTTTCAAATGTGACCTGTTGTTACGTGTGCGGTGAAGCTGGACACATCGCAAGCAAATGTCCAAAATGGAAAACCAAGTCTGTGATTCATTATTTTTCTCGTCGTTTGTTGTAAAAACAAGTGGCGCGCACGAATGGTTCATCGATTCAGGTGCATCCAGCTCACATGACGATGAACAAACAAAATTTGACAAATGTGCGCGAACCTTCTAGCAACGAAATAATTATTGGCAACAATTCGAAATTGATGTAAAAATTGCATTTACATTGAAGGATGAATCACTGGGCGACGCAAGCACTGCCACAGTCACAAATGTAAATTACTTTATATTTGTAGAGAATAAAAGAGGAACATTCATTTATATTCAACGTGCCAGAGCTTAATTTTAACGCCTTAAGCCTCGGCCACGATACGAGCGGCTAGCGGCGATTCTGAGTTTTATTTTGTATTGTTTTATATGGAAAACGCTCGAATCTGGCCATGATACGAGCGGGAAGTGTTGAGCGGTCGAGCGGCAATACTAAAGTGCCACTCTAATCGCCGTTAATCCGAGACATTAAATTTTTCTGGTGCCGCTCGCCGCTCGTATCGTGGCCGAGGCTTTAATGCCGGGTTTTCATTAGTAGAATTAGCGGTAGAGTAACTGGCGTACTCTTAAGTGGTAGAGTAACTTTACCACGGTGCTATCCCACTCTACTCTACTAGAACCAAGTTTTCATTAGGCGAGTTCACGGGATAGTTAGTACTCGCCCAGTATACTCTACCACTAATTCTACTAATGTAAACCCGGCATAATGCCGGGTTTTCATTAGTAGAATTAGCGGTAGAGTAACTGGCGTACTTTTAAGTGGTAGAGTAACTTTACCACGGTGCTATCCCACTCTACTCTACTATAACCAAGTTTTCATTAGGCGACTTCACAGGATAGTTAGTACTCGCCGAGTATACTCTACCATTAATTCTACTAATGAAAACCCGGCATAAGAGACTTGAATTTGACGCCCAACGCAAACAGTATATTTTAAGTAAGATATCCTTCTCTGGAATTATTCCGAATCCTTCAAGTCTCTAGTATCTCACTTAACTGAAGAAATTACAACCATGAAGTTACTAAACAACATGGCCAATCTAGTATATAGTAATGTACAAAAAGGTGATTAGACAATAAATGATCTTTTTCGTGAGAAATTAAACTGACAAATCACAAGAGTAGAGTACGTACCGTTACAAAAACTAAAAAACACGAAAAAAACACAAATCTTAATTTTGATTATAGTTATTATAATAAAAATCCACTGGATGAAGTTAACTACAGCGCGATTCTTGAACATCTGAGGTCTGAATATGAATTTTCTGGCCATTTATGTACCATTTAATATGTGTGTGTTCCCTGTCGTCCTTGATAAATATTATAATATTATCATTCATCATTATCATCAAATTACACATGATTGAACCAAAGTCTATATACTTTTCCCAAACCAATCATATATTAACACCACCCATACACCGGTGTGTTAAATTAACAAGACGTGTTCATTGAGGTTTATTAAGCCAAAAAAAAGCAAACCAAAAAAAACTAAGAAAAGTAGAAGGTGTGTCTGGAATTCAGGAGAGATTGGGAATGATGGAGGATAAATATAGTTTTAAATTTTGCGTGTTATAATTAAAGTATTATTTGCATAATTTGCGCAATATTCTGTTATATAAATAGGGGATATAGGCATGTGCATAGAGGATATTTTTAGATAATCAGGACAGACCTTGTGAGGATACAAAAAAAAATGAATACTGACTTTAAAAAGATTTAGTTTTAAAGAGTCCTTGATTCTTAAGCTTTATTCAAGCGTTGAAAATAGTATTGACTGAGCTATAAGATTTTATTCAAAAGAGAATTAACGAATTGTCTGTTTGGTCTCCGCTCATGTAAAAGTAGCCAAAGGAATATGAGGACGACAACGCCGTATGAAAATAATATAAAATTGTATAGTAAGTTACTCTTGGTAACGAAGAGTAAATGCAGATGCAAATGTCATTAGGCCCCCATCCACGGTCAAACAAATCATCAAACCAATTTTCGACAAACAGCGCACACATTTATGCTTTGACATTTGTTGGCCATCAACGAGGAAAACTTTCTTCAAACATCCCGAGCGACAATTCCTGTAAACAAAACGAACTTTCATATGTTTTACATGGCACACATAAAAAATGCACACACACATTTAAGCTGCTTGAAGGAAATATTAAACCAGACGAATATTTTCTTCAAACAGCGGCCAACTTCGAAAACTTGTATTTTATACACTCACACTTAGAATTTTTTCGATGTTGGCCACAAATTTGATGGTTTGTTTGCCCGTGGCCTATTGTGCTCCATTCCATCCATGGAGAATATACAAGGAGGTAAAACTCTTATGGGGAAAATGACAGGAAATGGATGGGTAGAAGTTTTTTGGGGTATATTTGATTGCAGCGCCACCATTAATTGACAACACGTAGTTTTAACTCCTTGTATAGTCTCCATGATTCCATCTCTGATGGGGCAACTGGTCAAGACGAAAACAGCAATTCGCGAAATATTTAAAGAATTTAAGGCGTTGAATATGACATTGGACTTTTCTACTCTGAACCTACTTGTCAAGGCAATGAAGCCCGTAAAATTAGCTGTTGAGAATCTTATTCGTGAGGACCCAAAATTTACAATTCATGTTGAAGAAGCTTTCTGACATTAACAGTGACGTTAGTAATAAACTCCTACAAAATTTAAAAATTCGTGTAGATGACCGAATGAATATGGATGTCATGAAATTACTGCCAAGCTTCAAGGAACCCACAACCACTTCATCAGGAACCACACTAACTTTTGCCGACACTTTAGCCTTCATATTTCTGGTGTCATCGATGTAAGAGTAGAGATGAAGTTCAACAGTGGCCGAATACTGATGAAAACGAAAATTTGTCGTTACAAGATAAATTGGACATGCTGCCTCAAAAAGAAGAATCGTCACTACAATTCAAGCAGCTCAAATCGGATTTAAAAAATTTTCAAAAATACTGGAATACACGCAGAAAGTCTGCAAAAATTATAAAATGCAATTCTTTGTATCAAACCAACATCTACCGGTATTGAGCGTGTATTTTTGGTATGCACTAATATTTGAACCAAAAGAAGATGGCGTCTTTCAGACAAATCACGCTTGTGTTTTTGAAATACTATTATTTATTAATTGTAAAATTAGAGAAAACTCGAAAAATAGTAAAAACAGCTGTTATCAGCTGTTTTTATGAAAATTAAAAACAGTAACAGCTGTTTTTTGAAAACTACTGTTTTTGGAAAACCCTAGCCCAGATCGACGTCAGTTGCAGGCCCTGAAGACAGCTTTTAACTTCTTGAAAACAAGCTTTTAATATGCTGGACGATCAACTGGCCACCTTCGAGGACCGTTTGAACTCGCTCGAGACTCGCCTAATAGCACGTATTGATGAGGTTTGTAATACGTTCAATAGTCAAATTGCAAGGCTGAGAAACGATGTGAAAACAGTTCAACACGACATCGCCGTAGTGTCTAACGAATTAGAGGATCTGCGCCGCCAGTTACGACTCCAGGACCTGGTCATTCGCGGCCTTCCGATGTGTGAAAACGAGAACCCGAGGCATATCTTAAGGCCCAACTATGCATGGCATAAGCGCATATGTCAAAACGTCAAAAAATATCGAAAGTCAGCATTATGTCAATCAAAACATATTACCGCCTATGCCTAACATAAGCGACATAAAGTTGACGTAAAATCTGCGCTGTGAAAGTGAAAATTAATTTTGATTTATTTATTTCTCCATACATGAACAAAAATCACTTGCTCTAACAATAAGCAGCAATAAACATAACTTTATTTTTCCTAATGTTGTCATGTCACGTTCGACCCAAGTCGAATTCATTATGTTTAACGAATGTTTAACGAAAGCTGTGTTATGTCAACCGTAGCCACCTTCATAACAAGTTCTGTTTCCGAATTTGACGTATGCACTTGGCATATGCGCTTATGCCATGCATAGTTGGGCCTTTAGAATCACTTGCCTCCACCATCGGGCATGCACTGTCGCCGTTCGTGAACGTGTTCCGGCCGCATCTACGAAAGCGCCAGAACTCCCCGACTGGCAGCGCTGTGACCCCTAGCTCGTTACTGATAGTGAAATTTCCGTCGCCCAACGAGCAGCAGGAGTTCCTGAAGCTGCTGACAGAAACAGGCGCAAACGCCGTGCGGGCAATGACAGAGAGAATAGAAGTAGTGTATTCAAATGCGCACTAACGAAATGCTGTTTTACGCTACGCACACACCGCGCAAGTTGCTTTACTTTCTACTTTCTGCGCGTTGCCGCCGCGTGTGTCAAGAGATGTTTGTGTTTTGAGCAAAGCCTTCTGTATTTACAAGCCATGCACTAGAAAAATATTGAGAGCCAATTTCCCCTGAATAGGACTTCAAATCTCCAAATTACACTAACAACATAACGTGACTTCAGAGAATTGAAGTCCTATTGAGAGGAAATTTTGAGAGCCAAATTTTCTAGTGCATGGCTTGTAAATACAGAAGGCTTTGGTTTTGAGTCGTGTTTTGGTGGTGGTGGGCATATGTCTGGAGTCGTGTGTTGGTGTTGGCTGTGATAGCAAATTTGTTGAATTTTATATTTTTTAATGAAAATCTTTATTTTTCCAAATTGGGGTAATTAAATTAGCACCTAAAAAAAGACAAACCCTGTAGGATAGAAAAATTATATGTAAATCATTCAGGTTTTTCAATTTTTTTTCCAATCACGTCCACTTGTCACTTTGATTTCGTTGTTGTGTTCAAAGTCGGAGCGCGCCGCCGACACCGCAACATCATGTCAGTGAAAAGTCGCCACATACCGCGAAGCCAATGTCCGCACGGCGTTTGCGCCTGATTCTGCCAGTAGCTTGAGAAAAGCCCGGCATCACGGCACTCTCACTCTAAATAAAATGAATCTGGGTTTCTCTTGTGACAGCGTTGTTCGTTTGAGCGAAAGCCTGTCACCAAAAAACGAGGACGAGGAGCTTTTGGTCAAAATCACCAAAAAGCAGAGTTAGATCCTGATATCCAGAATACATTCTTTTCTTCCACCTCCGATGCAGTCTGTAATTCGTCTTGCTTCGTATTAAATCATTCTTCTGATGGCTTTGCATTTCGCTGCATTGCCGAGGTTGAACTTCTTTCTACATTATACTCAATAAAATCTGAGGCGGTTGGCTCTGATGACGTTCCACCTAAATTATTAAAAATCATCGCACCGTTTGTATCAAATGTGCTCACACATATCTTCAACTTCTGTCTTACGTGTTCCCAATTTCCACTAGAATGGAAGCTAGCGTAGGTGATACCTATTCCAAAAACAGTTTCCCCTTGCAACCTTCTGATTTCCGTCCAATTAGTCTTCTATGTTTCTTGTCGAAAGTATTCGAAAAAATAATCTTTAAATAATTTATTTCGCATATTGAAGAAAACTGTCTTCTCTCTAAATGGCAATCTGGCTTTAGATCTGGACACAGTTGTGAAACTGCACTACTAAAAGGCTCCTCTGATATCTATGATGCCTTGGGCACCAGTAAAGTAACTTTCATGACTTTACTCGACTTCTCGAACGCATTTGATTCAGTTGATCATGTAAAGCTCTTACAGAAATTAGGTAGTAATTTCGGTCTTGGTCCCGCTGCTGCGAAATTATTGCTAAGCTACTTATCTGGTCGTTCTCAAATCGTTAAAATCCAGGATAAATTCTCCAAGCCCAAATTTCTACGCTGTGGTGTTCCACAAGGCTCTACTCTGGGTCCCTTGCTGTTTAGCATTTATATTAATGACCTTCCTCTTGTAATTAAGAACACATTTTAATGAGCTGTCATCTAAGCTTGCCTTGATTAATTTCAACAGCTTACTTTCTGAAAATGAGTTGGATGACGACCTGACACGATTTTATGGCATACTATACGAAGTCCTGTGCAGAGGTTCTCCAGTCTCCTCTGAAAACTCTCTTTCAAAAACCCCTTGATAAAGGGTACTTCCCTACTCTTTGGAAGAATTCGTTCATAATCCCTATTCACACGAGTGGTAGCAAGAACGAAATATCGAATTATACACCAGCTGCGAAGTTGTCTGTCATTCCGAAACTCTTTGAATCGATTATCTATTCTGCAATCGCGCCTATCTGCAAGAGGTTGGTAACAACGAACCAACATGGCTTTCTTGCAGCTCGTTCCACTACCACCAATCTTCTTGAGTTCACTTCTAATGCTGTCGAGGGCTTCGTTTCCGGTTGCTAGACTGATTGTGTTTACACTGATTTTAGTAAGGCATTTGACAAGGTCTCTCACTCCATTATACATCTTAAATTAAGGAAGCAAAGCTTAGGTGAAAAAGTACTAAAAAAGCACGAAATAGACTCCAAAAATAAAAGCCGTAGGATAAAAATTGTCGGGACATTATTCATAGGAAATTGTCCAAGCTTTCCAATTTTGCAAAAAAAAATATCAGTTAACTACGTATTTTTTGGAGAAAAAGGTGGTTTTAGTTGAAATTTTAGTGAAAAAAAACCAAAGTTTTGACTTTGACGACTCATTGACGAAGTTGATAGGATAGAACCTTGATTTTGACAGTTTTAGATAGGTGGGAGTATTATGCGTACACTGATAACTTATTCATGAAAATAGGTTATATGGTTACAAAAATACAGGGTGATATGTAAAACTCTAAAAAAAACAAAACAAAACCGTTACGATTTCCCCTCCCCCACCCATACGATTTTTTGTTCGTCTATCCATAACCTATCCACAGCCGGCCGCTTTATCACTGTTCGTGATACACCCTTTATATTATAAGCAGAAGATAGGAAGAAACGATGGGAATCCCGTTTAGGCCGGCTCCACACGTTGGACAACTAGCATTGGGGCCAGAAATTTGCAGTTGGCCTGAGCATTGGGGATTGGCCGTCTCGTGTCGGAATCTGCACCAACATGCGCTGGTAACCTACGTGTGGAGCTAGTGTTATACCGGAGGTACACACTGAGGTATAGCTCAGTATACCCAAGATTTTAACCAGAAAATAGTTTGAACATAAACCAAAATGGTACTTTAGTACAGAATTTTAATTTTTATTTTATGAATCTGTCAGAATTCAAAATTTCAAATTTCACTTTTATTTTTAATAAAAATTAATAATAATTTGACAATATTTCTCACATTTCTATTCATATTTAACAGCAGCACAAAATTTTTTATTCGCTTTGCAATAATCTGACAGATAAATTACAACCAAAACAACTCACTCAGTATACTAATCATGGATAATATACAAGGAGACAAAACTCTTATGGGGAAAATGACAGGAAATGGATGGGTAGAAGAAACTAAACTTCTAGTTCATTTTTGGCCACAGATGTCACCTTTGTCCGATGTACCCCAAATGAAATTAATAAAAATTCATTGGAAACATCAAAAATTGATTAATTACGAATAATCGCATTATTATAAATTGAATTTAGAAGCTGCTAAACAGCTGTAAGCTGGTAAACGGAAAATATATTAGTAATAAACGAACTTTGCCATGAACCGGATAAATACAATCGGCCATGTTTTTTGGGGTACATTTGACTGCAGCGCCACCAATAATCAAACGAAAATTGACAACACGTAGTTTTGTCTCCTTGTATAGCCTCCATGATACTAATGCAAGTGTGGCTTCACATTTTTATATTGGGCTGTTTCACACGGGACGACGGCCAACCAACAGAAATCGTACGATATTCATCTTTTTAGAGAAGAGGGTGAGAGAGAAAGATGGGGAGGGACGATTTTCCCATCCAACTTTCTCACACGATTTTCGATACGACTTTTTGACAGCGGTGTGGTTGTTGTTGCTTTTGCTGGGAGAAGAAAAGAAATAGAAATGACTTTTATTTCACTCGGAAAGTACGCAAAAGAGAATTGAAATAAAAGCAACAACAATAAGCTAAAGCTTTTTGACGTACAGTTGGTTGGAAAAATTGGCCTGTGTGAAAGCCCGTACGACTTTTCGTCAAATTTCAAAAGGGAATGGACGATGACAGCAGATTTTGTTGGTTGGCCGTCGTCTCGTGTGAAACAGCCCATTGCAATATGACAAAACTGCAATATCTCCATCCAATTGCTATACCGCAAGTGTGTCTCCGGTATTGCATAAAAAACTACCGACTTCTATTTTATATAATTTTTGTTTAAATTTTATTTTTATATTTATATTTTATCTAATTTTATTTATCCCATTTTAAGTGATTTACTGGTGGTTTTGTCGATTGTTTATCTCTTGATAACAATAAAATAGTCTGATATATTATAAAAAGTGGCAGTTAAACCGCCGGCAAATAAAATTTCAACGAAAGTACCAAAGTTGGTTTATATCTTTAATGGATAAATATGTACTTGTAAGTGAGTGTAGTACTATTTTTAGTTTCTTTTATCCAAGTTTTGAACCGCAAAATTTTTTCTAGCACTATAAACCTTGGGTCTGAGACACCGCTGTGTTTGTATTTATAACCAGAGAGAGCTTGCAGTCCACATTTTGAAAGCGTTTTTTTGATATGGATCATGCATTGGGCAATTGTTTGCCATTGTCGATAGATGTCCCTAGGTGTATGGATGGGGCGCCATAAAGTTGTTCGTTGGTATTATTTATTATTATAGAAAAAAGGGTTAAGGCCCGTCCTCACTACGCGGACTTACAATTAGATCTCACGCGCTTTTGGCGGAAAGGCCTTTTAATTTTCTGAATCGTTAGTTTTGGATCCTAAAATAAGAAATAATCTGAAAGAAAATAATTATTTAATGGATATTCATTAATCTGTATTGAGAAAAAAATCAATTTTCATTTGAAAATCCCGAATTGTGTGGAAGTACAATATACCTTTTTAAGCACTGCCTTTTGTTCGCGCTGTTTGGCCGTACTGCCTTTGCCATTAAAAACTCTATAAGGAAAAAAAGACAAAAGCGCGTATGAGCTAAAGTCCGCGTAGTGTGGATCCCCCATTACAAGTTTCTTCGTAGCTATTTTTTTTAAAGGGATTTTTAGTTTTTAAGTTGATTTATTATTACAAATAAAACTAAGGATGTTAATTCCTCATAGTGAGATGATATCAAAATATAAAATCTGTTTGAAATTATTAAAATAAATAAAATATGCAAATTATGAATTTAAAATTAGAAACACAAACAAAATTTACACAGAAGAAGGTCTTCATTGTCTCATTTTTTTCGCAATTTGTTTTGTGTAAAATTATTGTTTTCTTGACCTTTTACTTACTTGTGTGTGTGTGTTTTCAACGTCTTTTCAGGAAGTTGTCTTTTCCCTCTTTTTTAATAATAAAAAATAACAAAAAAAAAGTAAAAAAAAATGTCTCTACCATGAGAGTAGTTGTTTGATACACAACAGGGGGAAGGATGTGTGCCCTCTCAACTGTGTCCAAAATTTTCAAATGAAGAAAACGAATTTTTTTTTAATCATTTATAATAACAGCGTGAGGATGTGAATTTAAAATTATCAAGACAAAAAAAAAGAAAGAAAAGAAATACTTTTCCTTTATATACATTACATGCATATATATGATAGAGGGTAACAAAGCTGCGATCCCCTTATTCTTCTTCAGTTCTCGTTATTTTTAAAAAGAATTGTTGAAATTCCTTTTTCCTTGTTTAAACAAAATTTGAATAAAACATGAACAGGAAAAGAAAAAATAAAACAACCTGAAGTATGTGAATCTAATAGGTGGGGGGGGGGATAATATTATTTACATACATATATCCCAAAGTAACTCTGTCTGTCTGTCTGTTATACCGGAGACAGACTAGAAACTTAATCCGGATTATGACGTCAGAATGACGTAGACCCATATAAAAGATATGGAAATAAAATGGAGGCTACGTCATTCTGACGTCATAATCCGGATTAAGGGTTCTAGTCTGTCTAGGGTATTACGCTTTCACGCCTAAACCGCTGAACCGATTTTGATGAAATAGACCAGAGATAGATTAGACCTTAGGATATAGGCTAATCGAAAAAAGGCTTGAAGGGGTTGAAATAGTGGATGAAAGTGTGTATGGGAGTCTGTTATTATTGCGTATAAAATTATTAATGCCACCCACTATTACACAGATGCGTAGTTTGTTTGACAATGCAATGTGAACATTTTGTAAAATAACAAAGACGGCGGTTTCAAGATGGTGGCCGATTTTTAGATTTGTGTTCTCCGACCCCCCGACATGGGTATCGAATGAAAGGGTATGACAGATAGAATACAATTAGCGGTGTAGCATCATTCCAAATTCAAAATGGCGGCCAACATGGCTGAAGACATATGTATATTAGACTAAAAAGTAGAAAATATAACGGATAAATGCAATCGGCCATTTAGTAAAAAAATCAAGATGGCGGTTCCAAAATAGAACCCGCTTTTTGCAATTGGCCTCGATTCCCAGATCCGGCGGATCGGACACTCCCGCCGCAACTGCGGATTTGTGATCCGCAACAATTTTTTCGCGGATTTGAAACTACAAATTTGCCTAAGCAAATCCGATATCGCGTATTTCATAATCGCGTGAGTGTCCACTCTGAATTTTTTCGGTAATTTAACCCGCATTCAATCCGCGACTGCGGTTTTGAATTCGCGACTGCGGATTTGAAAATCGCAAAATGTCAAATCCGCACTCACTTCCGATCTGCCGGATCTGGGAATCGAGGCCATTGTGTTCCCCGACCTACCCACATGGGTATCAAATGGAAGGGCATGACAGGTAGAATACAATTAGTTGTGTGGCTTCATTCCAAATTCAAAATGGCCGATTACCTTTTCTTCATAACGCTCTCTGTATGGGTATAAAATTAAACGGTAATCTGTATGACGTCATTTAAATCTAATATGGCCGCCACCACAAAGTGGCGGAAGACATATAATAGACTAAAAAGTAGAAAATAAAATGTATTTAATATATTTTATCAAATTAATATAACTAAATATATGGGTTCATTTACTTCATTTGCCTATTGTATATATATTTTAAGGCAATCGTTTTTCAGGAGTAAACTCCAGTCACGTGTCGGAGCTGACACGCACTTTCTTTTTTATAGGGAACTCTACTCTAAATTTTTATATGTATCCAAAATCAATTTTTGCAGATTTGTTATTTTTTTTCATTATACCTTTTTTCTACCGCGGACTGTGCACGCATCATCTTTTGTTTTTTAAAGGCGTTGCAACGCACGCGGGTTTTTTGCTGGTATATAATATATCCTATGTTTTTAACAAAACTTCTTGGAAAATTACTTCTCAAAAGTTTTACCTCGATTTAAATTTCCTTTTATTTTATTTTTTTTTTATTTTTTTTTTATTTATTTTTTTAATTTTATTTTAAAACAGTATGTCGTCTCTCCTCTCAAGACTTTTGTTTTAAGACTTGTAATTATCCCTTTTCTTGTTGTTACGGTGGTGGAAGAAAATATACATGGCAAAGGGGTTTTGTTGGGGGATGGGGGCTGTGGGGGGGGGGGGGTGGTCGAACAGGAATGAAAATTGTTGTTAGATACCCCCAAGAAATTTTCGTTCAAATTGCAAAGTTTTGCTGCAGCAGCATAATAAATATAAAGAGAGACAAGAAGAAGTTAAGACTTTTGTTATTTTGTATAACATTAAAAGGGTATTTAAGATATATATTTATATCTGTGCTTATAAATATGTATATAGAAGCAAAAAGGGGTTTTTAGTTTTCAAACTTCCGTTTCTGTTTTCGTTTTTGATATGGTTGCTGGCTGTTTTTGGTTTTTGTTTGTTATAAAAGTTTTAATCTCATTCTTCTTCTTAAATAGCGCCACCTACAGTTCTTGGTAGGACTCGGACCTCTTATATAATATCTCTTCGGTCCAATCCGGTTTCTATATATCTTGCCTAGTACTCGCGGCCAGCTAATTTATACGAAGTTATCGTACAATCTTCTTGTTAAAGATATCTTGGTCCTTTACAATCGGGACTAATGCGTAATTGGTGTGATTTTATTGCGGCTACAATGCTTCTATGAATGTGTCGTGTTGTCTTTTTATCTCTCGATTTTAACGATTTGACCGGTTTCGATTTTGAGCCCCTATACCTCCTCATCATTGGTGGTCAGGGGGAATAACATGTAGCATAACATGCACGTGCCGTAACTATTCTGGACTGATGGAAGTGCGATCATAGCCTTCTAGCGGTGGCCATGAGAGAGGATAGGCTAATATGATCGGACTAGTCTCTTTCAAGTAAGTTTGGCGTGAGGCTAATAACCTCACCCGGGAAAAAAACACTATTACTGCAACATGCCTCGGATACTGAAAAAAACGACGACGACCACGGCAACGAAAAAAGCAAAATGATATAAGAATTGTCTCATGGAACGTACGAATTCTGTGCAGAACTCGAACTGCACACAACATCTAGCCGATATCCTGGCAACATATAAAGCTGACATTACCGCCATTCAGGAGATGCCATGGACAGGGAATGGTGTTTTGCAAAAACCTGAATATGACGTATATTACAGCTGTCATACAAAACACCATGTGCTCGGGGTAGGTTTTATGGTCAGCAAAGGGATGAAGCCTACCATTATCGGCTTTTAAGCAATAAACGAAAGGCTATGTACCCTTCGTGTGCGAGGCAACTTTCAGAACATCAGCCTCATAATTGTTCACCCACCGACAGAAGAGTCCCCGGACGAAAAAGTAGTAGAGTAGACGAAAAAGAAGTATTTTTCGAAGTAGTTAGACGGGAACTTTATGCCTGCCCCAAGTATGATGTAAAAATCATACTGGGAGATCTGAACGCCAAAGTAGGCCGGGAGCCCGTATACAGGCAATATGTCGGCACCCTGCATGAGAACACTAATGACAATGGACAGCGAGTTATAGAGATGGCAGCAAGTAAGAATTTGGTACCAGATTTGCGCGTAAAGATATCCATAAAGCCACCTGGATATATCCTGATGGAGCGACTCGCAATCAAATAGACCATGTGTTGATAGACCGCCGCCACCTTTCGGCTCTGATGACGGTACGAACGTACCGAGGTGCCAACTTCGACTCGAATCACTATCTTGTTGGTGGTATGGTGCTCCGGGAGCGCATTACAACGCTGAAAAGCTTTGTATCCGCTGATCAGCCTCGAATCAACACAGCTGCACATCAGCGTTGGAATCAATCGATTAATTTCATCAATCAATTAATTAATCGATTAAAAATTTGATCGATTAAGTTAATCGCGACAAAATTAATCGAGATTGAAATATTAATTCGAATCGCGATTAATTTAATTAATCGTTAATCGTTAATTTGATTGATATATGACTAAGTCATATCGTGTTAGTTTTGATTAGTATGAATCCATTTAAAAGCTGGGGTGGGATTGCAGAAGTCGTTACAACTCGTTTGTTACGAGTTTTAAATGGAAATATTCAATGGAAAACTCGAAACAGATGACTTGAAACGTGTAATGTCACCCCAGATTAAATTTAGTTAGCTTAAAAAATAATAAAATGAAACACCAAAACAAAAATATGGCCAAAAAGATAAGAAGATCTATTTACCATATATTTTTTTTGACTATATAATATTTGTTATTATGTTAAGGAGTGCTGTGCGTTCTAAAGGGCGCGTAAGCAAACGTAAATAGAAAAACCGTGCACTAGGCTCCGTATACCCTTGGCACGGCACTGATGTTCGACAACATAACTGCGGTCCCATTTAGTCTTGCACAGAAGTTTTAGTAAGACAGAGGCATACTGCAACAAGTGGTATTAGCAAAACAATACACTGTAAAAGGTGTAACGCACTGAAGTGTGTTTTTTAACACACAAAATGTGTTATTTAACGCACCAAAGTGTGTTATTCAACCCACGTAAGTGTGTTGTCAAGAAAAAGTGTGTTGTTTTAACACACTTTATCTTGCAATTGACACGCTCTTCCGTGTTAAAATTATAACACACTTTTTGGTGTGTTAAAAATAAGTCGTGAGTTATGACCTGAAATCTAAACAACACACTTAAATGTGTTGAAACAACACACTTAAAATTTATTAACACACTTTTGGAGTAACAACACACTTTTGAGCTATGAAAATACAACACACTTTTTGGTGTGTAGAATAATTTTAGTAGAGGGAAATTAAACAAAAAAAAGCAAATTTATGATGTAGTTGGGAAGTTGGATTTTTACTTTACATATCTTAAGATAAAGCGAAAAAAAAATTTCTGCAAAATCGGGCCTGTGCTGCAATAAAATAAAATAATTTTTAATTTTAAATTGAAATTTTTTATTTTTTTCAATTTCCTAAAATGGGCATTGTAAATAAAGTAACGAAGTACTGCGTATGCTCACAAGAAAGTACATAAAAAAACTTACAATTTAAAAAAAAAATTACCTTACGATGATTTGGCATAAAGTGACGCCAATTTTCATGTTTTTCGAAAAGTGCCAATTGTTCCCGTAAAACACTAATTTTTTTTTGTCACGCATTCATAGCATCAAAATACACATTTTCTCCAATTTTTATGAAAATCCGACTATTTTCCCGTTATTTATTGCATTTTTAGTAAAAAAAAATTCATACATTTTGGTTTTTTGAGGTTAGGATTCCTTTTAAAGTATTTATATCAAATCAGTGCGATAGTCTGTTCAGTCACGAGTACTTTTCAATTTTTTTTTATTTTTCTACGACCAACAGAACTGGAAAAATTAAAAAAATAGTGTAGCAACGCACTCAAAATGCATAAAAAATCCACATTTATGCAATTTTCTCGTGCAGCACAGGCCCGATTTTGCAGAAATTATTTTTTTCGTTTTATCTTAACATATGTAAAGTAAAAAAGGAAAATCCAACTTCCCAACTATATATCACTATCATATGACAATGTGTTAAAATCAAATCGCAAATATCAATTAAAGACTTATTCTGATTGTGAGCAATAGTTTTTGTTGAAAATAGATTTACCCTGCAGATTTCTAACGCTATAATTAAGAGAAAAATCGTAGGAATTATATGAACATGTTTTGGCTAATTTCGGTCGAACCTGGACAAAAAGGCTGGAAACTTACATACATTTTATGGGAATGGGGTTGTAGGCAACTCTTCGCGAATAAATAAGGCTTTTCAAAATAACTCGAGGACTATTTTGGTCCTTGTTCAAACCTTTTTTTCGGGAACAGCTGTTTTTAAATTTTTTCCATTTACGCATAGATGTGTAGATAGGCCACAATTTAAGCCCTAGGACAAGTTTCTACGATAATTACAGTTCCTGCTTATGAAAAATTTCCATATTTCACGGTTTTTAATTTTTTTTTAAAAAAGTTGTTGACCGATTTCAATTGTCCAAAACTCAGTTTTAAGCGCTATTACATACGATTTTATGTTTTGAAGATAAAGTGGAAATTGAAATAGAAAATTCGTGCGCAAAGCAAGTGATTACGATACTTTTGCGTCCCATTTCGTATGGAACCGAATTTATCCGCCAGCATCCTCAAATATGCTTTAATATATGGGACATGAAATGTTAGGTCAAATAAATCATTAAAAAAATGCAAGCTTGACAACATTTTTTCAGGCTCTGAAAAACTCAGAAAAATCAAATTACGAAAAAATTAAATTAGTTTTTAGTTATCTCAGTTTTAGTTAAATTTTATTTAGTTTTCTTACATTTTCTTAAAATCAAATTTTGAGCTTTAAGAAATTGCACACATTGCAAATCTCAGATTTTTGAAGTGTGTTATTTTAACACGCTTTAGTGTGTTATTGTGACGCCAACCATTTGATTTATATTGTAGTCACTATTTACACGCTTTAAAGTGACTACAATGTTAATCAAATGGGTGACGTCACAATGCACACTAATAGCATGTACACACCGACTTGGTTACCACTATTGAGATGGTTTCAAGCCTTAACCGTAATAATATAGATGGCTTGTGCTTAGTTTGTCATACATTTTCAAACCAAGCAAGTACTGCAAACCAAGAAAAATTTCTATGGTTAACTCGTTAACCACGATAATTAACTGGCATGAGGGCCATCTATCAATGGAAATTTACAACAATCTCTAAAAATTGGTTGTCAAAAGCCACGTTGACATCATATAATTAAATTAATTTCTCGCTGAAATTAAAATGAGCAAAATATTACACAAGAATTTTACTCTTTTGTAATGGCAAATAGCTCTCCAAATATGTTGCTTTCTTTTTTCCCTCAGATAATTACTTTTCCTTGAGTAATAGTCATCCATAATTAAAAACAAAGCTAAATTATTTTGTAATAACAAAGAATTGACATCCATATTTAATAATTGAAATGACAGCAATAACCAATCCAGTTGGTGTGTACAGTTGTTAGTTTTGAAATAGTCTGAAACCATATAAAACGATAACCAAGTCGGTGTGTACATGCTATAAAGCGTGTTAAAATAACACACTTCCAAAACCTGAGATTTGCAGTGAGAAAAAGCAAAACTAGCAATTATCCTAATGACCATAAATCGTGCCATTAGCATACTCAATAGGCCGGTTTTCGTTCGATTACAGAAGATAAGCAGCATTGGACGTGGTTAGTTCTTAGTCCGGGGACCACTTGGAAAATCGACACTCGGGCTTGGAAAGATGAAAAAGCAATTGCAAAAGGCGAACAAAAATGAAAGCTTATCGAACCCTACAAATGTCACAGGCCGCCATGAATTCTATTTTAAAAAGCTTTTTTCTACTGCGTTGTTCCAACACGCTTAGGTGTGTTGTTTTACACACTTTACGGAAACAACACGCTTTAAAGTGGATTAAAAATGACTACAAGAAAACAACACACTTAGGTGTGTTGTTTCAACACACTTTACATTTGCAGTATACCCAAGATAAAATCTGAGTATAATAAAGCCATTGTACGAATTTCTTCAGAATACGCACGAATTCGTACAAAGTCTGATGCAGTGTTCGAGCAGCCTAATGAGACCACATAGCAATGACAGCATACTGTGTTGTCTCATTCACTCACACTGTGTGCACTGCAAATGTAAAGTGTGTTGAAATAACACACCTAAGTGTGTTGTTTTCTTGTAGTCATTTTTAATCCACTTTAAAGTGTGTTGTTTCCGTAAAGTGTGTTAAACAACACACCTAAGTGTGTTGAAACAACGCAGTAGAAAAAAGCTTTTTAAAATAGAATTCATGGCAAATCCATTCATGTAACATTTGAAGGGTTCGATAAGATTTTATTTTTGTTCGCCGAGTGTCGTTTTTCCAAGTGGTCCCCGGACTAAGAACTAACCACGTCCAATGCTGCTTATCTTCCATAATCGAACGAGAACCGCCCTATTGAGTATGCTAATGGCACGATTTATGGTCATTATAATAATTGCTAGTTTTGCTTTTTCTCACTGCAAATCTAAGCTTTTGGAAGTGTGTTATTTTAACACGCTTCAGTGTGTTATTGTGACGTCACCCATTTGATTAACATTGTAGTCACTTTAAAGCGTGTAAATAGTGACTACAATATACATAAATGAAATAGGTGACGTCACAATAACACACTAAAGCGTGTTAAAATAACACACTTCAAAAATCTGAGATTTGCAGTGTGTACAATTTCTTAAAGCTCAAAATTTGATTTTAAGAAAATGTAAGACAACTAAATAAAATTTAACTAAAACTGAGATAACTAAAAACTAATTTAATTTTTTCGTAATGTGATTTTTCTGAGATTATCAGAGTCTGAAAAAATGTTGATTTATTTGACCTAACATTTCATGTTCCATATATTAAAGCAAATTTGAGGATGCTGCCGGATAAATTCGGTTCCTTACGAAATGGGACGCAAAAGTATCGTAATCATCATTTACTTTTTATTTCAATTTCCACTTTATCTTCAGGAACTATGTTAAGTCCAGCGGGAAAGTATTCATATGTTAAAATTAATTTAGCGTGCGAGTTTTTAACACTATAATTAAGAGAAAAATAGTAGAAGTTGAATATGTTTTATAAAAATTCGCTCCGGAGAGGTGCGAAAAAATAATAGTAGCGAAAACTAGCTTTTTCACGTTAAGGGTGCGAATTTCTTTTGCGGGCAACATAAAGTCGTATGTAATAGCGCTTAAAAATGAGTTTTGGACAATTGAAACCGGTCAACAACTTTTTTCGTAAAAAATCTACAATTCATCGAAAAATAAGAAGAACTGTTTGCTTGACATTTCTCTTAATTATAGCGTTAGAAATCTGCAGTGTAAATCTACTTTAAACAAAAACTATCGTTCACAATCTGAATAAGTCTGTAATTGAAATTTGCGATTTGATTTTTCTACATGATTTGACTTTATTTAAAGGTATGAGTAAAACATAATGTTCCATTAGTGTATCACAAGCGGATTGAATTTTATGGTTAAAAAGTATAATAAGTTACAATAAAAACAATTATAAGAGTTTTCATAATTATCCAATTATAGTATTTATTCATTTCTGTTTTCATCTCCTCATCAAACAAACCTATCTTAATAGTAGAGGGAAATTCTCATATGATAGTGATGTAGTTGGGAAGTTAGATATTTTATTTTTCTTTTTCTTTACATTATGTTAAGATGAAGCGAAAAATAAAATATCTGCAAAATCGGGCCTATGCTGCACGAGAAAATTGCATAAATGTGGATTTTTGATGCATTTTGAGTGCGTTGCTACACTATTCTTTTAATTTTCCCAGTTCTGTTGGTCGTAGAAAAATAAAAAAAAATTGAAAAATACTCGAGAATGAATAGACTATCAAGCTCATGCAGTATAAATACTTTAAAAATGAATCCTGACCGCAAAAAACCAAAATGTATGAATTTTTTTTTTACTAAAAATGCAATAAATAACGGGAAAATATTCGGAGAAAATGTGTATTTTGATGCTATGAATACGTGGTTGAAATTTCAAAAAAAATAGTTTTGTACGGGAACAATTGGCACTTTTCGAAAAACATTAAAATTGCCGTCATTTTATGCCAAATCATTGTAGGGTAAATTTTTTTTTAATTTTAGTTTTTTTATGTACTTTTTTGTGAGCATACGCAATACTTCGTTACTTTATTTAAAATGCCCATTTTAGGAATTTGAAAAAAATAAAAAATTTCAATTAAACATTGAAAATTAAAAATTATTTTATTTTATTGCTCGGCCCGGTTTTGCAGAAATTTTTTTTCGCTTTATCTTAAGATATGTATAGAAAAAAAAAGAAAAAATCCAACTTCCCAACTATATCATAAATTTTCTTTTTTACTAAAATTATTCTACACACCAAAAAGTGTGTTGTATTTTCATAGTTCAAAAGTGTGTTGTTACTTCAAAAGTGTGTTAATAAATGTTAAGCGTGTTGTTTCAACACATTTCAGTGTGTTGTTTAGATTTCAGGTCATAATTCACGACTTATTTTTAACACACCAAAAAGTGTGTTATAATTTTAACACAGAAGAGCGTGTCAATTTCAAGATATAGTGTGTTAAAACAACACACTTTTTCACAATTCACACAATTAGGTGTGTTGAATAACACACTTTGATCCGTTAAACAACAAATTTGGTGTGTTAAAAAACACACTTCAGTGTGTTACACCTTTTACAGTGTGAGGACACACTATTCCAAATATGCTTATCTCTTACTTGAACGTATTGTACTTTACGTAAACAAGGAAGAATCGTGCACTTCCGTGGGTTCTCGTCGATGTTGGATGGCTTTTTCATTTGCGTATTATTTCGTGCGTTCGGAGGTTAGTAAATTAAAAATACATATGTTGTGTACACACGTCGTAGTTACTATGCTAGTAATTTTCTCATTCCACGTAAAGTTAAAGTTACTAAGTTGAGTCAATTCAAAAAGCCAACATTGCAGTAACATTGCAACATAAAAACTTGTCATGTGTTCAAAAAGTCAACACGAAAAAGTGTAGAATTCATTTTGTCAACAAGCTGAGCAGTGTTATCGTAACATTCGTGTAATGTCGCAACATATTTGTTTATACTGGCAGAACATAACCCTTTGCGTTTTTTTCTTAATAACCCAATCTTCAGTGTATTAGATACACTTTTTTGGGAATTTTCAGAAATTAACATTAATTATTACGTTTTTCAAACTCATAATTTCTCCACTTATAAACAAAATAAACCAAAATGTCATCAAAAATTTCGTAAAAGTAATCATGTGTGCAACACTGCTTAAACAGCGAAAAATGTCCTCCTAACTGTCCTCCTTTTCGATAATTTAAAACTAATCTGTTAATCTCTGTATTCAGAGATGTGTGCGTCATGTGACAGTATAGTTCAGATAGAAGCGATTATGTGGGTGTTTAGACGGTTAGCTCGCGCGACCTTTCAACACGAAATTTCTAGGCGCGGAGATGGTTAGGGGTTTTTTTTATAAGCTTAGGTGTCACCCTTTTTACTACCAGTCGTTCGTGTCGTACATCATGTCGTAACGTTATGGTGCAATGTTTAGTAGTAAGCTTCGCTCGAAGGATAGGGAGAAAGATAGGATAGATTACAGGGAGTCGGGTGGGTGTTGGAGGAGATGGCGGTGCACCTTGCGTTTGGGCTCTTGGGTGTTATACAACTCATACGAGTTCGGGAATGCTGACTGTGGTAGGTTGTTCCACAGTCGAGTTGTTCGAGTAATTTCTAAACCGAAGTGTGCGCGAAGATGAGGGCTGTAAACTGTGAGAGTGAGCCGAGTAGTACAGGAAATGTAGATAAAACCGCGAAAAGAATTACATCAGTCTTGATTTTTTGCCCATCGGTAGAAAGCAACTCAAAGAACATAATTTGAGTACATCGACCGCCCCCTCCCTTGGACTGGCTCAGAAACTCAAAAAGTTTTTGGATTGCGTTTTTCTCTGAAACTATGGGTTTTAGAAAAAAGTTTATTTGACAATAATTAATGTCATTGAGGTGATGTCGTACGATTCGAAATACGGAAGGTAGGTGACGCTGAAGTTTTTCAAATTGTGTTTTTTCGGTTTTTCGTGTATAAAAAATTATTGTACAACTAAAGTGTAAATTAAAAAGTTGTTCCTCTCAAAAAAGCCTACAAAATTTATATAAAAATTTTTTTTGTCAGACTTACCGTTTTTGAGTTATAGCTGGCTGAGTTGTAAAAATTGTATTAGATTGCACGAAGGTACGGTGCATTGTGCATGAATAGTGTAAAAAGGCATTTTTCAGTAATTAATTACTAATTTTACTAATTGTGTTTTTTTCTCACGTCACTCCTTTTTAGTAGTAATTGATAATTATAGTAAGAATAATAAAAATTTGGTTGAAAAATTAATAATATTAAGTGAAATAATTTATACTACAAAAATTAATGACAACAAAATTATTTTTAACATAATTCATTATATTTACAATTTCAAATTTTAATATTAATATTTTAAATACTAATTCTGCAGCACAAAGAAACAACTTTATTTTTAAAAAAGCTAAATTTAAAAGATGAATGTTACGATAAACAGTTGAAATTGACTTGCAATAGATCAGGATTGACTTTCCAATTTTTAGTCAAAATTGAAGTTTACTAACTCTTACTTAGAGCCACAGAATTACATAGTTTGTACATTAGGATATTATTTATTTGTATACATTTTTTTTCATTTTTTTATACTATTTTTATACATTCTTCAATGATGTTACATTTAAGAAGGAACTTTTTATACATATATAAGGTTGATTGTGAGGTTTAGAAAAAGATTGTTAACGTTGACTTTTGTTATGTTTCTCCGTCACACCGTGCCTTTTTCTTCTGTGGTTAGTCCTCCGGAGATTCACTTCTAACATAACTGGAAATTCTTTCGGTTGATACTTCGTCTCCTTTTTCCGTCGTTTCGTGGTCCATGTTAGTTGACCTTGCTGGCCAGTATACGACTTGGGAAGGAAAGTCCAAATCAATGTCGGCAAAAGACTCCTCTTCATCGACCTTTGGTGCGTTGCTGCAATTTTCCCCGCAACAATGTTTGCAAGCAACGGAACATGGTAGACCTGCCTTTCTGCACCCACATGCAGTACCGCAATTGTTCATTTTACACGCGCAGACGACAAGTTTCATGAGTTCCTCCGGTGCTGGGTCTAACGGCGTCGTTATTGGTTCTAGTCCTTGCGATTTTTTCTTCCAGCCCCAATCCGTCGGTAGCAGCAAATTTTCTAACCAGCTTTGCACTTGATGATAAACTCTTAAACTGTGATAGTCAACAAACTGAAAAATGTACCTTTCTTAAGAATTAGGCAGCTGTTTGAAACCGGTTTTGTATCGGAATTACCGACCCTGCGAGGGACAGTAACAATAGAACCGCCAGGTATACGGCGTTATGTTTGTTGCGTTGTAACTCTGAAACGGTAAGTCTGACAAAAAAAAATTTTATATAAATTTTGTAGGCTTTTTTGAGAGGAACAACTTTTTCATTTACACTTTAGTTGTACAATAATTTTTTATACACGAAAAACCGAAAAAACACAATTTGAAAAACTTCAGCGCCACCTATCTTCCGTATTTCGAATCGTACGACATCACCTCAATGACATTAATTGTAGGGGGGAATGCCCTCTACATTTTTTGTCAAATAAACTTTTCTCTAAAACCTATAGTTTCAGAGAAAAACGCAATCCAAAAACTTTTTGAGTTTCTGAGCCAGTCCAAGGGAGGGGGCGGTCGATGTACTCAAATTATGTTCTTTGAGTTGCTTTCTACCGATGGGCAAAAAATCAAGACTGATGTAATTCTTTTCGAAATCTTATACGATTTTGTCTACATTTCCTGTACTAGAGCGGGCAAGTCTTGTATTGCGGGAGAAATGTTGCCGTGGAGGCATGAGGTTACTTATTTGGGTGGAAGGAAAATACGATTCGATTTCAAGGCGACTAACTTTCACTCTTTCTGATCAGCTGACTGTTTCATTTTGTATAACCTTAGTGCTCCATTTAATTTGTGTTTCAGGCGCAATGGTGAGCACACCTGTTTTTTATTAGGAAGGACAACTTTTCGGCATTTGTTCTCTAGGATGGTCCAAAAATAACAATATTTAAAATAAAAGCAATACATTAAAAAAACTACTGTACATTTCAAGTTAATGAGTTTTGATTACGTATAACATGTAAACTATTGAGTTTAGCAAAATCATTATAAGGACTTTTTTTAGAGCATATGATTATTTGTTATGAAGTTTTCGTAAAACATTTTTTAGAAGAGCTATGCACGCGGAGTTTTCTCTATCTTAATCTTATAGGAGATCGAAAAGTTTGATGAAGCACCTCTCCTTGCACGAGCTTTTCTTTTTACCCTCATTCTAACAATTTTTCGAGTGTCACTTAAAAAAATATTGCCCCACACTAGTTCTCGTTCCACCTGTCATAAAAAAGACTGAGCTCAAAGCGAAACGTTCGCTTTGAGGCACCACAAAAGGAGCGACAAAGTGAACCGTCTAAACAGGAACTAGGAAACGCATGCCCAGGGTATAGGAGAACTTCACGTGCCTACCTCTAACGGAAATATGAAATTAGGCTCCGGAATTTCCAATATATTGGTGTATTTTTGTTTGCATTAATAAAATGTTTCATTTTTTTACGCTGTTCCTTTTTCTTAAATTTTTTCGTCTGCCTTTTCATTGTAAAAAAATTGGTCACCTTAACTAAACGACAGAACGAAATTGACAATGGGAATCAAACATCTTCGACCCAAAACACTAGGAAAAATCTGCCAAGTGAATCTTGTTCGTCATCTTCTGTTTTATTTGACGTCCTTCTTCAAACTAGTTTCTGAGAAATTTTCTGACAATATCCTTGCTGCAATATGTATGAACAGTGCCGGATTTACCTATGACGGGGCCCCAAGCAACCTCAGGTTTTCGGGGCCCTCATTCTAAAATTAACACCCCCCCGCGCCCAAATATTTTAAAATAATAAATAACTAGTTAATTTTGCAAAATCAATATATTATTCAGTTGACTTATAATTTACTAACTAAATTACAACTTTTTCCTACTTTTCTCAGTCGCAAATTGATGAATGGCATCATCAAAGTCAAGGTTTTGAAGCTTGTCTTTTTCGATAAACAGTAAGCCTAAATCACTTACTTTTTCTTGGCACATCGATGAGCGTAAGTAATTTTTGACGCGTTTCAATGCGCTGAACGATCTCTCCCCTGTACTATTAGTTATCGGTGTAAGGAATAGCCTGATGAGCCATTTAACATTTGGAAACGCTGAAAACAATTCATCCTTGAAAATGATTTGGTACAATTCAACAAATGTTTTACGAGGCTCGTTTACGTATACGAATATTTTGAATTTCAGTCACAATGTTCATGTTGACATCATTTCTGCCGTGCAAAGGACAAGTGACCTATATGCATTGTAGGTCAAAATGGCTTTGTATGCATTTTTTGATATAAAATATTCATATTTATCCTTAAAAAAATTTCAGACTTATTGTACCTACTTTTTAATTAAAAGTTATCACTTTGAACATTTCCTTTATTTGCTTCGGTTTCATGTATTTTGAAAACTTTGAACGCGTTTTTCTGGAAACGATCTTTTTGCCGATAGGTCTTTTCCCCAGATTTGGATAGTCTTCTATCAGTCTTTCTAAGCTCTCTGTGATTTCCTCCTTCGGCGCATTTAAATTGACAAGAAAAGAGAATTTAGCCGCGATATCAGTGTATGCCGTAGCACGTTGTCGCAAGTTGGTTGTCAAAGAATCGATCATCGGAAGAAACGATTTTATCCGAACCTATCACGCGGAGACAAATTTTCAAGCGCATCTGGAGCAGGCCCGTCGTTACATTGTGTCTTTCTGCGTCTTGTTCTTTGCGTGCTCGCTTTATAATAAGAACCAGGAACAAGCTCCTTCGCTTTGGCTTCGATATCCGAATAGTCATCACGATAATTCTCGACGAACGTAATTAACGCAGTGTACAAGTTCGCTCTGTTTCAAGAGAAATCGACGGATTTTGTAAAGTAGCTGAATACTTTTTCAAATTCGTGAAGGACTGATCCCCAAAAAATCATCATGAAAATGAATTCAAGATTCTCCATACTCTTTACTAAACTTAATGCTTGGTTTCGAGTATCACCGTGGAGATAACGATCATCTGCGATCTTTTGTAAAGTATCAGCTATTTTATCATAGTTCGTCGAAACGGCTGACACAGTTTACATGGATTTTTTCATTTTGCATTTTTTATTTTTTTTTTCAATTTTCCGAACGTATTTTCAATTTTTTTCAATATTTGGGGCCCCTGTCCAAGTGGGGCCCCAAGCAATTGTTTGCCTTGCTTCCTGGTAAATCCGCCACTGTGTATGAAGTGTTCATCACAAAAGAAAACAGTAATTAAAGGATATGGACAGTAACACTTCCCTTTAACAAGATAAAAATTCCGAAATTTTGTAGTCTTTTTGATACGGACGAGAAACAATTAATCGTAATCTTGATTAGCGATTGGCGATTAAATTAAATTAATCGTCAATCGGCGATTAACGATTGAAAATATTAATCTTTAATCGTTAATCGCGATTAACTTTTTAATCGTTAATTTTTAATCACTAATCGGATTAAGTTTTTGGTATGCTGCACTATGCAACGAAATGGCCAGAAACAGCTACGGTCATGCGTTAGAACTTGCGCTCAGAAGAGTAAGTCCTGGGGATGAGATGCCGGGCGTCGCACAGTGGGATAAAATCGGAAAAAGCTGGCCATTTGCCGAAAATCTAAAGTTCTTGGTTGCCGCTGCAATCTGTCCCTACCGTTTCTAGGAACCCCAAAGTACAAAGAAAACCGGGTTTCAAGTGTTAGATGCCGCGCAGCATTCCATAGGGCAATTAGGAAGTTGACCGTGGAAGGGAACACGTCGCTAACGTGAATACACGTGGTTCTGAATAGGAAAGTTATGCTGTGTGCATTTCGAGATAACCCCTAAACCTTGAATTCGTGAGGTAAATAGCTGCTACAACCTGCAACCCCGTTGTTTACATTAATTTGTTTATAAACATGCATATATGAACGATAATGTACGTAACTAAAAAAATTGATTTTATCTTAATAAATGTTGATGAAAATGGTGACATGCGGGTTTTTGGGGTCGCTGAAGTCGAATCTGACAATATTTTTTTGAAAAACAAAATGGCGGATCCAATATGGCGGCCAAAAATGTCAAAAGCCAATAAATGTTTGCCAAAATCGTCACTGGGGAGTTTTCGTTGTCGCTATTTACAAATCATATTATCGATTAAAAGAGTGAATTGAATGTATAACCTAAATTAAAAAATTCAAGAATAAATATTTCATTTTTTTGAAAATCAATGTATATCAAAAATGGATAATTTTCAAATTAATTCTGTAATGAGTATCTAATATAATATTAATTTTTTTTCAAAAATGAGCAGAAATAATTCGAATTCAGCGACCCCAAAAACCCCCGAGTAACGATTGTGGTGAATATTTATCAACTTTTAAAATTTCTTGGCCGCCATATTGAATCCGCCATTTTGTTTTCAGAAAAAATATTGTCAGATTCGTAATCAGCGACCCCAAAAACCCCCGAGTAACGATTGTGGTAAATATTTATCGACTTTTGACATTTTTGGCCGCCATATTGAATCCGCCATTTTGTTTTTCGAAAAAATATTGTCAGATTTGAATTCAGCGGCCCCAAAAACCCCCGAGTAACGATTTTTGAGACGATTTTTTAATATTCAGCCGAATTATATTCTTATGACCATCTTTTTCGATTTTTATCCCACTGTGCGTCGGCGAGAGCTGGACCCGCTTTAAAAATACTGTATTAGTACTGCTGATTCCATCTTAGGCAGGAGATCGAAACGACTGGTTCGATAATGAATGCAAGCTGGCAATGGAACGTAAGAATGATGCGTACCGAGCAATGCAGCAGTCTCAGAGAACACGAGCACGCGAAGAGAAATATGAAGAGCTTAGAAAAGAAGCAAAGAGAATTCACAGACGAAAAAAGGAAGCCTGGGAGAAAAATCTCGTTTGTGAACTATAACAGTACAGAGAGCGACGGCCGCACCAGGCGCGGGAGTTCTACCGACGAGTTGGCGGTATGACGCAATTCACACCACGTTGCACAAACTGCAAGGACAAAGAAGGGAATCTGATCACCGATCCTAAAGGCACCTTGGAGCGATGGGAAGAGCACTTTCATGAATTGCTAAATGGCGAGCTAACTGAGGATTTGGAGGCTCCACCAATATCTGACGATAACGCTATGCTGTCACGACCAAGCTTAGCAGAAGTTAGCAGCAGCCATCACCCGGCTCAAAAACAACTACATCGGAATCCCTGCGGAGCTGGTTGGGAGGGCCTATATTGCACCAAGCGATTCATGAATTATTTGTGCAAGTATGGGAGCAGGAAGCGATGCCAGAAGACTGGAGAAAAGGCATCCTCTGCCCAGTACATAAAAAAGGAGATGTCACAACGTGCAGCAATTTTCGTGGTATAACGTTGTTGAGTACCGCGAATAAGATATTCTCCGCCATCCTACAAAACAGGATAGCCCCATACGCTAGAAACATCGTAGGCCAATACCAGTGAGGCTTCAGCCCAGGCAAATCAACAACCGATCATATTTTCACCTTGAGGCGGCGGCGATGGAAAAATGTCTAGAGTTTCAAAACTCAATCCAACACCCCTTCATAGACTTTAACGCCGCCTATGATAGCATAGCCAGAGTAGAACTCTACAAAGCCATGAGAGAATTCGACATCCCTAAACAAGCTGACAAGACTATGGCCCCTGTGCTGAAAGTCGACTCGTCACGACACGACGAGTCGCTTGAGTTGAAGAAAGTGACGTTTCAGTCGAATTACAACTTTCAGCACGAGGGCCTAGAGCGGAAATGCTAAGTTGAGTTTATGCCCCTGTACTGAGAGTCGCGATTCGACTGAAACGACGCTTTATTCAACTCAAACGACTCGTCGTGTCGTGACGACTCGACTTTCAGCACAGGGGCATATGTAGGTTGACCATGACCAATGTGACAAGCCAAGTAAAGATATCCGGAACACTTTCCAGACCAATCAACATCTATAATGGACTCCGACAAGGAGACGGTCTGGCCTGCCTCCTTTTCAACCTGGCGTTGGAGAAAGTGATCCGAGATTCGAGCGTGACGTCAAGGGGCACAATCCTCCACAAGTTCACCCAATTACTGGGTTACGCAGACGACATTGACATCATTGGAAGAACATTAACAAATGTACAAGAAGCTTTCACCCAGATTGAGCGGGCAGCAGGAAATCTGGGACTGCACATCAACGAAAGCCTACTATAGTCTGTCAAGGCTCTTCAACTCCAAGCATATAACCATAACGTCTAAACTTTTACTATATAAGACGATGGTCTTGCAGGTCCTCACATATGCATCCGAAACGTAGGTGCTAAGCAAAAAGAACTCTAACCTCTTGGCAATGTTCGAGAGGAAAATACTTCGGAGGATTGTTGGCCCCTTATGCGAGGAAGGACGATTCCAGAAACTCTACAATGACGAGCTCTTCGAGCGCTATCGCGACATACATGTTGTGAAGAAAATAAAGCTCGGTAGACTCCGGTGGGCAGGACATCTAGCTCGTATGAATGAAGATGTGCCTGCTCGGAAAGTTCTCTGCGGTAAGACCTACGGGGCGCGACAGCGAGGGAGACCCAACCTCCGCTGGAAGGATGGCGTAGACCAGGACACTCAGAGCATAGGGATGCTTATTTGGATGACATCCGCTCATAATCGGGACCGGTGGAGAGAAGAGTTGTGAGAGGCCAGGACCGGATCCCGCTTGTATGACCGTTAAAGAAGAAGAAGTATCTTGCTTTATCTCCCTTTGACTCGTTTTTATCTCCCTTTATCTCCTTTTATCTCCCTTTATCTCCTTTTATCTCCTTTTATCTCCCTTTGTATACGCTTTATATTAGCTTCACCAAATCTTGCAACTTGATTTTGATCCACTTCCATAAAACCGATCAACTTCAAATTTTGCACTATATATTGTATAGTTTGCGTGACAATGCAATCTGGCCATTTTGTAAAAAAAATCAAGATGGCGGTTCCAAAATGGCGGCCGAATTTTGCCCGACATGGGTATCAAACGAAAGGGTATGACAAATAGAACACAATTAGCTGTGTGGCGTTATTACAACTTCAAAATGGCGGCCAACACAAACTGGCGGTTTACAATTTTTCTTTACAACGCCCTCGGTATAGGGGTATCAAATGAAAGTGTATGACGAGTATAGTACAGTAAGCTGTGTCACGTCATTTTAAATCTCTTTTTATACGCTTTATATTAGCTTGACCTGTATGTTGTATGTTGTATGTTGTATGTTGTATGTTGTATGTTTCATGTAAACAAATCTTGCAACTTGATTTTGACCCACTTCCAGGTAACGGATCAACTTGAAATTTTGCACATATGTATAGTTTGCGTGACAATGCAATCTGACCATTTTGTAAAAAAATCAAGATGGCGGTTCCAAGATGGCGGCCGAATTTTGCAATTTTACTCCTCGACCCCCGACATGGGTATCAAATGAAAGAGTATTACAAGTAGAATACAATTGGCTATGTGGCGTTATACAAAATTCAAAATGGCGGCCAACAAAAAATGGCGGACTACCTTTTTCTTTACAACCCACCCGATATGGGTATCAAATGAAAGGAAATGACAAGAAGAATTCTATTAGCTCTGTGGCGTCATTCAAAATTTAAAATGGCCGTCAACACAAAATGGCGGACTACCTTTTTCTTTACAACACCCTCGGTATGGGTATCAAATGAAAGGGTCTGACAATTAGAATACAGAACTGTGTGGTGTGATTCCAAATTCAAAATGGCGGTTCACACAAAATGGCGCTTTACCTTTTTCTTTACAACGCCCTCGGCATGGGTATCAAATGAAAGCGTACGATGAGTATAGTACAGTAAACTGTGTGACGTCATTTTAAATCCAATATGGCGGTCTCTAAAAAATGACGATACTAAAAAATAGAAAATAAAAAATATATAGTTTAAAAAACTAAAAAATACGATTTGATTTTAAAATGAACTAAAAAGTTAAAAATAATTTTGAATGTAAAGTTTTTATTGCTCCAGCCAGAATATGGAAACAACCAACCTTTCGAAATGTAAAAAATCGTGGGCCGCTAGCGAAAATGTCCGGTGTTAATAAATATAGGAAGAGAGTCCCACGCTGTTTTACATTTCGAAAGGTAGGTTGTCTCCATATTCTGGCTGGAGCAATAGAAACTTTACATTCAAAATTATTTTTTACTTTTTAGTTCATTTTAAAATCAAAGCGTATTTTATAGTTTTTTAAACTATATATATTTTTTTTTATTTAAGAGAGAAATTTTATCTCTTGCTACTTTATGAAAGTTGGGATTAAAAGAGTTTCCTGTACTAAAAAAATTTCAATCTTTGTTCCTATGGTATTTTATTCAAAAATCTTCGCCCATCTCTTTTCAATCTCAGAGATTGTATCTCGACTGGCATATGTCGTAAAAACTCAAGTTATTAATAAATAATGGGATAAAAAACAAATAAAAAAAAACAAACAAATTAAAAATAAAAACGGATCATGACGATTAACTTTTATTAAAAAAAAACAAAAAAAAAATTGGTGTACTCAAAATCACTTCCGATTCTCCATCGATGGCTTTTTTTTTGTTTAAATAAAATAACAACATGAAAAACGAAATGCGGGGATCGCACACGTAGGGATTAAAGCGGAGCACAGTTTTTATCCATTTTGTCTTTATATTCTCAAACTCTTCTTAATCCCTTCGGATGATTACACACAAACAAAACAGAACACGATCGTGTCTCCTATGCGCGCATTGCAAGAAAAGACTGGCTTATTTTTGTTTCTTTTTTGTTTTATTAAACCTTCTTCCGTACTTTGTTTCTCGTCTTTCTTTTTTTTTCATTATTTATTTCCCTTTTGATCTTCGCATAAAGCACTTTAAAGATGACATAATCACAAGGAGTTTCTTGTATCTGCTCTCGTCCTCATCGGCGATCGGATGCATGCCACATTCCCGCCGGTGTGTGTGTGCGTGTGTATTTTTTTTTATTTCAAGGTGCGCGCACTCGTTTCATTTCATATTTTTTAATTTTGTTTTTTTTTTGGCTTGGTGCTGTTCGATACCTTTAATGACTCACTTTAAATTGATTCTGGACATTCTACATCATCTCATAATGGGACCATATATATATAATATTTTTTTTAATTTTACTTAATATCTTCGAAGGGTGTTTTTTTATCTAATTTTGTGGGATGATTTTTGTACATTTTTGTACATTTTTGGTGATATTAAGTATTTTTGTCTACCATATAACCATAGAAGAAGAAAATCAATCGCGGTATAACAGAAACCCCCCCCCCCCCCCTCCCAGGCATAAATATAAAATTATATCGCAGAAGAAGTTCAGATCCATAACGAAAACGGAGGATACAACAATAACAATACAAAAACTTTAGCTAAAAAAATCAAAAAATGCAAAAGCATAAAAATGCAAGAAACATGGACTTAAAAAAACAACAAGAAGAGAACATCGAGAAAAATTTTTGCGACAAGACAATTTCCTCAATTATAGTGTCATTTAGTTACGTTTTAATATCGACGACAGACAAATTAAATTTTTAGTCGTATGCTGTCCGATGGTAAGGTATCCAGAGGTATCCATATCTCCATTCCCATTCACTTCACCGGTGTGTGGAGATTTGACTTCCGGTGAATTGCGCGCTCTGATTTTATTTTTATCATTTTTAATTTTTATTTGCGGAAAGAAATCAACTTAATTACTCAATTCTTTTCGGTTCTTATTTTTTTTCTTCTTCGGGGCTCTCTTTATAATTATTATTATTTTTTTTTTTGGAGATCCAAAAGCGTTTATAATCTTTACAGTCGTTTAGAAGCGCATCCTTTAGGTATGCACTGTAAAAAAAAATATGTAAATTCACAGTACAAATGCACAGTAAAATTACAAATCGCGATATGAAATACTAATTTACTATACAATTATTGTAATTTTACTATAAATTTTGTAACTTCACATAATGAAATTGGAAATCTCCAATACTGCATAACGTAAATGTTGATTACATGGATGTGACGTATATTTTACACAACGTTATGTATTTTTCTAAATCGTTTATGTAGGAAAATTACAATATTTCTTAGTATATTTATCAATGTTATGTAGTAAAAAAATTTTATTTGTTTTATATTTATTTTATTTGAAAAATGAATTAAAATTTTTAATTAAATTATTTCTTTATTTCTACTATTTGTTTTAATAACACTAACCAACCGAATTCCACGCAAACAACAGAAAATCGAATCCTCCGCCAGAAATTTTTGGCGGAGAAAAAACGGACAATTTTGTCATTCCGCTGGAGTTCATGATACCAAAATTCCAGGGGAATTGTAATTTCGAAAATTTTCTCCGTTCCGGCGGAGCGGATCGGAGTTTATGCTACCGATGTAAGAAAATTCCAGCGGGATCGATTCTAGCGGAGTTCAGAATAGACCTGAATATTTTTTTTGTAGATAAACGCATAACCTACAAACTTAGTCAAAACTGTTTTATGATACGACTTAACGTTTAAGAAATATTTGGAAAAAACTGTTTTTTGACCTTTTGAATAAACTTTTTTGCTCCCCACCGATCTTTGGAGAAATTCGAAATTCCATTTATAATGATGTTTTTAATGGCTGTTACAATTCTCAGATATTCTCGGTTTTTGCCGCTGACTGTGTATAAAAAACCTGTGTGTTGTACACTTGTGTAGAGAGTCACGTTTCCCGGATTATTTTTGTTCCCGGGAAACGGGAAAAATAAGTTCATTTTCCCGGGATTCCCGGGAACCCGGGAAAAATGAAACCTATTAGGAATTAGGAGGAAAAATTACTGTTAAAAAATAAATGAAAAATTCATTTAAGAAAAGATACAAGTAAATTTAATTCAAAAATATTAATAATGAAATAGTAATAAGAAAAATAATAGTAAAAAACAATTATTTGAAATCAACAAACATAGCATGACTATGCAATATATAAAAAACGTAACATAAAAAAATATTTCATTATAAACTAACATGTAATACAAGGGTGTATATACTAGGGTCGTCTCAAAAGTAAGTTCCACTATTTTTTTAAATCCGTGTGGTTGGCAGGAAAAGTCTGGGAGTCTCAGGGAATTCGCGCCTGGGTGTAGTGGCCGCACTGCGTGCTTCGATCGATCCGGCAGTGGCAGTCAGGTGGTCTCCGTGGTAAAATGGCAAACGTTCTTTTGGGATTCCAAAGGGGTGTTGTTGATCAATTACCTGCGCCGTGAGACCACGATAACAACTGCACGCTTTTGTGGGGTGTTGCAACAATTCAGAAAGGCGACCCAAAACAAAAGCAGAGGATAGTTGACAAAATTTTGATTTTCTCGACGGATGCTTTAGGGCGGATTTATACAGTGCATCCCACCAACAATGAATGTCTTTATTTACGTTTGTTATTAGTTAATGTCGTGGACCGACGTCCTTCGAGCTTTAAGAACAGTCAGATTTTAGGATGAAAGCATTCAATTACAATAAATACCACTATTACAGCATTCACCTCAATGTTGTGATTGGTCCGGTCCAATGAATACTTTGTGCCAAAATTGTCATGCTTTAAAATCAAGCAACTGGGATGTGCTGTTCCAATGGCAATGGCTCAACCTGAGCGCCTTAACGCTTACTTGGATGGGAAATCTTCGTTGTCCAAATATTTCTTACAACTTCTTTTATTTCGATATGATGAGTGCAAGGCGCACCGGGTTCCAACTATGTAGTTTTATATAGAAAACAAGGATTTACTTTAAATTTAAAACCTTGAAATAGTTAGTGTTTTCAAGATTTTTAGAAGAAAATTTGCGATTTCAAACAATAAATTTTTTCCCGGGAAATTTAGTTTTTTTCCCGGGAAACCGGAAATACATTTTCTTTCAATTTCCCGGGAAATCCCGGGCGGGAATTCCCGGGAAGGACTCTCTACACTTGTGTTTTAGGTCTAGGTGTGACTCGATGAAATCTATTTAACACTATCGGTACCACGCCGGCCGTTCGGTTCCTGGCTAATGCCGTCCAATTACGTACTCTTAACTAAACTAAATCTTCCTCCATGGAGTCCGTGTATCGCTTTGGTCGACCTGAATTTCTTTTTCCATCAAGGATTCGATTTATCACTATTTTAGCAGGATCGTTATCGCCAAGCCTTTGTATGTGTGCCAACCATCTTAATCTACTTCATTTTACACTTTTGACAATGTCGGATCCCCTGTACACTTGGTAAAATTCATGATTATATCTCCTTTTACATTGACCGTTTACACAGCCACCTCGAAATAATGTACTTAGTATTTTTCTTTCAAAAATGCCTAGAAGAGCTTCATCAGCCACTTTTCAAGTTCTTGCCCCTGATCCAAGCATCAGAACGAGTTTGATTAGCATGGTATATAGTTTACACTTATTCCTCTAGACAAGATTCGTGATGTAAGAAGTTATCGAAGGCCAAAATAGCTTCTGTTAGCAACGTTTATTCTTCTTCTGATCTCCGTTGTCTTGCCACTGTCAGCTTGCAATACTGTAGTAGTAGTAGAGTATTGGAACATTATTTGTGAAGTGAGACATTTAAAAATATTGAGTCCTCAGAACAATTTACCGTTGTGTAAGGGACAAATGTACTGCCTCGCCTAGGTCCTGTAAGGAAGGTGCTAATCAAATAGCTCACATAGCTATTGTCGCTAGATGTAGTTTCTAAAATGAGTTTTCTATTAAGCCGAGTTTTTCAAAATTCAACATTTCTAGATACAGACCTATTTTGATTAGATAATGTTTCAAACTAAGAACACAGCTACAATTTAAAAATTGGGTGGCATTTTTTCAAGATTTTTTTTTCGTTGAAAATAAAGACAGTAATTTTTATGATTAGAGGTAAATTTCCTAGTTCAATTGCTTTCACTCAAAATTTTTTTTAGAACTAAAATAATCCATAAATCATAGAGCTCTTGGGGGGGGGGGCGGGGTGTCCCTCACTTTCCCCCCTTGTATCCGCCACTGGAAAGTATTGATAAACAAATGTGACAAATGTTAGGTATTATATATTGATTATTGTTTATTTATTATTAAAACTAGCAAAAACCCCGCGTGCGTTGCAACGCCTTTAAATAAAAAAAGTTTATGTGTGCACTGTCCGCGGTAGGAAAAAAGTGAAAGATACAACAAATCTTGAAAAAATGGTTTTGGATACCATATAAAAATTTAGAGTTACCTATAAAAAATATTGTAAAATTTCATCTCGAGCGTTCTCGGTTTCGTCAGGGATTAATTGGAACAATTTGTTTCTTTTTAACAACTTTAATTTTAAAACAAAACTTTTTGCACATATACGCTCCTCTTTTACTTCTCCCTCTTCCCAATTTTCTCGATGGTTCAGTTAGAACAACCGTACTAAATTGAGATGTGACGCTGCGTTATTGTTATATGTATTGTATGTATTCAAGTAGATGCCACTGAACATGAAACTTCTCGGTGAATAGGAATTTTTATTTTCACTTTTCGTTTAGCCGTTACACTGCCCCCTTCTTACTTAATGTTCGTCCCGACCACAGCTTCCGTCCTGTTCTTACCGGTCGAAATTTTTGGATGCGATAGATGGCATCGTTTAACCTCGTGATGGCAGTGGAGGGCCCTCCCATATTCTTTGTAATTTTGGCGATTTACCTTTTATTCGTCGAGGATTTTATAAGTACACTCGATAGCGTGGCAACCTTCACGACAATAGGGGAAATGACTAAGATACACTATGTTCAATGTTCTCTCATTTGAAGCTAGGATGTGAAGATTTTCAGATTTCGCAACTCTTGAACAACCTACATACAGCTGACCGGGAAATGACACTTATTTGGTAAAATTCGTCGCCATATTGGCCCCGAAATTTTAAATTTATAAGTTTTGTTCATAAATTCGTTATTTACTACCTTAAAAACCCCCAGATACCGATTTTCATTGGAAAGGAATAAAACTCGCAAATTTATTGGCCATATTAATGCGGCCATTTTGAATTTATAAGTTCTGATCATAAATTCGTTATTTGCAACCCTAAAAACCCCTAGATATCCACTTTCATTGGAATCGGAATACAATTTGAAAATTTCGTCCGCCATATTGGCGTGGTCATTTTGAATTTATAAGTTCTGATCATAAATTCGTTATTTGCTACCTTAAAAAACCCCAGATACCGATTGTCATTGGAATCGGTACGCAATTGGCAAATTCGTCAGCCATATTGACGCGGCCATTTTGAATTTAAAATTTCTGATCATAAATTCGTTATTTGCTGCTTTAAAAACCCCCAGATACCGATTTTCATTGAAATCGGAACACAATTGGCAAATTCGGGTGGCCATTTTGAATTTCAGCAGCCATTTTGAATTTATAAGTTCTGATCAAATATTCGTTATTTGCTACCACAAAAACCCCAGAAACCGATTTTCATTGGAATCGGAACACAATTGGCAAATTTGTCGGCCATATTGGCGCGGCCATTTTGAATTTATAACTTTTGACCACAAATTCGTTATTAGCGACCTTAAAAACCCCTATATACCCACTTTCATTGAAATCGGAACACAATTTGTAAATTCATATTTGGGTGGCCATTTTGAATTTCGTTCATTTTTCGGCGGCCATTTTTAATTTCAAAAATCGGGCTTCGGGGTGCATCATGGGGGACCCCACGGACCTTCGTGCAAAATTTCGAAGCTCTGCCATGACTGGTGCGCCCGCTATAGTACACACATCGCACACTCACGCATACATACACGCATACAGAAACTTTCTTTTATTAATATAGATATCCATTGATAATATTCCACATTCATAATACTGGGAAGTTGATCTTGTGGACCGAAAGGGTCAAAACCACATCCCAACTAGTTTCCCGGACCAGGTTGTTAGCCTCGAGCCCAACCAGTACGTTCAGTTTTTGCACTAGCGTTCGCTCTTTCACCTCTGCTACAATTAAATTGCATTTCCCAGGGTTTACGACGTGGACGTGGTAAATCGGGTTAAGCTGACAGAGCTGTGGTTGTAAGTTCAGTAGACGTTACTCAGTTTTTGCAACCCCAGAACCCTGGAAGCTCTGAAATCCTGAGGTCTGATATGGGTGATTGTCACGAAATGGTAGTTTTCGATGACTATAGGAATTTTTCAGGCCCTTATCACTTTTATATAATAATCATACAATTCCCTCATCCTGAATTTCCCTCTTACATACTCGTGGAAAAAATGGCAGCCCTAAAACCACTAAACGTGTCGCCTCCGTAACCTGTCCTTTTCCCGGTTTTACGGACCTGCCATGACGGAAACATAATACGCCATTGGTGCTCGCACGGTATGTCAAATTGTTTCAGAAGTCATTCTCCACCGATCACAGCAATTTTGAGCTCCCTGCAAAGTGCGCCAGGTTGAAAGTTCCTGGCTGACATTTTGTCCGTTGTTTTTTAATAATTATTATAGAATTTTCAAATCTGGAGTTTAGAAAACAGATATTAATTGTGAAGGGGGCGCCACATAATGAAAATGAAAATTCACACGTTATAGAATCATAGTGTTTGTCGGTCGAAGATGCGAGCAGCGCAAAAATACCGAAACAACCAAAAACAGTCAACTCCATAACGCGTGTGTTTGTTAAGAAATCCAATTGAATCCTCGGATTTCATTCACTGAGTTCCTTCGTTTTTGAGTAGTGAGCACATTTTCGGAAAAAAATGTTTACTTCTAATGGTGGACTAAGAAACCTGTTTTTCTATCCAATGTCGCCTCCGTAATCGTCGCCTTCGTAACAGCTATCATTCAATTTACATGTACTCAGAGCTGAACTGGCCTACCAAGATACCGGAAGTTTCCCGGTGGGCCGTGCCGAATGTTAAATCAAAAATGTTTCCTCTAAATAATTTTTTTTTGAAAAAAATAAAATTTTCCCACAAAAAAATAAAAAAATTTCAAGCGTATCACAATTTCTCTAAAGAACACAAATCTCGCGGTCTCCTACGAAATTGCCAATTAGTTTTTTGAAGACTGTTTATTTAATAAGGATTGTGTGGAATTTAAAAAAAATTTAAAAAATTCAAAATGTCAACGAAACGACGAAGAGGTTGGGAGAAACAAAAAATTAAAAAACAAGAACTTTTAAATGCGTAGTATAAAAATTGTCCGGACATTATTCGTAGGAAATATTCCAAGCTTTCTAATTTTGGAAAAAAGGTATAGGTTAACTACGTAATTTTTGGAGAAAAAAGTAGTGAAAGTTGAAATTGTAGTTAAAAAAAGGCCGAGGCTATTCGCACTGCAGAGTAGATAAGAGTAGATGAGAGTAGATGAGAATAGATGAGAGAGTAGATGAGAGTAGACGAGAGTAGACGAGAGTAGATGAGAATAGATGAGAGTAAATGAGAGAGTAGATGAGAGTAGATGAGAGTAGATGAGAGAGTAGATGAGAGAGTAGATGAGAGAGTAGATGAGAGTAGATGAGAGTAGACGAGAGTAGACGAGAGTAGATGAGAGTAAATGAGAGAGTAGATGAGAGTAGATGAGAGTAGACGAGAGTAGATGAGAGTAAATGAGAGAGTAGATGAGAGTAGATGAGAGTAGACGAGAGTAGATGAGAGTAAATGAGAGAGTTATTTACTCTCATCTACTCTCATATACTCTCATCTACTCTCTCATTTACTTTCATCTACTCTCATGTACTCTCATCTACTCTTATGTACTCTCATCTACTCTTATTTACTCTCTCATCTACTCTCATCTACTCTCATCTACTCTTATCTACTCTTATCTACTCTTATCTACTCTGCAGTGCGAATAGCCACTCCCTTAAAAAAACCAAAATGTTGACTTTGACGACTCATAACTCTGGAAGTTGGTAGGGTTGGTAGTACCAAAACTGGTGCTTAAGTAATCCTGAGAGAAGCTAGTTCAAATAACGATAAAGGACTCGTAAGACTTAACGAAAAGAGCAATTTCTTTTTCAGTAAATGTAGGACGTGGAAAACAATTCCCCGTCCAAAAAGTGGTGATCTAAGGTTTGAAAAAATAGTGATATTGGAAAAAGGTAACGTAATTTTTGCACTGGTTTTAAAGAATGCTCGGATTTTGTTGACAACTGATGTTTTATGGGAAAGCTATCGGAAGCTGAATCCAGAAAAGTTAATTTCATTTAGAACCGGTTTCATTCCATCGAGTTTATTATATGGTGCTTGTGGCTCTTGGCCGAAGTCTTTTCAAAAGAGGGCTTGACCGAATGTTATGAAATATTTTCCAAAGCACGTTTTCGTTCATGTGCTTCGATCGGCGTCCCAACGAAGCCGATATCATTTTTGATTTGCGCGATATCGTGCGGGTACAAAAATCACGTACGTCGTTTAAACAAAAAAACGGCTCAACCGAATTTTATGAAAATCATTTTAGTTCATGCTTTAGTTAATACGCATCGATCGGCACCTCAACGTAGACGATATCTTTTTTGGTTCGACCAATATCGTGCAGGGAAAAATTACTACGGATATACGCACAAACATAACTACACATACACACATAGTTCTTCTCATAATTATGCTTAAAGAAAAACTTTTGAAAGCAAAAATAGTACAGTCATTTGGTAGCGTACGAGCGCCGCAAACTATTATACATCTACGCCAACCCGTCACATTTAATTTTACCCGAAATCTATAGGGTGTACTACGAAAAGTTACAAAGCGGCCGGCTGTGGATAGGTTATGGATATACGAACAAAAAATCGTACGGGTGGGAGAGGGAACTCGTAACGGTTTAGCCCCTAGGGCATTTTAAATTTTTTTTTTAGACTTTTACATACCACCCTGTATTTTTTTAACACTTTGACCTATTTTTATGAGTAAGGTATCAGTGTACGCATACTCCGAATACTCCCACCTATCCAAAACTGTAAAAGTCAAAGTTCTAACCTATCAACTTCCAGAGTAATGAGTCATCAATCAATGAGTCATTTTTTAACCAAAATTTCAACTAAAACCACATTTTATTCCAAAAAATACTATAGTTACCTGGAAATTTTTCCAGGAGTTTTGAAAATTTATAATTTTATAGATTTCGATGTGCTCTTTCCGAATTTCAACTTTGCCACCTCGTATCTTTGCCGCTCGCGTCGCCATGTTGAAAATTAGGTAAAATTAAATGTGACGGGTTGGCGTACATGTATAATCGTTTGCGGCGCTCGCAGGCGCGGATTTAAGGGGGTCACGGGGGTCATGACCCCCCCCCCCAAAAGCACTCGCTGTTTAAAAAACAAAATTGACCCAACTAAAAAAACAAAAACAAAAAGTAACCAAGCGACCAAAACCGACCGAACTTTTTTGCAAATTAAAAAAACGACCCTTTTTTTATCTGATAGTGTAAGCTCAGGTGTCACGCTGTAGGCCTTATCATGGTTGGCGAGTTGAAAAAATGACAGCGCCGTTTATCATTTTTCGTACCATAATTGGCGAATGCAGCGACATGACAGTTTTCGACAAAACCTTATCATTGTTGTCGCTTGAAAGTTTTTAGACATTTCTGATAATTAAAAAATTTATAAAATTACATTATTTATTCAATCTATTTAAAAAATATTTATTCAATCTAATCACTTGACAGTCGTGAAAAACGCAGCTTTGTCTCTTCAAACGCCAACTGTGATACGCCTAAAGGCGTTTTTCCCGACAAATGTCTGTTTTTTCGAAAGCTATGATTCCGTTTTACAGTCGCCGCGCCATTTCTCACTTCAAGCGCCAACCATGATCAGACCCTTTGTACTACTAGTCCGTCATGTCATGTCGCACACGTCATAGTGCAATGTCTAGTACTAAGATTAGCTCGAAGGGTAGAGAGAAATAGGATAGATTAGGGGGAGTTGGGTGCAGTGTCTCCATATGTAAATCGAGCGTTGCCGTGTTGCAAGGGCAAAAATACGGTGCTTCTAGACACGGTGAATCTGCTAAAAATGTACCATGTAATTTTTCGTCAATTTTCTTCAAAAATTCCACTTTTTTTTGATAAAACTAAAATTTTTTTGTCAATACAAACAAAAGCAGTTTTATCAAAAAAAAAGTGGAAGTTTTGAAGAAAATTGACGAAAAAATACAAAAATTCATGATTTTCGATTCGATTTTTTCCACTTTTTTCAAGTTTAAACATTTTTTCTTGTTCACCATCATAAAGTGCATAAAAAAATTAAAAAGGAATCTCATACGATGCAATGCACAAAAGTTATTGGCCAATCAATTTTCAGATTTGAGGTTAATTTTTGAGACTTCTGGTGGATATTTTGACTTAAAATTTTTACGAGTTATTGTCCACATTATAAAGTAAAATTTCTGAAAATTTCATCAATTTTCACTTAAAACATCCAAAGTTGTAACCAAAAAACGAAAATTTAGCAGTTTCTTCAGTTTTCAATTTTCTTTGAGGTTATGTGTGCAGATTAAAATTTCATTTTGTAACCGCTGATAGGTAATGTCATAATGAACAACCTCAATTTTTTTCGCTTTCTTTGGACCTACACATACCGATAAATTCTTATCTACAATATATTTAGAAAGAACGACCAAAATGGTAGATTTTTTACAAAATGGCCCATAATTTACGTAGCGGTTGCAAGAGAAAAAATCCATTTCGTATAGTATTCGATGTAACTAACATATTGAAGAAAATTTGAGACTGGAAACAATCCCTTTTTCACTAAAATTTGATGCTTATCTGACTCCACTATTAGTTAAATCCGTAAAAAAAATTTTTAGATTTTTTGAAAATTTGTAACCGAAAAGGCCCCTTAATCCACCAGAAAATTCGGTTATTAGTTTTGTTCGTTTTGTTAATTTTTAGGATTATTTTTTTTTAGGATTAGAAATTTTTTCCGCCACTTTTAATTCCGTGACCCCCCCAAAACAAAATTCTAGATCCGCGCCTGGGCGCTCGTACGCCAAAACTATAGACTTTACGAAAAAAAGGTTATCACATAAAATTGTAGGAAATTTTCTCTAGTTTCATTTTGTATATAAGTGTTTTTATCATAAAAGGAGTCGGAAAGGAGATATTGGGTGGAGGGAATAAAAGCTAAGTGTACACTTAAAGGGAACACTCCTGAGTGGAGTGATTCGTTAAAAGTGAACACTCGATTTGGTGTGAATAAAAATTATCTCATTCAAATACTATTCACTCATGGGAAATTTTAGTTCACTCATGGGAAATTTTGGGATTCAAGCGAAACGTCATTTTTGTGAAATTAGTAGGCTAGTAAAAGTGGATGGATTTATATGGATTTTTACTTTGGGAAAATTTATTTAGGGCTAAATGAGGTTCTGTGCGAAAAATTTACCTTTGCGGGATTTATTTTGGGCAAAAAGTGGTTTTGCTGCCGAATCCGCTTTTGGGGGTTTAGTAAGGGCAAAAGGTGGTTCTGTGAGAAAAATTTACCTTTTGGGGGTTTTAGTTTGGCCAAAAGGTGGTTTTGTTGCGAGGTCAAGCATTTGAATGCTGAGTAGGTTAAGATCTTTAAACGAATTGAAAATTGAAAATATAAAACCAGTACAATTAACAGGCAAAAAACCATGCAATACTGATGCTCTTGAAGAAATGGAGCGCATGAGAAACTTACCTGCTGCTTTTTAAAATGGATCAATTTGAAAATTTCTTTGTAATTTATAGTTGTGACTAAAAAGTAAAAAATATTTTTTTCTTTGGCAGTGATAGGTATACACAAAAAAAGTTTCTTTGCAAAATAAGAAATGCTAGAACTCAGGCTTATCTTAAAGTTTAATGTGTATTAACAATTTTAAAATTATATTCTCGTTTGACTTTAAATGTTTGAACTCTTATCAATGAATTGTGTAAATTTACGGCTTTTCAAATGCATTAATAAAAGTTTGGACATCCATAACTATAGTCACAATTGTCTAACTGCAGCTCATGCCCAAACTTTTATTAATGCTCTTGAAATGCTGTAAATTTACATAATTCATGGATAAGAGTTCAAACATTTAAAGTCAAACGAGAATATAATTTTAAAATAATTGTTAATACACATTAAACTTCTTATTTTGCAATGAAACTTTTCGTTACCTATCACTGTCAAAGAAAAATTTTTTTTTTCTTTTTAGTGCATTTCATTTATAAAAGTTATTTATTTTAAAAGTTTTTTTTATTTATTTTATTAAGAAGAATGAAAAAGGTCCTCGCAACCACCCTCAAATTTTACAAGTGTTCACTCACAGGCAAACGTTAAAACTTTGTTTTATTCACATCAAAATGAAGTGTTCACTCTATATGAAGAAATGACAGAGTGAAGTACTTAACGAAACCTAACGAAGGTTATTTTTATTCACGCCAAAATAAGTGTTCACTCCAAAAAATGGAGTGAACACTTGCACTCAGTTTTTATTCACACCACCCATTGTCAAAAAACTGCTTTTGGGCGCCATTTTTCCAACATGGCGGCGCGAGCGGCAAAGATACGAGGTGGCAAAGTTGAAATTCGGAAAGAGAACATCGAAATCTATAAAGTTACAAATTTTCAAAACTCCCGGAAAACTTTCCAGGTAACCTCTTTTTTTAGAACCAAATGACTGTACTAAAAAGAACTTTACTGGATTGTTAAAACAAAATGTATTGAAATGGGCCGAAATTTTTGAATTTCATTCAATTTCATTCTCAGTCCAGCCCTGCACTGGTGATTTTATTGTTATTAAGCTTCAATTCGTTTTTTTTTGTTCTGGTAATTTTTTATTTGGATTAAAGTTTTTTATTAATCTTGCAACACGCGGGTTTACATTTTTTCGACTTTTAGATCGTATAATGTTCTCTATTCAATTTGATTTTAAGAGTGAAACCGGCTATAAAATGAAGAAAAAATTCGGATTTATTTTCATGTCGCCTCCGAAGCTCTGTAATTTTGAAATTTTCAAATAAACATATTATTGGCGACTCCCGGTGTAGATTGTGGTAACTAGGGTTTCTCTCCCGGGATTTCTCGTTCCCGATTTCCCGGGAAATCCACAAAAATAGCTATTCCCGATTTCCCATAGTTTGAATCAGGGTTTCGAACCCGAACCGAACCCGAACCCAGAACCCGCTCCGGTTCAAGATATTTTTTAAATTATGTGAACCTGAACCCGAACCCGAACCCAATCAAAAATTCGGTTCGGGTTCAATTTTTAATGGCAATTATAATCTAATGGTGGGTCGACTTAATGTTTGTGCGCACTTTTTCCAGCGGCTTTTCTTTGTTTCGTAGATAAAATTATATGGGAAAAAGTTCGTGCGTACGTTTTTCTCATAGAACAAAGGAAATCTGCTGCTAATCCTCGGTAGAAAGTGCGTCGACATTGTCCGCTCAGACATTCCGTCGGTCATTTCATTCACACTTCACAGTCTATACAGAAGCCGCTGCGGAAAGCACGACGGAAAAACTATTAGCTGTTCCGGCAATTCAAGTCAGTGTTGAGAGGGCTTTTTCTGCACTGAAGTTTGTTTTAGCTCCACAAAGAGAGCATCTCTCCGAAGAATCATCAAAAAAGATTCTTCTTCTTTCACCGCTCTACAATGGGCATCCGGTCCTGGCCTCTCGCGACTCCAATCTCCACCGACTCCGATTCCGAGCCGATGTCATTCAGTTTGGCATGCCCAAGCTCTGGGCCTCCTGGTCTACGCCATCCTTCCAGCGGAAGTTGGGTCTCCGTCGCGGTCGCACCCTATAGATCTTACCGTAGAAATATTCTATTTGTGCGTTTAAATGAAATTTTTTTTTCTAAAACAAATAAATTTTTTTAATATAAAAAGTATATGAAATTGTTTTTTTTTTTCTGGGAAGAAACTTGAACCTGAACCCGAACCCGAACCTGAACCCACTAAATTTCAATGTATTGAACCCGAACCCGTACCCGCACCGAAAATTTACAGGGTTTAAAACCCTGATTTGAATTGTAAGGCTGGAGTATTTATGTTCTAATTTTTGAATTTTTTTATATTTTAGATATATCAATAAATATTTAGATATAAATTTTGTAATATTGGATAGTTGTTTTTATTAAGTTTTTATCAAAATAATGAAAAATTTATGAAATATTTAAGGGGGGTGTTTTAGTATTGGCCAATACTGTAACTAAGTATTTTGTTTTAATGAAAAAAGAAATGAATATTTTATTGTTTATTTAAATTAACAAATTTTATCTAATTAGTAAAGCCGAAAACACCCCTTTGTGTTGTGGTGTGTCGTGGCGCTGTGGTGCTGATTATATTATTATGGTGTGTTGTAGTAAGGCGCGTCCCTATTTGGCGTTTCTGATTAGGCACAAAGCGCCACGACACACCACAACACAAAGGTGTGTTTTCGGCTTAAATATTAAAACCCAGTTTTCCCGGGAATATCTTCGAAATATTCTCGTTTCCCGGGATTCATTATTTGCCGGGAAATAAATGGTGGTAACCATATATTATATAGATGCTTGAATGATATTTAAAACCTGAGAAACATTGCTCTTTAAATAGTTTTTTATCCATTCCTCAATACATTCGAAAAACTACCATTTCGTGACAATCACCCATATCAGCCTTCAATCCCCCTATAAGCGTCACACAACCTTGAAAAATTACTCTCAACGCGCGCAACGAATGTTTCACATCAAAAAACAAAAACTAGAATTTAGAAAGAAGGGGGGGGGGAGAATAAAATCCTTGAAGAGACCAATACGTGGTTAATAAGATAACGGTTAACAATCCTTCATCCCTTCTAATTGATATTATCTAAAAAAATCCTCACCCTTAATAATGTTATAAAATTGAAAACAACCCTCTATGCATTACACACAATATAACACAAGTATTTTATACATAAAAGCGTCTGTTTTGTGCAGCACCACATCCTGTGAATTATTCTCGCCAGAAGGCAACTCTACACTGGGGCAGGGGCAGGAGCAGGCAGGCACGTAGTAATTTTGCATAACCGCCCACAATGTTGCCATCGCCTATGTTGGATTATATTGTCATAAGACTTAATAACAAGGATTTTTGGTTGATAATTTTTCGCTATACATACATACATACATACATAGGACACCACCCCTTCAACTTAAGCTTCATCCCATTTGTGGCAGCCCTTTCGAGTCATGGAGAATTATTGGGGAATGATGTTACGAGAAAATTATTTTATAAGTGCCTTGCGATATCTTGATTTTATCCTTTTTGGGGGGGGGTAGGTTGGTGGGTACCTTCAGCACCTGCTGTTGGTGCTGCTATGTTTCTCGCTTTATCTCTCTGTTTTACTCGCGACATAGTAGATATATACAAACGCAGAACGGCGGCTGGAGTGCACTATACTAAACACTATACCCCCCCTCCCCCCTCGCCCTACACCCAGAGAGAATATCGCAGCATAATGATTAAATCCATTAGAAAACCACAGAGATTTGTGCTGCTTTTAATGTGATACACATCCTTTTCTCAGCTTTGTGCAAGGGTGAAATTTTGGTTTTCCTATGCGGACAGATGAGATTATGATGATGATGATAACATGATGATGATGACGATGACGACAACCAAAATTATGATGACAATGATTAGATGAGACGTGTACCGCCGCGTTATGGTTAATTTAAAGTGGGGATAGCTTTTGTGGTTGGAAATTTTCAGATTTTCATTTGATATAGTTGTTAATGAGTTTATCCTTTGTATATATGTGTATGTATGTATGTATATACCCCTCATCCCTTAAACCAGCACAAAAATATAAGGTATTTTCCGGCTACCAAGGACGAATAATGTAGAATGAAATTTTCATGAGTTTTGTTGCTATTGAAATCATCTCTTTGAAATTATCCTCCTACCCTTATCTTCATCTTCATCATCATCATCATCGCCATCGCCATCACCACCACACCAGGCTTCTTCTCTCCTATAAAACAACATGCCAATTACTTTTAAGGACTATGCCATGTACAAAACGTATACAAAACGAGGCAGCATCACAGTGTAGCAACAACAGGAGAGAAGAAGGAAGGACGAAAGACACACGAGAGTGGATGGGTGTTTCTTTTTTTCAGGCGGGGGACAGCAGGATTCTCTGGCTGTTATCTTCTGTAAAAAAAACGGATAACAAGCATAAATTTGTATCAAAAAGGCTTTTTCGTGGCAGAGTCGTAGTAGTAATTTTTTGCAAGATTCATGTTCACTCTTCAAAGTGAACCATCGTAAAAGCCCACCACCACCGATCTGATTATGGTGGTGGGAAGGGTGTGCATAAGACTGGCAGGGGAAGCTATAGGGAGAAAATTTGTGCTTTTTCCTGTTTGTTTTTGCATAAGAGGGCGGGGGTGGGTGGAGAGATTCCAAAAAAATTTAACTTCATTTGCTTGCCAAAAATTTTATCTCAATTTTATAGAGCATAGATACGACCGACGATATACATACATACATACAGACCAATAGCAAGGAAATGAGAAATTGCGGCGGCCACACACAGCATGGCTTGGAATAACTCGGAATCTCTTCCATAGTTCGAGAAATTGGACGGGGTTGTTTTTTTGGTGATTTACGGAAAAGTTCTTCTTCCTTTCACCACACACACACAGACACACACGCACACACATCCACACAAAATAATCCTAAATGATCATTCCTTTGCCATTTCATCCATCCATCCATCGATGTTCTCCTCTAGTATAGTATTACAGCCATCATATCCCCTCCTCACCCTGGATGTGATGTGTCTACTACCAACCATCACAGCCCTCGCACCACTCCCTACGCCGCCCCACACTCAAATAATCCTCCCACCATAACCAGCAACCCACAACCATAATCCCCAAAGTTTCTCTTTTACGCAAATTAATATGGAACAGTGCACAAAAATTTGTAAGTGCTCCACTTGAGCTTTGCTTTTGCCATCAGGATGTGGCTTTGAGATTCGTAAATCAATTACCAGGACGCATTAACATTGATACACAAGCAGGCATATCTACATACATATACATATATATACATAAACAGCACCTTATATAGAGGAGAGGATAAAAGAAGCGACATGAAAAAAAAATAAAGGGAATGAAATTTTCTGTGTTTTTATTAGAATAAATGCAAAAAAATGGCAAATAAACACGCCCATTAAGTTTTTGCGAATGTTTTCTTTTAATACTTGCAAATCCACCCCCAGCATATCAAGATACGGGATGATGGATAAAAAAAGGCTGGAGAAAGACTTGACAAGACTTGAAATGATGTTGGTTAGAGTCATCCATAACAAAATTTCTGAGTCCGTATCAAAACTACTAAAGGCGGCGGCATACTAAGAAACGAGTCTCTACAGAAAAATGTCCAGAATCGTGTATATTGCAACTAATCGAACCATTGTTCGAGCAATAATGCGTGGAAATTAATCAAGCTTTGATCGAGCATTTGTCTAGTATTTGTCGAACATTGCTAAAGAATTGATCCAGTATTTGTCGAACATTGCTAGAGAATTGATCCAGTATTTGTCGAACATTGCTAAAGAATTGATCCAGTATTTGTCGAACATTGCTAAGGAATTGATCCAGTATTTGTCGAACATTGCTAAAGAATTGATCCAGTATTTGTCGAACATTGCTAAGGAATTGATCCAGTATTTGTCGAACATTGCTAAAGAATTGATCCAGTATTTGTCGAACATTGCTAAATAATTGATCCAATATTTATCGAACATTGCTAAAGAATTGATTCAGTATTTGTCGAACATTGCTAAATAATTGATCCAATATTTGTCGAACATTGCTAAAGAATTGATCCAGTATTTGTCGAACATTGCTAAATAATTGATCCAGTATTTGTCGAACATTGCTAAATAATTGATCCAGTATTTGTCGAATATTGCTAAAGAATTGATCCAGTATTTGTCGAACATTGCCAAAGAATTTATCCAGTATTTGTCGAACATTGCTAAATAATTGATCCAGTATTTGTCGAACATTGCCAAAGAATTGATCCAGTATTTGTCGAACATTGCTAAAGAATTTATCCAGTATTTGTCGAACATTGCTAAATAATTGATCCAGTATTTGTCGATCATTGCTAAAGAATTGATCCAGTATTTGTCGAACATTGCTAAATAATTGATCCAGTATTTGTCGAACATTGCTAAAGCTGGCTCTACAAAATGCGCGGTGAACGTTTCATTCGAATGTTGGCTTCCAACGATTGAGTCAATCTTGAGACATCAGCCGGAACGTCGTGTCCCCAAAATACGAACGTTGGACGCTTGACATTGAACACTCGTAGCTCGAGCATCGGCCACACGCTGCATCCTCTACCCATCAAGCGTTCAACTTTAGAGCATCGTGTAGAGCTGGCTTAAAGAATTAATCCAGCATTGGCCAAGCTTATATCGACCATTCAACAACGCATTTATCGAGCATTTCGTTCAGTATTGATCCAGCATTTATCGAAAATTGCTAAACAATTGATCCAGCATTGGTTCAGCATTGAACGAGCATTAGTCCAATATTTATCGAACATCATTGCTCAACAATTGTCCCAGCATTGGCCAAACTTCATTGGCTACGTCGTTTTACCAACCGGTCCCCCAACTAATTACTAACCACGGTTAATGCTGCTTGACCTACGCAATCGAACGGGAACCGATCTATTGAGTATGCTTCCTTCCTTCATGGTCACCAAGATAATTGCCCATTTTCTTCGTCTAGATACAATTTCTTAAGACTTCAATTTGGCTCCCTTTTAGTCCAGAAAAAGGGTGAGCGTACCATGTGCTTCGTTTGGGCTATTCTAAGCGGCTTTTATTGATACGCTTCCCTGTGAAGCGGGCTGCATTTGGAAAAGTAGAAGAAGTAGCGGCGGGCCTTATTTTTACTAGAGCATGCCGTCGAGTTTATTCAGACCTTAAGGATGGTAGCCTTAATCCCTTGGGCGGCGTCGATTAATTACGTGTGGCGTTAAGGGGGGAGGGGGTCGAGCCGAATTTCACACATCGGTGAATCGGACTAGGATAACATCCTAGTTTGAAAGTGAACTAGTTCTAAGACTAGTAGAATAACATGCATGGTAGCCCTAATAAGGCATCCTGTCGGCTTAAACGGTTAATAATAGGGTACCATTAGTCCATTGCCCCCCCCCCCTCCTCTGAATTAATTCGAAATACTTCGAGAACTACTTCATATTGAACTAACAGCAGAATTCATTTTGAGCTCCTTCGAGGTAGGTAGGTATGTGAAGGGCTGCCTCCCGTTTTGTAGCCACAACTCTTGTACCTTATGTTAAGTGGTTGTTTGGTCGGGTGTGACGAATGCCTTAAGCCATCCTGTGTGGAATTTAGGAAGCTTAACAGTGATCTCTTTTAAGTCTTCCAAAACGTGACTGCCTAGTGTGCGCTGCCTGGGTTTAGCTAAAGCCGGGCACTTACTGGGGGAGAGTAGGTGCAAGAGAACGTCGAGAGCTTTCGTGGGGCATGCCTTCATGGCCCCTGTTGCCCCTACTGTTGCCGATTTCTGGACCCTTCCCAACTTTATGACGTTGGTCCTGCTCAGCGCTGGCCACCATACTAGCGGCCCATACGTGAGAATTGGGCGTACCACAGCTGTGCACATCCACAGGACCATCTTTGCCCTAAGACCCCATCTTTTGCCAAAAGTCTTTTTACAGGCGTAGAAGGCTATGCAGGCTTTCTTTACCCTTTCGTCGATGTTCGTCTTCCAGTGAGTTTAGGATCCAGTATTAGACCCAGAAATTTCACACTGGAGGATAAGGTGAGAGTATGCTGCTCCAACCTGGGGAGGTTGAAGGTGGGAATTTTCGTTTTCGCTGTAAAAAGCATCAACTCAGTTTTTCCCGGATTGACTGCCAGACCGCAGCCTGTTGCCCAGCTGCCAACTTTATTTAGGCATCCTTGCATGATTTCACTAATCACTGTAGAAAACACCATACTCACTAGGTCATCTGCGTATGCTACTACTTTAGCTCCGCTTTTGTCAAGTTTTTGTAGTATGTTATTCATCGTTGCTAACCACTATAAATTAAAGAGGACGCCTCCTTGTGGTGTTCCTCTGTTAGCGTCTTTGCACGAAGGATGTCAGGCTAATCGGCCTATAGTCCTTCGCGGATTCGTGACCTCTTCTTCCTATCTTTGGGATGAAGACGACCCTCGCCCGTCTCCAACTGATGGGGACATACCCTAGCACCACACAGCTCTTAAACATGACCACCAGCCATGGCACTACTACCTCCGGTATTTTCTGTATAGCATGACTGGTAGTATGTCATCCGGGCCAGTCGCTTTGAAGGGGGAGAAGCTGTTAATCGCCCAGAGGACCTTTTCCTTTGTAATAATAGCGGAAATCTCCTCCCAGGAGTGTCTCTGTCCGTTCCCTGATGCTTCGACCTCGTTTTCGGGCTTGCAACCACTTTCCCGGTTGTGTGTTCATTAAAAGCTCTATAGACTCGGCCTGCGATTCTGTCAAAGCCTTTTTTTGTAAAGGACGAACTGGAGTGTTCTTTGGACAGGATCTTGGATAATTTGGCAGAGTCTCCAAGACTCTCTATAGATTGGCAATGCCCCTGCCAGGAGTCTGTCTCGTAAAATTGTACTACTTGGAGAACTAACTAATTCATTTTGAACTAACTGGAGAACTAATTCATTTTGAACTAGTTGGAAAACTTATTCATTTCGAAGTTCTTGAAGAACTAATTTATTTTGAACTACTTGGAGAACTAATTAATTTTGAACTAATTGTAGAACTAATTCATTTTGAACTAGTTGGAGAACTTATTCATTTCGAAGTTCTTGGAGAACTAATTCATTTTGGACTAATTGTAGAACTAATTCATTTTGAACTAGTTGGAGAACTTATTCATTTCGAAGTTCTTGGAGAACTAATTTATTTTGAACTACTTGGAGAACTAATTAATTTTGAACTAATTGTAGAACTAATTCATTTTGAACTAGCTAGAGAACTAATTCATTTTGAACTAGTTGGAGAACTTATTCATTTCGAAGTTCTTGGAGAACTAATTTATTTTGAACTACTTAGAGAACTAATTAATTTTGAACTACTTGGAGAACTAATTAATTTTGATCTAGATGGAGAACGTATTAATTTCGAAGTTCTTGGAGAACTAATTTATTTTGAACTACTTGGAGAACTTATTAATTTTGATCTATGTGGAGAACTAATTTATTTTGAACTAACTGGAGAACTAATTCATTTTGAACTAACTGGAGAACTAATTAATTTTGAACTAGTTGGAGAACTTATTCATTTCGAAGTTCTTGGAGAACTAATTCATTTTGAACTACTTGGAGAACTAATTAATTTTGAACTACCTGGAGAACTAATTCATTTTGAACTAACTGGAGAACTAATTCATTTTGAACTAGTCGGAGAACTTATTCATTTCGAAGTTCTTGGAGAACTAATTCATTTTGAACTACTTGGAGAACTAATTCATTTTGAACTAACTGGAGAACTAATTCATTTTGAACTAGTTGGAAAACTTATTCATTTCGAAGTTCTTGGAGAACTAATTTATTTTAAACTACTTGGAGAACTAATTAATTTTGATCTATGTGGAGAACTAATTTATTTTGAACTAACTGGAGAACTAATTCATTTTGAACTACTTGGAGAACTAATTCATTTTGAACTACTTGGAGAACTAATTCATTTTGGACTAATTGTAGAACTAATTCATTTTGAACTAGTTGGAGAACTTATTCATTTCGAAGTTCTTGGAGAACTAATTTATTTTGAAATACTTGGAGAACTAATTAATTTTGATCTATGTGGAGAACTAATTTATTTTGAACTAACTGGAGAACTAATTCATTTTGAACTACTTGGAGAACTAATTCATTTTGAACTACTTGGAGAACTAATTCATTTTGGACTAATTATAGAACTAATTCATTTTGAACTAGTTGGAGAATTTATTCATTTCGAAGTTCTTGGAGAACTAATTTATTTTGAACTACTTGGAGAACTAATTCATTTTGAACTACTTGGAGAACTAATTCATTTTGGACTAATTGTGTGAACTAATTCATTTTGAACTAGTTGGAGAACTTATTCATTTCGAAGTTCTTGGAGAACTAATTTATTTTGAACTACTTGGAGAACTAATTAATTTTGATCTATGTGGAGAACTAATTTATTTTGAACTAACTGGAGAACTAATTCATTTTGAACTACTTGGAGAACTAATTAATTTTGAACTACGTGGAGAACTAATTAATTTTGAACTAGCTCGAGAACTAATTCATTTTGAACTAGTTAGAGAACTTATTCATTTCGAAGTTCTTGGAGAACTAATTTATTATAAACTACTTGGAGAACTAATTAATTTTGAACTACGTGGAGAACTAATTTATTTTGAACTAACTGGAGAACTAATTCATTTTGAACTAGTTGGAGAACTTATTTATTTCGAAGTTCTTGGAGAACTAATTCATTTTGAACTAACTGGAGAACTAATTCATTTTGAACTAACAAAACTACCAACTAAAAAACAAATTCTTTAGAAAAATCTTTTGGGCTTACCACTGCTATAGTGATTTTAACTAGCTCTTCTCAGGATTACTTTGGCACCAGTGCTGGAACTTGTAAATTTTCCTTTTCTAAGTATGTAGTCAGTTTATTCCGACTGGGATAGATTAGTTTTTGTAACCTTAGATATTGCTGGGCAGCTCTCGGGTCATTGCTTCCGCTTATCAGGGTTAAATCCCCCTCTTAGCATTTATATGTAATGTAGGTCATCTAAAATTACTTCGTACCTTAATGCCGTGTGCAGGTATATGTAGCAATTATAATTATGTATTATTAACATCATCGGTTTGTTGCCTTATTTTTGTTGGTGTTGTTTTAAATATCTCGTGTGATAACAGCCGGACATTAACTCAGCTCTCAAGAACACACCACTTTTTCCGTTTTTCACTCTCTTTTCTAAGGGGTTAATACTAAAAAAACGACACAAGGAAAATTTCTTCTTAGGGTGTTTTGTGTGTTTTTTTTCTTTTTCTTATCTTTCCTTCGAATAAATTACGAAAATGAACTTCACACACAAAAACCTTCAAGTACTCTTGCCTCTTCTTTGGGCATATATACATAATAATTTTTTTAAGGGATGATAATAAATAATTAACATCCAACAAAGGAGACTCGAGCGGAGAGAGAGTCACCTGCTATAGACGCGCATTTTAATTTCATCCTACTGACGTTAATTGCTATCAGGGGCTGAAGAAGGAACCAACGGGGGAAAAAAACAGGACAACACATTTCTTCCTTATACTCTAATGGCAACAGCAGGACACACACTTCAAGCACACCATTATAGATGGACGGTGCATGCATGCTGCTTACACAATAGTGTGTTTTAGATCTTTTATATGGCGCGCACTTTTACGGTGGGATAATAGAGTATATCAGGATCAGGACAGCAGCAGCAGGATATAATCGAACCGAAGGTGGTTTGGTGGCTGGTGGTGTGTTCGGTGAGGGGCTAAAGGTCTAGGACCTCGCTTCTTTTTATCACACGAAAGACGAATGACTCCTTATCCTAGAGGAGAGATAGCCACAAGCTGCTTGATTATTCCGGGTTTTGGTATGTTGCTGCTGCTGCTGCTTTCCCGCGCCACTGTTTTATAGGGATGCACCTGTTTCATGGTGCATGTGGTTTTTTTTTGCTCTTGAATGATGATTAGGGTATTTCTGTTGTTAACCTGTTTTTTTTGTAGTTGTTATTGTTGTCCTAACGTGTAGGGGGTAGGTCGACACCCTTAGAGAAGAAGTATGTTTCTTGGCGCATTTTCAAGTTGTATAATTTTTGTTTGACACGAGTCATGTGCCTTCTTCCTTTCTTATATAGTCGATAGGGATAGTGCCGTCGGTCGGTTGATGACCTATTTTCAATGCTTCCTGGAGGATGTATTTTGTATGATATGATATGATATGATATGGTGATGGGTCGGATGGATCGGTTGGGATATATAAATATATCTTCTTTTTTTTGAGAGAGATCTTGATGATAGTGATGATAGCGCAATAACAATGCTCTATACCAGGGGTGGCTAACAAGTCGATCGCGAATTTTGGTTGATCGCTCGCGATGTCTTTATTTCACGTGTTATAATAGTAACTGCACGCAACGCGTAAACGTAACTCGAAAATGCATGTAGTTATTGAGTCAAATCATAGAAAAACACGGCCAGTGATTTAACATATTAAAAACAGGTTTAAATATATATTTTACTTATCTAGCAATGGTAACTCCTATTGAAAAACTGTTATTTTCGTGACATCGAGTTACTTCGGCTTTTAAGCTCCATTTACATTGGCGCTGGCTATCGCCACATACTCCCGCTCTTGCGACAGCACGATATCGCATTGGAATGGTTATTTCTCTTCGGATCTTCATCTACTTTGATGCTGAATGCTCTGTGACGATCCTTGTTGGCACTGGCTTCTTGCAAAGGTCGGTGTGGGTTAATGTCTGGCAACAAACCTTTATTCGTGGTTTACTAATTTGTTTTTACTGCTGAACGATTTTTGTAACATTGTTTTCTTCTAATAATGCGGGCTTTAGCCGATCGAAACGCTGCTGTTCTTTCCTTTTATCTGTAATACGAAATACTTGGGATTTATCTCCAAAACCTCGAATGGACCTTCGTATAGTGGGTTCAAAGATATTCAGTCAAAGAGATTTATCGTCTCTTTTGAACACGAACTGGCAATTATTTTAGAACCTCCTGGATGAAAACGATTTATTTTGCATGTGATAAAGCTTTAGGCTTTTGATTTCGTTAATTTTATTTTTGAATTCCTTTACAAATTCACATGCTTTGACATTTTCCATCTTGTCAACGTGCGCGGCTTAATTTCTGTCCGCTACCCTAAAGCTGCAGACAGATACATGCATGCGTGCGGTGCGTGCGACGATAGATATTATAGAAATGCCTGCATTCTAATGCGATATGACCGATATGGGCGAACGAACCGAACTTAACGCAAAAGTTGGTCTACTTTCAAATTTTTCCGCATTGCCATATTGGATATAGCCTGAAATACCCAAACACGAGCCCCACACACACGCAACAAATACATGTACTTGCAGCGGCGGACTAAGCCCGTCAGAGGCCCGGGCGGCAAAGCTGAATGATGCCCTCAGTCCAAGAAGTTGATGTAATTTTAGAAGCCTTTTATTCAGTTGCCATTGTATGTACACGTATGTGTGTATATTTTTTTAGTTCAAATCTTGCAAGTGAAATTTAAATTCGACTTACATAGGTATCCATAGAATATGGATATGGATGAGGAAAATAAAATAAAACTACTAATTAGTAAAAAAACAACTAGTAAAAGTAAAATAATTGGTGGCGTATTTTATCTAAGTATGTAAGAATATAGTAAGTAAAACGAAGGCAAGAAAATATATAGGGGGTTGGGTGCAGATAGGGTCTCTATGAGGCTAGCGCTACTACTTCACTTGGACCCTGTGTGGATTGCTCTACAAGGCCCACACATAGCATCTAACGCCTTGACTCATTCTCGCCTCGCCACAAGGAATGCCCCCTTGCGAAAATCATTGCTACCCGATCCCGAGAGGAAAAAAGAGGCCGAAAAATTGAAGAATTTTTGGTGATAATTGCACCGGTGTCGAAAGCTTTATATTTTTAAACGCGAGTGTCGTTTTACCAATGCGGTCTCCCAACGAAGTACTAATCACGTCGAATGCTGCTTGACCTCTGTAATCGAACCAGAATCAGTCTATTGAGTAGGCTGAATAACACCCTTCACGGTGACTAACATGACTAAACTATGAAACAATGCAACAAAAAAAACTAAAGCTTTGTATGAGTACAACTAAAGCTTAAGGGTAGTACTTTAAAGCTTTTTAAAAGGCTTTCCGAATACTTAAGGCAGATGTTTGGATTGCCCACTTTCATTTGTAATGAGGTTTGCCTCATAGGGCCCTTATGAAAAATTGATAAGGCATACCTCACGTCAGTATTGCTGATTTTTTTTTGTGTGGTGCTCATGAGAAAACTATGGGCAAAGCCCTCTTTCGGTATGCCCCTCACTTGCCACATGGGGTCCTCATGAGGAACCTATGGAGAAATCCCTCCTAGTCGGGTGGGGTTTAAAAAGCTTAGGCTATACAGTTATAAGTTCTTAATAGCTTCGACCATTATTAGGTATACATAAAATATTTACAGCGAAAGTGCGTGTGCACTTCTCCTTCCATCTCCATGCGCCGGGTCCGCCGCCCTGCTAATATTACTACATATATTTTCGTGACTTTTGCTGAACTCCTCAATAACTGTAGTGAAATCAACTTCTTTTGAAACTTTTCTTTCAATTGAAAGGATGGACAGATTGACGAGTCGCTCTTGATTCATGGTAGATCGAAGGTCGAAGGTAATTTTTTATTGTTTAAGTTTAGCAAAACTCCTCTCGCATGATGCAACCGAGATGCAAATGGTCAAGAAGTATTGAAGTATTAGCGATGTACAGGGTAAAGGCCGATTCACACCGGCGCACAGTGTTTCGTCTAGAACAAGCCAGCTGGACAAAATTATTTTTCGATTGATCTGGATTCTATTACCTCCTTTAAGTATTATTATGATGTTTTCAGACATATTTTATAATAATTAGGAAAAATATGGGGGCAAGCTTATAATACACAGAATTTTCATATAAACATATTCAGCCTTATTATGGTTGTCACTTATGGTGACAAATGGCGACGTGAGTCAAAAATGGTATTATGGTTCTCTAAAAAAGTAACATTTCAGAGAGATAAGGCAATTACAGTTGTCACTGGTATCGAGAAACGGCAAATTCAGTGACAATTGTTCTCACTTGATGTTTCTAAGTGAGATTTTTCTCATTTGATTTTAAAAGTGACATTTCTCACTATGGTGAAGTGACAACCATAATAAGGGCCATTATATTTTACATAAAAATCAATAAAGAAAATAAATTACAAAAAGAAAAGTCAATTACAAAATGATTTAAACAAAAAAAAACATAAAAAAATGCATCAAACAGAGTGAACAACAGAAAACGTAATTAAAAACAAAAAGTAATAAAAAAGCTAATTAGACTATTTTTAATCCTCATTCTCGGATTCGTCCATTGTATTAGATAAGTAATAGTCTTCTTCATATTGGGAAACTACCCTTGGCACATGGTCGAGGGTCTATAGTAGGATCTACTAAAAGCTTTAACACCTCTACAGGTAATGTATCCTCTTTCTTTTCGGGAACCTCTCGAAGGCTATTTATCAGTGGATCAGATGTGACAAGCAACATGGAGAGTAAAGGAGTATCCACACACATCAGGGTCGTGCCCGGGACGTCACAGGGCCGAGTTCTGTCATGTGTGAACGAGCCCCTGCCCGGACACGGACATGTGTGAACGAGTAAAGGAGTATCCACACACATCAGGGACGTGGCCGGGGCGTTAGATTTTTTTTCCGCCCAGGACACGGACATGTGTGAACGAGTACATATAAAATGTACGCACCAATATTTTTTGAACCCCTGACGGAACACTAATAAGTGTGTATATTCCTTTACTCGTTCACACATGTCCGCATCCGGGGACAGGCTCGTTCACACATGACAGAACACGGCCTTGTGACGTCCCGGGCACGGCCCTGATATATGTGGATACTCCTTTAAGGAGTATCCACGCATATTAGTGTTCCGTCAGGGGTTCAAAAAATATCGGTGCGTACATTTTATATGTACTCGTTCACACATGTCCGTGTCCGGGCCGGAGAAAAAAACTAACGTCCCGGCCACGTCCCTGATGTGTGTGGATACTCCTTAAATCGCTATTGTGGCAATACTTAGTGTAGCATCCAATCCTGTGATCTGAGTACTTAATTCAGGGTTCCCAAAATAATGGCGAGCAGTACCGTCATTAGTTGAACTAAATTCTGGCTTTGGTGTGCCCACAATTAGACCCATTTCTTGCTTGAATTTTAGTCGAATGGCGTCCGATCTCTGTTTTACACGCGCCTTGTCATCATTGCTTCTAGGAGCCTGCCATTTTTTATATCCAGTTTATCCAGGCATGAAGTGTGAACAAACCAAAGTTAAAATTACCATGGTCGCTGTCAAAATTATCTGATTTCTTGTTCATCATTTTAGGGGTTCTACTCAAGTCTGCTCGATGAAACATATATAGAACTAAATATGAACGTTGCACAGTGGGGCCAAATCCAAAAAAGCTGGCCAAAAGTCGAAAAAAAAATGTTTTAGCTTGACTTTTTTCTATATTGGGTTGGCAACAGTAATACCCTAAGTGTCAGAAAATACATACAGAAGAATCGTAAACCTATTATCTGCTCTGAAATTTCAGTTGCAATACACCTCTGCTTAAAGGTGCATTTCTTTGTTCGGTTAGTTGAAAAAAAGGTATATTGCAAAAAAAGGCGTGGAAGTCTGAAAACATCACCGATTGAGATCAGACAAAATGGAATCAACTCCTGGAGGTGAGTTCAATACAACCATGGTTATCAAAGATAAATTTCATGAATGAATTATTGTTAAAAAATCATGGATTGTTCCTGATTTTTAAAAATTAAATAACAAAAAAAAGAGGGTTTATAATAAAAAAGTTATGGTGTTCTGTCGTGTTCGATGATTTAACGCATATCAGGTGTTAGGTAAACATGTAAGCTATAAAATGAATAAAAAAATAGCTGCCCATAGCTGCCCCTAGCCTTTTTTTACTAATTTTCTTTAAATAAAATTGGTTTGATCGTTATAAGAGACCAGAACCCAATGAAATAAAAACAAGGTATTTTGTCAACTCGTTTGCTTATATTGAACTGGGAAGGCACGTATACTTTAGCTAGCTCTATATACGCATACATTGAAGATCAATATATGTATGGGTTTGTGTGTATGTACTGACATATTTTATATTGAAAAAATTTTTATTTCTAGAAAGTCGAATCCTAACGACTGACTTAAACTTTTTTTTGTGAGAATTAAATTTGTTCGTTTTTTATGTACATACACTATTTCGATGATTTTTATGCCGTATCCACACGTTTGTCAAGGCTTGGCAAGCATTCGCAAATTCAAACGTGTGGAGAAGGCGTTTGGCTTGGCTTGTGTAAGCTTGGCGACGCTTGTGGCCGATCCGGTCGAGTGTGGATGCTCCCCAAACCAAAGCAAACCTTTTCAATTTGCGAATGCTTGCAAAGGAAGTTTGTGGCAAGCGTTTGTGATGCCTCCACACGTTTGTTTTAAGCAAGCGTTTTTAATTTGCGAACGCTTGCCAAGCCTTGACAAACGTGTGGATCCGGCATTAGAGGTTTAACGTATCTTATACTTTCTTCAGCTGGTTCATTTAAATTTGTATTATTTTCATGATAGTTTTTTTGTATCTGTGGCCATTTTGTTCATTTAGAAAGAAATGTAGATATTATCATTAAATCTTTGAATTACTCTTTAAATTTACGTTTCAAATAATATTAATAACATTTTAGATACAAAACAATGACAACATTATAAGGAAAACATATTTTAGTCCTTTTTGAAGCCTTCCAAACTTCTCATGTAGCCATATTAACTCCGCAATTGTTAAAATTGAAATTCTGATAGCCAATCGTAATCAGCGGTCAAGATTTTGACTTTTTGGGGAGGTAATGTTCACCATGATGAGTCCGCCATTTTGAAAATCTCAATTCCGATATCGGATTCGTAATCAGCGACCCCGAAAACCCCCGAGTAAACAATTTGAGATCATTTAGAACACTTCGACTTTTGGCCAGCTTTTTTGGATTTGGCCCCACTGTGCGTTGTAGTTAAATAATATGCAAAATCTGGACCGTTGGCAGGCGGTGGCAAGTATTTGCCAGTCCATGAAAGTTGCAAAACTAAGTAAAAAGATCACGTGTTTTGACATGTTTTTAAAACCTTCCTTTGCATTTTTGTAGTCGATTTTAAAACATTTAGCACTTACTTTCAAATATAATATCCATCATTAAAACTTTCCACAAAATCACTTATTGTCAATCATAAGAAATGTTGTAGCACGTGTCACAGAAATGCAAGTGTTTAAATCGTCCAATTACAATTATATGAGTACACTGCAAATGTAAAGTGTGTTGGAACAACACACCTAAGTGTGTTGTTTTCTTGTAGTCATTTTTAATCCACTTTAAAGTGTGTTATTTTCTTAACACACTTTAAAGCGTGTTGTTTTAACACGTTTTTCCTTAAATTGTGTTGAAGCAACACACCCAAGTGTGTTGAAGCAATACACCTAAGTGTATTGAAACAACACACCTAAGTCTGTTATTTCTACACACCTTAAAGTGTGTTGTAGTTTAACACGTCTTGCCTTCAGATAACTTAGTGACATGACGAGAAGCGAGTTAATTACAAAGTGTGATTTTGCTTCAATAAATAAAGTATTGAAAGGTAAGTCATAATTATTTTAATGTAAATTCCTAACATGTGTTTTTTTGCAGAAGCAGCGAAAGCACAAAATGTCTGTAAAGGTAATTATAATATATGGAGTTACATATGCATCAAAAAGTATTGTTTTATTAGAATGTATTGAGGATAGTATGCCAGTCTTTGGGGAAATAGATGAAATCTTTATCTGGAACAATAAAAAGTTCATTTTGACCCAGAAGTACGAAGCAAAATTAAACGCCTATTATGTTATTAAGGCCGTAGACAATAAGAAGTCTGTAATTGATATTGAAAAAGTGATTGTTCCATATGATTTAAGTTCATTTTATATTATAAGTAAAACATTTGTTCCATTATAGTCCGGCGAAATTAGCATTTTAAGGAGAGAAAATTTAAAAATGGCTGAAAATTGGACCGCAGCTTCCTTGAGACTTTTTAAGTAAACAATTTCGGAATCACAAAAAAAACAATATGGCCGCCAGAGATATCACTTTTTGGCAAAAAAATCACTCAAAAACTGTTTTTTTCGAATTTTTTTTCCCAGTCAATAAGAAATGTTATTGCCTACAAAAAGGCCGCTTGTCATTTTTGCGAAAACCTAAACCTTTCGAAGTTATTCAAGGTCAAAATTTCCAAAAGTCACATTTCGGCCAAAAACTACTTTTAATAATTCGGAAAGGTCAAGGTTTTCGAAAAAAATCAAGAGGGGTATTTTGTAGGCAATAATGTTTTGTATCCAGTTTTTGAGTGACTTTTTTGCCAAAAAGTGATATCTCCGGCGGCCATGTTGTTTTTTTTGTGATTCCGAAATTATTTTCTTAAAAAGTCCCAAGGAAGCTGTGGGCCAAATTTAAGCCATTTTGGAATTTTGTCTCCTTTCCTGCGTTTTTTTGCTAATTTCCCCGGACTATTAGTGTATCACGACCGCACAGAATTTTATGGATAAATAAATAGCAAAGTAAATTTCAATAAAAACAAGTATAAGAGTTTTCGTAATTATCGTATTATAGTATTTATTAAATTGTTTTTTCATCTCCTCATCAAAGCTATCTAAATTCTACACACCAAAATGTGTGTTCTATCTTCATAGCTCAAAAGTGCGTTGTTACTCAAAAAGTGTGTTGTTACTCCAAAAATGTGTTGTTTCAACACACTTAAGTGTGTTGTTTAGATTTCAGGTCATAATTCACTACTTATTTTTAACACACCAAAAAGTGTGTTATAATTTTAACACGGAAGAGCGTGTCAATTGCAAGATAAAGTGTGTTAAAACAACACACTTTTTCTGGACGACACAGCTAGCTGTGTTGAATAACACACTTTGGTGTGTTAAGCAACACATTCTGTGTGTTAAAAAACACACTTCAGTGTGTTACACCTTTTACAGTGTAGCTGACATTATTTGCTGACTTCTTCACCCTATTACTCATCACATTGAAGGTTTGAATGTGTTATTTACTTTATCTAATTACTCATTTCTGGAAATCTGACAATGACTTTTGTCCACCTAGCTTGTTCTAGGCGAAACACTGTGCGGCGCGTTTGCGTATGCGATTGCGTTTGCGATGTCTATTACGATGGCGATTGCGATTTTTAAAGGAATAATTTTTTTTTTAATTTTCAGAACTAGGAAGAGAATTTGGGTCCACAATATTATTATTGATGGTGCCTTAAAAGTAGAATTCCCTTAGAAAAAGATCCTAGACCATATTGGCGCGGCCATTTTGAATTTTTAAGTTCTGATCATAAATTCGTTATTTGCTACCTTCAAAACCCCCCTAATAGCGATTTTCATGGAAATCGGAACACAATCGGCAAATTCATATTTGGGTGGCAATTTTGCAAAATTTCGAACCTCTTTCTAGCGCACACATACACGCAAACATACAAGCAATACATATAACTTTTTTTTATTAATATAGGTTTCTATTCTGCGTGTGATAATTCAAATAGAATCCGATACATTTTCAGTTTCAATAAAAATTTCGGTCGACGTATCCATGTTATTTCAATGATTTTTCAACTTGCGATGTGCGATCAAAATGCTGCCGAACGCGTTCACAAAACTGAACGCGACAGGAATTGCTGAACGCTAGCGATCTGCGTTCTCTTTGTGCACTCCTAATTTAAACTGCCTTGTTGCGATTGACCGCGATCGCACTAGAAACGCAATCGCATTCGCGAACGTGGCGGTGTGAATCGGCCTTAACCATTCAGTAAAGTCCCCTTTTAATAATTACATGCTATACTTATTTGTGTCTACGGGAACATTGTACGGGAAGTCGGACTCCAAAGTACCACTGAGGTAGGCACTGACAGTATTTTAAAAGCCTTGTTTAGAATTTGATCAAGGGAATTTGTAGATGTTTGGAGGCCCCCAGGAACCAGAGGCCTGGGGCGGGCCGCCCCTTCCGCCCCACCCTTAGTCCGCCACTGTGCACTTGTCGCTTGAATTGTTTTTTGTTATATGCGAAAGATTATACAGAACACAAGGAAGCCACTATCAGTCAGCGAAAACTTGCCGCATGTATCTGTTTCCTGCTTAAGAGTTTTAATGGCCAGACTGCGCATACCAGTGTTTGGTAGCGCGTTGACGCTGCTTTTCGAGTTCTGTGGACACTGTCAAATTCAGTCGCTTACTAACTTCTGATCGTTGTCTTTACCCCCGGATGAGCCAGACAGTGTAATTTTTTTATGTCTAATTGTCAAAGTGGTTCAGAAACGTAAAAGGTCGAATTTTGTCTTGACTGATGTTGGCTGTAGATTTTCCACGGACTTTTCGGAAACGGTTTGTCGATTATACTAAATTCTCGCCTTCCAAAATGGGGACTGAAGTGTTTCACTCCTTGACGCATCCGCAGAAGTACTCTGTCATACATGTTGTAATACTTTCCGTAATTGTGAGCTTCCGGGGAAAAAAACTAAAGGTGTAGCAAATCCACCCACAACTTGATGCAATGTTGTACACCCATGGCGGTATTTGATGCGACAACGAGTTTGTGAGCGCCGCCCGTTTGGTTTCTTTGTCTTTAAAGCTCCATTCACACTGACGTTGGCTGTCGCCACATATATATTTCACACCTCTTCCCTAGTTAAACTACGGGTATGACAACAACTCGATCGCGATACATTTTTATAACAAAAAGTAGATCTTATGTATACAAAAGTTGGCCACCCCTGCTCTATACAATGGTCGTGTGGCAATGTTATTCTTAGACTTTATATGTAGGTAGCGCGGCTAACGTTATCTACCCACTTTCAATATGTTTTTGTTGTTGAATGATTGCTTTTAATAATTATTGAGATATTAAAAATGCAAAATAATATTTTTTTTATGTTTTGTTTTTTTCAGACAGTGATACTAGAAAGAGCATACGACTAGGGATGATACATCGCCGCCACACCACCAATAAAAATCGAAGCTGCAAACATCAGCAAAGAAGAACAAATTTACAAGTGGAACCGACAAGGTTAGCTCTTATTTTTAAAACCAAACTTCCTTGGTGGAATAGTAAGCTTCTCAAACTAAGCTCTGAAAGTAGAAAGTCCTTCAATAAAGCCAAACGGTCTAACTTGGATTCGGACTGGGGCAAATACAAAAGGCGTCTCAGCGAGTTAAAGTACGTAGTAAGTCAAAGAGGGAATCCTGGAAGACCTTTTGTGGCAATCTGGGCAGAACGGTGAATCGTCCAACCTTATTCTGGAACTGACGTCTTCTTCTGCACCGCCGTTTTCGGTAATGATATTATCGAGGTAACAGAATTTATCTGCCAGTTCCACGTCACGGTTATTTAGCGCTGTCCCTTCAAGGGTTTAAACAAAAAATCCAAGTGAAGGCCACCGACACCTGAATCCACACATCAAACGACTGACGGACATCAAGTAAGTCTCCTCCACCCGCTTCCCGCGCTTCCAGCTGGCTGCTCCGGCGCTGCAGCCTTAATCGGTCGGTTGACGGGAGTCGCCTTGTCTTAGCAGGCATAACACTGCAACAAGGTCATTCCCGTTAGCCCCGATGGATGCATCGCCGGCGCAGCCAGCTACAAACGAGGTCATCAACCTTACGCAAAACAGTCCTGAATGCGACAAGAATTTTACTTTTAATTTTTGTAACATTCGGGGACTGTATGCGAATTTCCTAGCCGTTACGTGCGAACTATTGCTTCATGCCCCGAATATTTTCGCACTAAGTGAAACCCAAGTGTTACCAGATCTTGATTTAGATCGATTTCAGGTGACAGGGTATAATTTAGTGCACAATTTTTCCGCCCATAGGGGAGTAGCCATTTATATTAGGAATGACGTGGCGTTCCAGAAGGTGTACAGTAGTACATCCTCTGATTTTAACTATCTTTGGATCAAAATAATTATTCATAGCCACGTTATATTCTTCTGTTTTCTATACAGAAGCCCTAATATTAGTAATGAAGCCACCACCTCAGCCCTCGAGGCTATTACCGAACAGATTTCCGGATTCTTATTTTCCCACCCGGAGAGTGAAATCATTGTTGCGGGTGATTTCAACGTTCACAATGTACATTGGCTAAATTACTCAAATGGCACCAGTGTTTCTGGCAAGGACGCCGAGCTCTTTGCAAACCTCAACAATTTACATCAAATTGTTAAATGTCCAACGGGAGTTCCTGACATTCCAGGTCAAGGAGCCCATCTCCTTGATCTATTTCTTACTTCGCACCCGACACGGTACTCCGTCAAAGTAGGCCATCCCCTTGGTAACTCTGACCACAGCCTAGTCACCGCTTATTTCCCATATTCATCCTTTACCACAACCACCACAGTTCCTAAAAGAACTGTCTGGCACTATGGGAAAGCCAACTGGTTGGGTCTTATCCGTTTCTTCCAAGCTACTGACTGGGGTTTGTGTTTCCTTGATGCCACTGCGAATTCTGCTGCTCTCTGTATCACCAAAATCATACGAGCGGGCATGCGTTTGTTCATTCCTCACTCTACCAAATCTATGAAGCCTAGGCCGAACAGATGGTTCAATGGGGAATGTATGAACGCAATAAAAGCAAAAGAAACCGCTTTTAGAGCATACAGATTTTAGCCCAATGAGTCTCTTCGTCGTGAGTATATCAAACTGAGAAACTCCTGTAATTCCATCATCAGGAAAGTCAAATCATCATTCGAAGATAGGTTGAGAAGTAAGATTCTCAATAATACTATAGGCAGTAAAAATTTCTGGTCATTGGTAACTTCCATCAAGAAGAATTTTACTTCCTCCTCAACACCTCCTTTCATTCACAACAAGGAAGTGGTAACAGATAGCAAATCCAAGGCCGACATATTAGCATTTCTGTTCGCCTCAAATTCTTCTTTACCTGATACTGCTATGGCACCCCCCCACCCTCGAGTATACCACCCACTCAATGGACGGGGTTTACTTCAGGACTCGCGAGGTTTATAGGTGTCTCAAAGAGCTTCTGCGCAAACTCTTTGCCCTGTCTTACTTCTCCGGAGTGTATCCCGACTCTTGGAAACTAGCTCACGTTCAGCCCATTCCAAAAAAAGGTGAAGCCAACGACCCTTTAAACTACCGCCCAATAGCAATTATTTCTGTTCTCTCCAAGATAATGGAGACAATAATCAATAGAAAGCTGATGAATTACCTAGAATCCAACCAAATTATACACGACGGGCAGTACGGCTTTAGACCAAAACGGTCTACTGGCGATCTCCTTGTGTGTTTAACCGAGCATCTCAACCAAAGCATCCATCGCTTTGGTGAGTCTGGTCTGGTTGCTCTAGATATTTCAAAGGCTTTTGACAGAGTATGGCACCCTGCTCTGTTGACCAAACTCCAAGCTATTGGTATAAACTTAGTTCTAAGGAACTGGATTAAGAGCTTCCTTTCTGGCCGTTCAATCAAGGTAGTATTGGATGGCGTCGAATCCAACCCCCACGTCATTTCGGCAGGTGTTCCCCAGGGATCAATCCTATCACCCGCACTTTTCCTAATCTTCATTAATGATCTGCTCTCAATCCCCTCGAACCCACTTCACTGCTTCGCTGATGACGGTATTCTGCGTTACTCTTATGCCTTCGACAATATAAGACAAGCGCGCGCCAGACCTTGTCTTCACTATCGTGAACTGATGTCCGCTTCGATCAACAAAGACATCAAATCGATTCTTGATTGGGGCCGCATGAATCGTGTTGAATTTAACGCCACCAAAACGAAGTACTGTCTCATCTCCACCAAAGCTAACACCGGTATTCCTCCTATTTCAGTGGGCACAGAGAATCTAACGGCTGGCTCAACTCTTAACATCCTAGGGGTAACTTTAACTGAGGATCTGCGATGGAATGACCACATATTCCAAATCGCAAAACAAGCCTCCCAATATCTTGGATTTCTCAAGAGATGCAAGTTCCTCCTCCAGCCAGCCGCCCTGGCTACAATCTACAAATCCTACATTCGGCCCCGCCTTGAGTACAACTCGTATATCTGGGCAGGCGCCCCAAAGACCACCTTGGCTTGCCTCGACAAGGTGCAAAATCGTGCCATCAAACTCATTGGTGATGGCCCCTTTCGCGCCTCTATAGACTCTTTAAGCCACCGTAGGAATGTAGAAGCCCTCTGTATATTTTATCGCTATTACCATAGCGATTGTTCCACTGAACTTCAGAACCTCCTGCCTGCACGGCAATATTTTTCCCGCAACACAAGACTAGCCCGCTCGGCTCACCCCCATACCCTCCAGCCCCCCCTTTCTCGCACAATACGGTCTAGAGGTTCGTTTTTGAATAGAACAACCCGACTGTGGAATAATCTCCCGCAGTCAGTATTTCCGAACTCGTACAACATCTTAGAGTTCAAACGTAAGGTTCACCGACATCTCCTCGAGCATCCCCCAGACCCCCTCTAACCTTTCCTATCCCTTTTTCTATCCTTCAAACCAAGCTACTACTAGACATTGCACCATGACGTGAACGACATGACGGACTCGTAGTACAAAGGGTGATTCCTAAGCTTGGTTTTATCACAAAAAAGGGGTGTCTGCATTTATCCGCATTTCTTTGGTTTTAGCCGGATTTAGCCTTAAGTCCGCAATTTTTAAAATTGAAATTCTGATAACGGATTCGTAATTAGCGGCCCCGAAAACCTCCGATTAATATGTTTGGGTATTATTTACTAAAGTTTTTGACTTCTTGGAGAGGCTATGTCCCCCATATTGAGTCCGCCATTTTGAAAATCTCAATTCTGATAACGGATTCGTCATCAGCGACCCCGAAAACCCCCGACTAAACAATTTGAGATCATTTAGAACACTTTTCGACTTTTGGCCAGGTTTTTGGATTTGGCCCCACTGTGCGGCGACCCCCCCCCCCCCCGCGAAATTATCAGGGTTTCCACTTCCGCGGTCTCTGCCGATGCTGAGCTCCTGCACTTTCGGCAGGCCTAGCTGATTCTGCAATGCCTCGCACACCACCCCTTTGGAGGTGATCTCGTCCAGGTCCTTGATGTCGATCAGAGACCACGGAAGTGGGGTTGCAAGGATTGCGGCCGCAACCCCAGATAATTTCGCGGGGTGGCGCCGCAACCCCTGTGTTTTTGAAATCAAAAAAGCAAAAATTTGAGTTATTTTTTAAAAATTGTTAGAAAAGTATATACATTTTTAAATTCGATAGGTGTAAACAATTGGAGGATGCCAGAAAATGTATGGAATTTGGTACCCACTCCAATAGCTATGTGTAATACTTCGTTGGATAGGTTTTTTTGAGCTGAAGATAAGTTACTATGGCGCCTAGTTCGAAATCTTTGTCCGTTCTGAGTAATACGGTCAGAACTGTACAAAGATAAAGTTATCACCCTGTATTTTTGCAACCCTATAACCTATTTCCATGAATGAGGTACCAATGAACGCAGAATTCCTCCACCTATCTATGATGTTAAAAGCGATGGCTCTATCTTACCAACTTTTGGAGTAAGGAGCCGTCCATTTTAGCTTTTGGAAAAAAAGTATAAATTAATTAGGTATTTTTTGGACAAAAAGGAATTTGAAGTTGGTTTTTTGTTAAAAAAACAAAATTTCGAATTTGACGACTCATTACTCCAAGAGTTGGTAAGATAGAACCATCGCTTTTAACATCATAGAATTCTGCGTTCATTGGTACCTTATTCATGGAAATATGTTATAGGGTTACAAAAATACAGGGTGATAACTCTATCTTTGTACAGTTCTGACCTATCCAACCTATCCAACGACTTATTACACATAGCTATTGGAGTGGGTACAAAAATTTGCATTCTTCTTTAACGGGGAAAATTCATTTTACATTTATTCTTATACCGAATTCAAAATTTTGCTATTAAATTACAAATAAATAATTTTTCATAACCATTTTATCAAAGACTAGCTGGAACCCGGGGCGCCTCGCCGCACCCAACCTTAAAATATTTAAAATTAATCCAAATCTTCAAAATTCAACTCTTCAACAAATATTTATAACCATTAACGAAAAACCAATTATTCCTATAAACGTTCGAGACATTAAATTCAAAATGCGCACCCAACGTACAGGGAGTCATTTCGCACCGGGGTCCACAAAGTTCGATTTTCGAAACTGACTTCGAGTATGAAATGGAACTTTTTACTCAAGGCAGTAGAAAAAGATTTTTTTTTCATGTAAAAATACCATCCAAATTCCCGACTTTTTCCGTATAGTACATAGTAGATTGTGTATAATACATACACTGATAAAAAAAATTTCTTGGCTTAAAGCAATTTTTCTTGAACGAAGCAACTCATGTTTTGGATATAACGAAAACAAAATGGTCTCGGGATAAGCAATACTCATAGTCTTGGTTTTATTGCCTTGGATGAAGACAAAAGTTGACTTGAAGAAAAAAATTCAAACCGATATTATAATTTAAAACAATTCGAGTTCTAAAATCGGTCTTAATAGTGTTGTGATACATTTTTAGAACTTGAAAGTCCGGTAACCGAAAAAAGTCCGATGACTTAAGAATTTAGTTTCTTGAGTAAAAAATTGAACAATCTTATTTCGAGAAAAATATATCTTGGTCGAAAAATATAAGTATTGAGGGAAGAAATGCTATTGCTTCGCTCAAGAATTTCCAGTGTCTTACTCTGAGACAGCATTCTCATGTTAAGACTGAAAAATTTTTCTACTCAAGACAACGAAACGAAGACTACCGAATTGCTGGAATCAAGACAATTTTTTTTATCAGTGTACTCCTTAGCTTCTCTTCATCCTTTATTGGATGACATTAAAAGGAGTACGAGGCGTGTTCGGGCTGATATTGAATCGCTGTCAACAGCAGCGGTACAAAATCACAATGCCCTGAATTCTCTATCCCTTAAATTTGAAAGTGTCTGGGATAGAACAAACTCTCTCCCAATGGTGGCAGTATCTGATGGGGCCGCGCAGGTAGGGGAGCAGCTTCTTTCTGCACCCTGCTCCACAGCTGTTTCTCTTGGGGTAAATGATACTGATACCGACCCGGCCATATTATCTGATGAGGGCCTCCCGGTGGAGGCTGCCCCTAGACTGGCTCCTGACCACCCGAAAACCCGTGGCAAGCATCGGAAACGCAGATGCAGTCGTAAAGCCTCCAATTGTGATGCTATCAATGCGAACCCCTCTACTAGTTCGTCTATCCCCGCCCCCCCCCCCCCCCCCCCCACTCCCAATGGGCTCAAACCATATCTCAGAACCGGATGCAGCATCAACCTCACCTATTAGAGTCGTTGGACCCTCGGGCACTGAGAATACCGAGTCTTCGGTAACCGTCGCCAATTTGATAACGGTACCCAGACCACGTAATATTTTTATTTCGCGTTTCTCACCTGAAACTACTTCCGAGGCAATTAAAGAATACCTAAGGGGAAATGCTGTTGATCCTGCGACAGTCTCGTGCAGAAAAATCAGCAACGCTTCCAAGCCGGTTGCGTCTTTTGTTCTGACTGCACCGCCAAATACCGCTGAACAGCTTCTTAACCCCACGTTCTGGCCTCCTGGTGCCTTTTCAAAGTGTTTTGTTCCTCGCACACGCGTGCATCGCAATCCTGACACTCGACAGGTCCCAAAAAACTTAAGACGCTTTCGCTCTATTACCAAAACGTGAGGGGAATCAGATCCAAAACCCATGATGTGTTTCTGTCGACTTCGGCCAGTGACTTCGATATAATCGCTTTTACAGAAACATGGTTACACAGTGGGATTCTTAATGCCGAACTTTTCGATACATCCTTCCAAGTATTTCGGAGGGATAGATATATTGACTCGGAGGCTCGTGGAGGAGGTGTACTACTTGCCTGTAGCAACCTTCTCAACTGTTGCTTAATAACGCTTCCTAGTTTTTCCAACTCTTTGGACATTGAGCTCCTCGCTCTTAAAGTCTCCCTTGTCCATAAGAACCTATTTTTAATTTGCTGTTACATTCCACCAGGTATGTTCAGCACTCTTGACGATAGAGCTCAAAACCTCTATGATATTCTAATCTCTTGCACTAATCATATCCAGGATATGATGGACTCCAAAGACGAACTCCTACTTTTAGGAGATATTAACTTACCCAATGTTCAATGGGTATCTTCCGATGAAGACGATAACTACCTACCTGAAAACAACCTTAATGATAGGGAATCCGACTTTCTGAATTCCTTATGCTCATGCGGTTTGAACCAAATGAACGGTGTGTATAACAGTTTAGGAAGGTGGTTAGATCTTATATTCTTCTCCGACTCAGACAACATGTATGTTGAGCCTAGCTCAATTGTCTTGTCGCCTGTTGATAATCATCACCCTCCTCTCCTACTCAGCTATTGTTTTGCCTTTAACAATAAGCTAACCCCGGAGGAGTCAACCTTTACTTTTAATTTTAAAAAGGCCAACCTTGAAGTACTGTCATCCAAGCTCACTTCGATCGATTTCAATAGCTTGCTTTCCTCTAATGAATTGGATGACGACGTAACAAGATTTTACTCCGTCCTGTATGAAACCTTCGCATCCTGTGTGCCTATTGAGCCTCTAAAGTTGACCAGATCATCCCCGCCCTGGTACAATAATGAATTGAGACACACCAAAAACCAGAAGAATAAACTCTGGAAAACCTACCTGAAAAGAAAAGACACTGCGAGCTTCTATGCTTTTCTCAATTGCTATGACCAATTCCATGCTCTGTCCGAGGCTCTCTATAAGGAGTACCTTAGCAACATGGAAGGTAAACTGTATGGTGATCCCAGAGCATTCTTTCAATTTATCAACTCTAAGAAAAAAGTTGATAATTACCCTAACACCATGCAATACGAGAACTCTGTTAGTTCTAATTCATCCGAGATTTGTGACAAGTTCGCATCGTTCTTCCTCAAATCTTTCTCGTCTCCTGTCTTCCAACCTCATGAAGACAATTTTCGACATATCAACGCAATACAAACGGCTCAAAATTTATCTCTGTCTATAACCAGGGAAGATATCTCGAAACATATAAATGATCTTCCACAAGATTTTTCGTCCGGCCCTGATGGTGTCCCTCCTGCTGTTGTAAAATCCTGTGCAGGGGCCCTACTGTCTCCTATCCTATGTTTATTTCAGAAATCCCTCAATACAGGGCGCTTCCCAACCTTATGGAAGAACTCTTTTATAATCCCTGTTCATAAAAAGGGTTGTAAGAACGAAATATCTAATTATAGACCGATTGCGAAGTTATCATGTATACCAAAACTTTTCGAATCCATTATTTATTCTGCTATTGCCCCTATCTGCAAGAGACTTATCTCAACTAACCAACATGGCTTTCTTGCAGCTCGTTCCACTACTACTAATTTACTAGAGTTCTCTTCTTACACTGTTCGAGGCTTTGTCACTGGCTGTCAAACTGACTGTGTTTATACAGACTTCAGTAAAGCTTTCGACATGCTCTCTCACTCTATTATAGTTCTAAAACTAAAAAAATTTGGCTTTCCGCATGCCCTGATTATGTGGTTCCAGTCGTACTTAGCCGACAGAACCTACCAGGTTCTATATCGCGGAGCCAAATCTAAAAACATCGAGGCGTCCTCTGGTGTCCCGCAAGGAAGTCATCTTGGTCCTCTTCTTTTTATTTTATCAATCGATGACATTGTTACCCTTCTGAGGCACTGTAAAATCCTTATTTATGCCGATGACATCAAATTGTACCGCCACATAAGGAGTATCGAGGATTGCAAACTTCTGCAAGCAGACCTAAACACCTTCTATTCTTGGTGTTCCAACAACAACCTGGTCCTTAACATTAGTAAATGTGAGGTCATGACTTTTTGTAGAAAACGTGGCGTTATAACTTACGACTATACTTTTCTTGATAACAAGATCTCCCGCACTAACTCTGTTATCGATCTTGGGGTTAGGTTAGAAAGTAAGTTGGATTTCTCCACCCACATCAATTATATCTCTTCCAAGGGCAATTCAGTCCTGGGATTTATAAAAAGATGGTCCAAGGAATTCAACAACCCCCTTATCACAAAGCACTTGTACATATCTTTAGTTAGGCCTTTACTTGAATACGCCTCCCAGGTATGGTCTCCTTACTACTCCTCCCATGTCGATAAAATCGAATCGGTTCAAAGGAAGTTCGTCCGTTTTGCACTCAGTCACCTCCCGTGGGATGACCCACTTATTCTTCCGCCTTATGTGAACAGACTTAAATTGCTCAACTTGAGCTCTCTCCATAAGCGTCGCGAGGTCGCTGACGTTATATTCGTTCATCGTTTGTTGAATGACAAAGTTGACTCAGCCTTCCTACGAACCCGTACGTCATTTAGAGTGAACAACTACAACCTGAGAGGTCCACCTCTCTTGTACATTAATTCCTCTAATACCAATTATGGGATGTACGAACCAGTTAACCGCATGCTTATAAATGTTAACAAAAATGCGAGTGCTTTTAGCATGCAAGTTAGCGAAGATGTCCTTAAAAGGACTCTTTTTAATGTGGCGTGACTCCCTGTGTGTCCCACTTTTTCATTGTTTTTGCACGCTTCTCTTTTTGATGTTTTGTGCTCTTAAATGTTGCATTGTTTTTTGTTTTGTGTTTGCATGTCTTAGCCGAGCCACTGTGCAGTGGTAAATGTGACCGCGTTTGTGTGCAGGGACCGGACCGGCTCGGTACAGGAGTGTCGGGGAGGGTTGAGAAGGAACCCGCACTTTCGGTCGCATGCTCGTTTTTGCGGTGTTTTTTCTTCTTATACCTTTTTTGGTGCTTTCGGCCGGATTCGGTCCCTGCACATAAGCGTGGCCCGTTTCTCAGCCCAGCTGAGAAGTGTACTTCTGAGCTAGAAGATTAACTCGATTACTACATAGAACATAGTACATAGTACATAGTGCATAATGCATATTACTTAGTACATATATTAGCCAAACTTTAAAGTCACCCTGAAGATATAATCATTTTGTTTTATACATCAAAGTTCAAATGAAATATTTTTTCGCACCTCCAATTAAAATTTTACTCAATGTAGTAGAAAAACATTTTTTCCATATAAAAATATACCATCCAAATTACGGACTTTTCCCCTGTATTTTCCAAATATTTTCTTATAATAATAGAGTTAACCCAACAAAATTTCCACTAAAATATAAACCAACACGCACCACACACTTCACGTACAACAAACCGACGACTGGCGAGCTCGTTTCTCTTCTGAATCGATATCTTTAAGTAGGATAAATCGAAAGAACCATTGTACATAATGAAAATGATGAAGTTCCCATAAAACACATTCAACAATACATTTGGTGCAGATTCTTTTTTTGGCTCAAATTTCCAGTCGAATGCCCGTTTCTACAGCTCAGTACTTGGCCTTTTAAACCTTTTGGTCAAATTTGGCCGTCGTAAGGCCGTATGCGCTTCCATTAAAAATAGTTAAAAACTCTACGTCCATCATATGCCTCTTAAAAAGCCAAGCGGCCGGTGTTCGCCCTTTGTAAGGCTGGTTTTTATTTTTACTCGGGTACACAACAAAATCAGCCAAATCTTTCGAGCAGTTCTCCAGTGATGCTTCGTCATACATGTGGCAATTCATTTTTATATAATAGATGTATACTAAAGTGGCCGACTGTAGATGGTTTTAGATTGGCGAACAGAATATTTACGAACCAGCTGCGCCTCGCTGCACCCAACCTTAAAGCATTTAAAATTAATCCAATTCTTCAAAATTCAACTCGACTCGGCTCGACAGATTTGGTTGTTGCATTCTCAATCCATTCGCTTGGGCCCATTTTACACGATGAAACACGAAACAAAAAGTTTCATGCAACTTTGCTCGGTTTGAGGGGGAGAGGAGAGAGAGGTTTTGGGGAACGCGTGTTCCCTCCAGCCCTCTCTCTCCTCTCGCCTTGAAACCGAGCAAAGTTGCATGAAACTTTTTGTTTCGTGTTTCATCGTGTAAAATGGGCCTTGTCGTTCATTTTCAGTCGCTCTCGAAAGTAATTCGGGCTATTTTCATTATCCGTTGCTCGCTGGTTATCAGTGCGGTTTGCACGTGAAGTAGCTCGCTGCGTATTTGACTGACTTCGACGACCTATGTGTAAGCTCATGTTCTCCTCGGCATTGTATAATGAAAAATGTAAAATGACACGGAATTGTTTTCACAGTCACTCAAATCAGTCGAACTTTCTTTGAAAACTTTACAATATTGAAATCCTCAAACTAAGTCCAAATATGTGGCTATGTCTAAGGGCGGCCGTAATCCAAAGCTTCATATGTAGCTTTTCGTCATTTACTCCTTGGAGATTTATGTTGCACAGCGGCATGTAAAGATTTCCAGCTTTGGTATACGGCCGAGAAGAATACTCGCAATCCCAATTAAAATAAGGTTCCGCGGTCTCTGATGTCGATCGCTACCTGGTTGGTGCTTGCTCTTACCTGTGCTGTTTCTCCTAGCACAATAGGCTTAACTTGGCCGCTTGTATTCACCAAATGGGGGGGTTGTCCCCTCATTCCTTAAATAAAAAACAGACTGACTATAATGCTACATAGTGCCATCCCATCGGGAAATGAAGCGATTCAGAAAAGCTACTGAATCGCTTCTTTTGCCTTGCCTTACATTTCTTTTTTAACATTGCATGTCCTAGCGGAGAAGCGATTCCATTAAGTTTAGTTGTAGCGATTCGAAAGCGATTAATAGGAATGCAGAAGGAAGCACAATTGGCTCGGTTCCCTTATGCCAGTTGGGAAAAAGCTTTTTTTAGATTTGATGTCCTACTACTATGGTTAAAAGTCTTTATAAATTTTATTTTGCGTTGATGTCCATCCCAGTGCAGTGATGAAATGACTAAAAAATATTGTTTCTCTATCTGAGACAACGTGTGCTTATGAAGAGATCCTTTGGCAGTGGCAAAATAGCGATTCTTTTGTGCTTCGGTTGGAAGCACGTCTAATATTTCCCGCTGGGATATGACACAATCCTTGCTTTTAGTATATCCTGCACCGCCCCCTTACCCCTAAAATAATATCCAAAAAACTCAAGGCCGTTTCAATGTAATTTATATCTACATACACATACATTCCTTCCCCTTTCTTTCTTTCTTTCTTTCTATAAGTGTGTGATCAAAAAAAAAAAGAAATCACAATTATTTTATATATTTTTTTGTGTCTATTTTGTTGTTGTTGTTTTTCACTACAATTAGATCAAGCCTAGATTTATTGAAGAAAAATTTCTTCTGAATGAATGAAAAATTTCAACGTGTCTGTGCCTCGAGAACGGACGAAGAACGGACGGGATCTACACCTTAACGTGCACAAAACAGTTTTATCGGCGTCTTTTAGTGCCGTAACGAAAACAATTTCTAAGTGTGTCTATATATATACGTAGAAATATATCCATTCTCTTCATCCATCCATCGATTCTCGTACATTTCTTCCATTACATTTTTTCTATGTTTTTGCTTAGTTCTGATTATGTATAGTTAGCGCACTAGCAGCTAGCATCTTAGAGTGGAGTAGTTCACACAAAATATGCCTACCTACGTATATATATAGCTGTAGGGCATCTCTGCTGCTGGTTAAAAGAGAGTGGTGGTGTGATTTGAAAATTTAAATCTGGTAATTTTTTGTTGTTGTTGTTGTTGTTGTTTCGAAGAGATATACCATAAAATAAAAACAACAACAAAACGAAATAACATTCTTCCTAACAAGACGTGGTCTTCTTACCTTCAGCCTTCTTCTTATTCTTATTCTGTGTATCAAACGAGAGATTCTGTACCCACTAAAATATAGAAGTTGTGTGGTATGTATGTATGTATGTATATATATAAAAGTGACGACCCCAAAAAACCAATAAATCTTTGACCGTATCTAAACTAATGGAAACGAAAATTAAATTACTTCCAAGTGAAACTCGACTATATAGGCGAGACTACATCATCTATGGGTCTCTGCAACACTACGCTACTCCACTCTCATGGTGGCTTACCTGGTTAAATCGAACCAGGGAATCAAAAAAAAAAAATAAATCATGTCTTTTTTCTTTCCACTTTATTATTTTCATTTAGTTTCTAGAGAGAAAATCTAGAATGGTGTGTAATTTGCTTAATCTTTTAATCCCCAGTTTTCTTCCTTGTGAAATATGTTTTTTTTTCGTTTTATTCTAGAGTTTGGACACTCCGATATATATATATAGATATATGTACCACACAAGCACCACCATCGATCGATCAATGCACGTTTAATTTACAGCAAGATCAACACAAGATCCGGTAAAGATATATAGTAGGTATCCATAGTACGTGATCTGTACTATATAGAATTTTTGTAGCCTATACACGAGAGGATAGATTCCCATTAAAGAAATTCATTGATAGATTCCATCCCGCCAAACTTTTCTGTGTCGAATTTCTCTCTAGGTGTTTTCGTTGTTTTTTTTTCATCATCATTTTTCTTTCGTTTTCAAAGTCCAGAAAGAAGACGAAAAACACAAAAAAAAAAGAAATATAAGAAAAACTTGTGAATGACTTGATGAAAATTAAGTAAAAGGGCAATAGGAGATAGGAGTGAAGACGGGGTGAAGATTTTTTTTTTTTTTTTTTTGTAAAACGAACAACCAAAATCCGGCAAACCACGAGAACGAATTAAATTTCATTCACCAAGATTCATTTTTTCGCGTTCTCTGTGGCTCTCAAGCTTTTTGTTGTTGTTGTATTGTTTCAATAAACTCTTGTACTTTGAGCTTGCCCGTTTATTCTGCCGTACATCATCATCATCATCATCATAATCATCTTCTTCTATACTATAAAGGCGTAAGTATCTCGAGTAGAATTTAATATATCCGTGTCCCTAACCCATAATTGTTTGGCCACAGCCCTCCCAGAGCTACATAAATCCCATCTCGGTAAACTAAGAATGAAAACAATACGCGATGTACCTGCGCTGCATGCACACCGGTACTGTACCCCATCCCAGACAAAAAGTTTCATTCATCATGCACACTATAGAGGAAGACACTTACGGAGGCAACTATAGCAGTCAAACAACGAATTATATTAATTAAGCCATGAATGGATACTGTCCCCTCTTCCATGGCAAGTAATGTCTGTTTTTTTCTTTTTTTTTAATGCTATTGTCGCCACTCTATGATGATGAATATATAATAATAGGAACACGATATCCAGTCACGTTGTTCCCTAAGAAACACACAGCCAACAGGTGCATGATATGGAAGAAAAAAAGATCCGCAATCATTTTATACACACACAAAACATTGTCCAGAAGTGCAACCAAAAAAAAAATTAAAGGAGGATGAAGAATAATTGAAATCTCATATTATTAACTACTCTGTGTGTGTGTGTGTGTGTGTGTATATATAACCATATATCATCATAAGGCATATTCTAGGTTCTATACTGAGAGCCGAAGCTGATCGCTATTATCATTTGTGCCATATAATCTTGTTAGCAACCCTATAATGCATTTAGCATGTCATTTCCTTAATGGATAGGCGGACGTCAATCGTGGGTGCACCCTGTGAGAACAGAAGAAACGGTATCAGTTGATAATGGTGAGATATAGCTGAAGGTCACTGAAGGTTCTACATTGAGCTTATCGCGACATGATAGATGATTACCGGAGCTTTTGATTAAGCTTAAACGAGTACCTATAGTCCAGAATAGACATCGTAATACGAGTGGTACAGTAGTAATATCGAGGATACGAGCGGTAAGTTATAGGAAGGCGCGCTCGAGGGAAACACCCCCCCCCCAAATGGGAGTGAGCGACGACGACCTCCAAATATGTGTGGCCAGTCAATCACGCGGGTTCACTCTGAGCAATGCGTTATTACACGTAGCAGACAGTCGTCCTCCCAACCTTGCTATCCCCTCCTTAATACAGCCTCGGCTGTCCATGCCCACTCTTACTCCCTAGTCTTTCTTTGGGTGGGTAGACGCAAAAGAACACAAACAACTAAAAATGATGAGTAACACTAAAGAAAATAAACTCGGGGTAGGGATTTAGTATGCCCCAATGCAGCGCCGGCCCTAGCCCTTGATCAGGGTAGAGCGAGATTGACTTTCGGCGCCCTTAAGCCTGAACTATAATAGACGTAGTTTGACGTACGTTTTTAACGAATATACACGTACGTATCTCTCACCGTAGACCTTGACGTACAATAATAATCGCCGATGAATTTGAATTTGAGTCTGAATACAACAAGAATTCTACGATTTTGACATTACCACGCCGTCAACTGGGATCCAGGTCTCATAAGACGTCGTTATACTACGTTTAACGAAACATTAACGAAAACAAGTACATGTGATGTACGTTTATTAAGGTGCCTGTAAACGAGCAACAAAAAATGCACATTGCCGGAAATATTTCAGAAAAAGATGGCACGGCTATATTTTTCAAAATGTGTGGCCGATACTATTGCCGAGCAACTTGTAGTCAAATATGTTCTCGCAATGGTTTGACCAAAGTATTGCCCGAGAATTTCACGCGTACATGTAGACAATGGCTGACAAGGAAGAATTACTTGTAAGTGCAGCATAGGTATTGTTTTCACATTACAAACAAAAAAAGAGAACAATGTGGAATCGACTATACCTAAACAAAAGAGAGGCACTTACAAATATTAGCAATTAGATACTTCTAGATATTTATTTGTTCAAAAATTTCACTGGAATATTGAAGGGTGACTTTGAACATTTAATCCAGAAAATTGGTCCTAACGTTGCAAAACAGACACTGTGATGAGAAGAGCAATATCCATTAATTACTACAGGATTAGCAATCACCCTACGATTCTTGGCATCTGGGGGCTCCTACAAGTCTTTAATGTACCTATAGTTCTTTCAATGGTCCAGTTAATATTTTTATTCATTTTATGAAATTCAAATTATTTTTGCAAACAAAAAATAATAGAACCTCGCAATGGACACAAGATATTTTAAAAATGAGACCTAGTGGGAGCCAAGGAGTTATATGGCCAGCTATGTTTAAATGTTTTCGTTCTACGAGCGATATCAAATGCAACATGCCGGCCAGTAGTTGCAATATGGCCAGTATCGTCGGGCTATAAGGATATATTGCCGGCAAGTTTGAACATATTGCTGGAAATAATGCCGAATTTTGAGTAATGTTGTTCAGCTATCATTGCCGGCCATACATTGCCGTAAAACGTTGCTCGTTTACAGGCACCTTTATAGTCAGTCAATCATTCATTTTCATCATAGAGCCCTGGGAACGCAGGGATTGACGTACGTTCTTTCACGTCTATTATAGTTCCGGCTTTAGGCTACTTAATCGCTCCGACCCGACTATCGGATCCGGCTGTCGTATTCGATTATCAGCTCAAACCGAAAACTTGAACCGATAATCGAAGGAGAGCCTGACAGAGTGAAAACATTTTTTATCATTCTAATTGTAGACCTCAAAGAGCTCTACCTAAATATTTAAGTTTGTCTAAGTGAATCGTAATCGTACGCAACTCTTTTGTTTTTTGTCTTCAGGGCTGGACTGAGAACGAATTTTGGACCGGGAAATTCAAAAATGTCGGCCCATTTCAATACATTTTCTTTTAACAATCAAGTAAAGATCTTTTTTGCTTTCAAAAGTTTTTCTTTAAACATAATTATGAGAAGAACTATGTGTGTATGTGTAGGTGTGTTTCTGCGTACGTCCGTAGTAATTTTTTCCTGCACGATATTGGGCGAACCAAAAAAGATATCGTCTTCGTTGAGGTGCCGATCGAAGTGTATTAACTAAAGCATGATCTAAGATGATTTTCATATAATTCGGTTGAACCGTTCTTTTGTTTAAACGACGGACGTGATTTTTGTACCCGCACAATATCGCGCAAACCAAAAATGATATCGGCTTCGTTGGGATGCCGATCGAAGCACATTAACGAAAACGTGCTTTGGAAAAAAATTCATAACATTCGGTTAAGCCCTTTTTTGAAAAGAGATCGGCCAAGAGCCACAAGCACCATCTAATAAACTCGATGGAATGAAACCGATTCTAAATGAAATTAAATTTTCTGGATTCAGATTCCGATAGCTTCGCCATAAAACATCACTTGTTAACAAAATCCGAGCATTCTTTAAAACCCGTGCAAAACTTACACTACCCTTTTCCAACATCACTAGTTTTTTCAAACCTTAAATCACCACTCTTTGGACGGGGAATTGTTTTCCACGTCCTACATTTACTAAAATAGAAATTGGCCGTTCTGGCGAGTCTGACGAGTCCTTTGTCGTTATTTGAACCTATTATCGTTATTTGAACTAGCTTCTCTCAGGATTACTTAAGCACGAGTTTTGGTACTACCAACCCTACCAAATTCCAGAGTTATGAGTCGTCAAAGTCAAAAATTTGATTTTTTTAACTACAATTTCAACTTTCACTACTTTTTTCTCCAAAAATTACGTAGTTAACCTATGCCTTTTTTTCCAAAATTAGAAAGCTTGGAGTATTTCCTATGTATAATGTCCGGACAATTTTTATACTACGCATTTAACAGTTCTTGTTTTTTAATTTTTTGTTTCTCCCAACCTCTTCGTCGTTTCGTTGACATTTTGAATTTTTTAGATTTTTTTTAAATTCCACACAATCCTTATTAAAAAAAATTATTTAGAGGAAACATTTTTGATTTAACATTCGGCACGGCCCACCGGGAAACTCCCGGTAGCTTGGTAGGCCAGTCCAGCTCTGTTTGTCTTTGACGACTTCAAATAGAATGGTAAAAAAGTTTCACTTTATCGGGAATATATTTTTTCCGATTAGGTTTTCGAAACGAAAGAAAAAATGGTTAATAATGTATTAATTACCTAAAAAAACAAGCCTTAATATGTTGCTCTACGATAATCGGTATAGCAGTTATAAAAATTTAAGTACATTAAAAACTTTTCAAAACGTAACCCTGTATCTGGGCGGAAATTAGCAAAAAAAACGCACGAAAGGAGACAAAATTCCAAAATGGCTGAAAATTGGTTCACAGCTTCCTTGGGGCTTTTTAAGAAAACAATTTCGGAATCACGAAAAAAACATGGCCGCCGGAGATATCACTTTTTGGCAAAAAAACACTCAAAAACGGATTTTTTTGAAATTTTTTTTATCAGTCAATACGAAACGTTATCGCCTAGCCCTCTTGTCATTTTTTCGAAAACCTAACCCTTTCGAAGATATTCAAGGTATTTTTTTGGCCGAAAAGTGATTTCTGGAAACTTTGACTTTGATTTTCAGCCATTTTGGAATTTTGTCTCCTTAAAATGCTAATTTACCCTGACTATCAGTGGATAGTGCCGATGGGCCCCCTCCCTTTTTCCTCCAAATACTCCCGGGAATCACCCCTTAACCGATTGGCATTTAAGTTTGAAACACCCTGTATACAGCAGCGGCTCTTTTGAGGATCATATTAATGTTAGTCGAGTCGCCACGATAAAAACATAACACAGCCATTTTTAATGTTGCTGATGTTCGTCTCAAGCCGGAATGCATTTATTCAATTTTTAGGGGCCCCGAAGTGTGTATTTTTGAGTTGCACAGAGGACACCACATTTTGCAAAATTAATGATCTGTTTGGCGCTTTTTTGGGAAAAATGGGAAAATGTTATGGACGAAGTTCTGCATAGGCGCCAAAGTTTCCGGCACTGCAAAATCGACGCCAACGAGATTGCCGGCGAAAGCTAGTGTTATATAAATAATAATAGCTAAATTTTTCAAAAATCAAGTTTTATTGCAAAAGGCGCCATCAAAATTTTATTTTTCGCTCGAAATTGTTTTTCACATTCATTTCGGCGCCCCTTGCCACCTGGCGCCTAGAGCGACCGCTCCACTCGCTCTACCCTAGGGCCGGCGCTGCCCCAATGTCGGAGAAGGCCGCGGACTCCGGCGGAGGGCTGGAAACTGGCAATAAAAGTGCCAGGGATCAGTCACCAGTGGCAAAACACTCATTACGCCCAACAAAAGAAGATGAACAGGCAACAGGCACAAAGATCCGCGAAGGTGGCAAGCTCGCCGCCCGCAAAGCCCGCGGAGGACCGTATCATGGAAAAGGTACGATCTAGCAGCACCAGCTTGTTAGGCAACTTAAGCGAGCTAAAAACGGTAAGTAGGGTAAGTAATGCCGCCACTACATCCAGTGGGAGGAGGGCGAGGCTAAGGAAAGAAGAAGACGCTTCCCAGAAGCTGGGAGTCCAAAAACCGGAGCTCATGGACGACCTGAATGGACGGAATAACATCGCCCACACAATCTTGGTGATGGTTAGAAAGATGTGACCAACCTATTTCAAGGCGCAGTAGGAAAGGGGAGCGGAAAAAAGAGGACAGAAAGTGCCGGAAGCCACTTACCCATTGTAATCGAGACATTGGAGTTGAATCCTGCAACACCAGCCCTGCTAACACCATGTTCCATCTTTGACCTGTCGATAGCCCAGTGGAGATTTTTTGGATTCACAGAAACGATAATTTCGTCCCACTCATAACGATCCGGAATAATCGCCCTGAGTTTTCTTTGGAACCGCAATTCACTATTCATATGGACGGATTCATGGCAAATTGAAATATTTGCGATACTGTTAAGGATATCCGTATATCCTTTGACTGTATATTTCAGTTCAATGAGATCTGAAGTCTCAAGGCACTTATGGCGGTGGATTTCCGTATGAGGATAAGCAACCACGGAAACTGAGCCCGAAAAGTCGACCACAACAATCTTCGATACTTAATTCGGCCATAAGACTGGGGACACTCACTAAGGGGAAGAGAAATACGCTGAGGAGAACCTATAACGTTATAAACTTGAGTCCAGGGTCCAGAGAACGGAAAAAATAGGACAAACAGGAGTCATGAGAACATGCTCCACGAATGCCGTTGATGTTCTCTTGTCCGTACTTCGCCCGACCTTCATATTAAACATCTGGCCTCGTGTAGTGCCCTCCGATTGAGGGAAACCGCATGATTTTTCGGTAGTCGAATTGGATAATATCGAATCGGAATTGATAACCAGAAAGAAGGGAGCGCAAAAAGTGGTAGGACACAAAAACGAACCCTGAGAGGCTTAGATCAAATTTGGAAGAATGGTCTAACATGTCTAGAAGATCAACCAGGATTTGCGCAAATCTAGTATTTGCAACAACCAAGTTCTTACCTTGCTGCCATTTCTATATAACTCGTTGTCCATTGTCATTAGTGCTTTCATGTTAGCTGTGGGGGTGGTGCCAATATATACAGTGAGCGTCAAAAGTGAGGCAACACCTAAAAATTTTATATTTCAACTAGTGCTGCACACGAGACGAGATTTGGCCCAGTCTCGTCTCGGTCTCGAAAAAAATGGGTATTTGCAGGTCTCGTCTCGATCTCGTCTCGTCTCGTCTCGGAGTCTCGAATTTCTGTATTTCGAGAAATATCAATATGTGCCATATTAATGAAATTGTATACAAATATTCCTTATATTTCCATGCTAGTCACTTTCCAGATGTAGACACGTAAATCCGCCTTTTGCAGTGGCACCAGGGCGGGGTAGAGGGGATCAATGAATCGAAAGTTAATTTCTAATTTGTATAGAGTTACATTTACGTAGAGTCCGTTCCAAAAGAGAAGAGGTATTTTACAGTCATTTCATTTCATTTCAACGCATTCCATTTTAAATGCGTTGAAATGAAATGAAATGACAGTAAAATACCTCTTCTGTTTTGGAATGGACTTTGCATTTAAATGCTTATGGAATGCGTACTCTTCGCCTTGTCTCCAAAGCCTGCTCAAGTCATGTATTGGTGCCGAATGTTGTGCTCGTCAAAGAGGGCAGCGTGGAGATACTGAAATAGTTGGTGTCGATACGATTTCAAAATAACGATTTGATTTCGAAACCTCGAGATGTCTCGCGAGATCTCGAATGGTAGTCTCGTATCGATTTTTAATCTGGAGGTCTCGTCTCGTGTGCAGCACTAATTTTAACACCTGGCGCTGCCATGCACTCCCAAATCATGACAGAAACATGACAGATGGTAGAGTTCCTCGAAGGAAACCCTTTATTTCAAAAGTAAATAAAACAAAACGTTTACAATTCGCCAAAAAATATAAAAATGTTAGTGTAATTTTGGAAATTTTTATAGGTGTTGACTCACTTTTGACGCTCAGCTTGTATACGGGCTCCTAGCCTACTACTACTACTACTGGACTTTTTATCTACCAAAAAATAAAACTATTAAAATAAAATATAATATTATTATTCTTCATTCATGATGACACAGCGTGTTAATTTAAAAGCAAAAAACAAAAAAAAAATTGCAATGAAAATTGCACATTAAAGCAAGAAGTCTTATGATTTGCTGCTTCCCCACAGACAGATCTTTTCCTCGTTGCGATGTTCTTCTTTTCTATGTCGAGAAACTCTAGTCTAGTAAAAATGAATGTTGAGATCTGTCCCCGTAAAAATGGTAACCAGAAACCGTGTAATAATTGTGTTTTTTTTTGGAGAGTTTTTCTTCTGATCTTCAACAATAACAAAAATTATCTTTCCCCCCTACCCCCGAAAAAAAAACACAAGACACAAAGTTTTTTTGGTAATCGATAGTAGTAAAAACATGAAATTTTCAACCTAAAAATCTCACGATTATTTTTTTTTTATTCTTGCAAAAGTGTAAAAAGTGAAGAATTATTCTCATCATCATCATCGATACTCGATATATTGTCATCCATCGAGATTGACTGTCAGTCATTGGTGGGGATGGGGGGAAAATGAGGAAGGGGTATACCTACCAGCTGACTGTGCGGTATTTTAAGAAGATATTGAAGCGTGTCAACAACAACAACAACAATAAAATAAGCGCACAGAAAATCACAGAAAAATGATCGAGATCAAGATCGAGAGACCTTCAGCACCTGCCTATTCTTCACAGGTTGATCTTGTCATTAAAAAAAGAAAAAAAATCCTCCATCATCCCCTAAAGATCTTTCATACAAGCGATCATCCATGATTCCATAACACAAGTGATCATCATCATATACCACAGTCTGATCTTGTCCATTAGCTGGGGTTAAAATGTATAACGTTGTTTTTGCTGTTGTTGTTGTTGTTATTGCTGCTGGCTGGACTGCTGTATATTTCTTCTTCAAATGCGGTTAGTTGTGCCTAATCTGCAAATTACTACTACTACTGTCTGTCTGCCAGCCTGCCCGCCTCTCTCTCTCGCGCTCTCTCTCTCTGTCTCTGCTCTCTGCCCATTTACCTGAGGCGCGCGAGTTCAGGGATAGATGGTTGACCTGAATCCAATTTTAAAAGAATTTATCAAAGCTGCGCGCGCATGCCGCAGCCGAATTTGATTTGGATTTCACGTCATCGTCGTGTATCGAGTGCATGTTGCTATTCCACACCAGGCAAGGCAGGCACAGGCAGTAAAAACAGAAAAGAATTGAAAAAAAAACCAAAAAAAAAAATCATCGAGTAACTGAAAAAAACCCCACCAGGTAGTGAAAGGGGGAAATAATAATGACTGTTGTTACACCATTCAGGGCAGATTCAATTCTGTTGCTAGTATTATATGTATATATTTTTAATTCAGCCAGATCAGATCGGATCATACACCACCAAATAAATTTTATGTGTATTTAAATTTAAATATATACAGGTATACACAAAGGTACATACAAGAAGGTAGAAGAAGAAGAATAAATGTTGCTCTTGTGGTGTGTCGTCTACCCAAAAAGTGAAAAGTGTTTTTGGGGTTAATAAGTGGCGAAGGGAGGGTAGCGACAGGGGAAAGCTATAGAATAGACAGTCTGTTCTTTTATATATATTTGTTACAGTTGTATTTCTGCCGTGTTCCGATCTTCATTCACGGCGATCGCTAAGTGTGACGAAAGTGGTCCTATTTCCGGTCAATTTCCATCTTTCAGGCGGTGTAGAAACTGGGTATATACATATGTATACAGCATAGCTTGGACTGCTTTAATATACGATATATAGATATAAAAACTACCAACAACAATTGCATTACAACAACAAAAAAATATTTATAATACTACTTCAAAAAAAAATTGGATGAAAAAGGGGGGGGGGGTATTTTGTGTTTAAAGAAGTGTAGACCACTAGAATCTAGAAGAATTGGCTGAGTGATCGCGAGGTACACGAAAGTGTGTGTATCTTAACCTGTAGCGTATTTTAATAACACGAGTTTAAAATTAGAAAAGCTTCAAAAGTTCGACAGAGACCATCCATGTAATCAAGTATGATTTTGCTGCTGATCTTGCCACTACATCATCACAAGATCTCAGACTTTGCTGATTATCGTCCTCCGCGCATAGCTCTTAACCAGAAGAGTTTTTTTTTGAAATAACACACATTTTTCTGGTGGATGCATGAGGCTTAGCAGGACGCAGCCCCGCGCCGGAGTCTTATGTGTCCTGAAACAAGTGAATCTCGCTAACCAGCCGACAAAGGCTGTAATGGCGGCAGTACCAGATTATCACGTGAACAAGGAGGTGTACCGCGTCCAGTAGGTGAACATACCCAGCTTGAGCAAAACTTTGATAATCTATTATTATTAACCAGTTAAGCCGGCAGAATGCCGAGAATTACCGGAGCTGGTCAAGGCGCAAGCACCGTCGGAGCGGGGCCGCTCCCATCGTGTTTGATTCGTCACTAATAGTTAGAGGATTCCAAATTATTAACAGGTGTTGTGGTGGATTTATTCCGGTAAAAGATATTCGTGAAAGACAGTCGCAGGCGACAATCTGGCTCCCAAAAAAAAATGAAAGCAGAGCCAATCAAATTGCTCGACAATCAACGATGTCACTGCAGGGATATCGTTATGGACGACTGAAGGGTACTCAAGGCCGTGGAAACCCAGCGTAAAAGCAGGATGCTTTTACTAACTCATAAACGGCGAGTGACTGGTGGCCAGACACGCAGGTATGAAGCGACCAGAGTTTATAGGCCAAAAAGCTTGTCATCTTTTGTCCTGATGATGAACCCTAGAACGTCTAAGCTGGTCGAAAACTGCCAGAAGGAGTTCTTTTCCCTAGCTGAGATGTACAGGGACCGAGCCCTGCTGCTCACTCGCACAGTCTGCAATTTTATTACAGTACTAGCATAAAACCCGCGTGCGTTGTAACGCCTTTAAATAAAAAAAGATTATGTGTGCACAGTTTTTGTAAATAACCAAAACAAAATTTGCTTTAAATACAAACAGCGTTTTTTTAATTGAACTATAAACAGTTTTTCCTCATGTAAATCTGAAAACCTATTTCTACCGTTTCTACTGTTTAGGGGTCATTTAAGAAATTTTCCACTTTTCAGAATGTGGCAAACTTCACGGAAATAGGGGGAATGACGCTTATTTGTTTTTATAAAATATTTCCTGATGTGGAGAATTGGTGCTGCCATTTTCATCATAATAAGTTTGATAAGTTTTGATCATAAATTCGTTATTTGAATCTTTAAGAACCCCTAGATATTCACTTTCATTGGAATCGGAATAGAATTAAAAAAATTCGTCCGCCATATTGGCGCGGCCATTTTGAATTTATAAGTTCTTATCATAAATTTGTTATTTTCTACCTTAAAAAACCCCAGATACCGAGTTTCATTGGAATCGAAAGACAATTGGCAAATTCGTCGGCCATATTGGCGCGGCCATTTTGAATTTATAAGTTCTGATCATAAATTCGTTATTTTCTACCTTAAAAACCCCCACATAACGATTTTCATGGAAATCGGAACACATTTGGCAAATTTTTGTGGCCATTTTGATTTTCGGTCATATTGCGGCGGCCATTAGAATTTGTGCTGCCATTTTGAATTTATAAGTTCTGATCATAAATTATTTATTTGCTATCTTAAAAAACCCCAGATACCGATTTTCATTGGAATCGGAAGACAATTGGCAAATTCGTCGGCCATATTGGCGCGGCCATTTTGAATTTATAAGTTCTGATCATAAATTCGTTATTTGCTACCTTAAAAACCCCCAGATACCGATTTTCATGGCAATCGGAACACAATTGGCAAATTTGGGTGGCCATTTTGAATTTTGGTCATATTTCGGCGGCCATTTTGAATTTCAAAAATCGGACTTCGAGGTGCATCATGGGAGGCCCCCGCGGACCTTCGTGCAAAATTTCGAAGCTCTACGATCACTGGTGCGCCCGCTATAGCGCACACATCGCACATACACGCATACAGAAACTTTCTTTTATTAATATAGATTATAAAGGGTGACACCTGAGCTTAGATCTGTCATATAAAAAAAAATTCATCGAATCACAATAAAAACGTGTAGCAGCACTAGCAAAACTTCAACTTTAGTTACTTACTAAAGGTCTTGGTCGGTCTTCTGACCATATTAGACCATTCTTCCAAATTTGGTCTAAGTTCATCAAGTTCGTTCTTGTGTCCTCCCACTTTTTGCTACCTTCTATCTGGCTATCAATGCCGATCCGATATCATCCAATTTGACATCCTAAAATCCTGGTCGGTCCTCTGACCATATTAGACCATTATTCCAAATTTGGTCTAAGTCTATCTGGGCTTGTTTTTGTGTCTCCCACTTTTTTTTCCCTTCTTTCTGGTTATCAATTTCGAGCCGTTGTCATCCAGTTTGACATCCTCAAATCCTTGTCAGTTCTCTGACCATATTAGACCATTATTCCAAATTTGGTCTAAGTCTATCTGGGTTCGTTTTTGTGTCCCCCCACTTTTTGCACCCTTCTCTCTGGTTATCAATTCCGAGCCGATGTTATCCAAATTGACTACCTCAAATCCTGGTCAGTCCTCCGATCATATTAGACTATTATTCCAAATTTGGTCTAAGTCAATAGGGGTTTGTTTTTGTGTCTTCCCACTTTTTGCTCCCTTCTCTCTGGTTATCAATTCCGAGCCAATGTTATCCAAATTGACTCCCTCAAATCCTGGTCAGTCCTCTGATCATATTAGACCATTATTCCAAACTAGGTCTAAGTCAATCGGGGTTTGTTTTTGTGTCCTTCCTCTTTTTTCTCCCTTCTCTCTGGTTATCAATTCCGATCCGATGCTATCCAATTTGACTACCTGAAATCCTGGTCGGTCCTCTGACCATATTAGACCATGCTTCCAAAATTTGGTCTAAGTCTGTCGGGATTAGTTTTTGTGACCTCCGACTTTTTGCACCCTTCTCTCTGGTTATCAATTCCGAGGCGATGTTATCTAATTTGGCATCCTCAAATCCTGGTCGGTCCTCTGACCATATTAGACCATTCTTCCAAATTTGGTCTATATCTATTCGTTCGTTTTTGTGTCCCCTCACTTTTTGCACCCTTCTCTCCATATTAGACCATTCTCCAAAAGAGGATGCAAATTTTGGTCCCCACCTCCAATAGCTATGTTAAATACGTCGTTGGATATGTTTTTTTGAGCTGAATATAAGTTACTATTTCGCCTATTTCGAAATCTTTGTCCGTTCTGAGTTATACGGTCAGAACTGTACAAAGAAAGAGTTTCACATATCACCCTGTATTTTTGTAACTGTATAACGTATTTCCATGAATAAGGTACCAATGAACGCAGAATTCCTCCACCAATCTACGATGGTAAAAGCGATGGTTCTGTTTAACCAGCTTTTGGAGTTATGAGTCGTTCTTTTTTTAACAAAAAAACCACCATCAACTACCTTTTTCTCCAAAAAATAATTACGTATACACATTTTTCCAAAAGCTAAAATTGACGACTCATAACTCCAAAAATTGGTAGTACACACACACACGATGATTTAAACTATGGTAATGCTTTCCACCAATAGATCGGTTCTCGTTCTTTTGCTTAGGTCAAGCAGCATTGAACGTGGTTTGTACTTAGTTTGGGGACCACTTAGTAAAACGACGTTCTTCGCATTTGGAATGTGGTATATGCCGATTCGGGAACATTTATAGATGGTTCATGTCTGTAGCGGGGCGTTCATTCACCTCGGGCGGGCGAATTTTTAGATTTATGGAACGTGTGCATACCCGTGTGGCTCGGGCATTTTTATTCGTTATGCGTGTTCTATTGGCGGTCGCGTATATGCTTTTCTAAAATTTTACCAACTAAATTATTTTTACTCGGGTCGTAACGCAAAACTATACATAACTTAAGGACAGACACGTAATTTTAATTGGGGTTGCAGTCTCGCCACCGACACGAGCAGCAATGCGCATGATCTTGAGAGGTAACATGATGCTTTCCAAATCGAATCCAAATCAAAATCCACGCCACGATCATATATAACTAATGAAGTCCATACTTAAAACTTCAACATTTATTAATATATAAATAAAAATACATGACGACCAACGTTCAACCACTCGACAAATTGTCTTTATCTTTATAATCCACATTAAGCTAACAGCCAGCAGTATTAAGCCAACCCCCAAACCCCCTCTCCCCACACCAAAGCAAGAGCCATCATATATAGCATAAGAATGATGATAACCACAAAACTAAGCCGACATCATCTCATCTCTTCGCAGTGCCGCCGCCAAAACAACACACAACACAGGGAATCAACTTGGGTGTTTATCTAGAGACCACCAGAGGAATCCTTTTTTATATAGAAATTCCCACATAAAATAAAGCCATCAAAATGCTCCAGAAAATCTCATCGTTTGTGTTAAATGATTTTCCAGTCAATTAATTTAAATGAACGACAATTCTCCGGTGCCCCCCAGTGGTGGGTCCCTGGGACAACTCAATTCGGAACCCTCTAATAAAAATATATGTATGTAGATAGAGTGGAGACACCAAGGACCCCCCGCTCGTTGGAAGATATGAAAAAATGCATCCTATATGCGAGCGGATGTGTTTGGCTGCTACCGCATAACAAACAAGCAGATAAAAAAAACAAGAAGTGATTTGAGGTTCCTCCTTTTTTCTGAATTGACGAGAGTGTGGAGCTGAAGAAAATAAAAAAAAACGGATTAGCAAAAGTATAGAAGACATAGAAGGAGACCCAACCAAGATGAGTGAGAGAGATTCTACGTGGAAGACATAAGTTTTTTATTTGTTTTTAGGTACCCCCAAGAAATTTTTTTTTTGCAAGAAATCCATATCCACCTCTGTACATGCATTCAAAGTGGTCAACTCCATTTTTATTTAGGTTTGTGTTCCATTCGGACTGACCTCGGTACACCTTGCTGCATTACTACAAACCCAAAAAGCCAAGATCCAAAGGACAACATTGAAAAAATATCGACAGCAAATTGGGGGGGGGGGGATGGGCCATCGTCCAGGATGTTTGCGCTACAGTTTTAAAATCGCCCAGAGTCTCTGTATGGGAAATGAAAGACCAGATAAAGGGATTTTGTGTGGAAGGAAGGGCTCTGACCTCCTATCAGAGGCGAAATTTGACCATCACAGGCAACATTTGACTACATATTCGATGCGGTTCCACTTTTAGTACTTGTGCCAGCAAATCGACCATGTAATGGTTATGTTAGGAGGGTTGGGGGAGTGGGGGGGGATTCGGATTGGACTCCATGCTACACTAGTGAAATCCATTCTGAAAGGATTAAAACAACTAAAACACAAGGACACACCAGATGACAGCCAGCCACCAGGACTAACCAGAGAGATTCAGATATAGATCGAGAAAGAGAGAGAGAAAAATAGAGAAAGAGCACGAATGGATTGTGGATATTGAAAATAAGGGGGGACCAAGAAGGTCGGTCGAGTCCAGATCTACAATACTATCTCTCACGTACAGGACAAACTTTTATGAGAGTTCTCTTCCGTGATTTTTTTAAATACATACATCCATACATACCGACAGGAAGAGGAAAGGGGCAAGCGCATAAATTTCTGACCACCAATAACACCACCAGTCAAGAGACCTCCCAATCCTCCCAAATAGCATTCAGATCAGCTATAAAAATTTGTGGCCATCACTATATGGCAGCCGGAAACTGTTCGTAAATTTCTGATAGGAGACTTCAATTCCTGAATATTTTCTGTTTTTTTTTGTTTTTCGTGTGTATGTGTGTGTGTGTGTTGTTGTGGTATGTTTATTATTATTATTATTAGACAATTTTTGCATCCTATAAATCTCACAAGTGAAAGGAGATTTTTTTGGGATATGATGAGTTTTTATGACGTTTTTATTACCCTTTTATTACCCTTTCCAATAGGTAGATATAACTTTACTGTCACCAGCTCAACACATGCCTATCTCAGTGGTAGATCCACCGAGACAGTTCTGCACGAGTTGGTGGGAGCTATCGAAAAGACCCTGTATTACAAACAATATACTTTGGCAGCCTTTTTAGATATAGAAGGCGCCTTTAACAACGTACGTACGGAATCGATTCGACAGGCTCTCATAGCCCTAAACGTAGAAGCAAACCTCAGGCATTGGCTAGCAGTTATGCTAAGCTCGAGAATAATTCAAGTGGATTTGGGAACCGAGACGGTAATCAAATACGCTAACAGAGGTACATCACAAGGAGGCGTCATCTTCTCTTTACTGTGGTTAGTAACGATGAATAACATACTACAAAAACTAGACAAAAGCGGAGCTAAAGTAGTAGCATACGCAGATGACCTAGTGAGTATGTCGTACGGAATGTTTCCTACAGTGATTAGTGAAATCATGCAAGGATGCCTAAATAAAGTTGGGAGCTGGGCAGCAAGCTGCCGTCTGGCAGTCAATCCGGGAAAAACTAGGTTGATGCTTTTTACAGGGAAAACGAAAATTTCCACCTTCAACCTCCCCAAGTTGGAGGGGCATACTCTCACCTTATCCTCGAGCGTGAAATTTGTGGGTCTAATGGTGGCCAGCGCTGACCAGGACCTATAACGTCATAAAGTTGGGAAGGGTCCAGAGCACGGCAACAGTAGGGGCAACAGGGGCCATGAGGACATGCCCCAGGAAAGGTCTCGACGTTCTCTTGCACCTACTCCCCCCCTCAACCTTCACATCAAACATCTAGCTTCGTGTAGTGCCCTCAGACTGAGGGAATCCGGGGCCTGGACCTCAAAACCCTACGGACATAGCGATATTTTGAATCTGCTACCGGAGGGTATGGTCACTATAACGACGGACTACCTTCGCCCCGGATTGACCTTTAGGAATGAATTCTCCGTCGAACTACCCTCAAGAAGAGAGTGGAGAAACGGAGATGTCCTGCGAGAGTTCGATGTACGAATATTCACCGACGGCTCCAAGACGTCATAGGGCGTCGGAGCAGGGGTTTATCTAGAGACCACTAACAGTTCACTGTCCTGGCACCTGCCGGTGTACGCTAGTGTCTTTCAAGCTGAAGTGCTGGCGATCCTGAAGGCCTCTCAGACAATGAACTCAGAACCTACACAAGGAAGTAGTATTGGAATTTTCATAGACAGCCAAGCCTCTATTAAAGCTTGGATTCAGTAAGAATGCGCTCCAAGCTAGTGGAGCGATGCAGAGCTGAGCTAGATAGGCTAGGTAGAAAGCACAACGTGATTCTCGTCTGGGCTCCCGGTCATAGGAACATAGAGGGGAACGAGAAAGCCGACTACCTAGCCCAGCAGAGAGTCTCTCCGTGGCTCGGAGACCCAGATGATCGGCAGCCCAATATATGGAGTCAAAAACGCTATTTTTGACTATCACCTGCTGCTAGCCAGCCAAAAGTGTAGAGCACTGGAGACCTGCACTATTTCTAGGGCGACTTGGCCGACTTATAACAACGGAAAAACAATTGGCCTCTTAAACAGACCCCGACGAGATATTGTCAGAATCACGGCAATCATCATGGGACATTGGCCCATAGGAGACCACGCCGCCAAGTTGGGCATCCCGTTCAACGTTTGTTGTTGTAGATGTGGGGAGACGAACTTGAGAGAAACACTTGTTTATTTCCTGTGTAAGTGCCCGGCTTTAGCTAAAGCCAGGCAGCGCACACTGGGTAGTTACGTTTTGGAAGCCTTAAAAGAGATTTCCAGACTGGAGATCAGATCACTGTTAAGCTTCCTAAATTCCACAGGACGGCTTTAGGCTTCGTTCACACCCGACCAAACAACTACCCAACATAAGGTACACGTTTTGTTGCCACAACTCGTCAAGCACTAATTGGGCCTCCGGTCCCACTGGAGACAGCCTCTACCTACCTACCCTTTTATTACCTCTTAATTATATTCTCAGTCACAACTCCATATGCGCGCGCTTCTTTCCCTTCTTTTTTGGCGTGGGCTCTAGCTTGTGCATATATTGATTGCTCAAATTGGGTAGGCCCTTTGATATTGCTACTGTAGACTAGCTTTTGTAAATTCTAGATTTTACTAATTGTAATTTTTTTTTTCTCTTTTCAGATAGTGTGAAATTAGTGAAGTGTAGTAGACAGGGATTGAACGTCAAAGAAAACATATTCTTGACTTTGGAGGCACAACTAGAAACGCATTTTGTTAATAGATATAAAAGTAAGTAATAAACACTTTCGATGGTAATAAACACCTTTGATAGTACTAAACACTTTCGATGGTGCTAAACACTTTCGATGGTACTAAACACTTTTGATAGTACTCAACACTTTCGATGGTAATAAACACTTTCGATGGTGCTCTGAACAGTCCTTAGTTAGTTACGGTTTTTGTTTCTTCTTCTACTTCCAGATCTCTCTCGTTTCGTTTCAAATAATCCACACGTCTCGATTTTTTAAAAATAGGGTATATAATTCGGGAGTGCTTTTAGTGCTAACTTTTGCCTTTCGGCTTAACTCTTTCCATGGGATCACGGGGGTGGGCGGTGAGTACAATGTTTTGATTACAGCATGCGCAGCCTTGGTGTTTTGAATGAATTCTGTACGAACTTAGTTATGGTTATCTAACGTTACAGCTCTTCAATTCAGTCAAATCACTCATTTTAGTAGTGTAATGTTGGCTAGACTTTATCTTGATTTTAGGTAGACTTTAAACCAAACTCAGCGGACCGTCGATTTATACTTCGTTATTAGTTTAGAACATAAAATTAGATTTTTATTTTGAATATATTATTGCCTAATGTGCAATTAACATCTTTAAACCCCCCGATTTCCACTCTTCTGGTCTCCAACATGCAGAATCACAAAGAAGGATTTCAGAATAAAAGTGCGCGACAAATGGTTCTTCATAATTTTTCATTTTTCTATTCTTTTTTTTTGTTTTTGCTCGGGTACGTTTTTAACAGTTAGTGTGGATACGGGAGTGTCGCGTAGTGTTATTTGACAAGCATCTAGAGAGGATATGCTGGACAAACCGGATGTGCCGGCGGAAATTTGGATAACCGATATTTTTGATCATTAACCTGAAGGATTGCATCGTTGGATAATAGGATGTCTGACTGCTTTATGGCGGATGTCTAGGCAGTGTATAGTAAGTTTATTCTATTATTTTATTTATTTTAGTTAATTTTTTTTCTGACGTTTTGCGTTATTACCCTTTCATTATCGTTTAATTACTCTTTTATTACGTTTTCACTGCCATATAGTAACAACCATGTTTTTATAATAGAAGAGTAATAAAAAGGTAATAAAAGGGTAATAAACAGGTAATTAAAACGTAATAAAAATGTAATAAAAACTCAGTAAAAACTTAGTAAAAACTTAATAAAACTTAGTAAAAAGTTAGTAAAAAGGTAATAAAAAGGTTATATTACCTTTTTATCATATTTTCACTGCCCTATGTCCCGTGGGGGATTAAAGGGGAATGAGTATAAGTAAGTATATTAACTACCATGTTTTTAAAATACAAGAGTATTAAAAAGTAATAAAAACGTAATAAAAGGTAATAAAAGAGTAATAAAAGGGTAATAAAAAAGTAATAAAAGGATAATAAAAAGGTAATTAAAACGTAATAAAAACGTAGTAAAAAAGTAATAAAAACGTAGAAAAAAGTAATAAAACGTAGTAAAAAAGTAATAAAAACGTAGTAAAAAAGTAATAAAAACGTAGTAAAAAAGTAATAAAAACGTAGTAAAAAGGTAATAAAAAGATTATTACGCTTTCATTACCGTTTTATTACCCTTTTATTACATTTTTACTGCCCTATGTCCCATGAGGGATTAAAGGGGAATAAATATAAGTAAGTATAGTAAAAACCATGTTTTTATAATTGAAGGGTAATAAAAAGGTAATAAAAACGTAGTAAAAAGGGAATAAAAAGGTAATAGAAGAGTAATAATACAAAATATCAGAAAAATCAATTTAACAGGCACATCAACGGGTTAGGTTAAGATTTTGTATAATATCTTGAAAAATACCTATGATAAACGGGCGTAGCGTGAAAATAGTCGCCATATCCATGTGCAGAAAGACTAGTGGCCACCTTTATCGGGCGCTCTTTGTGGCAATTTTTCATTTCATCGTTGAGGCGACTTTTCCTTCCTCTTATGGGTTTTTGTCGGAGTTGCGCCTTCTCATCACCCTTCTCCCTAGGTTGCTTGCGAGCTTCCGGAGTTATAGTGGTGCCGACTTCGACTGCTTTGTAGTTGCCGCAATGTCCTTTCTAAGGATCTTCTCATCGGAGTTGCTCAGTGAGCGCTTTTTGTGAAACTGCTTCCGCCACTTTCTATCCCATCCATTCTTTCCGCTCCCCTTTCCTCATGCGCTTTGTAGCTCTCATTTTTCTCACTATATCACCAAGTTTGTGTGGGCGATGTTATTCCCTCCGTTCAGGTAGTCCGTGAGCTCTTTTATTTGTTGACGATTCTCAGTTTCTGGAATGCGTCTTCCTCTTTCTTTAGCGTCGCCCCCTCACTGGATGTAGTAGAGGTATTACTTTTATCCTACTTATCTTTTTAAACTCGCTCAGATTGCCTAGCGGGCTTGTGCTGCTAGAACGTACATTTTCCATGAGATATACGGCTGTCGACGGGTTTTAAGGGATGCGACTTTGCCATCTTCGTGGATTTTCCAAAAGTTGCTTTTTCTTCCTCTCTTTATTGTGCGCGCGCGAAGAGTTTTGCAACTGGCGACTGTCCCCTGGCACTTTTTTTGCCAGTTACCGTCTATCCATCCAAAAAAACGGACTAAAGACTTGAAATGGGTAAAGCTGGAAACAGATTAATGCTTGCGTGCGGCGCGGGCAGCCAATGCGCAGTATGCGGCAAGTTTTCGCTAACAGATTATTGCCAGCTTGCGGTACCGTCTTGTCTTTCACACATATCCAAAAAAAATAATTTAAGCGACCGGTGCATATATTTGTTGTGTGTGTGCTTATCGTTTGGGCATTTGAGGGTGTGTTGAATGCGGCAATGCGAAAAAAATTGAAAGTAGACCAATTTTTGCGTTGCGTGCGTGTTCATACAACTGTCATGTGATATTTGAATGCATGCGCACTTCTATAATATCCAGGGGCGGCGCTTTCATAGGTGCAAATGGTGCACTTGCACCGGGCGCAATTTCAGAAATTAAAATTAAAACTAACGTTTGAGACTTCGAAAAAAACATTGTTAAGGTATTCCCGTGACATTATTTTCATCTATTAAAGGAATTCATTTTTATTTATTTTTTCAGTTTTTCGACGAACTCATGTGGATCCCGTGGGCGCAAGAATTTATACGATATAGTTTTATCGGAGTATTTACGTTAGATAGGAAGCCTTAAATAAATATTGCCTTTGTCCATTTTCTTTCACCGCGACCAAACAATGAGGAGCGCAATATGGTCTACTGCACTGAGCACCGGCCCTGCCTATTTCGTCAGAGGAGGACTACAATCATACATTCTGATAATGCAGTGAACTGGAAAAGCTGAAGACGGATGTTGGCTCCTAAATTGGGCAATGAGGGGCGACGACTCATTTTCCTGGGAGAACTGCATAGCCAGAAAAAAACCTAAATAAAGAAACTAGTAAATTCATGATGGAAGTTCACTCTCCAGGAAGCTACTTCTCGGGTAGGTCTTCCAATTATTCGAAATCAAATGAAACCGAGGCTGAACCGAGATTAAGTTGACAGGATCATGACAGAAGAGGGATTTAAACGTGCTATAGGTACATTTTCCCATTCAAGAATCACAGCTTGGCGAAATATTCTCCGATTTGCTCCAATGCGACAAGAAGGTCATTGGACTTAAGTTGGGGTGGCGCTTTCATAGGTGCAAAGGGTGCACTTGCAGCGGGCGCAATTGGAGAGGGGTGCAACTTTTCCATTGCTCTTCACTGCGATCAAAAAATGAGGATCTGATGGGGCGCAATATGGCATACTGCACCGGGCGCAAAAAACCCAAGTGCCGGCCCCGATAATATATATTGCCGCACGCACGTATTTTTCTGTCTCCAGCTTTATGGTAGCACGGACAATGTTAAGGAGGAGAGAGCAATGTTGGGAGGACTGCCTGCTATGTGCTAGAAAGTATTGCCCAAAGTGAACCCGCGTGATGGACTGGTCAGGGGTCATTGCTCACATCCGTCGTCGGTTGGTTATTCAGGAGGCACCAGTGAGGAGGTGACGGTACAATCCCCCCCTCCGCCCTTCCAAACGCACACATCACATTCCAGTTATGCTTTAAGAGGAAAACATTTCTTCCATTTTTCTTTTATCTTCAATTAAAAAAATAAATATTACACATAGTTGTCTCCAAAGTGATGTCCTTGTATTCACGTGTTTATGCCGTCTTCAATGAAGAAATTTCTCGTACCGAAAAGAATTTTGTTTCTTAATAACTTTTTACCTTCATAATTTTTTTTTGTTCAAGGATTTTTTTTTGTTGTTATCAAACTTGATGCAATTTTCTACACATTACATTATTATTTATAATAATATTGAAACAATCACACACCTGAAGCACACAATAGTAAGGCCAAACCAGAACAATAATTTTTCATATTTTCGATGCATAAACAAAATATAGAAAAGGCCTTGAATTGTGACAAAAAACAAAAAAACACTTTGACAAAAATTTAATATCGCAAAACCTTCCAAAAGACAAAAACCTAGAAAAATACATTTTTACCGAAAAAAAAAACAAAATCAAAAAAAGGCGAAATCATTTCGTCATTTTTGTGCTACTCTTAAAGATTTTTGCGTCACCTCTCAACTATTTTTAGTTTTCAGGTGGTTGCTTGGTTGGTGGTGGTGCACTATAGGAAAAATTGAATGGTGGTTTCGTTTTAGTTTTGTTTTTTTATTTTTCTACAATTCTCTCTTTTATTTTTCTCGTTTTTTTGGTTTTTAATAAAAATTCGAACTGAACCATGAAATATTTCGTCATCGTCAATTGTTGTGTGATATTGTTGCAAGAAACATGACAAATAAAAGAGTTAAGAAAAACCAAACAAAAAACGACAAAATAGCAACTTCACAAGAAGCCAAGTAACAGCAAAATAGTAGTAGCAGACAGCAACGGATAAAATTAAAAATAAAAAGAAAAAAGGAAAATTTTTTTTTATAAAAACGATTGATGCAAAAAAAAAAAATGAGAAAAATAGTCAACGTTGAAATAATTTGGTTTTTGTATATATAAAATCGGGTGTGTAAAAACAATCGAGAGTAGAAAGAAGTTAAGTTTTCACGTTGCAATTTTTACCTTCGGGTATTTTTGTTTTTGTATATATAAGTTGCAAAACAATACATAAGGTTAAGTTAGGTTAGATATGGCTGAGCTGTTGGTTTAGGCTCATACACTTACGCCCAAAGGATAAGCTCATTGTGATGCCATAGTGATCCCACTTAAAGTGCCGTTTCCTTGATAAACCATCTCGAGAAAGTAATGAATTTTCTGTGTTGCGGGATCCCAATCTTCGAGATTTCCGCAAGCGTGTTTAGAAAGGGATCACCAAATGTGGCTAACCTCCGTCTGCTTAGGGCTGGCAATGACAGAGGAGATGTGGTACACTTTCCTCCTCGTCCGGATTTTTACAGCTTCTGCAAAAATCGTAGGTCTCAAGACCTAAGCGTTCCTTTCAGACAGTGTCTGGTCAGCACTCCCACTATCGCTGAGAGGTCTTGTCTCCCGAGGCTCAGTAGTGAAGTGGTCCGTCTGAGAACATAAGAGGCATAGCCGGCGAATAATGTGGGTATGGTGGGTAGAAGTACCCACCCAGAAAGTTCCGGGTGGGTAAAATACCCAGCCGGAGTTTGAGAGTAACTGAGCGTGTGACATGAAGAATGCCTCTGGTTCCGGCCCATCTTCGCCGAATCTCACACAATAAAGAAGACATGCTTTGCCTTATCCTGGATACCTGGTCATACCAGTCACACTGCTGAGCCATCGAAACGATGGAGGTATTTTCTAAATTCTCTATATCCACTCAATAAAGGCGTGAGGACGTAACTCACTTCCCCACACTCCACGTTTGGAATAAGTTTGAGGGTCCACAGACTCGTCCCACTTGCCATTACGTTTGTCGACTCGCGGTGAGTCATCTGTCGCCGCAATCAATTTGTCTCCCCTGTAACATATTCTGGATCATAGAGACGCATGTCTTCTCTCGCTGGCATCTCTAACGCCGCATAGGTGGATATGGGCCTATATGCGCAGCACGCTTATGCTTAATACAGATACATGCCTTCGTTGGTGCGTGCGGTGATTCAAACCGTTCGTGCATTCAAATGTAAACTGACATATAGTTACGTAAACGGAACGCACGCAACGCAAAATTTGGTCTACTTCCAACTTTTCCGCATTGCCGAATTCGCCATAGCCTCAAACACCCAAACACAAGCAGACACATGCACTCGTGGCTTAGATTTTTTGGTTATTTGTAAGAGGATAGACGGAACCCAAGCACGCAACGCAAGTGTTTGTCAGTAAAAAATCGCCGCATACACCGCACGCACTGTACTCACTATACGCACTGCTTTCAGCTTTAGTCTGTACGCGGCCCTCCATTTTCTGCTATTAGCCATCTTGTTCGGTCTGGGGCCCCCACTTTGGGCAGCATTCTTGGAAATGCTGCAGAAACAGTGGAAGCTTTATCCGCCATGCCCTCCAAGTGTGTTTTAAAATTAAGCCCCTTGTCAATCATTTACCAAACCCTGATCCTTACGGTTAATTGGTTTCTCAGGTTGCTGATCAGCACAGTTAAAGTCTTATGCTCAGCAAACGGCAAACCAACGCTTTCAGGCCACGCTTTAATCTCTCAGATAGCTTCGTTCGCGCATTATTCGATCGAGGCGTAGCTTATACATATCGTTATACATTGTGATCCACAGGAGAGGTTCCAGGACACCACATATTGTTTTGTACACCGTCGGCCCATCTTCCGATTCACAATGATGTTACCTACCTTCTTTCCTTTTTAGGAAAGGTTGTTATCAATAAACAATTTCAAATGGGGTGGGTTTGTCTGACTACCCACCCGGGCCCAACACGATCCGCCGGCACTGATAAGAGGGCCAGGTTGGTTTGGCCGAGGTGCATTTATTAAGATCCCTCCAAAGCTTCTTCGCTTGTTCCATTGTGTGCTGTTTGCATAGGAGTTTAAGGCATACCCTTTCCTTTCCAGGCAGGAGAGTGGCGGTCGTGCCATTCCTAGCCAGTTTATCAGGTTTACAATTTCCTTCTATATTTCGGGGACCGGGCATCCATACGAGAAGGGTCCTGAACTGCTGAGCCATCTCGTTCAGAGATCTTCGACATTCAGAGATAGTTCTAGAGCTGTTTGTGCAAGAGCGCAGGCTTTCAGAGCCGCCTGACTATCTGAGAAGATGTAGACAGTCCAATTCCTGTCGCCTCGCTGATTGATTAGTAGAACAGCTTCATGTATGGCTAGAACCTCCGCTTGGTATACCCTGCAGTGATCGGGTAGTCGGAAGGAGACTTCAATCCCAGTCTCTGGGGAAAAGATTCCTCCTCCTGCTCGACACTCGAGCTTAGAGCCATCAGTAAAGAAGCTTACGGCATCCTGAGAACTGTGTGGTCTGTTACTCCATTCGCGACGTGAATGGATCTTGACTCCGTGGTTCCCCGTGAAGGTAACCTCGGGTATTCAGTAGGGGCGGTTTCAGAGGGGGGTAATTGGGTAATTACCCCACCTAAGAATTTTCGTCGCTTATTTATTTTTATTCTTAAAAATTACGAATATTTCAAAGAAACAAGTTAAGTTATGGTAAATCTAGTCGGCGGTGAAAACTGACTATCGTGGAAGAGACCGATACCCGAGACTACCGCTAATATGGCACGCTATGGCTGATTCCACACGAGCGTACAAACGGCGCGACAAGAGTCGTCTGCAAAGAGGCTTGTGAAGAATAGGGTGAGAGAGGACGATGGGGAGGGCACAAAAATTTTAACGATATTTTCAGCAGATTTTTGATCGAACACTTTGACGGCTCCTGCATTGTTGTTGCTTTTTTCTGAAATTTTTTCTCGCAAAGAGAATGTCTAAACAACAACAAAGCCAATATGATGTGTTGCCTGCAAGTTGTTCCCTCGTGCAGAAGTTCATACGATTTTTCACCGAACACCAAAAGAGAATTGACGATTGCAGACGACTTCTGTCTGTCGTTTGTACCATGGTGGAGACTATACAAGGAGGTTAAACTCTTATGGGGAAAATGACAGGAAATGGATGGGTAGAAGAAACTAAACTTCTAGATCATTTTTGGCCACAGATGTCACCTTTGTCCGATATACCCCACATGAAGTTAGCTGAATTTGACCTATTTCGGCGATTCGTTCAAAGTTAAGTTAGTTAGGGGCAATGCAAAAACAATTCCTTGGAAATTAATAAAAATTCATTGGAAACATCAAAAATTGATTAATTACCAATAATCGTATTGATATAATTTGAATTTAGGTTTTTCGTAAACATAAAATATATTCGTAATAAACGAACTTGGCCATGAACCGGATAAATACAATCGGCCATGTTTTTTGGGGTACATTTGACTGCAGCGCCACCATTTATCAAACGAAAATTGACAACACGGAGTTTTAGCTCCTTCCTTGTATAGTCTCCATGGTGTGTACGCTCGTGTGGAAACAGCCTATGTAAACAAAATGAAGTTAACTGCTCAAGCGGCGTAAGAGAAGTGATGACTTTCTTGCTTTTAGTATGGGAGCTGGCACTTGAAAAAATCGTGACGTCCCAACCTTCTGCCGTTTGGAATGGCTGATTCCACACGAGTGTACACTCGACACCACAAGAGTCGGCTGCAAAGGTGGTTTAGGGTGAAGAGGGTGTGTGAGGCCGATGGAAAACTGGCCCATCTCTCACCCTCTTCTCCATAAACCACCTTTGCAGCCGAATCTTGTCGTGTCGTGTGTACGCTCGTGTGGAATCAGCCTAAGCTTTACAAGTAATTTCAAGCCTTTTTTATAATATTACATTTTTGCGGGAAGTGGACCCACCTTGAGTTAGTTGTTTGGGGGGGGGGGGGGGGAAGGGCTACAAATGAAAAAAAACTTTCTGCCGCTGAGTATGTAGGTTCTATTAGGGCTAACCGTTAAATACTAGTGGCCATTAGCTGCGGGGGATAGGGGGGTGGGTGAAATAGCAACTTCAGCTAGGGGTGGCTTGGGGAGGGTGCAAATGGCATTTAAGGAATAAAAAAATATTTAAGTTTTTTTTTAAATTACCCCCCCCCCCCCCCCCTGAGCCAGTGGGCTGGAAACGCCCCTGGTATTCAGAAGTCGGTTTTAGTGGGGACGATCACAGAGTTCAGCACTTTCGTGTGCTCTCTCGTGATTCCTGTGCAAAATCCGTATTCTCGATTTCTAAAGCTACTGACAGAAACAGGCGCAAACGCCGTGCGGACATTGGCTTCGCGGTATGTGGCGACTTTTCACTGACATGATGTTGCGGTGTCGGCGGCGCGCTCCGACTTTGAACACAACAACGAAATCAAAGTGACAAGTGGACGTGATAGGAAAAAAATTTAAAAACCTGAATGATTTACATATAATTTTTCTAGCCTACAGGGTTTGTCTTTTTTTAGGTGCTAATTTTATTACCCCAATTTGGAAAAATAAAGGTTTTCATTAAATATAAAAGTCAACAAATTTGCTATCACTGCCAACACCAACACACGACTCCAAACATATGCCCACCTCCACCAAAACAAGACTCAAAGAGTCAAAACACAAACATCTTTTGACACTACGCGGCGGCAACGCGCAAGAAGTAGAAAGTAAAGCAACTTGCGCGGTGTGTGCGTAGCGTAAAACAGCATTTCGTTAGTGCGCATTTGAAAACACTACTTCTATTCTCTCTGTCATTGCCCGCACGGCGTTTGCGCCTGTTTCTGTCAGCAGCTTAAGGGCTGCGATGGTTGCGCTTTCTCTTGCCACAAGATTCAAAGAAGGGAGGTAGAACATAACATTCAGGGCAGGTGTCGAGCGAAGTGCTCCTGTTATGCATAACTCCGCACATCTTTGTACTTTCTGTAGTTTGTTTAGCACGGTGGACTTACTCAAGGGTTGGCCACCTTACTAAGACTCCGTATAGGAGTATTGGGCGGACGATCGCTGTGTAGATCGTACTATGTTAGGGGAGAAGCCCCATTTCTTCCCAATGGATTTTTGGCAAGCGAAAAGCGCTATGTTCGCTTTTTTAATGCGCTCTTCTGTGTTTTCATTCCAGAGGAGTTTCTTGTCCAGGACAACTCCCAGATATTTGGCGCTGTTGCTAAATTTGAGCCTAACATTGTTAAGCCAGGGGGGGGGTGTTAAGGGTGGGGTTTTATACCTCCTCGTGAAGAGGACCAGTTCCGTTCTTACTGGGTTAACACTGAGCCCGCGGGTGGCAGCCCAGCTTGAAAGGGTTTGCAACGCCGCCTCCATGAGATCACAGAGGACTTGAGACAATTTTCCTTTTGTGATGATAATAACGTCATACGCGTACGCCAGGACGTGATGCCTCTTTGCCTCCATGCGTCGCAACAGCTGGTTCATAGTTACTACCCATAGGAGCGGGAAAAGTCTTCTGCCTTGCGGGGTGCCTCTATTTACGGCCCTCGGACCGAGCTGTCGCCTAGGATCGAGCTCACCATACTGCCAGTAAGCATTTGATGGATGAGAGACACCAGTGATGCCTCGATCCCCAGTTCTGTCAAGGCCAGGGTAATGGCGTCCGGAAGTACGTTGTTAAACGCTCCCTCTGTTAAAGAATGCTACTAATGTATACTCCTTGACCTCGAGTGATTTTTCAATGGGTGAAACTAATGAGTGAAGAGCAGTATCAGTAGATTTGCCCTTTATATAGGCGTGTCGTGTGCCAGAGAGTTCCGAAGCGAGATTTATAGGACTGGAATGTGTTTACAGCCCATTCAATTCTTGCTCTACTTATGATAGATTTGACCAGCTGTGGTGAGGCTGCAGGGTTTAATGTAAAAGCTGTCTCAGCGGTAGTACTGCTCGGGAAGTGGGTGTCCATAAGTTGTGTCAGGAATTCCCTGCTTGAGTCCGTCCAATCGCCGTTTTCGTAGCATTGTTGGCGCTTTAGTTAATATTTTACGTAGCCTTGAGGCTTCCGACGTGTACTCTATATTGCTGCAAAAGTTAGCCCAGGAGTTACGTTTGGCTTTCCTTATTGCCGTTTTGTATCTATTCAACTTCGACTCATAGCAGCCCCAGGAGGTTGCGCTGTTGCTGCGTCTCGCCGAATTAAATTCCTTTCTACACTCTTTTCGGAGTGTTTCCAGTTCGCGAGACCACCAGGGGGTTTGGAAGCCTCTTTATGCGGTCTGTTCGGACAGGCTTTATTAATGGCGTAAGTGTATTGCTCTGTGAAAATGTCCACAATGCTGTCGAGTTGTTCCCCGTTTTTGGGAATACAGGGTGGCTTAGAGGCAAGGTTTTTTTGCGATAAGCCTAGTATAGTAACCCCAACTTATCTTTTGGAGGTTTTTTTTAGAAGGGGGGTTGAGCTAGAGTCTTGCAGTTGAAACTTTATGAACCTGTGGTCTGAGAAGAAGTGTTCCTTCAAGACCTTCCAGACCAATATTCGGTCGGAGTGGCAGTCTGAGGCAAGGGTGATGTCCAGCACTTCTTCTCTGTTTTTGGTAACGAAGGTGGGCTCATTACCTTTGTGACAAATAGCAAGTTTGGTGCTTAGTAGGTAGTTAAAAATAACCTCACTCATTGGTGTCCGTGCTGCCCCATTGTGTGTGGTGTGCATTTGCATCACCTTCCATAACCAGGACCGTGGTAGCATCGGTGTATCTTACCAGGTCCTGAAAATCCATAGGAGGCAGAGGGCCCTCATCATCGTGGGCTAGGTAGAAAGAGGCCTCTCTAGGTCGACCGCAGTAAGGTCTCCGTCACTAAATTGAGGGAGAAGAAAGGTGCTTATGTTATTTTTGACCAAGATAGCTGTTCTGGGTTTTCCCTTTCCTTTGGTGTAGAAGAGATTAAATTTAGGCGTCCTTAAGCCACAGATCCTGTCACCAGCGATCCATGATGCCAGGTGGAGCAAAAGCGCAACGGACCCTGCTTTACAATCATCATAAATAGCTCCACAGCCTGTTATTGGCCTTGGCTTCCTGCAACATCCTCCTCCAGAACTGTCTGTCCCTGGCTTGGGGTCTCCAATTTCTTATACCTAGGGTTCGTAGATCCTCCTCTACGCTATCTGTATATCTCTTTTTTGGACGTCCTGTGCCTCTGTGTCCGTCTGGTCTCTTGTTCATAATAATAATCTGCTTTACAATGGTGCAGGTTTATCTGTATCACCTGCACAATTTTCCGTGTGGTATACTTCGACTACAGTCACCTCCGCTTCTTCGTCCCTGGAGATGTCTGCGTCGATGTCCGAGCTGAGGGGCTGGTGCTCCGTGTACATACTTCCGATGGCTCTGCCCAGCTCGGAGTCTGTCGATGCGTCTACTTCGCTCCGAGCTGCGTTTTCACCATCGGTTTCCACATTCTCATCCTATTCACCTGGGGCCTTGGTGCAGGCTGCCTGGTTCACTAGGGCTTCCTTATCTGTTGTGTAGACCTTCAGCTCTATCTTTTGGAAGGGCGTATTTTTCCTTTGCCAGTTAGTCCAGGCATTCTTCATTTAGGAGCAGAACAACTTGCATAGTGGCCCGCATTAACTGCTTTGAGCCGGGCACCGGGGTAAACTTCCCGACTCTAGCTACCGCTGCTTTGTACAGCTCTGCAGGCCTAGTGTTGCCGCAGGCCGTTAATTTTAGGGAGTGGCTATTCGCACTGCAGAGTAGATAAGAGTAGATAAGAGTAGATGAGAGCAGATGAGAGAGTAAATAAGAGTAGATGAGAGTAGATGAGAGTACATAAGAGTAGATGAGAGTAGATGAGAGTAAATAAGAGTATACTACTCTCTCTCTACTCTCGTCTACTCTCGTCTACTCTCATCTACTCTCATCTTCTCTCATCTACTCTCTCATTTATTCTCATCTATTCTCATCTACTCTCGTCTACTCTCGTCTACTCTCGTCTACTCTCATATACTCTCTCATCTATTCTCATCTACTCTCATCTACTCTCATCTACTCTCATCTACTCTTATCTACTCTTATCTACTCTGCAGTGCGAATACCCTCGGCCTTAATTTTATGCTGCCTTGATACCATCCGGCATCAAGGCATGAGGTGGGAGGTCCTGGGTTATCCC